>OZ012543.1:54712881-56054365 GCA_963935595.1 Schoenobius gigantellus | reverse complement strand
AGACACAAGTTTTTATACTGAACACATACGGAATTTATCTCAAACATTACACAACAGCCGAAAAAAGAATAACGAAGATCAATACTGTATAACGACAGTGATGAAGCCGGGGGCAATGTGTTCTCCTATTCTCAGCAGTTGTGATTATATATATATACAAGAGAAACTTAACAAAGGAGACATAGTAATATTGGCATTGGTTTCAAATGATAAAAACCCATATTTGTTATTCTCACAGTTGGGACTAGCATTATATAAAAAGGGACTTTAAAGTGTATGTTGTAAGTGTCCAATATAATCTTTATTTAAATAAGAATGCATTAAATTATAATATTAAAATGTTATTAAGGAATTATGACAATTGTAAATTTATAGAACTTTATGACAACGAATGTATTGACTATAGATCCTTTACACAGAATCGCAATGCCTTTCTTAATGATCTGTGCTTTAAAATTAACACTGAAATAGATTTCTTGTTGTATCAATATAGATTTCTTTTACCGGACCAATTAAAAAATATAATTTTGCGTAGTCAAAATAATTACTTACAACAAAAAACGACTGAGGCGCATAACCAAAGTGTAAATTCTGAACAGTGTGCCGATAATGAATCATTTTTTCGTGACGAATGAGAAGTTTGTTTTGTTTCATCAGAATATAGCAAGCATCTTAAAAAAACAGGACATTCTTGAGATAGCATTAATCGATCTAACAGAAACTTTAGGGAACATTGATGTATTATGCTTTTCCGAGACCTTCATCAAAAGGGGCTCAGAAAATAATGTTCAAATAAATAATTACAAATTCGCAGCAAGCTTTTGTCGAAATGAGCGTAGAGGCGGTACCTGTATTTTAGTAAAAAATAATACTGATTTCAAAACACTTAGCATTATCGAAGCAATACCTTACTCGTTTGAATGCTGTGGGATAGAACTATTGCAACAAAATTTACTTGTATTTTGCATCTACAGAACACCCACTTCCAAGCCTGAAGTTTTTCTAAATCAATTGCAAGCTCTTTTATTGAGAATATCACGCAGGCGAAACAAAAATATTGTTATTTGTAGTGATTTCAATATCGACATGTTACAAAATTCCAGACATGCTAAAGAGCTTATAAGTATACTGTCCAATACCAATTTAAAAAAACATATCACTCTACCTACTAGACTATCCTTTTGCTTAGATCTCATCGCTAGTAATGTTGCTAATGTAAAATCTAATCTGCATTATCTGTGTTTATCAGATCATGAAACTGGGCAAAGCATAACATTTCAAGTTGATAGAAAAAAATACAATAAATCACCATCATTTTGGTTTGAAACGAAACGCGACTTTAATATAGATAATATGAATAAATTTATAAATTGTATGTCTTCTCTCTCTTTTAGCGAAGTTTTATCGGAACGCAGTACAGAAGCGGATTTCAATACGTTTCACGACTTAATTATTTTATTTTACAACCTTTGTTTTCCTCTTATAACAATAAAAAAAGTCGCTAAAAAACAAAGAAATGAGTGGTTGACCAAAGGTATAAAGCGTTGTTGTGTCAAAAAACGTCGCCTCTATTTGTTGTATCGCAAATCGAAATCAAACAAAAAAATCAACCAAAGAAAATATTACAGTTATTCAAAGATATTGCATAAATGTATATTACAGGCTCAGAGATCAATAAATACACAACGTATCAAAAATTCTAAAAACGTATGCAAAGCTTCTTGGGAAGTAATAAAAAACAATTTATATAATAAACAGTCACACAATGAAGTAAGAGATAAAACTGGAAGATAATGTGATTTTAACTGACCCAAAAACTATAGCTGAAAAATTCAATGAACATTTTATTAACATGACAAATAATTTTAGTAATGACTTAAAAACGGTTTCTGACATATCTTTTAATTCTAATAGTATTTTTTTGACACCTATAGATGATCATGATGTATTGAAAATTATAAAAAAATTAAAAAAAAACTAACTCAACTGGCTATGATGATCTTAATATCAAAATATTAATTGAATGTGCAATATTTATATCTGTTCCTCTTACTCATATCATAAACTTATCATTGCTTGAAGGTCACTTTCCAAGCCGGCTTAAAAGGTCTCTTGTAAAACCATTACATAAAAAGGGCTCCCGTGACAATGTTGATAACTATAGACCCATTACACTTATACCTACATTGTCTAAAATTCTGGAGAAAACCATGGCTGACAAAATTAGCTCATTTATGATATTGCAAGGTTTGCTTAAAAGGGAACAGTATGGTTTCAGAAAGGGGAGCAGTACAACTCTTGCCTGTTTTGAGCTTATTAATCAGGTAACAAACAGCTTTAACGAACATACCAATATGTTGGCTATCTTTCTTGACATGAGTAAAGCTTTTGATTTTGTCTCTCACGAAATTTTGCTAAGTAAACTGGAACGATACGGGATTAGAGGAAATGCTTTAGACTGGTTAAAAAGCTACATCACAAATCGCGAACAATGTGTAGAAATAACGCAAATTGTTAATAGAACCAAGGAAGTGTTTAATTCTAATTATAAATTAAATCAGTGTGGAGTACCACAGGGTAGCGTTCTTGGGCCATTGCTGTTCTTAATATATATTAATGATCTACCGGACTGTATCGATCAAAATTGTATTCTTTTTGCTGACGATACTATACTTCTGGTCAAAGGTAAGAAGTTAAATGATATTGAAAGTATTGCACAGTCTAATTTTGATAAGGTTACAACATGGCTACTACAGAATAACCTTAAAATCAATATCGATAAAACCAAATATTTAATTTTTCAAACATTTAACAGCAATTCTGTAAATATTAATATTAAATATAACGACGAAAAATTAATTGAAGTTGAAAATATTTTATTTTTAGGTATATCCATTGACAAATTCTGTAACTGGAAGTCTCATATTGACATGATAGCAATCAAACTTGATAGATTTGTATATGCCCTAAGAAGAATAAGACAGATTGTATCAAAAGAGGCTGCAATATCTGCCTATCATGGATACGTAGCGTCACTATTGCGTTATGGTCTCGTGCTGTGGGGAAACTCAGTAAATCTAGACGTCCTTTTTAAAGTCCAAAAAAAATGTATAAGAGCTATATACGATGTAGACTTTCTTACTAGCTGCAGGCCATTATTTAAGGCATTGGGAATTTTGCCACTTCCTTGTCTATACATTTTTGAGATGTGTTTATTTGTGAAAAAGTACATTCACTTATTTAAAATGATTTACACGTGTACAACGGTAGAAAAGGTAATAGTCTATATACACCATATCAAAGGTTAAGAATCGTTTCTAAAAATTCATATTGCATGGCGATCAGAATCTTCAATAAACTACCGACGGATATCACAAATCTCACATTCTCGAAATTTAAAAAGGCTTTATTTAACATGTTGTTGTCTAAAGGATATTACAGTGTTGGAGAGTACTTATCTGAACAGTTTTACATTTTTTTTTTCATTGTTGACTATTATTGTATTGAGTTTGAATTCTTTAAAATGTTATTATGAACACTAATTTGATATTGCTTGGGTTTAGAATTGACAAACATTTATCTCTGACATAAAATTTATATTTTTGACATTTGTAACATAGCATTGATTTATTTTTGACATTGCTTAACAATAATTATAAAATTTTTAACGCCGACATAATACCCATGACATTTGCACGTTGATAAATTCGACAGAATATGATGGAACCAAACTGTAAGAACCTATATTTACCATATTCTTGCAAATAAAGATTCTTTCTTTCTTTCTAGAGAAGTTTTTACACATACTTAGAAACCATGAATTCGCCTGTTTAGATTTTTAATTTAAAGATGAATTTTTAAGTAATTATTCACTAACATTCAAATTTTGACTTTACACTACTGTTTTCTAAATTTCCACTAAAGTTACGAAGCTGATTATTTTAGACATAAAAGAAGCACTAAAGATGATTCAGTTGCAAAAAGAAAAACATTAAAATATGTTCTACTTTGTTTTATTTAAAATTTTTAAGTTCTTTGGATCAAAATATTCAAAAAGTCAGAAAAAAAATTATTACTCGAAAACTACGAATAATCGCGGAACATACATGGGGGTGATTCGGGTACTCCAAGAGGTGCTCTAACTCTGGACTTTCGCTTGACACTATTTTTTGGGACATCCTGTATACATGCAAGCTAAAAGTAAAATTTTAAGATTTTTGAATAAAGGTCTACAGCTATCAGGTGGTCACGTGTTTGTTTTTGCTCTAATACACGTTTTTTGGAGTATAAAGACACTGTTTGTGTCTACAGAGTTTCCCCATAGAGTCAAACCGTAACTGAGAACTGAGGATACGTGTCCATGATAAGATGTGATAGCTACGTCTAACGAAACTGTATATTTCATTTTTTTAGAGCAAATACAAATAGATTTAGTCTATTACATACAGAGTCAATATGAATTTTCCACTTTAGATGACTATCAAGATGTAACCCAAGGAACTTAATACTATCTACTCTCTCAATTAATTTCTCATCGTGAGATAAGGTAAGCGGTAATGGTCTTGACTTGTAAGAATGAAATTGAATAAATTTGGTTTTCGTCAAATTATTATTTAAATTATTTTTTTTCATCCAAAAGATTACGTCAGTTAATGCATTATTAATATTAGCTTCCCAAGAATCTATGGTATGACCTTTTATTACAAGAGTAGTGTCGTCTGCATATTGTAAACATTTATGTTATGACGTAGAATCTGGGAAATCATTAACAAAAATAACACACACGAGCGGGCCGAAAACACTTCCCTTTGGAAACTTTTTTTTAGTTCAAATTCAAATTCAAAAATCTTTATTCAACATAGGCCTTTATAGACACATATTGACGTCAAATACCGGTCAGTATACCGGTATTGAGATTTGTAATGTTGCTTTATGAGACAATTTTTCACATTCGATATCTGTGTAATTTCCGTACATTGTTTTGGAGTGTTAAGCTAGCTCTCAATCCATTCAAAAGCTTTACCTCTAATCCCGTATAGCTTAAGTTTGGAAAGTAGTTTAGTATGATCTACGCCATCAAAAGCTTTTGTCATATCAAGGAAAATTGACATTACTGGTAATTTTTATTCAGAGCTTATGTTACGTACTTCACCGCATCAAAACAAGTCAACTCAGCCCTTCTGGAAACCAAATTGTTCAGACCGTAACAGGTTATATTTTATCAAAAATTCGTTTAATATGGTAGTCATAGTCATTTCAAATATTTTCGAATTTGTCGCGAACAGAGCTATGAGTCTATAGTTATTAGGATCTGAGTGTTCGCCTTTTTTGTGTAACTGTTTTTGTTTTATGACAATTACTTTTAACTCCTCAGGGAAATAATGTTAATGAGTTCTGTAGGGAATAAATGAAAAAGATAGAAACTATATTGGTCAATACATAGCAAGGTAATGTATTATACAATTTAAGGCACTATGCAAAATAACACGTGATTGGTCTATCTTTGGAAATACACTTTGTATCCATTGCTGCTACTAAACTGGTAATAACAGCTTGCAATATCGCATAATTCAAAATCATAGCTTGCAATTTCGCAAACGAAGCTACACAATACAGGGCTGCGTGAGATCACGTGTTGTTTAGGTGGGCATAGCACCTTAGAGGAGGGAGGCCAAATGGTCCCATCTCAGCTTACAGCTTCTGTTACATGTTCCAACAGTAGCGCTGGTTTATAGATGGGACAATTTGGATGGCGTGATAATTAAAATTAAATATTAAAAACAAAAAAGCTAAACAAACAACCAAAAACCTAAGCGGACAACCGTAACGCGCACTTAAAATCCATCTGGCATTTTAATCAATGTTTAAAAAAGGGAAAAATTTAATAAAGGGATTGAGAACTGATACAACATAAAAAACTAATTAACTTGAAAATCTTATAATAATACTCTGTGCTCGTTTCTAAACGAACGCGTGTTGTAGGTAATTGTTTACTATAAACAAGCCGCAATAATTATTGCAAGTGCAAACTATCGCAGTTAAAGCCACTTACTCAATTGACGTCAATGGAGGATGGACCAGGTCGATTTTGTCATGAACATCTTTAATAAAGCGAAGGATCGGGGTTATGTCCTGCAATCGGTAGTATAAGTGGGTAGCTACTGAAACCTGGAAATAAAATAAAGAAATACTCAAATGAATCGCATATTGAATACGTAATAATAATGTCCACCTTACCGATATTCCGTCACGGCGGCCAATCTCAACAAAGACTAGCCATCTGCGCAGGAGATTATAGTGCACAAGTGACTGCGAAAACGCAAGTGCACTCTTGGCTCCATCACTCGCCTAATCCGATAGGACGGTCAGCCGACACGACTGGGGCAAGCGCAGGACCTACTGCTTAACGTGCCTTCACGCACGGAGGAGCTCGAGATGTTTCGAATTTTGATCACCTATCATAGGGCTGACCACAGCCAACGTTGCTTAACCATAGCAATCGTTCGCTGAGCGCACGCGCAAAAATTGTATACATACTTGTACAAATACCGGGTGAATCTGAACGCCGAAATAATATTTAAGGGGCATATAGGTTATAGGTATATTAGTTGCTTGTCTTAGATCTGGAAACCTAATTCTTTCTGAGTTAATCGACTTTAAACTGAAGTGACAACCATAGTACAGCTGACTATGGAATTAATACAAAAGAAATGTAAACACTGAATGAAGAAATAAGGTACGCTGACGTAGGGGTGTCGACACGTAGGGTCAAAAAATAGTTTATTTAATTTGTATTGAATAAAGTAGCCTGATTTATCCACAAAAATGTTCTCACAGAATCCCCATTTCTAATGGATATATACCCTTAAATATTACTTCGGTATCCCTTTACATCCTGTATATACTAATTTTTCCATTGGGGTTGACAAAGTTGACAGTTCCTCACTTACAATGTTCTATTTCTTTAGATTCAGTCATTGATGATTTCCAGAGCCTACACTCTCTCCAGGATTTGTCATAATTATTTGATACAGGTAACTGTGCTTAGTTCTTTCTTTGCTATATTTGCCCATGTTACCTTAGAAATTTTGCAACGAAGTTCCTTATGGAACGTTGTGGAGACAGGGGCTAGCCGACAAAAATTGTACGTTACAGTGCATTTATTACTAAATAACTCGAAAACAACGAATCGGAGATCGATACACGACACGATACGTATAATTTTTAGAGAATTTTCCAGCGAATCGAAAGAGATTTTTATTGAAAGCCATATTGATCCTAAAAAGGAAAAAAATGTATTTTTAAATATAATAAAAATAATCATTGTTGAATAGCATAAACAACTTTGTTCCTCCTGTAGGCTGTCCCACGACACCACATGGCTTCTTTATTCATTGGTCGTCATTCATTCAACCTTTCCACACGCCTAAACAACATACAAACACAAAATTTTATTGCATAAAGACCAATTACATCACACAACGCATAACAAAAATAGCAGCAACAGATGACCTTATTGATACACAGCAATCTCTTTCAGGCAATTATATAAAAACGATATTAAAAGGAATAAAGAAACAGAAACCAACCTTCGTCTTGCAGTCACATCTCTCCATATCATACCCACTATTTCTTAACGTGTCCAACAATACTACGTTAGGGTATAAGTGCGATATGTTGGTTATAACTCACGAGGCGGAAATTCAGCCCGAGCCGAAGGCGAGGGCGTAATAGAGCCGAGTGTGTATAACCAATATACGCACGTATATCGTACGACGTTTTTCAACACACTTGTGAGGAAAAATACCTATAACCTACTAATAAGTCCTAGTGTGAAAATCCTAGTGTGGGGCGACGTTTTATATAAAAAAACTGAATTTTTGGATTAAAAACCACAAATTGTTAATTTGTAAACAAAACTAAATAATGGTATGAAAGTTATCGTTTGAAAAATCAACATAGTTCGTTAATGTCTTTAATATTACCCCTTGCTTTAAAAAATATATAGTACATTACTGTTACGGCCGACAAGCAGCAGCATTTCCGGCCTCTGTGATGTGTTCCTCGGCTATAATACACACGTGTTTTATGAGCTGCTTTATGTATCTAAAGCCGGTGTAATTAGATCCACTTTACGAGCAAGTGTGTTGAAAAGTATGTAATTATAGGCAGATTAAACTATACTACTCCACTTACTTGAGAATTACTCAAGTTGTAGTCACCCATCCATACATCTGCTATGGAATGTTGAAACCTGGATAGAAAATAAATTACATTTTTAACTGACATTAAAAAAGGAGAAGGTTCTCAATTCATCACGTATGGTATCAAACAGTATTTAGGCGAACGCGGGCGACCCAGGCAGACAGGAGGAGTAGTCATCGGGAAACTTTCTGCATCCGTAATTAGTACAATCAAGTACAATTCAAGGTGCTGCTCCTAGGTGGTTGCTAGCTTGCTTTTCGTAAGTTTAGGATTACATTCTATTTAAAATGCAAAAAAACCGTAAGTGCTACATTATTTACTTACGTTCCTCATTCGTTAGGTAACATTAAATAAATATGATAACACGGAGCAGCCTGGTTTTATTGTCATGGTGACCATTCTTCAGATATTTCTGCCCTCCGAGGATTATCTTAAATGTGACAAAAAGATCAGGCGACCATAGTCACCAACATACTACGACGTAAAGTAATTTTACCTTTCAGTCTCTATTTTTTTCGTATTCATCAACTAATAATTAACTGTTTTCATTCCCTTCCCTAACCATTATCAAGGCTTGCAACTTGCAAGGCATTTTAAGCCCTGTAAATACCGTTTATAAATGATGACCACCTTAAAATGACTTACGAGAGGATTCATTTTTAAGCCGTACTTTCTGTATAGGTTCTGGCAGTTAACTTCCAATTCTATGATATACTTGCCCCTAAACTTTGAATAACAAATCTTGCCTTCCAATTGGGAGGTCCGGGGTTTGAGACCGCCATGTACCAATGTGTTTTTTGTTTCGAATTTCATATTACATTTGTTTGATGCTCCTTCGGTGAAAGAAAACATCATGAGGCAACCTGCATACATCTGCGAAGAATTTCAATGGTGTATGTGATTGTGAAGTCGACCAATCCGCACTGGGCCAGCGTGCTTGACTAAGGCCTTATCACTCTAACTTATAGTAGGCTCGAGCCCCTGGGTGCGGACGTATATGAGCTGTGATTATGAATATACTCTTACAAAAGGCCATTTAAGTCAAGCTTTTATCTCATCAACACAGTCCCCTGGGGCCTATCGGCAAAGTTTGACGAAAGTCTTCGATCCCTATTTTTGCCAAAATCAACAGTTTCGTCGGTTCCCAAAATGTATTCTGTCTTTTGATGATCTATTAATGAATCACAATATTTATTACTATTTATACTGACCAACCTCTCTAAAGCTATCACATCCATAGTTATTAATATGAAATAACTTAAAAATAGTACTTCTATCCTAGGCTATAATTTTAGGATTTACGTAATACTTCTGCAAAGTTCCTATGCTCTACTCTGAAAGTTACCAGTTTATGAGCAACATCTGGATATGTATATCATTAAAATTCAGCTGGATCTAAAATTGTAAGTACTGCTTTTTTAAATCTAAAATTAGTGCATCAAATTTGACGTGAGTGAAGCCGCGGGCAAAGGCTAGTTGTATTCTATAAAAAGCATGACAAACCTCAAATTATGTATTTCCGCAACCACGCTTAGGCTGGCAAATGAAGTTTTCGTGATGACCGCCACACCCGGAGTAGGGTTAAGATCCGTCAGAATTTTCGGATCAAATACCAATGGTGCTGGAGACACCTGTAAAGATAATTAGTTATGAAAATAGTGAAGATAAAATGCTGGGGCATCTGGGACCAAAGAAAGATGACACGACACAATGATTTTATTAACATGGTGATATTGGTGATAGAAGTAAATACAGCAGAAGAGAGGAAGACACATGGGAATGTTCATATAAGAAGTAAAGAAGAAGTGAGCAACATGTTGTACTAGGAAGTCAAGGGATGACAAAACACAAGAAAGACTGATTGCTACACCGACAAGAGTAAAGGGGTGCCTTAGTTTAAGTGGCTTGTGGCCCATTGTACGAATCTTGTCTTAGCTTAGGATTTTCTTAGGTAGCATGCTGTCACATTCTTTTCATTAAAGGCAAAAAGTGACAGCATACTTCTCAGGAGTTTCCTAAGCAAAGATCAGGTTGGTGAAATTGGCCGTTAGATCCTTTCAAAAGAGGTATGAAGAAGCGCTTAGCAGGTCGGCAAGGTGAGGGTGGCTAGTGCAGCATGTGTTCCCTCTGATGCACTAGTTATCTTCCCATTTGAACTAAACTTCTGCTTATCACCGTGTGGGATAGAGTCATTTGCTAGGCCCACTATAAAAAAAACAGGAAGAATACAAAATAGTGTTACGACGGATTCGTAATAATATTCGTTTTCGAGCTTCGAGTCGTAGATTTCGTGAATGACGCCGTAAAAGGTTCTCGAATATTTCAGCGAGATCTCGAGATTTCTAGATAGTTCCAGAAAGGCGTCGAACGTTACAAAAAGTTTCCGAACCTACTAGAAAGTTCTGGAACCTAAAAGAAAGGTATAGAAAAGTATCGAACCTTCTGGAACTTAACGAACATGTGAGGAAAGTTCTGGAAGATTGCGCAACTCGTACACTCTTTTAAGTAGTGCGGCGGCCGTAAGACTTGAAGCGATCAAAACGATATCTACGGGTGATAACAAGTGCGATATACTGTTCTAAGCGTAGTGTGATTTAAGTTGTGTTGTCTTGCGTAATACGGAGTGAAGTGCGTTTTAAGTGGTGTTGTATACTTAGTTTTACAGTATTGTCAACGGCGTAGTCAACGTTTTCTTTCGTGGAATTTCGACTTTTTTTAACCACCACCCGTAATAAAAGATACAGGCTTTGAAATCGTAGTCACTCGAAAGGCGACCAGGCACTGAAAATTCAATTTAGGCCTTTTACTTATTGAAATAAAATCCATTTACTCACGACGCTAATCATCTTCATTGAACACTGATGAAAGTTCCATCGTCGATAGTATTTATATGCGTTGAGATTTGTCTTAAACCCTGAAATAAGAACATTTTAAACTAATAGATAGATAGATATAATCTTTATTGCACACATGGACATTACAAATCAAACATTACAGACAAAAAAACAACATGAGTACAAAAGGCGGTCTTATCGCTAAGAGCGATCTCTTCCAGACAACCTTAGGGTGGACATGGATGACAATGAAATAAGAGTAGATTATGTGCACAGCATCAATGAATATAAAAATAACTATTAGATACATAAAACTATGAATATACATAATATAATAAATATATAAAATTATAGAAAAATATATAAGCTACAAATATAAATAATGGTGGAAATACTAATTGCATGATTGCGACAGATAGTACTCCTTAACAAGCGTTTTGAATTTATTCAATGTCTTGGCTTGTCTAATATACACCGGTAGCGAATTCCACAGTCGTGCAGCTTGCACTGAAAATGAACCGTCGTAAAATTTTGTATGATGTTCTGGGATCCTAAGTATTAAGTTTTGTGCTGACCGCAATGTTCTTCCAGTCGACTCATTCAAGAAACAGAAACGTTTTTTGAGATAATGAGGATACTGAGGATTAAACAAAATATTATATAATAAACACAAAATATGCGTATTCCGGCGAAGTCGAATTGGTAACCATTTTAATTGAGCACGAAAATCGGAGACATGATCATATTTGCGTAAACCAAATATAAATCTGATACAGAAATTTTGGAGACGCTCCATTTTATTAAGTTGTTCCTGAGTAAGATCAAGATAGCTGACATCACCATAGTCAAGGACGGGGAGCAAGAGAGACTGTGCAAGAGCAACTTTAGTAGCAGTTGGGAGAAAGTTTCTCAATCGTCTCAAGGATCCGGCAGAGGCAAAGAGCTTGCGATTCGTAGCTTGTATCTGTGGTCCCCATGTAAGGCTATGATCCATGAAAAGTCCCAAATTTCTGACACAGTTGCTAGTTGGTATTTTAACACCGTTAAATAAAACATCCGGAAGTTGTTGCAGATCAATTTTGGACACAGTTCTTGGGCTGTCTACAATGATGAGCTGGGTCTTTTTTGGGTTAACTTGTAATCCATGCGCCTTACTCCAATCACAAATTTTATTCAGGTCTTCATTGACGGTTTTTAACGTCTGCGCTAGATCTTCGACTGCAGCCTGGCAATAAATTTGCAAATCATCTGCGTACAGATGGTAGAGAGACGAGAGGTTATAAGAAATTGAATTAATAAAAATTGAGAAGAGTAGAGGAGATAAAACGCCGCCCTGTGGAACGCCAGCAGCCACACAACACCAAGACGAGTAGACGTCATCGATGCGTATACGCTGCCGCCGTCCACACAGGTAACTACGAAACCAGTCAACCACCGTTGGAGATATGTTAACAGAGCGTAATATAGCAAGCAATACGTCAGAATCTACTGTATTGAAGGCATTGCTAAAGTCAAGTAAGGTGAGAATGGTTACCTTGTTATTCTCCATACCCCATCGAATTTCATCTGAAATATGTACTAGAGCAGTGGTAGTGCTGTGACCTGGGCGGAATCCTGATTGCAATGGGTTAAGAATATTATTTGAGGTCAAATATTTATGCAATTGTTTATGAATAAGGCGCTCGAGGACTTTGGAGAGATAAGGAAGTATGGAGATTGGACGGTAATCGGAGAAAGAGGTAGGTTTACTTTTTTTAGGTAATGGGATTATTTGGGCATCTTTCCAAGCATTAGGAAAGACGCCGTTGGAGATGAAGTAGTTCAGGATATGTGTAAGGATTGGAAGGAGCTCGTCGAGGATAGGTAATATCATTTTCCGGCTTATGCAATCCACACCTACCGCATTAGACGTAATGGCTAACATGCTCTTCTTAACATCACAATCGGTGAGTTGATCAAAGAAAAAGGGACTGTAATCGGGAGTGGGAATACTAGAAAGAGATTTCAAAGTTTTCGATTTAAGTGCCTCCGCATAACGGGAAGATGCACAGAATTCATTATTGAGAGAGTTAATATCTAAATTTTGAAACTTTACAGATTCGCGTGATTTCCCAACTCCCATAGATTTTAGAAATTTCCAGATTTTAGCTGAGTCATTATTCTCAACTGAGCTATGAATATAACGGCGTTGTGCGTCTCTACACAACCTGTTGCAGCGATTCCGAATGGCAACATATTTTTCGTGTTTCAAAGGTGTGGGGTTCAGTTTGTATTTTGACTTTGCAACATTTTTTTGGTGTGACAGTTTCTTAATATCCTCGGTGAGCCAAGGTGCTGGGTTGTGTTTTATTTTGACAGGTTTGATCGGAGCATGAGTGTCGTATAAATTTGTAATTGCTGTCATAAAGTGATCCAACTTATCGTTTATAGAATCACAGCCTATAAGGGGAGACCAATCGATGCCACTCGCATCGTGACGGAGGTTGTCTAAGTTCATGCTACCAAAGTTGCGCTGAAGAATTGTCTTCGGTCTATGTTTGGGTGGACGGACTTTGTAAGAGAGAAATAGTAGGTCATGATAAGAAAAACAATCTGCTGAACATTGGCCATGTTTGGCGATGTGATTAAGAGAAGAGACCAATATAATATCTAGAAGTGACTGTAAGCAATTGGGGAAGTGATGAGTAGCGTTCGACGGAAGAATATTTAAGCCAGTCGATTGAACTATATTTTGGAAGGCAGTTGAACGAGCATCTGCCTTTAGGAGACACGTATTAAAATCTCCCATGACTATGGTGTGACTGTAAGATGGCACCAGCTTAAGAAGAAGATTTTCAAAAGAGGTAAAATAATTTATGCGGGATGATGGACTGTAATAGACACCGAGAAGAATTTTAGTGTGAGATAGTGAAATTTCCAAAAAAAGATGCTCACCAGCATTTGGCAGTGACGGTTGGGGAGACAAGTCAAGTACAGTGTAAGGAATATGTAAACGTAGATATACAGCTACTCCACCGCCACCGCCATGCTCGCGATCATTTCTTATTAAAACAAAACCAGGTAAAGAATAGGCAATGGAGGGTAAGCATGGCTTAAGCCAGGACTCTGAAACTAATATTGCATGAATATTCTTACAGTCAAAAGATGTCAGCATATCGGAGAAATGAGCCGGAATGCTTTGCGCATTAATGTGTACGACGTTGAAATTTTTTGAGAACTCGCCGAAGTGGCATTGAATTGTGTTATTCAGAGTAGGAATACTGACAAAACTATCGTCGCTATCAGCAGCACTGTTAGTACTATCATTTAATGAGTAGAAACTATCACTATCACTATTATCATTATCATTTATACTCATGAGAAACAAAAAGAAGTCAATGATAAAACAAATATAACGATAAAATTACCTATAAAATAAATAAATGTTTCTTATAGGTAAGCTAAATTTAAAAATATCAAGATTTTTATAAATAAAATATTAAAATATTCCACCCGCCAGTTGCCCACAATCTGACATTAACTGAGATTTAGAATATATACAATAATAAAAGTAAAACATAAGCAAGGTACAATGACATTGTACAAGAGTAGGACGTAATAATTTAACAATCACCAATTCATTCCAGTGTGACTGTAAGATTAAGAAACTACTACTACTACTAGATTATGATTGTATGAAACTATAACCCTTTGCTTTTCCAGAAGGAAGGATAAATAATAAAAAAAAAAAGTAAAAAAAACTACTTTGACAGTGACAACAGACATGATGACTTGTGAAGTTTACAAATAAAATTAAAGGTTACCTGCAACATTAAACATACTCGTACAAACACAAACAATAGTTAAGTACAATACTACAATACCTATAAAATCAGTTTAGAGACTGCGGGAAAGACTTGAACTGAATGCCAAAAACAGTAGTCCTCACTTCTTTGCAGCCGCTGTGCGCTTGGATTTTGGCTTTGAACGAAGAATGGCCTTCGTTGTTTCTACCACAGAACACATACCCGTTTCTACAGCGTCAACTTCGATTCCATCCAAGTCCTCAAGAAAGTCAACGCGAAGCCGGGTGTTGTCGGGTCTAAGGACATAAATGCAGCCTTCTTTTGTCCAGCACTTATCAACGCCAAATCGTTCGCGTGCAGACATAAAAATATGATGACGTTGTCGTGTTAAAAACTCGGATAGAGTTATACCAATGCCTTTGAACTTAGTCTTAGCGAACCAGGCTTTGTCTCTTATGTCTGTGTCCACAAATTTCACTAAAATTGGCCGGGGTTTTTCTTTGGCACTAGACTTACCAAGACGAAAACACTGTTTGATGCAATCAGATGGTACATAGTCAATTTTTAAAGAATCTTTTAGGAGACTTAGAATAAGTTCACGGGTTTTTTCATTTTCGTTCTCCTGTATACCATGTAGCAACAGCATCTTTCGTCGACCCCTCATCTCCAGTTGATCAATGCTATAAGTGAAGATGTTAATTTGCTTCTGAATATTTGCCAAAGTGTTTATTATAAAGGATTTAAATGCAGTGAAGTCAGCAGCCAAGCCTGTAGGTGTAGAATCTGCAGAAGTAGATGGCTTATTCTTCAACTGTGCCTGGAAACTTGACATTTCGGAATGGAATGACTTCTTCAACTCTGTCAGTGTTTGTTGCAACCTCTCCATTTCAAGTCAAAAAATGATAAAGTATAAAGGTTAAGGACAGTGAGAAAACTGTGCGGGTGGCGGATTACTATTAATTTACAGTTATAAGCATAATATGATGCAATATGTAAGTAAAATTAATAAATATTATAATTTAATAGCAGAGCTTACAAAATTGCGTGCACACTTCACAACTACCCGCGTATAACTAATTTAACCATTGTTACCAGTGCTAGCACACTGGAAGGATTCTTCAGTTACAACCAAGTTGGCAAACAAGCAACTGCCTCCCTGGCAGTTAAGGCCACAGGCACCTATAGTATTAGGTATATTTCCTATAAGATCCCCAAATATGCAATCCTAACAAAAACTAGAGTGCGCGTTGTCAAAATCTGGCATAAGATGCAGATGCAAGAAGTTCCAGTTCGCTCTACTTCCTGACCATATCCTTTTCTTTCAGTTGGGAAATGCGTGACGCATACCTCGCTTTGAGAGAACACGAGGTTATGTCGGACTCTGCGGCTACTGGAGGCATAGTGCTCCATTCGTGGGTTAGGTAAGGTAAGACTAGTGACCACGCACAGTTTAATTTAACTATTTTATTTTGCATTTTTAAACTGAGATAATCCTCATATTAGTGCTTTATTAACACAGCTTTTTTACTTACTAGTATTGAAACTTAATGAGAATGAACATGTAAGTTTCAATACTCAATCAAGACAGTTTCCTTTGCTCTCAGATTGTTCTAACGTGACGTTCCCATTTGGGTTTGGTTTAAGTGAAGCGGTTTATTTGTGGAATTGTCACTGTGGACAACATTTTCATGCTTACACTTCCGAGACTCCCAGTCTTCAGCTCTTCTTATCATCAAATCTCCACCCTGCGTTTTCCCGAAGTTGTAAACTTCATTAAGCTGGTAATGACTGCGCCCTGTCGTCGGAAAGGTGGAACATACTTTAACAAGTATTATTTGTGAAGAATCGAAGATGAGCCTAATATAATATTCATATAAACAAAACCCGAAGTATGGCGTGAAATATTAATGCCCAGCGTATTAACAGCCGAGGGTTCGCTGGGCTTTAGTAAATAATAAATGTATCTGGTCACGAGCTTCCGACACGCTTCCGACGTGATAATCGTATTAACGGTGCAAAGTTTATAATGAAAAATACCTTCAATGCTAACAAAATAAAAGATTACATTAGTCTGAAAGCGTATATAAAATCTCTACCAGGTATTGACTTATCTTAAAAAGATCTCCTTCAGCCAACCTCACATGTATATACCTTACATATATACACACACACACACACATACACTATATTTATTTATATAGTTGACTAAAGATAACTCATTAAGATTAATATGTTTGTATTTAATAGCAAGTATTGTATTATGAAATATGTATAGATAGATACATATACATAGTAGAATAACGAAGGAAAGCAAGCAAAGCACAAACTCTTTTTCCCCCGTGGAGAATCCAGCCCCGCATCTACAGACGTCAATCACGAATGTGGTTAAGGCGGAATCAAAGGTTTCTTACCCTTTTGGACTGCAATAGTAATGTCAGTGTTCACACTAATGTTCAACTTTTCCAATGTCTGCAAAGTATTTGAAATATCGTCATCAGGAGTCGATGTTTTAGTAGAGTTAAAATTTCTATGCTCGTTCAGTATTAACCATTTATGACTGTCATCCAACATTACATTTTCAGATGCCTGAAACGGAAAACCCAATCATCATCATCATTTCAGCCAAGGGACGCGCCCACTGTTGGATATAGGCCTCCCCCGAGGATCTTCAAAACGATCGGTTCTGCGCTTCTTGCATCTAGCGGCTTCTTGCGACCTTCACCAGATAGTCGATCTGCTGTGGAGGGCCTACCTACGCTTCGTCTTTCGGTACGCCGTTAATCGAGGACCTTTCCACCTCAACGACCATTAGTCCTGCAAGCGATGTGTCCTGCCCACTGCTTTAGAAGGTTCGGAAGTATTTGGCCTATGTCAGTAACTTTCATTCTTCTACTTCGTTTTTAATTCGATTTCACATGAGATCCATTGGATTCCAGGTGTAAGTTCCGTACGTCATCACTAACGCGGTGAATCATAAATATTGATACTTGATCCTAATTAATTGTTGAAACTGATGTTTTTTTACAATTAAGTTGGTAAACAAGCATACTGCCCACCTTCTGGTAAGTGGTAACAGTCACCTATAGTATATGTGGCTCTTGTGAGATTTGCAGCAAACCTGCCAGCCCCACAAGAACCACAGTGTACTCATACATTGCCAACTTGTGACATAAAAATGTAAAGTCACGGTACCCAGTAATTTTACTGCCATATCTTACCCATCAAACCGGAAAACGGTTTGATGGGTAAGATTGATTTGATGCTGTTTTGCGGCAGAAATAGGTAAGACGGAGGTACCCAAGCAGGCGACCCTGGTACAGAGTCTTCCTCCGGTAATTTTACGAATCTTTACAAATTGCTTATTTTACGAATCTTTACAATATAATATTTAAGTTTTGACTTTAAATATATCTTTTATCCTAGCTATTATACGTCCACTATTTGGTGTAGGCTTGCCCCAAAAAAAGGAGGGCTGGACTCCTCTCTTCCATCGTGTATCGAAATGCCCGAGCGGATCCATTCATAAGTAGTTGATAGATAGGTACCTAGTAAAATTAGCTAGAGGGATCAAAGCTTCTGGAATCCATTATTGTACAAGACTATTCTATCATCTGTCTTAAAACTAAATAGGTCAGAAATTAATCATGACTGTGGATTCAGTTGTTCTCGAAACAAAGACTGCGAATTCAATAATTTTTGTAATCATTAATGTAATTGGATTATTAATAACTCGTACATACAAACATATGTAAACCTCAGATACTTACATAGGTCATGACTTTCTCAAACTGACGACATTCCGCGTTTATTGAAACACCAATGGAAGTAAACTGTTGCTGTAAACACTTGCTGAGTCCAAGATTATCGTTTCTGACTGATATTTCTTTGTCAATCCTGACTAATGATACACCTAGCGCGAGTTTAGATGCTCCTCGCACGAAATCACGAGCGGCTAAAAATGATTATTATTGTTAAGGTTTCGTATTTAGTTTTAAAACATTGTTTAAGTGTTATTTTTTAAATCATTGCCTTAGCGTTATTGATCCTGTTACTGGCTCCGTGCAACCACAGTTTGCGATTTTTAAAAATCCAAGATTGCTTGGCGCGACAGTGGTTGGGTAAAGACGTGCTCGCAAAAAAATATTTTAATCGTTATTTCTACGGGGTAAAGATCAAAAAGGTCAATTTGTGTGAACTGCTACTATATTTTTCCACTATGATGGTAATTCCTTGTTGTCGAAAAGACCAAATACTTTACCTAGTTTATGTTTATGCGAAAACCTTTACTTTTACTGCTTTATTTCTGTAAAACTACGCTTTTTGACAAATGCTAATTTTAGCGTGCTTCAACTTTGAGCGCAGATATAAAGTTCTTACTGCAACTGTTGTTAAAATACAAGCACCACTTTGTTGCTTATCTTATTATCTATACATAACAGTGATTTCTTATGTTAAAATTCTTCGGTTTGCTCATAATCAGCAGTTTTTTGTTTTTTTTTTAAATGTGTACCACACACACACTAAGCAGACCCCATGCGCTGTTTTTAACGGTATTTTTTGAAATTGACAAGTTACGATCGCGCGTTTTCAGCTAATCTCAGTGCGACGCGAGGCCTTTTGGCGAGTGGACGTTCGTCGCTCTTCTGCTAAGTAAGTTACATTTGCGTTATGTAAGTTACATTTTTGCTTATGTGGGGATACCTGCAGACCCCACCCGTGTTTTAACGTAGTTACTTTTTTCACTTTGGTTATGTTTTTATTTGTTTCTTTTTCAGAATTGGTGTTGTATAAATGGAAAAATGAGTCGCCGACTAACCGAAAATCTAACTGCATAAATTATACACGATTTTAGTGACCCTAAAAGCGAAGGCATAGGAGACACGCCTCAAGAGAACATTTTAGAAGAGGTAGGTGATATACGTGACCGTGAATCAATACATAGCGAATATAATTCAGCGTCTGAAATAGAGGAAAGGGATGACTTTTCCGCCACTGACTTCGCAGAGGATGCAACCAGCAACAGTTTTTACGGTAAAAACCGGTTCAAATGGAGCAAAACTCCACCACATCCATCTCGTATTCGACAGCACAACATCATCGAAAAACGCACGGTTAGTTTAAGGTAGTACGTTTCAAGAATTGTCATTTTTTTTCTATAATGTTTATTGTTAATATTTCTTATAATTACTTGTTTTTTATTCTTATTTTATTAGAAAAAAATAGTAAGTTAGTCGGAAGTTGACTCTTTTGTGAAATTTTAGTACATTAAACATGTGCTTTAAAAATTCTATGTACGAGATTGTTAATTTAATAAAAATGTTCCTTACTGTCTAAAGACTGCTTGTTTTATGATTAATAAATACTTTTCATAAATATTATAATGTCTTTTCTTATAATCTAAAACTGCTTTTAAAAATTATTAAAACATTCTGAACATATATGTAAATTTATATTGGGGATACTTCTGGACCCTACGCGTGACGGAATGTTATCCTAAACAACGCGTGTACTTAAAGGTTAAAAAAACGATACAAGCGAACGGTGGTACCTAAGAACTCTGTTCAGCGCGACGAGCGAGCAGAGTTTTCCTTCAGTCTCGTTTCGTTCACACGTGGCAGCAACGTATCGTAATACTCGTAACAGAGAACACTGAGATAGTTTAATGCCTTATCGTCAAAAAGCATTAATGTTTAGTCATAATTTAGTCTAATTTATTTATTTGGTCACAGCCTCAACTTCCCTACTAACATTGAAAATACGAAAGCAACTTAGATTGTCTATCTGCTACGTTTTTACGAGATGACTTGAGCAGCGAGAAAAAACCTAGGCTACTTTAATCCCGAATTCCCGTGAGTTACCTGGGGAAAGTGTAACATAACCGAAATCTCGATTTGTTGAATGGGCGATTGAAAAATGTTTTGAGGAAGAATTATTCTCTCTGCGTCTGCAGTATTAATTAGTATTTACAAAAAAAAAATATACTAGTATTTATTTTATGTAGTGTATAGTGTCTTTTGTTAGTACCTATTTATTGTTAATATTAGTCTTAAAAAAGTGCACAGTTGAGAGTACATAAAAAATGCATTGAATGGACGAGTGCTACTGCCGACAATCTGTCACAGTTTGCAAATTTTAAGATAAATGGACAAAGTTACAGAAAATAGCTTATTTATTGATAAATATAGTAATATTCACAATACAAAGCAGTAAAAACACTTACTAGTGATATCTTCGCATATTAACAGGCAAAGAAACTTCACCTGTCTGTATTTGAAGTATTCTAAAGAAAACGTCAAGTCTTCAGCATTAAAGGCTTTTATTACACACGCTGTTAACGACACAGCAAGAACGTTCAGAAGCCGCATTTTGACTGAAATTTTCGATTGACATAGAACAGTTCTATCTTTTTATAGAAGGTTTTGTATTCACGTAATAAGGTTGATACGTATTAAGTTATTTGATATCGGACATGGTAATCTTCCAATAGGCAATAGAGTTGTCACAATCACCTTGATTGATGTTATTGTGCGCCATTTTCTAGTGGAATATTAAATGTGGGCTCTGACTGTGAGGAAGACGGATTTATTGAAGTGATTTTTCAATTAGAGGCATTTATCCGTTTGTTGCCCGTGGTGCCACCAGTATTGCTACCAGTAGCACCACGGGCATAAAAAGTTACCGTTGTGCTACCAAGCCATCCAGTAGCACCGCGGGAAATATCTACTCTTTACACTCTGACTTAAGTTTACAGACGAAGTTCGTAGAGAAAAACAAAGCACTAGGCATCTTTAACGCTACCGCGGTAGAGTCACAAATTACTAGTGATAGATTTTGAAATACCGTTTTTTTTAAATATGAGATAGTTTTTTTTTATATAGATACAGTTTGCCTTGCCTTTGAAGGGTCCCGTACGTAAAAAGCAGCACCAAATCCAGCAAAAAAAACTTTTGCCGTCACGGGGAATTCAACCCCGGACCGCTTTGTGGTCTCAATCTCTAGACCACAGACATTTATTATCACGGATGAATATAAAAAGCATTACTTATCTATTTAATTTCATTCAGAACGCATAAAAAGAGCTTAGGAGAACCGCCCATTCCTGGCATTAAAAGTCTCATGAATTGAATAGCGACCACAAAGAATATGAGACCGAAAATGACTTTTATACAGGAGCGCGTCCCGAAGTGTCCCATAAAGAAGTTTTTAATAATTCGCACGCGGGTTGGGGCACACCCGCACCAGTTGGTAACAATGTTACCGCTGGTTACAATAATTTCATCATAAATTAAAAGAGACGTTTAATACATTCGTTTTCAGTGGAGATACTCAATCCTGGTAGGTCTCTTTAATAAATACTAACTGTGCCCACGAACCACTTTTCGCCATAATATATTTTTCCTCGTTTTTGCAACATTTTTCATTGATGCTTAGCTCCTTTTACTCGTAGCGTGATGTTGTATAATAATAATAATTTATTGCACAAAACTTCTTTAGGATACATATACACACAATAAAACGCTTTAATTGTGCATAAGGAGAATGTACCTTTATATTGCACAGAGGTTCCCAAACTAGGCAGAGCCTGTATCTTGGGCAACCAACGCCTATAGCCTTCCTTGATAATGGGACTATCCAACACAAAATGAAATTTTTCAATTTGAATCAGTAGTTTCTGAGATTGGGGCGTTCAACCAACTAAACGAACAAACATACTTTTCAGCTTTATAATATTAGTATAGATTGTATGTTATATTGGCGATTTAAAGAGGGGACAAAAATTGGACCTTCCGATTTTCTTGCCTGTTATTGTATTGAGCAGGCGTAGAAAATTTTTTCTCATTTTACTTGTATTTACCGGAGGGAGAATCTGTACCGGGTACTTGGATACCTCCGTCTTACCTATTTCTGCCGCAAAGCAGCAGTGCTTGCATTGCTGTGTTCCGGTTTGAAGGGTAAGATATGGCAGTGAAAGTTGGCAATGTACAATGTGGTTCTTGTGGGGGATGCAGATTTCCTGGCGAATCTCACAAATACCTAATGTACTATAGGTGACGTTTCCACTTACCATCAGGTGGGCAGTTTGCTTGTTTGTTAACTTAGTTGTATACAAACATTTATAAATTTGATTATGGTCGGGGTGTGTATAAACTGGGATTATTTAATTAATTTAAAATATCTCAATAAATTATAAAGATTTTAGATTCTTGGTTAATTATATTTTTGTGTTTTATTTGACGTCAATAAGTGTATGTGAGGATCTATATTTAATAAAGATTTTTGAGTTTGAGTTTAAAACTGCGCTTTTGGGCCAGACCACATCTACCTAGGCGTTTATACGCCCCTCATTATCAGCACGTGGTTCACACCAGCGCACACAAACATTCCGCGATTGAAGATACGCTTATAATTTATTTTGATGTACTATCGAGGTCTCTCGTGCCTTACCACTTTGTAGAAATATTCATTTGAAAGTGGATCGCATCGGACACGCCCACACGACCCATACCTATCCCTGATTGGCTACGTCTTTTTACTACGATTTACTACGGCCAATCATTGATATCGCTCTTAGTGTCAGTCTACTTTACGCTTTACTATTGGTGAATGAATGCAGCGGGGCGTGGTCTGACGTGATTGTCATCGTGCAGTGTGCAAGCGACTTTCGACGTAGGACTGCTAAGGTGCCAGTGTCCTCGATAGTACCATCTCTTTATGTCTGTAAGATACATCATTTTTAGAGTTCCGTACCCAAGGCCGGATTTACCATAGCCAAGCGGGCCCGGGCCGAGTCCACAGCAGCATCGAGACGCTCCGTTGATTACCATTTGATGTAATTTAACTAAAATTTTGCGATTTGAGTAAAGTTTTTAGATTCCATTAGTGTTATTTTAGCAATCACAATGGAATTAATCTCGACTTTCATCTTACTGTCATGCTAATTTGAGAGCAATGATTAAATTAATCTGTTATAATTACGCTAGAGTCGAGTGTTAAGGAGATATTTTGACATCATTCAAGTTACAAAGTATTAAATTGGCACTTTTTTATATTGAGCTGACTGCTTTTGATTTTAAGCATTTTTCGATGGAACGTCGCTTGACTTGTGTCGAGTAGTAGGACTGATCTTTAATTCTTTATATTTCTAGGAAATAATTATTGATTTTAGATAAGTAAATCTTATGTTATCTTATGTTGATTTGATTTGATAATATTTTTAAGTGTTTATTTAGAGATAAACAAAATGTACCCCTAAGTGATGAGGGTGGCCATCTCAAGATTTTTTTGTCAATTTTTATGGCGAGAAGTAGTTCGCGGGCTCAGCTAGTATAATATAATATGCAAAAAGAATAATCGTGGAAAATTTGATAGGCAATGATGAGTTATGTAAAAACCTCTAAATCAGTATCATTGCTAGAAACAAAATCACAAAGAAATTTGATAAAGAAGGGATTTGAGAGAACGGAGTTGGATTCCAAACCATTGGAATTGGAAATACCGTTGAGCTAAAGTAACGTTGAGTGAAATAAAAATTTCAACACTAGCACAGATTAAAATGAACACTAAACTGACAAGATGATTCATTTCAAACTTAAAGCATAAGTTAACGATATCAAATATTTAAATGAAAATATGTAGGAATGTCTCTTCGGTGTCTTGTGAGAGTTGGAAGTGCTCTCCGGAAGCTCGCTCTAATAAATCCGAAGAATGTTGGTCTCAAAGGGTTGCATGCCGTTAGCCATTACTTCGACGAACTTTGCTGAAAACTCGCGAAATTTCTGAGAGTATGAACTTTGTTTTATGATGATATGTAGGTATGAGGTATATAATTGTTAATTTGTTTTAATATGAAGAGTGCATGATACAAGTCGATGGTTGGATGATGGATAGATGCAAAACATGGCACTAACGGCGAGAAAGAGCTGAAACTTGCCGTTTTCGAAAGAAGGTGCTAAATCTGCTACGTCAAGTGTTCGACCCTATCAAAGATGGTCCCCGCACATGAACCACGTTTTTTTTGGGGGAGGGGGGACTTTGACAAGGTTCCTGCTCCAAGTTTGCGTTAAAATCACAAGACCATTTTGGGGGCATTCTGTCGCCCCTGGATCCGCCAATTACACACCTAAAGTGATGACATACTGGAAGCCGCAGCAGAAAAACCTACGCTGGAAGCCGAAGATAATGTGGATCGATTACGTCGAGGACGACCTGCATGGACGTAAGAGGGGGAGCCGGGTGGACCGTGCCACGGTAATAGTATAATACAGTAAGTGGACTCGGCCCCTCTTTGAAATTTTATATCTTCGGCCGTTCGGCTGTTCGCTTATTGACCGTGCGCTCCGTTTGTCTCGTACGAATATGCCCTGCGGCGAACTGCATTCGTGACAGCCCTTGTAGCTATGCGGTCATTATTCATTCAATTATGAATACTTATCTAATTAACTATTATAAGTTTATTCCTTTTTAAATTAGCGTTCCATACGTATTTTTTATTTTATTATAGGCGCTATAATTTACTTTCTACAATATTTTTATTTTCAGAGTGCGCGCGCGCGTCACTGAAGGAAATTATTATTTTTTTACTTTTTCATTATTAATATTACCCAAAACTGTTTTATATAAAAATAATCTTAAATAATAGGGCTATAATAATATATATGGTTATTTATAGTTTTATAGTGTTGTTTTTTTTAAATAAAATTTTGAAAAAAAAAAGCGGGTCTTCCGCGACCTTCCGAATATTTTAGCACTTTATTTATTTAATTATGAATCTTTATCTAATTTACTATTATAAGTTTGTTCGTTATTAAATTACCTTCCCATACGTTATTTTTTGTTTTATTGTAGACAGTATACAATCACCCTCTAAAATTTTTTAAACACCCAGCACGCGCGCTCCGCATGCGTGAGTCATTCCGCAATAGCGGGTCGTTTGAGATACTCGTATACTATTAATTGATTGTAGTGTCAGAATATGCACATGTATTGAAACTGAACATGCTTACGTATGTACATAATAAAGAAAGTGTGTAAGAGATGCGATTCCTAATAAACGATGGCTCCCACTAACAATACTGTGAATGTTTAATATTAGCATGATCAGAAGTTTTCACTAGAGAGAAGCTCTGTACCAGATCAGTCTGTGTGCGTACTCCCAGCAGAAAATTGCGGCCAAGCAGAGGTACCTGCGTTGCTGTGTTCCAGTTTGAAGGGTAAGAAAGACAGTGAAGTTACTGGGTACTGTGACATCTTATGTCAGGGTTTCTTAAACTTTTTGCAGTCACGGACCCCTTTCACAATTTAAACAACTCCACGGACCCTGTTTAACAATATTTTTTGGAAATGAAGAACATCTTATTTATATTGATTAAAAATACTTTTATTGATCCTTGCAATACACTTACTACTAAGCTAATGAGAAGGGTTGCAGCTGTTTGGCCTCAATGAGAACGTTAAATTGTGGGTTTGTCTGCGACAAGGCAAGACGCATGTCATGTTTACGTCGAGTTTACTACATAATGTTTACAGACTGACCTACTGCGGACCACTGATACACATGCTACGGACCCCTAAGGGGTCCGTGGACCCCACTTTAAGAAACCCTGTCTTATGTCACAAGTTGGCAACGCACATTGGCGTCCTTGTGGGGGTTGTAGATTTGCAGGTGTGTGCATTTATCACAAGCATGTTTTTTATGCTTTTTTTTAAAACTTTTATGTAAATTATAAAAAAATAAAGATGTTACTATTGTCTTTGATCGAGAGCTCTGATTGCCACCAGGCATATAGATTCTGATAGCATGACTACTTCATGAAATCTAGAGTTAAACACGATCTAATCAAAATATCAGTTACACAGTTAATCAAGCTCTTATGATTTCTGACGTAACCGCCCCAAATTCTATCTGCGTGGTGTCTTGCAGAGGTGATGCAACAGTCGGGGCAGAATTCAAGACTCCTTGCCAAAAACATTTGGAGTGTAAGCAATTTCCTGACCGGCTCTAGATATAGGCAAAGCGAATTTCAGCTAAATCAGCTGATTAGAAAAATATAAAGGTGCTGCAATATCTTCGTATTAAAAAGCCAGTGGGCGTATTATTTTTATGATTGATATGAAAGCATGATCACAATTTTAGCCCAATGTTGGTAAAAATGGTCTTTAATGGAGCGTCATAATCACCATCTTACCCTTCAGGATTGAGCCTTTCACTACACTGCCCCAGTGCGAGTTGGTGGGGAGCGCCAGACTCGTCCATCAATCAATTTACTCTCGAGGGAGAATGGAGAAGAATGCCCCATAAGGTGTTATTTGAAACGCTTTTCACTTATTTTTAGGTAGGTGCATCCCTATCAAATAGCCTACCTGTTCATGAGGAGAGCCAATTATTCAAGTTAAAAATGTCCTTGAAACATTTTTTTTCTTAAAATGTTCACAACGTTTCGGGCAAAATATTCACCATTGTAATCAGTATTTGTTGAGTTTCGATTTTGTTATTAAGCTAGACAAGCCAAACGTCATTATGTTCGAGTATTTCAACCTCGTAGAAACCTCGACGCCATTGAGCGTCGCCGTCGGTGGGGCTGTGGCCTCGGCACTGGACTGTGCCCTGAGTAGAATCGGGAGGCCCGCGATCGATCTTGCCATGTACCAATATACATTTATCTGATGCTCCTGCGGGGAAAGGAAAACATCGTGAGGAAACCTGCATACACCTGCGAAGTAATTCAAAGGTGTATGTGAAGTCAACCAATCCGCACTGGGCCAGCGTGGCTTGACTAAGGCCTGATCGCCCTAACATGTTAGGGTAGGCTCGTGCCCCTCGGTGAGGACGTATATGAGCTATGGTGGAGCCGTTGACGTAAACGTAACCATTGGTGGCACGCGATGAAATATTATGGTCATGAGATCTTGAATTGAGAACTGACCATCTTTGTTACATCAACAAACGTATGAATCTATTATGAATCTTTCATTGTATAACATGATATAAATTTTGAGATAAGGAAGTCATGAAATGTTTCATTTGGTATAACCGATCTCTACGATATCATCACTTTGGGATAACTTCAATGATGCCATCGTGATGATGAACGAATGATCAAAAATCTGATCGAAAATATTATGACATGTTTTGCGCTATGACATCATTTGAAAACCATGAGATCGGTAATAGGCCTGCTTTTGAATCATTCGTCCGGCATCGAACGCTTTTCATACGTCATCTGTGGTCAATTCCTATTGATTTTCTTTTCTCTTGCGATGAAAATCCATAGAACATTACGACGAAGATCAATATTGTTTTGATTTTCGTCGAAAACAAAATGAAAATAAAAATCTAACCCTGACGAGCGCTGATTTGTGTAACATTTGAGTTTATTTTCTTGTACTCACAAGTGGGTTGTATGTTGGCCTGCAAAGACTACGGGTTCTATAAAAACTTATCGTACATATTTATTTATTTTTTTAATTTTTTCCTTAACATGGCCAAACCTTGTTTCTTACCAAATTTCATGATCAGGTCAACGGGAAATACCTAATAGGTTTTGATTCCCTTGTGAAGTCTCAAAATATGCTACATAAACGGAATCTGCCCCGAGTAGAATCGGGAGGCCCGCGATCGATTCTGCCATGTACCAATGTGTTTTTCGTACATTTATCTGACGCTAACTGTGGTGAAGGAAAACAGCGTGGGAAAACCTGCATACACCTGCGAAGTAATTCAAAGGTGTATGTGAAATCAACCAATCCGCACTGGGCCAGCGTGGTTTGACCGAGGCCTAATCGCCCTAACATGTTAGGGTAGGCTCGTGCCCCTCGGTGGGGGACGTATATAAGCTGTGATGATGAAACGATCATATCTTTTGATTACGTTGACTCACAAGTTTAATTTTTTCACAGCTGAAAGAGGCTGCAGACTCGAATATTTAATGGAAATTTCAGTTTGGTATTTATGCGTCCGAGAAAGATAGACAGATGGACAGACTGACAGATGGAGATTTTTTTGAGGTACCTATGCTCTTAGCCGCTGATGACTGTCACAGCTTCACCTTAATTATTTATAAGAAGGTGAGAACTTTGGTGGGTCCTCAAGCCTCGTTTGGCAAACCAAACCTGATGATTTCTAGCTCAGAGAGGCATCACCACGGGGGTGTCCCGCTCTCTGAGTAGAGTCACCAGGCGGTTATAGCCGGTGCGTGGAGAGACTGCCACGCGAGCGCACCTCTAAGGCTCGGACGCTTGAGATCGCCGTGCAATGGAGGGTGGAGAGAAGCGACCACGCACATAATTATCTGTACCTGATATATCGCAGACTGTGTAGACCGGGCCTTCGCACTCTTGTTCTACGAGTGCGGTGTGTGGGACTAGTGCGTGGGTGTGCAGTGTTGTTTGATGATTGGTTGGAAGGCGGAGGGAGAAGGTCGTTCGCTCGTGTGATCGGGTCGGGGAGATCGAGGAGGATTTTCCTCGGTTGACGACTTATAGCCGCTACATTACTTAAGGGGGTGTAATCGGCCGCCTGTCCGACTAGAGATTTGTGTGGACGGTGGCGCTAGCGAAGTAGCGTTGAGACAGATCGTGAAGGTGGGCGTCAACCGATGGGAGGTCGACATCGTAATGAAGGTCTCAGACGGAGAATGAGGAGTGGGATCACTTCGTTCTCCTTCTGTCAGACCTCTGTCAGGGTCTCGTTTTTTTCTTTTGAGGTACGGAATCCTAAAATGGCAGGATTATGTATAAAGGTTCGCCATCCCTCAACTAAGCCAATGGGGCAGCTGATTTCAAGCAGTCAATGTATTTTGTAATAAGCTTAATTAGGTATATTTTGTAATTACAAATACAGTAATTTATGAGGAGTGTGATTATGTTTTCATGCTAATTTAGTTATAGAGGGTCGATTTTTCAATAATCAGGTAACTTGACCGAGGAATAAATATCACAGATTGAACGCTTTTATCTAATACTAGTGGGCCCGGCGGACGTTGTCCCGCCCGATTACAGCGCCACCTACCGGGTCCAACTGTACGTTTAAACCTTCCTTGGACCTATTCAAATACACACAGAAAATTTCGTAAGAATCGGTGGAGCCGTTTTAGAGTTTTTGCGAGACAAAGACACAGCGTTTCATTTTTATATATAAGAAGAAGAAGATATAAAAATTTCGTGTCACAGTGTTTGTTATAGAACTCCTCTGAAAAAGTTGGTCTGAGAATAGGTCGTAGGCTATTTTTTATACCACTAGGTGTAAAGGGTGGCCCTCTCCAGATTTTTTTGGACAATTATTATGGCGAAAGTTAGTTTGCCGGCACAGCTAGTAATAAAATGTAAAATCTGTCAAACCGCCATATTTATTCTACGATTAAAAGTTATCTGGCGATTGAAAAAAATAGAACCGACTTCAAAAACACTGAAAACTTAAAAATAATCTTCTTCTATATTCAAGTCGGCGCCAAACGATGATCTCCTAGAAAGTGTTAAAATTTGTCACCGACTTCAATATAGAAGAAGATTATTTTTAAGTTTTCAGTGTTTTTGAAGTCAATTAAATTTTTTGTAAAAAAAAATTATTTTTAACTTTTTAGTGAATGAAATCTTTTTAGTGAAAGAAATCCTAATTGTTTTCCTCGATTTTCTATGGGATCCCATCATCCGATCCTGACTTTGGTGACCATGGGACCACCCTTGCAGTATACTCTATCAAATACAAATTTGATAGAGTATACTTTTATAAGAATTTTGGAAATCGGTTTAAAAATGACGGAGTTATGAGTTAACAAACATAAAAAAAAACATACAGCCGAATTGATAACCTCCTCCTTTTTTGAAGTCGGTTAAAAAGTAGCCTCAAAACAGCTATGTTTAGGTGGTTCAGTCTAAGCAAAGTCTCCGTGCTCTCTAGTCTCTATATCTCTATATATATATATATAATAAATAAAATCGTAGGGGTACAAAAACCTGTAATTGCGAAATATTAAGAAAAATAATACACAGGTCGCCTTTAAATCATTAGCAGAACACGATAGAATAGTTTTTAAAAAAATTGTTTGTTTGTTTGTTTGTTTGTCTGTTTGTCCGGAAAGATCTCCGAAACTACTGGACAGAATTTGATATGGCTTACACCACAATGCTTAGAATTTTCCGGAAGAACATTTAGGCATAATTTCGTTTGTTTAAATTCACTTTTTATTTTTAGTGAAAAAATACCATATAAAATTTTCGAATTGGCTTTAGGTAGAAAGACAACATGGCGCACGTGAAATTATTTTGACAAGTCTGTCACATAGTTTTTTTTTTAATCTTCGCTCACATTGAGCAGGCAAAGAGCAGTGCCCATACAGCCTATTCTGCGGTATAAATAACAATTTTTCAAATATTTCTTATTTCTTCTTCTTTCTATTCTTTCGGCTTTCTTTATTCTTTATTTTTTATATTTCGGAGACTGTGTGGCTTATAAATTTAAAAAGATGTATATAAGATCCGGAGTTTCTTAAAATTACTTGAATAGAACGCGGAATATCATCTGTGTTCTTATACAAGTTTATCAGCTCATTCATTAGCACAAGGCGTTGAATGCCGAATGAAGAGCAGTTAAAAAACAAATGATCCAATGACTCTTCTCCTCTATCACAATGTCGACAAATTGGTGAGTTCGTCATAGCTTTTCTGTTCAAATGGTAATTAACTTTGCAATGTCCAATGCGTAAGCGATTTATAATTGTGTAGAATTTGCGGCCCATGTAACTAAATTTTGCAAACCAAGGCACTTGATTAGCTTTTACACTCAATGATGCATACCATAAACCCTTTCCTTCAACATTTTGAGTATGTCGCCAATGTTCCTCCCATTGTTTCTGTGCCTCTTCTTTTAAAATAATGCCGATATCGGTATGGGGTATGGGCATAAGAATAAACAAGTATAGAAGCGAATCTCCTTTGTGGGTGCACCAAATGCCGCTATTTGCATACCTACAGCGCCCTTCCTCCTGTAACGCCCCGCAGTAGTCTGCGGGTGCCGCTAGGGTCACCACATGGACGTATGGTGACCACTACAATATTTTTTATATAGGTACCTCCATATTTTACATTAAATGAGAAACTGAGTATACACCGAGTCTTATTGATTTTGTACTTCAAGTGTAGCGAGCGAGCGACTATCTTTAGCAATAGTACCCACATTTTTAGTTTTTTTGATTTCGTAGTTATAAGAACCTGCCTATTTTTGATTAATTGAGCTTAATCCCTACAACTTAGAGAACAAAATCATTAAAATGTTTCGAATTTCTATGTACAATTTAGGTATCGTACCTACGTTTATAGTCCAAGAGCTGAAGTTATGAATGTACTAATGGATAAAACCTAAGCTCACTTTTTACTATCAGACCAACATTTTCACTTGAAAAAAAATCTGTTGTTTCATAATTTTAATCAAGTATTGATTGTATTTAAATTTTATATGGAACAGTAACAAAGGTCGATAAAAATATACCTATATAGCAGTACCAAAGTTTCTCATAATTCAAATTATTCCCGACTTGACAAAAAAAAATCCCATACTTACAGAGTTTCAAAATTGCACTACAATGACAGCTTTAGAAACTCGATACATTATATTGTATTAGCTTTGACATGTAATGAATATTACGAATAAAACTGTATCTGTATCTAGGGTAGGTATAATAAAAATAATTTTAAAATATTCAATCATTTTTATTTAAAAGGTTTCAATTCAACAGAAATATTTACAAATGTCTGATATTTATAAAAGATGGCGTTTTTGTAGATGATTTGAAGTTTCGGTTATTAAACTTCAGCGCGTAGTAAATACGCATTCTTATAAAAAGCTTAATCAGGTAATCAATAGGAAAATATTCACAAGGTACCTGAAACACAATTTTTTTCATTGTATCTAGCAAGATCGCACCAGCACCATCGGTAAAAATAAAATTTTTGAAGCTATTTACGAATATATTCTCGAGTTTCTCAATATAGTTTACAAAATGTGCCGGAGGAACAGTTAAACTTCCGAAAATTTTTGTCCGATTGAATGCTTTAAAATGAACAAATAGTTGAGAATTTTCTGTATTTTCTCCCTTGTAATCTCTGTATTTATTGAAAGCTGGGCATTCATGTTTAAGCGAGCATTTTTTGAGTAGATACCCACAAACGTAGGAAAGTGCGTTTTGTGTAGGCAAATCTGAGGGCCAATTATGGATCTTTCATCGTATGACATGGTATAAATTTGAGAAAAAGAAGTCATGAAATACTGCATTTCGTATTACTGATCTCCAATGATATCATCACTATGGCATAATTTCAATGATGTCATCATTAAATAATAAACAAATGATTAAAAATCTGACCGGAAATCGTATTTTTCGTCTTGCACTATGATATCATATGATATCATTTGCAAAACCATGAGATCGGTAATAGGCCCTCAGACCTGTAATCGCATGTCGGAACAGCAAGCGGCGCAATCTCCGATGTCATATGGTTTGCAAAAAAAGGTTCTGTGCCGTCGTCTTTGCTCAAAAGAAATATATCCAAGTCATCTTCGCAGTTGCTTAGAGAGGATTGAATAAAACAAGTAGATATACCTTTGTACTTACCTTTCTTTATCTTCGGGCAAATTGTAAAACTTTAAATTTGGGGTTATTATGGCATTATTTTTGCACCCATAAACGCAACAATAAGTCGGCATCGCGGCGACTAGGTAGATAGCGGCTCGCGGGAAGGAGTCACGTACGTGCGGGATGCGGTGCGCGCCTTGACTGGCGATTCCGTTCAACGGAAATCAAACGGTAGGTGAATAACGTGGCCTTGAGCGCTCGACGGCCGGGAGTTTCGCTTCTATACTTGTTTATTCTTATGGTATGGGTGTGTTTCTATACAAACTGTGTTGCGAAAGATCACTGGAATTAGAGGTTATAGCCCTAGCCAGACTGTCTGCACATTCATTGCCTATCACGTTTTTGTGTGATGGGACCCAGATGAAAATAATTTTTTTACCAAAATTAGATAGCTCTTTCCACGCATGTTTAATATCATAAATTACATGATTAGTTTTTGCATCAAGCTTGTTATTACTAAGAGCTCTGAGCACACTCTGACTGTCACTAGCAATGATCCAGTTTTTATCATCAAAATGGTTACTATCAATATATTTTAATGCACCAAATATTGCCATGGCTTCTGCTGTAAATATACTAGCATATCTATCTAAGTCATAACTAGTACCTGTTTTCAATTTAGAGTCATAAAATGCCATTGACACTCGTCCATTACTCTTGGACCCATCCGTGTACAGTTTTCTAAAATTGCTCCAATTAGACAATAACATATATACATCTTCCTTTGTATTGAGGTCATTTTTGATAATAATTTCCATGTTAGTAAACTTAGAATCAAAGCTACCATCATAACAAGCCCAAGTATGATTTGTGTAAATGTTATATGTATTTATTACAGTACAATATTGAGAAAAATCTTTTAACAAAAAGGGTGGCGAATGACAAACAATGGGACAATCATTCAATGCAGAAAGAGCATGAAACATCATGTTATTCTTTAATGAAGAAAGTTTCAACAGAAATTTAGATTTAAGGTAATTGAACCTAATATGAAGTGGAGGAATATTGCATTCAAGCTGGAGTGTTGCAATGGGAGAAGTTATGAATGCTCCTGTAATCAAGCGTAAGTTTTTATTTTGTATCTTATCTAACTTATCAACAAAATTTTTGTTAGATGCAAAACATGAATATCCGTATTCAAAATGGCTACGTACTAAGGATTTATATAATAATAGTAGGATTTTAGGATCTGCACCCCAGTATGAACCAGCTAAAGTTTTGAGAATGTTAAAAGCCTTCAATGCTCTAGCTATGAGTAAATCAACATATTTAGACCAAGATAAAGTATCTGTAAATATAATACCTAAAAATTTTGCATCTGAAGCAACAGCAATATCTGTATTATTATATTTTATGTTAATGTCAAAGACTTTCTTGCCAAAAATTATTAATTTTGTTTTATTTGTGTTTATATCTAAGTTTAAATAGTCAAAATATTTTTTCAGATTAGTTAATGCAGAATTCAATCTATCATTCAGATCCTTAGTATTAGAGGTTGAATAATATATTGCAAGATCATCAGCATATTGCAAATTCGTAACATGGGGTCCTAAAATTAGATTAATTCTATGTATATGTTACCGGCAATGTGTATAATCCGGTATTGTATACAATACCTAGGCAATGTATAGAATACCTAAAACGGGCAGGTAAAGTATGAAATAGAATTTATTTTACACTTTACCTAGGTATTCTATACAATGCCAAACTTGCAGCAGGTAATGTAACAAGTAGTAAGTCAAAACATACCTACTTGCCGTAACACTAGGAGCTAGAATAAGTTTTCCTGATTACAGTATTTATCTAGCCAATAAACCGTGTGTGTCCGCCTTAAGAGCGGCGCGGCCTTTCAGGTCAAAGGAGCCGCCGCCGCCGCTTGAGAAAAAGGATACCGCGACACTATTTAAGCAAACAGCCGCATTTCTCCATTTCATTTCGCGACGTGCGATGATACTGTTAACACGTGTATTGAGCTATTTGCGCCATAGTTATTATTTTTGCTAATTTTCGTCAGGTAGGAAAGTAATTTAATTTATTAAAAAATGGCGGCCGAACAACGAATAGCTGAGATGAAAGAAAGATTTTATTCACAATTACAAATAAAAAGAGAAGCAGCAAATACAAAAAATCGTACGTTTATTGAAAAAAATCGTTATGAACAATTGATAGAAGAAACAAAAAAGTGTGCAAAAACGGCTGAAAAAAACGTGCAGAAACGGCTGAAAAAAAGGCTTCTCGGGATTACTAGTTATTGAAGCATTATGATGTTATAACTGTTGGTCAGAAAGATAAGTTGATTTTTCCTGTGGATGCTACTACAAATAACAATATTATATACTACGTTGCTGATACTGAATTATTTCAAGTACTTCACGACGCACATCAGAGTATCGGCCATGGAGGACGAGACAGAATGCTGAAGGAGCTTTCTTCAAGATATAAGAATATAACTCGCCACGATGTTGAACTATTTTTGCAACTTTGCGAACCCTGCCAGCAAAAACAAAAAGGAATAAAAAAAGGGATTGTCGTGAAGCCCATACTTTCAACAGAATTTAATTCTCGCTGTCAAGTAGATTTGATAGACTATCAATCTCAATCAGACCGGGATTATAAATTCATAATGGTCTATCAGGATCATCTCACAAAGTTTGTCATATTAAGAGCCCTGAAAACAAAACGCGCTGAGGAAGTAGCGTACAATTTACTGGATATTTTTACACTGATTGGTGCACCAGCCATCTTACAATCGGACAACGGTCGAGAATTCGCAAACCGAGTGGTCAGTAATCTTAAAATATACTGGCCGAACTTAAAAATTGTGCATGGCAAGCCTAGACATTCCCAAAGTCAAGGGAGTGTCGAATGAGCTAACCAGGACATTGAAAACATGCTTACAACTTGGATGCAAGATAACGATAGCGAACGTTGGAGTGATGGTCTGCGATTTGTACAACTCATGAAGAATAGGGCGTTTCACTCAGGAATCGAAAGAACACCTTATGAAGCTCTTTTTGGGTCGAAAATAAAAGTTGGCATATCTTTGCCTTTTGAGGATACTCACAACCTGGAGAGCGAAGAAGATTTAGAAAAAGTGATGAAGTCATCTTCAGAATCTGTAATAGATGCGGCTGAGACATCAGAAACTGAAACAGCTGACACTCAACCTCTTCAGGCACCAGATCAACAAAACGCTGCACTCGATAGTTTTAACATCGGTAAGGAAGCTTCAAATGTCCAAAGTGCGCATGATGAACACATGGCTATCCCAAATACTAAGAATGTTGTTGAGCCTACGAATGTCGAAAATCTTCCTTGTGAGGTAAATGATCAAGCGTTACATGATCCGAATTTGGTATCAGTACGAGAGGAGTCATTGAGTTGTGCACTTATATGCTGTGTTTGTTCCGAGGAGACAACAGGTGGTCATTCGTGCAGAATGTGCAATAGGCCTATTCATACTATTTGTGCTGCTCCGGAAGAAAATATTGCAGAAGGCTTTGGATCCAAAGTTGCTTGTCCTTTATGCGCAAAAAACGCCTTTTCGATAGAAAACCGTATCAGAGCCAAAGAGAATTTGATAGTACAAGCTCAGAAAATGCTTAAAACTTCTGAAAAAAAAATCCCTCCCGTATCGTTGGGTACTACTGTACGCATTCCTGTTCCAGAAGTCGATAGAGGTCGTGGTGATGCTCGCAATATACTGGCTGTAGTATTACACAAAACTGATGACGATCTATATCAACTAGGCACAAAGCAAGGCGTTGTCAAGACATTGTATTCAAGACAACAGTTCACTGTTTGCCATCAGAAATTACTGCAAGAAGAAGACGTCCCCAATCTGGAAACGACACTCCGTACAGTTGCGACTTTGCAATCTATGGGGACAGGACAGGGCTTTGTGAAATGTAGCTGCAAAAAAAACTGTGACTCTAAAAAGTGTTCCTGTGTCAAAAGTAAGGCTCTGTGCTCTTCAAAGTGCCATAATAGTTTGTCGTGTAAGAATAAATAAAACCTACTTTTACTTAAAATTGTGAATGCCTATTAGACCTACTTTTTGTTATAAAGAGAATTGTTTTGTTTGTGAAGTTCAATTACAAAATTACTTATATTATGTTAAAAGATACTTGTAATGTTATGTTACAAACAAGAAGAATTTTAAGTTTCCTGTTATTTTTTTATGATTTTAAAGTTGATAATAAAGTTTATTTCAAGTAAATACAACATGTTTTATTTGTCCGCTATTTGATAAGTAAGTCTGTTAAGATTTATTGATATTAACCGGCTTACCTAACATTAGTTTAGTCTTAAGATTTATTTATTTTACACATTACCGGTGAACCAGCGGGTATTCTATACAATCCCTAGGAATTGTATACAATACCTAGGTAAAATATGAAATGGACAATGATATTCATGATATTTCATACATTGCCTGGACGCCCCAGGGATTGTATACATTACCTAGGGATTGTATACAATACCTGAATTATACACATTGCCGGTAACATATATATAGTAAGAATATGAGTGGACTTAAAATACCACCCTGACAAACTCCCCTGTATGCAAGCCTTGGTCCAATCAACTTATCATTATTAACTTTCACAAAAACTTGACGGCCATGCAAAAATTTATATATCCAATTAATTATTTTTTCAGGAATACCTAGACGATGTAGCTCTTTAACTAATATACAAAGGTTAACATTATTGAAAGCGCAAGAGATATCAAAGAATATACAAGCGAGAGACTGATTGTTGAGCTTTGACTTATGAATATCTAACAGCAGTGTATTAAAACTCTGACTGGCGGAGACACCACGTCTGAAGCCAAATTGATTATTAGGTAACAAATGATTTTTTTCTACATAAAATTCTAATCTTTGCTTAAGGAGTTGTTCAAATAGTTTACCCATACATGAAGTCAAAGCTATGGGCCTGTATGAATCAGCTGAATCTTTGTCTTTATCTTGTTTCAATATGGGAACAAGACAATCTGCCTTCCATTGATCAGGAATCTTATCAGAAATCCATAACCTGTTATATATGTTTAAAAGTATTTTTAAACATTTTTTGTCCAGATGCTTTATCATTAAATATGGGATACCATCTAAACCATGAGTAGTATCACGTCGTGAAGTTACAGCTGAGATTAACTCGGGAAGGGAAAAGGGATCAATCAAAAACTGATTTTCTAATATAGGTTGTGAAGGTATAGACATATCATTTGGAACAAAATCTGGTGTATATTTATTGAGAAACTCTTGAATCCATGTATTATTAGAATTGCATTTCGGTACATATGTTTTATTAAACCGTTTCAGCTGATTCCAAATAAAAGACAGTGGTGTTGTACGATTGAAAGATTCACAAAGATTGGCCCAGCTAGCCTGCCTTTCTTTCTTTAAAGTGAGCTTTTTGAAAGCTTGTAATTTTTTGAAATTGATGTAGTTTACTTCAGTGGGATTCTCCTTGAAAGCTACATAAGCATTCTTACAGTTTGTTACTGCAGTATGACATGTATCATTCCACCAAGGCAAAGGAACCTTGCGTTTTTTAAGATGGACATTGTTGGCAACATTGGTAGTGTCAGGATTGTATGGTAGGCATTTTTTAACAGAGCTGACCAAAATATTTGTAAACTTATCATACATTTTTAACGGTTCTAATGACATATCAAAACTAGACAGTAGCGATGAGACCAATTTTGTGTATTTTTCCCAGTTCACTAGTTTAAAATTGGGATATTTTTCAACATTAGTAAAATTTTAATTGTATGTATTTGGTGTAAAATTATTAAAGGTGAGTTTTGTTGTTATAGGAAGATGATAACTACCCATTGGATTGTGATGAACCTGCCACTCGGAAAGCAATGCAAGAGAAGGAGACACTAAGGACAAGTCTAAACCATTTGGTTGCCATATGTGTGAACCTATTGTTGTTGGTTGACCATCATTTAAAATTATTAAATTTTTACTGTCTACTACATCTATAATGTCTCTACTCCTTTGATCAGTATTGGCACATCCCCATAAGGGATGATGTGCATTGAAATCTCCTCCTAAAAATAATGGGTGTGGAATATTCTTTATCAAATTTTCTAATTTTTGTTTACTAAAAGATGGGGTCGAATTTGGTGGACAATAACAAGAAATGAAATAAATTTCTTGTCCATTAACATTTAAACTAACACATATATTTTGTAGAGAGTCATCACAAGGAGTATTTACAATTTTGTATTTAAGAATTTTTTTTATAAGGATAGCTACACCGTTGTGAGAGTTTCCTGTATCTTTTCAAATAACTGTAAAACCCTTTAAATTAAAAAAATGTTTGGGCCTAAGCCATGTCTCACATATTAAAGCAACATGTATATAGAAATTATTTAAGAATAATATTAAGCCATGCTTATTAGATATTATGTTTTGCGAGTTCCATTGCATTATATTGATACTATCCATTAATTAACTAAATCAATATTTAAATTTCTGTTGAACGACTCTAATAAAATATTTTTAATAGAATTAAAATTGATTGATTGTTCTTTTGTTTTATTTATTTTCAATATTTCTAAAACAGATTCCACCAGTAAATTAACTAATTTGTCGTTATTAATTATGTTATCAATTGATACCTTGGACTTATTACTAGATTTTAATAAAGGAAATTGTTTATTGTCAAGTACATCTGCATAAGCTACCGAATGTGCTTTAATTTTACATTCCTGGATCTTTTGTTTTTTTATAGGGCATTGAAAGGAAATCGCAATATGATTACCATTACAGTTCAAACACTTTGCATCTTGTGTGTTTACTTTGCAATCTTTATAGCTGTGCTCTTCTGTGCGAATGGAGCATTTGGTAGTATTTCGGAAGAACTTAGCTATATGTCCATATTTAAGACAGTTCAGGCATTGTTTAACTGGTGGAACATATGGGCTTACCTCGTGTCTCCAGTGATCAAGTGAGATGTACTCCGGTAGCTGAGTAGCTGCAAATGTTACCGCTACTACTGAAGTGGGCTGCAAACCATGCTCTCTGGAACGCCGCATAATTCGCCTTACTTGTATAACATTACGGGTGCTGGCAATAACTGAAAATATTTTTTTATTAGACATGGTCATTGGTACATCCTTAAGTACACCAGTACATTCTGCGGCTGATGCAGGAATAGAAGCTGTCAAAGAGAGTTCGTCTTGGAATTTTTTGTTTTGTACCAACATATTAGCATTGTTAGGTATATCAAATACAATCCCAACTCTATATTTATTAATCGTTTTTAAGTGTTTAACTCCAGAGATACAATGTTTCCGTAGTGCTCTGGATATGCTCAAACGGTCTTTATCGCAGAAAATTTTATTTTCTTTGTTGGACAGAAAAACAATATATTCTGTATTGCGGCTTCCATCAGGGTATTTTCTAATGTAATTAGAAGCTTTAAATACGGAGTATTTGTCGTCCTCCTCAACTTCGACGATCCCATTTATACCAGACTTATAGGAATTTGTATCGGAACTAATTTCTTCTGAAACAGCATCGTCAACAACTTTTTTTCGTTTTTTAGGTCCCTTGCCCATGTTTAGAACATAAACGTTTAGGTAGAATGGTAGAAATCCCGAATGAGAAGAAACGAACGTCTGCGCTACGTTCACGAAACTCCGTGTCTGTATTCCGTGATCGGATATCGAATACGGAAACGTATTTGTACAGTAACCCCCCCCCATTCATGCTATACATTAATTCTACGAAAACCGCCAGTATTACGAGCGACATAAGAACGGTTCAAAGGTCAAACAGTGTAGCTTGACAAGTAGCTTACTGTACGACCAGTCAAAATTGGCCAAGTTATCATATCATATCACATAAGTTCTTTTATTCAAAAACTCTTACACTCGGGTTGTGGGTTGAGCTCCCTTCTGGTGTTTTCAATAAGAATTACCTACAGCATGGGGTTCTTCAAAAAATGCACGAATAGGAAGTCAAGGTCGGCAATGTGCGAGTGATGCCACTGGTATTGCAAGCGTCCATAGGACCTATATGCTTGTCTGCTACCTTTGAGGTATTAAACAACGCTGTTAAGTAAAATAGTGCAGATAGTAGTCACATTTTGTCTCTTTGATCTTTGGTATCTCAAAAATGTCAAAAATCTAAAAAATGTTCTAAAAAATAGATGTTCTATTGACCAGCCACTAGCCTGGACTGGGCCAGCGTGGCAGACTATGGTCCAAATCCCCCGCTCCTATAGTTGAAACTATTGAAGGGGCTGTTGTATTATAAAGATCTCTTTTTTTCACATTCGATGTTATTCTAATACATGAAGATTTTAACATATTTCACTTAGATACGAGTACATTGAATTATTATTATGAATCTTATTTGATGAATTTTTTTTTCATAATTTCAGTTTGACTTATGAAAGGTCATTAGCTCACACATTCATCAAACGATTAATCCATCAAGTCTTATAAAATATTAATTTAAAATGTGTTACGCATCGGTGTAAGAGACAGCTACACAGTTCGCACCGGATACACTAAGCTCTGAAACTTTCAACTGAAGTGAACAGTTGGTTTTTGTGCGATTTCTGCAATACTTGCCTTATTCACTTGCTAGTTTTATAAAGCTACTAGCTGTTGCTCACGACTACGTTACTTACGTTATATCGCGAGTTCGGTTATATAACTCGATCAAATCATCGGAATTCATCAAATTTCGGGATTAAAGGAAGTCTATTTCTTTCATTAGGGCTTAAGCTATCTCTATACCAAATGTTATCAAAATTGATTCAGCGGTTTAAGAATAAAACACAGACATATCAGAGCTGAATAAAATCAATGGATTCTTTGATAACAACTTTTTGTCATATTCTTACATACTCGTTTTGTTGATATCTACCTTGTCGCTAAGCTGCGTTTATGAATAAATCTATTGTTACCATACAATGCATAAACCGCCATCTCGCTTTGAGTGCGGTTTTAATATTCACATGCGATCTGCGTGGTGGGAAACGCCAAACCCCTTTCTTGTGCCCAGCACTGGGCATTTGACTGATATGACTATAGAGTTCCTTTGCTAAGAAGGTATATAAGACACCACAAACTATAGCCAGTATGAGCTATAACACAAGTTGCGTTACAGAACAATATTTTGTTCCTTCCGTGACAAGATTAGTCCACATCGAGACAATGATTAATAGAAACGCCCCCGATGAACCTGAAAAGATACGACACTTCCTGTAGCTCCAAATGGCCTATTGGCGATGTGGCATCTATCAAACCAGCATCCACATTTTTTTGCCGCCAACTATTCATAACGCCCTTAACTCACGCAATTTCTCAAAATAAATCAACGGCATTTTCGCAGGCGGAAATCTATAACACTAATATCAGCGGACCCTAAATCCTCTGAACGCGATAAATCTATGTAATGGTCTTTAAAAAGGGCAGAGTCAGCACATTTTCCACTATGGTTAACATTGCATGGGCAGTGAAATCATGCTAAGTAGGGGAATTTGATGATATATTTGAACATGAGGAACGGTGTAGAATAAATGATTATGCTGAAAACTTTGCTTATTTTTAAATGGCGTGAATGGTGGTCTTTATTTAGAACTAGCTGTGCCCGCGAACTACGTTTCGCCATCAAAATACTTAACACAGTGTTTAGTTTTTTCCTCCATTTTATTCCATAATGATTCAACTTTATTCTGCCTTTCTTGAGCATCGGCCATTTCGAAATTAGGACAATTTTCGTAGGTTCGTAATGCTCTTTTTCTAACAGTCCACAAAATTAAATACATTACATATTACTATAAACACTAAGTATTATTATTGTTTTAGAGACATTATTGATATTAATAAATTCTTCTTCAGTAGAAAGAACTACACAGTTGCAAGAATAATCTTTATCGTATTCATGTTTCGAATTAAAATAAACAATTGTTAATAAATTAGAACTGTATACGAATAAAGTTTAGATTTTATAATGGGTGTTGGTAACACCAACAAAATATATTTTTTGGATATGATAACTTGGCCAATTTTGACTGGTCGTACAGTAAGCTACTTGTCAAGCTACACTGTTTGACCTTTGAACCGTTCTTATGTCGCTCGTAATACTGGCGGTTTTCGTAGAATTAATGTATAGCATGAATGGGGGGGGGGGGGTTACTGTACAAATACGTTTTCCGTATTCGATATCCGATCACGGAATACAGACACGGAGTTTCGTGAACGTAGCGCAGACGTTCGTTTCTTCTCATTCGGGATTTCTACCATTCTACCTAAACGTTTATGTTCTAAACATGGGCAAGGGACCTAAAAAACGAAAAAAAGTTGTTGACGATGCTATTTCTTCTGAAACAGCATCGTCAACAACTTTTTTTCGTTTTTTAGGTCCCTTGCCCATGTTTAGAACATAAACGTTTAGGTAGAATGGTAGAAAGAATGGTAGATGGACGAAAAAAAGTTGTTGACGATGCTATTTCTTCTGAAACAGCATCGTCAACAACTTTTTTTCGTTTTTTAGGTCCCTTGCCCATGTTTAGAACATAAACGTTTAGGTAGAATGGTAGAAATCCCGAATGAGAAGAAACGAACGTCTGCGCTACGTTCACGAAACTCCGTGTCTGTATTCCGTGATCGGATATCGAATACGGAAAACGTATTTGTACAGTAACCCCCCCCCCCCCCCCATTCATGCTATACATTAATTCTACGAAAACCGCCAGTATTACGAGCGACATAAGAACGGTTCAAAGGTCAAACAGTGTAGCTTGACAAGTAGCTTACTGTACGACCAGTCAAAATTGGCCAAGTTATCATATCCAAAAAATATATTTTGTTGGTGTTACCAACACCCATTATAAAATCTAAACTTTATTCGTATACAGTTCTAATTTATTAACAATTGTTTATTTTAATTCGAAACATGAATACGATAAAGATTATTCTTGCAACTGTGTAGTTCTTTCTACTGAAGAAGAATTTATTAATATCAATAATGTCTCTAAAACAATAATAATACTTAGTGTTTATAGTAATATGTAATGTATTTAATTTTGTGGACTGTTAGAAAAAGAGCATTACGAACCTACGAAAATTGTCCTAATTTCGAAATGGCCGATGCTCAAGAAAGGCAGAATAAAGTTGAATCATTATGGAATAAAATGGAGGAAAAAACTAAACACTGTGTTAAGTATTTTGATGGCGAAACGTAGTTCGCGGGCACAGCTAGTTCTAAATAAAGACCACCATTCACGCCATTTAAAAATAAGCAAAGTTTTCAGCATAATCATTTATTCTACACCGTTCCTCATGTTCAAATATATCATCAAATTCCCCTACTTAGCATGATTTCACTGCCCATGCAATGTTAACCATAGTGGAAAATGTGCTGACTCTGCCCTTTTTAAAGACCATTACATAGATTTATCGCGTTCAGAGGATTTAGGGTCCGCTGATATTAGTGTTATAGATTTCCGCCTGCGAAAATGCCGTTGATTTATTTTGAGAAATTGCGTGAGTTAAGGGCGTTATGAATAGTTGGCGGCAAAAAAATGTGGATGCTGGTTTGATAGATGCCACATCGCCAATAGGCCATTTGGACCTACAGGAAGTGTCGTATCTTTTCAGGTTCATCGGGGGCGTTTCTATTAATCATTGTCTCGATGTGGACTAATCTTGTCACGGAAGGAACAAAATATTGTTCTGTAACGCAACTTGTGTTATAGCTCATACTGGCTATAGTTTGTGGTGTCTTATATACCTTCTTAGCAAAGGAACTCTATAGTCATATCAGTCAAATGCCCAGTGCTGGGCACAAGAAAGGGGTTTGGCGTTTCCCACCACGCAGATCGCATGTGAATATTAAAACCGCACTCAAAGCGAGATGGCGGTTTATGCATTGTATGGTAACAATAGATTTATTCATAAACGCAGCTTAGCGACAAGGTAGATATCAACAAAACGAGTATGTAAGAATATGACAAAAAGTTGTTATCAAAGAATCCATTGATTTTATTCAGCTCTGATATGTCTGTGTTTTATTCTTAAACCGCTGAATCAATTTTGATAACATTTGGTATAGAGATAGCTTAAGCCCTAATGAAAGAAATAGACTTCCTTTAATCCCGAAATTTGATGAATTCCGATGATTTGATCGAGTTATATAACCGAACTCGCGATATAACGTAAGTAACGTAGTCGTGAGCAACAGCTAGTAGCTTTATAAAACTAGCAAGTGAATAAGGCAAGTATTGCAGAAATCGCACAAAAACCAACTGTTCACTTCAGTTGAAAGTTTCAGAGCTTAGTGTATCCGGTGCGAACTGTGTAGCTGTCTCTTACACCGATGCGTAACACACTTTATAATATTTTATAAGACTTGGTGAATTAATCGCTTGATGAATATGTGAGCTAACGACCTTTCATAAAAGTCAAACTGAAATTACGAAAAAAAATAAGATACTAGTATTCATAATAATAATTCAATGCACTCGTATCTAAGTGTAATATGATAAAATCCTTATGTATTAGTATGATATCGAATGTGAAAAGAATTTCCTTTTTAAGGGATTTTAAAGCTATTTTTATAATTCAACAGCCCCTCCAATAGTTTCAACAATATGAGCGGGAGATTTGGACCATATTCTGCTACGCTGGCCCAGTCCAGGCTAGTGGCTGGTCAATAGAACATCTATTTTTCAGAACCTTTACATTTCTGCGTTACCAAAGATCAAAGAGAAAAATGTATGTGACTACTTCTGCACTATTTTACTTAACAGCGTTGTTTTAATACCGCAAATGTGGCAGACAAGCATATAGGTCCTATGGACGCTTGCAATACCAGTGGCATCACTCGCGCATTGCCGACCTTGACTTCCTCTTCGTGCATTTTTTTTTGAACCTCATGCTGTAGGTAATTATATTTATAACTAGCTGTGCCGGCGAACTACGTTTCGCCATAATAAAAAATAGGTAAAAAATAGTTTACGACCTATTCTCAGACCCACTGAATATACACAAAAAATTTCATAAAGATCGGTCAAGCCGTTTCGGAGGAGTTCGGTAACAAACACTGTGACACGAGATTTTTATATATTAGACTAGCTGTGCCGGCGAACTACGTTTCGCCATAATAAACAATAGTTTACGACCTATTCTCAGACCTACCGAACATACACAAAAAATTTCATAAAGATCGGTCAAGCCGTTTCGGAGGAGTTTGGTAACAAACACTGTGACACGAGAATTTTATATATTAGAAGAAAATATCTCATTTTATAGTGCCTATTTTTTAATTTAATAAACATAAACGACATACGGCACAGATGATAGATAAATTTGATGACACAAAATTCGAGAAAATCTATGTTAGTTTTGTAGTAAGCGCGGACTCCTTAAGAACAGCTTGACCACCGCACAAAGAATAGATAGATTTTAGTATTTTAATCCAATAATCAGTGCACAACACGAATATTATTATGTAATTTCCTATACATTCACATATACGCATATATGCACCATAATCAAAGTTTTGAAGAGAACAAATTTCCTCCTCTATTTTTTGCGAACATTCGCGACGTTACACAATGGTGTAAGAGACAGCCGCAGGTGCGGGCGACGTACCTGATTTATGTATTCTCATTCCATTGTCGAGTACTATGCCCCTCTGCTCTATTGTGCTTGGACTCGAATACTATATTTGCCTATATTTATTCCACAGGCGGCTCTTTAGACCAACTTACGTATCGAAGGGAACTGAAACTGGAAACTAGTGCGTACAAATTGTGCCTTGCTTTACATCCGTTTGGTATTTCATCTGAGGAATAGGGACGAATACTATTTTATTCGAATTCTCAACATAACATCAAAAACTTTTTTTTACAGAATATATGTTTAAATGTTACACGAGTCACGCGTATGTAAATTGTCTTTTTACTTGTGGCGTAAGGAGCCCCTACGCCTGCCTGACATTTAAATTGTTTTATCACGCTAGTAGACAAAGCAAAAATAGGACTTGTTATTTTTTATTATCTAACTAATCATTCTATTCTGATAGTCAGTCCGCACCCCTATTCGTATTCAGTTAATACACGAGTCATTCATTAAATTCCATGTGTATCTTACATAACTTCCGTAAATTTTATTTATTGCATTATTTTTTATCTCCGTTCAAATTTTTTACCTCTCATCTAATTCTTACATTATCTGTGGTATCCGTGTTTAGTCAGCCCTTTCTTTTAATCTGCTTTAACACACTACTCGGTACCTGCCGTGAGATGCAGAAAGATTTTGCCGCCACGAAGCCACGTGTTTTCACGTGGTTTTAGTGATTTAGCGATACACGGGTGCGAAGAAAAATTCGTTTTACAGTCCTGAAGTGCGATTTTGTAACTCAGCGGCAATCGCCTGGCCAAAATATTAAGTTGTGGCCCAAAAAAGGACATGTCCTTTGACAGTTCTGTTAGATTGAAGTCGATAATCGAATACGGTTTATATTTGTAACGTCGTCGTCCGAGCGATCTCGGCATGTTCGTCGAGTAGTGGTAGAGTCAATCGGCGAACATACGAGTAGCTAGTGAATGATTCCCATACAAAATTATATTTTATGGAATATTGTACTTGATCGGCAAGATTGTCCATGTCCAGCAGTGGGCTGGAGCCGGGCGAGATTGTCCAGCAATGGGTTGGTGCTGTGTAAGATTGCCTTGCAGTGGGATTGATTTATGGGCGAGCGTGTCCAGCGAGGGGGCTGATGATGGATGGTTTATAACAAAGTTTTAGTAAATTCTCAATATTTTTAAGTTACATAATAGAAGGTGTAAACAGTAGGTACAGACAGAGAAGAGCGTAAAAAATATAAACCTATTCCTTTATTATCCTTTATCATTTGATTCGTTCATTGATTACGATAACGATCCAATCAAAATCGAGAAGTTAACACAGATTCCATTTCTTATTATCGATTCATCGGGTAAATTCAAAAAATAATAATAATTTAACTAAAATTGTATGAGAGCTTATTACAAAGTAATGGATTATCTTAACGATAATAATTCATGTATGTAATCTGCTTAGCTCTGTGATAGGCTGTTTATTTTTTTCCATTACATTAACACTTTTTTTGAAAAGAGCAACCCCCGAATTTCTGACTCGCTCTCCTCGGGGAGGTTAAAATTCCGAGTGAGTATTATTAAATAAACCGTTAATTAGGCGCGTGGGGTGTACACCCCAAAGCAAGTTGTCAGGCGTATATCTTTTTAAAATAAGAGTTCATGGCGTTGCTCTTCTAAGTAGCATCATAGACAAGTGTTACGTTTAGAATTTAGTCGCGATAATCGTTCAGTTGTGAACGGTTTGGGCACCAAGGGCAGAAAATCTAAGACTGGAATGCTTTAAGTAGGTACCGCGATCACAGATTAGATAATAGTTACCACAGATTAGATAATAGTTATGCCGCGATAATGTAGGTACGCAGTGAACATATGATTGTAGTCTGTCATAACTATAGGGTATTTACATTTATATCGTTTGTTGTTGAAAATTTCTAATTTATTTCAAAAACAACTTTAGAAGTTGATTAATATTCATGTTGAAATAAATTTAAACATTGAGTTTGTTTTGTATTTTATTTAATTAACTGACTACGGGATGCTACACACCCCGCGCGACCATATACGCAACTGTTTTTGGCGCGCCTAATTAAGGGTTAAGTTAATTAATTTTGACGTTTTCAAGTGCTTCATCATCATCATCACCACAGCTTATATATGTCCCCACCAAGGGGCTCGAGCCTACCCTATGTTAGGGTGTTTAACCCTTAGTGAACCACGCTGGCCCAGTGCAGATTGGTCAACTTCACATGTACGTACACCTTTGAATTTCTTCGCAGGTGTATACAGGTTGCCTCACGATGTTTTCCTTCACCGTAGGAACGTCGGACACATGTACATATGAAATTCGAAAAACGAAAAACACACTGGTACATGGCAGGGTCGAACCCCGGACCTCCCATAAGGTCAGCCCCCTAGACAAAAGCCACACGCTAAGTTTTCCGCAATCGTTCTGCGGAAAAAATGTATGGAAATGACATTAGCTTGCGACAACCTCACGCAATTTTTTCCGCATCTCCATACATTTTTTCTGCAGAGCGAGTACGGAAAACTTAGCGTGTGGCTTTTGTCTAGGGGGGCTGTGCCGTGTCGACGGCGCCACCGACGTTCCGGCATACCTACTCAAGTGCTTCTTACCTACGAATTTTTTTTTTATTTCATTTCTTTTATTAAATAGCATCTTGAAGAGGATTCCAAACAACCCAACAAGCAAATAGAGTAATGTATATTTGTCACATGCTCCTAAGATATTTGTTATTATCTTAAACGTCACCATGTCACAAGATTTCTTGCGGTCTCTAGGCGTACAACCGACAAATAAGTTATCTTTTGCTTGACATCGCTCGTACATGGGGCTCGTGCGTTATGAGAGGAACTATTTGTTTATTCATAAGCTCCTTCGCTCCAGACGTTTCCAGGAATTTGTTCGGGTAAAAATATAGGAGAGGACTCGCTGAGATGAGGACGGGACGACTGCTTAGAGATTTTAGTGGCTGCACGTTCTCCTTATACGCATATGATCCCCGAATTTATGAAGCAAAATATTACCTACATCGCGTTTTGATTATTTTGATAGCGTTCATTCCATGAGATTAATATGCCGACGGAAAGGGCGGTTTTATTTTCAGGTTTTAAGCAGGTATCATTGAAATGCATAATATTCAAGTGTTAATCTGAGGCACTTAATATTCTTCCACTTCCTTGCCTATATATATTTGAAATGGCAGTATTCGTAAAAAAGAATGGAGCTCTATTTCAAAAGAATAGTATATTTAACAGTAAAAAGACTAGAAATAACAATTTATTATATGTTCCGGTACAACCATTAAAATTATTTTCAAAAAATGTATACTGTATGGCAATAAGAATTTATAATAAAATACCAGAACATATTAAGCAATTGACATTAAGTAAATTTAAGAATAAATTCTTCAATCATCTTTTAAACAAAATGTATTACTCAATTAACGAATACTTAAATGATTCAAAAATATAAATGTTACTTACCTATATCAATTTAATATTTTTGTAATTATTATTTTCTTTATCTACTCTGAGCTGTGTATAACTGTGTAAATTGTACGTAAATTAATTGACATATTAATAAAGTAAATTAAGCAATGACATTTATTGAAAATTTAAACTGAGTTGACATTTATAGCGAACACTTTTAAAATTGACATTTATAACTTTGTTTATTTGACATTTTTGTTAATATGTAATCACAATTTTGACTTGGATTAATTATTGTACTCAAATGATAAATTATAAAAGTTTTGCATTTAATGGGACTAATCATAATGTTTCACATTAGAATAAGTATTTGCACGTCGAAAAATGACAAAATATGTTGGATTATTAGCTTCTTATATCATCTCTGTAACCATATTTTTGCAAATAAAATGATTTATTATTATTATTATTATTAATCGGATCGTTGATAGGTGCGGGGTCTTGACAGACAGACGGACAGACAGACAACATAGAGAGCCTATAAGAATTCCGTTTTCTCCTTTGATGTATCGTCGATCTTTGGCAGAATCGATTAGTCGACGTCGATCGATATGTACCACACCGATCGATCGATCTTTGACCAGTCGATCGACGATCGACGGTAGAATGAAGTAGTCTACATCGATCGAGCCGCTTAATTATCGGGGAAATTTAAAATAAATCAATTAAAATGGTCGCATCCAGAGCCTTATGTGCTTGTTGCGTCTCCGTAATAAGTGTACAAGCAACAGCCAACAATAACGCGTCCTCTTCTGAATACATTCGAAAGAAACTGATGGAATACAGCCGAACGACATGGTTGATCGATCGTCGTCGTTCGATTGGTTATCAACGTTTTATGGAACGGTATCCGTCGATCAATCAAAGCTACCACACCATTTTAACGATGTCAATCGATACCATCGATCGACGATCGATCGATTGGTCTGGCAACACCCTAAAAACAAACGTTGCTGTAGATAATGCTAAGATTATATTTGTGCAAAAACTGCGTCATAATGACTACGTGCATTTGCCGCAGCCGCATTTCACCAATTCCGCATCACCACTACATTCATCTTGCGGACAATATCAGAGTAACCTGAAAACTGTTTCAGAGAGGACCTTAGCTCCGACATAAATCATGGGATGTCTAGCGTCGACTTTCAACTGTAAATGTTTTCGTTTGAAAATGGCTCTTAATGCTAATATCGGAAGTGCCAACTTACTGGCCAGTGGTCCAGGCACCTGGATCAGATCCGTAAATGGCTTTTGGCTTAGGGTTGATTTATTTTTCGAGGTGTCGACTGCTTTAAATAGGGTCGGAATAAGTCTGGATCAGGTGATCTTTTCTTGGGTGTATCACGGCTTATTGTAATGGGGGTTTATTAAACGGCCCCGAAAATGGTTATCAGTATGAACCTTTTGTCCGTCTGGTAATGGATTAAAAATTAAAAAGACCGACTTAACAAAGAAAGAGATTATCAATTCGATGCGTATGTTTTCTTTTGTGTGTATGTTACGCGATGAGGCTGCCGTTGTGGACAAATTTTCAAAATTATTTTTGTATGCGATACTCCTGCGGTGGTCCCATTGTCACCAAAGTCAGGATCTGATGATAGAACCCCAGGAAAATCAAGGGAAACCCTTACATTTTATGTACGTCCAACGTGTTTCATTTTTCTTCCGAAGCTATTCAAGTAGGTATTTATGCCTGGTAGTAATGAACCGAGTTGATGATGGAAGGATCCTTAACTTTAGGAGTAAGAGGTTTTTATATACCTATACAACAGGCATGTATTGACCGTTTTTTAAATGCAATACGTACGTATTGACACTTTGTCGTATACCTACTTCAATTATCAAAAATCACTAAAAAGATAAAAATATTTCTTTTACAAATTTTATTTTTTATAAATTTAGGAATCTTTATAGATTTCATGAAAATTGGTTAAGAATAAAGTAAACTTATACAATTTCTTTGTGACTTTGAAAATGGTACAAATAAATGTTATTTAAACAAAACATTACGTTGGTTCTAAGCAAAAGCACAAGTCCTGATTTTGATAATATCAGACTCCGACAATAATAACAAAAAGATTCACATATATTTAGCAATATTCAGACATTTATTTTGTTACCGCGTTGTCTAAAGTTGTCGTGATTCAATCAAACATTATGCTGTTTCTATCTACCCTTATCAACACAAATGAAACTAACAGTAGACATTGTTTGACAAGGCGTGTGGCAACAACTTTTTATTTCATAAAAGTTTCCTTAATCAAATTTCATCTTTCAGAAGCATGTTCCCCTAACAAGATAAATAGCAAATATTTACCGTTTAATTTATTGCCGTGTTTAAAACCTATTATCCATTTCTTTCTGATGATTTATGATAATTATTAACAGACTTTGTATATATTTAGTTCACATTTACTGACTATAAATGTGAACTAAATACGTCTAGTGGCTTTGCCTGCTTTATTAAAATCCAAGCATCGAAAAATACAAGTTATCACATTTATAGGATTAAATACAGGTGTGTGGTAAAGGAGACGATTTTATGAAATTATTATAGCTTCAAAGCTATCAACATACATTAATCAATTATAATAAACGAACATTAATCAATTATAATAAACTAACTACCCTCATAAACGGGTTCGCTCCATCAATCCCGTCGGGACACCCAAAATTATTTTCTGTATCAGACTGGGCAATATCTAAGCAGTATGTTTAAAATTCTAAAACATCAGAGATTTGCTTAAATATATACCGAATATATTAGCAAGCTGGCCAGCTTGGAATAAGCTCAGAACCCACCGAGCAACACCTGCACAGAATTAAGTCATCTACAACATAAGCCTTGAGTTATGGCAGATGCACTAAACAAAACATTATTAAGCGCCGAGGAGCGTGACTCCTCGGCGCTTAATAATGTTTTGTTGCATGCATATGCAGGGGTTTTAATCCTCACTTGGCAATAGTGATATTCGAGAAACCGTTCATTTAGTATTTATAAGTACCTAGCCACGTAATCGTGGAAATTAATTAATGAAAGACAAACTCCTTTGAAGTACCTACCTTCTGCAGAGTGCTTCAAGCCTCCTTGTTCGTTTTGTCTAAAATTTCCCTCAGAATAAGATGGCTGGCCTATTTAGTTGAATAGTGAGAATTTCCGAGTAACCTAGCAAGGTTCACGTGTAGTGTTCAATTTTGAACAGGGCAATGTTTTGGTGTCTATTATATCGTTCATCTCTATCACTATATATAATAAAATCGTAGGGGTACAAAAATCTGTAATTGCGAAATATTAAGAAAAAAAATACACAGGTCGCCTTAAAATCATTAGCAGAACACGATAGAATAGTTTTTAAAAAAATTGTTTGTTTGTTGGTTTGTTTGTTTGTTTGTTTGTTTGTTTGTTTGTCTGTTTGTCCGGAAAGATCTCCGAAACTACTGGACAGAATTTGATATGGCTTACACCACAATGCTTAGAATTTTCCGGAAGAACATTTAGGCATAATTTAGTTTGTTTAAATTCACTTTTTATTTTTAGTGAAAAAATACCATAAAATTTTCGAATTGGCTATAAGTAGAAAAACAACATGGCGCACGTGAAATTATTTTGACAAGTCTGTCACATAGTACAGAAAGAAGGTATTTTCTTCCACGAAGGAAAGGCAATGGAACTACGCCATACAGCCTGATCTTAAGTAATTGGATTTCAAAAATTAAGGCAGGAATGAAGTGTTTCACATAGTACAAATAAAATTTAATATTTTCTGTTAATGGCTGTGCCCAACTGGATTTCGCCAACCAAATTGTCTTTTTCTTATGTCGTACCGTGGTGGTAAGGCAAAAAGATCAAGCCATACAACCAATGTATAAAGCATTTTTTATGATAATACATATCGAGTGACCATAAAATTTGTAGATTGGTTTAATTCTTGACTAATTTTCGAAAAATCGGTACAATTTTTGAAATATTTGAAATGTTGAAAAATGAAGATACTCTTTTCAAGGTATTTTGAAAGGTGTTATATGTTTTTACATTAGGACTAAGGAATCAAACTCTTTCATCCATTTAAAACTATTAAAAGTAATAGATTAATATTGATGATTAAAAAAAAATATCCGACTGCAATGTTCTGGGTTACGCGTAGAGGGACGGGACGGGGCTCTTGATCCTAATGTCTAAAATGACGGATCACATTTTTTTGGATCCACCCAAGGAACATGGATATCGAACGAAGAACCTAAAGAGTAGAACACATTGAACCTAGCCACGTTGACTTAATTTGACATGACTGCCGATAAAGTTCGTTTCCAAACCCAGCGATATGCATATCAAATGAAAGGCCTTGATGAGTAGAGCACTATGAACATAGGAAAATCGCCCTAAATTCAACATGGCCGCCGCTCAAATAAGACGGATAAAAGTTCGTTTCCAAACCCAGCAATATGGGTATCAAATGAAAGGCATTGATGAGTAGAGCATTATGAACCTAGCAACATTGACATAAATTCAACATGGCCGCCGCTCAAAAAAGGTGGATAAAAGTTAGTTTCCAAACCTAGCAATATGGGTATCAAATGAAAGGCATTGATGAGTAGAGCACTATGAACTTAGCAACATTGACATAAATTCAACATGGCCGCCGCTCAAAAAAGGTGGATAAAAGTTAGTTTCCAAACCTAGCAATATGGGTATCAAATGAAAGGCCTTAATGAGTAGAGCACTATGAACCTAGCAACATTTAGATAAATTCAACATGGCCGTCACTCAAAAAAGGTGGATAAAAGTTAGTTTCCAAACCTAGCAATATGGGTATCAAATGAAAGGCCTTGAAGAGTAGAGCATTAGGTACCTAGCAACATTGACATAAATTCAACATAGCCGCCGCTCTAAAAAGAAGAATAATAGTTCGTTTCCAAACCTAGCAATATGGGTATCAACTGAAAGGCCTAAAAGAGTAGAGCATTATGAACTAAGGAAAATTGCCCTAAATTAAACATGGCCGCCGTTAAAAAAATGGATAATAGTTCGTTTCCAAACCTAGCAATATGGGTATCAAATGAAACGCCTTGAAGAGTAGAGCATTAGGAACCTAGCAAAATCGACCTAAATTCAACATGGCCGCCACTCAAAAAAGGTGGATAAAAGTTAGTTTCCAAACCTAGCAATATGGGCATCAATTGAAAGGCCTAAAAGAGTAGAGCATTATGAACTAAGGAAAATTGCCCTAAATTAAACATGGCCGCCGCTCAAAAAATGGATAAGAGTTCGTTTCCAAACCTAGCAATATGGGTATCAAATGAAAGGCCTTGAAGAGTAGAGCATTAGGAACCTAGCAAAATCGACCTAAATTCAACATGGCCGCCGCTCAAAAAAAAAGGATAAAAGTTCGTTTCCAAACCTAGCAATATGGGTATCAAATGAAAAGCCTAAAAGAGTAGAGCATTATGAACTTAGGAAAATTGCTATAAATTCAACATGGCCGCCGCTCAAAAAATGGATAATAGTTCGTTTCCAAACCCTGCAATATGGGTCTCAAATGAAAGGCCTTGATGAGTAGAGCACTATGAACCTAGCAACATTTAGATAAATTCAACATGGCCGCCACTCAAAAAAGGTGGATAAAAGTTAGTTTCCAAACCTAGCAATATGGGTATCAAATGAAAGGCCTTGAAGAGTAGAGCATTAGGTATCTACGAAAATCTACCTAATTTCAACATGGCCGCCGCAAAAAAAAAGGATAAATGTTCATTTTCAAACCGAGCAATGTGGGTACCAAATGAAAGGCCTTGATGAGTAGAACACTATGAACCTAGCAACACATAAATAAATTCAACATGGCTGCCGCTCAATAAAGGTTCGTTTTCTAATCTAGCAATATAGGTATCAAATGAAAGGTCTTCAAGAGTAGAGCACTATGGACCTAGCAATATTGACGTAAATTCGACATGGCCACCGCTCAAAAAAGGTGGATAAAAGTTCGTTTCCAAACCAAGCAATATAGGTATCAAATGAAAGGCCTTGAAGAGTAGAGCACTATGAACCTAGGAAAATAGCACAAAATTCAATATGGCCGCTGCTCAAAAAAAAACTGATAAAAGTTCGTTTCTAAGCCCAGCAATATGGGTATCATATGAAAGGCCTTGATCAGTAGAGCACTATGAACGTAGCAACATTGACGTAAATTCGACATGGCCGCCGCTCAAAAAAGACGGATAACAGTTGCTTTTCAAACCCAGCAATAGGGGTATTAAATGAACGTAGGCCCTGAAGGGTACCTAGAGCAGCCATGCTCTAAGTGTGTTCCGCGGAACCCTAGGGCTCCACACTACCCCTATAAGGGGTTCCGCAATAATTTAGAAAAATCAAAACACCCTCTCTGGTCGTACTTTCATTATGCTTATTAATAAAGAATACACTTTTAAAAACTATTGTTTTATTTTAGGGTTCCGTCAAGTATTTCGCTTTCCAAAAGGGTTCCGTGACCAAAAAAGTTTGAGAACCGCTTCGGGGCCTATTGGATGTTAGATGTTAGATGTTACCTGTGTTTAGTGTCCTTCGAGACCGTAATGCAACGATCGTGAACTAACTAACGATAACTCCAAGTTTGTGTGTTGGATGTTAGTCATCACGGCGAGTTTGCTAACCGAACTATGCCAGCAACACTATATCGCACAGTACACGTTACAAAAACGGAAGTCTCAATACATTTTAAAGGCTAACCGCATAAATACCCTTTTTCGCATTCGTTTTCTGAATGCGGGCATCCGAATGCATCAAATCTAAACAAAATACTCATTGACTGCCGCACACGTTCGTTTTTATTACGAACGGAACACGTTCTGTACGTATGTTTAGGTAGAATGGTAGAAATCCCGAATGAGAAGAAACGAACGTCTGCGCTACGTTCACGAAACTCCGTGTCTGTATTCCGTGATCGGATATCGAATACGGAAAACGTATTTGTACAGTAACCCCCCCATTCTTGCTATACATTAACTCTACGAAAACCGCCAGTATTACGAGCGACATAAGAACAGTTCAAAGGTCAAACAGTAACAGTAGCTTACTGTACGACCAGTCAAAATTGGCCAAGTTGTCATATCCAAAAAATATATTTTGTTGGTGTTACCAACACCCATTATAAAATCTAAACTTTATTCGTATACAGTTCTAATTTATTAACAATTGTTTATTTTAATTCGAATCATGAATACGATAAAGATTATTCTTGCAACTGTGTAGTTCTTTCTACTGAAGAAGAATTTATTAATATCAATAATGTCTCTAATTAAAACAATAATAATACTTAGTGTTTATAGTAATATGTAATGTATTTAATTTTGTGGACTGATAGAAAAAGAGCATTACGAACCTATGGAAATTTTTCTATTTTCGAAATGGCCGATGCTCAAGAAAGGCAGAATAAAGTTGAATCATTATGGAATAAAATGGAGGAAAAAACTAAACACTGTGTTAAGTATTTTGATGGCGAAACGTAGTTCGCGGGCACAGCTAGTATATAATAAAATCGTAGGGGTACAAAAATCTGTAATTGCGAAATATTAAGAAAAAAAATACACAGGTCGCCTTAAAATCATTAGCAGAACACGATAGAATAGTTTTAAAAAAAATTGTTTGTTTGTTGGTTTGTTTGTTTGTTTGTTTGTTTGTGTGTTTGTCCGGAAAGATCTCCGAAACTACTGGACAGAATTTGATATGGCTTACACCACAATGCTTAGAATTTTCCGGAAGAACATTTAGGCATAATTTCGTTTGTTTAAATTCACTTTTTATTTTTAGTGAACAAATACCATATAAAATTTTCGAATTGGCTTTAGGTAGAAAAACAACATGGCGCACGTGAAATTATTTTCACAAGTCTGTCATATAGTACAGAGAAAAGGTATTTTCTTCCACGAAGGAAAGGCAATGGAACTACGCCATACAGCCTGATCTTAAGTAATTGGATTTCAAAAATTGAAAGGCAGGAATGAAGTGTTTCACATAGTACAAATAAAATTTAATATTTTCTGTTAATGGCTGTGCCTAACTGGATTTCGCCAACCAAATTGTCTTTTTCTTATGTCGTACCGTGGTGGTAAGGCAAAAAGATCAAGCCATAAAACCAATGTATAAAGCATTTTTTTTGATAATACTTATCGAGTGACCATAAAATTTGTAGATTGGTTTAATTCTTGACAAATTTTCACAAAATCGGTACAATTTTTGAAATATTTGAAATGTTGAAAAATGAAGATACTCTTTTCAAGATATTTTCGAAAGGTGTTATATGTTTTTACATTAGGACTAAGGAATTAAACTCTCATCTATTTAAAACTATTAAAAGTAATAGATTCATATTGGTAATTAAAAAAATAGCTGACTGCAATGTTCTGGGTTACGCGTAGAGGGACGGGACGGGACTCTTGATCCTAATGTCTAAAATGACGGATCACATTTTTTGGATCCACCCAAGGAACATGGATATCGAACGAAGAACCTAAAGAGTAGAACACATTGAACCTAGCCACGTTGACTTAATTTGACATGACTGCCGATAAAGTTCGTTTCCAAACCCAGCAATATGGGTATCAAATGAAAGGCATTGATGAGTAGAGCACTATGTACCTAGCTACATCTAGCTACATTGACATAAATTCAACATGGCCGCCGCTCTTAAAAGGTGGATAAAAGTTAGTTTCCAAACCTAGCAATATGGGTATCAAATGAAAGGCATTGATGAGTAGAGCACTATGAACCTAGCAACATTGACATAAATTCAACATGGCCGCCGCTCAAAAAAGGTGGAATAAAGTTAGTTTCCAAACCTAGCAATATGGGTATCAAATGAAAGGCCTTGAAGAGTAGAGCACTATGAACCTAGCAACATTGACATAAATTTAACATGGCCGCCGCTCAAAAAAGGTGGATAAAAGTTAGTTTCCAAGCCTAGCTATATGGGTATCAAATGAAAGGCCTTGAAGAGTAGAGCATTAGGTACCTAGGAAAATCGACCTAAATTCAACATGGCCGCCGCTCAAAAAAAAGGATAAAAGTTCGTTTTCAAACCCAGCAATATGGGTATCAAATGAAAGGCCCTGATGAGTAGAGCACTATGAACCTAGCAACATTGACATAAATTTAACATGGCCGCCGCTCAAAAAAGGTGGATAAAAGTTAGTTTCCAAACCTAGCAATATGGGTATCAAATGAAAGGCATTGATGAGTAGAGCACTATGAACCTAGCAACATTGACATAAATTCAACATGGCCGCCGCTCAAAAAAGGTGGAATAAAGTTAGTTTCCAAACCTAGCAATATGGGTATCAAATGAAAGGCCTTGAAGAGTAGAGCACTATGAACCTAGCAATATTGACGTAAATTCGACATGGCCACCGCTCAAAAAAGATGGATAAAAGTTCGTTTCCAAACCTAGCAATATAGGTATCAAATGAAAGGCCTTGAAGAGTAGAGCACTATGAACCTAGGAAAATAGCACAAAATTTAATATGGCCGCTGCTCAAAAAAAAACTGATAAAAGTTCATTTCTAAGCCCAGCAATATGGGTATCAAATGAAAGGCCTTGATCAGTAGAGCACTATGAACGTAGCAACATTGACGTAAATTCAACATGGCCGCCGCTCAAAAAAGACAATATGGGTCTCAAATGAAAGGCCTTGATGAGTAGAGCACTATGAAGCTAGCAACACATAAATAAATTCAACATGGCCGCCGCTCAATAAAGGTGGATAAAAGTTCGTTTTCTAATCTAGCAATATAGGTATCAAATGAAAGGTCTTCAAGAGTAGAGCACTATGGACCTAGCAATATTGACGTAAATTCGACATGGCCACCGCTCAAAAAAGATGGATAAAAGTTCGTTTCCAAACCTAGCAATATAGGTATCAAATGAAAGGCCTTGAAGAGTAGAGCACTATGAACCTAGGAAAATAGCACAAAATTCAATATGGCCGCTGCTCAAAAAAAAACTGATAAAAGTTCATTTCTAAGCCCAGCAATATGGGTATCAAATGAAAGGCCTTGATCAGTAGAGCACTATGAACGTAGCAACATTGACGTAAATTCAACATGGCCGCCGCTCAAAAAAGACGGATAACAGTTGCTTTTCAAACCCAGTAATAGGGGTATTAAATGAAAGTAGGCCCTGAAGGGTACCTAGAGCAGCCATGCTCTAAGTGTGTTCCGCGGAACACAATACCCCTATAAGGGTTAGCAATAATTTAGAAAAATCAAAACTGTCTCCTCTCTCTCTGGTCGTACTTTTATTATGCTTATTAATACAGAATACACTTTTAAAATCTATTGTTTTATTTTAGGGTTCCGTCAAGTATTTCGCTTTCCAAAAGGGTTCCGTCACCAAAAAAGTTTGAGAACCACTTCGGGGCCTATTGGATGTTCTATGTTAGATGTTACCTGTGTTTAGTGTCCTTCGAGACCGTGATAATGCAACGATCGTGAACTAACTAACGATAACTCCAAGTTTGTGTGTTGGATGTTAGTCATCACGGCGAGTTTGCTAACCGAACTATGCCAGCAACACTATATCGCACAGTACACGTTACAAAAACGGAAGTCTCAATACATTTTAAGGCTAACCGCATAAATACGTTTTTTCGCATTCGTTTTCTGAATGCGGGCATCCGAATGCATCAAATCTATACAAAATACTCATTGACTGCCGCACACCTTCGTTTTTATTACGAACGGAACACGTTCTGTACGTACGTTTGGGTAGAATGGTAGAAATCCCGAATGAGAAGAAACGAACGTCTGCGCTACGTTCACGAAACTCCGTGTCTGTATTCGATCGGATATCGAATACGGAAAACGTATTTGTACAGTAACCCCCCCCCATTCATGCTATACATTAACTCTACGAAAACCGCCAGTATTACGAGCGACATAAGAACGGTTCAAAGGTCAAACAGTATAGCTTGACAAGGAACTTACTGTACGACCAGTCAAAATTGGCCAAGTTGTCATATCCAAAAAATATATTTTGTTGGTGTTACCAACACCCATTATACAATCTAAACTTTATTCGTATACAGTTCTAATTTATTAACAATTGTTTATTTTAATTCGAAACATGAATACGATAAAGATTATTCTTGCAACTGTGTAGTTCTTTCTACTGAAGAAGAATTTATTAATATCAATAATGTCTCTAAAACAATAATTATACTTAGTGTTTATAGTAATATGTAATGTATTTAATTTTGTGGACTATTAGAAAAAGAGCATTACGAACCTACGAAAATTGTCCTAATTTCGAAATGGCCGATGCTCAAGAAAGGCAGAATAAAGTTGAATCATTATGGAATAAAATGGAGGAAAAAACTAAACACTGTGTTAAGTATTTTGATGGCGAAACGTAGTTCGCGGGCACAGCTACTTGTAAATAAAACATTGCCCAGAAACATAATACAGTGAGGGCATGTACATACAAAGGTGGACTTATCTCTAGAGATTTCTTCAAGCAAACTTCACTGGGTGTTTGGAAAGATTATAATGTGGGAAACATATACGTGAATAAATACGATTGTATGTAACCAAACACACTTGAGAGCAATGTTATGTCCGAGTTACATAAAGATAACCTGAAAAACTCGGAAACTAGGAACGCTACATTAGTGGAATCAATTGTGTACAAGTTTTAGACGATTAGTTTTCATTTATAATTTAGTTTTATTATTTTGATTTAGAAGTATTTCATTGTCTATTCGAGAGTGTTTATTTCACTAAGCTATTGTAGATTTTCTAGAAATTAAAATCAATATCAAAATATTCTTTACTAGCTGTGCCCGCGAACTACGTTTCGCCGTATACGAGTATTTCCCCCTGTTTTTGCAACATTTTTCATTGATGCTCAGCTCCTATTAGTCGAAGCGTGATGTCATATAGTCTATAGCCTTCCTCGAGAAATGGACAACACAAAAAGATTTTTCAATTTGAATAAGTAGTTCCTGAGATTAGCGCGTTTAACCAAACAAACAAACTCTTCAGCGTTATAATATTACTCGTAAAAGAAAGCTCTATTGAATCGTCCTTTTTTACCTGCCACCCATTCAGGACATCTTTTAGCTGATGAGAAGAATAGGCGCAAGAAACTTATCAGCTTTATCAGAAGTAACGACATTTACAATAAATTATGTCATTACCATACGCAGCAATATTTTTACATAAATAGATAAACAAAACAACATTTCTTTACATTATAACCAAACCAGTAATATCTGCAAAAAAATAACACTAGACATTGTTATCATTGATGATGATGATTGGCATCATTCAAATATTCGTTGACTTCATTCATGGGTTTTTTTATAAACTTATGAAACGGCACTTATGTTGGAATGGCAAGTTTATTTTATTTTTAGGGATCGGATTCATTTCTTTCGAGTGCGTGTATACATGTAAATATACACATACATACACAGTTACCACCTATAATGTATGAATATGATATTGATAATACACAATGTTAAATACATACATAACTATAATCTAAATGAGTTGACTAAAGGAAGAAAATAAGTAGTCTTCCAATTTGTTTACTTGGATTTTTTAAAATTTATTTTCATCATATTTTCATAATATCTTCTTAATCACAAGTGTCATTTTAACGTAGTACAAGTAATTAAGAAAATAAAAGTTAGTCTTTATGAACTAAATAGCTTTCCGCCCGCGACTTCACCCGTGTTATTTTTGTTTCTCGTGGGATTTTTTCCCGTACGAAAATTACCCTATGTCCTTCCCCTGGTCTCGAACTATCCCTGTACGAACTTTCATCAAAATCGGTTCAATAGTTTCGAAGCCTATTCAATACAAACAAACAATCAAGTTCTTCCTCTTTATAATATTTGTATAGAAGTGTAATTACTGGAACTTCGTCTTTGAGAAGGTATTGGTAAATACTGATGTATTTTAATAAAAAAAACTGTGTAATTGCTGTTTTCAAACATCCGTCTGTTCATTGTATATTCTGCAAACATTTATAATAATGAACAATTTCTGGATATCTATATTTGAGAAGGTACTAATAAATACTGGTGTATTTTAATAAAAAAATCTTTGTAATTGCTGATTTCAAACAGCCGTATATTCTTTGTATTTCCGGCAAACATATTTTATAATAATCAGGATTATGCGCAGAAAGATTGCTTTAATGTTAAAGCGGAGAACATTTTCCCAAAAGGTATTATAATATTTTAAGATATGTATAAGGTAGATCCGGTTCGATGTCTCTTTAAAGAAAATCGTAAACAATCAACTAGCCTACAACAACCGTAATCTTTTTTTGTCGCGTTTTTCCGCGATAAAAGGTAAAGCAAAGGGATTAATGTCTACAATGTGACGGGTTTGAAATATTTCCCTCTTTTGATGTAGCAAATCTTCAAGTTTCCAGGGGTGACGAAATGTACACTAATCTTCGGAGGTACCATAAAAGGAGCTTAGAAAGGGGAAATATTAAAGAATTGAGGACTCTTTACATTTTTAATAATATTGAAAACAGAGAACACACAGTTTTTTTTTAATTATGCAGAGATCTTTCCAGAACGACGTGTTAGAAAAAATGTGATCTAAATCTGAAAAAATCTGATATGTGTTTTGATGGTTCGTCTGTACTGTTGACTATAGTACATAATTAAGGCGGGCTTAATACCATAGGATGTACTTAAGTGAAAATACAATACAATACTTACATATGATCAAATAAGGTTTTCTACAAGGATCTTAATTTTCAAATCATATTTTCATTATTTTAAAACTTTGATATATCATAAATATTTAAACTATATTATAAAAAATATTAACTTAATTCCCATTCTCGAGAACTCTCTCCCTATCGAGATTATCGAGTGATTTATCGAGATAATTAAGATTTATCGAGATTATTAACATTTCAATTTTGAAGAAAATTTTTTAGGGAAAAAGTAGTTTCGGTATTTGTAAGGTCAAATTTCTGGTCACATAGGTAAAGTTCAGATCAAAACTACCTTTCTCATCTTTAAACATAAATTCTCATCACAAGGAAAATATAGCGAAGAAACAAAATCCACCAAACCAAAATGAACTCTAAGTTGCAGCACCAGTAAATACTTGCGGCGAATGAAGGGGGATATCCTCCAGGAAATAAACGAAGTCTCTATGTATTCACTTTCAATGAAGCTACCTATAATATTAAACGTTTTAGTTGAAAAAGGCCTGTGAACAGATGAGATAGCAGGAGCTCAGAACGACCACAATCGCCCTAAGCAATTAAGTAAGTAACCTTTCTAATATTAGAACGACAATCAATTTACGTAAGGCCGGGTGTAGACTTGTTTTTGACTTTGAGACTCTGCCAATAAATAAATCAAAACAAGAAAACACTTTACCTGAGGCAGAATTCGAAATTATGATAATGATTGATACTATGACCATTTGACCATCGAGGACTTATCCAACTTGCGCGAAACTTTAACAACTTCAAGAAGACAAAGTAACCCTCCGAGCCTGGGAGGAGAGGACAATAGGTGAACTCGAAAAACGTAGGGCGCATCTTTATCAGACATCACAGAGTTACGAACACCACTATTAAAGAAAATTAACGTATGAATACTACAGCATAAAGGCGCGCTCCACGTTTTTCGAATTCAATTGTGGTTCTCTCTTGCAGGATTGTTTTGTCCTTTATAAAACGCATAATACGTGGGTTTTTATTCACTTTTCAAATTTGGAATCAATGTTAGGGTTACTACCTGCACCGGGTCGCCCGTCGGGAGGAAACGCCGCAGTGTCATCACTGCGACGCTCCCGACGACACTGCCGAGCACACCCTGTTGGTGTGCCCTGCCTGGCGACGCCAGCGCAGTGAACTCAACGCTGCGCTGGGAGGCGGAGACCTCTCGCTGGCGATTATGGTCGTGGCCATGCTCCGCGGCAAGGCGGAATGGGGGGCTGTGGCCTCCTTTTGCGAAGACGTCATCTCGCAGAAGGAGGCCGCGGAGAGGAAGCGGGAGAATGATTCTCAAGCCGCTCCCATCCGCCGTAGATGGACAGGCAGGCGAAGGCGGGCATTCGCTCAAGCGATGCCCGTCTAATGACCCGCAGTGGAGGCCTGCGTGCACGGCTGGCCCCGTGCACGCCGCCGTAAGGCCCTCCGTCTAGGGATTGCCCTGGTGTTCTCGGGCAATCCCCGCTTGGCGATAGTCCGACCATCTTGGTTGGGCTTGCTCGGATGCACTGGTAGTGGTAGTCGCAGTGTGGACCTTACCACGCTCACCCATAATTTTTTTAGTGCGGGGTTTTAGTGGGTTAGCCTACACTCTGCCGGGCCAGCCTCACACACGCCAGCCGTCTAGCCAACGGCGGGTACGGTGCGGTTGCGCATTTCCACCCGAGAAAAAAAAGGGTGCGGCGAGATCTGGCGAATGCGCCGCGTGCTTTTTATGTGTGTACGTCACTCCTACGCCGACCTAATCCCTCGCCGCAATCTACGCGACGTGCTCGCGCGGCGCAAGAGCCACGCGCTAGCGACCTTAGACCATTCAGACGGGAGATGGCAAGGCTGGACGAACCCCTCTCCCAATTTACGTTGACCATATGACCATACACGTTATTTAAAACTAGTTGACGCGCGGCCGCTGCCATTAGGTGTCGTTTCGTACCGCAAGTAAGAGCTGGTAAAAATGGTTAATTGTGCAGTTTCCTCTTGCAAAAGGCTATCTAGTAACTCAAATCTTCAAGACTATGGCGTTTCCTATCACATGTAAGTATAAAATATACATAAACGTGTTTTATTTAAGTACAATTTTTATGTAATCTTTATGCCGTCGCGATAGAAAAATACAATGGTACGTTGTTGGTAGCTCAACACAGTACACGGGCATGATTTGCGGGCGCTTGCGTAGATACACGTTAATTTGTCGATGTGTGTGTGTTTCTTTATAGTGAGGTAATATTTTCATAGTGATCAACATCATAGCATCTGTAATTGAATGCTAGATTTTCGTAGTGTGCCATGCGTGTTTACCTCGCCTCCCGCAAAATGTGGCAGAAAAATGTATACTGCGATTTGTTGCGCACCATATCCATAGGCTAAATGATCTAAGCTAGTGACCCGCGCAATACTACTGCTTATCCCTGCCCGCGCCTAGCCTCGTACCCACTCATCTGCTTAGTTGCTGACTACTGGAGGCTAAATACGTATTGTCACGGAGTGGATAGCTGAAAATCGAAACGTATAAATGATTTTGCAATTCGTGGAAGCGGGTGCAGTGCGTGCGCAGCGCGCGCGCTCTGTACAAGCTTTGCATGAGTTGCACTAAAGAAGCGCACCAAACAATTGCAGTAACTGCACGCATGCAGCACGTGCACAGCTCACGGACGTCTCACGAGCTGCGCATTCGTGGCGCATTCGCCAGATCTGGACACACCCTAACATACGTTTTTTTTTCTCGGGGGAAATGCGTAACTGCACCGTACCCGCCGTTGGCTAGACGGCGAGCTGGCAGAATGCCAGGCCTACCCACTAACACCCCCCCTGTGTTCTCCCTGACCTTATGTGCGGGCTACCTTTATATTTAAACGATAAAAAATTTTGAGCTGCATGAGGATTCAAAGGAGTTATCGTCACAACATGTTCAATGTAATAAAAATCGCATCCACAACTTTTAAAGTTAAACCTAGAACCCGATTCAAATATTAAGGCAAATTTGAATAGTGTTTTTAATGAACTGTTCGGACTTACCATTTCAATGTATTCTAGTCTGATTACATAAACCTAATTTCTTCTAATTTATACCTAACACATAAAATGAAAGAAGTAATTACACCTAAATTAAAATTCGAAAACGATAGCCCAACATCGTTTTCTTTCGGAGCATTGGCTAGGCAAAGTACCTAACATTTAAATACTATAACGAAGTTCGAAAAGAACAAAATGTATGGGAATGATTGCACATCACGAATCATTCTCATACATTGTCGTTCCATACATAACGAATCACGTAAACTGAACGGACGCGAATGTCACTTTGTCTCGGCCCTCTGGTCTTTTGGCATGACATGTGCAAGAGCTATTAAAAAGCTCAACGAAACGAAATACCCTCATTCATTGGCGCGACGACATTGCGAAATGTTCCCAACTCGTCGCTACACAGACCACCCAAGTAATACACGACAAACATTCTGTAGGCGCAAAACATACGCTGGCTTAACTTTAGGAAACTCCGCCATAAATACGGTGTCTCGTGGGCAGAGGTTAAGTCCTCCTTACAATACCAATTTATATTTGCCATATTCTGTGGCTCACGTAGACATAACGAATGTTGCCAGCGACAAGGCAACAAGACAAACTGCCGCATTAACATTCTAATCTCGCCGGGAGAAATCGAATGGCGCTCCGCCAAGAGCTGTGTGCTTCATATTCTTGCAACTTGCGGAGCTCTGGGCTAACGAATGCTTGTGACCTACGGCGCGTGATATGCTATGCAATGCGTACTCTGATGGGAGTTTTAAGTAGCTTTGCTATGAGAATAGTCCTCTTAGTGTCAGTGTTGCCAGAGTTTGGTTATTTGTACCAGTAATGATACAGAGGCGACTCAATTTTTGACAAAAGGCTATCAGCTAAGAGTTCTCTTTGTTCTCATTGAACAACTGAATTATGGCTTACATTGCGTATTGTGGAATTACCTTTAATAGGTTTCATCTAGCTTACTTTAAAAAGATGTCTGTACTCATCAAAATTCGAATATGTCGATCAAGTCTGAATTTTAGGGCTTCAGGATGTGACAGAAAAGTGTTGTTCCGTTTAAACGCCATGTGAAAATTTCAGCAAGCATTGCTGTATAGCAGCTGGTATTTGATTTCACAATCAAGAGGCACCAAAACTGAAACTGAAGACGTGGAAAAAATTTGGTGTTACGAGTAAGATTGAGTATGGTAAAAGCGCCATCGTGAAAGAGACGGTAGGTAAATCCCTATTATCCCTACTTAATAATATAAACGCGAAAGTAGCTCTCTCTTATTAATATTATTACATAAATGAGAAAGTTATTCTGTCTGTTTGACTGTTACGTCTTAAGGCCTTAGCCTTCCAACCAATTTTAATGATATATACGAACTATTGATTGGACTATAGAGAATCAACGAAAAGTTCCTAATTATATAAAACTAAATTTCACGGAGATGAGGTGGTGGGCAATAGCTAGTATAAACCAACTTATAAAAACTATTCATTATCTGCATAACCAACCATTGTTTTTCCACTACCCTTGTATCGACAAACCTACCACATCAATTATAAGCAGATTAAGACTTGGCCACTCCTGCATCCCCCTCCATCTATATAAAATCCATATTCGGGACTCTAACCGTACCTACCATGCTATATTCAAATGCTATGTCTATTTTGTATGTTATTGTGACGTTCTGTTTTGTCCTTTTTTCAGGTAACCCAAAACAAATTAAATAATTGTTTTGAGACATTTTGCATACAGTAAACTCTACGGCCTAGTGGCAGTAATTCGGTTGTTAGTCCGTTTAACCGGACAAATGCCACTTTTTAGTTGCAGTAGTTCCTGTTTTATCCAAAACTTGAGTTTGGCAGTAATGGTCGTGACCGCGACCGATTGCCATAGCCTTTTTTTTTATCGCGGGGAAATGCGCAACCGCATCGTACCCACCCCCGATTCCGCTTCGCCGCGGATCATGGCCACGACCATGCTCGGCAGCGAAAGGTCGCCGCCTCCCAGCGCAACGTTTAATTCGCTGCGCTGGCGTCGCCAGGCCGGACACACCCACAGGGTGTGCTCGGCCGTGTCGTCGGGAGCGTCGATTGCCATAGCCTAATAAAAGTGAAGTGAAGTGAAACTAGACAATATAACAAATTGGAATTGTTTATCCAAACAGTTCTAGAGTCAAACTATTGATAAGACTAGATGGAATTGACGAAAAGTGCCGATGGAAGGGTCGATTTTCAATAATCAGATAACTTTTAACGGAGTAATAAATATAATGTGGGCATTTCGACAGCTTCTGTCAAACCGCCATATTTATTTTACAGTTGAAAGTGATCTGACGATTGAAAAATTGGCCCTCAGTTTTCTTGTAATAGCATTCGCAGAGGTTGACAAGCCTTAAAATATCTTGGTGTATTCTAACTGGTTTAGTGACAATAAATCCGAGGTTTTGACAAAATACGAGTAAACTCCTTGTTTTGTTTGTCCCCTTGGCCCTGTTTCTCTATCTGGAGAGCGCGTGTGATTTGTGGTTGCTTCAAAACAGCCTTGAACTATTTAGCCAGGCTCGCTCATCAGTTACGAAGTAGGTTTATGAATTTCAGCTGAATTTTGTCAATCAGCCTCCCCGGCTTAATTCAATTAGCTTACATCTTAAATATCCGTTTTTGGAAGTTGTGTTTTTGTTGTGTAATAAATCTTCATATGGTATAGATAAGATAAACTAGTCATTTACAGTATTAACGATGTAAGTTCAGTAAATCTATGTAGTACAGGTTGTCAGCGAATCAGTATTATGAATGGGCATCGAGGCGAGTTCGCTTCATTACGAATGTTTTAACGACTTTAACAACGGAGTGTGTACTGAAAAGATGTTCGATATGATGCCAAAGAATACGTTTTACCATCGCACTGATCGCTATCGGTAGTTCACATGAATTCTAGTCGAGTTTTATTTAACTAGAAAACCTTTCTATACCTGGTACAGTAAGCTCCCATTCCAGCTTTACATTTACACTACCAAAACCGTCACCATTACGAGCGACATAAGAACAGTCCAAAGGTCAAACAGTATACATAGCTTGACAAGGAGCTTACTGTACTATTTGATACTAATTCTACATTAGATCAATAGTACTACAGAAAATGTTACTTGCCATGGTTCCTTTAATCAATGGTACCACGGGTAATATTATATTTTGTAAACCGTGGTACTTACCCTTTGTCAATGTGGTACCTACCAACCGTAAATGATAAGCGAAATGCAATTACTTATTTTGTATCCTATATTTACTTTATGTACTCATCGTTCCCACCGAGGGGCACGAGCCTACCCTAACTAGTTATGTTAGGGTGATTAGGCCTTAGTCAATCCACGCTGGCCCAGGGCGGATTGGTTGACTTCACATACACTTTTGAATTGCTTCGCAGGTCTAAGCAGGTTTCCTCACGATGTTTTCCTTCACCGTAGGAGCGTCAGATAAATGTACATATGAAATTCGTGAAACGAAAAACACATTGGTACATGACAGAATCGATCGCGGGCCTCCCGATTCTACTCGGGGCACAGTCCAGTGCCGAGGCCACAGCGCTGCCGACGCTCTTGCAGTACCATTGATGCTACCATCTAATGGTAGCACGGTAAAAAAGGCTAGAAAGGCAATATTTTGCAACCAAGGTACGATTCTAAATACGTCATCGCACGAATTCTGTATTACAGGTTTTGCAAAAGACAAGGAAGTTCTTTGCTCCCATATCACCTTATGGTAAGTGACAATAAAACCGAAGGTGGAAGCGAGCTTCATCTGGACTCCTCGACAACTGAGAAACTGCTACCAACACAAAAACGCTACCAATATTGTTATTACGGCGACAAACTTAGGAAATACGGTGGTAGCTAGCCAGGCGGGCTCAGAAGCCCTACCACCAACCAATCCAAACAGAAACACTTGATAGGGAATCGAACCCCAGACCTCCCGATCAACATCTGCTGGTGGTCTAAACTACAAGACTACAGGGGCTGCTAAACGGGCAACGGAGGCGGTACAACATAATCATAACAGCTCATATAGGTCCTACGTCCCTACCGAGGGACTCGAGCCTATCCTGAGTAAGGGTATTTAGGCCTTAGTCAACCACGCTGGCCCAGTGTGGATTGGTCGACTTCACATACACATTTGAATTTGTTCGCAGATGTATGCAGGTTGCCTCACGTTTTTTTTTCTTTACCGTAGGAGCGTCAGATGAATGTACATATGAAATTCGAAAATGAAAAACTCATTGCTACATGGTATATTATTATCTATATCTCTATCACAATCTGCCTACTGTTGGGTATGGATGTCTCTAAAAAGGGCGATTTGTATCATGCTGGCCTATAGTGTTAGTTGCAGGGAACGCCAAAGCCTCGTCTGTTGATAGAAAGATGCATCGCGGGCATGTGAGGATATATTCAGTCCTGAAGGGTCTCATCCGGAACCCCTCACACCCCATATCATGGATGGAATCCACTTTGAAGAGGAGAGAGAACTATTGTGCATAAATGTGAAGTTCCGAGGCAAACTTCACACAATGCCACCAGTGGCACGAGAGTTGGAGCTGGTGGGGAAGAAGGTGCATCGGATGAGAAGAAGAACTCGTACCGGAGTCTATATTCTGAAAGAAAGAAAGAAAACATTTATTGACCACAAGCACACATATACAAGACAAAAAACAAAATATTTATACATAGCGGCCAATTAGAACCCGACCTCAGCATAAGCTGCAACAGACTAGTCTGATGCAGCGCTGGTGTTCTGGCCGGGCCTAAATGGGGTTAAGCGATTTAAAACGTAACATAAAAAATGGCACAAAACATATATTAATAAAAAGAAATACAAAACAGAAGCATCAAAAACAAAATAAAACAAGAAAAAAAAATACAAAATAGTACAGACACGCATACCTATATAATGAACAAACAAGCAAAATACAACACAAACACAATGCATTCACGCTTTGTGTGTGGGAATAGGAGACCGAAAACAGGAGCCCAACGAGCCTGGTTATTGAAGTTTGTAGAAATCGGAAAAGTAAAAAGAATAAAATTGGCAATCCATTTATTCGCTGGTCACACAGTCCATCGGCATTCGGCATCATCAGAGTCGGGACGCCGCCCTTGAATGCCCGGTGTTTCGTGAGGAAAAACGATGTAAGTCAGCAGAACACTGCTCGCTTAATAAAAACTTTTTAAGGTTAAGTCTAAACGAGTGCATTGTTTTTAGATCGCGCAAAGGAGGGGGGATGTCATTCCAGCAGCGTGAGGCGGCGAACCTGAAAGACCCACGGAATGCCGCTGTACGGTGTTTAGGGGTAACAAATATATGAGTGCAGGCTTTTCGAGGATACTTGGTGTGATCTTTTGCCCACGCCAACTTCTTATAAAGATATGGTGGCCTTTTCGTCCCAATCACACCGAACAGCAATGTGGCCAGATGAAGTCTCCTCCGACCCTCCATCTTTAAAATATTTGCAGTGTTCAGAGTTGGAGAGACCAGTGTTCTGGGAGGAATATGGAAGCAGAAGCGTGCACAAGCATTCTGCACACGCTGGATGAGCTTAGCTGTTCTGGACAGCAGACAGGGACCATAGACAGTGTCGCAATAATTAAGCTTAGACAGAACCAGCGTTTCACAGAGTGACCGTCTCAGCTTTTCACACAGGTAAGGTCTGATTTTGTATAATAATTTGAGCCTATAGAAACACCCACGTGCACATTCTGTTATGTGGCTCTCAAAATTGAGGTGTCTGTCAAGCGTTAAACCCAAATTTCTAGCCGAGTCGATACAGTGTATTGATTCCCCATTGATACATATATCAAGTGAAGTATTATTTAGTCTTTGAATGCCCCGATTTGACCCTATAAGTAACAATTTAGATTTTTTGGGGTTAAGGACAAGGCAAAAGTTAAGGACAAGGTGAAAGTGGATATACCCATATAAAGAGAATGAAGAAGGGAAGAAGAAAAGAAGTGAATCACCTCAGCAGAGCTTAGGTACGTTTCGCGCGTATCTCCCGTAATTCACCTATTATTACCGCAAGGTTGGAACGGCCGTTCCAACCTTGCGGTAATAATAGGTGAAGTGGTTATAGGACTCTTTATATCCCGACCGCAAACTATCATTTCAAAATTCTTAACTAGCCATTCAAAGTTCATTAGATTTTTCATTTCGTTCTTTATTTCGTTTGAGTTAATATTCAACTCAATAGAATTTTACAGAAAATGTATGCAAGCGAGCAAGTAAAATTCAGTTCAGTTCTTCATAAGCTCCAGTTCCCCAGTGCTCCGACAAAAAGCGACAAAACAGCTAATTAGCCGAGTTCTGGGGAACTTAAAACTAAGAACTATATTAAGAAGTTCGCACTTGTGTCATTTGTGTGGTACGATTTGTAAGATTTGGCGATTTTTATGATCCATTTTTATGAACATTTTATGATATTCACGAATTTTATACAATAAAAATAAGGAATAAATGTCTAGATCGAGTCCACAGGTTATATATATATATATATAGGATATATATTTATATATAAATATTTTATTTACAACTTCTAGTCAGATCTTTATTGTTTCATTTATTTTTGCACTTTCCCACCTTCCTTTTATATTCCATTCATTATCTCCATCATTCTATGCCTGGAAGAGATTGCTGTAGAGCAATAAGGCCGCCCTTTGTTGTGTTTGTACTATTTATTTGTCTGTGTGTTCTATTATTTGCAATAAAGTGTAATATTATTATTATTAACAATGTGAATAGCATTGTTGTGTTCCGACAATTAGGGATAAGTTAGCCAGTTCCTCAGGTGTTGAGGAATCCAGGTGAAGCTCGCTTCCGATTTCGGCCTTATCGTCACTGACCATCAGGTGAGATGAAGACTGAGAGCCTTCCTGTGATATTTAAAAAAATACACCTACTTATCCTTACGAGATTATTGCATTAAATTCAGAGGAATTAAGGATCCCTAATTAGGAAGTCAGAAGCTATCCTTATGGGCTACTTAAAATTCTAATCGTCCTAACTGTCATATAAATTTATAACCATAATCAATCTGACCATCGATTTTTGTTAATGATATACCCAGAATATAGGTCACTAGACAAATACGACAGTGTTTTTATTTTTTTGATATCTTAAAAAGTGACCGAGTTATAAGCGTTCGAAGTTGCCGTACCGTCCGGATTTATAAAGCGAGTCGCGGAACGTTGATGACGTCACAAATCGACAGCGGGGAGAGGCACGCGCGGCCTGACGTACCTACTTCGTTAGCTCTGTGCTACTGGTGCGCGCGATTTTACGTGGCTCTAAGATGTGAATCAACATTATGTCATATAATAAATACTATGTAGTACCTATGTGTACAAATTCAACTATTAAAACGCCTACAAAACTTTTTTTTGAAGTGCCATTGAATGCCAAAAGGCGTAAAAAGTGGATGAACGTTATGAAACGGGCCCTAAGACCGTTGGATTTTGTTGTGATGACCATTTTGATGTAAGTAAAATAATAATAATAATAATTTTTATTTATATCTTCACAATGGCTTACATTATAGGTACTACATCTTATTCTCTAACAAGTATATTTTATTTAAATGACAAGCCTGTGTGACAAAATTCCGGCCCTCCACCCTCTAGGATTAAATCAAACTAAATAAACATATTAAATACTTAGATAATAAACATAATAAAAACATTTTCATAATAAATTTATACATATTACATTATTATTTTTATTTTTATTATAATATGTAATTAGATATTCTAAGCTTCGGGGTACCTATTACCTACTAGAAAATAACCTATAAATAAGTTGTATTACGAGGTGTTTTGGTGTAATGTCTTCTTTTTGTCACTTTTTAAACCACATAGGTATGTATCATTAAAATATGTTGACTTTTGTTGACGGTAAAATGAAGGTCACAAAAGTTTTTGCCGTCAACAAAAGTCAACATAGGTACCCAATTTTATAGAAAAACTAGCGGCCGCCCGCAGCTTCGCCCGCTTGGTGTTTGGTTTCTTTATCGCGCCACAGCAGCGCCTTCTGGCGACGCGATCAATAGCTGAGCTGCTGAGTGTTTTACGTGAATCCTGATGGAACTATAATTTTTTGCTGGATGAAATCTCTTTTTCTGTAGGTACCTCTGACAACGTGTATATGCAAACTTTCAGGATGATCGGTTAAGCATTTTAGGTGTGAAAAAGTAACAAAAATAAATCAACAAACTAATTCACTTTCGCATTTTTATAGTATTAGATGGGATTAGGATACGATTCATGTTACCTAAACATGTACACCTACCTATAGACACTCACCCGTTAGTAGGCACCTACTAACTTTTGAATGAGTATCTTAGACCTGCGGGTATTTGATTTGCTTGTTGGTCCTATATAGGTACGTCTATAGTATTTACCATTTCCCAGCTGTTTTTCTTACCAAGCTGAACGCTTTTTAATAACTCTCCCGCCGTTGGGTGCACGACGAGATCTCCTGGGGTTCTCCACCCAAAAAGACTCGTCCTAGAGTAAGGCCTACCCGGGTAGAAACCCCTTGGATGTACTCTCTGTCTCCGGAGGTCCAGAGGTAGGTAAACGGTACCGATGGTCCATGGCGGTGATTGCGCCGTGGACACCGTTTGCCTACCTACCTAATCCTAAATAGGTGACACCTACGTATCTTTCTGTTGATTAGTTTTTATTGTAACTTCATAAACTTGTTAACTTTCAAACCATTGACCATTTTTTGCCGAAAGCATCGGTAAATATTTGGCCTTGACATTTTTTCTATGAAAGTTGGTGCCTCCCCTTGGCGTAGCCTGGCGGCTAGTCCGCCAGGATCGTCCCCGGTCTGATGGCTCGGAGAAGTGACCTTCCCAATCCCGAGTTATTTTACCATATGGGGCGTAAATATTCCGGCGGAGACTTTGAATTAGTGAATTAGCCACCGGCGAACCGGAGACCGGCATACGGGTACACGGGGCTCGTTACTCTTTGTGCCAGTATCGATAATCGCATTATTCCGCCTCAAAAAAAAGGCAATACCACAGAAAATAAACTTGATTGTAGGTATGTACACTAAACTGTTTGACTTCATGAGTCGTAGAACATACATTTGTAGGAGCTACAAAAAAATTAACTATGCATGTAACTATTATTTCAGATTGAAAATGACATGGAAAATTAGGTCAAATATAAATTGGTTGGAGGAAGACTAGTACTAAAAAAAAGATGCTTGCCCTCTTAAGTTTTCTTGTCAGCAAAAGACAGTTAAAAAAATTAACGATCTGTAGTGCAAAAATGTAGGCAAAAAGAACTGATTCACAAGGTACCTACTCCATGAAGATATACCGAATCCGATCACTTCCCAACATATTGAGGAAATTCGGTTTGAGTCCTCGCATTTCCGCTGCTATATAATCACTATTTTTGGAAAAATATTGAGTCACCATAAAACTGTCTACTTTTGGTAAATTATCTGATTGACCATGTGGAAATCCTTTCTCCATTGTTGTAATTAAAAGGCTAATAAACAATAAAAGTCAAGTTACACGGAGCGCAGTAGGTATGTACGACAAAACTCAGAGAAACTGCGACTAGCGAGCGAGCGGCTGCCGGCTGTCGATTTGTGACGTCACCTACCTAGAGCGCGCGTACTTGAAAATTTAAATAGCGACCGTAACTTTCGGCGTTAATAACTTTGGAAATACTGCATCGATTTTAATGAAACAAAAACTATTGACATGTACATAACCATACCTCTTATTTAATGTGTGTTTTATTGTAATTTGCAAACCTATCGGTCACATCAATTATGATTTTTGAATTTAGTGTCATCATCATCATCATCATCACAGCTCATATACGTCCCCACCGAGGGGCTCGAGCCTACCCTATGTTAGGGTGATTAGACCTCAGTCAACCACGCTGGCCCAGTGCGGGTTGGTTTTTAGTGTAACGTAGTTTATTTAATTAACTGACTGGTGCTTCACACCTCGCGTGATTATATACGCATCTTTTTAGGCGCGCCTAATTAAGGGTTAACTGGATTCCTCTTCCACCAATATATAAGCAATATTACCTCTCATTATCAAAGCACAAGAATACTGTTATATCAACATTTTTACTACTTATATCTTTCAATAGTTTTCTGCTCGCAGCTTCGCCCACGTTATCTTCGTTTATCCCGTGGAAATTCCATATTTTCCGGTAGGAAAATATTCTATAGCTTATGTTACTCAGTGATATTGTAGCATTCTATTATTGTAAGAATTTATCAAATGGGTCCAGTAGTTTCGGAGCCTATACAAAAATAAAAAAATTCAAAAATACAAATCTTTCCTCTTTATAGTATTAGTATAGACAAACCTCGCCAAGAATCTCATTTCACAACCCTAGTGTATGCGGAATGGAATTCTTTCGTAAGCACGACCGTTTTGCTTATAAGTTTTGATGGTCCTACCTTGGTCGTGAAGAACGTTGCACGTTGCCGTGTTACAAAATGGTCGAGGATACAATCTTAAATCCGACATAGCCCAAAGAATTGCAAACCTTAAGTGGCAGTGGGCAGGACACATAGCTCGCAGGACTGACGGCCGTTGGGGCGGAAAGGTCCTTGAGTGGCGACCGCGTACCGGGAGACGCAGCGTTGGTAGGCCCCCCACAAGGTGGACCGACGATCTGGCGAAGGTCGCAGGAAACCGCTGGATGCGGGAGGCAGAGGACCGATCGGTTTGGAGATCCCTGGGGGAGGCCTATGTCCAGCAGTGGGCGTGACTTGGTTGAAATGATGATGATGATGACAATCTGAAATAGCTTATTATGTAACTTACAAATAAACAGATATCAGTAGAGTTAAAAAGACTATATTACCAGTTCTGTGTTTCCTGCGAAAATTGCAGAATAAAACGACATCAACAGACGCCAGCGTTAACGTTCGCCTAACTATTAGTTTATTTTACTCGGTATTTGTTCAAGTTATTCCGCTAACGTTTTACAGAGGGCCCGGGGGAGACGTAACAATGGGCCGGTGTGGGCTGGGCGTTTTGAAGTATCCAAACCAATCGATTCGTGGTGCCTTTACGATGTTCACTATTTTATTGTAGTTACTTACTTTTGGGATTGTTGAAACATCGGGCATAGTTCTTTAAATGAGAAAATTAAAAAGAAAACCATTTCATTTTCATCAATAAAGTTTTTGAGCCCAAAAACCCCTTCAGCCATATTGATAACTGATTGTTTGATAACTGGTTACTTAAGAAGAAATTTTTTCACTGTTTCGTAACTAGTTATTTAAGGAGAACACTTTTCCACATTCTTATATCAAACAGTCAGTTATCAATATGGCTGAAGGGCAAAAAACTATTGCGTTATCAGGTTATGTACTTTCTTTGTCATGTTCATGGATATTATCGTAGTGATTTTGTTGACTAATTTTTTCTTTGTTTCACATTTCCTTTTGTTCTAATAGTGATTTGTTCGAGTTAAAATCTACGAAAACGATGCGTATGTTTTCATTCCTTTTTTGATGACGGAAATTGATTAATTACAAAACTCATAATATGAGCGTTGCCGCGTGGCATTTATAGATCAGTATAGGTGGAAACAATTTGAGGAATTTGAATAAGTAAGCGATAGTGAGAAAACGTAGTAAAAACAAGCTATTAATCAAATTTGGACGAATTCAGGACCAAAGACCTTAGGGGAAAAACCGTAAGAATTAGAGTCACCGACATAGGCCCAAGTGTAGCAAACCTTAAGGGGCAGTGGACAGGACACATTGCTCGCGGAACTGACAGCCGTTCAGGCGAAAAGGTCCTCGAGTGAGTTAAGCATCATGGTAGTCCTCTTTGTTGAATCGTTTTGCATGTACGAGTAAAAAAAATAACAGAATAACGGCTATTTTTAACAACCTCTTTTTAGCTTAGGGTACTCTTAGGTGGCATGCTGTCACATTTTTTCATTAAAGACAAAAAGTGACAGCTAATCTCTTAGGGGCTTCCTAAGCTAAGATATGGTTGGTGAAATCGGCTAAACCTTTTTAAATAATTAATCGTTACAAAAGAATTTGACTCTCAACAAAACATTTTTTTAAAAATATTTTTTTATAAATTACAATTACTGTTGCATGTACATGTCTATGGTTAGTCAATGGGCGCTTAAAGGTCGCTGCCAGCTTGTGCGATCGAAACTCGATGATCATATTCTCCTTATTCGGAGCGATCTGGCACTAGAGAAATTCATTGGTACATCCCAGGACAGCCCTGCCAGCTACGGGTCCGGGATATTACCTTCCTACGCCTAATTGGCGCCCAACGTGGGGCGAAGGTAAGAGTAGTACGTGTTATTTTATCAATTACAATGTAAACTTATAGCATACATAATAAAAAATCAAGGTTAGTGTTATTTTAATCACACCAAAATAGTAACTAGGTAATATGATACCTAACATTAAAAGTTAACTTCAAAGTTAAACACATTTTTTCCGTAATATATTTGGACCGATTGCCATTCTGCTTGCCTATCTGGTGATAATTAATACTAATACCTCATCATCACAGCCCATATACGTCCCCACCGAGGGGCTCAAGCCTACCCTATATTAGGGTGATGATGAATACTAATACCTACTGATAATAAATACTACATTCATCTTAACAGTCTAAGTGGGTTCAGTAATATTTGTAACCTCTAAGAAGATTACGTATACTTACGTTGCCAATTTGTGACATAGGATGTTAAGTCTTAGAAGATTTCCAGTGATTTTACAGCCTATTTTTACAGCAATGCAGGCCCAGCTACTTTGAGGCTGAAATAGGTTCTTATCTATTTTAGAGATTATCAGCTCCATTCTCATCACGATTCTCTAGCTTAAGAGATACCAGCGCAGAAGATAATAATCTCTGGTGGTTAATCTGGTAATAATTAAGAAATTACCATTCTTCTTATCATAAATAAATAAATAAATAAATAATAAATCAAAAATCAGCTAAAAGACGTCCTGAGTAGGTGATAGGTAAAAAATTAGATGATTCAAAGGAGCTTTTAACCGACTTCATAAAGGAGGAGGTTATCAATTCGGTTGTATTTTTTTATGTTTGTTACCTCATAACTCCGTCATTTTTAAACCGATTTCCAAAATTCTTTGTATTCGATAGAGTATACTGCAAGGGTGGTCCCATGGTCACCAAAGTCAGGATCTGATTATGGGATCTCATAGAAAATCAAGGAAAACACTAATTGAATTAGGGTTTCTTTCACTAAAAAGATTTAATTCACTAAAAAGTTTAAAATATTTTTTTTACAAAAATTAAAAACCGACTTCAAAAACACTGAAAACTTAAAAATAATATAAGAATAGGTACAGACAACATCACACTTCTATATTAAAGTCGGTGACAAATTTTAACACTTTCTAAGAGATCATCGTTTGGCGCCGACTTCAATATAGAAGTTTGATGTTGTCTGTAGGTACCTATTCTTATATTATTTTTAAGTTTTCAGTATTTTTGAAGTCGGTTTTTATTATTTGTAAAAAAAAAAAATATATGTCATATTTGAATAAATAATATTTTGAATTTGATACGTTAATATCATTACTCAAACACTTGCTGCACTGACCGAAAATTCGAACCGACCGGATTCTCAGATTTTGAACCATAAAACATAATCACCAGACTACATAATAATAAACACATAGTCATCAAAATTAAAATGGAATATTTGTGCGAAGATATCCGCTCTAACTTAATACTCACACCACACTTTTTGGACAAAAGGTCCCCATGCCCCTAATGGTATCGTGTTCTACCCGTTAACATTGTGACTTAACAATGTGGGATAATAATATAGCAGGGTCTCTCAAACACCAGGTCACTGGACCACTAACCATAAATCAGCCGGACTTCCTGAACAACATCGGTCCTTATCTTAAATGGATCGGGATATCCCATTCACTTTATAGGAAACTCCCGTGTTACTATTATAGACATACCCACACTACTCTTTATGGGGTCGTAAATGAGACTCCTTTATATTGACGGAAATGAATTTTATCACATAATATCTAACTTCCGAACAGATGTAGGGTCACCATATTTTTCGGGTGTCTAATACTTATATCAAAATTTTGATTAGGACTAATCAGACACAGACATTTCACATTTCCATATTTTTTTTCTGCTTCAATGAAGGCGTGTCTTTTAGATTCTAGATTCCAATACATTTCAATTTAATTCAAGCTGTAAACAGACGTTTGACAAACAAACATTAATATTTTCATTAGTAGGGTATCCGGCTCAAAGAACCAATCTGAAAATAGCCTTTTCATGCCTGCAAACAGTTTAAACTTTATGCAGCACATGAAGTTGACACTGCTTTGCTGCTGCTCAAAAAATTAAGCACTGGAGTCATATAAAACATGGAATCACACTTAAAGGAAAAAATGTAAATACGCATAGGTACGCGAAAATTGGCATTAATATTTCGGATAAAAGTTCTCTAATAGGTTTTTTTCATTATATTAATATTTCAATAATAAATTAAGTTATATTAATTAAACTAATTAATATAGAATTGAAAAACGAGGATTGTTTATGAATCAGTAGCGGCTATTAAGTAAAATATTGATTTATTTATAACAAAACATTTTATATAATTTTAATAATACTATTATTTAGATTTGTATGAAATCTAAATAATACTATTATTTTCATGTAGGCAATTTGAAAGAGGAGATAAATTTCAACACAAAAGCGCTTTTCGAGTTTCTTGCCTTTTCGTCAGGTTCTTGACAAGGTTCTCCCAATTTCCGAACAGGTCTTAGAGTAAACCTTTCTGTATGACGTCAATAAGTGTCTGTAAGGTCTTTAAAGAAAAAGGATTTTTGAATTTGTAAGTCTATTAACACAAAACAACAACATTAAAAAAGGAAAAATAGAAATAACGTGAAAAAACTACACACGTAACTAGATAATTAATCAACATAACAAAACAACAGTAATTTCCGAACGAAGCAAATTGCTAGTGCTCTCATTCCGGCTAGCTTTAAATGCCTCACTCAAAACATTAAATACGTTTCAAGAAATATCGTAAAGTCTTCTTGATAAAAACCCTTGTCTCGAGACTTGTCTTGGCGTTATGTTCTCTTGGGGGTATTAAGGCTCACGTTTGTACAGTAAGCGCCGCGAGAAGCAATATTGTTTGAGCTTTTACCACTCTTATGTCAGTCGTAATAGCGGCAATTTTCGTTATGCAAATGTCAAGCTTGACATATTACTGACTGTACATTCGTGAGCAACGGACAGACGGAGTATATGGTCCTAAAGGCTTTAAGAGAATTGTGTGTAGTACGCTTTTTAATTTATATGATTACCAGTTACATCACCTCAATCCAGAACACAACAATCCAAACACAGAAAGAAATGTCAAAATATACTTGCGCAGACCACTCATCCAATCTCCCTCCTTCTGGTGTTAAAAATTAGTTCAAACTGAAGTGGAAATGGAAAAAAACTCCAGTGAAGTCAGCAGTAAAAAGCCATGCATCATTCCAAGTTTCCCCTAACTTACTCCGTCGCAGTCTTTACAACGCCGTCGTGAATCGAGCCAAACAATTTTACAGTCCGTGATTGATTCGCTCTCCGTGCACACAGCGTCCGTAAAGCAAGTTTGAAACGCCAAAATTTACGACCGTCTGTCGACGGCATCAAGATCCTCCTGGAGTATCATTTTAACGAGAGCGTTTGTGTTTCGTAACGTTAATGTCCGTCTGACTGATAACTAAGAAAACCTGCCAAGTGCGAGTAGGACTAGCGCACCGAGGGTGCTAAAATCCTCCGGTGTTCTTCCTGCCCTTATAGACGCGCATGGTAAGGTCCACACTGCGACACCACTACCAACGCCACCGCCCCATTCCGCAGCCCCCCATTCTGCCTCGCCGTAAAGCATGGCGACGACCATGCTTGGCAGCGAGAGGTTTCCACCTCCAAGCGTAGCTTTGAGTTCGCTGCGCTGGCCGCCAAGCCGACACACCGATAGTGTGTTTAGTGAGTAGGCCTGGCACTCTGCCAGGAGAGCCCTACACGAGCTCGTCGTCTAGCCAACTGGAGGTACGGTGCAGTTAGACATTCCCCCCGAAAAAAATAGTTACTTACAAACTTATCTTTTTTTACTTAGTATGGGCTTACTCTTGATCACAATCCAGCCTTAAGCCAAGGATGAGATCTGCGATGGGACAAGCTTGTCCAGAAAATGTCCATTCACAACTCCGCTCTAAGGATTTCTGGGTTGTATGGTCTGTACATATTCGGTCTTTTTACGAAAAAATCGTTAGAATATGGTTTAAACCCAGATCTAAGAAGTCCGAAGTCCGAGCCTCGAGTGTAAGCACTCGTGTAGCCTCGACTTTATGAAGAAAGGCGTTTTATTTCTGGTTTTGCAAAACCTGAGTTTAACCCAAGTTCGATTTCGGTTAATAACAACATCGTGAAGTTATATAGCCTTCCTCGATAAGTGGACTATCCAACACAAAAATAATTTTTCAAATTGAATGAGTAGTTCCTGAGATTAGCGAGTTCAACCAAACAAACAAACAATCAGACAAATTCTTTAACTTTATAAGTGTTGGTGACCAGCAACCAACCTATTGTATAGTTTTCTATTATCTATGTAAATAATATGTGAATATTTTATAAGGTTTTCAAAAGAATATTGTAAATAAAAGACAGTCGCAGTAATAACGTCGTTTTAATAACAATAATATTAGTAAGTATAGATATATTTTTACAAAATGCCGTAACTTTCAAGTATTTCTTGATATAAGGCGAAATATTTAACCATATAAATATTCTTTTCTCTATGAGAAAATAAGTGAAACTTGAGTAAACATCACGTTTATTTATTTTAATTACTTACATTCATTTAGTGACAATCAGACAAGAGAAAGAAAAAAGAAAAAACAATAAATTGTTAGCAATGAGCATCCTCTATCGGTGGGGTTGCCACCAGCACCAGGATATGATGACCGATCGAGTATCTGCTTGTTTTATTTTTCTTTATTCTAGTTAATTATTTTTAATCCTAGTAACATTATGGACGTCACAGTCATGTGGAAAAGTTATATAATTTTAATTAGTTACTTAGTTGACATTTAGCGTCAGGGTATGTAATCAACGTTCGTTCCTTTTTTATTTTAATTAATTACACAATGTCTGACAAGAAGTTCCATTTTTAAAGTCCATCTCGTATTATAATAAATTGATAGTATATTTTTATCTTTTATGTTTTAATTACAGAGACAATTAATAACTATTAAATTATTGTAATAAATATATAATGACAAGGACAGGAATTAGAGATGGTTCGATATTTTTTAATTTTGACATTCATTCTGTAAAATACACTGAAATAGGTTTGACGAAAATTAATTTTCATCTTATTGTTATTAAAATATTAAAATAAATCTTTGGTAATTGGAAATTTACTAACAATTTCCACATTCTAATCTCAATTCACTTTTAGTCCTCTAGGGAAAAAGAAGCTATTTCGGTCCCTCTTTACGAGGAACCAATTAGCTTTTTTCGAATGGATGTAATAACTTTGCCATAGTTTTCTTGTTCATCTGCCACTGATGCTGGCATTTTTATAAATCTTAGTGATATTTGGTCCTATTCTTATATTCTTAAGTTAATTTTAAGTATTTTTAGTTTTTTTGTGAAGCTATGTTTGTGTGTGATGAAGATGGGTGTAAATAAAGATTTTATCTATCTATCTATTTTTGCAAAAGTGTGCTGTGCAATTCCGTGTAAATCGGCTTTATCATTGCATCTGCAATGAATGAATAACAACTTAGAACTAGTGGTTTTAAAACACGTTTTTCAACACCAAATGAATAAATATGAACTTACGTAATGAGGCGCTCAACATCGTAGTGCACGAGCAACTTGAATATGAAGAGGCGATCCTTTTAGGTCCAGGTTCGTCCTTTTCCGGGCAGTCCATTTTTGATGACATCAACAATTTTATTGCCCAAACGTTTTGTAAATTTGCTCATCGTCTAAAAGGAAATCCATTTCATCAAGCATATCCAAATTCATTTTAAAAGCCAGGCCACAATTTTTGTAATAAATATCTAAGGGAAACGCATTAAATAATCAACGTGAGGGTAGTTGCCAAATGTGTCATTCTAATCAACAAAAAATCTAAGATAAACCAACGCTAAACTAGGGGTATGCGTAGTTTGTCTTTAGACCTGAGTTCAACCTCGATTTTTGCGTAAACTAAAGATAGAACACGTTTCGTTATAACAATTTTCCTTAGATCCAACAATAAACTGAGTTTTTGCTCAGTCTGAGCTTAAACTATACTTAAACCATGTCATGTAATACATCGATTAGGTTTGAAGTATAGTTTAACCGCACCTGTTGAAGTGGTTGCAGCATCAGGTGTTGATCGGGAACTCCAGGGATCTGTTTCCCATGGGGCAGAAGTTTTTCTGGTCGATTTAGTGTGTGGTAGGGCTTTTGAGCCCGCCTAACTACCACCATCTTACCTAAGTGTATCGCTATAATAACAATGTTAATACGAGATTGTGTTCCAACAATCAGAAGTAAAAAATAAAATTAAAAATTTTAGAAAACCCCCGACCCAAAAAAACACTCTAAAAAGTATAAAAATAATCTTTTTTTAGCTCCTTTAATAACTTGATTAAAAGTACCTATTTATATTTTTCAGATAAGAATCACCACGTCGGGGGACCGCTAAACTCTTACCTCAATCAAGTTTAATATACCCAAAATACAAATATAGACGTTACTTATGAGTAAATACGTTCCTACCTTGTCAGATATATTTCTTTATTTGTATAGCCAGTTGTTAAGTTGTTGAGGAGTCCAGGTGAAGCTCGCTTCCACCTTCGGCCTTATCGTCACTTACCATCAGGTGAAATGAAGGCCATGAGCTTTAGCTATCTAGACAACCTGAGACCGACCCTCCTGTCGTATGTAAAAAAGTATTAATCTATATATTATTCGGTTGCCTACTTAACGTTGATTAATACAAATTAGCTTAACTTTGTAGTCTGTTAACGTAAGCTCATAATACATTAGTTAAGATTAACGATATCATGTTTCCATCATAAATCGATACATACAAGGCGGAGAACAACACGACAGCACGTCAGTACCTAAATGGTTAAACGACCAATAGTAGTTAATCGTACGAATTTAAAATGATTAAAAGTAACCTGACATGACATCCAAAACATATTTTCATGCAAAGTGTTTCTCTGTCCAGCATGTCGATTCTGTAAAATTCGAACAATAGCTCGCACCTCACTTCGATATTCACGCTCACTTCGCATAAGATACAAGATACCCTTACATAGTCATTATCACGAGTTAGTAGCGATAAAATTCTAAAAAATACATCAGAACTAGTTTTTATCACCTTCAGAAATAATTTTAAATGTATTTTTAAACTATGATAATAAACTTTGCCTGTTTTCACTCATAAAATAGCAACGTTTTATTTGACACTTCGTTTCGAGTTCGTGTGCGAAGTGAGCTTCGAAGTGATAAAGGAATTCCCTTTAGTAGTGTGATTCTGTAAAACCTCACTTTAAACTTCGAATCTGATTCCGCAGTGAGTTCTTAGATTGGCATTCTCAAAATTCGAATGTAGATTTGAAGTTACTAGAAACTATTAAGTAATCTGTGCTACAGCGCTACACTTGCGAGCGTGGTAGCGAGTGGAACTAGAGTGACCGTGAGATTTTGATATTATAAATATGGGATGACGTATGAAGTAATTCCAGTCGATCGACATTGAGATTGCGATTTTTTGTACGCTCGAATATCCACGTTGGCGCCAAATTGGACCCGTAAGTATACCGGAGATTTTGAGTGAACCAAACTCACTGCTATTGATTTTTTTTAAGATACCTATCCAATTTGTCGCTAGTGTTGCTAAATATGCGTACGAAAAATCACAATCTCAATGCCGATCGATCGCAATTGGTTCAAGAGTAAGTCCACTGGACGGTAGGAACGGCAAAGTTGCGGTATATGCTAGCGATATCCATGATGTGAACATTAGCAACCAACGAAAACAATCACGGTCTTATCACAAAACAAGGACTTAATATAACACTAGGCTTAAACTTGGATTAAAGATTTAAACTGAAGAAAACCTTATTGGAAAATTAAGTTTAACGCCAAACATAGGACTATCTGTGGTACTAAAATTAAACCCGCAAGACCCCTTTTTTATCTATGGACTAGCTTTGGCAGCTACCTACGAATACTACTGGGTTTTTGAGGTTAGCTTAGAAATTGTTTAGCGTCGATTCGATTTTTATACGAAAAAGCTTTATATATTCAAGGTGGATACTAATACCATAGATATGATGGATTTCGAGAACTTTGATTTGTTGGAGACTTTCCAACAGTCTCTGGTAGACATCGTCATCTTGTCAATCCTTTTGCTTTAAAAGACGAAGATTTTTTTATGATATAAATATAGATTCACGAACGTTTTGGCAAAAACATTTCAGTTTCACTCTGTTGACCTCTACAACCCCATTCACCACTTTTACGGTACCTAGTTTCAAAATACGCATCTCAAAGACATACCTATTCAATTTCACAAGTTAATAAACATATAAAACGACTGCGGTAGCAAAAACAGCGTTAGAACAATGAATTTTGGTTATAATTATGTTAGTTTTAAAGTAAATTAAAAACAGATCATGATTTATTTTACTATTAATGAAGTTATTTCTGCATTTATAATATAAACATAATATAAATATTTCGTGAATCGGAACATTAGAGTGAAGCGAGTATGCATGAATGAATGATCGTATTTTTTGTTATCTGTGTAGATGTAGATTAATTCGTTCTTGTCACCGATTTGGGCTAATAATTAGTGCTTCAAAGACTCAGATCCTAAAGCAGCTACCTAGAGGCTGTGAAGCTGATAAAGATACATTAAACCTAGATGGTAAACCATTGGATGAAGTAATGCATTTCAAATGTTTGGGAAGTAATATCCGGCATGGTAACACTCTGGTTTCGGAAATACTGTCAGGCATATCAAATGCTGCTGCCAATTTTGGTCGACTCACTGAACGTGTTTGGAGGTCTCGCGATCTAAAGCTAGACACAAAGGTCAATGTGTACAAGGCCCTTATTTTACCTGTACTCTTATATGGTGCAGAGACCTGGTGTCTCTACAAAACTGAAATCGAGAAGCTGGACACATTCCATCTTAGATGTCTTCGATACATTCTGTACATCAAATGGCAGAACCGAGTGCCTAATATCGAGGTTTTACGTCACTCCGGAATATTCGGAATGGAGACTCTCCTTATGCAGCATCAGCACAGGTGGTGTGGACACGTTCTCCGTATGGCTGACTTCCGTTTGCCCGAAGTTGTCTTGTATTCCGAGATGACAGAGAGTAGACGAAAGCCTAGCGGCCAACACCTTCGCTATAGGGACGTGCACAAAAGACATCTAAAGGCTTGCTCTATAAACTCTTGCAGCTGGGAGGAGCTTGCTGGGAACAGGTAGACTTGGCGCAATACCATCAACCAGAAGGTAAAAAAATACGTGGAAACCCGACTCGAAACTCTCGATAATAAACGCCAAACGCGTAAAGAACGTCCAAGCCACATAAGGGCTCATCAATAAAAATCTTGGAGGCAAGCTTAGGGTCGCCGTTACCGAAAACGGTGTGGAGGACTATATATATAGATTAATTAAATCCATGGATGATCCTTGGTTAAACTTATTCTTGAATAGTCCTGGTTTTGTAAAAAAAACACATTTTAGATCGGGTATTAACTTTAATACCGAAACAAACCTAAAACAATTTGAAAGCATTTTTTGGAATAAGGCGGTCAAAGTTTACAGCAAATAGACACCGACACGGTGTCTATGACTATAGGCACAAATGTACCCTAGGTCATAGCCGAGGAACTTATGCATCTCAATGCTCTCTAGGCTATGTATTATTGTTGATTTTTGGAATACTGACTTTGGAAGTCTAGATACACACAAGTTTGTATCACATTTCCACCTTGTATATCTTAACATACCTACAGCCCACTGACAGTAGCTATCATCCACCTTAAAAGCAAGCTTCTCCTATTACAATCCTTTGTTTTGTTCGTTAAGATATTTATATTAATTGCAAAATTAACTCGAATTTAAAAATTTTCAGTGTAGACCTCTCAGGAGCATGCGAACTTCAAACAAATCGCAGATATCTAATTAACTGAGAACGTATCTAAGATATATATAACAATTAATAATTCAATCCTTGTATATACATCTAAACCTTAATCATAGTATGTATGCAAATACAAGTAAATCAGAAAAAAAGTTCACTTTACTGTAAACTAGGAAAACTTTCACGAGAAGAGCAGGCAAGAAATTTGGAAGGTATATTGCTATTGATGTTGTAGTCACATACTGATCAGGATTGCACTGAATATGTAAAAAAATTACTACTTGTTTAGTTAGAAAATAACTGTCAAACAAATATGACTTAAATAATCACTTACTTTGTAAGAACTTATGAGAGCCTTTTCGCTATGAACTTTAATCAGGGTTACTTAAGGTAGAGTTCTTTAGAATTTATAATATACTAGCTGTGCCCGCGAACTACGTTTCGCCATCAAAATGCATAACACAGTGTTTAGTTTTTCCTCCATTTTATTCCATACCTAATTATTAAACTTTATTCTGCCTTTCTTGAGCAGCGGCCATTTCGAAATTAGGACAATTTTCGTAGGTTCGTAATACTCTAGGTACTCTTCAGGGCCTACTTTCATTTAATATTGCTGGGTTTGAAAAGAAACTTATCCACCTTTTTTGAGCGGCGGCCATGTTAAATTTACGTCAATGTTGCTACGTTCATAGTGCTCTACTGATCAAGGCCTTTCATTTGATACCCATATTGCTGGGTTTGGAAACGAACTTATATCCGTTTTTTTGAGCGGCGGCTTTATTTAATTTTGTGCGATTTTCCTAGGTTCATAGTACTCTACTCTTCAAGACCTTTCATTTAATACCTATATTGCTAGGTTTGGAAACAAACCTTTATTCTTTTTTTGAGCGGCGGCTATGTTGAATTTAGGTCGATTTTTCTAGGTTCCTAATGCTCTACTCTTCAAGGCTTTTCATTTGATACCCATATTGCTGGGTTTAAAAACGAACATATATCCATTTTCTTGAGCGGTGGCCATATTTAATTTAGGGCAATTTTCCTAAGCTCGTAATGCTCTGCTCTTTGAGGCCTTTTATTTGATACCCATATTGCTAGGTTTGGAAACGAATTTTTATCCACCTTTTTTGAGCAGCGGCTATGTTGAATTTATGTCAATGTTGCTAGCTTCATAGTGCTCTACTCATCAATGCCTTTCACTCGATACCCACATTGCTGGGTTTGAAAACGAACTTTTATCCTTTTTTTTTGAGCGGCGGCTATGTTGAATTTATGTCAATGTTGCTAGGTTCATAGTGCTCTACTCATCAAGGCCTTTCATTTGATACCTATATTGCTGGGTTTGAAAACGAACTATTATCCATTTTTTTGAGCGGTGGCCATGTTTAATTTAGGGTAATTTTCCTAAGTTCATAATGCTCTACTCTTTGAGGCCTTTCAGTTGATACCCATATTGCTAGGTTTGGAATCGAATTTTTATCCACCTTTTTTGAGCAACGGCTATGTTGAATTTATGTCAATGTTGCTAGGTACATAGTGTTCTTCTCATCAAGGCCTTTCATATTTTGATATCCATATTGCTGGGTTTGGAAACGAACTTTATCGGCAGTCATGTCGAATTAAGTCAACGTGGCTAGGTTCAATATGTTCTACTATTTAAGTCCTTCGTTCGATATCCATGTTCCTTTGGTGGATCCAAAAAAATATGATCCGTCATTTTACACATTAGGATCAAGAGTCCCGTCGCGTATCAGGTGATTCCTTAGTCATAATGTAAATACATATAACACCTTTCAAACCCCTTTACACTTGAAAAGGGTATCTTCACTTTTCAACATTTCAAATATTTCAAAATTTGTACCTATTTTGTGAAAATTTGTCAAGAATTAAATCAACCTACAAATTTTATTGTGACGTGATATTGTCATAAAAAATGCTTTATACATTGGTTGTATGGCTTGATCCGTTTGCCTTACCACCACGGTACGACATAAGAAAAAGACAATTTAAACTTCTAAACTTCTTGGGTGGCGAAATCCAGATGGGCACAGCCATTAACAGAAAATATTAAATTTTGTACACTATGTGACGGTACTATGTGACAGACTTGTCAAAATAATTTCACGTGCACCATGTTGATTTTCTACATAAGCATTGTTCGAAAATTTTATTTGGTATTTTTCAAACTATTTATTTAAAATGAACTACTTCAACCCCATTGAACCCCATCCAGGGATGATGGTATGTGGTGTTGAAATCGATGTTATTTTCGTAATCTACGACCCGAAAAACCATGAAAACGGCATCAATGTCGATTTTGACATATTATCAGTTTATCACCCCATCTCACCCCTTTTGGGGATGAATTTCAATAAAATACGAAACACGTCTTCCATTAATTCTGTTAAAGAAAGTTTATGCAAAATTTGAAGTAGATTCGAAAACGGAATCACGATGTCCCATACAAACTTTTCCCCCCATTTTCACCCCCTTAGGGGTAGAATTTCGGAAAATCCTTTCTTAACGGACGCCTACGTCATACAAAGAACACACCCTCCAAGTTTCAAGTCTCTACGATCAGCGGTTTAGGCTGTGCGTTGATCCGTCAGTCAGTCAGTCAGTCAGTCATTCAGGACAAAGCATTTTATAGGTATAGATGTAAGGATATCACTTTGTAATAACCTTCACTCATGAGAGCCTTTTTGTTTTGACCTTTAATCAGAGTTACGGAGTTCTTTAGATTTTATAAAAACAGTAAGGAATATTATGGCGATATATGTTACAGGGCAATAGCGTTCTTTCAGCATTACAAAAGTTACTGACTTATCGACTGGCTCTTGCAATACCGCCTGTACTAAGTCATTATTTGTCATTCTTTTCAGTGTGTAACTAACTTTATGTAGGGCACCGGGCGTTACACGAACGCTACAGAAGGTTAGTGTCACACCCGCCATGATGAATCGCCGTCACCCGATCTATCACGAAATATTGTGGGCGAGCGCTTCCCCTTAAATGATTGGCGCAATTCGTCACGGGGCCAGACTATAGCGTACAGTTTTAGTGTCACAATATTTTTGTTGTTCAAAACGTGGTTCGATCAACTTATGGGTTTCGATTAAACATTCCAATGCGAAGTCTTTCACTTCCTTAGTAATCCTTTTTCGTTCACTATTGGGTATCTTTTCCATGGGTATCCAATACTTTTTTTATTTATTTTTATTTAACAGTTCTTGCACGCATAAAATTAGATACAAACAACACAGAAGACGAAAGTTACAAAGTGACTGCTTCATTTATAAATTAAATTTCTCCTAGCAGACTGCGAAAGGTGAAATTTTTGTATTTTATTAATATTTGCGTGTATAGCAGAAGATAATCAAGTAGTAAAGAGAAAATATAATTGTAAATAAAATTTATAACATATTTAAAACAGAAATATAAAAAAATATTGAAATACTAATCTATATAAGTACATTATAATCTTTATACATTCATTTAGCGATTAAAATTCCATTCATTTTAGTATAGGTTCATGAACTGCGTCGTATAATTTCATACGATCATCGTCTCTCCGTCTTACCTAGTTATGCCGCAAAGCAGCAGTGCAATGCATTTCTGTGTTCCGGTTTGAAGGGTAAGATATGGCATTAAAATTTCTGGGTACCGTGACTTTACATCCTAAGTCACAAGTTGGCAACGTACACAGTGGTTCTTGTGGGGGTTGCAGTTTTGCTGCGTTTCTCATAGGAGCCACATGTATTATAGGTGACTGTTACCACCTATTAGCTTTAGGTAGGCAGTTTGCTTGTCTGCCAACTTAGTTGCAATAAAAAACATAACGAGGCGCATTTAAAAGAAAATGTTACTAATCAGTTTTTTTTGTACTGATGTACTTTGAAAACTTGTGTAAATTTTCCATTTTATTTTTATACATAAGCATTTTATTATTTTCCTCCCTTAAATATTTTATTATTTAATTTAAGAAAAGTGAAGTTCTGAAAATCCTTATATTGAGCATATTTGTTCTTTTATGTGACATGAACGTGTGAAACACCTTTTTTTGAGGGAAGGAAATCTAGAGTGTCTGTTCAGTCTGTACACCTTATATTTTTTATTTGAGATCCACTTGTCAAGAGATAAGATTTTATAGAATTTGCCTTCCATGGGAACGAAATGCTTCTTCTGTGGAACAATAATACGTGATAGAAGGAACAAAATCGTCACCTAGTATACGGTTAATTAATAACCATAATACGCGTAGGTACAAGCCATTGAGAAATATAACCAGACACAGTACACGCTGTATAATCAATCATACGAGAACATCTGTAGCTGCATAGCAACGGCAGACATTGAAGCCTATACGAGGCTAGATACGATGGGTGGAAACCCTTCATAGCGTGCTTTATCCCTTGATGACGGCTTGAGTTGTAAGAGACGAGCGTTTTTGAAATATTTTTGAATATATCAAATCAACTTAGTCACATTAAGCTTAGTAAACCACTACTACTATACCTGCACACACACACACACACACACACACACACACACACACACACACACACACACACACACACACACACACACACACACACACACACACACACACACACACACACACACACACACACACACACACACACACACACACACACACACACACACACAGAGTAAATACCATAGTATTTATACTATGATTCTTTGTTAATTTGCACCCATTTATTGTTTTGAGTACACGTTGTATGTCCATGATTTGTAAGCATAATATTGTTCCATAGTTGGCTTATGTTATGTAAGGTCTCTTTTTGTTTTTCTCTGTACTTACATTATATATAATGCTATATTAAGTTTTTCGCAGTCAAAGTTGAGCCGCATTCACCGTGATCAAGACGCCGATGGGTGATCAAAAAAATATGGACCTGATCACACTTCAGTCGTCAGTCAGTTGTCAGTGGCCGATTGAGCTATGTAGGTGAATAAAAATGCACCTGCCCCCTAGCATGTCCACCAAAACGCGATATGATAAAACGATATATCGATATATTTAAACTGTTAAAAAATTTAGATTTTTCAGCTATTTCGAATTTTTGAGTACATTTTGGTTATTGATATTGTTACTCGTATTTTAGGTATTGTTAATAATTATATTAACGTCGATAAAATTTCTAGGAAGCCATTATATGCAACATTATTTGACAGATCATATCGATTTATCGTTTTATCATATCGTGTTTCGGTGTTCATGGTACGGGGGCAGAATGTGTTTGCACATACTCTTGAACATTATGAACTCCTAGTTGCAAAAATAAATTGCGAAGGTTTTTATGACCAAAATGTTTGCAATAAAATCTGTTTATATATTAGGTATATTCAAGCTGATCATTTTATTTCTCAATTTCTTTATCCCGCACCATCCCAAGATTGGCTGGGGGACAATGTCTCACGCATTAAGTCCGATTTCGTACAAAAATTGTGTAAGTACTCAAGAAATATAAATAAATAAAACTCCGATGCAGATGGCTCTCAGTTTAGCAATCACTACTCCCGACTACAAACACTTGATTGTTTTTTGTTGCATCAAACAGTCATCAATATTCACAAATAAGAAGAGTTACAAAAGTTATATCAGTACCTAAAATACCTATAGTGCTGAAAAGTATGTCGTTTATATAATATCAAAAACAATGAGTCCTGATAATTATGGAAAAGCGATTGTGATAGGATTAGTAGCGTAGATTAGTGGTGTGGAATGGTTAACGATCCGTAGAGGCGTTAGAGCATTTTTAAAAATATCCTAAGTTAAGGCGCATAGTGCTCCCAATGACCTTGCGTCGATCGTCCCACACTGATTACATAGGAGGGAGTGAGTGAGAGTGAGGGGAATATTCAAACCTTTACGCGTAAGATGAATTATTTCAATAAAAAATTAATAAAGACGAATAAGAAAAATGTAAAAAGACCATCCCCTAGAATATTCTTCACTTTATTTATTGAAATCGAAAGTATGTGATTTAACCTAATATTTACGAAGCGATTAGGTTTATAGTTTTAAAATCGAGGCATGTTTGGGTCACATTTTAACCAAGTTTTAATCACTTATCAAAAAATTAAAAAGACCATCCTCTAAAGAATGCGTTGAATAATAAAATATCTTTTTTAAAGATTTTTTTATTCAATATTTATGAAGAGAACCGGTTTTTTCTGCAGTGATTTTTTATGATTGACGTTACTATGCGCCTTAAGCAACGTCAGGACTCCATTTTCAAGATCAAATGCTCAAAGTTTGTCAATTATCGTGTCAATTTGACGTTCAAGTACACCTCGAGATTATTGGATAAATGTAATGGATTTTTCGAATTTCATATTATGTACATTTGTCTGATGCTCCTACGGTTAAGGAAAATATCATGAGGCGACCTGCATACATCTGTTCCGATCATTTTTATAAAATCAAAATTGTTTATGAAAAGCTATTGTTAAAATGTTGGCATGACAATACTAAAAAGGAGGCTAAAATACTAAAAAGGCTGAATTTCTTATCTGTTCGTCTCGAGGAGGCTCTCCTAATTTGCGAAAAGGTGTAGTTAACTTTAAATTTTGCAGAGTAAACTTTTTAATTTGTGTTTTACGTCAATAACGAACAGTTGGTTGAGTTAACTTTTTGAGTTTGACGTCAATTAGTGCCTGTAAAAGTTTATGTTGAATCACGATTTCTTGAATTTATTTTTTGTCATTCGTTTTTCGATAAGTAATTACAAAATATTTAAAAGTAACGAAGTGTTTAGGTAATATGCTAAGTAGTGATGTAACATGAGATTGCGCCACACACCAAATGGTGCAAGAAAAACAGTGGCGAGCCGCGCGCACCTCGGGGACGCAAAATGAACACACGACGCACCCTTAGCCGCCATTGATGCACCAGACGTGGTAGCGACAGAAAAAAAGTCTGCATGTTTTGTGTTTTAAATGTATTGAGGGACGGTTATAGGGTTATTTTTGGATTTCCCGCTAAAATTTCAAGATAAAAAAGTAATATAAAAGTCTGGGTAGATTTTTTTTCTTTAAATCCACATAATATTACGGCCACTTTTCAAGGCGCATGTGCTCATCATCAATTACCCTGCGCATCTTAGAACTGGAGAAAAACCTCTAGAGTGTACGAATACCTAACACGATAATGCGACCTTGCGATGGGCGCTGTGCGCAATAAGCAAACAAATGACCATCATTTCAGACGACGTTCGGAAAAGTCAAAACAAAAAATGTAAAAAGAAAGCGTTTTTATTTTATAAATTGATTGTATTACCGCTATAGAATGACAGGGCAAAATATGGCGGGGGCCCAAAAATAACTCTGTATTTAAAACCTGTATTTTTTATCTAACTGACAGGCTTATTATTTTCATACCTACACAGTCCGCACACCGCACTCATATTCTTACACAAAACTAACGCAAAGTAAGTAGGTGCTATCATAGTTCGTTGAATTGGGCCTTTCTGATCCCGAACGTGCCTCCTTATGGAGCGAGATTCCGAGGGGAGGTTAAGCCGGGTATGGGGAAGTCAGCATCACAGCCGCCGGAGGACCAGACCCCAACGGCACATGGTGGTCTAATCCCTTTGATATCGTAATAAATTATCCCGCCTTAAAAGGTAATTAAGAAACGTAATGATAATACCTTACTAACATATAATAAACAGATACAAATGTATATATCACCATCACTTTAACCCTCACTCGTCCTATTGCAGGGAACGGATGTCACCTAAGGGTATCCAAACCTGATGATAATGACCTTGAAAGTGTGAGTCTTCATATATATATATATACGGTTATATTTTTATCACCCTGGAAAATTTAAGGGACGCTTCACGACATGGTATTAGAATGATTTAAATATAAATAAAAAAAATAACCCCCCTCCATAATTTTATATTAATTTTTTTAAAAATACAAAAAATGCTGCACTAGTTGTGAGCAGCATTTTTAGAGATATTTTTATTTTTTTTATATATATTTTTTTTTTTTTTTTTTTTTTTTTTTATATAATATTGGATGTGTCCTGAAGCGTCCCTAAAATTTTCCAGGGTGATAAAAAAATAACCGTGTATATATAAAATGTGCATAATTGAAAATTCAAGTTGAAGTTTTCTACTGTGACCCCCCGTGAAAACAAAACAGTACAACTTTTAAACTAAACAATCTATCACGACGAAAAAACCAATAATAATGTTTTTTCTTCGACAACTTTTACACAAACTGTAACCGAAACGTCCCCTTTGTTCAATATTTTATTACGATGAATCCATGGACCTACAAAAAAAAAACGAACGTATTGTTGCATTAAACAAATGTAAAGTATGCAAGGTCAGACAATTTCATTTGTTTATACACGACCTACACTCACACAGATGCACCAGGTAAGACAAACTGCCGTCATTTCCCTACGAGCAAGACACGCACACGTACAAATGTGCTGTCATTTGCATGCTTCACTCTTGATTCAACAACATTCCGTCTATCTTTTTTTTCAGGTCCGTGGCTGAATCATTCATTTTAAAAAAAAATTAATACATTTTTCGTCAATAACATTAAGCGTAGTTCTCACATTTTAATATGGTCACCGTCATGAAGACTCACACTGAATTTATATTACGTAATCAAGAAAAATGTATCAACTTTTTTGCTGTCGGCACACATCAAGTTCATTAACCCCTCGATGGCGTCAATGTCACTTCCGCGAATGGCTGTCTGTATGAGACACTATGCATACTAAATGGTCCCTGCGGAGCTGGAGAATGGGGGTGAGGAAAAGATAGACATAACAGTGCTTATGCGAGAGCAATAAGTATAAGAGTCTGTTTTAGTACCGATAACTTACTGATAGGTACGTGTTATCTTTTGAAGATTAAATTAAGGCCCGGGTGCATTATAAAATAATAGGTCAAATGTAGCGTCCACGATTTTTTTACATACGACAGGAAAGCACTTGGCTTTTATCTCATCTCATGGTAAGTGACGATCAGGCCGAAGGTGGAAACAAGTTTCACTTTGACTCCTCAACAACTGAGGAACTGGCTATATTACCTCTGACTGTCGGAACACAACAATATTATTAAAACTCTTATTATGGCGATAAACTTACGTAAAGCGGTGGTAACTTAGCCAGGCGGGCTCAGATCAGGACTAGCAAGCGAAGCCAAGCCGAAACATTTTTGCCTCTAATTTCTAAATTTCTAAGGTTCAGATTAATTACAATTTAGCAAAAATTAACTACATGAAACCCATATTTAAATATTTTTCTCGCGGATCACATCGGTTGTAGTGTTGGATGTAACGCAGTACTTACCTGCTAAAAAATTGCCCGAGTGAGAGGATATGAAACAGACCGCATTATTGCTATCTCTCTCACTCTCATTGGCGAAATGGATAACTGTAACTGAGGAATGCTATTCTTTGTGACAAGGGGATGAGGCGGGGGGTGTAGTCCGAGCGCTTATTGTGTTCTGGCGCCAGTCGTTTGCCTGCTTTTGTTTGCGCCTTACGTACGATACGCTCATTTGTGATTATTTGACGAACTTTGCTTTCTTTACGGACCTTGAGTGCGATTACGATTTGGTTTTGTGTGAATACGGGATTTTGACAAATTTGGCATTCTTAACGGACTTTTCAAGCTCTTCATTTTGTGATGTCTTTTTCATCGCAAGAATATGCTTTTATGCATTACTTTTATGGATATGCAAGAGGAAATGCTTCTGAAGCAGCCAGGTTGTTCCGGCAGCAAGTACAAAATGGAGGTGGACCTCAGCCTGAAACTTGGCCTGATCATCGCATGATTTTAAGAGTACATAACTCTTACATGGAAGGACGCCTACCAGGTAGAAGATCGGGGCGCCCATCTGAAATGAGTGACCCAGATACTGTCCAATCAGTGGTCGAAGAAGTGGTGAGAGATCCATCAGTTAGTGTAAGAACAATAGAACGTCGAATCGGAATTCCGAAATCACAAGCACATCGAATACTTAATCAAGAGCGTTTTCACCCATATCACATCCAGAAAGTTCAGCAGCTCAAGCCCACAGACTACCCGAGAAGGGTGACATTTTGTCAGGAAATGTCACGGAGACAAGCTGAAATCGAAAATTTCTTTAAAAATATTCTATGGACTGATGAATGACATTTTAAGCGATGTGGGGTGTTTAATGCGCATAACTACCATTCGTGGAGTATTGAAAATCCACACCTCACAAGGGAATCTAATTTCCAAGAACAATTTAGTATCAATTTGTGGTCAGGTATCCTAAACGGACAGCTGATTGGTCCGTTCGAACTACCGGACCGACTGAACAGCGAGGCCTACTTGCAATTTCTACGACGTGATCTCGGCGTCTTATTAGAAGATGTAGACCTATTAACGCGGAGAAATATGATTTTTCAAAACGACGGCGCTCCATGCCATTTTGCTAGAAATGTTAGACAACATTTGTCTGAAACATTTCCAGGCAGATGGATCGGTCGTGGAGGGCCCATTGCGTGGCCGCCACGGTCCCCCGACTTGAACCCCGTAGATTTTTTCGTCTGGGGATACTACAAGGAATTAGTATACGCCAAGGACATTACAAACGTCACAGTGTTAAGAACAAAATTAAGACAAGCGGAAGAAACAATAAAAAACAACAGAATTGCATTTATAAATTTAAAAGAAAACTTTTTTAGACGATGTAGAATATGTATTGAGCACGAAGGTCGTCATTTTGAAAACTTTCTTTAAGCGATCGAATAATAAATACTTTGAAAATAATGATTTGTTTCATTTATTAAGTTATAATAAACCTTCAAAGGTTATTAAAGATGGCAGCAGGAACAGTTATTTTTGACCTTCAAATAATAAATTTTGAGCTTTTCTACAATCATTTTTGGTTTATTAATAAATAATTGGAATTTAAAAAAAAAAATATTCAGAAGTCGAGTTTTATGAAATTTTCACCTTGCTGTCTTTGATGGCCGATTTAAGCCAAAGTAGCCCTATTAAGTACTTTTTTTCAATTATTATGAAAGCAGAGAGTCTAGAGAAGTTTTTACACATACTTAGAAACCATGAATTCGCCTGTTTAGATTTTTAATTTAAAGATGAATTTTTAAGTAATTATTCACTAACATTCAAATTTTGACTTTACACTACTGTTTTCTAAATTTCCACTAAAGTTACGAAGTTGATTATTTTAGACATAAAAGAAGCACTAAAGATAATTCAGTGGCATAAAGAAAAACATTAAAATATGTTCAACTTTTTTTTATAAAAAATTTTTAAGTTCTTTAGATCGAAATTTTCAAAAAGTCAGAAAAAAAATTATTACTCTAAAACTACGAATAATCGCGGAACATACATGGGGGTGATTCGGGTACTCCAAGAGGTGCTCTAACTCTGGACTTTCGCTTGACACTATTTTTTGGGACACCATGTATATAAAATTGAAACACATTGTGTTAGTCTCGCAAAAACTTTTAATCGGCTCGACTGATTCTTACAAAATTTTCTGTGTGTGTTTCAATAGGCCCAAGGAAGGTTTATACGCACAATCGGACCCGATAGGTGGCGCTGTAATCGGGCAAAGTCTGCCGGGCCCATTATTCTTCTTAAAAATGAAATGCTGTGTGTTTCATTTTTCTCTCTCGTAAAAACTCAAAAACGGCTCGACCGATTCTTACGAAGTTTTCTCTGAGTGTTTACATAGGTCTAAGGAAGGTTCAAACGTACAATTGGACCCGGTAGGTGGCGTTGTAATCGGGCAGAACAACGTCTGCGAGGCCACTAGTATAGTTTATTTATAGACTAGAATAGAACCGTATCCACAACAATGTTACGTCACTTTCTATACAAGACACCGGTAGCTAGCTTAGTTACGTAAGATCATAGCAATGTCGTTAAGAATAATGTTTACAGAATTTTTTTAGGTAGGTAACAGGTATTTGACTTCTGATTTTAATATTCAGTACCTTTATTCTAACTCATTTTTTCGATTGTTTACCAGCACAATATGAGATGAAGTACCAAGGAGAGTTCCTTGGTACTTCATCTCATAACATATAGAATTTGTATAATAAAAAATGGTACGCAAGTTATCACTTATGCACAGTACAACTCTTCGGTACGACAATTTGATTAGTGCACAAGCAGGTTATAGTTTATTTCCTCTGCTAATTAGATTTGTATTTAGTAAAACGAAGTTATTTTTAAGCAGTCATGACGTTAACACGGTATGTAGAAAACTCAGGTTCCAATCCTGTATTGTTATAAGTAGGTGAATCAGAGTAGTAGTAGGTAGATACCTGGTGCTAATATTGAGATAATTTGCTAAACTCAAACCGAGAAATGCTGTTCTGAAATTTAAGCATAGCATTTCTGTGCTAAGTATTCGCAGATAATATTCAGGAGTTATTTCAATGGTTTAGCGGCAAAGCTGCAATAAATTTAACTTAGCTAAGTTTTTCGATGATAACTGAAAAAGACAATGACTGTTGTATACAGGGGCGTATTAACATTGTTGTGACTTCAGAGAAATTTGAAGTATTTTACTGCGTTTCAGTACCAAGAAACAACTATTTTAAAACATACATAAATTGTTAAAGATGCCGCAACGCTGGTGACAAGTTAATATCGTGGATATCTGTGATTCTAGTCAGTAACGTTTCTATTTCATCCTCTATCTTCTTCTAACCGATGTCATTTGGGTTGAGTTCATTTGAATTCATATCATCTCATTTGCTTAGCAGCCTCATAGATGACCAACAAACCTCTGGAACTAGAGTCCTATAGACGTGGCGAACAAAAATCTAGTCTATCCATGCTGAGGAAGGCACATCTCCGCCAAGAACCTTCTCACCAAGAATGGTTAGATCGGATCGATCTACCAAAACCCTTCTACCCGGCAATCAGCGTCGGAGGAGAGTGTCTCAGGGCGGTTTCTTTCAGCAGCCGTCACGCTGGTCGAAGGCTCAATTACCCAGCGCGATGGACTATAGTCTTCGGCTCTTCGCGCTAGGTATGTATCGAGTGTACGCTTGGCCTTGTCGTCATGAACTCCGCAGTTGTCTCCCCGAGGGTATTAGGTACGTTATTAGGTACACTTCGATATTTTTTGGCAATGAATCTTGGATCCCCTTGTGAAAACGTAGTGGCTGCTTAAGAATTTGTGGAAGAGGCTGTTTGATGTGGATGTCGAGCATTACTGCAACCACGGCCTCTGAGGTATGGCCCTCGCAGTCCACTTCTTGTAGCGGAAGTGAAACACAGCATGTAGACCAGTCAATGTGAAGACTGAATTGACACTGGGCCAACATCGGTCCTAGGCTCAACGATGCGGGGGGTCAGAATCTGTTCGAAAATCTTCCTGGCTTAGTCGAGCAATTGGTCATATTATGTGCTTAAATTATTTTAGCGGTGAGTTTTGATGTAGCAACTAAGATTCACATCGAAGGAATACCCTAGAAACCCCATACCCCACCCTAAAAAATTTAATTAATAATAACATAGTTAATCTAGCTCATCTGATTATTCTATTAATTAATCTAATTTCCCTTATTAAATTTAATGATGGAGGATCTGCTATATTATCTCCCCGCCAACATGTTTTCTCCTTCAATTCGTCTATCGTACGTCATCTCAGCGCTGACATCTTCGCATGCATATACTTCTTCACACACTCCCTCCATACTCTCCGAGGTCTTCTTCTACCCTTGTGTCCGTCCACATTGAGGTCTATAACTGTTTTGGTAATATGACTCTCATCCGTACCACACTAAACTTAATAAAATTGTTGAGACTTACCCACGGCGAGGCTTTATTCTTTTTATTATCAAACTTCGCCCTTGGAGCATAAAATTGATCTGATAATAATCGCCTTTGACTTCCATTTCCATAAAATGCGACTGGAAACGAAATGTGTACCTCCGCTACCGATTTCCTCGCTGGCAATTTCGCCCGTTGCATTTACGAACTATTTGGAGTCGACGTCAAATTTTAGATTCCAAAGGCTCCTGGCCAGTCCGATCCGGGGAACTTTTAACGAATTCCGTTTAGATTGAAACTGTCTCCGTGACGCGCGAGGGGACATTGGCATCCGGAACGTTGTCACGACATGAAACGAATCGGGACCTAATGTATTTTTTAAAGTCACGTAGTCGTTTTGAAGAGGCGAATAAAACTGCAACAAAATGCAATGTTTGCTTATACCACAAGGTCGAGAACTTTATATTTTTTTATTCACAACAGCCGAGCCTCGCGTTTGAGAGTTTTTTTTTTCGTAAACAGCTTCGGCTGAATTCAGATTGTCGAGACAATGCTGTGCATGTAATATGCACAAAAACCATTACCACCATAATAATCATATTATAAATTTTATTTTATATAACAATCAGAGGTAAGGTAGTTCCTTGATTGTCGAGGAGTCCAGGTAAAGATCGCTTCCATTTTCGACCTTATGTCCCTTACCATTAAGAGAAATAAAAACGAAAAGCTTTTCGGTTGTGTGAAAAATTAGCATGTTCTAATTGATTTAACCATTAGTTACTGATGGACATAGACATTAAACCAACATTTAAAACATTAAATTTTGAAATGGCAGTTGAAGGATATATTTTCCCAACAATTCGATTTTTCAAAAACTCTCTTTTAAAGGGCATACAGGAACCATATTTGATAGTAGGACCACGAGGAAGCTCAGTTCTTTGTGGAGCTACTAGGGCAAATTAGAATGACCGCGACGTAACAGCCGAAAAAGGGAAGAAACTTTCGATTGAAGTCCGTTATTTTGAGCAATAGAAGCATGAAATATTTTAATGAATAACAATGATATAATAAGAAAAATAAGTACTAAACGAGTTTTACTTTTGAACATTTGCGGCTGGTTGCACCAAATTTACGTTTTACGATTTCGTAAAAGTAACAATTTAAAAACGTAAGAATTGCACCATAATCTAGTTTCAATTGTAGTTTTATGTTATCCTTTACGTTTAAAACGGTTAAATGTACGGCATGAATCATATATTTAATAGTGAAACGACCTATTTTTATGTTTTAAGTTGTTACTTTTTACGAAATCGTATAACGTAAAACTTGTGCAACCGGCTGTAAGTGTCTAAAGGGCCGAAACAAAGTTGGATCCTGGTGGACAAACTCTATATGCTTACAAAGCTACTGTTTTAAAACCGTAAGCTGATAGGTTAATACAGGATTATTTTTGGACGCCCCGCCCATTTTTTCCTGTCATTCTCTGGCGATAATGCAACCATTGTTTTAACTTTCCCTTACGTTAACTAAAATTATGGTCATTTGTGTGTTTATTGCGCACAGTGCCCAGCGCAAGGTCGCTGCATTAACATTGTAAGGTACCTATACGATCACGCTAGAGATTTTTCGCCAGTTCTAGGATAGCGCAATTCTACGCGCAAGTTGATGTTGAGCACACGCACCTAGAAGTTTCGGATTTAAAATGTATTCGAAATTATGTGGATTTAAACATTATTTATTCAACTCAGACCTTTCATATTACTTTCCTTATCTTATATTCAATTTTGGTGCGGGGTCCAACAATAACCTGTATAGAAACTTATTGTTCCTATCGAAATTAATAACACTTATAATATTGTTGTTTTATTTTTTTCATTGGAACTAATCAACTAATTTTGTTTTCATTTAGTTTCTAGAAAACTCTTACTCAACAAAAAATCCACTACCTGTAAATATTGTTAAGCACGGTAAAAGGTAATAGATGCTCCCATTACTTTAACAGTCCAAACACAACCTTTAGATTTCCCAAAGGGGCTCGGCTCGATTGGGTTCGTACCGATCGCTCCGACTCCATAGCATTCAATAATCTTGATTAAAATTTAGCGGCTGATGAGGCGGAACTAATGTGCCTTCAGAATTCAGCCCTTGTTTGGACTCGTCGCTCGCTTCTGTATCGTTTTTTGACCGGGATTCTGGTTTATTCGAACGGACGAATGCGCTGATCATTATGTTTTGGGGGTGATGCGGTCTATTAATTTCGTTTGTATACGTTATTTATGTGTGTGTGTGTCTGTCTGTCACACACTCGTGTGTGATTTTTAGTGGAACACGTTAGCTAATAGGAAATTAGATTATGAGATATCATATTAGGTTAATAAGAGTATAAAAAGGGGGGGAGGGGGGTTTGTATTGGATTTACGCAAAGTCAACTATTTATATTTTCGTTGTAGATAATGAAATTCTAACAATATATATCGGCTCTCAAACATTTTAGAAATGAAACTAAAAAGGGGTTACACCGTATCCTATTTTAAGCTAACTTTCTTCAATCACATAAAATAGTTTATATATTAAAGTCATAATCTATAACACGCTTCTTATAAAAAAATAATTTACTTACATAATATTTGAGTCTTTGAATTCGAATTTTTATTTCATCTACTAATCGTTAGTTCTAAAGCTCTTAAATCATAATCTTCACTGAGATGGAAGCGAGGCTTCTAGCGACGCACATCCAAAAAAAGCATAAATATCTGCATATTTGCTAGCACGTACATGTGTGCTTGCAATTGCATGTTTGCATTCATTCCCACGTGAAAGCCTTTATGAAATGAAAAGAATAAAATAATGATGAACTTATTAGGAGAAATGATAACTATGCAGTTAGACACATACTATTGATATAACTGTCAAAATATAATATTTATCTATTATTAAAAATATTTAGAGCAACCGAGTTAGGTAACTTTAATGTTTAGAGATTTCATCTTTGAAGTGCCTATGCAAAATAATATAAATAGGTTTTAAAATATTATATCAAGTTATAGTTCGGTTAATTTATGAAACGGCATTTTGTTAAATACTAAATGTGGGACAAAAATGTTATGAGATTAAACAGGAAGCCGATTGGGCGTAGTTACACATTTACTCATCGGAATTGGCAGTAAAAGCTACTTTTTATGAAACGAATTCAACAAATGGCTATTCGCGGAAGAACACAATACATCATGTCTCCTAAAAATACGTTCAGCAAGAAAAACTGACTACCGCGCCTCCTCTCTGCCGTTTCATTTCGGTGACTGACGCGATACAATTATGATGACAAAATATTTTCATCAATCACACTCTGCCATATTGTCGGCGAGCACTGCTAGAACGAGCCTACTACACTAGCGAGCAAAAATAACTATGCCGGTCTATAAAACTCAGGTTAGGTCTTGCGTGGAATATTGCTTGCACCTTTGGGACGGCTCCGCTCAGTACCTCCTCGATGCTCTGGACAGATTGCAGCGTTGCGCTATTCGCATAATTGGCGATGTAGAGGCAACTAACACCCTCGAGCCTCTACAACTTCGTCTTGACATCGCCTCTCTTAGCGCCTTTTACCGTATGTTCCATGAGGAATGCTCTGAAGAGCTCTTAAACCTAGTCTCTCCCTCTCCATGTCTTAACAGAAACACGCGTAAGGGCCTTCGAGTCGTCCTTACACTGTATCCTCTTCTTCACACCGTACCAAGAAATTCCAAGATTCCTTCTTCTGTCGTTTATCCCACACTTGGAATTCTCTACCTGCGCACGTGTTTCCTCTATCCTAGAGCATGGGTTACTTTAAAAGAGGCGTGAAAAAGCATCTTTTGGGCCGGCAAGGGGCGGGCAGGTAGGATAGTGTATGTCGTCCCTTCTCTATCTGTTAACTCCTCCTCTCCTTTCGCAATTAACATCAGGCGGGAGGAGGTCATTTGCCGAGCCCGCCATAAAAAAATTAGAAGTTTTTTTTACATACGACAGGGAAACTCTTGGCCTTTATCTCACCTGATGGTAAGTGACGATTAGGCTGAAGGTGGACGCGAGCTTCGCCTGAACTCCTCAATAACTGAGGAACTGGCTATCTTACCTCTAAATTGTCGGAACACAACAATGCTATAAACATTGTTATTATAACTTAGGTTAGACGGTGGTAGCTAGCCAGGCGGGCTAAGAAGCCCTACCACTAACCGAGCTGAAAAATTTCTGCCCTCATAGGGTCAGTTGCTAATAGTGGAATTTGATTGACAAAATAATTATCGTAGTAAGAAGCGTAATGAAACGAGAGAGGAAAGATATCCGTTATTTAGTTCATTGAATTGGCAAACAGGGGCTGCCTCCTGCGTATATGGCCAATGACTGTTTTCTTTTATAAGTGTTTTTAATTTGTTATAAGTATCAAAATTTGTTTCAAATATTTCGGCCGCGAATAATTCATTATATTTCTGCAATTATTCTAAATTCATTTATTGCAAAGTATTTATATTTATTTTTATTCAAATTACATATATTTATATGTTAAGGTAATAAATATATAATCAAAAAATTTAATAATCATCATCATCATTACAGCCATGAGACTGTTGCACATAGGCCTCCCCCAAGGATCTCCATACCGATCGGTCCTGCACCTTCCGCATTCAGCGGTTTTCCGCGACCTTTACCAGATACGAGGCCGCCACTCGAGGACCTTTCCGCCCCAATGGCCGTCAGTCCTACGAGCGATGTGTCCTGCCTACTGCCACTTAAGGTTTGCAACTCTTTGGGCTATGTCGTTAACTCTAGATCTTCTACGGATCTCATAATTTCTGATGTGATTACGTAGAGAAACCTCGAGCATAGCCCTCTCTATTGTCCTTTGAGTGACTTTGAGCCTTCTTATGAGACCTTAGCTTCCCGAACGCTGCCCAGCCGAGTTGGATTCGTCGATTTACCTCTTTCTGGAAGTTGGACTTACCGAAATTGAATAATACTTAATATTATGTTGTGAGAAGCATGTTGGGAATCTAACACTAACTCTATGTTGGATCCAATGTTTGACTTGTAGAGAATGCCATATGGCATTAAGTCCTCCAATTGTACATTTTTTACAGTGCAGTAAAGTTTAAATAAAAAATAAATGATGTCACTTAATGCTTTTTATTTGAACAACATTATCTTTTCTAGTTTACAAGTTGAATTTTGCAAGTGACTGCTCATTTCTACTCGACACTGCAAGACCGGAACATGCCTAGGGCGCAACTGTTTTGTAATATTATCTAATAATAAATGATTTATCGGAGGTGAAAACAAATACCGTAATATATAAATTGATTTATTGTGGACTACATATATCGGAGAGGGTAACAATTTAAATGAACAATTTTAGAGGTATCAGTTGCTTTTAGGAAGATCCCCAAGTTATTGTTGTTTATGATTTATTATGGACTTATAAGTTATAACTAAAACAATATTTATCTATTATTCGGTACTAGACTTAATTGCGATTTGTATGGAGAAATAGTTTTCCTGTACTGCTTACCCTAGGCGTAGGTCTTATGGTGCCTGAATGACTCGTGAAAATAAATGTAAGTGATAGTCTCGTAAGGCGAGATGGTTTTTCACGGTGACAGCTTTTCAAATTTAAATCATTTGTATTTCGCTTTCAAAAGAGTAAGATGTCTCAGTTTTGTGGACGTTAGTATATATCACAGAGCTTCAAGCTATGCACCTATTTCCCTTTTACCAACTGTCTCTAAAATAATAGAAAAAATTATTAATAAAAGATTAGTATCGTACCTAGAGAAACACTGCTTATTGGCAAAAAATTAGTTTGGATTTCGAGCTAAGAAGTCTACAGATGACGCAGTACTGCAACTAACATCGCACATTACAAATAACTTAGACCGAGGGCAAAAATGTGTCGGAATATTCCTGGATCTACAAAAAGCTTTTGACACAGTTTCAATTCCAATACTTCTGGCACGTTTGGAAGGTCTGGGTGTAAAGGGTAACGTGTTAAAACTTTTTGCTGATTATCTTGACCACCGTGAGCAACAAGTCAAGATAAATTGTTATGAGAGTGACTGCGCGGTCTGCAACTATGGAGTTCCGCAAGGAAGTACACTCGGTCCTACCTTATTTCTGATATATATTAATGAGCTATGCAAACTAAAACTCAAGAATACAGAAATAATAATGTTTGCCGATGATACGGTACTTTTATGTCATGGTGACACATGGCTGCGAGCTCAAAAAACGGCCGAGGAAGGGCTTGCAAAAATTATCTCATGGTTAGAAGACATTCTCTTGTCCCTAAATTCTACTAAAACCAAATACATGTGCTTCAAAAAAGCAGATGCCAATAAAATACCACAAAATTTTAAGATAATTGCACACACGTTTCCTTGTAATCGCGGGCTAAATGATTGCTGTAACTGTAGCGTACTTGAGAGAGTGGAAAAAATAAGGTACCTAGGTATCAGCATAGATCATAAACTAACATGGGTATGTCATATAGAAACGGTATCCCAGAGAATTAGAAAACGGATCTATGTGTTTAAGACCTTGCGTTCTGTGGCTGACAAAACACTACTAGTCCAAACATACAAAGCCCTAGGAGAGTGTATTATTGGTTACTGTATTAGCGCATGGGGAGGTGCCGCTAAGACACATATGTTAAGAGTAGAGAGAGCGCAGCGTGCCCTACTCAAAGTAATGATGGCGTTGCCCTATAGATATCCGACCAAAGACTTGTATTTGAAGTGTGGAGTATATTCTGTGAGGAAGATGTACATCCATAATATTATAAAGAAATATCATATAGATACGGTCCCGCACTTGCCGGTTTTAGGACTTGACAAGACAATTCGAAGACTTGACAAATGTACAAATTGAAAAATGTTGTATATGAATGGCTGTGTAAATTAGATTATAACGATGTGGAGAATCTTTTAGTAAGGATTAAATAGGTTATGTTAATTTTTGTGTCTGTGTAAATTTTGTATCCGTAAATTATTGTTTTTTTATTATTATTGCTTTTCCCTTCTTTATTGTAATGCAATCGCACCCATACTAAAATGCAACAACAACATATATATTTTTTTGTCAACATTTGGGAAGACACTGCCTTTCACAACACAGTCTTGGACTACAGTGAAAGGCAGGGTTTATATCTGTCTATGTACCAGTAATATTGTTCAATAAAGATTATTTGTATTTGTATTTAATGTCTCTAGCCATTAATTAATAGGAAGCTACCTTCATTCGTTGGTGGCACTGTGGACGCGACACTGGCCTTCTCATCGGGACGTCTAGGATTCAATCCTACCATGCACCAATATCTCCTTCGTTTTTGGATTAACAATGTAAATAACATTAATGTCCAACTTCCTTACGGTATAGGAAAACATTGTAAGACAACCTACATACAGTACGACCACTTTATAAGTAGCATCGCCAAAATTCGGCTGCGCAGAGGAAAACAACCTTAAGCCGACTGAATACGAGTGCCGACATCTTTCAAATAAAGACTTTATTGCGTACGTTAAGATGTCAAGTCAAGTCACCAAAATCAGAATTTAATTTTTTCTCGTTCCGAATCAGAAAATGAGATTTCTGCACAGGTACCTTGGGGTAACTTATGAACGTGGTACTACTGTACATATCCGAAGAAGTTTTTTTTTATTGCAACTAAGTTAGCAAACAAGCAAACTGCTCACTGTAAGTGGTAACAGTCACCTACAATACATGTGGCTCCTGTGATATTTGCAACAAAACTGCAACCCCCACAAGAACCACAGTGTACGTTGCCAACTTGTGACTTAGGATGTAAAGTCACGGTACCCAGTAATTTCAATGCCACTTCAATCTTACCCTTCAAACCAGAACTCAGCAATTCAAGCACTGCTGCTTTGCGGCAGAAATAGGTAAGACGGAGGGAGGTACCCAAGCACACGACTGGTACAGAGTCTCCCTCCGGTAAAAGGTAAGTTCGAAGGTGGACGTGAAATCGACCAATCCGCATTGGGCCAGTGTGGTGGTTTGCCCGGGACCGGACTTGGCCGAGTGCCAGTACGGTTTCCGCACCGGCCGGTCCACCGTGGACGCGGTGGCCCACCTCAAGAGGCGGACTGAGGGGGCCACGCCGGCGGGGGAGGTTGTCGTTGCGGTGTCGTTAGACATCCGCAACGCATTCAACAGCCTCCCCCACGAATGCATAGAGGAGGCACTGCGTTTTCACGGAGTGCCCCTCTACCTCCGCTCCCTCATCACCGATTACCTCCGCGGGAGGGAACTCATGTATGAGGGGGCGGACAGTCGCGTCCACAGGTGGCCGATGGCGGCGGGAGTACCCAAGGGTTCCGTGCTGGACCCTCTGCTCTGGAACCTGGGGTACAACTGGGTTCTGCGGGGCAACTTCTTGCCGAATATGGAGATTGTCTGCTTCGCCGACGACACCCTTTGTAACACCGTTTTTTCTTAAAATTTCATGAAACACTAATTTTGCAAAAACACTTTGTTTTCACTGTAGTTTTAACACAAATTTCACAACTAAAATCGTAATTACAATAACTTTGTCAATGAATTTCACAATGTCAATGTCAAGTGTCAACGTCAACGTCGTTTCACGTCACGTCATTGACATTTGCAATTATCTTTGGTCATTATTCGATTTTGGCATAAACAAAATAAATCTCGCGTTTATCCTGGCCTTATTTACAAAGATAGTTTTTTTTCGCCCAAAATCCCGTGCTCCCCTTTAGGTGGGTTGATTTTCTCAAAATTCGGAATTTGACATTTAGACCGTTTATTTTGATCATTTTTTGAGACATATCATAATAAAGTACACTTAAAGCTACAGATCATATAATTATGGTTTCGTCGAATAGAATTCGGAAAGCATTCACAGTTTGTTTATGGTTAATTTACATTACGTTTTGTTTTCCAACCAAACTTATAACTTTGGCTGGAAATACTTATTGTATATTGTAGAATTTCGAAAGATCCGTATGTTGACTTGACACATCATGACACACATGTTGTGAAATGAATAGGGTTCTAGGGAAGGTTCCGTCGCCAATACGACGCTTAACATTCGGTGAACGGACCTCGATTCTAGTATGTGCGTAAATAGAACGCGCCCATTTTTCACCCTAGTCTTTGAACGCGTCTTTCGTCTATGTTATGATCTCCGAACTGGTTAGTCTGTGAGACATCGACCGAAGAAATTTGTTATTGATTCGAAGATCATAAAGTATTTAAATTCATTTCTGCGAATAAAATCCATAGGTATTTCTCTCGTTTTCCGTGTGAATTTAATTTGAAAAGCTATTTCCAAAGTCAGTTATTTTTGTTTTCAGCTTGAAGAGTAAAAGCTCAATCATATTTATAATCGCCGGCGCGCGATTCATTGAATTAGTTGAATAAATAAATTATATCGATAGATAATACTCCGCCCACACTAAGGTATCTAATTAACTTATTATATTTCATGATTTAAAACAGATTTTGTTAATTTTATTTTTATTAGTGGGTATATTGATTATTAAATCAAACATATTACATTTCCAAAATTCGCCTTTTTCATCCCCTATTTCATTAAAAAAACCTGATAGTAAGCGGCATTTTAGTGGGATTAATGCATATATTGAGTAACACTTGTGAATTTCATGTTAAATTCTAGATTTTCACTATATTGAGTTTCACATCATACTTTGGCAAATAACTCACAAATTAAGCTGTTTTCTTTTTCTTAATAGCAGTAATTATACACAAAATAGGTGCTCTCCCCTCCATATGTCCTTTTTATTAACTAACCAATAAGAAACTTTGACAATTCATTGAAAATTATGTTTGGAATTAACTTGCAATGTTTATTACATGAAATTCAAATGTATTGACTGGGATTCATTCAGAACTCAGTGTTAGACCCACTCACCCTAAGATTATAGGCATATTTAATTATATTTTTAACATAACACTGTGCTATGAATCTCCAGGGCAGTTCCCGGAGGCCGTAGGGCTCCGCTGCAACTAACCTACCTGATAACCTAATATCAAGGAGGAATTCTGTGGAATTACACAAATAATATTAGAAACAGAGAATAAGTTAAGAAACTGGAATGTCATATCTCTGACCCGTGATCGCGGAAACTTAGCATCGAAGGTACGCTCTACTAACAACCGCTCCGGGGAAAGCTACTAATTTAAAAAAAAAATGAAACCTATAACTATTTGTTCGTGTACTTTATTGCCCCTCATTTTGTAGTTTTGTACCCAATTTGTACCTGATTTTTACCTGCCGAGATTGATCAAACAAACCTGAACCATCCTGCCCTTGGCTTGTATTAATTAAACATTTAGTTAAGTGCTTTGCATTGAGGGATTTTGTTAACTTCAGTAACATTATGCATAAGTGAATTACAACCATGTACCTACCAGAATAAAGCTTTTCATTTTGTATCGGACTAAAGGAATAAGTTTGTTTTTTTTTCTTTAACTTTAAGATTTCCCTATATTTCTACAATTCAGCAAGAAAAAGCACTACACCTTGTCGCAGCGAAGGGGCGCACGTAAGAGGAGGCGGTCCACCTAGCGTCGGTCGGTACGACGATGGTCGTCCGGCGCATCCGCCTCCTTGGGCTGGACGTGGCCGTCGAGAAGACGACGGCCATGACGTTCAGGCCGCCGCGTCGCCGCAGACCCCAGGCGGGGCTCCGTGTCCGAGTGGAGGGGGGCAAGTCCAGATCGAGAGCTCGATGAAGTATCTCGGTCTGGTGCTGGACCCCCGATGGGATTTCGAGGAGCACTTTAAGCTCCTCGCCCCAAGGCTGTCTGCCGCCGCGGCAGCCCTCGGACGGGTCCTCCCCAACGTGGGGGGACCGGGCGCAGCTAGCCGTCGACTTTATCAGACGGTGATAAAGTCGATGGCGCTGTACGGAGCCCCGATTTGGGCGGAGCGTCTCGCCCCCCGAACAGTGGCCCTCCTGCGCAGGCCGCAGAGGGTCATTGCCACCCGGGCAGGTACGTCTTTCACCTATTAGAGGCCCTGGGCACATTAGGATAGTGGGCCCCCTATGACCATAATAAAGCACTATTTAACCGACTTTTCGTTTTGTTTGTGTGTATGTACGCGATTACACCGCCAATTGTGGACCGATTTTCATAAATAAATCCTAGAACTTACCGCCAACACCAAGACGCGGTCAATGTTGAAAACATTCTTAAGAGGAAATCATACGGCTTTCCTTCCTCGATAGTGGCAATAGTTGCCCTATTTTTACAAAAAAAAAAAGCTATGCACATGGTCCTACGTTCTCCTTTTTTTATTACATTAATTATTACAGGCGATTTAATCCTTCAAAAATTTTCTGCTGTTTCAAACATCCAGCAAACAAATTTGACGCGATTATATGAAAAAAGATGAAACATAGAAACATAACCAAAACCTTTCCTTAAATTTAAAAAAAGTAATTAAATCGTTCAAGTTTTAGAGGAGAAAATAGAGGACTACGAAACGTCTATTTTGTGTATTTTTCAGTTGTCTCTATCGCACTCGTTTGTTTGGGGGCACAACGGGACTGCAATACTTTCATTTTAAAAAATCCTATTTTTGAATTCTCCTGACCTTAATGTTTTCTCTTGAGACGCATAAAACGAGGGACTTTTTAGAATGGTCAAATATTTTAATTAAGTAAGTTATAAAATACCAAATAATAAGATAAATAATGATTCAGTTACCACAGGCCAACGTAGGCATTTGTAAGAAAATAATTCAAATCAAATCAAATCAAATCTTTATTGCTGACTAAGGTGTGATACAGATGTTGTTATAATTAGAGTTCTTGATTACCTAGTCACCCTTTTCAGGTATAGCAATGTTGGTGAGGGCTCCCTATCTACAATTTATGTTTTACTATTTCATTTCATTTAATTTTCGTTTTTGAATTGTTTTGTTTTTTAAAGGTGTTTTAAAATTATGTTTTATAAGTTACTATAGCTTTCCGCTCGCGACTTCGCCCGCGTTATTTTTGTTTTCTCGTGGGAATTTTTTTCCCGTAGGAAAATTACCCTATGTCCTTCCCCTGGTCTCGAAATAATAATAATAATAATAATAATAATAATAATAATAATAAACACTTTATTGCACACAAAATAAACATATAAATTTTTTTTTCAAAAATAATGCAGATGTACAACACAAGCGGCCTTATTGCTAATGAGCAATCTCTTCCAGGCAACCTTGGACTAGGGAAATACTGAGAGGAAATTTAAACGGGGATTGGTGCAGTAGTAGTGAAGGACACAATGAAGGACTATTTTAGCTAAGGATTTAAGGATAGGAAGTGATTTCGAACTTGATTCTTAAAGGACTCCAGCGTGCGAGCTCTCTTAATACTCTCAGGGAGAGAGTTCCATAGCCGGACGGCATATGCTGGAAAAGAGTATGAAAGGAAATCCGTGCTGTGGGGTGGGATATCAAGAGTTAAATTAAAGTTCGACCGTAAAGTACGACTTGAAGAAGAGGACCGGATAGAGAACTGAGACTGAAGATATGATGGAAAGGTCGGAAGAAACAAAACATTGTAAAGTAGGGATAAAACATGTAAATCTCTGCGCTGGCGAATTGGCAGCCATTTAAGTTGAGAGCGATAGTAAGAAACATGGTCATATTTACGAAGATTAAAAATAAACCGTATTGCCACATTTTGTAGACGCTCCAACTGGTTCAATAGCTCTTCGGATAAACCAGCCCAGGCAGCGTCAGCGTAGTCAATTAAAGAAAGTAAAAGTGATTGAGCTAACACTGTTTTTGTAGCCATTGGAAGAAAGTTTCGGAATCTGTTGAGAGAACCATATGCGGCAAACAGTTTTTTCCGAACTGCTTCAACTTGAGGCCGCCAAGAAAGGCATTGATCAAAAACAATACCTAGATTCTTAACAGATTTGCTAAATGGGATAATAGTTCCGCCAAAGATCACTGCCGGCAACAGACTGTAGTCGATGCGTGATACGAAATGGGAACTGCCGATAACAAGTGTCTGCGTTTTGTTAGGATTAATAACAAGACCGAAAGACTTACCCCAGTTATCTATTATATTAAGGTCACTGTTAGTTGTCAAAATAGCTTGTGAAAAATCAGATAGCGGGGCTTGCGTGTAAATTTGCAAGTCATCGGCATACAAGTGATAGAAACATGAAAGTGATTGCGTAATGGAATTTATAAATATCGAGAAAAGAAGCGGAGATAATACGCCACCCTGAGGGACACCGGCAACGATAGTGCACCAATCAGACAGGGAGTCCTCAATGCGTACCCGCTGCCGACGGCCCAACAGGTAACTTTGAAACCAGTCAATTAAGACAGGAGATATGCCAAGAGAACGTAAAACACTGGTGAGTACATCAAAATCCGCGTTGCTGAAATCTAAAACATCAGTAGTGTAAGTTGGCGATTTTCCATGCCCTGGTGAATATCATGGGTGATTTTAGCTAAAGCAGTAGTCGTGCTATGACCCACGCGGAAGCCGGATTGTAGAGGATTCAGAAGCTTATTAATATTAAGGAACCTGATAAGTTGACGATGGACGAGTTTTTCAAGGACTTTGGAAAGGAACGGGAGGATGGAAATAGGACGAAAATCAGAAAAGGAACCTGGGTTGAATTTCTTAGGAAGAGGAATAACAAATGCATCCTTCCAAGCAGATGGAAAAACACCAGACGTTATGGAAGTATTGAGGATTTGAGTGATAATAGGAGTAAGAATATCTAGGATAGGGAGGATCATGTTACGACTAATACAATCACTGCCCATAGCACCAGAAGTTATAGAAATAATTGTTCTCTTGACATCACTATCAGTAAATGACTCGATAGCGAATGGAGCATAATCAGGTAAAGGCGACGAAGAAAGTTTCTTTAAGGTTTCAGTTTTGCGATCACCACTAAAGGGCGAAATTGAAGTAAAGTGTGAGTTAAGAAGATTAATGTCAAGCTTGAAATCGCTACTACGCATCTGAGATTTGCCAATACCAAGTGATTTGAGGAATTTCCATACTTTAGCTGGGTCTTCATTATCTATCGAGTTATGTATATGGCGTCTTTGAGCGTCTCTTATCGCTGTGTTGCACCGATTTCTTGCAATGTTATACCTAATCTGATTATTGATGGTAGGATTGCGCTTATATCTAGCTTTCTCCTTGTTCCTCTTACACATCAGAGCACGGATATCATTAGTTAGCCAGGGAGCAGGGAGGTGCTTAATTTTGATAGGCTTAACAGGAGCATGGACATCGTAGAGTTCGGTCAGACGTGCATTAAAAAGTTGCACTCGTTCATCAACACAAACCAAGTTGCGTATCTCAGACCAATCTAAGCCAGCAGCGTCCTCGCGGAGCTTTGCTACATCCCTATTAGCAAAACTTCGCCGAAGTAAAATGCGAGGTTTAGTTCTCAGTGGGCGAACACGGTATGAGAGAAAGATCAAGTCGTGGTACGAAAAAGCATCAGCGGAAAATTGACCATGCTTGCTTACCATATTGGGGGAAGAAACTATCATTAAGTCGAGAAGAGACGGAGAACAATTAGGAAAATGATGTGTTTCCTGAAGTGGGAGAATATGAAGGTTGTACGATTTTACTAAAGAGACCAGCTTTAGGGACCGGGAATCATTTTTCGCCAGACACGTATTAAAGTCACCCATAAGAATAGTATGAGAAAATACTGGAGTAAAGGTTTCAATGAGTTGCTCAAAAGAGGCAAAAAAGTCTACTCTTAGGGATGGACTATAATAGACACCCAGAAGGATCCGAGTGTGAGACAATGTAACGTCAAGAAAAAGGTGTTCAGCGGTGTTGGGAGGAGGCGGCTGTGGGGAGAGATTAAGAATAGCGTAAGGAATGTTAGCTCGAAGGTAAATCGCCACACCTCCATGCGAAGAACTAACCCGGTCGTTTCGAATTAAATTAAATCCAGGAAGAGAATAAGAAGTAGAAGGAAGCCGGGGGTTCAGGAATGTTTCTGATATAAGAATAGCGTGTATATTCTTATTATCAAGAGAAGCGAGCATATCTGGGTAATGAGCAGGGATACTCTGTGCATTGAAGTGCACGACATTAAAGTTCTTCGCAACATCACTGAACGAATCTTGTAAATGTTCACCAAGAGTCTTATCGAGGCTGCAAAAGCTGGAATTGGAAGAAGGAGAAGATGAGCAGGATTGGAAGAGATCACTGTCATTTAGCGACATGTCCATATTATAACTTAATTGTGAAACTAGAATACAAAACAAAATAAAAACAAACTACAAATAAAAAACTAAAAAACCAAAAATAAAAAAAAAGTAACAAAAACAACAACATCTTGCACAAATTCGCTGAGATAATATCCTCAGAGGAGTACCATAAAACAAACAAACAAAGGAAAAAAAATCAGTAAACAAGGTATAAAATACTAATGAACATGGCTGTTTGGTTAAGCCTTTGCCTGTAACAGTTTTAAGACGAATTCACAAAAAGTATGAGTATAATTCATTGCTCTGTGCTAGGAATTGATAATTGACATCATGTGTTCTGTGATTGACATTGATATAATGTATTTTCTTTAGTTTTTGACGGTGAGTTAAAAAAATAGGAGAAAAGAAATCTTATTAGAACCGTCAAAATAATATTAAATAAGCATATATGTAGGGACATATAGCACTAAGACTTACAAAACAAACAGCACTTATACATCAAAATAACCTAATGGTAAAGAAACAAGTAAGACACAACAAGTAAGTATGGTGAAGAGATAAGTAATTTTTATACTAATTCAGTAGGTAATTAGGAAGAAAGTATACATAAATAAATGAAATACTTATTTCCTCTTTGCAGAAGCAGCCCTTTTGCTCTTGGTACCAACTACTGAGGATGAAGGCTTGTCCAAAGCAGGGTCTTTGCCACTAAGTGCTTCAGATGGAACGCCAGGACTGCGAGGCTTCAACTTCTCAATATCGCTCATTGATTCAACCGTATGTCGCTTGCCATCACAACATAGGAAAGTGGATACATTTTCTATCGAAAAGTGTTAGAGAAAACTAAAGGGCGACATTAAATTAGATCACAAAAGCAATAGGGATATATTTTTTTTTACTAAATAAACTCTATTACTTAAAAAAATAAAAATAAACAGACGTTCATGGTTTTATCTACAACTTAACAAGGACTTGTGCAATTTACTAAAAAAAAAACAAAATTTAGTCTATCAGGTATTTTTCCTAACAAGTGTGCCGTAAAACGTCACACGTTACACGCGCGCATACTGGCTACACACGCTCGGCTTCATTTTGCCCTCACCTTCGGCTCGAGCTGAGATTCCGCCTCATGAGTTACTATTTAGGTTATAATGTTTTTAGTTTATTATTATAATGATTGTACTATTTAGGTCTAGTTTTTAATAAGGATAATATTATAATGTTTTGCCAGAATGTGATTCCGATTACGGGAACTCTGCCGACAAACTGAACCTTCAGTTTGGCAGACAATAAAATAAGGAACATTGTAATTTTATATGAAATAAATAAAAAAAAAAAAAAAAAAAGTCGACAACAATGATACGACCCGCCTTACTCCAGCAATTGGATACTCCGAAGTGCTCCCTAGCAGACATGAAAATTTTATGACGATACTTTGTTAGGAACTCTGAAACTGTTACACCCGAGCCCTTAAAGCCAGCCTTTGCAAACCACAGGCTATCACGACTTGTCTCTGATTGAAATTTTACCAGCAATGGCCTTGGTTTGTCTTGATTTGGCCGCCCGAGACGCACCGATTTGCTTACCACATCTGCAGAAAGCTTCAGCCCAGAGAGGTGTTTAGAAGTCAAGCTCAATAATAATTTTGATGTGTCTTCATCTTTGTTCTCCGGCACACCATGAAGTAAAAGTATGTTACGACGACTCCTCATCTCCAAGGCATCAGTGTCTTTGGCAAGAGCAGCCACTTGTTGCTCGAGAGCTTTAAATGTGTCTGCTATGATGGTGCGGAAGTTGTCAAACTCCGTTGCAAGGGAACTGACTGTTGGTGACTGTGAACGAGTATTCTTTAAATCGCTTTCAAAAGCTGCCATCCTAGCTCCAAATGACTGTTGTAATGCAGCCAGTGTCACATTTATGCCCTCCATGACTTGTAACTTACTACTTTAGAATCAGTGAAGTGATGAAAAGTGTAACTTGCTGTTTAGATGAAAAGTGCTAAGGATAATTATCTACAGGTATTTATGCACTTCAATACATAGCAAATATATAAAATAAGTGCTAAAAATTTGCTTTTAAACTATTAAATCTATTTTAAGTAATTTCACACAGTGTTTACAATTTAACCAGCTACCCCCAAATATATCCCTATACCAACTTTCAACAAAATCGGTTCAGTAGTTTCGAAACCTATTCAGTACAAACAAACAAACAATCAAATCTTTCCTCTTTATAATATTAGTATAGATAAATAAAAATAATTACAATAACAAATGTTTTATCATAACGATAATTATAAATTTTTTATTTAGTATTTAATTTAGACTTTGTTTAGTTTTAATGTGTATCATTACAGGGCGCATGCAACTGTGTCGTTTTGTACAGTCTAGGTGGATTCGTAACTTACTCGTAATTAATTTGTAAGGTGCTGACTCATAGTTAAATTGAAAAGAAAATGAGAAAGTAGAGTAGCTATCGGTTATCACTTGGTAATCGAGTAGGGACTAGGAGGCCCCAGTCCATCGGTGGCCCTGGGCACGTGCCCATTGTGCCCAGTGGGTAAGAGGGGCCTGCACCCGGGCCGTGCGAGCCTACCGCACGGTCTCTCACGGGGCGGCCTGCGTTCTAGCGGGCTCGCCTCCGTGGGATGTCGAGGCACGCGTCCTTGCGGCCGTGCACCGACATTGGGTGGCAGCGAGGAGTCGGAGGGAGCGCCCCATCCCTCCCTCGGGGGGAGGCTCCTGGCGTAGAGGGAGGCTCTCCGCCAGTGGGCCGAGACGCTTGCCTACCCAGCTGCCGGCCACTGGACGATCGAGGCTGTTCGTTCAGTAGTGGAGGAGTGGGTTGGGCGCCGGCAGGGCAGCCTCACCTACCGGATGGTGCAGATGATGACCGAGCACGGCTGCTTCGGCCATTATCTGCACCATGTCGCACGGAGGGAGGAGACACCGCAGTGCCACCACTGCGGCGCTCCCGACAACACGGCCGGACACACCCTCTCGGAGTGCCCAGCCTGGCGACCCCAGCGCGACGCATTAGCCCTCGCGCTGGGCCTAGGTAGGGGTGCGCCCATCGCGCTGGCCAGCGTCGCACGCGAGATGCTGAATAGCGCAACGGCGTGGGAGGCTGTCGCCTCCTTCTGCGAAGATGTGATCTCGCAGAAGGAGGCAGCGGAGTGGGTGCGAGAGGTTGACCCTCTCGCCGCACCGCTCCGGCGCAGGCGGTTTGGTAGGAGGAGACGTGCGTTCCTGGACGCGCGCCACCAACTCCCTTAAGCAAGCTGGGGATGAAATGACCCGGCCTGCCCGTCTGTGGGGTCGAATTATTGCACTTGTCGACCCCCCCGTAGAGGTAAGACCTTTTTTTTTTTCTCGGGGGGAAATGCGTAACCGCACCGTACCCGCCGTTGGCTAAGCAGCGAGCGTGTGTGGGGCTCTCCCGGCAGAGTGCCAGGCCTACCCACTAAAACCCCCCGGTGTTCTCCCTGCCCTAAGGGCGCGCTAGGTAAGGTCCCGTAGAGGTAAGACCTGGCGCTTGCGTCAGGCCTACTTTCCAGGGGGCGCACTCGGGGAATGGCTAACGCCTATCCCGAGTGTGTCTCTACGGAGGTAGAAGTTGCTCTGGAGGGTGGTTTAGCCAGGTATGGGGTTTATACCCGAGTCCAATGGGCCAGTGTGGTTGGAGTTCCTCGATGGGAACATATCAGCTGTCGTGATACCTTAAATCTATAAGGCAACATATTAATTTTTTAGGTTCTTTCATATTGACAAACGGTTCGTTTATAACAAAGCTAATGACAAAGTCGACAAAAAGTTAACAGTGCAGTCTGCGTGTGACACCACGAGGGGGATGTACGGGTGCTAAGCAACCCCGTATTTAATAAGTGTGAAGGCGGCGCTGTGTAATTCAAAAATAGGGTGACGACGATAAACGACTTGGGTGGGAGATGACTCATTTTCTAGTCGGCGTTTCGATATCAGCTAAAGCCGGGCTTAAACTAAGTTTTGTATCTGTATGAAAAGGGTCAAAGCATATCAAATCAAATCATAATTGCTGAGTAAGGTCTGATACACATTGACAATATGATGGTCGTTATCTATTGATCTTAATGACTTGCTATTCGCAGGTTCCGCGCGCATCTCCCGATGATTTGACCCATATAACTAGGATTGGTTGAGTAGAGCCATGAGTGGTTGGAGGGGTTTGTATTGACTTACAAGTTGTATCTTTACACAGCTGAACCCGTAGACCTGAGTATTTATATAAATACCTACATAAAAAGTATTTGTATAAATACAAATGAATCGCCGAAATGTATGTACGCGCATAACTTCACCAAACTAACAGCACCAAATGGGATGATTCGTTTTTTATGTTTATTTTCAGGACAAGGTTTGTATAAAAAAGAATTAATTGATTTTTTAGAATATCATATTATTATAAAAATGGCGAGTGAGTGAATGAGATAGAAGACTGAGAGATCTTCAATATATTGACAAAACTATGACAGATACACGTTCAGTTGTTCAGCTAGCTTTAGGAATTAAGAAAATATTCATAAAAAAAAATCGAGATTGATATCTGTACGCATTCCCGCGGAAATGGGTTTTGACAGACAGGCGGACAGACAGACAACGAAGTGATCCTATAAGGGTTCCGTGTTATTTTTTTTGAGGTACCTCTGAGTAACCCTTTAAACGTTGCGTTACAATTTTTCAATGTTGCATTGTTTTATTTCGCTTCGTCAGGGTCACGAACTGAAATATTAATATTAAGAATCGAAATTTTTATAAATTTTTGGATCATTTCATTAAAAAATAACATCATTATCTCGTTATCCTATTTGTTAATAAAGTTATGCCACTATTGTATTTCGTAATTTTTAAGTAAATTATGACGACATTCGGAATTTTTACAGCATTTCCAAGAAATTTTTCAATATTTCCTTTGGCATTATGTCTTTTTTTAAAGTCCGACAGACTCTCGCATCGACTTTCTCCAAACCGATCGCAGGACCGAACGGTTTGGAGTTTCTTGGGGAAAGCCAACAGTGGGAGTCTCTTGGCTAAAAAGATGATGATAATAATTTTTAAACACTACAGCCAAACATCAATCGTTTCATTGATTGTGAATTGGCTTGGCCATAATTAGGTAAGCCAGTATCAGAAATCCCACAACATTTATAATAATCATCATCATCATCACCACAGCTCATTATGTCCCCACCGAGGGGTTCGAGCCTACCCTAAGTGAGGGTGTTAAAGCCTTAGTCAACCACGCTGGCTCAGTGTGGATTGTGTGGATCCCAATTAGCAGGCCAGTGCTGAGTCTACAGCGCCACCGACGTTTAATAATCCTAAGAGTTACCAAATCATGGAGGGCATAGTTTCGCCTGGCGGCAGCTTTCCAGCCAGTGCGCCACTGAACTGAAAATCGCTCCACCCCCTATAATTTGTTTACTGTGTGACTGGTTCTTTTACCGCTAAGCACGCGGGGTTCATAAGCTTACTTTACATCGAAAATAATGAGATTACTTTGTGGTGAGTCACTTATTCATATAAAAGAGTGAAATAGTTATTTGTTATACATGAGTGCAAAGTTGCTTTTTAACCGCGTGCTCAACTTTGATGACCGAGCAAGCGAAGGATTCTAAAATTAGAATCCTGAGCGTTAGCGAGGGAATCAAAAGAGCACAAGGTGAAAAATCTTTGTACTCGAGTGCAACACGTAACGTAACAGCAAGGAAATGAAACAAAGCAAATTAAAAACAAAAGTACACCAAGGAGGTTCAGAGTCTGAGTTTTTAACAAATTTAAAAAAAGTTGTATGATAAATTCGGCACCATGGAGATGGAAGTAAACAGGTTTAATGATGTTTTGAAATCACATACCTAGTGCACGCGATGTTCTAAATTCAAATTTACTTTAACCTCAAGCGGATAAAAACGGCTTTGGCAGTCAGATATTGAATAGCAAAAATACTCTTTCCGAGATGGGGGGATGAAAAAGTGTTTTCTTCACGGGGAAACCCTTGGCGCTTATTGCACTTGATGGTATCTGACGATAAAGTTGATTTTATTACCAGAGGGACACACAGTACTACAGTCGACTCGTGGTACCTAGCTCTATCTTACCTGCTCCTGCCGCGAATCAGCCAGTGTTTGCTTTGCTGTGTTCCGGTTTGAAGGGTAAGACAGACAGTGAAATTACTGGGTATTGTGACATGGAATATTACTTCACAAGCTGGCAACGTACATTGGCGTCCTTGTAGGGGTTGCAAATATGCAAGTCTTACGGAAATCACATGTACTAAAGGCGACTGAAGCAACATACCATCAGGCGGACTGCCTGTTTGTTTGCCAACATAGTTGTATACAACTGTAAGAGGACTTTAAATCTAACTTCTACTGTATGTCTCATCCGCAAATTCAAATTCAAAATTCAAAAATCTTTATTCAACATAGGCCTTTACAGGCACTTATTGACGTCAAAACAAAGCAAAACAATCTAATTTAAAGAAATCATATTAACCGATTCGTTGCTGATGGCACGACAGGCGTGTCATTTTTTGAATGCTTGTTACACCCTCAAATTAAGTTTTAGAAGGATCTGCCTAGAACAAAACAATCATGTTTTTCCACGTAGATCTAGCCTGTTGTGTTAGTTTCTGGATATTGTGTGAATTCAGAAGTTGCAGGGGTTAAAAACCTTCATAAGTTGCATTGAATTATTTTTAACGTGTGGCGCATGACACGATAGGCGTGTCATTTTTGAATCGATTGTAACACCCTCAAATTAAATTTTAAAGGGAAGTTACCTAGAACATAACTGTCATGATTTCGAAAGTAGTTTTTTTACCATTTTTAGATAATTAATACAATGTGTGTGACGATAATTTTTTACCAAACGAGTGCGGTTTTTTTCATCTATGCTTTTGAGGTGCGTTGTAACGGTAGTTTTGACAAAAAATACTTATCTTGTGTTGCCATCCGTGATCGACCAAAAAGACACAATTTGTAAACAACGTTCTGGAGCGTCTCAAAGGCCCATACGTTTTTGCCATTGATTTGTTTATTTTTGCGAACAATGAATAAACTTACAATAAAATTGTTTAAGTATAAGGTAGCCGTAGACTGTCTCCAATGTTTTAGGGAATTTCACAAATATTGAAATTATTTATTGCAAGTAGTTGATTATTGTATGTGTTGGGTAAATAAATAATTATAATAGTAATTAAGATGAGTCTCAGTTAAGTGTAAACGATTTTTTAAAATAAAAGAGTAAAAAATGTCATTATTCATAAATGATTAATAATGACATTTTATACTCTTTTATTTTTTGGACTTTTATTTTTTATAACTGGGACTCATCTTAATTACTATTATAATTATTTATTTTAAAATAAAAAAGTAAAAAATGTCATTATTAATCATTTGTTCACTACAAATTAACATAAGTAAACAAAGCGCGCACGCAACAGTATATACGTTACGCGTGAATTGTAAAATAATAGGCTAGTTGACCCTTTTTTAAAGTAGGGCTTAAAATGATCATAATTGTTGTATTAGACCATAGCACATGAATATTATTTTTTTCGATGGCTAAAAAGTGCAAAAAATCTATTTTAAATTAAGATTTTCAATTTTGGACCGAAAACACGGTCAGCCATGATAGTCTGTTCATTATCTGTGGCAATGACGTCAGTCTTATAGTAAACAAAGCACGGGGGCGAAATAACCTCACAAAAACAATGTTTTCTATTAAATATCACAAAATATAGTAAAACTGTATATGGAACGGGACAATAGAACAAGAATATAGAATTACCTCTTCAAAGACTCCAGGAAATCTGATGTATTTTTGCGAAAATCACATTAATGTAAGTACTATAACTGAATAACTCAATCTGTGTAGGTACTTCAGTTTCAACTTAAACAAAATAGAAGTTTTTAGGTTGTATGTAAAATCAAATCTGTATGTAAATTAATTAAATTTTTATCTTTCAGTTAGAATGAAAACTGACTGCAGCCGACCAACCAAATTTTAACTTGACCAGAAAACTGAGAGAAAACTTGACCATTCACGCCTTTTTGATTTAATCTAAGTTATACACTGACACTAGATGATGTTTCAAAGAAAAGAATATGTACTTATGTCCAATTGAATAATGATGTAATTGAATATTAATTAAAAAGTATGTAATACAAACAAAAATATCAAAGTTTCATAATGAATATATTTATCTAAACAACTTTTACTTGAATTTACTGAGTACCTAATTAAAATTTGTTGCTTTCAGTGGTTACTTAATGAGAACTATTGTGTACTAACCTGTTCTCCTCTTGACAACGAGATTGATAAGGCAGTAAAAGTTGTGCAACATAATACAAAGCAGTGCATGCTCAGCCACAACATCAAAATGTGACCCGTCAACTAGAACAACATTATGTCAACAAAATAACTCAAGTATTCATATACCAAAGCACCATAGAAGTAAATAGGTCCAGTTTGGTAAAACTGAAAGATGTTATATCTTCACTGATTAAACCTGCTGGCCACCATGGCTGGTAAATTTCAGAACAGCTTACGCAAGAATATGCAAGTTATCCATTTTAAAGCCGTATATAAATATATTAAATGTGATTGCTGTGTTGTCAGCCTGTGCTCTTCTTAATTTACAAGACCCTTATTAAATAAATAATATAAAAAAAAATTTTTTTCTTTACTTTATACATAACATCTAAAGATGACATAATAAATTTTTGTACTACATTAGTCATTATGTTCTTCACTAAAAAAATGTTCTATGTTTATTTGACAATAATGACTTGTAAAGGTTTAAGTTGAATCAAAATATTTTAATTTGAAATACATGTGTTTTATATTTCCGTTACACCTTAAAAGATTTATAATATTTTATAGGTTTGTTGCTCATATTTATCATTGTTACTCAAATATATTAAATGTTCCAAAAGTACAAATAGGTTGAATAGAGTTAGATCAAATTTATTAATTTGTATATATTGCGTTAAGGTCCCAGGTAATAAAAGTCAAAATAATAGTAAAGTGATTTATTATGAAGTAATACTTTCATATAATTTAGGAAAAATGTAGTATAGTTTCCAAAATGGCACTATTTGATCAATAAGTTTTTTGACATACAGATTGTTAGAACAAATACCTATTATAGCTGATATTGTCACCTTTTGAGTGTTTTCAAAATTACATACTGCTAGCAACACAAAAGTATATAAGTTTTGCTTTAGCAGAAAAAACATCTGCATCTATACTTGAGTTAAGCATACTGTTCACAGTTTTCCGTCTTTGATAATTAACATTTTCTTCAGTAAAAGAGCATGACAATTTTGTATTAATCTAATTTTATGGATACCGTTTGTTGAATAGACTATTACAGGGTATTAATCAGAAATGAGGTCACATTTTGCAAATTTCAACCCAAATCTTTCAACTTTTATCCACATTTCCTTATACTCGTAGGTGTCTGCAAGATTTCCCACCAAAAATCTTCCCAACAAAAGAACCATCATGTGTTATGCACTGGCTGACTTTATAGCACATGGAAGCTGTTATTGTTTATAACGAAGCTCGAACTAAAGAGCACTTCTGTATTGATGATTCGTGGTTTAGTTTTCTATGCACTTTATTCTTTCTTCATTGAAGAGGTCTTTTATTTTTTAAGAAATATGTCACAATCTGTGTCTGTGAATGTATATATATTTTTCCTCCCAGTAATTTTCTTCATGTTTGACAAATGAACAACTGCCAATCTTTCTCTTTTTATGTTCATTTACAAATTCTTGCAGTACTACACTGGTATTTGACACATGGTCCTGATGTTTTCTTTTCAACATATCTCTTGAAGTAAATACTTTTAGTGTTTATTTGACTTTTGAGAGATAGAATTCTATCCAATAGCATTCAACTGCTGTACAAAATAGCTCCTCACTGTGATGGTGCAACCACACCAAAAATGCATGTTTGCAACTCTCTTCTGCCGCGTGACAATCTTGACAAGTACACTTGTAACCTGTTCCTCATTATAACAGTATTGAAACTGTAATTATATTGTTTAGAGCGATACACAAAGAATCTCCTGACCAACAATCTGTCTATTTTCGGAAGATTTGTACTATCTGCTCTCACAAATCCAACATCAATGGTTGATTGCTATTAATACAAATAATTTACGATATTTACAAATATAATAACGGAGACTTGGACGATTTTTTGCCAGTTTTAGGAAAGAATAGTAGTGCAAATCGACGAGTAGTTGAATCAAATTTGACATTTCTTTGTTTACTATATGAGTGACGTCACGGCCCTGACCACAGGATATCAAAGCGTTTACGGTGTGAGATAAATAAAGATTATTTCTAGCATTTTCAAATTAAAATTTAACAGCAATCATTCATTGTTATTTATTAAAATCGGTATATTGTGGAACCTTATGCCAAATACTGTTAGAAATAAACAATATTTTAATAAATTTTGATATGAGTCAACTACCATATTATGCCTAATAAATTTAAAGCATCAGAAGTTTGGAACTTTTTAAAAAATTTAAGGAAGACAGCCGCTTTTTCGAGTGAATTTCGTCTCTCGCGCTATACTAAACTACCAATAGACCAAGCATTGATCATCTCGAATAAATTGTTGTAAACCGCGCGCCCGGCCAGTCCGCGCCTGCGACCGACAATCGACGTAATAATCGAATAACACCGATAGTTATTCGAATGCATTCGAATAAACACAACAATCGAATAATTCGATTGTTTTTAGTAACAATCGCCCATCGCTATGTTACAGTCAAAGTGATTTATTACCTTTTAAACATTTCTTTAGATGGTTTACAAAAATTAACAAATAGGAAAACACGTATTTAACCTCTTCAAAACCGATTTAATTAACGTATTGTGCCGTACACTACCGTAGATTGTTTGATGTCAACTAAACTTGAATCAAGTCTAAACAAGTGAAAAAGCAAAAAAGCATGTGGTTTTATATACATGACTAATGGCACGTTACGCGTGCCATCAACTTCTATGGCGTTTGACACGCCAGTCGTGTCATAGAAAATTTGTTCACAGCCATGGCGAAAAGTTTTCAAAAATGGGCGGCGCAACGAATCGGTTAACCTTGTATGTGCATACATCCTGAATATACTCAAGATGTCTGCAAATACAAGTAGGAATGAAAAAAAAGTTGACTCTACACCTGTTCGGAAATTGGGAGAGCAAAAGGGAGGTCAAAATTTTCTATCTCCTCTTTTAAATCGCCATTTACAATTTTGGTTTTGTTACAGAGTCGTCAATTGGAAGCTGACCTCAAAGCAAAAGTTTGAGCTCAACTTCCATTACAAGAAGAGATGTGTGAATTCACATTGTTAACGCCAATATATAAAAAACTAAAAGTTTATTGGTTTAATGTTTTTGCGCCTGTTTTTATCAGGTTTTATAATTATTTATTTCAAATTAAAAGTAAATATTTCTTAGTATTTCGCTGGTGACACAATTGTGCCTTATATTTCCTATACATTACCTATCCCTTTCTGCACTACGCCAAATATTATGTGTGTGAGAGAGATGGCATATCCGCATCGCAATGCGTCAACGCATTGCTCCCACCAGTCTATCAGAGATCGGTTATCAGTAAGGAGGACGGAGATTCGCGCTTCCGCTATATATATCTATTATATATATCAGTTTTGCCTGTTTGTGATAATTACTGAAGAAACTGGTGCTCCATCCCGCTGCTAGTGATCTGAAGGAAATACCGGCGCCGGAACGTGCACTACGGCCCATGATTTAGGTCGATAGATGAGCCGCCATACACCACACCGCAAGGCAAGTAGTGCAGATTTTATTTCCATAGAATCCATTTACTTGTGTCACCAGCCGTATATTCCTTTTAAATTAGTATCAACTAAACCCTCAGTTTAGTAGAACCACGCCTTACAGTCCACTAAGGAATTTCGATTCCACCCTCATGCCTTCACCTTGAAGGCTGCTCCATTTTGATGGCCGCATCGAGCCAAGATATCTTGTTACATCCTTTCCGCTTATAGGCTTGGAGCCATATCGTTACAATTGTGGCCCCCTGATGCCTTTTCCCGCATACAATTACTTATATTTTTATTATAAAATTACCGCACGCTAATTTACATACGTATTTTTTATAATTTATGAATCTCCGTCTTTTACCGCATTTTAATAATTTCCTAACATTAATATATAAATAGTCATTGCGTACTTTATATATTTCTTTTTTTATACCGCATAGTTTTATTTTCGTAGGTAGGTAAACTATCTTTAACCTACATAACTCGCTCGCTTCATCATCGAATATAAGTTACAGTTCGTAGCTTCTAAAAGCTACGCAACACAATTTATTTATTTTATTCCTTACTTTAATTAGCTTATATATTTATTTCAAAATGCCTCGAGACGAGAAGGATACCGAGAGTGATGATGATGACCCGTCCATTGGCCTTCAATTGGCATTGTCAGCCCGTGATATGATTTACGCTCGCTTGCAAACAATTTTTGACCTAATTGAAAAGGTGAATACCGGTATTGAGCCCCTTGAAAGGTTTATGTGTGCATATGTCAATATCGATGCGATTCGCACCGAGTTCCGCGAGGCATACGACAAATATAACGTTCTTCTATTAAAACAAAACCCTAAAAATAAAATTAATGCACAGGCATGGATTAGCTTCGAAGATTTGTATTGTCGCATTAAATATGGTCATTCGATTTTTTGTAAGTTATCTCCCGCACCGCTTACTTCGTCGAACACTAATGATTTAGTCAAACAAAAGATTCGATTACCTCCTATTGAAATTATGTCATTCGATGGAGACATTCGTAACTGGCCACCATTTTACGCAAATTTTAAAAGTACGGTACACGAAAATAGTTCTTTGACTAACTCAGAGAAATTGTATTACTTATTGGGGAAACTTTCCGACAAAGCCCAATCTGCATTTTCCGGAATCTGTCCAGATGGAAATAATTATGAAATGATATTTGAATCGCTCGTTAATAAGTATGAAGATAAACGTATGTTGGCTTCTACTTACCTAAATCGAATATTTGATCATAAGTCATTTAATACCGCGTCCATTGATAATTATGAATCATTTTGCGATAGTTTTGTTTCTGCTGCAAATGCATTAAAAAACCTTAAAATAGACAATTTGTCCGATTTTATTTTGTTCCATATTGCTATAAAAAAGGTTGATACTGAAACCGCTCGATTATTCGAAATGAGCTCGAAAGACGAAATACCTTCTTTCGATAATTTAATTAAATTTATTAGAGAACAATATCGTATTTTTCAAAACACAAAAGTTCTCGAAAACCCGAATTCAGCTAATTTTAATAACGCTAAACAATCGATAAATAACAAACAGTTTAATGTGAGCAAGCCCGGTAAAACTGCCCCGCAACCGCAATCTTATACTATTATTAATAAGCCCGCAAAGTGTTTGTGCAATAACTTTGTTCATGAACATTTATACAAATGTCCCGCATTTTCTAATATGTCGCCTAGCGATCGGTTTAAATCTGTAAAGCAAATTGATGCATGTATCAATTGTTTAAGTACCAAACATAGGGCTGGTGTTTGTCAGTCAGCTTCCCGATGTAAAAGTTGTAATAATAAACATCATACACTTTTGCACTTCAATCGAAAGCAGCAGTCTTATTCAACTCAATTATCGAGTGGTAAGGATTCGAGTGGTTCGTATTCGAACCTTCCTGCCGTCGCGCCATCATTTCAAGTGCTGACCGATAGCACACAGCCGTCCTTGTCGCACGCACAGTCTGCGTCCACGCAGCTGCACCTTTCGCTCGCGCAACCGCAACCGTCCCATTCATTTGCGCACGCGCAGGTTTCGCGCTACAACCAGCCAGACCAAAGCGTTATCACTCAAGCCGCTCCACAATGTAACGCGTCCATTGCGGCGTCGTCAGAGTTAGATCCTGAGAGGTCTTGCGAATATAAGCAGCAATGTACTGCTAATACAACGATACTTTTATCGACAGCAACAGTAATTGTACGCGATTCCTTGAACAATAAACATCTTATAAGGTGTTTGTTAGATAGCGGCTCACAAACAAATTTCATTACCACTGATTGTTGTAAACGTTTAAATTTGACAAAACATTTATCCGAAACTTCTTCAGTTAAAGGCATTGGTGGTACGGAGAAATCAGTTAAGGGCTCTGTACATTTCCAATTATTTTCCCGCTTTAATTCTAACGTTATGTATAATGTTAACTCCTTAGTTATCGATGAAATAACCGACTATTTACCTACCGCTCCTGTAGATATTTCCGCGTTACCTTATTTAAAGGGCTTACCGCTCGCCGACGAATCGTTCGGTACCCCCGGTCATATCGATGTACTGATCGGGGCCTCACTTTTCCCGCATCTGCTACTACCTCGCGTCGTGAGTAGCAATTCTTCTGCGCCACCTGCTGTGCAGACCGTACTTGGATACGTCATCATGGGCACTGTACCTGCGTTACCTATGCGACGTAATAATAAAATATCGCTTGCTTGTTGTTCATATGATTCGCATTCGCCTGATCCTTTTGGCGTTGACTCACTGGAGTCAACATTAAAAAGATTCTGGCACGTAGATGAAGCTCCCGGTACTCATTTGTCGAGCAAATCTCTCGATGAATTAGAGTGCGAACACTTTTATTCGATGACAACGATACGTGATAAAGACACCGGTAGATACACTGTAGCTTTACCATTTCGCACCGACGTATTCTCTTTAGGAAATTCGCTCGATGTCGCGAAAAAACGTTTCTTCTGTCTAGAAAAGAAATTGGAGTCTTCTCTTGAGTTACGTAATGCTTATAATGCCGCTATTCGTGAATATATAGATAAAGGATATTTATCTCCCGCGCCCTTAGACAATGTTAGCGATAATGGTCCCGATTACGTCATACCGCATCACGCAGTTATACGTTTAGACAAACCCTCAACGAAATTACGTTCTGTATTGGACGCTAGTTGTAAATCGAGTTCTGGTACATCTCTCAATGATATTTTGCACAGTGGTCCGAATTTACAGGGTGACTTATTTACAATTCTGTTAAATTATCGTTTATTCGCTATCGCTCTGTCGGCTGATTGTCGACAAATGTTCTTACAATTTGGTGTAAAAGAAAGCGATCGTCGCTTTCAACGCATCTTATATCGATTTAAGACATGTGATCCTTTGATATTATACCAATTTAACCGCGTCTGCTTTGGCCTTAAGTCTAGTCCGTATCACGCACTCCGCACCATACAACAACTAATAGAAGACGATGGTCATAACTACCCTCTCGCTCGCGCTGTCGCCTCTAATTCGTTATATATGGACGATATCGTCTATAGTGAAATATCAGAATCCCGCGCAGTTCAGGTTTCTCGCGAACTTATTCAGCTTTTTAAAGAAGGTCAATTCGATTTAGTCAAATGGACAAGTAACTCTCAAGCAGTATTAAGCAGTATTCCTGCGTCCCATAGATTGACTGAACAATTAGAATTTGACAAGTCAGTAGAACAAAAGATCCTTGGCTTGCGCTGGTGTAAGTCAAGTGATTCTTTTGAATTTCATATTTCCGTTCCGCCACCTACGTGTACCAAACGCGCTATACTATCGACTGTAGCCCGACTTTGGGACATTATGGGATTCGTCGCGCCTATAGTACTTTACGCAAAACTACTCATCAAAGAGTTATGGTTATTGAAGATCGATTGGGACGACGTTCCGCCCCGTCACATCATATGCACTTGGCAAAGTTTTTGTTCTACCTTATCGCTGTTAAATAATTTTAGAGTTCCGCGCCATTTAGGCCTCTTTGACAATTGCATTCTACGCTTAATAGGATTTTCAGACGCTAGCGAACGCGCCTACGGTGCTGTCGTCTATGCTCATATTACTCGTAATGACGAAATAACTGTCCAGTTAGTTTGTGCCAAATCAAAAGTATCGCCTGTCAAACCGCTGACCGTAGCTCGATTGGAGCTTTGTGGCGCAGAGCTTCTTTCCAAACTTCTTCGTCACGTTCACGACACGTACGACCCGCGATATAAAGTGAGTAATATCTACGCCTTTACCGATTCAAAGGTAACGCTTTGTTGGATCAATTCCTCTCCACATCGTTGGCAAACTTTTGTGTCCAATCGAGTCGTTCGCATCGTAGATAATGTTCCCGCTAAATATTTCTACCACGTGGCAGGCACTGACAACCCTGCGGACTGTCTATCACGTGGATTAACGCCTGAGAAATTCCTCGGGCATCCGCTATGGCTGTACGGCCCTTCTTAGGCCAAACGCGATCCTTCCGAATGGCCTATAAACAAAGTTACTGATTTAGATTCGGGCGTAATTCCGGAGGAGAAGGTCCACTCTCACCCGGTAGTTTCTGACACAAAATTTGACTCGCCTTTACTCGCTCTCGCTGAACGCACGTCATCGTGGTCTAAGTTACTGCGTGTTATTGTTTTTATGTATCGCTTTATAAAAAAAACTGCCGCGTCGAACTGACTCTGTTACCGCAAGCGATATTGAATTCGCTGAAAATATTTTATTGCAACATGTTCAAAGAAAACATTTCTGTAAAGATCTTATCGATTTAAAAGATAATAAATGTTGTTCATCCGCCCTTAATAAACTTAAACCATTTTTAAATAATAACTTGATTCGCGTTGGTGGTCGTTTAACACATTCGGCTGAAGCCTATAGTACTAAATACCCGATAGTGTTGCCACGTCGTGACCGCATAGTTGAGATTCTCGTAGACTACTATCATAAAAAATACTTACACGCGGGTCCAGAACTCACTATGTCATTGTTGCGTCACAGATATTGGATCTTGTCCGCTAGACGAATCATTCGTTTTAGAATTCACAAGTGCAATTTTTGCCACAAGTGGAAACCGCGACCGCAGAGTTCGCCGATAATGAGCGACCTCCCTGAACATAAAGTTAACGCTGCAGTAAAGGCCTTTTCCCATACTGGTTGTGACTACGCTGGCCCAATTCAATATGTACCCATTCGTTCTAGGGGGGCTAGGAGTCGCAAGGGTTACCTGTGCATTTTTACATGTTTGACCACCCGCGCTATTCATGTCGAATTAGCTAGCGATCTTTCGACTGCTTCATTCATAGCTGCCTTAAAACGTTTTTTGTCACTCCGCGGACCGGTACAGTGCCTTTATTCCGATAACGCAACTAATTTTCGGGGAGCTAATTCATATTTGCGCGACTTATATAATTTTATTAATAAAGAATACCGCCCTCGATTCGAAGAAGAGCTCGCTGAGAGTCGCATTGATTGGCAATTTATTCCGCCCGCGTCACCACATTTCGGTGGCTGTTGGGAGTCTATGGTAAAAGCTGTAAAGACTCACCTTTTCAAAACAATAGGTCAACAAATCCTCTCCTATGAGGAATTAGTAACTGTCCTTGCCCAAATAGTGTGCCTTTTAAATTCCCGGCCTTTGACCGTTTTAAGCGCTGATCCCTCGGAGCCTAAGGCTCTCACTCCATCGCATTTTTTACATACTCAGCCTCTTTATTCTTTGCCTGCCGCACAGATAGACTCATCGAACGATCATCTACTCGAGCGGCATTCACTTATGGACAAAATGATTCAATCTAAGGGTATTCTAGTGCGACCTGTGGTCCGCTTGTGCCCCATTCCAACACAATAATTACAAAATATATTTAATCCATTTCCTATTTAGTTTAGTGTTTTTTCTCGTAATATATTAGATTCAGATATACATATATTTTTCTTTTAAAGGTGACCCTTTAAGGCCGGGGGGAATGTTAACGCCAATATATAAAAAACTAAAAGTTTATTGGTTTAATGTTTTCGCGCCTGTTTTTATCAGGTTTTATAATTATTTATTTCAAATTAAAAGTAAATATTTCTTAGTATTTCGCTGGTGACACAATTGTGCCTTATATTTCCTATACATTACCTATCCCTTTCTGCACTACGCCAAATATTATGTGTGTGAGAGAGATGGCATATCCGCATCGCAATGCGTCAACGCATTGCTCCCGCCAGTCTATCAGAGATCGGTTATCAGTAAGGAGGACGGAGATTCGCGCTTCCGCTATATATATCTATTATATATATCAGTTTTGCCTGTTTGTGATAATTACTGAAGAAACTGGTGCTCCATCCCGCTGCTAGTGATCTGAAGGAAATACCGGCGCCGGAACGTGCACTACGGCCCATGATTTAGGTCGATAGATGAGCCGCCATACACCACACCGCAAGGCAAGTAGTGCAGATTTTATTTCCATAGAATCCATTTACTTGTGTCACCAGCCGTATATTCCTTTTAAATTAGTATCAACTAAACCCTCAGTTTAGTAGAACCACGCCTTACAGTCCACTAAGGAATTTCGATTCCACCCTCATGCCTTCACCTTGAAGGCTGCTCCACACATTATAGGCTATCTCTGAGAGAAGTGCGTGAACTTAGCTTATAAATTGCTCTCACTGAATGTTTCTTTGAAACAAAACGCAGTATATTGTTAAATATTAGAAATGAGTGTTCAAACCCAAGCTTTTTTGTCCGTCATGTAATCAGACACTTTATAATATGCTTTTTTAATAAGCACATCTTTGATTGCAACTTTAAATTTGTTTAAGCTAAGTTCTTGTATACAACTTGGTATTTTATTGTAGAAACGTATACACAGGCCTCTAAAAGAATTATTGATTTTTTGGAGCCTGGTATTTGGTAAAGCTAACACTAACAAGCTAACACAAAGGAATTGGAGATATTACCTCTTATTGTCAGAGTACACAAATGCTGTAATAGTAATTAATTAACTAAGGCCATAAAGAAACATGAGTTCTACGTTGCAACGCACACGAACTACAAAAAGACGGCCACCGACAAAGTGATAGACGTATGCGTTGAGTCGTTTGAAAAAATCGGGCCCATTACTGGGCCTACAAAACGGTCGTATGCGTTTGTCGTAAGACTAGAGTAGGGCTGCTATTTTTCGCTAGGGTCTCATCATCCTGAGGAGATCCTAATATAATAAATTAGGGTTTCCCTCGATTTTCATGGAATCCCATCATCAGATTCTGACTTTGGGACCACCCCAGGAGTATACTCTATCAAATACAAAAAGAATTTTGAAAATCGGTCCACAAGTGGCGGCGTAATCGCGTAACATACACACAAAAAAAACTGAAAGTGGCACTCAGGGACTGCCGCGGTAAAGCTATTGCATAGCATTTTTTTCAACTTATGCAATTATAATTATTTATTTATTTTATTTATGCAGTATTTTTTTCTTTGATATTAATTCAAGTTTTTTCTTTGATATTAATTCAAGTTACACTTTTTGAGCATGGTGACCGATAAGAAAACAATGTTTTTTTTTTATTGAATAAACGAGAAGTTAATATTGTTTAAAATATTTTTATTATCTTACAATACATGTAGGTTATTCAGGAATTTTTATCATTGAAACTATAGGTTTATGGTAACTGAAATAGGAAACATAAGTTTGAGGCTTGATATCCTCTAAATATCTGGAAAATACAACTAGTCGTGGCCTCGAACTCACTTGTGGACGCACACCAACACCGTGCCGAAGTCTGCCGAACTGAAACGACGTTAGACGATGCACGGCTTTCAACGCCGCACCGCTGTGCCGGTCGGAGGGGGGTGTTAGGTTTATTTTCGTTACGGAATTTCTTGATTCGGTCGCCGCTCTCAAAGCCCGCGATAAAAGCTATGCAACAGCTTAAAAACATACGCATCGAATTGAGAACCTCCTCCTTTTTTGAAGTCGGTTAAAAAGAACGCAATTGGCTAGATGATTAAAAAAAATTTTTTTGCTTTAATAGAAGCTCATTCATATAATAAACAGAAAGAAAAAATCGGTTTTCGAATAACTATAAAAACAACCAAGATATAAGGTATTAAAGATTTTTCTCCATCTCTTTCTAGCAAAACGGCAATTTACAAGGAGTTAATATGGCCGTACTCAACGATGACGTCACGGTTGATGTCGGATCTCTCTGTCTAATCGCCTTCAAATTAACAACTTAAAATGCCTGTATCTAATGTATTTCTAAGCCGATTTTAATTCTAATTTCACAGGACTGCATCTTTTTCCACGGTATTTTAATATTTATTGACGAGACGTAAAAATTTGAATTCAGTCATCCCAATTATAAGATAAGACAAAAAATATTTATCTGCTTATTTTGAAAACTGTTCGTACCGTACGTAAACGTATATAGCAGGCGACTGACCTCTGCTTTATGACTCGCCAACCAATAACCCTTTCCCTCACATATGAAACCGCTTTCGAGAAAGAATTCTCGCTGCTGTTTGTCGGGACGACTCGACGCGTCGTCGGGCGGAACAGACGACTTAATGACGGTGACTATCATTCGGGACGGATGGCAGCCCTAGACTAGTCTTGTAGAAGTAGCACGGACCGTGGACAAAACAGGACAAGAGACAAATTACGTTGTGTCCTCTCGCTCTCTCATATAACAAATGAAGCGGGACGGGACGATGATGCGTCACATTCCGTTCTGTCCACATTATGTTCTGTCTGTCCACGCGCCGTGCTGCCTGCTAAGTGCAGCGACGGATTTAAGCTCAATCCCCGAGGAAAATACTTTATCTTTCGCACTACCTGCTAGATAATAAAAACAAATACGTAACAAATACAGCATTTATTAAAAATCATATTCATTTAATAATAAATCAAAAATATTTTATTTCTTTAAAAAGCAACGAAACCTCTGTATTGAAACACGCAGATGTTTTGATAAGCCATCTAGATTTTGTACAATATTCCGTCTTACCTGACATACATACATTTCTGAACTGTACGTTTTCATCAAATGCTGACATGTTAACACTTCGAGCGACGCCTTTACAAGTTGACCGAATTTTTAATTTCTCGTTCATTCATCGCCCGTACTTGGCAAAACAGATGGAGTTACTCCCGAGGCTTTGTACCTAAGGGTCCTTCCGACACAATAGACGCCCGTGACATCTTTTCATCTTCACAAACAAACAAGGGAACGGATTACATGAAACAACGACCCTTTTGTCTACAAAGGTACGCTGTAAACAATGATTACTTACTTTTTTATATTGTCACGCAAATTAGCCGACGTGTATTTGTATAAGTATACCCTTTATTATCTCCACGTACGTAAGAGTACTTTTTGCACCACCAGCTCAAAAATGACATAATATATTCTATATCATGTAAACCAACATAGAGTACCCACTTATGTTAGGTTTACATGATATTATAGAATATGTCGTTTAAAAGCCTCTACAAATTGAATGAATATTGTATTGAAATTCCTTCACCCTCTGGGGATTGAATTAATTTGTATTTGGAATATTTGAAGTGCTTTCTTAAATTTTGATAGAAACCCATATCATATTGTGAGGCGAAAAAAAATTATTCTCAATCGATAACATATGCACAAAAACCGCGACGACACAAAAAATAACAAAATCAAACAAAAATTATAATCCCACCACGTTGCATTTCGTAGGATTTAGTTTTTCAAGCTGAAAATATAAAGGGATTCAAGCACACACAGCCACGAATTCTGTGTAGTTTTTTCAATAAGTACAGTAAGAAGATTTTTGAAGACTTTATTAAGTAATATAATAATTAATGTAAAATCGTAATTGAATAAATGCTGTATTTTTACCTACTGTTTTTATTTTTCGCAGATATTGCGAAAAGTTTTCAGGGAGAAAGTAGTGTTAGTCTTGGGTGAAATCCCTCGCTGCATTCAGGGTTCTAGTCTTAAATCCCTCAGGATTTATTTATTTAATTCTCTCGCTGGGCTCAGAAGTTAACCATCTATGGCAGGGATGCTCAAAGTTGAATTGTTAGCGATCTACCTCAATATTGTTTGACTCCAATCGATCGACTCTGTGAGGGTGCTAGTATATTTAAATTTGATGCAGGATTGACGTCTACGTAGGTACGGTCTATGACGCGGGTATAAATGTACAGGGACGTTGCAGAATTTCAGGGCTTATCATGGCATTCATGTAGCAGGGACGACAAGTTTTGTGCAATATGTATTTTTTAGTTAAGGTAGACGTAGATCTCTAGAAAGTCAATCAAAAAACTCATACCAACAATACATAAGCAGCCTTTCGCCGCTAGCAGGTGATAAGAGGGCTATTATGGCTTAATTGAGAATTAACTAAAAAAAACTATGAATAGATGTTTATATTGGCAATTTCTCTCGAGATGGACACAAAAAGCACTCCGTTTGAGCACCCCTGATCTATGGTAAACAAAAATAATCGAAAAATTCCTTAATTCATTAGCAACAAGCTGTCACATATAAACTGTTTAACAACTCTAAGGATAAAGGTATATAGTCCAAATCAATACAAAGACAGCCCACTCACAGTATATTGGTTTGAAGACAATACCTTAGCTAAAATTAAAGATTAAATAAAAATATCAGATAGCGTTCTGGACACCATCCACTGGCAATGTTTGCTTACGTCATCAAAAAAGCTGATTGGTCCTAGTTGCATAGTCTATACTAATATTATAAAGAGGAAAGATTTGATTGTTTGTTTGCTTGTATTGCTTCGAAACTACTTAACCGATTTTGATGAAATTTGGTATAGGGATAATCTGACGGGAAAAGTTTTTCCACGGGAAAAGTTAGTTATAATGCAAACAAAATTGAAGACGTGCAACACATATATACTGATGGATTGTGTAAAGAACAAAGTTGAGCGAGGCGCATTATTTAAAGACTAACAGTAAATTGATTGGTTGGTTGGTATAATACAGGTAATTCTTTCATACCATATGTAGTAGATTACTAGTTTATATTCCGACAAATTGAAGGTAAAAACATTTTTAAAACCAGGTTCAATGCTTTAAAAGAAAGTAAATCTCGCGACAAGCTTTTATGTCATATAAATTGTGTCAAATGTAAAATAACGTTATAAGTAAGTAAAAGTTTTAGTGTATAAGTTTATTTTTTATTTTTAGCGCATTTAAATAAAAGCTTGTTTTTAAAAAGGTTTTTTTACATTTAATTTATTTTTTACTTTTTAGTTATCACTGGACACGTTTCTCACTCTGTTCATCTCATTCAACGCATCATTGTTGCAAGGTCGTTTGCCGGAACGTCTATACAGAATTTCAGCTCAATCGGTTAAAGATATTTACTTCAAAATTGATTTTTTAACTTTAGAAGTACGCCATATTGGATTAATAATCATATCACTTTATTTTTCAAGTTATTCTTAGCCAGACATTTTATTTCATACCCATATTGTATGAGTGCATTAAAAATAAATGGTCCGCCATCTTGCGTATGCCACCATCTTAGATTTAGAATGACGTCACACAGTTAACCATGCATTGTCATCCAAACTGTGTGTGTATACAAAATGTCAGCTCAATCGGTTAAAGATATCTACTTCAAAATTGATTTTCAAGCTTTAGAAGTCCGCCATATTGGATAAATAGTGACGTCACATTATTTTTAGAGTTACTCTTAGCAAGACCTTTTATTTGATACCCATATTGTAGGGGTGCATTAAAAATAATTGGTCCGCCATCTTGGGTATGCCGCCATCTTGGATTTAGAATGACGTCACACAGTCAACCATGCATTGTCATCCAAACTGAACGTGTATACAAAATTTTAGCTCAATCAGTCAAAGATATCTGCTTCAAAATTGAGTTTCAAGATTCCACCCGAACATACATACTTACATACTTACTTACATTGCAAGTTAAATAAAAGCTTGTAATAAAAACGTGACACAATTTTTTTCATACCACCTGCTCGACAATGCTCAATTATAACCCCCTTAACTTCCACGTAAAGCAAGGCATTATTTCCCCAGGGATATAATGTTGTATGAAACTCCCAAGGGAGTAAAGTGTTTTAAATTTGGAATATAAAATTCGTATGAAAATTTTGCATAAATGCTAGCTTAGGAAGGCAAAGGTTCTACGCCCATACAGCAGTGGCGTGCGTGCATCCACTAGAGACAAATAGACATTCTACCCTTAGCCTGTGTAAATAATGTTTTTATAAAATCTAACTACATAATTTCTTTACCAAAATTATAAAATATTTACTTACATAATAGTGCAAACTAAAAAAAACAATAACACTTCACTTTATTTTTTATTGATAAAATACTTTTTATGCTAAAAGCGCCAACTTTTGATGGCCACCATAAATTATCGATACAAACGAATAAAAAGCAGAGTAAAGCAAGAACACTAACGAACTAAAATCTTTCATTTGGAAAAAATACGCGGCGTATTTAAAAATAAACCATGTTTGTTCCATAATGTGCACCAACTGTATTCCGTTGTATAATGTTTTCACCGCTAAAATTTTGCCGCCAACGCCATAGGTACCTATTTCAAAATTGGAATGTCTTGTTGCTTACGTTAAGTGCTTAGTGAAATGTGTTTTGTGGCATCAATACAGTCTTTTTAGAAGTCTATTCAGTGTATTATTGATAAAGTTAAAAAACGTAAGTAAATGTCCAAGGTGTTTCAGATTTTTTATTTTTTATTTGGGGTCAATAGGCTGTCGACTATTTCAGATTTATTTCGACAGTTGTAAATAGTAATTATTTGGTGTTGTAAAAGTAAATATATCACGACGTTAACAAATAAACGAAAATTTGATAACATTTTATTTTTAACAAATTAACATTCGTCCTGCGTGCTACTAAAGGTCATTGACAGGGTCCAGCAGCTGATCGTATCGTATTGTAAATCGATATGTAGACTAAGTTCATACTTAGTCTTATTAATTATAATTAATATGTTTAAAGTTTTTATAATGTTTCAAGCATTAAGTAGGTAGGTACTTAAGATAAAATTATTGCGTGACAAGAATAACAAATATTTTTTTTTGTATTTAATGGTTTTCATGATAATGTGATAATTTTAACCATAGTTATAGTGATAATTATAATGTGACAGTGTTTATGATGAAAATTACCATATAAGTAATTGGTTATAGAGCCCTGAGTTTTTATTGTCTCGCAGATGGTATGAAAAGTAGAGTATTCACCTCTGGAATAAAGCAATGTCTTCGTCTTAGGCGACTTGAACCCCTCGCTTCACTTAGGACTCAACATAACTCCCTCGCTACGCTCAGGAGTTAACTCTGAGTCCCTCGTTACGCTCGGGGTTCAATATGGCGCCCGTGACGTTAGACACTGCTTTAATCCCTTGGTACATAATCTACTATTAATGATAATATAGATTGATCGATAATGATAATAGAGGCTTGATACCTATATTGTGGAGGGCTTACTCATTTAATTCGCTAATTTATGATAGCGGCTATCTTAATTCTTTGTTCACAGAATACTGTATTCTACAAGTTAAGCCCATTCATTCATTACGTTTGTTGTACAAAAATATGTAAGCTCTCATTTTGTTGCGACGGCCATCTTGGAGTTGAATATTTTTCGTATGGTTCTGTAATAAGCAGGTTAAGCTCTTTTATTTGATACCCGTATTGTGGAGACTGTACAAAAATTTGCAATCCGTCTTATTGTTTCAGCGGTCAATTTGGATTTACAGCGATATTAAATATACCTACATATTGCATTGTCATCGGAATTAAAGGTGTATATTAAAATTTCAGCACAATTGGACACTGAGAAGTGGGTCAGATTTAACCCACAAGATTTGACCCAAACAAATCTTAGATCATTTAGCCTAGGGATATGGTACGCAACAAATCGCAGTATACATTTTTCGCAAACACGCATGGCACACTACGAAAATCTCGCATTCAATTACAGATACGCACACTATGAAAAAATTACCTTCTTATAAAGAAACACACATCGACAAATTAACGTGTATCTACGCAATCGCCCGCAAATCATGCCCGTGTGTACTGTGTTGAGCTACCAACGTACCATTGTATTTTTCTATCGTAACGGAATAAAAATTACTTCAAATTGTACTTAAATAAAACACGTATAAGTATATTTTATACTTACATGAGATAGGAAACGCCATAGTCTTAAAGATTTGAGTTATTGGATAGCCTTTTGCAAGAGGAAACTGCACAATTATTCATTTTTTCGAGCTTTTACTTGCGATACGAAACGACACCCAATGGCAGCGGCCGCGCGTCAACTAGTTTTAAATAACGTGTATGGTCATATGGTCAACGTAAATTGACAGAGAGGTTCGCCCAGCCTTGCCATTTCCCATCTGAATGCTCTAAGAAACAAACAAACGGGGCAAGTTAAATAAAAGCTTGTAAAAAGAATAATAATTAAGGTACCAAGGAGATACAATTAGGCTGGCATTACCATACATAAATATGTTTGAAAGCCACAATAAATAAATAAAATAATTAATTGTCCAACAGAACTATATTTCACATCACATGACCGCCACAGCAGTTCCTCTTTAATTTTTGCCACATATATTCATATGATCGTTGTCGCCCTGTGATTACATTTTCAAACTCATTTCGACAGCGAACAAGCATAGCTACTAGGTATAAAAAGAAATCTAGTAGCAGACCCTCGTAAAGATACTTAACAAAAACACCTGAATCCACCGTTTGATTTGTTCAGCTACCACGCCTGTCAGTCACCGGCCGGCGCGGCGACTCCATTTGGTCAATCGGCAGAGCAGCCCCTGAAAGGTTTTTCATGTTTATGTAACGGTGCCCGGCTTAAATTAGTCACGAGGCGCGTATCCGTTCCCAATTTGTTTTGGAAAAAGGGCTATACTTGCGCTTTGAGCCCTTTGTTTACGTCGATGTGTATCTTCTGATTCTTTGTTGGAATCTTTGCTGGAAATTTACTGATTTACTTTATGGAAACCTCATCCATCAGCTATTTCATGTCATTACATTATGTGATTTATACATTCTACATTATACCCTACCCAGTTGGGAAAATTACCAAAGACGTTGGTACTAACGGTATGGATTCGTTGAGATACAAAAAAAACATTAAAAGATTATTGAAGATCCTTCCCGTGGATAGAAAAAATAAAGATGAACTTGCCATTCCAACGTTTACGCTTCTACTAAAGGATCTTTTATTTGGAAATATTTAGCATAATAATAATATAATTTAATATGTACGTTTATCCGATGCTCTTACGGCAAAGGAAAACAACGTGAGGCAACCTTCATACTTCTACTAATAAATTCAAAGGTGTACCCACCTATGTAAAGTAGACCAATCCGCACTGGGCCAGCGTGGTTGACTGAGACCTAAACACCCCAACTTAGGGTGGACTCGAGCCCCTCGGTGGGGACGTACAGGAGCTGTAACGATCAAAAATACTCTTATGAGAGAGGTTATTACAAATTCACAGATTATTTAAATGATACCAATACTTGAAGTTAATCTGTATAATTTTAATGTAATTACAATGTGGTAACGACGTAATTAATTGGGATTTCGGTGTTTCTGACAAAGCTGATAAGTTTCTTGCGCCCACTCTTCTTATCAGCTAAAAGATGTCCTGAATGGGTGGCAGGTAAAAACTTTGGACGATTCCAAAGAGCTTTATATTAAGCCATATTGCAATAAAGATTATTTAATATTTCATTTGATCGTGTTTGCAAAACAAACTTAGGGAGAAACTCAAAACAAAACTGTTCACCAACTAATCTGTCCAGCATGATGTACACAATTCATTAAAAAAAACTGTAAAAATGTCTAAATTAGATGTTAATACGTAGTTATTAATATTGAATATAGTCTACTTTGGATTAGCAAAGTACAAAAGAGATCGATACAGTTGAAATTACGTCGGGGCTCTTAAGAGCTCGGTGGCCCAGTGAGGAAACGAAGCCTAGACCTTAAAATCTATACCGTGTAGTCTCAAACACTAGACCTTGGAGATATAAATAAATTTCAAATACTCTTTCGTTTATTTATAAAGTGGTTTTATTTGCATGCGATTATCAGTGTTCAAATGCGGACGCCTACAGAAATAGCGTTTAGGTCCTATCGGGTAACGTTTCGCTTGACATTGGTTTGGTGGTTTTTGTTCCAGCTGTAATACATTTGGCTTGGCTACAGAGCCACATACTACTGAATACGGTAGACCAGTCTTAGAGCTGTTTCATATTTTATGATTTTGCATTTTGTTTAAAAATGCAAAATAAATTGAATAATGAATACAAAAAAAAAAAACATTGTACGTCTTGGGCGTGAATCAAACCCCCGTCTTCAAGACACAGTATTGACGCCTTAACTACTGGGCCACCAAACTCTTACCGGCCCCGACGAAATTTCAAATAAAAATTTTATTTTCGAAACTGGTTATGAATGTTCACTGGTAATTCTATAACTAGTATCAATATTCAATTTGGAAATCCTAACAGATTTACACGATTTGATTATTGCGTCTGATCAATGTTCTAGATCAGCCATACTCAAACTGCGGCCCGCCAAGCATTTGAAAGTGGCCCCCCCAGTTGTTCAAATTCTATTCACGAAAGCCAATTACCTATTTTAAATTCCGCGAGATTATTAAGCGCAGCGCAGGGTACTGATTGCACACGTTGCGCGTGTTAATAAAAAATTATACAAACTTAGAAGTTATTTTTAAAGAGAAAAGAACGCCGAATATTGGATAATAGTGCCTGATCAATATAAGACTATTAAAAAATGCGCCCAAATTCTGCTTACGTTTTTTTTGCATCGACATTATTTTCTTTGTGAGTCATCTTATTCAAAAATGAAATATGCAAAGAACGTATACGGGAACCGGCTGCAATTACAAACCAGATCTAGATGAAATTCTTAAAAAATGATCCCAATATTGTCATTCTCACTAAGATTTAAATAAACAATTAAACGCAATAGGTTTTTTTCATTAACGCTTAAAAACAGGTGATTTATCAGGTAGCTGCCCGCGCGACACAGCTAAAATCTGAAAGTGGCCCAAGAAAAAAAAAGTTTGAGTATGGTTGTTCTAGATTGATGAGGAGAATGGTGTGATGACTGGTGCCTAGGACCTACCTAATTATTTTTAAGCCTTTTACAAGCTTTTATTACAAGCTCTTTTACAGGCTTTTATTTACTTTCATCTGTCCCGGCGTTTATAATGAGATCTTCCACGTTAAATTTGACTTACTTTCCGGGTTCCGATTGAGCTGAAATTTCGCATGCAAATGTATATCGCGTGACAATGCAATATTATGATAACATAGAGCCGATCCGATGCTGGAGCTAGAAGATGGCCATAAGAACTCCGCAATAAAACAACACAAACCCATCGAGTTTGGGCTCGTTTGATTCGTATTGACGAGTACTGAAAGCTTGTATTTTAAAAAGTTATTTTTTTAATACGTTAACTACATCACCACTATCTTTCTTTTCAACAAAAAATAACTTTACAAAATCACCTATTTTTCATTTTGACAAATAATTAAGTATACATAAAACCGAGAGGTTAAGGACAATTAATTTCTTTCATTTTGACAAATAAATACATAAAACCGAGAGAATAATGACCATTAATGTATTAGCTGTGCAATTAATTTGAAATGAGCAAGCTGCGTTTCGGCCACACTGCGTCACAGTTTTTGCTCACCTCAAGCTCCGGCCTCGACCCTTTGGTTGGCGCTGGATTTTTGGGAAAAACAAGTGTTTGACATTTTGGGAAAGGGACAATTTATTTGCCTAATTTCATTGCGATGAAGATGAACGAGCGCTCGTCGCCACCGAAACAGAAAGGCTTTTATCGTTGCACTACAGATGTTAACAGTACGATGAGGTAATACGAAGCTGTAACTTCCTTATGCCACACGATTTGCTTATGTCTTATGAGCAAAATTGACGCTGAGCTATGGCCTTGTTGTGCTGCTACAGCACACATACATAATAGTGGTATGAAAACAGGTAGTTATGTGATACTGATTTCATATTTTTGTATTTTTTGGTTTCCTTCCTTGTATACTTTTTTGCTTATACTAAATTGTTGTGTGTGTGCGTGTGTGAAGACCTAATAAAGTTTCTATCTATCTATCTTATTAGTTTGCGGGGATTTGAGTAGAAAAAGAATAGAAAAGGATAGTTTGATAGGAACGTCGGTAGCGCTGTGGCCTCGGCACTGGACTGTGCTCCGAGTAGAATCGGGAGGCCCGCAATCGATCCTGCCATGTACCGATGTGTTTTTCGTTTCACGAATTTCATATGTACATTTATCTGACGCTCCTACGGTGAAGGAAAACATCGTGAGGAAACCTGCATTCACCTGAGATGTATTTCAAATCAAATCAAATCAAATCAAATCTTTATTGCTGACTAAACTTCAAAGGTGTCTGTGAAGTCAACTAGTTATTGTAGGCTCGTGCCCCTCGGTGGGGATGTATACGAGCTGTGATGATGATGATGATTACAAAAATATTGTTTTTTTTGTAAACGGTGGTAGCAAGGCAAGCCAGGTCAATTCAAAATCAAACAAAGCTGACTGACTTCAAAACACTAAAATATCAAAAATAATGTAAGAATGTACACAACATAACATTTTTATATTGAAGTCACACCACAGAATAATTAATAGGACTTGGTCACACTTAAGATTTTCCGTCGACTCCTATTTTCCTATCGCCAGATCCTAATTTGGTGACAATGATTGTTCCCGCTGGAGTGTTTGAAATTTATCCACGATTGGCGGAGAAATCGGTGAACATATATAAAAAAAAAATACAAAAAATAAAAACCGACTTCAAAAACACTGAAAAGTTAACAATAATATAAGAGTAGGTACAGACAACACCACACTTCTATTTCGAAGTCGGTGCCAAACGATGATCTCCTAGAAAGTCTTAAAATTTGTCACCAACTTCAATATAGAACTGTGATGTTGTCTGTACCTCCTTTTATATTATTTTAAACTTTTCAGTGTTTTTGAAGTCAGTTTTTATTTTTTGTAAAATATTTTTATTTTTAACATTTTTAGTGAATGAAAGCTTTTTAGTAAAAGAAACCTCGATTTTCATGGGATCCCATCATCATATCCTGAATTTGTTGACCTTAAAACTACCCCAAAAGTATACTCTATCGAATACAGAAATAATTTTGAAAATCGGACCACAATTGACGGAGTAATCGCGTAACATACACACAAAACACGTTGGACACACCCAAAAATTTAAGGGTTTCCCTCAATTTTTATGGGATCCCATCATCAGATCCTAGCTTTAGTGACCATGGGACCACCCTTGGAGTATACTCTATCGAATACAAAAAGAATTTTGAAAATCGGTTCACAATATTGGCGGCGTAATCGCATAACATACACACGAAAAAAACATACGCACCGAATTGCGAACCTCCTCCTTTTTTGAAGCCGGTTAAAAATAGATACAGTCGAACATAGAACCTCTTCCTTTTTTAAATCGGATAATAAGATACAGCAAACGATTCGCAGCCTACTTCAAATATCAAAGTAAAATTTGTAATATTTATTATTTACTAGCTTTTGCCCGCGACTTCGTCTGCGTGGAAGTAGAATTTTTACTTAAATCTTTCCCACAACACAAACAATCCCCACACTCATCTAAATCAGATCAGCGGTTATTAATTCACCATAAAAATTTCCACACCCCCTTAAAGATGATAAACTATCACTATACCAAATTTCATCTAAATCGGTTCAGCGGTTTCAGCGTGAAGAGGTAACAGACAGACAGAGAGACGAACTTTTGCATTTGTAATATTAGTATCAATGTTCATCATTATACTCATAATATAATAATACAATCCTGTGCGATTTGTCTATATGCTGGGCTGTCAAGTTTCAAGGCTATATTATACTACGAACTGCTCATTGCTACACCGTAGCTACGAGGATGCTACGCGTAGAAATCATAAGGATTGTGTTATAGTGCTACGTTACGCGAGTAGGCATTATCAAAAATCTTGTACCTATTGTGCGATAGAGAGAGTTGGCACGTCCTGCTCCCGTGGCATGACGACCAAAACATATGCCAGGTTTTCCAATTACGCTAACATCAAATGTTAACGATATTTTGCGTTTCTTTTGAGAAATGTTAACATTTTAAAAAATCAAGATATCGTTTAAGTGGAACGAATGAAAGAAATATTTATTTGGCCACACAAAAAAATACAGATAGAATGACATATAATAAACAAAAAACATTACGAGAATACAAAACAATAAAATGGTCCCTGCCTCAGCTAATGCTATTGCCAAAAAGGTCCCTGCCTCAGCTAATGCTATTCACGACGGAGCCGCAATAGCGCTGGTTTACAGGCAGAACCTCTTTTGTGGCCATGTAAGTGATATGCATAGTACATATCACCCCCATGGCCGCGACGTACGGATCATAGCATAGAAAAAAAAAGAAACAAACAAAAAAAATACACCTTAGGATTAAATGTCATTGTTGCTATGCCAGGCATAGAGGAAATAAAATACTTTTATGACTTGAAAACCCCGAAACTGATTCTAACGTGGACATTAATTTAGGGCCGTTCGAAAACCCGTGAGGTTTTCACTCGGAAAAAAAGAAAAGTATAGATATATTGCGAGATAGAGAAGTTTAACTGGTTTTCAAACACTAGCGAGTGATTTTCGCAATTCACGAGTTTTCAAAGGGGTTCTGTCAGTTAAAAACGTTAAATTGTCAACTCTCCGAAGGCTGTCCCTGATTGGTAAATAATAAATACATACTTGCTGTCACTATTATTGAAGTGCATTAATTTTATTTGACTGACACTTGTGTTTGATTCCTAATTCTATGGACACAGAACGATCTTCTGTAAAACTGACCAATCAGGGACAGACTTCGGACAGTTGACAATTTAACGCGCGACAGATTGTGATCTAAAAGTTTCACTTCGATAGATTATAATCTACCGAAAAATATTGCGTTAAATTGTAAGCAGTGTGTTACGGTTCACAATCTTTCGATAGTTTACAATCTCGCGAGATAGATTACAATCTAACGGTATTTGCAATTTTACGGTGACATATATAGACGTTATGTATATCTTTTTTATTTCTTTTAAACTTCCGATATTCTTTGTAGGATAGCGGATGATCACGCAGTCAAGTGTAAAGAGACTGTATAAAAAATAATGTACAGCGTACACGATAGCGACTTGCAGAAGCAAAAGTTTGCACAAACTCAATTGTGTCACGCCTCCCCGAGCCGTCCGGCAGTCGGCTACACGCTCAGTCCTATTTGCAACCGGATGTTGCAAGCTTTTGCGCATTTATATTGTATTTTTTTAATGCAACTTAGTTGGCAAACAAGCATACTGCCCACCTGATGGTAAGTGGTAACAGTCACCTATAACACATGTGACTCTTGTGAGATTCGCAGCAAAACTGCAACCCCCACGAGAACCACGGTGTACGTTGTAAGTATTATATTAGTTATTATTGGAGGGTACATTTACAACTTCGACTGTATAATTTGTCATAGAAATAAATCAGTCTGCATCCAACCACCCGTTGTATTAATACGTACACCTTACATAACATGGCGCAGTCGGTATTTTAATAAGAATATTTTGAGTAACGTATTAATAAATTAGTGTCGAGAAATAAAAATAAAAGAAGACAAAATGGAAAGCATATTAACTCCGCCGCAGTCATTTATTTTTGATGTCAACTCAATAGATTTGGTCACGGGCAATCTCAATGACATGTGGAAAAAATGGAAAATAAGCTATAATATATATATCAAAGCATGCGAAATAACTAAGAAGCCTGCAGATGTTCAATTTAATATCTTTCTTCATGTGGTTGGTGAACAGTGTCGTGAAATTTTACATCAAGACGGAGAAAATATATCTACAGTTGAGGGTGCGTTTAAGAAATTGGATGGTCATTTTAAATGTAAAAAAAACGTAACCGTCGAGCGGCACAGATTCTTCACTAGAGATCAGAAAGATGATGAGTCCATTGATCATTATGTGTTTGAACTAAGACGACTATCTCAGTCTTGCGATTTTAATAGTATGAACGACGAAATGATAAAGGACAGATTGGTGTGCGGTATAAGCAGTACGAACATTCGAGAACGTTTATTGCGCGAAGAGGATTTAACCTTGAAGAAAGCGTTGGATATATGTCGTGCTGTCATTGCGTCTGTGAGTCATTCAGAAAACATTAAGAAGGAATCTCAACCAATATACCAAATATGTGATGAAGCTCAGAATAACGAATTATACGCCGTAAGGAAACAGTATCAAGATTTTCGCACAAAACAATCATGGCGTGGTGGCCGTGGTGGATCGAAAGGCAGTGTGCGGTCGCAGTTCGTGCAACGCGGGTTTGATTCCGGCGGTGGCGACAATGCGGCGGGTCCCGTGTCTCGTGGCAGTTTGGATTATAGGTATAAGCGCTGTCAGTATTGTGGTGGTACACATTTGAGGAATGCATGTCCAGCCTTTGGAAGGAAATGTTCGCGCTGTCGCAAGATGAATCACTTCGCAAAAATGTGCAGGGCGCAAAATGTGCATCTTATGGATAACACAGATGAACAGGTATTAAATATTAATTGTTTGCAAAAATGGAATATAGATTTAACAATCAATGGGCAGATTTTGAGTTTTCAGTTAGACACTGGCGCCGATGTAAATGTTTTGCCATTAAAATATTATTTAAAAATTGGTTTAAATAAAGACAACTTATTAATAACAAACACAAAATTGAGTGCATATTCAGGAACTGTAATAAAAGTTTTGGGTAAAATATTTTTAAAAGTGTACTATAAAAATAATATGTATATGTTGTCATTTGAAGTGGCTGATGTTAATTCTGTTCCAATTCTAGGTCGAGAAGCTTGCACAGAACTAGACGTGGTAAGGCGTGTCATGTCGATGCAACAACATCTGGTGAGTGACAAAGAAATGCCCAAATTTGTTGAACAGTATGCGGATGTGTTCACTGGTCTAGGATGTTTACCGGGAAAGTACACAATTAAATTAAAAGACAATTCGGTTCCAGTTGTCCACGCTCCTAGAAAGTTGCCATTTTCTATTAGGGATCAAGTAAAAAATAAATTGACCGAAATGGAAAGTCAAGAGATCATTGCCAAGGTCGAGGGTCCCTCTGACTGGGTTAGCAGTATAACAGTAGTAAAGAAACCAAATGGGGACTTACGCATATGTTTAGATCCCAAAGAATTAAACGAATGTATAAAAAGAGAGCATTTTAAAATTCCGACTTTAGATGAAATTGTAGGTAGACTTTCTGGCGCTACATATTTTAGCACTTTAGATGCTTCTAATGGCTTTTGGCAGGTTTTACTTGATGATTCCAACTATTTGTGTACATTTAATACTCCTTTTGGAAGATACAAATTTTTAAGGATGCCCTACGGTATTTGCTCAGCATCAGAAATATTTCATAAAAAAATGTATGAAAATTTTGATGACCTTGATGGTGTATGTATGTATATTGACGATCTACTCGTTTATGGGTCAACAAAAAAAATTCATGATGAAAACCTAAAAAAGGTATTGGATAGGTGTCGTAAAATAAATTTAAAATTGAATTTAAATAAGTGTAATTTTGGGTTACAGGAAATTAAATACTTGGGTCATTCTATATCGAATAAAGGAATTTTTCCCGACAAGTCTCACATATCTGCAATAACTGATATGCCAACCCCGAAAGACAAAAAAGATGTCGAGAGATTACTAGGATTAATTACTTACGTAGGTTCGTTTATTCCTAATCTTTCAGATAAAACATTGCCGTTGCGGGAACTATTAAAAAAAGGCACCGAATGGCACTGGTATGAAAGACATGAAAAATGCTTCACTGAAATAAAAAAACACTTATCAAGTCGACCTGTATTGCAATATTTCAATATAGATAAACCTATTTTAATATCAGTGGATGCCAGTAAAACTGGTTTGGGTGCATGTTTGTTACAAAACAATTTACCGGTTTGTTATGCCTCAAAAACATTAAATGATGCTGAACAAAAATACGCCCAAATAGAAAAAGAACTGTATGCAGTGTTATTTGCGTGCGAAAGGTTTTACGTTTATATTTATGGTAGATCAGATGTAATCATTGAAACTGATCATAAGCCATTAATAAGTATAATTAAAAAACCAATTGTAGATTCACCCGCCCGCTTACAAAGAATGTTGTTAAGGTTACAGCGTTATACATTTAAACTGGTCTATAAGCCAGGTAAATACATGTACATAGCGGACACTTTGTCTCGCGCGCACGACCGTGGTGCGCTTTCAGGTGATAGCGCACAATGTTGTTCGTTTAGCGAGTCAGTGCAGGAAGAGGTGTGCGCGGTGACACGTGATATGATGGCTAGGGCTTCGAGCCAACTCGAAGATGTTCACCTAATGCGATTACAAAAATATACAGAAACAGATGATGAGCTACAGTCACTTAAGCAATATATAATGAGTGGGTGGCCTGTAGATAAAAACAAAACTTTAGATGTAATTAAGCCTTACTGGAATTACAAAGAAAATTTAACTCTGGCGTATGGTATAATATGGAAAGATGAAAGAATAGTTATTCCTAAGAAATTAAGAAAAGAAATTTTAAACAATCTTCATATAGGACATATGGGGTTAGAAAAATGTAAATTGAGAGCTAGGGAGTCAGTATTTTGGCCCGGTTTAAATAATGATTTACAAAATTTAATATCTAATTGTGATATATGCCTATCTAATAAAAAAAATTATCAAAAAGAGACACTACACTCCCACGAAATTCCAAATAGACCATGGGCAAAAGTGGGAGTAGATTTATTCTATTTTAAACATAAAAATTATCTTTTGTTAATTGATTATTATAGCAAATTTTTTGAATTAATTGAATTACAAATAACCAGCTCGGAATATGTGATTGAATGTATGAAAAATGTTTTTTGTCGCCAAGGAATACCGTGTATTGTGATGTCAGACTGTGGGCCACAATTCTCATCAAGCATTTTTAAACGTTTCGCATTCGAGTGGAATTTTAAACACATAACTTCATCTCCTCACTATCCGCAATCAAACGGACAAGTTGAGCGCACAGTGCAGACAGTAAAAAATATAATGCGAAAATGTCAAGAAAATAGCTCAGACTATCGTCTCGCATTATTGGAATATCTGAACACTCCATTTACCAATGAAATCCCCTCGCCGGCAGAACTGCTACAGAGTAGAAAATTGCGTGGTATTATACCTATGTCGTGTACTTACCTTAAACCTAAAATACAAAAAAGCATACATAAAAAATTAAGAGAGCGGCAACTACAACAAAAGCAATATTATGACCGCAGTGCAAGAGACTTATGTAGCTTGAATGTGGGTCAAAAGGTAAAAACTTTGGAGTTGAATGGTAATCGTAGGGGGCGCTGGATATCTGGAACCGTTAGTAGATACTTAGGGAACCGTTCTTATGAAATAATAATACTGTCATCCAATATAAAAGTTGTAAGAAACCGCAGACATATTATAATTGACTCGCCGAATCGACAGGACACGTCTTTCAACGCATTTCCTTATGATGATGTATCTTGTAGTACAAATATAAATGAACATTCTAACGATAACGAAGGTATATACGTTACGCGATATGGCAGGGTTGTTAAACCACCGCAAAGGTGGGGCCATTAATTATTAAAAAAAAAAAAAGAGATCAAATTGTGGAAACATATATTTAGAGTATTTTAATATTATTGCATATACTTAAATTTGAATGTGATTTCCTATTATTTTTGATACTAAATATTATTCTCAAATTACCTATTAATATAAAAAAATACATGTATATTTGAATAACACTAATAAGATTTATAATAAATAAGTATATTAATGTTACATTACAATGATATTCTCATCATACATGTCTATAACTTTTGTGTAGAAGTATGTAATGTGGAGTAATATTATTTGGATATATATTTTTTTAGTTAATTTTTAATTGAAATATGGTAAAAAAAAAAATGTAATTTAGCATGTTTTTTTTTTATTTAAGGGGGATGATGTAAGTATTATATTAGTTATTATTGGAGGGTACATTTACAACTTCGACTGTATAATTTGTCATAGAAATAAATCAGTCTGCATCCAACCACCCGTTGTATTAATACGTACACCTTACATAACATAAGTGATATGCATAGTACATATCACCCCCATGGCCGCGACGTACGGATCATAGCATAGAAAAAAAAAGAAACAAACAAAAAAAATACACCTTAGGATTAAATGTCATTGTTGCTATGCCAGGCATAGAGGAAATAAAATACTTTTATGACTTGAAAACCCCGAAACTGATTCTAACGTGGACATTAATTTAGGGCCGTTCGAAAACCCGTGAGGTTTTCACTCGGAAAAAAAGAAAAGTATAGATATATTGCGAGATAGAGAAGTTTAACTGGTTTTCAAACACTAGCGAGTGATTTTCGCAATTCACGAGTTTTCAAAGGGGTTCTGTCAGTTAAAAACGTTAAATTGTCAACTCTCCGAAGGCTGTCCCTGATTGGTAAATAATAAATACATACTTGCTGTCACTATTATTGAAGTGCATTAATTTTATTTGACTGACACTTGTGTTTGATTCCTAATTCTATGGACACAGAACGATCTTCTGTAAAACTGACCAATCAGGGACAGCTTTCGGACAGTTGACAATTTAACGCGCGACAGATTGTGATCTAAAAGTTTCACTTCGATAGATTATAATCTACCGAAAAATATTGCGTTAAATTGTAAGCAGTGTGTTACGGTTCACAATCTTTCGATAGTTTACAATCTCGCGAGATAGATTACAATCTAACGGTATTTGCAATTTTACGGTGACATATATAGACGTTATGTATATCTTTTTTATTTCTTTTAAACTTCCGATATTCTTTGTAGGATAGCGGATGATCACGCAGTCAAGTGTAAAGAGACTGTATAAAAAATAATGTACAGCGTACACGATAGCGACTTGCAGAAGCAAAAGTTTGCACAAACTCAATTGTGTCACGCCTCCCCGAGCCGTCCGGCAGTCGGCTACACGCTCAGTCCTATTTGCAACCGGATGTTGCAAGCTTTTGCGCATTTATATTGTATTTTTTTAATGCAACTTAGTTGGCAAACAAGCATACTGCCCACCTGATGGTAAGTGGTAACAGTCACCTATAACACATGTGACTCTTGTGAGATTCGCAGCAAAACTGCAACCCCCACGAGAACCACGGTGTACGTCACCAACTTGTGACTTTAAATGTGAAGTCACGGTACCCAGTAATTTCACTGCCATATCTTACCTTTCAAACCGGAATACAGCAATGCAAGTTCTGTCGCTTTACGGTAGAAATAGGTAAGACGGAAGTACCCAAGCAGACGACCCCTGTATAGACCCTGGTACCGTCTTCACGTAGCACGTAACATGCCTCATTGTGTTCATCAATTTTATAGAATAACTAGCTGTGCCCGCGACTTCGTCCGCGTGGAATAGTAACTTTTGTTGAAGTTGATAAAAAGTAGCCCATGTTATATCTTATATAATTAGCTATCTATTAGTGAAAATCCCGTAAAAATCGGTCCAGCCGTTCCGGAGATTAGCGGGAATAAACAGACAGACAAACAAACATTTTTTAAAGTGTGTTTTTGTTATTGGTACCCGTTATACATTCATACCCATTTAGTAAAAACTTGTTATTTTGACATTACAAACAGACACTTCAATTTTATTTAATTGTATAGATGGGCGTTTTGTGCAAGCCATTTGCGCGGTAATACCGTTTTCCGGTCTTAACGCACATGTTTGTTATTCATATGTATAACAATTTCTAGAAATAAGATTGAACATGTAGCCGGAACTTTAGTCTTTACTGCGCTTGGCGGCTATCGACTGGAAATCGGTTAAGAAAATTGTTATTATCATGTACCAGAGTCATCTGTATGGGTAACTCTATCTGACCTATTTCTGCAGCCAAGCAGCGGGTGCTAGCATTGCTGTGTTTCGTATTGAAGGGTGAGACGCAGTGAAATTACTGGGTAGTGTGACTTGACATCTTACATCACAAGTTGCAAGGTACATTGGCGTCCTTGCACGGAAAATAGATTTGGAAGTCTGATAGTAACCACATGTAGTATAGAATGAACGAATGAATGAATAACTGTTTATTTGGACCAATCACACAGATATACAATAATATTATTACACAGATAAACAAATTTTATCCGTGCGACGCCCAAAAAAGGCCCTGCCTCAGCGTGTGCCCTAGCGTAAAATTACACTACAGTGTTGTTATTATGGCAGGCATCAGGACCACGCACGACACCACAAACAATACATCGAGACAATTTCCTTCCTTTTGCTTCGCTTTTAGTATGTTTACAAAATGCAAAACAAAAGGAAGGAAAAATAGAAAAAAGAATGAAAAACATTAAAATTATAAAATGCCCCTTAATTGTGTGACTAATAAAAATCCTCGTGACCGTCCCCAAAGGTCAAAGTGCATTCATTACTATTTATCATTAGACAGTCGACACAGAGTCTAATACTGACGCAGCAATGATTAGTAATTTCAAGGTGATCGCGATAGATTTCATCTTAGACAATAACACAACACCCCCCCCCCCCCCCCCCGTATAGGTAACTGTCGCCACGTACCATCAGCTGGGCAGCCTGCTTGTATGGCAACTTAGTTGTATAAAAAACAACACGTAAAGAATCAGAATCTGGGATTCTTATTTCACTGCACAAATTATCGTCGCCTTTGTTTAACGCTGGAACCTCTCGACAAACAACGATTATGCTAATAAACTAACCCAACAATCTAACAGCTTAGGCATAGCAATTGGGAGCCTCGCCGGCCAATTCAGACTCGATCCGGCCCCGACGATGGACTCGAGGGTCCTTAGGCGACGCGAATACTAAATTCGTTCTCAAACTCCTGCATTGCTGCATTTTAGTGATCTAGAACTAGGTATCTATTAATGGTATTGCTTTATTTTATTGAAACAATTATGTGATTAAATTGGTCTATATTTAACCAGGCTGTAGTGATAAGTGACAATTAGGTACTTATAATTTTAGAAAATCATGATCTATATTTATCAAGCTGTAGTGATAAGTAGTCTCGATTTAATAAAAATTACTTATAATTTTAAAAAATTATGTTACATGTTACGGGCGGGAACACCATTATAGGTGGTCATTACCTAATCAGCCTATGTTTATGATATTGTCTCCAGAATGATTAGAACGGTTTTCCTGTACTGACAAGTTATAACAACTAATTGTTCTTGAGATAAGCTTTTACAAAGTGTTTTTATATAAATGTTTTCTAAATTAAAATAATGTATATTGTATTGAAATTAAATTCTTTTTATTACACCCGAAGAGCCAGTAGTTAGCAAATCGATGTAGACAATAGGCAGAAATGAAATGTGATTTTTAAACTCAAAACATTTAGAGAGTAACACTTTTGCTTGTATGACGCAACATAAGGGTGAGTATATATTGAACGTTTTCTCGAGCATTCTCATGTAATGTTACATGAGACATACGTAAAAATGCCCGACTTTGCTCACGGCTCACGGCAAATGAGCGTATCTGCTAATTTCTATATTACGTTTACTTTTCGTTGATAATAGAAGTTGTTGAAATGTCGTACGTGTAATTCTCGTGCCTTCGCTCAGTGACGTGTTACACCCACAGAACATCTGTGCTGCATGGTTACACCAAAAAACTTGTTGGTTTATAATCTCAGGTTGTAATGTAATAAAACGTTGAGTCTGGCGCTCAAAGTTCGATATTACGCTGATACATAGAGCGAATCGTTGTTACGTTAAAAGTAAATGTTCAAATCTATATACTCACCGTGTACGGTCAGGATACAATTAAATATAGTATACAGGTAAAAGACGCGTCAGCAATTTGATTCGTCGTATCGACCGCGCGCTAAACGCACGTGATCATAATTTCTCAGTCGTTACTTTATTTACAAAATTTATTATCTACTCAATCACCTTAACAATTGTGCATACGAATCTATATTATATATACATTCACCTTAGTTAATTCCAGTGTATTTTATGTTATTAAATAGACTCAATGAAGTCGAACCAACTTCGACTTCATTGGTTCATTCAAAATGATTAATCAGTAATCTTTTGTTAGCTCTAAAATTTCTAAAAGTTCTACCGATACCATCTTCTAAGTTTACATCCGGTACGCACCCTAAGGAGCACAATGCATCAGTGGCGTTTGCTGTGCTGTGCCGTACACCGCACGTTTGGCGTCACTCCAAATGCGTGTTCAGTCGAACCGCCCGGTGATCGGTCGACAACACTACTACAATACAAATTCCCCAGCTTCTAATAACCTCGTAGAGTCTAAGCTGAAATGATGCGCCCCACTACCTCCTTACACACACAAACAAAGAACATTGGAAACTCTGTAACAAATTATTGGTATATTTTTTTGTGTACATAATACCTACATAAAGAATATGGCAAACCTTTGAGATTTTTTTCGTAGTAAAATGATAGTAGAATTAGTAATTTAGTTGCCGGCAAGACTTAAACGGAGTTGTTTTACAATTAGTCAAGTTGTCAGAACGTGCGCGACAGAGTGGACGTCTTGTTTCAAACATTGCGCCAGCGCTGCACTAATATTCTCCTAACCGATATCCTAACTGAGACTAGCCATCTGCGCAGGAGATATAGAATAAGAAAGAAAGAAGACATTTATTCACGGCACAAAAGAGGCACACATATTAATTATAGGTTTAAAATAGCGAGAAGAAACAGAGAAGAAAAGTTAACAAGATATTATGGTGCGCAAGTGACTAGTCTGATGGCTAGTGTGGCGTTTATCCTCGCTTCCGCCGGGATGGTTAGCCGACACGACCGGGGCGAGATCAGGCGCAGGGCACACTGCTTAACATGCCTTCCGAAGCACGGAGGAGCTCGAGATGTTTCGTATTTTGGTCGCCCATCATAGCCAACTTTGCTTAACCTTAGCAATTGATCGCTGTGCGCGCGAGCCAATGCGCCACCAAGCTCCTCAATACTCATAAGACAGATTGTACCTGTACAGGGTGTAATTGTCGTTGAAAATTATACGATAAAGATTTGTTTTTGGCGATTTTGTATTTAAAATTTTATCGATGTAAGTAGTTTTTGGAGAATTAGAATTCGGAGATTCGATTCGATTTTCAAATCCGAATTTGGTTGTCTAGTAAAAATGTGCGGATAGCCGGATTTTTCCGATTACGGATTGCATTCCCTAAGTAGGTGTAAGACAGACAGTTTCTCAGTTGTTGAGGACTCGAGGTGCAGCTCGCTTCCACCTTCGGTCTTACCGTCTCTTAACATCATTAGAGATGAAAGTCAAGATCTTCCTTGTCGCATGTAAAAAAAGTCAGAGTTACTAGGTGGCTTGGCTAACCTAGCTTTAAAATTGGCCTCGTGTGTCTCGCAATGGATACACTATTTTCTATTTTAAATAAAGTTCAATGAATTTTTTTTTAACTTTCAATTTATAACGGCACATCTTAAGTCCGTTTATATGACTATTCCATAAATTCTTTTACATATCATTTTCAGTACCCAATAAAATAGCACATTCTAGCCGTTACAATGTAGAGGCTTTATGGTGGAAACTCTAAGTTCGCCCCGGAACCTGTTTGTTGGGGTGCCAAGACGATCAAATCCATATTTTTACTGGCTTCAGTTCTGCAAACAAATGATATTGTAGCTATTTTACTCCCCTACAGAGAGCAACACTTACTTGACGGACATGAGTTTGGAGTGGGGCCAAGGAATCTTGGATGAACCTTGTCTGCAGAAAAATATTGATGCTTACACAAAGAAAAACTATACAATTCTGTTAACACATTAATAATAATTAAATTGATTTTTTTATTATTTTAGGCATAAGGTCTTAAGATCACTTTTCTTCACACTTTTTATCTTTTTCTTTTTCATCCTTTTCTTTAGAATGAATAATAATGTTTAAGCTATAAACATTATTGTATAGACATTATCGTATATTGTATAAACTAGATGGCGCGTCAATCACACTAGTAGCATTTAATATTTTAGATAGCGTGATCAGGTACCGATCAGCGTGAAATGTCACGTCATCACCGACCAATAGCATGTTCGCATTTCATCCGATTTCATATCCGCATTCTCCATTGCACCAAAAAACGCATTGTGAATTTATCGCAATAAATGTTAAGTATTATTAACGTGTCCCGACAAAGTTTCATCACCACAGCTCATGTATGTCCCCACCGAGTGGCTCGAGCCTACCCTAAGTTAGGGTGCTTAGGCGTTAGTCAACCACGCTAGCTCAGTACGGTTTGGTTGACTTAACATTCACCTTAGAATTTGTTCGCAGATGTATGCAGGTTGCCTCACGATGTTTTCCTTCACCTTGAGAGCGTCAAAAAAATGTACATAATATGAAATTCAAAAAACGAAAAACACATTGGTACATGGCAGGATCGATCGCCGGACCTCCTTATTAGATAGCCAGTGCCGACTAGGGCATGCAGTTTCATAGATTTTCAGTTTCGAAATTGGCTTATGAAATTAGGTTCATTAGTTTTGAAATTTCGAAATTCAAGGAACGCCTTAGTAATGGAATATCAGACTGTTTGTGAAACTATAATGAAAGCGTTTTATAATACTTAAAAAAAATTATACCATAATTACGAGTACAATCACAGTAATCAAACTTTTAAACTTTTTCCAAGACAATAGATTATAGCGGTAGGTAAGTGCTTATAAAAAATCAGCTACATTCTTAAGGAACGGAAAATTTCAGCAGAAAATGAGATATTAGAAAAGCTAAATCAATAAACATTTAAATCTTCAGATTAAGTTAGATAGAACCCATTTCTTGCTGAAAATGGGATCTAAGAAAAGTTAAATTATCCAGCATTCTGCTACTCAGAGAGCTTCTCAGCCGGTTACAAATGTAGCCGGCCGCTGAGAATGCCCTCTCAGCTTCGACACTGGTTGGTGGAATCGATATCAAGTAATTGTAGGCCTTATCTAAAACCGCGGGCGAAACCTGCCGCGCTCAAGCGGCAGGTATACTGGTGGTCGCAGACCATAGCGGATCTGCGCGCCACCAGCTGCAGGGCGAGGCGCGCCTACCGGCGATGCAGAAGGCGCGCCACCAGGAGGACGCCCGACGAGGAGGAAACTCTGCGTCGGGCGTATAGGGAGGCGAATAAGATGGAGATCTCGAGGACCAAAATGGAGTCGTGGAACTCGTTTATAGAGCTCCTCGACTCCGACCCCTGGGGACGGCCGTACCGACTGGTGAGGGGGAAGTACGAAAACGGTGCTCTCCCGATACACCAGTTGGACGAGGGGCTCGTGCAGAGGGTTCTAGGGTCGCTTTTCCCGACCCTGGACCCTTCGAGCCCCCGAGGATGGTCGCCCCCAGCGCCTCCCTCGAAGTGGAGGAAGCGGGCACTCCCGTGTCGGACCTAGAGTTCGACGCGGTGAGGGAGCGGTTCCGGCGCAAGGGGAAGGGGAAGGCGCCGGGACCGGACGGGGTGCCAGCGAGGGTCTTGTGCCTGGCACTGGGCCCTCTGGAGGATCGGTTCCGGGCGGTGCTCAATACGAGCATCGCCTCGGGCCGTTTCCCTCAGTGCTGGAAGGTGGGGCGACTCTGCCTTCTGCGGTATCCGAATCGCCCCGCCGATGCCCCGTTGGGGTACAGGCCGGTGGTGCTGCTCGACGAGGCCGGGAAGTTTTTTGAAAAAATTCTCGCTTCCCGGCTCGTCGAGCATCTGGAGGGCCCGGGACCGGACTTGGCCGAGTGCCAGTTTGGTTTCCGCACCGGCCGGTCCACCGTGGACGCCGTGGCCCACCTCAAGAGGTGGACTGAGGGGGCCACGTCGGCGGGGGAGGTTGTCGTTGCGGTGTCGTTAGACATCCGCAACGCATTCGACAGCCTCTCCCACGAATGCATAGAGGAGGTACTGCGCTTTTACGGAGTGCCCCTCTACCTCCGCCCCCTTGTCACCGATTACCTCCGCGGGAGGGAAATCGTGTATGAGGGGGCGGACGGTCGCGTCCACAGGTGGCCAATGGCGGCGGGAGTACTCCAGGGTACCGTACTGGGCCCTCTGCTCTGGAACCTGGAGTACAACTGGGTTCTGCGGGGCAACCTCCTGCCGAACATAGAATAGAATAGAATAGAAAATTTATTGCATAACTGTTACAAATAATTGTCCTTACTGCTAGATTTTATTGCATACAGGAAGTAATAACAGTTACCCTGTCGGGCATACAATATAAAAAAAAATTATACAATTTGATTTTAATCACACATTCTTTGGTCATTTTTAACGATTTGTCAATTTAATATTCTATAGATTAACATGTCAGTAAAATAAACATTTAATGAAAAAAAAATTGAAGTCATAATTATTATATATTGGAATAATTATTTTATAATAATTATTAAAATACTCAATTATGTCATAAAAAACCTTACTTAATAACCATCTTTTTAAATGTCTAATAAATTTATGGTCGGGGAGATCTTTTAAAACTATGGGTAAATTGTTATAAATACGTATAGCAAACACATATGTATTTTTATCAAAGATTTAAGAGCGAATATTTGGGAGTGCCAGTGCATCATAATGTCTCATGGGGACTTTTCTCACTCTCATGTCTGATATATTCTTAAACTTTGACCTATAGTTTCTAACAAACTTACAGATTAATAAAATATAAATTGAGGTCAATGTTAAAATTTGTTTCTCTTTGAATATATCTCTAAGCGGTTCGTCATTCTGTTTGCGAAATATTATTCTTAAACAACGCTTTTGTAGGACAAACGTACTATGTAGTTATATTTACAGAATTACCCCAAAATATAACACCATAACTTAGAATTGAATAAACATTGGCATAGTAAGCACTTAGACCTACCTCCACAGACGATACATCAATCAATACTACGACAGTGCTATTGATTTTGTCATTTATTTTTTCCAAATGTAACTTCCAGTTAAGGTGAGTGTCTAATGTTAACCCTAAAAAAATTGTAAGCAATTTCATTAATTGCCACATTGCTTAGTGATACTTTAAGGTTAAGTGGGCTTTTTTTATAATTTCGCAATTGTAGTATGTTGGTTTTCTGTAAATTAACTCTTAAATTCAAAGAACTTAGTCAGTTTTTCAGATTCTGTAATATCAAACAATATACGTTTGATGAATTTTCATATTCTTCTAAGCTAGAATCGTCATTTTTAACAAATAGAATAGATGCATCATCGGCAAACATTACACAAAGATTATTAGTGATATCAGGGAGTTCATTAATGTACACCAAGAATAAAAGTGGTCCCAGAATACTACCTTGTGGTACGCCTACAATAACGTTTTGTGAATCGGATTTGGTGATCTCAAGTGATTAAGTGACTTTATTCAAGAATACTAGTTTAGTTTCTTGAATTCTATTGAGCAGATAATGATTCTAACAATTAATAATAATAATAATAACTTTATTATTCGCTGTGGGTTGATACATAAATGTACATAAAAAGAATCACTTAAATTAGATTTAAACACTAGATTTGATTATCTGTGGTACCTACACTAAGTAAATTATTACTTGTATCGCAGGCACCGATGTGTGCGATTTACAAAAAATATGTAGTTGGATTTCTCCGCAGTTAAATGACAACTAACAATTCGGTTAATACTTATAAATTACACAAAATATTATGTACATAGATACAATTAGTAATTATAAATGTAAAAATAGTTATATGAGATAAAATTACAATATTTCTTAGTGGAGATATAAGATAGAATTATATATATGTATGTATGTATACTATATGTGGGTATATTTGTGATAAAGGATGCTATTTAATAGGTACACTTTTTTATAATATAATTTTAAGTATGGATTCTGTATCGGAGTAACTAAGACCAGTTAACCATTTAAATATTATTGTTTTAGCCTCATGAATATTACCGTGTATGAGTCTGTTGCAAGATTTGAGTGCTCTGTTATAGACGAAGTACTTTATATAGGGACAGAAACGTCGACCAAAAGCTGTTTTGATAGTGGGCACATCGACTCTGTGAACACGCCGATTGAGAATGTCAGCAATCTCACCAGAGCGAAGGAGTTCCTTATGAACATCATGGATCAATTTTGAAATATAAAGTTGGCGAACACTCAATACCTCACTCTCTTTGTAAACGTCCATTGTGGCGTATCGGCGCGGCTTATTGAGCATAGTTTAAAATTAGAATTGCAGTGCAATACCACGAATACCAATCCGGTTTAACTGTTGCAGAAGGACTGGATGCAAAACACAATCGAAGGCACGCGACATATCTAGGAAAAGAGCAGTGCAGTGTTTCCGCTAGTCAATGGCTTGCCAGACATCCTCCAGGAATCGATAGATTGCTAATGATGTCGATAGCCCTTTTCTGAATCCAAACTGATTTGCGTGAAACAGATTATTTTTGTTAAGAAAGTCTAGCCGCCTGTTATATATAACTTTCTCCAATATTTTTGAGAACGCGGGTAGTAAAGCAATTGGCCGATAGTTACTTGCGACGTCTTGAGGACCTTTCTTATATAAGGGTTTGATGAGAGCTTTTTTAGGCTATTAGGGAAAATACCGGTCTCTAGCATTTTGTTTACAAGATAAACTATATGTTCAGCTATGACACCTATGCTGGATTTAATAACCTGAATGGTAATACCAACGTGTCCACAGCTTTTTTGTTTTTGATTTGCGTTACATATGTAATAATTTCATTTTTGTTTGTCGGCCTCAAAAATATACTATTAGAAGCATTGTTTACACTTGACGTATGTTTTGCACACGTTTTATCAAAGGCATTTTGGGTCACAAAAAATTGTTAAAGATATTGACTATTTCCTCTGGTTTCGTAATATTAGTATTGTTATGTTTTAAGCATTTTACTGTTTGACACATGGAGGTTGTCTGCTTCGCCGACGACACCCTTGTCGCGGCGAAGGGGCACAAGTATGAGGAGGCGGTCCACCTGGCGTCGGTCGGCACGACGATGGTCGTCCGGCGCATCCGCCTCCTCGGGCTGGACGTGGCCGTCGAGAAGACGACGGCCATTATGTTCAGGCCGCCGTGTCGCCGCAGACCCCAGGCGGGGCTCCGTGTCCGAGTGGAGGGGGTGCAAGTCCAGATCGAGAGCTCGATGAAGTATCTCAGTCTGGTGCTGGACCCCCGATGGGATTTCAAGGAGCACTTTAAGCTCCTCGCCCAAGGCTGTCTGCCGCGGCAGACCTCGGACGGGTCCTCCCCAATGTGGGGGGACCGGGCGCAGCGCACCGGGCTGCAAATTTTCGAAATTACGTGGCATGCAAATATAGTCCGAAATTTCGAAATTATGAAATTTCGAAATGCATGCCCTAGTGCCGACTCAACAGAACCACCGACGTCGCGACGCTCGTTGGGTCATGCTAAAATATAGGTTTGTAACACCTCAATCAGAGCTATAATATAATTAATCGACAAAGTTTGGGTCATGCTAAGCTAAAACATCGAATTGTAACACCTCAATCAGCGCTATCATTCTCAGCGCTGAAATGACCATTCAATTGGCAGATACTTTTATTTATCGGTTCAATATCGCGCCTCCTTAGTATTCGGTCGGCACCCGCGCGTGCCAACTGTGAGCTTTTGTTTTGCAATCCTATATAGAGTGGCAAAGAAACCGGTGAATTTTCTAGTTAGATGCTGAGAAAGTTTCCTTTGTTTGTGCCGCTTTTGTCTTAGCCAGCTGGAGCGGTGTTACTGCTTAAAATTATTTTTTGGCTATTCAGATGTAACTATAGTGTTTGGTTGTTTGTTTGAACGCGCTATTCTCAGGAACTACTGTTTCGTATCAACAAATTATTTCAGTGTTGAATGGCCAGTTTGTCGAGGAAGGCTATGGGCTGAATAATATTACGCTTCAACCAATTCGCAAGCGGGACGAATGATACAAGATCATTTAAATTACTGGGCAGCGAGTAGCACTCGTGTCAAATTAAATTTACCAACGAGCAGACGACATAACAGCATGTTATATAATTACAGTAATATCTTATTCTTTCAGCGAGACAAAATCTCTCGAAAACATTAATAATCTCTACGCATACCAATTTGTTCGAGAGTCTTCCGTATCAATTTGTCGGTTTACTCTCAATTCGTCTTCGTTACACCAAATTGTGAATAATGTAGGGTACTTAGCTTAATATCAAAGAAAATTGCGTGGCCGTAAATTAACAGAGCTATGTAAAATATGTGTTCGCCTTTGACAGAGATGTTTGGTTGCTGGTGTAAGATGGCGGAGGGGACACCCTCCGCTAGCTACTTATGTCTTGTCTTGTATCGTAGTGTCAATACAAAATTGTTAATTATTACTTTTACATTATGATCATCAGATTTGATTAAGAGGGCACAGTACCTACTACTAGCGCCTCCATTTGTTTTTTATTAATTATGATAAAGATGTTTCTACAAAAAATAGATCAGTCAAGAACTCAATACAGATATTTCAGATTTTTTGAGCTATTCAGGCATATATTAAATGTATAGGAATAATCATAATCCGAATTATTGCTCAATTTAGCAATAATTCGGATGGTGGCGCTAGTAGCAGGTACTGTGGCCCCTTAAGGCTTAAAAACTTTACTTTTATGCGCATTTTTACTATAATGTAAGGAATAAGTTTTTTCAAATATCTTTTGTTTATATACGACAGGGAAGCTCTTGGCCTTCATCTCACTTCTTCTGATGGTAGGTGACGATAAGGCCGAAGGTGGAAGCGAGCTTCATATCTGAGGAACTGGCTATCTTACCTCTAATTGTCTGCTCACAACAATGCTATTCACTCATCATTTCATTCAACAACTTAGGTAAGACGGTGGTAGGTAGCCAGCCAGGCGAGCTCAGAAGCGAGCAGAAAAACTTCTGCCCCCATGGGGAACTGAACCCTGGACCTCCCGATCAACCCCCGGTGGTCTCAGCCACTAGACCACCGGCGCCGAGGCGGTTCTTTAAACAGAAGAAGTGTAATTATGAGACACTTTTTTGTGTGGTGATGCCATTATACACAACAGCACATATGAACAACACACGGACTTATTGCTAATAAGCAGTGTCTTACAGGCATAATTGAGAGAGAGGAATACAAAAGAAAATAAGCTTCCACAAAGTGTTACTAACTTGCCATTTCATAAGTTTAAAGCGCATGTAAAAAAGACTCGGTGGCGCTGTGGACTCGGCACTTGCCTTCCAATCGAGGGGTCGGGGTTCAAGACCCGTCATGTACCAATCTGTTTTCGTTTCGAATTTCATATGTACATTTGTCTGACGCTCCTACGGTGAAGGAAAACATCGTGAGGCAACCTGCATACATCTGCGAAGAAATTCAATGATATATGTGAAGTCGACCAATCCGCACTGGGCCAGCGTGGTTGACTAAGGCCTAATTACCCTAACATAGGGTAGGCTCGAACCCCTCGGTGGGGACGTATATGAGCTGTGATGATGATGATGAAAAAAGACTCTTATGAGTAAAGGTTACTATAAAATCAACGATTATTTGAATGACGCCAATGCCTGGTGTTAATTTGCAGATATTGAATCGTGTTGTTGTGTATAACTATTTATTTAAACAGATATTGTTGTATTTGGTAATGACACAGTAAGAAGAGAACTGACACATCTAATCTTGTAATGAAAGTTGAGCTCAAACTTCTACTGTGAGGTCAGCTTCCAATTGACGACTCTGTAACAATACAGGGAGAAAATAATAGCCCTTGCTGGTTTTCTTGCCGGTTCTTTCCAGTACAAAGTCTCCCGCCGTAGACTTGTGAACCAATGGCGTAGTTGCTTTGACGTGCAAAAGAGATTGTAACAATCCAATTTGAATAAAAGATATTGAATTTGAATTTGAAATTTAAGCAAGAGATGCAGTAATGGAGATGGACAAACATTAAAAATCTAAGATTGCACGGAATCCTCGCTACGCGATCACAACTCGTATAATTGCCTTTTGTTCGCGAACTATACAAGTCTAGTTCCGATCACAAGCAAAGCAAAGTAAAGCTAAGCAAACAAGTTCAATGACTATAAGTATTGAAATTCCAAGAGACGTGAACAAATCACCTTAAATCTCCGAGTCTAAATCTATAAACGGCTTGCATTTATCCCAGGGCAAACATCCACACCATAAGCCATATTGATCGCTCCGCGAGACCGGCATTCATCCGGTTCCCGAATAGAATCATCTGATAAATGTACTGCGTTTGAATGATTGGACCGATCGAGTGTTTGCGGGAGTTACGTTAGGCTCAATGGTAGATCAGCAAAAGGGGAACTCCTTGAGCTTTCCAGTTTAGGGAATCGTATTCGGACAAAAACCTTTTCCTCGCTTTATGGGCTAAACAATGATTGTGTTCAAAATTGGAGCTTGTGGGTCTGCTGGAAGTAGGTACCTTAGAATTTTTGATGATCAGTTAGTCAGTCGGTGACAAAATTAAGACACTTTGACTTGCAATAATTCCTAAATTAGAAGTTCGGCTTCAATGTAATCTTGCAATATATTTAGCTAATTAATGCCCTCTTTCTTCAAAAAAATTCAAGTTTCCATTTTTTTCACAAAAAAGCTACAGTTACGAAAATGGCCCTAATGTCTTCGAGAAAAGGATGGTACAGCGGAGCATTTTTGCTCTTTTGCTCGACTTTGAGGGGGCACTTCCGTGCTGCCAGCTATTTTTGGGCTTGCTCAGTCTATTAATTTGCCAGATGCTGATATTTAACAAAAAAACATACCACCTGTCTGGCGCAAGCGGGAAGTTTCGTTTTCTTTAGTCCAATTACTTTCGAGTTTCTTGCCTGTTCTTCTCGTGAAGTCTCTCCCAATTTCCGAACAGGTGTAGAGTCAACTTTTTTTTATTTTACTTGCATTGTATACGTCTTAATAATGGTTGGGGTGTGGGTATATATAAAGATAAAATAATCAATTGTTCAATATCTTCTTTCATTAGATTTTTTGGTTATTATATTTTATGTTTTGTTTGACGTAAATGAGTGCCTGTAAAGGACTGTATTAAATAGTTTTTGAGTTTGAGTCGACCATTCATCTTAGTGGTACGGTACATAGGACTGTGTGATCCCAATAGTACAGATGCACATTGTGTAAACTTATTGGATCAAATACCTACCATATTAATTAGAAGAAACGTAGCTAATTTTGCTCAAGTACAAGATGATAGTGTCAATGCATAAAACCTCTGACAAGTCGTCGATCAAAGTTGTCATTGTAGTTTTGTCACATTTGACTATCCACCACGTGTAATATAAGCCATGATAAGGGGCTACAGTTTCCTATAGTACATGCAGTTCCTGTAAGTTGCAAAGGTACAACCCCCAGGCCCCATAAGCCCCCAATACGTTGCCGAGCTGTGACTTAAAATATCAAGTTACAGTACCCACACCCACTTTGTAGTGCTTTTTCTTGCTAAATTGTAGAAATATAGGGAAATCTTAAAGTTGAAAGAAAAAAAACAAACTTATTCCTTTAGTCCGATACAAAATGAAAAGTTTTATTGTTGTAGGTACATGGTTGTAATTCACTTATGCATAATGTTACTGAAGTTAACAAAATCCCTCAATGCAAAGCACTTAACTAAATTTTTAATTAATACAAGCCAAGGGCAGGATGGTTCAGGTTTGTTTGATCAATCTCGGCAGGTAAAAATCAGGTACAAATTGGGTACAAAACTACAAAATGAGGGGCAATAAAATACACGAACAAATAGTTATAGGTTTCCTTTTTTTTTAAATTAGTAGCCTTCCCCGGAGCGGTTGTTAGTGGATCATACCTTCTATGCTAAGTCTTGCAATCACGGGTCAGAGATATAATATTCCTGTTTTATATTAATATATTTAGCTCCACAGAATTCCACTTTGATAATAGGTTAGTTCATCTGGCTCTAAAGTCAAGCAGCGGAGCCCTACGGCCTCCGGGAACTGCCCTGGAGATTCATAGCACAGTGTTAGGTTAAAAATATAATTAAATATGCCTATGATCTTGAGGTCAGTGGGTCTAACACTGAGTTCTGAAGGAATCCCAGTCAATACATCTGAATTTCAGGTAATAAACATTGCAAGTTAATTCCAAACATAATTTTCAATGAATTGTCAAAGTTTCTTATTGGTTAGTTAATAAAAAAGACATATGGAGGGGAGAGCACCTATTTTGTGTATAATTACTGCTATTAATAAAAAGAAAACAGCTTAATTTGTGAGTTATTTGCCAAAGTATGATGTAAAACTCAATATAGTGAAAATCTAGAATTTAACATGAAATTCACCAGTGTTACTCAATATATGCATTAATCCCACTAAAATGCCGCTTACTATCAGGTTTTTTTAATGAAATAGGGGATGAAAAAGGCGAATTTTGGAAATGTGATATGTTTGATTTAATAATCAATATACCCACTAATAAAAATAAAATTAACAAAATCTGTTTTAAATCATGAAATATAATAAGCTAATTAGATACCTTAGTGTGGGCGGAGTATTATCTATTGATAAAATTTATTTCTTTCTATTAATTTAATGAATCGCGCGCCGGCGATTAAAAATATGATTGAGCTTTTACTCTTCAAGCTGAAAACAAAAATAACTGACTTGACTTACGAAGTCTTAATGTACTTTTCACATTAAATTCACACGGAAAACGAGAGAAATACCCATGGATTTTCTTCGCAGAACTAGAATATATAAAAACTTTATGATCTTCAAATCAATAACAAATTACTTCCATCGATGTCTCACAGACTAATCATAACCTAGACGATAGACTAAACCAACGCTCCACTTGCGCGCAGATTTGCGTTTATGTGGAAGCGACGGAGCCGAGGTCCGTTTGCTGGATGCTAAGCGCCGTATTGGCGACGGAACCTCTCCTAAAACCAAATTCATAACATAACACTCGTAAGACTCTTAACTTGCTTCAAGATGTGTCAAGTCAACATACGGATCTTTCGAAATTCTACAATATGCAACAAGTATTTCCAGCCAAAGTTATAAGTTTGGTTGAAAAACAAAACGTAATGAAAAATTAATCATAAACAAATTGTGAATGCTTTCCAAATTCTATTCGACGAAACTATAATTATATGATCTATAAGTTTAAGTGTATTTTATTAAAATATGTCTATAGAAATGATCAAAACAAACGGTCTAAATGTCAAATTCCGAATTTTGAGAAAATCAACCCACCTAAATGGAAGCACGGGATTTTGGGCGAAAAAAAAACTATCTTTGTAAATAAGGCCAGGATAAACGCGAGATTTATTTTGTTTATGCAAAAAGTGAACAATGACCAAAGACAATTGCAAATGTCACTGACGTGACGTGAAACGACGTTGACGTTGACACTTGACATTGATATTGTGAAATTAATTGACAAAGTTATTGTAATTGTGATTTTAGTTGTGAAATTTGTGTTAAAACTACAGTGAAACCAAAGTGTTTTTGCAAAATTAGTGTTTTATGAAATTTTAAGAAAAAACGGTGTTACAGTATCCCCCCAACCACGATAGAATTCACGTAGGGAATTCGTCTGACGCCTCGTCAGCCTCAAAACCTCCTAACCAACCAAACAAAATTATCATAATTAGAATCAATTAGGTACTTAAAAACTATTCATTTGTGATAAACTCTGTACCCAATTACGCCTAACGTTTTTTTTTTTTTATATAAGTTTATTTATTTGTATAAGATAAAAAATAAAGCTTTAAATATAAACGTGTGTAAATAAAGAATATTTAACCTGCATGTACCTTAAATCTACGTAAATCCATTAATATGGTATGTTAAAGATTGTAATAAAAAAACCACATTCACCAATAAGGTGACAAAATCTAGCGCGAAACTACTGCTGCTAGCACCTACATGGTTGTAAAAAAAATATTCACCAATAAGGTGGCAAAATCTAGCGAAACCACTTCTGCTAGCACCTATATGGCTGTGATAAATAGGCAAAAAGCATTATATCCTATGCCCATCAAATATAAGAAAGTAATAAAAAAAAACTGTAGTGTCAGGACTGACGCCGAGATGGCGTTGTTAAATAAGTATATCTTGACACTAACAGTGTATAGCAAGTAATGTCAACAACCACCGGTAGATGTCGTTATTACAGACATTTTGACTCTAATCGTCAAATAATAAGTAGAAAAAAAAAACAATAAAAAGGAAATAATAAAAAAAATGAGTTGCATGGTGTCGTTGCCCCTGATCGTCGATATTGATTTTCCTACGTTTCCAGCTAGATGTAACTTCCTCCATTATAAGAATATAGCAAAGGCTTATTTCTAGAGTTGCAAACCGCTCCTGTGAGGAATTCAAAATTATTTTTGTTGATTAGAGTAGAATACATATAAAAATAATGAACAAGACACGTTTATATTTGTGATCTTGTGCTAAATGCATCTATCTAACCACATAACAGTTATAATAAGTACATACTTGTTCCTTAATTCTGGTATCAGATACTAAAGAAGTAATATCCATTTTATATAATGGTAGTAATAATATATTTATAATGGTATGAACTAAGACACGTATAATATTTGTGTTTTAGATCTTTATGTACTTATGTAATGGTAATATCAATTTTGAAGATGTTAGGTATATGGAAACTTAAGTATCAAGGCAAATCAATAAAAAACGACAGGGACAGACACATGCAAAAACGCCGCCAGATGTTATATGGCGCGTTATCCTACACTCGGGTTCTACGAGACGCCAGGAAGAATGGCGGGGTGGGTATTCTGTGACCGCCGCACCCGCGGTGCTTAAATAGTTTAAATGCTGATACAAATATCGCTATTTTCATAAGAGCATAGAAATTAAAATTAAGTAGGTATTATGTTATTAGGTATGTAATTTAGTCACGTAATTTAGTATCTAAATTTTTAAAATCTTTTATGTGCCACTTTCCTATGTATTTTCCGTTCTCGTCTTCGAGCTCATAGACGAGGCGAGAAAGCTTACGTATAATTTTACAACGTTCATATTTAGGGGCAAGTTTAGCAGTAAAATATTTATTAGCAGAACTCTGCTTATACGTACGCTTCCACACAAAATCACCGACATTAAATGATATATCTCTGCGTTTGTTGTTATAGTATTTTATATTCCTTTCATGGGCCTTACGCAATGACTCTCGGACTTTGATGAAAATGTCACCGAGGTGGCCAATATTAGACGCATGAGTATCGCGTGGTACCACAACCAACTCTTGGAGATCTTCAAAATCACGGTAAATACTACCATCTGTGACAGCTTCCCTACCGTGTACTAGCATGAAAGGAGTATAAGAAGTAGACTCATTTACTGAGGTGTTCATGGCAAATTGTATTTTATGTATGTTAACATCCCACGTTCTATGATCGTTGTCAACAAACGAGGAAACTGCAGTGATTATTGTGCGGTTATAACGTTCCACCGTATTAACTTGTGGACAATATACTGGACCCAAATGTACTTGCGGAATATTGTATTTTTCATATAATGCCTGAACCTCATGACTTATAAATTGCGAGCCATTATCAGACATCACAGTCTGTGGTATTCCGTGAACCAGAAATACATGGTCTTCTAACCTTTGCGCTATAACTTTGCCCGTTGCACGCCGTAAAGGAAATAATAAACAATATTTTGTAAAACAACACACAACTACTAGTAAAAAGGTGTTTTGCTGTCGAGACATCGGCAGTGGACCAACTAGATCAATGCTGATGCACTGGAATGGTCGACAGCAGACCTTGGGTTCCCCCATAAAGCCAGGTGACGCTAGTGAGCTATGTTTATATGAGTTGCAAGTGGCACAATTTTTAATAAATTCCTCGGTATCTTTATGCATACCGGGCCAAAAATACCGTAATTTTAATCTTTTATATGTTTTTGCAACGCCTAAGTGCGCAGCAATTGGTTCAGAATGGTTACTTTTAATAATATCCTCCCTAAGCTCCTTTGGTACAACCTCTTTCCACTGGTAGTCACCACAGAGTTTGTTAGTGCTTTTTGTAAATCTAAAAAGCCTACCATCAATAATTTGAAAATTGGGACACGCGCGCGGCCTATCCGTGCAACGTTTTAATATATTGTTATACCAAGCATCGCTGGATGTAAATGCGTCTACGGCTGCCACTGGTACAGAACGTGATAGTGCATCCGGTACGACGTTTTGAGATCCACTACGATGCTCAATAATGAAATTATAAGGCGACAATCTACACCCCCAACGCGCTAGTCGTCCTGTAGGATTCTTGAGGTTTAAAAACCACTTTAGACTAGCATGATCGGTAATAATTTTAAATGGTCGACCACCTTCAAGGTAAGGGCGGAAGTGTTCAACGACATGTACCACGGCCAATGCCTCTCGCTCTGTAGCGGAATAGTTACGTTCGGCGGGTGTTAGTGAACGGCTACAGTACGCAACAGGATGTTCTTGTCCATCTACAACCTGGGTCAAGGTACCTCCTAACCCGAAATCAGAAGCGTCACAGTGGACAGCAAAATCTTTCGAGAAGTCAGGACATACCAGAACCGGAGAAGTAGACAGTGCGAGTTTTAGGTCGTTGAACGCCTCGTCTGCCTCGGTCGTCCATTTGAAAGGGGGAGCGCTCTTACGGGTAGAAGTAAGAGCATTAAGGGGACCAGCTCTATGACTAAAATTTTTTATGAAACGCCTATAATAAGATGCAGTACCCAAGAAACGTTTGACGTCTTTCCTGCAGGTGGGAATAGGAAAGTCTACTATAGCCTTAATTTTGTCAGGATCCGTGCGCAGACCATATTCGTCAACCACATGACCCAAGAATTTCAGCTGTCTCCTGAAGAACTGGCATTTACCCATGTTGACAGTAAGGTTGGCTAGTTTAAGTCTCTCCTTTACCCTACGTAGGAGCTGGAGGTGATCCTGGAAGGCCGTTGGGCCTTCAGGAGTAAGTAAAATTAAATCATCAACATATACGAACACCTTATTGTCAAACTCGGGCCCAAAGAGGCGGTCCATCAACCGCTGCTGCGTAGCTGGAGCTGCAGTAAGTCCAAAGCACATGACCTTAAAGTGAAACAAGCCTCTGCAGGGAATAGTAAAAGCAGTTTTCTCTCTGGACTCAATAGAGTCCAAAGGAACTTGGTAATATGAAGACTTAAGGTCAATAGAAGATAAGTACTTAGCATTTTTGAGCTGGTCCAGAATATGGCTAATATAAGGCATAGGGTAAGCGTCATGCTTTGATATGGCGTTAAGTTTTCGGCTGTCCAAGCAGAAACGTGATGACCCATCTGATTTAACCGCTAAAGTAACGGGGTTGTTCCATGCACTTCCGCTAGGCTCCACAACATCATCCTTCAGCATTTGGTCTAGGTGTTTATTTAATTCTGCCAGTTTAGCGGGTGAGACTACATAATACCGTTGTTTAATAGGTGGGTGGTCACCGGTATCAATTTTATGACTCACTAAGTGTGTCCTACCTAGGCCTTTCTTTTCTGCGGAAATGTCATCAAATTGCTTTATGACGTCATTGACCAGCCTACGCTCAAGCTTAGATAAAGTTTCAAAATCATGTAAAGCACGGCTGCCTGACATAACTGTGTACACCTGATTATTATTTTTATATAAATGTCCGCTATCCTCTAACAATGATAAAATATCTGGCGCAATATTAAATTCCTTCCAGAAATTTAAGCCAAATAACAACTCTGTAGCAACTCCAGGGACGACGTAAAATTTAATAACACGAGTTTTATTCTCTATCGATACTGGTAAAAATAAATACCCAGTTACTCGTGAAGTAGAACCATTTGCAGTTTTTATAAAGTCTAAGTCCTCAGACTTATGTAAAGTAGCGAAATCTTTAAAATATTTGTATGCTTGCCCTCCCACAATGGAGATCTGTGATCCTGAATCTAGTAATCCTCTGAATTCCAAGCCAAAAATATTAATCTTCAGATAAGCTCTGGTATCATTATAGGTGGCGTTAGTAGTAGCGTGAACCGATGTAACCTTACCTTTATGCATATGTATGTTACTAGCTTTATTTACATTATTATAGAATTTATTGTATTTCTGCCTTGATTGTTCAGAATTACAATGTTTATTATAAAAATATACTGTTTTATGCCATCGGTTCACTGCTTGGCGTTTTTTGGAATCTCTGCGGTTGAAGGTTTTGAAGAAGTGCACTTTGGACAATTATTTGCATTGAAGCCCTTTTCTCCACAACGATAACAAATAAGTACCCAAGGCGCCTTGCAATACCTCAGGCTGTGGCCATTTTTCCGACAGCGGACACAAGAAAGATTATTTTGTGTATTATTCACTGGCTGAATTGAAGAGACTTTTGGTGGAGCCTTGCTACCACTGTTACCACTAGTATTTTTGTAACACAAATCGGGAGCCAGAGAAGAAGTGGTGACCCTAGGAGGTTCACTGAAATGCACCGATCGCTCCTTTGCACCTTCTAATAACCTACATTTTTTCTTTAGATCAGTCCAAGATTCCACTGGGGCTAGAGCAAGCTGAGTAGTATAAAAAGGTCTTATATTAAACATGATAATGTTCAATTTATCATCATCAGAGATTGGTTTTGATAATCGAGAAAAATAATTTTGCATAATGCTGAGATAATTCACAATGCTTTCATCGGGTCCCTGTTCGGGCGCCAAATTGTAGTGCTTTTTCTTGCTAAATTGTAGAAATATAGGGAAATCTTAAAGTTGAAAGAAAAAAAACAAACTTATTCCTTTAGTCCGATACAAAATGAAAAGTTTTATTGTTGTAGGTACATGGTTGTAATTCACTTATGCATAATGTTACTGAAGTTAACAAAATCCCTCAATGCAAAGCACTTAACTAAATTTTTAATTAATACAAGCCAAGGGCAGGATGGTTCAGGTTTGTTTGATCAATCTCGGCAGGTAAAAATCAGGTACAAATTGGGTACAAAACTACAAAATGAGGGGCAATAAAATACACGAACAAATAGTTATAGGTTTCCTTTTTTTTTAAATTAGTAGCCTTCCCCGGAGCGGTTGTTAGTGGATCATACCTTCTATGCTAAGTCTTGCAATCACGGGTCAGAGATATAATATTCCTGTTTTATATTAATATATTTAGCTCCACAGAATTCCACTTTGATAATAGGTTAGTTCATCTGGCTCTAAAGTCAAGCAGCGGAGCCCTACGGCCTCCGGGAACTGCCCTGGAGATTCATAGCACAGTGTTAGGTTAAAAATATAATTAAATATGCCTATGATCTTGAAGTCAGTGGGTCTAACACTGAGTTCTGAAGGAATCCCAGTCAATACATCTGAATTTCAGGTAATAAACATTGCAAGTTAATTCCAAACATAATTTTCAATGAATTGTCAAAGTTTCTTATTGGTTAGTTAATAAAAAAGACATATGGAGGGGAGAGCACCTATTTTGTGTATAATTACTGCTATTAATAAAAAGAAAACAGCTTAATTTGTGAGTTATTTGCCAAAGTATGATGTAAAACTCAATATAGTGAAAATCTAGAATTTAACATGAAATTCACCAGTGTTACTCAATATATGCATTAATCCCACTAAAATGCCGCTTACTATCAGGTTTTTTTAATGAAATAGGGGATGAAAAAGGCGAATTTTGGAAATGTGATATGTTTGATTTAATAATCAATATACCCACTAATAAAAATAAAATTAACAAAATCTGTTTTAAATCATGAAATATAATAAGCTAATTAGATACCTTAGTGTGGGCGGAGTATTATCTATTGATAAAATTTATTTCTTTCTATTAATTTAATGAATCGCGCGCCGGCGATTAAAAATATGATTGAGCTTTTACTCTTCAAGCTGAAAACAAAAATAACTGACTTGACTTACGAAGTCTTAATGTACTTTTCACATTAAATTCACACGGAAAACGAGAGAAATACCCATGGATTTTCTTCGCAGAACTAGAATATATAAAAACTTTATGATCTTCAAATCAATAACAAATTACTTCCATCGATGTCTCACAGACTAATCATAACCTAGACGATAGACTAAACCAACGCTCCACTTGCGCGCAGATTTGCGTTTATGTGGAAGCGACGGAGCCGAGGTCCGTTTGCTGGATGCTAAGCGCCGTATTGGCGACGGAACCTCTCCTAAAACCAAATTCATAACATAACACTCGTAAGACTCTTAACTTGCTTCAAGATGTGTCAAGTCAACATACGGATCTTTCGAAATTCTACAATATGCAACAAGTATTTCCAGCCAAAGTTATAAGTTTGGTTGAAAAACAAAACGTAATGAAAAATTAATCATAAACAAATTGTGAATGCTTTCCAAATTCTATTCGACGAAACTATAATTATATGATCTATAAGTTTAAGTGTATTTTATTAAAATATGTCTATAGAAATGATCAAAACAAACGGTCTAAATGTCAAATTCCGAATTTTGAGAAAATCAACCCACCTAAATGGAAGCACGGGATTTTGGGCGAAAAAAAAACTATCTTTGTAAATAAGGCCAGGATAAACGCGAGATTTATTTTGTTTATGCAAAAAGTGAACAATGACCAAAGACAATTGCAAATGTCACTGACGTGACGTGAAACGACGTTGACGTTGACACTTGACATTGATATTGTGAAATTAATTGACAAAGTTATTGTAATTGTGATTTTAGTTGTGAAATTTGTGTTAAAACTACAGTGAAACCAAAGTGTTTTTGCAAAATTAGTGTTTTATGAAATTTTAAGAAAAAACGGTGTTACAACTTATTTTACTGTCTGTCTTACCCTTCAAAATATGTAAAGGGAATCGATGAAAAAGGACTTCCACGCGGACGAAGTCGCGGGCAAAGCTAGTAATATTATAAACGCGAAAGTGAGTTTGCGCGTTCACGGCTTAACCACTGGACTAATTTTAACGATATTTGGTACAGAGATAGCTTAAACCCTTGGGAAGGATATGGGCTTTTATCCCGTATTTTAAGAAGATCCCTAGGGAGGCAGACGAAGTCGCGGGCAGCAGCTAGTATAATTTATATATAGAGAGTTACGATATTATATTTATTACATGAAATACACAGAAATTATATATCGATAATGATGAATTACTCTATTTTACTATGCAATCATGGGAATAGTAAGTTAATCGTTTTATAGTACTAAGCGCCTGTAGCTAATTGGTCAATTCCCATGCGATCCAAAGATGTTAAGTCACAAATGTTACTCCGGACAATTTTCTCGGACAAATTTCGCGTCGCTGATGAAATTCAATTTGCCTGCCGAATCGAGAATCAGCCGGGACTACAGTCTTTTGTTTCATAAATGTTTGGGTTGCCATTTCGGACGCAATCAAAAGGGATAAAATAAAGGAAATCATATTTTTAGCAAAATCAACAAGTAACTCTCTGGGTTTGATTCAGCATAACTTATCGCGATAAACAATTTCACTTTTAACGCGCTACTTTCGCGTTTTAAGCAATTTCGATTTATTGTACCGCCACAAATATATAACATACTGTTCTTAAATTCATATATAATACTGTTGAACATATTATTATGTAAACATTCTTAAAGACAGAAACATCATCATCACAGCTCATATACGTCCCCACCGAGGGGCACGAGCCTACCCTTAATAATTAGTCAAACCACGCTGGCCCAGTGCGGATTGGTTGACTTCACATACACCTTTGAATTACTTCGTAGGTGTATGCAGGTTTTCTCACGATGTTTTCCTTCACCGTAGGAGCGTCAGATAAATGTACATATGATATTCGTGAACACATTGGTAGGTACATGGCAGGATTCTACTCGGAGCACAGTCCAGTACCGAGTCGAGCGCCACCGACGCTCCCTTTTCACCGACACGTGTATCAGAAAATACAATAATTAATGATATAAAAGTTTCACCACCAATAGATGTGCATTTTTACTGTCTAGAAAATTGCAAAGTTTTTTATTTTGTACCCCAGTTTTCCAAAAAATCGATTAAAACATGTAAAAAGTAACGTTTTCGGTCAGTCACAGCGCGTAAGGGACATTAGAAGCTATGCAATTATCAACCATATTTCCTTGCCATAAAGCAGTCGCCGTTCACGAGTAGATTTCCCTCAATATAAAGTTGAGTCTTTATTCTCATAAGATTTCAATTACACAGCGTGTTAATTTATTAACGCAAAACCTCAAACACCTCAACTTATTTTTATTATAAGAGGATTTATGAAAATATGTCCATTTTTCTTATTGTTGCATTTGTTGTAAATGTAAAATTGAATTCTCGGGCGTATACGAATACGATGTTGCCACCACGGTAATAGTATAATATTACCATGTTGCCGCTTAGCCATCGCACGCGCCGGCGCCGGCGCCGATACGAGATAGAGTTAAGTAAATTCAGAAAGCGGCGTAATAAAAAACTTAGTTTTGGATAAAATTTCATCCATATTTCTTATAAGTGGAATTGATTCTGCTCTTGATTCTGTATACACTATATTCGGGTTTCGGGCAATTTAATTAGCACATTGTATAAACATGGAATGAAAGATTTATATCATTAAACGGAGACGAGTCATCTGCGCGGGTAACTTTAGCTTTCCTTTTCCTTCTGCCGCCAAGCAAACAGTGAATTTACTGGGTACTGTGACCCAAAATGACCATTGCGGTCCCTGTAGAGATTGTATCTGTCACCGGAAAATAAGTAAGTTGATCAATTTTCGAGGTAGTTTATAAACTACCGAAAAATCATAAACGGCAGTTGAAATGTATTAATTATACCCTTTTGTAGGGCGAGCACGAACATTTGCGTCAAAGTGTTATCATCATATATATCATCATCGTGAAATATTTGTATGAGAATTGTACAGGGCGTATTTTGAACTAAATTTGGAAGCACGAATCTTTTGTGTAAAGTTGCGTAGCGTAACGTAGGCGTAACGTTGTACATTCGTATGAAGATTGTGAGCACGAACAAGGTTTTGATGTATAGTATCGTCAAATTCGAAGGCTCGCTATGGAAAACGTACGAATATTTTACGATTGCGAAGCTGCTTCGTGCTACGTACTAGCGCCATCGTATCGTAAATTCGATACGTTAACGTTACAAATCTTACACATATTCGTGCTTGGCCTAATGGTAATTAATCAATTTACGGCGTCTCCCGCCAAAATGATCCAACGAACGCGAGGTGTACACTGATTGGTTGAATGTCTCACTTGCTTTTACCCCGTTTCCCGCCAGTTGCCGCCATCACCGGTTTACGAAACAAACAAACCAATCCCATTCATGCGTGTTTTAATTTAGTAAGCTAACCAGTACCTCGGTAGTTGTGAAGTCCAGGTGAAGCTCGCTTCCACCTTCGGCCTTATCATCACTCCAAATTCCAAATTCCTTGTGGAGTTTGTAGATTCGCAAGTCTTACAGAAACCACGTGTACTATAGGCTACTGTAGCTACTTACCATTAAGTGGGCAGACTGCTTGTTTGCCAATTTTGTATAAAAAAACAGAACTCAGTGCAATGATGACGAAATTCGCAGCGGGACAAGCAGCCTCGCCAGCCAATCTTAACCACTGTTACTCTATGCTAATATAATACTATTGATGGCGGCGTCGGTAGCGCTGTGAACTCGGCACTGGCCTTCTGGCCACTGGTACATTTGTCTGACGCTTCTGCGGTAAAGGAAAACATCATAAGGCAACCAGCATACATCTGGGAAGAAATTCAATGGTGTATGTGAAGTAGACCAATCCGCACTGGCCGAGCGTGGTTGTCTAAGGTCTATTTACCCTAACTTAGGGTAGGCTCGAGCTCCTCGGTGGGGACGTATATGAGCTGTTTTGGTGATGATTTAATTGACCTGCCAGCAGCTAGCCTCAGTATATTATTGTCGTTTTTGAGTTTAAGACTAAGTGGTACTTAAAGTACAATGCAAGTCCCGACTGACAATGGATTTAGAGGAGACACTACAATAATGTTCGTATCACTGAATGTAATTCGCCATAGGAAAAGTTGTCGAGGAGTTCTCCATTTGGGTTTTCCTGACCCTGGATCGCCCCATCATCATCATCATCATCACAGCTCATATACGTCCCCCACCGAGGGGTTCGAGCCTACCCTATATTAGGGTGATTAGGCCTTAGTCAACCACGCTGGCCCAGTGCGGATTGGTCGACTTCACATACATCATTGAATTTCTTCGCAGATGTATGCAGGTTGCCTCACGATGTTTTCCTTCACCGTAGGAGCGTCAGACAAATGTGCATATGAAATTCAAAACGAAAAACACATTGGTACATGGCGGGTCTCGAACCCCGACCCCCCGATTGGAAGGCAAGTGCCGAGTCCACAGCGCCACCGACGCTCGCCTCGGATAAAGATAATTAGGAAGAACAAAGTTTAAACTGGCTTCAGGAAGAGATTCATGTAGGAATATTTTCGTAAGTCAAACCAATGTTTTACAGTGTGTTTGCATCGGAACTGTGTTGCTGATAAAAGTAACATGCATGCCTTCTTGTAGGCTCTTTTTAGATACATCTCTTCTAAATCTACAAACTTGCAAATGCAAGCAGAATTAATTTATTACAACTGTGGAACTTATAAGGGTTGAAGAGAATGGTTAAACAAAGTTGTATGTCTTAAAAGGCAATTATTTAGGAAATATGTATTTTTACTAAAGGCAAACTTCGATGCAAGCAGAATTATTTTTTTGAGGGGAAATAAAGCAAAAATTATTACAGGTTTTCATTTATTTCAGTGATTACTGATTACATAATTATAATAACATACGATACTTAACCTAACTGATTCTAAAAAAATCATTTCCAATATCACCCTTAGCTAGTTATTAAATTTCGGATTAATCCATTAAAATTACTGTTTAAATCTTATATAAATGTAAAACGTGAGGGTGGAATGAAACATTGCATTTTCGCTAATCACTAGGGTATTTGTTTACTTTAAAATTTTGTTTCATTTGACCCCCATTAGAAAATCATCATTACGTGAATACAATACTTGTTACGGTTAAGGAAATCTTTGGTTTAAAAATATATGCATAAAAACAAAACAATTAAAAACAATCTATAAACTATTGCGAGCAACTGCCACGAAAACTCTTGAAAATAACGAAAAGGAAAAATATAATTTTTATCCCACATCTATACAGAAACTTTGTCATCTTAGAGATAATCTTCGAGATATCCCTAGCTTTAAAATTTTTAATTAAACAATTTTCATTTTATTACAATCTAAGATTAATTCTCTGAATTGCAATTTTTATCATATAGATTAACAAACAACTTTGATTTTTTTCCTTATTTAATACAAGTAATACTACCAATATGCTAGATTCCTAAATAACACTATTTACCGCTAATACAGAATAGATATTATGGTGAAGTTATGTATGGAATAGAAATATATAGAAAATGATAACAGTACAGAGGATAAGATAAAGATAGCGTGTGATTAGATAACTAATAAGAATATTGGGTGAAGAATTGACATAGTTATCAATTTGAGTGTAAGACGCTGCAAAAAATGCTAAGGAAGAAGCTCTAACGTCAGTGAGATGATTATGCATGATTTATTGTCGGTATTAGCATAGATCTTTTATATAAAAATTTATGTATGAATTTCTAACAAGAATGAGCCAAGCATCTAAATAAGTTGGAAATATTCACAGCCAGAATGATTCTCCATATTTCAAGTCTAGATATGGTAAAGGGAAGGTAATATTTAAGATTCAGAAATTTTAAGTTAATAGTTAGTTTTTATTTTAATCTAAAATTATCTACAGTGCGATAGTTTAATTTTACTATTTAATTCGAAATTAGGATTAAGGCATCCTTTAAATGGAATGTTAGATTAGCGCTACACAGGAGTGGACGACTTAAGGTTTTCTTCATCAAACCCAATGGTATGATATCCATTCAAGTAATTTGTTTCAACAGAGAAAACCCGAAGCTATCCTCTCCTTGATTTCTTAGACATAGTTTAAAAGTTTATTTTGAGGCTACAGCAAGCTTTGAATGTCTAGGTAAGGATTTCAATTTAATTTTGAACAATACTTAGCTAACCATGTGCTAGATTTAAACTCGATACTTGCTTTTAATTAACTACAATGATCAACGTGGAATCCAGGCATAATAAAACTGGAAGAAGTACTCGAAGAGAACTAGGCGTGAATCGAGGGTTGGAATAGTGATGAGGGGGGAAGAATATAAATACTTTAAACTGGAGTATAGAAGATCGCTAAGAGATATTTCATAGAAGCATTACTAGATAATGGCACTGCGGAATGTACCTGTGTTATAAAAAATTATCCTAAGTCGTCTTAACATTACATTGGTTTCGAACAAGATTACGTTACCTCACATTTTACAGTTCACATTACCTTAAATTTATATTCTTTGAACTACTTTAAAACCACCTTTCTTTTACACATTACTCAAGTTTCCTTTATTGCCAATATTTATCAACCCCAAACAATCCTACCATTCCGTGACTAAGCAAATAGATGTTAAGTTGTGATTAGCGATTAAGCCCTATAGTTAATTAAATTTTCGTTGAAATACAAAGATTCTTGAGCTCAAAGAATCTTTATATTTACAACACACTTACTAAAATCTAAATTAGATGACAAAGTTTCACTTTTGGGAAGAGAGGATCATTTTTATAGTAAAATTATTATAAGCGCCAAACCAATTGAAATAGCTGACATATTTAACGCTCATTTCATTTGGTTCGTAAACGAATCCATATCAACTCCATACAAAAATGGAAGAGGAAGTTGCTGCTTTGTATGGAACTGCATGGGTTCTTCTGTTACTTCATGTAACATATCAAGTCGAAATAATGTAACATTTTCGACAGTTTCCGTGGCAGCACTATTTAGTTAAAACAAAACCACAAAATAAATTATTCCATCATTGGTTGTCAGCATACGTTATTTTGATCAGATAAATTTACACTTTCTCATTTCCTCGCGCTCACTGTAACCTTTCCATTACCTCTACCGATAGTTTCGTGTTCGAACATTCTATTACTAGAAATACAAAATTTAACGTATTTACAACCATTTTAACCTTTTAACAAAACATTCATAAGTACTCCCTCTTCGCGCACAGTCAAAATGTACATCCTTTACAACGCCTCTAAGGACTAGATTTACTTGGAAACAAAAAACCAAATATCAACTGAATTATCCCGACGTTTTGGCATCACTACATAATATATGCTGGAATAGTGTCACTACGACGCTATGCTGTTCTTTATTGTCTGGCAGTATCGTTTCCTTTATAGCTTTCATTTCCACAGTTCTATCGTGCTCTTCTAAGCTTACATTCCGTTTTTGAGCAACGCCAACATCTTCATGAATGATACTGCATACCAGACAAACGTTTTCGTATTCATCCATTATCGCCTAAGCTGAATCGTGTATTTTAGAATTTGGTGATATTTTTATATTACAAATTCATATGATTACATAATGATGCATTTCCCTTTTTCGGCCCAAGGGTTATTTTTCTTGTCCGGGGCGTGTATGAGTGGATCATTTTTCTCATTTTCCTCCACATATTCCCTCATCCTGTAACAACAAAATAATAATTTGTTAAGTAAACGCTTGGTAAGCATGGTCTATCTTGATCGTCGTGAGACTGTATGCAAAACTAAGTCCTTCTTATGGTGGATCACGCGCAATCCATGTTTATTTTTTCGAGCTTTATTGCTCTATTAACATAATAAAGCAATAATTCAACCAGCTTTATATAGTATAGAAATGTAGTTAAGGTTAATAAAGTATAACCTTCTGATGAAGTTGAACTAATACTATCGATGACAAAACAAAACCATTGAATTTTGTTTCTCTTTAGGTATTTTATTGCGTGTAATAAAAATAAGGTGTTGCCAAGATCTCCGTCGTTTTCCCTAGAGCAAGTTCTCTTCAAGCCTTATAGCTTTAACGATTTTTAATACCGATCAAGTTGTGTTAGTCTATAAATACAAAAGTTTGAATTAAATTACAGCTTCCAAGAAAGTTCTTGTTGGCACCTGCAAATATATTGTGCGAGAGTATTGAAAGTTGGGCGTCGGAATTATGGTTTATGTGAGTTTCTGTGCAATAAACGTATTTTATCGCGGTTTCACTCTTCGTTATATTCCTTTAAATATCCAATAAAGCCAACGAATATGACAGTATATGAATTTCAATTGAGAGATTTTGCACGTATTAAGGTTACTCGTAAGTCTTCTAAAGTCTAGTAAGTCTCGTAAATCTTTGTTTTATTTTCTAACCAACTGAGTCGAAAAATTCAATTTATGCCTTTTAACACTAAAGAAATGAATCAAAAAGAACTGATTACTATTAAAAAACATAAGGATTAAACCCCACCACCAAATTCTGGTGATGATATAAGTTGAAGGATAGTATAAGCAGAGTTGATAGTTAGGTGTATTATACATTAATTCGTAGTCACGGTAATCGTTGATTGAAAATAAACGTTGGGCATCAACTAAAAACTATTAAAATGAAGCGAAAAAGACCGATTACGAATGAAAAACATAAAGATTAAGCCCCGCCACAAAATTCGAACAAATAAAAGTTTAGGGATAGTTTAAACAGAGATGATAGGGGTAAATAGATTAATTTGCACCCGTTGTTAATCGTGTTTGGATATGATTTGAACGCCCAAGCTAGGCAATTGGATTACATAATTTTCGACACTTACAGCCGGTTGCACCAAAAATGTTATTTTTTTACTTATACCAATCTGTCACTATTACGAATCCATAAATTAATGTTGCACCAAAAATACGAGTAAAAGTCACAGACATATGTCTTCGGTAAAAGTAACCGTAAAATCCTTGCTACACGTATGTAGCGTTAATTCTACCATTTTAGCTTAGTAGATTTTTAATACCATGTAAGTTTTTTACATGTAGTAAGACGTGTTATTCATTTGTCAAAACGTGACGTTGATAGTGTTTTGACCTGACGTGACGTTGAAAACGCCAAAGCTACTAAAATAAGAAGAAAAAGCTTTGTTGTGTGGTGATTTATATTTTTATGCCTGAGTTATTTTAATAATGCATCATTATATTATATCTGTGTATCTGTGTGTTGGAATCGCTGCCTTCAGTGAGCATTTGACCTACTCTAATGTTTGTTCTTCGACAACGACAACTACCCAAAATATAGATAATTTTTGAATAACATTGTCGGATAGTGAATTGTGTAGTGAAAAGTGAATTTAAATTGTATTTTAAACGCGTTTTCTAACCTTAAACATGAATTACAAATACGAGCGCACCGTCAAAATTTATACTTTTGCGTTATGAGCAGGGCGTGAGCTCCGTAAAAAGTATCCGTAAAACGTATCGCAAAAGCGTGGTGCAACATCTTTTTATGATATACGTTTACTTTATACGTTACTTTTTACGAATTCGTAAAATTAATTGTTGGTGAAAACCGGCTGTTAAAGTTGCGTTGCTGCCATTAGATATGGCTTATAAGTAACTAAACTAGCAGAGCGCCTGCGGTTCCACTGGACATTTTGATGGCCTATTGACTTCCATTAGGGTAGCCATACACGATTTGCCTGTACAGTTGAATTTTACAGGTAAACCCGACCCTGTATGTTGCACAACTGTGCAGTTTCCACACTTGTTCAAGCAATCGAAAAAATATTCACAGGTATACCTGTGCAGTTTAACTGTACAGGCAAAACTGAACGTGTGTGGCGGTTTTGCCCGTTAGTATACCTATGTAGTTTAACTGTACAGGCTGTTAAAGGCCGGGACAAAATAAATAATAAACCGATTAGCGCTTCAGCGTCGAGATTTGCTTGCTTGGCTTCAACTGAGAGTTTGTTCAGGTTTACCGCTACGTGTAGGTATGTCCTCTACTCAGCTGAAGCTTACCTGACGGCTCTAATTGTACAGGCAAACATACACGGTACATCCTACCGCGTATAACACTACCTATGCTAACTTTTTAGATGGTCATAAGTCTTTTTCTCGGGGTGAAATGCGTAACCACACCGTACCCGCCGTTTTGGCTAGACGGCGAGTGTTTGTGGGGCTCTGCCGGTAGACTGCCAGGTCTACCCACTAAAACCACCGGTGTTCTCCCTGCCCTTACGGGTCCACATGGAAAGGTCCACACTGCGACTACCAACATGTCCATATAAAATCTTTCAAAATGCCTATTTTCTTATACAAACAATCGTTTTTGACGAATTAACTATTTCCAATTAATTGGTTGAAAAATTCTAATGGAATTCTTTTCCTTAACAAACTCTCATCCTCTATTTTAAGTAATAGTGAACGTATGACAAAAATGTTCAAACAATTCATTTTTAGATGTTAACAAAAGCCTCCATTCCGAATTTCATACACCTGTATCAAAAATTAACGAAATTCCACATTCAATGCAAAACTCCACCCTCGATTTAGAGGGGGAATTTATAGAAAACTATAATTATAATTATATCACGCTTTAACACGTGCTTACTTATTTTTAAATATAAGCCTTCATTATACATACTAGTATGAAAATACATGCTCATAGCTTCAAAAGTGTCTTCATCTCTTCTGTTTTTGTTTTGTTTTTCTCAAAAATAAAACCTACATCAAAACCACGAAAAAGTCATAAATAATATAAGAATACATACAAAAACATATTTTTTTATGGAAGTCGGTGCCAAGCAATGATCGTGTTGATAGACTCGCAACTGACTTATCAATAGATCAGTCAGTCAGTCACGTATACTAGCTAGCTCTCCGTTAGCAGCTTTCGCCCATGTTATTGTCATTTTTCCTATTGAGAAATTCTATACTTCCTCGTAGTGAAAACAATATAAAATACGAAACTTTTTGAGAATGTCATAAAACTCTTTAGGGATGTACCTACTCGTTTCCATTTATTAGCAGGTTTTATCTTTTAGCTTTAAAAATATCGAAGCTAGAAATTTTCAACCCGTGTATGCGCTGAATATTAAAAATCTTCTTAGTGTACGAGTATGTCAGCATTATAAAAATAATTCAACCCGCATACCCTGAATTTCTAAAAACTCTTTCTCAGTGGTATGTTAGCGTTGTAAAAATACCTTGCTGGCTAAATATCATAGGTGTAATTTTAATACTTTGACGATGGTGAATAATAAATCAGTCAATCAGGACATTTAATTTTATGTTTATAAAGATAGCAGATTTGCTTCGACAGATAGTGATAAAGTCACGTCGAAATCACTTGGCAACATATACAACGTTTATATCAGAAAAGACAGATTCAGCATTAATAATTCAACAGGCCTACACCGGTCCAAGTAGCGAACCCTGCGCTATCCCTGATATTGCTGAGGCCTGTGCAAGGAGGGACGATTGTTCTTTACGGATAAAATTGTATATTTTATGCTGATATTGTTACGGTCTGTGTTCCATTTGCAATAACAGCTGCGCTTTTTCAGGAATCACCGATTTATTGATGTTGACTATATCCGTCTATGAAAATTAGTCTGTTATTGCATTTTCAGGTTGTTCTTTAGTACTAGCCGCCTCCTTTGGCTAGTGGTGGTTACCACCTAGTATAGATCTAGAGATTCGGGGCTTTCTAATTGATTTGGCTGGTGGTAGGGTTTCTGAGCCCACCTGGCCAGCTGCCACCGCGTTACCTAAGCTTGTCGCTTGTAATAACAATCTATATAAATAAAAATGGATCGCCAAATGTGTTGCTAAACGCAACACTGGAGAATGGCCGATGGACCGATTTGGCAATTTTTTTTCATATTTTCCTTAAGGCACAGGGGAGTTTTTTATAGAGAGAAAATCTATACAAATAAGTATTATTGAAGTGTCTGTTTGTAATTTCTAAATAACAAGTTTTTACTAAATGGGTATGAATGTATATCGGATAACAATAACAAAAACACAATTAAAAAAATTTTGTCTGTCTGTCTGTCTGTTTGTTCTCGCTAATCTCCGGAACGGCCGGACCGATTTTGACGGGACTTTCACTAATAGATAGCTTATTATATAAGGTATAACATAGGCTAGCAGGCTTTTTATCAAGATTGGTCCAGCCATTACTATTCCGCGCACGAAGTCGCGGGCACAGATAGTACATAATAATTACGTGGAAAATAGTAAAAAGAACACTTTTCTTTTCTCATATAAATCACAGAGTAAATAACTTTTGACAGAACGATGTCTGTCCGGGCAGCGAAGATCCATCTTGCTTGCCGAGCATGGCAGAAGAGGTTCGACAAAAACAAACTAAAAAGTATGTTAATTAGCATAATTATATTGTACTGTATAATGTCAGTTTGTCAGTCTGCGGGAGGGCCAAAACTTTGTAACATAGGGATTCCTAGTACAGGTTCTGCACTCTCACGATGGCTACTCATTTTTTAATGAATCAGAAACGTTTCCGTTCCCATACATTTGACAGCATATCTGTCAGATGTCAAAACATATGGGAACGGTAACAATTTGGTTTTGGTTAAGGAGCCTATTATAAAAATACGCGCAGATTAAGTATTCTTTGTTAAAATTATATGTACCTTTAGTTGGTCGCAATAAATAACATTTACTTGATAAAACTAGTTCATATTGTTATCTACAATAATAATAAGCGGTTTTTAGTTAAGTTATTTTCCCGAAGCATGCTTAGGCAAAAACTAACGCGGACCTGATTTGGGAGCTCGAATATACAGATTCTGTTAAATATCAACTATCAAAATATTTATTTTATGTTACACTTCAATAATAATAAAATATATTTCGTTATATGGCTCCTAAATAAACAAAGAAATGCTTAATCCAATCAAATTTTCTAACGAATGGGCGTCGAAACATGGCTTATGATTATGTACGAAATTCTTCATCGTTTAAACGTAATTTTATGCCAAAATGTAGTTTCACGTTTGCTTAAACTGTTGTATTATTTGTACGTTTATCAATCGATACTATAATTTTTATGAATAAAATAAAACAACTACTTAGAGATGCGACCATGATGCCAATTTGTTTAGTACCGCGCCTCGCGATTTTGTGATAGGCCTCTTAAAACGTTCGTAAAAAGTGCTATTGTCTCCCTTGCTATCTCACCTTTATCGGATCACAACAATGCTTTTAACAGTGTGACTATGACGACAAACTTGGGCAAGACGGGACGGTGGTAGTTAGCCTGGTAGGCTCAGCAGCCCTATAAGATAATAATGTCCTCCCAACCGATATTCGGTCACGGCGGTCAATCTCAACAGAGACTAGCCATCTGCGCAGGAGATGTTATAGTGCACAAGTGACTGCGCAAACGCAAGTGCACTCTCCGCTCCTTCACTCGCATAGTCCGATGGGGCGGTTAACTGACACGACACGCATGAGGCGCCGGACTTTGTATACCGTGCCTTCCGAAGCACGGAGGAGCTTGAGATGTTTCTTTTTTTGGTCCCCCATCACAGTACTGACCTTAGCAATCGTTTACTGAGCGCACAAGCCAAAGCGCCACCAAAGTTCCATAGATATATTACAATTAAATGAAATGATTAAATGATTCTGATCCAATTTTAAACTCCAAATAGGGGAAATTATGGACAGAAAGTAGAAGGTAAATACAAAAAAGCCGGTCGTCTCAAACTTCTTGGCTTCACAAACTTATAATCATTATTTTTGGGATGTTGAGAAATATATTAAGGAAGTAAGAAATTAAAGAAGTAATATTTGAAGTAAAGTTTTCTTTAGGGGGTGTTGGACAAATACACAGTGTTTCAAAAATACCCGTAAAGCGGAAAGAGGATTAAAGGTTCTCTTATAACAACCAACCCAAGCAGAAAAACTTCTGTTCCCTGCTGAAAAGAACCCAGAGCCTTCAGATCCACACTGGGTTGTCACAACCGCTGGATCGGAGGCGGTTGGAGTTTAAAAAACTTACTTGTATTCAAATACTTAATTTCAAGTTTCACTTAACAGCTGTTAAGAGCATGTTGCTAAGCTCAGACACCGTTAGCTCCGAGATCATTTCAGTAGATTTATTACGCACACACCCCGAAAACGTTTTCAAAAGACCAGCGGTAATTGGCCGTAAGCACCTGAAAAAGTTGTTTTTTCAACCAAAAAACTTTAATTTTGCACCAGCATCTTTTTATTCGCGGAAAATACGAGAATGGGCCAAGTTACGTCATTTGTTAAAGCGTAATAAATAAAAACGGGCCTGCGCCTAAATAATTAGGATAGTAACAAATTCCTTTTTTTAGGGTTCGGTACCTCAAAAGCAACGGCACCCTTATAGAACAACTACGTTGTCCGTCTGTCTGCCTGTCTGTTAAAATCCTTTTTGTCAAAAACGCGTATAGAAATCAAATTTAAATTTATATCAATCACTCGAGTCTTCGGTTTCTTTCATTTATAAAACAATTTTTTTTCATGTTTGTGACTTTGTATTTGTTTAAAAATGGTTAATAAAATGAAGAATTAAAAAATTATTATAGTCAAAAATATAAAATTTATAAGTTCTCTCGAATGTTAATACGTAGGTAGTTATTAATTGTGAACAATGAATACTTTGGCTTAACAATACAAAAGAGGTCAATACAGTTAAAATTTCATCCAAGCTGGTAAGGGCTCGGTGGCCGAGTGGTCAAGGCGTCAACACGGTGTGTTGAAGAATCGGATTCGGTCCCCGCTCGCGACGAAATATTTTCTTTATTAATCTATTCATTTCTTAAAATTATACTTGTAAGGGCCGATTTTTCAATCGTCAGATAACCTTTAACTGTAGAATAAATATGGCGGTTTGACAGATTTTCTATATAAAAGCTGTCATATTTATTCCGCAAATAAAAATTATCAGACTATTGAAAAAGCCCTAAGTCAACGCAATTATAAGATAAGCTGTTTATGTCGCATATTTTGACAAATGGCCATATTTTGGCTTTCACAAGAGAATACCTATAGATAGGGCAAGGAAAAATTTTGAAAACTGTAAATTTGTACATTGACCCTTATAAATATTTAGATAACTTTGTATGGAACCCTCGGTGGGCGAGTCCAACTTACATTTGGCCGGTTTTTTCTTTTACTGGTACGCAATCAACATTTTTTTTATATCTAACTGGTTGACTGGTAAATTACCCCTTATGTCCGGGTATGGATTCTGGATGACGGGGGCAGAAATTTTACTGCTTTTATTTGGCTTGGTAGGTGGAAGGGCTTTAGAGCCTGCCTGACTAGCTACCATCGCTTTAGTAAAGTTTGTAACGAGGTGCCAATCCTTTCTTAAAACAGCAACTCGCTGCATTTCTGCCTAACCTGGTTGCATTTAAAGCTGAACTATATTTTCATATTTGACATAACTTTCAGTCACTCAATTGCCGACATCATCACGGATGCTTAAAAAGTCGCGATGTCACTATTTAATATAAATTAATATTTTTTTATCATAAATACTATTTATGGATACAATAGTGAAATAGTGATGTCCTAATATCTTTAAATGTAATGTCTAGGTACTTATGTGTAAGTTTATGCACTGCTAAGTTTTTATATATTTGTGTTTCATAGTTTTGTAATAGTCTGTACATCTGTTACAAAGTCCCTTTTCATGTAAACTATTTGTTGATGTGAAATAAAAAATGAGTGACGAATCCTCTGGCGCATTATTAACTGGCCCGACCCTACCCTCCGCAGTCTGCACTACGTCACCACGTTACGAGTTTGTCACCATATGAGCAATGTTTAAACATTTATGTGTTTCGACAATAAGAACTTGAACGCCACAGCCTAAATAAATACACTTTTAATGCAGATACAGCGTATCTTGAATTTTTAATTTCACCGCTATCTCTAATCCTTTCATCTGAAAATTCAATTTGCCACTCTCACGTGAAACATGACAGCCACGCACTCTGGTTCTGTCGAAAGATTGGATTGCCTTACCGAGGTACGTGGAGCGACTTAGCACGCACAAATAAACAAATTCTCCTCGTTTGTGGCCTGTTTTGGGTTTCACTAATGGATAAGTGCCGATCTGGTGCCGATATCCGATTTTCAGAATACAACGTACCTCACATCAAAATTATCTTAAGTTATTTAAGGCCACTTTAAATTATGGTAAGTATAAGCAATAACGTCTACATCTGTTATGTGGTCTGTGTCAAGTTTCTCGAATTGATATGTGCTGATTTAGTGCCGATTTGTTTTCCAGAATACGACGTGATTCACATGTAATTAATCTTAAGCTATTAATTGAAGTTAACTTTAAATTACTTTAGGTATAAGTAATATATTCACATGTGGCCTTTAAATTTTGAGGTTTCTAGTTTCTTGAATTGATATGTGCTGATTTTGTACCGATTTGTCATTCGAAATACGACCTTTCTTCAAAATTATCTTAGAGCTGATTTAAGGTGCCGTTGCGCCTTGACGTACAGACTGCAATATTCTTTTCATCCATAGCCTGTTTTACTTTAGGTACTTGATTTGTTGTGTGCTGTGATCTGACGCCAATTTTAAAACCGTGTAGATTCTTATAAATATTCTAAATTTGCCGCTGAATAAAAAAAATGAACAAAAATTGTGTGCCAAAGCTTATTGCAGAGTTACGGAGCGGATCAATCCCTGCTAATGTTAAGCATTTATAACGTGGCAATAATGCTTCAATGACCCCTATCATTAGCAGAATTGAGGTCTTGATTACCTTAATGATGATTCATGGATATAGATAATCCGCTTGATTCTATGACAAGCTGTTTAATGTCAATTTATTATGCCGTACATAATAATACGAAATACATAACATATTTGTAACCATCTGCAACTATCTGCAACTTTGTAAATTAATTAAAGAGAGCAATCCCTGAGTTTTTAGTTCGCTCTTCTCGGAGAGGTCACAGATGTCAGGTGTGTACTTTATATCTACCAAATAACATATTTTAATTTCATTTCATTGACTTTCAGAATTCGTCCTAACATCAAAATTGTCTTAGAACAGGGTTAAGGTACTTTGCGACTTAACACACAAATAAGCAATAGTCTCTTTGTTTATGACTGTGTTAGTTTTTGCAAATTGATGAGTGCCGATCTGGTGCCTATTTGACTTTCAGAATAAGTCGTAAAATCATTTTTTATCAGAACAGAAGATGGGTATCGTTGCGCCTTAACGTACAGGTATGCAATATTCTCTCCGTTTGTTCTGATGCCGATTCGACTTTTAGAATACGTTGTATTCTTAAAAACATCTAAGGATAGAATTAAGGAACCCTTACGCCTTAATTACGGTGAGCTGCAACGATAACTGCATCTCAACTGCTTGAATTCATTTGCTAGGATAATGCTATTATTGTGTTGGCGCTTTCTGCATACTATGCATATGCCCACGCGTGGCTATCGTACGGCATTACACTATGGGGGAAAAGCACGAACGTACAAAATATCTTTCTAAAAAAAAAAGTGCATCCGAATCCTATCCAACATCGATATTACCTGTAGCTGCAAACCGTACTTTAAGAAATATAATATTTTAACTTTAACTTCACTATACATATTCGAACTGTGCAGATTTGTTAAAAAATACCAACATTTTTTTACAAAAATAGGCGAGGTACAGATACGGTATCCTTCGAGATACGCAAATAATTTAATACTTCCCCCATCAAGATTGAAAATGCATTGCTCGAGTCCATACGTTATGGCAATTAAAATATTTAACAAACTTCCTCACAATTTTAAAAACGAAACTGACGATTAAAAGTTTTTTAGAACTCTTAAACAATTGTTGACAGAAAAAGCATACTATAGTCTAAATATCTACTTAAATGATAAACTATGACAAACATTGCTATTTATTTTATTTTATTTAATTGCTCAGTTATAAAATTTGACATTCTTTTAATACTATTGACATCAAAGCAAAGTAAAATAATCTATAAATTATTAATAATGATACCTATTAAATAAATATGTACTTAAATGATAAATTATGACAAACATTGAAATTTATTTAATTTAATTGCTCTCTTATAAAATTTGACATTCTTTTAGTACCATTGACATCAAAACAAAGTAAAATAATTTATAAATTATTAATAATGATACCTATTAAATATTTTTTGACCAAATACTTATATTAAATAAATAACATATAGACATTATAAATACATTCTTATGATATAATAAATTGCTAACACTAAAACTAAGAAATTAAGAAATTAAAGATAGCCTACGTGACTTTGACTTGTACCTAATTCACACTGAAAGGGTAAAAATACAAGAACATTTTGTTAAGATTATGAAAAAATCTACCCTCTCCTCAGCTCATCATTTATATTGCTGTGCCTATCAGGGTCCATAATTGTGCCTATACTATAACTACTTAAGAACCCATGTAAAAATTATGGTATGCAATAAAACTTTTGAATTTGAATGTGTATGACGAAATATTTTACTGAGCCTGCTAAAGCGAAACTATAAGTCTTATGACAATAATGTTTTCACTGGTGAGGCTAATGAAGCGACAATCAAAGCTATGTAATCATCAACATTATTATGATGTAATAACTAATCCCCGTAAAATGTAAATTTTGTGAATTGGCCTTGCTTTAACATTCTATCTATACATATAAAAGGAGATGTTCCTATCTATAGACGCACGCACAGCCGTAACCGCTAATGGTAGAAACGTGAAATTTGGACAGTTGTTTTAATTCAAAATGTTAACGCACACTAAGAAGGGATTTAAAAAAAATAACCCTAAAGGGATGAAATAGGGGTTGCAAGTTTGTATGGAAAAATCTTTAAATTAGCAACGATTTTGATAAAACTTGAGATTCATGCTCTTAAAAATATTTCATTTGACACGTGTTTCATGATTTATTGGAATTCATCCCCTTAGGGTGCAAAATAGGGGTTCATAGTTTCTAGGGAAATTATTTAAATCTGCTCCAATTTCTATGAAATTTATTATCCGGGCTTAAATAGGCTACAAAATGATTTTTCCTACGGGAAAATATAAAATTCCCACAGGAAAACAATAATAGCGCGGGCGAAGCCGCGAGAGGAAAGCTAGCAGTTATATAATATGGCTAAATTTCATGTGATATTATACGTAATTTTCTACCTACCTATAGGGTTTCATAATTATAATTAGTACACCCAAGTTCGACACATTATCCCATTTTGCAACCCATCATAATAACCTCGGACACCGTACATAATCCTAAACATAACTTGCTCGTATTGTTAACTCTATATTTGTACGGAACTAATATTCGAATCTGCCGATACGGAGTGATGAGCTGCTAATAACATATCGATACTTCGTGCGCTTCGTTAACGAATTCAAATCATAACTTCTTATTGAACTTGTAACTCCGACTCGGGCTTCAATAAATTAACATGACGTGGCGTATTTAACTGCATTAGTACCGCAGAGCGTCTTAACGAGTCGCTGATCTGCGAGTACCCGCTGTAATTAAATTTATGAATGTCACAAACATGTTGCCAAGGCGTCCAATAACATTAGTAGCAGTGTCCTTGGCGACATCGCGATCATTAGCAATGTTACATTGCTAATGATCGCGATGTCAGTACTGTACAGTACAGTACAGCCACTTGTATCTAGTGAGGATCGGTTAGGGGTTCCACCCCTTGCTTTTGCAATAGTGACGCGATTGTCATACCGTACTCGTATGTTGAGTTACTAGTTTTTATTTAGGTCTTCATTGGGATAAAAAATATTTTACAAAAAAATCGAAACCGACTTGGATTTTTTTTATTTTTTGTAAAATATTTATTATTTTTTTGTGAATGAAATTATTATAGTGAAAGAACGAAACTTTTCCCTTGATTTTCATGGGATCCCATCATCAGATCCTGACTTTGGTAACCTTGGGACCACCCCAGGAGTATCTTCCATCGAATACAAAAATAAATTTGAAAATCGGTCCAAAATTGGCGGAGTGGTCGCGTAACATACACACAAAACACGTTGGATACACCTAAAAATTTAAGGGTTTCCCTCGATTTTTATGGGATCCCATCATCAGATCCTAACTTTGATGACCATAAGACCTCCCTTGGAGTATACTCTATCGAATACAAAAATAATTTTGAAAATCGGTCTACATTTGGCGGCGTAATCGCGTTACATACACACAAAAAAACATACGCATCGAATTGAGAACCTCCTCCTTTGAACCTGAAGTCGGTTAAAAAGTATCCTACATTCAGTGCCAAATTTTAATGAAATCCGTTCAGTATTTTTTTTGCAAGATTGATAACAATCGACACAGTCACATTTATATACAAAACGAAGTGCTAATATGCGTGTGTGAATAAATAATAACTTACTTTTGAAATATTTCAAGTAAACTAAAAATGATTTGTAAAACACCGTTTATCTTAGAACGACTCTTTCTGAAGTCTACGAAGAAGAAATCTTTTACAAATTAGAAAGAGAGTGTAAGATAGGTTTGTCGATAAATTTGTGTTGGTAGTTTTGGATTTTGGGTCGTCAATGAATTTTAAAACAGACCGTTTAATACCACGTGGGTCGTGGTATAAACAAAATGTGTAACTTCGAAAACTAAAATCCCACTTCCGAAAATCACGCCTCAAAAATTATGAAACAAAACTCAAAAGGTTTCTTCTCATGTGAAATTGTTACGTACAAAATATTCGATATATTTAATTCTTTTTCGTGCCCGAGTTTTCAGTGGTCGAGTTTTAGGTTTTGAACTTGCTTTTTAAAGATATTATTTTTGGGTTATAAGTCTTTGATAAAGTATTTGTAAAACCGCTTTAAGATGATGCTCTCACTGTTCAGACGTGATTTTACAAATAATTCAAAATTATTGCGTCCGTTTTAGCATAGTCCTAGGAAACGGCTAATTAGTAACAGATTTTTTGAAATATATCTACTTTCTTCTAAACAACCTATTTAAACAATTTTTACTATTTAAAAATATAGATACAGATTATACTGCGAAAGTTTTAATGTAACAAAAAAATTTGAATCGCTGCTATCATAAATGCGAAAGTGCTTCTGTCTATCAGTTACGTTTTCACCTATAAACCAATCGTAATATTTGGTATAGATAGATAGCTTAAGTCACGAGGAAGGTCATCGGTTTTTTTATCCCGTAATATTACCGAATTCGTGATATAAATGAATTCCACGCAGACAAAGTCATGGGCAACAGCTAGTTACTTTATAACCGTTTTCACCGACTATCGATAACTAAAATTATTTCAAAACCTTTCCCATCCCTAAGCGTTTTACTCGCGGGTCGGTATACGTGGCCCCGCGGCATGTTGATATAATTTTGCGCCCGCACAATTCGTGCGTGTCCGAGTAGCGATGTCTACGCGAGATTATTCGCTGAACGGCACCGAAGGGCTACTCTCTAAGTCCGTAATCAAAGTTTCAAGTACAAAAATCGACGTACATTTCCGCGCGCTGTCATCAACCTCACCTAAGCATGCGCGATCTCACTGCGTTGTACAGCTAATATTGAAATTAACACTTTGATTACGGGCTTAGAGAGTTGCCCTTCTACAGCGACCAATAATTTTTGGATATTATGCGATGCTTGTTCGAGTGAATGAATTTTATCAATAAAACAGCATTTGACCATGTTAATTGTATTGTAGCAAAACACAAAAAAGTCAAATCTAATATAAGAATACACACAACATTTCCAAATCGATAAATAAATGTCGGAGTTATGAGGTAACAAACATAAAAAACCATACAGTTGAATTGGAAATCTCCTCTTTTTTGTCGATTAAAAATAATAATAAAATATTTCCTGTGTATTTTTTGTAATAACAAGCTATCGTACAGTAAGTATAAAATTATGTCACAGATAAGATATTTTTTCCTCAAACGAAACGGTACGAATATATTTCCAATACCGATCTCCATTTAGTTAAGTATCCATTGAGATAGCACGGATCGCAGCCTACAAGCCTGACGTCATTGCTGACAGCAGCCTTCAGCCAAACTCGCCGTGAAGCCAGTCGGCGTGAATTTCAGAACTTCCGTGAACCTAACAAAGGAATCTTCGTTACAGTTACAAACTGATTTGCTTTTGTTTCAAAGCGAAGGAGCTGAGGAGCTGCACTGATGTTGATGTCGACGAAGCTAACGTTTAGACCAGTGCTACACTAAACGCTTTACAACAAACATCGAGCAATTGTATGAAGGAGTGAAATCAAAGATCTCATGTCTTTGTGTAATGCGACATCCGATAGGTGGACAAAAATATTTGAAGCGATGTAAATAAAGTTTCACTTAAAAAACAAAACCATACACCACTTTTCGCTATGAATAATATACCTACTTAAACGCCATTTAGTGTATACTAGCTGTGCCAGCGAACTACGTTTCGCCGTATATTTTTTACCCGTTTTTGCAACATTTGTCATTGATGCTCAGCTCCTATTAGTCGTAGCGTGATGTTATATAGCCTAAAGCCTTCCTCGATAAATGGACTATCCAACACAAAAAGAATTTTTCAATTTGAATCAGTAGTTCCTGAGATTAGCGCGTTCAAGCAAGCAAACAAACAAACAAACAAACTCTTCAGCTTTATAATATTAGTATAGATTAATCGTAATAAATACATTCTATCCCGAACTCCGTATTCGCATTGCTTTGTCGCGAAATAGAAACTTGATTTTTAGAATAAATAGGTATTTATAACTTAAAATGTATTCTACGAAGCTTGTGATTAACTTGCAAGCATACACTATCCATAATATTATGATACCAAAAACACTAACTTGAAACGAATGAGGCGTCTCCGTTATTTTACAAGTTCCATTCACAAGTGTTTCCCAATCTCGGAGTCTATTGATATAGTTTCTCGGAGTTTGCTGTACGTAGTTAAGTCGGCGACTGAACTAGGAAACTTGGCTTCAGCTAGTTATCGCTCCAGCAATTATTGGTGTTGGCAGGCGATCAGGATCAGATGGGTTCATTAATGTTTCTTTTGTCGCTTCTGATTGGATATTATTGCGACGCTATTCAACACTATGACGTCTAGCATGAAACGTATTGTGTCAGTTAGAGACAAAGCGTAAAGGCTCTGAAAGGCAAATATTATATTTTGTCTTTTTTTATTTCCTCGGAAATGCGATGAAAAGCATTGTATTACTCGACTCTTACAAATTTGTAAGTTTCCTTATTCTTAACCAATTTTCAAGAAATCTATAAAGATTTCTAAAATGGATGTTAAAGCGTAGTTGTTAACAGTGAATACGGACTAATTTGGCTTAACAAAGTACCAAAGAGATCAGTACAGTTGAGATATTTCGTCGCGGTCGGTAAGTGCTCGGTGGCCCAGTGGTTGTAGCTTAATTTTAAACCAAAAAATAACCCCCATCTGTTTTTCTAACATATCAGGACTTCAGGAGTGATTTGTAATACTTACTTTTGGTGATACGCAGTCGTACCAAACTACACGCGGTCGAGGTCACGGGAAAATGTAGTATTGATATTAATAATAAATAATGGCAATTCAAAAGAGGAGACAAAGATAAGACCTTCCGAGTTTCTCATCTCTTCTTCTCGAGAAGGCTCTCCCAAATTCCGAACAGGTGTAGAGTCTACTATTTTTGTCATTTAACTTGTATTTGCATACTAATAACTATATTAAATTATTTATTGTTATACTAGCTGTGCCCGCGACTTCGTCCGCGTGGAATAGTAACTTTTTGCAGCAATTTTTTAAAACATCTTAATAGCCTATGTTATACCTTATATAATTAGCTATCTATTAGTGAAAGTCTGGTCAAAATCGGTCCAGCCGTTCCGGAGATTAGCGGGAACAAACAGACAGACAGACAATTTTTTTTAAATTGTGTTTTTGTTATTTGTACCCGATATACATTCATACCCATTTAGTAAAAACTTGTAATTTTGACATTACAAACAGATACTTCAATTTTATTTATTTGTATAGATATCTTAGTTCATTAGATTTTCGGTTGATTAGATTTTTATGTTTTGTTTGACGTCAATAAGTGCCTGTATACTGAACAAAATTTTTTGGGTTTGAAATTGATTCAAATAATTGTCAACCAGCTAAACATTTAAATTCTATGACTGTACTTTAATAAAAGACAAATTAATTACTTTAATAAAAAACTTTAATCATATTATTACAATTTTAGCAATTAAAAGAAGTATAACTAGACTTTCTTGGTTGTTCTTTTTAAGAAGACTCTCCCAACTTATAGAACAGTTATTAGAGTCAACTTTGTTACAATTGTATTTGATGTAATGAAATGCCCATAAAAGTGAATGTTGAATAAAAATTTTTGAATTTGAATTATATTTCTTTGAAGCACCATAAGTACCGTTTCAATTAGTCCGACAACTTAAAGCATAACGTTCTAATGAGTATCAATCGCTTACAAATTGGCTTAGGCGATTTCATAACGCTACCACATATGTTATACAGGTAGAGGTTTGTCACTAATTTGATAGGTACTCAATATCTAAGCTTAGCACATGAGTGAAGCATACTTTAAAATCTAGGGTTATTGTTATTCTAGCATACGATAGATTCCAGGAGCTTAATTCTGCTAGCGTTAACGCATTTGTGGTGTGTCGATAACGCTTCAATAGCATTGCCTTTTGAGACAGTTACTGTCAGTTAACCGATAACAAACTAAAACATTTGCCACCATTGACTTATCAATAAATTTTAGTATGAATAAATTGCAGCACGAAAAGTATATGTTACGGTCAGAGTGAATAATCGGTGATTATTAATAATTACCGGTTATAGTACATTACGATATTAGTGCGTTAAGATGTTATAACCAATACGCACGTATATCGTACGACGTTTTTTAACACATTTGCGAGGAAACAGAAAAAAAACATTATTTTAAATAACCTCAATCTGTGTATGCACACTGTTACTTTCCCGCCATTTTAACAGCGCGCTAGCGCTGCCTACTGACTAGCGCCGCGCGGCGATTAGTTCGAAATTTGAATAGCGACAGCGCGCTGCTCACTAGCTGGAGTCGTGCGGCGGCGATCAGTTCCATATTTGAAATGGCAAATAATACTGTTATGGAATTTGTATAGACTATAACTTAACTATTTGCTTTGGTAACAAACGCGTTTTTTATGACCCGCTTTACATATTTAAAACCGGTGGAATTACATCAGCTTTACGAGCAAGGGTGTTAAAAAAGTAATTAACCTGAACTGACTCGGATTACCTCAAATATAGTTGGATAGACCACTCAGAACCAACTCGGAGCACCTCAAACACAGTTGCGGATAGGTTAAGTTATTTTTTTATGACCATACAGAACAGACTTGGGGAACTTGAAACACAGTTGGTTACCGATTATTTTCTCTGACCGTAACATATATACGTGACAAAAAGCAGTTTTATTGAAGCACTATCAAGACACGAAAACGACGTTTAATTTAGCAGAATTAGGCCCCAGGTACTCAATAATAAATAAAGGCTCTCGACAAATATCGCCTGCATATATAAGTATATAAATGAATTGAATGAATTAGTAGATTGTACAACAAGAGCAAAACGAGTCATTCTACCCGAGACGTACGGAGAGGGTGGCTATATAAACGTCTCGGGTTTTACAGCAACGTTCCACGAAATGTGACTGATTTGCCTGTTCATAAGATTAAAGCGCATGTAAAAGACCTTTATGAGAAAAGTTCATTATAATGTTAACGATTATTTGTTTTGTATACATCTCTCGTTACTTACAATGTACATAATTCTTACTGTGTATATATATATATACATATAACTATACATATATGTATGTAAACAATTGTTACTGTGTATGGTAACAATATAATTTATCGCAAATATTAATACTTCTGATAAAGCTAATATTTACTAGCTAAAAGACGTCTTGAATGGGTGGTAGGTAAAAATTTTTATGAATCAATAGAGCTTTTCATCAAGCCATATTTGAGTAAAGACTATTCTGATTTTAATTTAGTATAAGCTTTAGTCTAAATGCTAAATACATTACTCGTACTTCCAAAACTGGTAACACTACAAATAGCTGTTCCTCCAACACAAGCATAACCCATCTAATTCAAACACGCTCCCTAATTAATCTCGAATTACACCATAAAAACTTAATCCATTAAACTGTTCTGAAATACTATTCGCACAACAAGTAAGCCGTGCGCTCTCTACATACACAGCGATAGAAGCGAATGGTCTGATTCCATCCGTCTCTATCACCGTGTTTATATAGAGACGTCGAAATGAGAATAGAGTCATTAATTCCGATCGTTATTATGTTACGGCTGTTGTTAATAGCCACTAATACAATAGAAACGCTCCTTTATAACTGTTATGGATCATGTGACCGGGACTTTCGGGAGGAGAGATTTATTGGTGAGTCTCATGGCTATTAATGGATCGCGCCATAGTCCTGATTGGTTGTTTGGTTGCAGAGATGGTGAATGCTTATTGGAGTGGTTCTAGAAATTACATTTTAGATACGAAAGCAAGATTACAGTAAGGTCTACATTTTTGAAGTATATCAAAATAAGTGGGGTATATGCAAATTTTCTACTACCTACAACCAGCGGACCTAATAAGGCCTCATCGTCGGAATCCGAATACGATAACAATATTGCTTGCAGTGCAACTATATCGCTGCAAAAATTGCAGTATGTAAAAGGCCTTTACGTTAGATGCTTTGGAAAGAGATCCTTGAAGTTCAGTACTCAATGGGAGGGGTGCGGGATCTAGGGCGATGTCAGTGAGCGTAAAGGCCTTATTACATTACCCTATTTCTCGGGCCCTGTCGGCAGGGACAGGGTAGTGTAATAAGAAACAGGGAGGCAGGGTCCCTAAATAGGGCGACCGACCTCCCTGCCTCCCTGCCACGCTGTAGATCGTGTACGGAGCTCAGTCGTGTGGCCGCGAGCGCAGGGTTTACACGTCGATTTAAATTGCTAGTGTGTTTAGGTTTGGAGTATATTTTTTTATTCGGGGATTTTATTTATTTTGTTTTATTGAAGTTTATAGGGATATGCCATATCTTTGGAAAAAGAACATAAAGCCTACTCAAATAGATATAATAAAGGAGAAGGTTCTATGTTCGACTGTATCTATTTTTTTATGTATGTTCACCGATTACTCCGCCATTTGTAGACCGATTTTCAAAATTCTTTTTGTAATCGAAAGAGTACACTCCGGGGCTGGACTTATTGTCACCATGTCATGATCTGATGATGGAATCCTGGGCAAATCGAGCAAAACCCTTAAATTTTTATAGGCACGTCCAACGTGTTTTATATCTTTTCTTAGGATATTCATGTACTCGTATTTGCGTCTGGTAGGTAGTCATCGTGTCATGTGACTGAGCATGACATGAGCTGATGATGTAAGGTTAATCATTAATAATTCTTTCAAAGCTGTTTAGAGAGAATGACGTTTTATTTTAAGTTATTGTAGTGTTTGCCTTGGCTCAAATTCTAATACGCATACTCGTATAAGAACTTAACTAAAAATATTGAAAAAAATGTATTTAAACAAAAAATAAAACCGACTTCAAAAACACCAAAAAGTCATAAATAATGTAAGAATACATCGCAGTTTTATATTGAAGTCGGTGCCAAGCAAAGATCACCTTCAAAGTTTAAAAAAATATAAGAACAATTAGGTAATATAGCTACTTAAAAGGCACCAACTTCAATACAAAACTGTGATGTTGTATTATTCTTATATTATTTATGACTTTTTGAAGTCGGTTTTATTTTTTTGTAAAAAAATATTTTTTATATTTTTATGTAGATTGCACGGTACCGACAGCCAAAGTCACCGCTAAGCCTTTTTTGGGATTTTGATAAACTCGGTGCCCTAGTGCTAGATGTGCAAAACGTTCGACGATCGACTTTCGATTCGACTGAGAGCGAGTTATGCAGGCAGCGCTTTTATAGGCACATGACAAACAGGGTCCGAGAAATCGTGTAATGTAATAGGCCACGCGCCAGACAGGGCCCGATAAATCGGGACCCGATAAACAGGGTCCGAGAAATAGCGTAATGTAATAGGCACTTAAGTTTTGGCGGAGTTTCGAAGTGACTCTCCGGCGACGCGAGACAGTGGCTGGCCGTCTAACTACAAACTACTGTATTGCTGAAAATCTCAGTGTGTAAACGGCCTTTACTATGACTTACTTCTGTAAAGTTTAGAATAAAAAAAAGTCTGTCTAATCTTGATTTTACATTTAAACTTTGAACTTCCGTTTTATCCCTTTAGTGGGTGAATTTTGGAAAATACTATCTCAAGGAATGTCTATTGTCGACGTCATAATAACTCTGCAAATTTCAGCGCAATGCATTCAGTGATTTGGGCTGTGTGTTGATAGATTAGACAGAACGGTTGCCTTTATATACAGATGGTGGCGACGGATTAATCTTCTCAAGCCATTGTTACATTATTTACTGTCTATTCCCCCTACGAGTGTAGCAGCAGAGAGGACTTTGTCTAATGCAAGTTATTTTTGCAAAAATCAAATCCTATCTTTTTGAAAATACATTAGATGCTCTAAATTTTTACGTGCTCACAAAAAAATTAAAAACAATACTCATAATTGTTAAGTTTATACTTGTTACGATATGATCAATAAACTACTTAACGTAACATCTTTCTTTTGAATGCTTCTTTGAAACAAAAATTATTTAAACAGTCTCGAAAGTTTTCCCGGGAATTTCGGGACTGGACCGAGTCTCGAGTTTTTAGTTCCAGGACTCTTAAGGTGCAAACAAACTGGGCTTATGTGATGCCACGCCACGTTATGGGATTGGCCGTGTTAACGACGTCACGTAAGCTAAGCGTAGTTCTAAATAATGATTATTCATACATTTTCCATTAAGACCGATGTCTTCTGATGGACGTAACATCACATACGTGGCACCGCATAAGCCCAGTTTATTTGCACAATTAACGTTGTATCATACACAATGTAAAGAGTAATTCTCCACATATCGAGCTGTCAGTACTCAATGGGAGGGGGAGGGTGGACGATGTCAGTGGGCATGTTGTATTGACGAAGTTTTGAAGTGACTTTGCTATCGCCTATATGCTATGGTTAACCCTTTTAGGATGGGATAGTCAAGCACAGTGCCAAAAGGATAAGTTGACAAAACCACCTGCTTGAGTATGCCTTAGGCCTCTGATGCTATCTACCTTGCGTGCAACATCGCAGTCTGAAAGACCCAATTCTAACTATCATTAGTTAAGCGAATTGTGATGCTTTAATCCTGTAGTGATGCTATGTGCCGTAAAATTGTTTGCCAACCACATGTATCAAAATGAAATGAATTTGGGGATAAGCAACACTTAAAATCTTAGTAGGTACGTAAAGGTTCAATTTTATAGTCCTCAGGAAGCTTTTAGCTAAAATGATACGATAGTTTCAGAGATGGACTTCCATTGTTGCAAAAAGAGTTAATAACAACTTAGTCAACATTGAAGTATTAATTTTATTGTTCTTGATAACATATTTTGTAAGTTTATTCTCATTTAATGTTTTCGGATTCAGTAGTGATAGAAGCAATCCATTTACAGAACTTGACAAAACATTTTGACGTCAGCAGAATATGTGGATCGATTGAAGTTAAGGAACTTAGGTTACTATACTTTCTTTCTTTCAAAATCTGAGTTTTGATTTGCTAGTATGCTTAAAACATGACTATCATAATTATTATACAGGGTCCGGCAGAAGTAATGACACGAAAGTAGAGGGCTTTTGTTTAGGCTGTGGTGGGAGTAGAGGAGTGGGATTGCGTGCGTTGTGTAGCTTCGACGTTGCCATTTTCAGTATTCGACATGTCGTGGTCGGGTAAACAACGTGCGCTCGTTGTGAAGTGTTTTTTTTCAAAATGGCGACTCGCCTATAAAAACGCAGCGCGCTCTGCGCACAACGCTTGGCCTTGGTCGACACGATCCTGTTCCCAGCCGCAGAACAATTAAACGTTGGGTAGATAATTTTAATGAAACTGGATCTACTGAAGACAAAAAGAAAAGTGGCAGACCCCTTACAGCCAGAACACCTGAAAATGTTGAGGCTGTAAGGAACTCCTTTCTTAAGTCACCTCATCGTTCTGCCAAGAAACATGCAAGCGCCCTTGGTTTATTAGACCGAACAGTGAGACGAATTTTGCATCTCGACCTTAAATTCCATCCTTACAAAATGGCTAAAGTCCAGGAATTGCTACCCAGGGACCAAAAAACTCGAGTGGAGAGCTGTCGAAGAATATTGGACACAATACCGGTGGGTGCATTTTTGCTTACAAGCGACGAAGCTCATTTTCACTTGTGTGGAACTGTGTACAAGCAAAACATGCGATACTGGGCACCTGAAAACCCCCACGAGATTCATCAAAGTCCTCTACACAGTTTAAAGGTCTCTGTTTGGTGCGCAGTTTCCCGTTTTGGGGTCATTGGCCCTTATTTTTTCGAAGAGAGAGGCCAAACAGTGACAGTCACTTCTGATCGCTATGTGGCCATGTTGAGGGACTTTTTTCAACCCAGACTCGCAGAATTCAAACAAGAAATTAACGAGGAAGGCTTAGAGGTTTGGTTCCAACAGGACGGCGCTACGGCCCACACAGCCACTCGATCAATGGCATTGGTGCGCAAGCTGTTCCCGGCCCATGCCATCTCCCGCAGAGGAGACATCAATTGGCCCCCAAGGTCCCCCGATCTCGCCCCCTGTGATTTTTTTCAGTGGGGACACTTAGAGGTCTACAAACACCGCCCTAAAAACTTGGAAGAACTTAAAGCCGCAATAATTCAAGAAATCGCAGCAATTCCACGAGAAATGACCGAGCGAGCTATGCGAAGTTTTCGTTTCCGCCTTCAAGCCTGTATCACCAACGAAGGTCGTCATATGCCAGAAGTGGTTTATCATACATAAATTGCAAATCTTATGGAATGTATTAAATATAAAAAAATATTGAATTCGAGTACGTTTTCGTGTTTTTATTGTACTTTATTTTCGTGTCATGACTTCTGCCGGACCCTGTATTTATAGCAAAAGGTAAAATTTTCTATCCCAAGCACATACATAGTACAACAATATTGTACAATAAGGGAAGTAGGTCGTATTGATAGGCCAGTGCCGCACAGAACGAAGCCATCCACATCAACAATGACCCAGAGGAAATCTCATTACAACCGGAGGTTAAGCCCTTCGTCCGTATTGCGAATATTCCAGAACGGATTAGTCGCGCACCACGATCGGCGATCAAAGCTTGGGCAGCTAATATATTAAACTTGGGCGATGAACCTCGACGACTTTAATACCGGGTATAAGAAGTGACGGTGTCTCATTTCTTTTAACAGTGACTTTTTCAACTAATAGAATAATTTATGGAGCATCTATTTATCCTTAATGTTGTTAAGAAACATTTATATGACTTTTAAAATTCAACTTCGGAAGTACCTTCATGACCTCCAAATTTCAACTACTTACAGCATAGTAACAGCCGTTCCCTCTTTGTATTTTTATTTATTTTCTTTCATTGTTTATTATATCACTCACACTAGTATATATTTATCATATTTATATTGTATGTATATATTAATCTGTACTATAATCATTCTACTTTTAAAACAAAACTGTCAGTTTGTAATGATTGTTTGCAATTTTATTGTTCTGCGTCCCTCTATATGGTTCCACTGAAAACCAGCGTCACGGCCTCCCTGTGTATAAATATGTATCTGTGTGTGTAAATATTGTATCTGTGCACTTATAACTGTAACTTCCGAATCAATAATTTTTCTTTCTTTCTATATTTAAAGCAAAGTAACAAAAATAAACAGACTGTATCAACGAATGCGGAAGAAAATCCTTTAAGAGCTCCCAAGTTACGTAAACACACAATAAACAGGATAATTTTGTTACGATACGCTTAACAATAATAAGGAATTGAGGAAATATTAATACAAATCAATATTATTCCTTACAACATTATCCAAGTACAATATACTCTGTAGTGTTTTTTATACAACGAAGTTGACAAACAAGCAACTGCTCGTCTGATGGTAAGTTTTTTTTTATAGATGATGGGTAGACACTTGTCCTCATCTTGCCTGATGGTAAGCAAAGGTGGGGACTAAGGTGGAGCGCGCCTACACATTAGGTGCCGACTCACTCTGGTCCTGAAAAGACCCGGGTTGTAATGAGGTGGGAACACAGAGGACGGCAAAGAATTCCATTCTTTGGCAGTACGTATTAAAAAAGTGGAAGCGAAACGTTTCGTGCGGAGCAGTGGAATTTCTACTACGTAGGGGTGGGTATCTGCCGTTCTCCGGGTGCCTCGGTAGTAAAAGGGAGATGGTGGAATAAGATCAAACAGCTCTTGAGAACACTCTCCGAAATGTAACCTGTAAAAAACCGATAAACGGGCCACTGCGCGGCGATGTTCAAGACTCTGGAAATTTGAAATTTTCAATGTCTTCACCGATCAACCTCTTCGCCCGGCGCTCCACCGAGTCAAGGGCAGATAACTGGTACTTAGCAGAGCCGTCCCAAAGGTGGCTGCAGTATTCCATGCACGACCGGACCTATGCTTGATAAAGTGTAAGAAGCTGAAAAACCGCCTAACCTTCGAGAGTATGCCAAGCTTTTTAGCTGCAGTAGCCGCCTTCGCCTCAATAGAACGCCCAAAGTTGAGGTTCATTGATAGGTCGATGCCCAGTAGGCTTACAGTGGTAAGTGGTTACAGTCGCCTATGGTACACGTAGCTCCTTTACGATTTGCGAATATGCAATCGCTGCAAGAAGCACAGAGTACGTTGCTAAATTGTAACATAACAGGTACCACACACAGTACCCAGTAATTTCACTGCCTTTTATTGTAATTGCAAATAATAAACAAACTCCTCCCATATCCTGCTCCCCCCCCCCTCCTTCGTATCAACCCTTGGTAGAAATAGTCAAGAAAGAGGTATCCATGCAGATGACTCTGATACTATTCGTTGTCACATTACTGCCGCGGCCCGCAAGTGCAGTATTGCCGGGCGATCGTGAGCATTCGGGCCGAGGCGCAGCCGAAGCACGCATCATAGAGGCCGGCAATGCTCAAAGCAGTTGCGGCCAAGGCTTGTTTAGATGTTTAGTGCTTTTATTAAATATGCGTGTAAATAATAACAATATTGTAATACAGTAATATTTCATTAGTATGCATTAAACGGAACGCAAAGTTTCCAGACATTGGTTGAGATTCACTTTTATTTTTTCATTGAATAAAATTTTCAAACACTTTCTAATATCCCTCGATGTGGGCGGCAAATTGTTTTCAATAATATCTTTTGCCGCTTCTTGAATTTCGAGCGGTGTTAAAATGTTTTCATCACTCGAACACATTTTATACAATCCTTACTAATATTATAAATGAGAAAGTTAGTTTGTTTGTTTGTTACGCTTTCACGCCTAAACGCCTAAACCACTAAACCGATTTGAAAAAATTCTTTCACCAATAGAAAGCTACATTATGATCGAGTAATATAGGCTGTATTTCTTTATTAGAGATCCCTATTAACGCGAGCAAAGCCGCGGGTAAAAGCTAGTTAAATATAATAGAGAAGATACCAAACCACTTGATATGTTTAATAAATAAAAAACAATATACAATGAAAATAGTAAAGCCGCATGTAAATATCTAATTTTTTTACTTTTCTTTTCATGTGACGGAGCATTATTTATGTCGTGCCAAGTCGAAATTTAAATAAAACTCATCTGAGTTTAGTCATGTACGTTAAAGAAGTTCGTTCCATTTCCAAATTACATTGCCGGCCGTCTAAGTATGCCAGATAAGAAATTGCTGGCCGCTGTCTGGCCCAGTACTACAAGTACAATATATTAAAAAACCGGCCAAGTGCGAGTCGGCCTCGCGCACAATGGGTTCCGTCCCACTGACTAGGTAAACAACAGTAGGTACACAAATTTCATATTTATTATTAAAGTAAATATACAATTAATGTAAGTGTTTTGTGAATATTTCAAGTGCCTACCTGTTACCATTTACTGATATCGTGCAAAAAAGGGCAAAAAATCGCGTTTGTTGTGTGGGATATTTATTTTATTTTGTTTTTAATATTTGTTGTTATAATAAATAAATAAATACAATTAATAAATAGCGGCAACAGAAATACATAATTTGTGAAAATTTCAACTGTCTAGCTATCGCGGCTCTCGAGATACTTGGTGACGGACAGATGGACGGACGGACGGACGGACGGACGGACAGACAGCGAAGTCTTAGTAATAGGGTCCCGTTTTTACCCTTTGGGTACGGAACCCTAAAAAGACTATATGAGTCATGATCGTATATCGTTGCGTGTTGGAGAAAAATCACATTTTTACGCAGCAAAAAAAAACGAACACAAGGGATCTAATATCCATTGACAGAAGTCGCACTTAGCGTAATGATTTCACGGTAACGATATTGAGATAAAAACAAAACTGAGAAGTACTTCGCGGAAACGTAAATCCAATTTCCAACGTTGCCTTTCGAGAGAAATTCGTTAGAATGATCGAATTTCGTCAAATGTCGAAGAATTTGAAATTCTCGGAGAATCTATTGGCGAGGATAATTGTCGTGCAACACTCAAACAGGGAGCCGTTCCATACTAAGAGCCACTAAATTATGAAAGACGAGAATTTACGTAGGTAGGTAGGTATTTACGTAGGTCCTTGGAATTTGCGGTGTACGGTCAGCCAAGAAAATTATGTACATCATTTTCTTGTCGGGGTACGGAAACCTTCGTATATAAGTTTTTAAATTCATCCCTTTATTAAGTCATAGACTCTCAGTACCTTTTGAAACCAAAGTACTAAGTAGACAAGTGCATATAAAATTTTACTTACTTGATATGAAAACAAGGATCAAAATAGTATACACATATGATCTATATCTAGTTTCATATCAATATACCTTTTTAATGACCTAGTCAAATAAATAACTTCGTAAGAGTTCTAATAAAATATATTCTATTGTCAGGGTTTGCCAGTGTCAATATTGTTTCTTGTAATTTCTATGTCACCTGTCACTATCAGTATATTAGCCTGTTGGCAGGACTGATAATTGCCTTGGTGCAAGCAAATGTCGACTTTAAGGTGACGAATCTTTTCTTACTCCGACTGTACCAGTTTTGATAAAGGTACCTTGGTGTCTGTCACTGTGTCATTGCAAAGAAAAGTCGAGGTTGAAAAAAGGTTGAATCTATACCTGTTCGGAAATGAGGAGGGCCTTCTCGAGAAGAACAGGCAAGAAACTCGAAAGGTCAATTTTTTTTATCTCTTCTTTTAAATCGCCCTTGACAATTTTGGTTTTGTTACATAGTCATTGAAAGTTAACAAGTACAATCGTTATTTATGCTTATATACACTTGAAATGTCAAAAAAAGATATAGACCTATACACTTAGCAAAGCATTATACAATAAATCATCAAAATCAGTGTCAGTTCTTTTCTGACTACTCGTATGTCGTTACCAAATACAACAATATTTGTTTACATCAATAGCTATGCACAACGAGACAATTATTTACATTATAATATATAATTGCTTCAAATTAACACCAGGCATTGACATCATTTAAATAATCGTTGACTCTATAATATCCTTTACTCATTAGATTCTTTTTTATATGCGCTTTAAACTTATGAAAAGGCAAGTCAGTTACACTTTGTGGAACTTTGTTGTAAAAAGTTATACTTTTCCCCATAAATGAGCCTCTAGCTTTTTGGAGCCTGTACGTTGGAACTTAGTTATGGAAATCTGATATTTTCCGAGTCAGTCGACGTTAAACTGAACGCAAAAACTTTCAAGTGAAAACCATAGTCCAGCTGACTATGGAATTAACAGAAAAGAAACGTAAACACTGAATGAAGGAACAAGGTATGCTGATGTAGGGCTGTCGACACTAGGATCAATAAATGATTAATTTAGTTTACGTATGAAAAAAAGTAGCTTGATTAGTCCCAACATACCTTTTAATATCACACCCTGTTATATTTTCTGCTAAATATTTCAATTTAATTATAGTTTTTATTGAACAACTGCTGCTATTTACACGATACGATCAAAAATCCTTACTTGATTATAAATGAGAAAGTAACTTTGTCAGTCTACCTGCCTGTTACGCTTTCACGCTAAAATCGCAGAACCAATCTTAATTAAATTTGGTAAAAAGTCCTGAGTAACAATATGATAACCGATGTTTTCATAAAATGGCAAACAGGAACTTTAAATACTTAGAATGAAGACGCAGCTGCCAGTATTCTAAGGGGAAATTCTAATCATTGGCCGCGAATGAATAAACCAAAAATTTCAAAGGCGAGATATCGCGATGCATAAATTTCAGCGGCGTACATTACGCCAGCTTAAGGGAAGACCTTACAATGGTACTCTAAAGCTCTGAAAAGTAATATCTGATATAATAATTTTACTTGTCTCTTTACCCGGAAGCTCTTTTGCAGACATACAAGTTTAGGAGGGCCATTAAATTTCATATTTATTTTCGTTAATTTTGCACTCAATAATAATATTATAAATTCGGTTAAAAGATAAGCTTAAGAGGAAACACTAAGGGTGGAGAGAATTCAAAAATAGGTATTTGTGAAATGTTTGCTGTCGCGTAAGATTTCCTCTTAAGCCTTAGGAAAGGACATAGGTTTATGTTTGTCCTGATTTTTGAGAATGATTTTCTTAGCCAAAGTATTATACAAACGTTCTCGCGATAACTGATTTGCACTCAGATAACTCGCAGACACAGGTTATTATAACAGCTGATATACGTTCCCACCGAAGGGCTCGAGCCTACCCTAAGTTAGGCGGATTGGTAGACCTTACATACACCTTTGAATTTCTTCGCAGATGTATGCAGTTTGCGCACGATGTTTTCCTTCATCGTAGGAGCGTCAGACAAAAGTACATATATGAAAATCGAAAAATGAATAACAGATTGGTACATGACGGTCTTGAACCCCGAACCTCCCAATTGGAAGGCAAGTGCCGAGTCCACAGCCTCACCGACGTTCACCGACGGCGACGGATAACAGTTAATACGTAATAAATTATCATTATTAGTATTCTGGAAAACAATTCGCTATCTATAGTAAGTAACTTGAAAACTTTAGGATACGTATGATCGAGCTCAAACTAAGCACCCACTTTATTTTCCATTGACCTTATTTACACTGTTTATATAATGTGATGAAACATCGAAATAATATTCAAGGATATATATATTCATCAGAAGTAAAGAATCAGTAGGAAAAATATTGAGGCTTTTTTTCATACAAACTAAATAAATTATTTTTTGATCCTAAATGTCGACAGCCCTACATCGGCGTACCTTGTTACAGTTTCATTCGGTGTTTTCTTTTGTGTCGATACCAAAGTCAGCTGGATTATGGTTGTCACTTGAATGTTTTTGCTTTCAGTGTAAAGTCGATTAACTCGGAAAATATTAGGTTTCCAGATCGTAGACAAGTGCCTAGGGTTCACCTTATATCCAACCTATGTGCCTCTAAATATTATTTTGGCATTGAGTTATTTGGGTACGTAATTGTAACTTCTAATTAAAAAGTTACTCATTAGTGAGCATTCTTTTCATTTTCTTAATTACAACACTCAACAAAGGTGCCTCGGTGACTCGCTGCGGCTTTATCATTCACCCCAAATGCGTATAAAAGTTTTTCTAAACCACCAATCTTATTTATCTCTAAGGCTGATCGTTAAGATTACCTCTTCTGTCGCCCTAATGCGCGAAAAGTTAATCATTTGTCGAGATAATTTTAAGCGAGATTTTGCTTGTCGATAATTTTTAACTTATAATGGTACTCTTGAGATCTACGGTAGGATGATCTTGCCCAAAATATCTCGCTTCGCTCTCGATTTACGGCAAATGCACAGGACTGATGAGTAACTTTAGAATCAGTATATTTTTTAATTGTCCTCACAGCTATAAATCTCCTCAAGCGTGTGAATTTAAGGACGCAAGCGATAAACTGACTTACAAACAAGCTTTTATGTTTACACATAAGCTGACATTGTAATTTTCATTGGACTGGCATAGTGTCTTGGCTTGGCTCAGCGGCATGCCTTATTTGCCTCGTATTTGAGTAAGTAACTAGGGCCTATAGAATTTGACGTCGGACAGGGTCATGGAAATTAGTCTCGACCGTGTTGTCACAAAGAAAATAGACTGTGGTGTTGTCGTGAAAACGCTAAGTTATCAGCAGTGATGTCTTTTACTGGCTCAACGAAGATCTGCCATTCCGAACAAACTTTTATCTGGGATTCGGACTAGCTTCATTTTACGGTGACCAATCCGCACTGGGCCAGCGTGGTTGATAGGCCTAATCACCCTCACATAGGGTAGGCTCGAGCCCCTCGGTGGGGACGTATATGAGCTGTGATGATGACATATATTTACGGTTCACAGATTTTACCCTTTGCATGTACTGTTAGACGCAATGTCTTAACAAATTTCATGGTTCCAGGTCAACGGAAAACACCCTATTCAGGTTTTAGTTTCCTTGTGCAAATCACAAACTTGCGATAGTAGCTGTGCCCGCGACTTTTTTCGCGTGGATGTCGGAAAATAATATTATATAGCCTATAGCCTTCCTCGATAAATGGAATATACCACACAAAAAGAATTTTTCAATTTGAATCAATAGTTCCTGAGATCAGCACGTTCAACTTAACAAACAAACAAACACTTGAGCTTTATAATATTAGTATAGAATTGTAGATAACCGATCATTACCTTTTGATCGCGTTGATTTAAGCGGTTGATGTTATACTCGAGTATACAGTTTCTTTCACCTATACTTACACCCTTAAAGATTTATTTCGGGGATAAAAACTATTCCTTATCCTTCCCCACAGCTCTAACTATCTCCATACCAAATTTCATCTAAATCGGTTCAGCGATTATTGATTCCCCATACAAACTTCCAACCCCCCCTTTTCTCCCCCCTTAAGGGGTGATTTCTACGATAAAAGCTATCCTATGTCCTCTGCTAGGACTCAAACTATGTCCATACCAAATTTCATCTAAATCGGTTCAGTAGTTTAGGCGTGATTGCGTAGCACACAGACAGACAGTTACTTTCGCATTTATAATATTATAGTAAATTGAATTTAAGATCATGTAGTGTATTCAAATAAGATCCAACGTACATGTACCAACGTGCATGCTCCAAAAAACGAGAGGCTCCTTTATGGGGAAATGTATAACTTTTTACAACAAAGTTCCACAAAGTGTAACTGACATGCCTCTTGATAAGTTTAAAGCGTATGTAAAAAAGAATCTATAAATGACGCCAATGCCTGGTGTTAATTTGAAGATATTATTCGTTATAATAATGTAAATAATCGTGTATAACTATTTATTAATAAATATTGTTGTATTGGTAACGACATAGTAAGAAGAGAACTGACAAATCTAAATTTGTAATTGAAGTTGAGCTCAAACTTTTGCTTTGAGGTCAACTTCCAATTGACAACTCTGTAACAATACAGGGAGAAAAAAATAGCCTTTGCTGGTTTTCTTACTGGTCTTTTTCAGTACACGGTCTCCCGCCGTAGACTCGTGAAACATTGGCGTAGCTTCTTTGACGTGCAAAAGTGATTGTAAAATCCAATTTGAATTAAATGTGTTGAATTTGAATTTGAATGACAAATGAGAGAGGAAAAAGGTGGGGAAAATTAGTCAAATAGAAACGACAAGGAGTCATGAAAATCAATAATGAATAAAACATTTTAAGACGGCGATAATTCTTAATTAAATGAATGGATCGAAGAAATAATTGTCTTTATTTCATCATTCGTCTTTAATCATCATCACAGCTCATATACGTCCCCACCGAGGGGCTTGAGCCTACCCTAAGTTGGGGTGTTTAGTACTGTTTAGGCCTTAGTCAACCACGCTGGCCCAGTGCAGATTGGTCGACTTCACATACACCTTTGAATTTCTCCCCAGATGTATGCAGGTTGTCTCACGATGTTTTCCTTCACCGTAAGAGCGTGGGATAAATGTACATTATGACATTCGAAAATGGAAAATACAAGCCGAGTCCACACCGCCACCGACGCTCTCAATCGCTCTATAATAAAATCAATAAATGCCTAAGCATCTACCCATTGACCTACAGTGACTGTAAAAGAAAAGTTTTAAAGTGGATCCTAAAACAATCGTATGATAAAACAGAAAAACTGCTCAATTGATCTATCACCATATAACACATATATGGTGACACGCGCGCACACACACTCATACACACAGACACGCACATGCACTCACTAATTTGTTTTGTTTACCTAATTATGTTCGGTAGTGAACAGAATGATTATGATTGTTTACGAGTAGCATAGTTATGTTTATCCCTGTACTGATATTTTTCCGTAAATATTGCAATAGTGTACTTAAGCCTCAGGAGTCGTGGAGGTGGGCGTTAACAACCGTTACACAGTCTTTGATTATAAGCGGTGTTATCACAATATTGTTTGTCATTGAAATGGTACCAAATAAAAAAAAATAATAGGTAATATTTTATTACATAACATTTTGCGATTATTATTATTGTTATGTGAATTGTAAAATCGTTCAGTAGCATTCATTTGGTAACATTAGTTTTAATTTTGTTATTTAATGTTATTTATATGCTAAAGCCTCAATTACACAAGGAGAGTTTCTCGCACGCGAGCGACGATTTCTTCTAGGCAACAATATGCTCGCCTAGTGTAAACAAACTATACGAAACGTTTCGCCAGTCGAAAACACGACTTTTTCGTTCAGTCTAGAGGCGATAATCGAATGGCAAGTTTTGCCATGCGATAGTCGCATACGATTTTACGCCGCTCGCGTGCGAAAAACTCTTCTCGTGTAACTGAGCCTTAATCTTGCAAAATCGTCCAGTAGCATCTACTTGGTAACATTATTTTTAACTCAAGTCGTGCCCCTCGAAGTGTCATTAAATCCGTCTTAAGATAATTTTGTATTTATAGAGTCCACGAAGGAAAGTCTGGAGGCGGTTCAAGTGGCCTCTCGGGAGCAACTGGGGATTCTTATTCTGTATACAACAAGAGCGGCCTCCACATTGTGAGACTGAAAATCTAATTTGACTATCGAATTGAAGCGGATGCTTTTGATTCGATAGAGAATTCAATACCGAAAATAATTAGGAGGGTACTAGGTTCCAATTACCACATCTTTCTTCAATATAAATATATAAACGGGAATTAACACGATAAACACGAGGTATTTACATACCCGGTATAAGGGTAAACAACATGGTGGGTACACCGAAGAATGTCTTGCCTCTACAAACTCCAGGTGTCTACAAAATTGATTGCAGCTGTGGTAGTTCTTATATAGTCCAAACGAAGCGGTCCATAGCTGAAAGGGTCAAGGAACATATCGCGGCTGTGAAAAACCGACAAACCAGCAAATCGGCCATTGCGGAACATCTCCTCGAAGCAGGCACCAACCATTGGATAGAATTTTATCGTACGCAAGTCCTCTCCACAGATCGCCACTTTTATTCAAGAGTAGTGCGTGAAGCGATTGAAATCAAAAAACATCCAAACAATTTCAATCGGGAGATGATTTCAAATTATCAACTGCGTGGAATCCAGTGGTGACCAAAACACAACCTCGATTTGCACAGTCGGTTGGTTCGGGCTCGTCAATCGGTTTTCGAAATACGGACACTGTGAGTGTAGTATGTGACGGTACTTGGATGACAAAAAATATGCCGGTGGTTCGAGAAGAATGCCGCATCACGGAGACCTGACAGCGCAGCTCCAGTCCGCCTGCGACCACGGCTGGTGCAACCTAGCCGAAACGTCAAGCAATAAAATAGGTATGTAAATACCTCGTGTTTATCGTGTTAATTCCCGTTTATATATTTACATCTTTCTTCATCAACGTCACTATATGTGTTTTCAATCTAACCGAGTTTTTTAAATGTTTAGTGTATTACAATTTAAAGGTCGATCCACACAGATAAGAATTCACTGCTACGCCACAGTACCGCCACCGTGATAAATTATTCTTTCATACATTCTCTCTGAACACTTACAGGCCTCCGTCACTACGCTCTTAGTACAAGACAATTAGCCACCTACCGTTGGTTCCGCGCACTCTGAGAGCGCAAAAGCAGCGGGGCTGCCGCGCTTTGAGATTTTCATATTTTTACGACACTGTTAGCACAGAGGTCGAGTGATCGCCTACTCCGCAACGGGTCGCGGGTTCGATTCTCGTACGGGACAAATATTTTGTATGGTCTACAGAAATTTGTTCCGGGCTGGGAGTATTTACATGTGATATTCTATGTTTGTAACTGCACCCACGACACAGGAGAAAATCCTAGAGTGGGGCGACGTTTTTTTAAACAAATATTGCATTTACAGTGTATAGCAACGTTCGGCGCGCTTTCTTGCGTATGCTTGATTAATATTAACCATCAGCAACAACCCTATCACTCGCGCTCGTGCGACGTGAGGCTGTAGAATAGGTACTATTAACATACGCTAACGCGTGGTGTTAAGGTGTGATTCAGCGAAATTGCTCAGAGTTTAGGTATTTTAAAATGTCACCTTTTACAAACTTTTATTTACATTCACCTGTTGCGGTGTCTGTAATGAAATCTTGCAAGTTAAATTTGACCCACTTCCCGGGCTCAGATTGAGCTGAAATTTTGCTTGCATATGTATATCGCGTGACAATGCAATTTTATGATGATATAAAATCTTGTTTTTTTTAATAATGTACTTCTTTAAGATCAAAGGAGTCCAACTTTTATACGTAGTACTTTTATCTATTCTGTGACGCTACTCGGACCTCTGTGTTGTCGCGGCCACTGACAGGTGTAGATACGTTCATAGAGAATATATTAAAGAGTAATTATAACGGTGGCGGTCGGAACTGTAATTACACTGATCTGTGTGAAGCAGCCTTAATTTGACTACATTAAGAAGTTTAGTATAAGATTGACCCAACGTACTCAGCTACTGGGCTAATCGCGTGGCCGGGTCAGTTAGTACTATCGACATTAAAAACTTTAAATCACTGCTTTTATATATCAGTACATATACACAATTACTAAGTAACTAATATGAAATATATAACTTAAGTAGCGAACGTTAATAGACTGTTTCGACAATGAAAAGGCTACAACTCAGCTACGATGCTGCAAATGTTATATAATGATACATATAGAAAAAATACCCATGTGTGTGAAAGTACATGTACGTGGATATCTGCGTGTATGTGTTTGTGTATGTGTTTGTGTATGTGTTTGGTGTGTGTATGTGTGTGCGTGCGTGTGTATCTAGTGCTTAAGTGAATTTGTGCTAATATAACGCTTATGGTGTTACTTTCAGAAAGCTTTCCGTGAAAGCGGATTTTATGCGGTACCTGTGCAGGCAAACACATGAATCACAGCTTGGTCCCGGGCGAGACACGAGAACGTAGCATGCTATTCACTTTTTTTATAGCGGACCTAGTAAATGACACCGTACCATCTGATGCTAAGTGAAAGTGGAGTCCAAATGTGGAGATGGCTAGTGCAGGGGAGAGAATCCCTGCCCTGCCACCCTCACCTTTTCGACCTGCAAAGTGCTTCTTCACGCTTCTTCTAAAGGACTTGGGATTGTAATATGGTGCTGGCAGAGAGCTAAATTTTTCGATTGTGCAACATAGAAATGACTTGCCAAATTTCTTGGTTCGCGTTGAAACGGTAGACGTAGTAAGACGGTGGCACCGCAAGGAAAGCGAAAGAAAAGTAAAGGGTGGGATTAGGAAAAAAGCACTTCAGAACACTCGCCACGGTAAATACAACAGAACGCGCCTAGTGACGCAAAATCGTGACATCACATAACTCTACAAAGCTAAATATGCACATCCCGCAGCGCCAACTGCTGCGAATAGCCGCAACCACGGTAATCTATATATATATATATATATATATATATATATATATATATATATAAAAGGAGAAGTTCCCATCTATAGACGCACGCACAGCCGTAACCGCTAGTGGTAGAAACGTGAAATTTCGACAGTTGTTTTAATTCAAAATGCAGACGCATACTAAGAAGGGATTTTAAAACCTAAAGGGATGAAATAGAGGTTGCAAGTTTGCATGGATTTTTTTCTTAAATTAGCAACGATTTTGATAAAACTGGAGATTCATACTCTTAAAAATATTGCATTGAACATGTGTTTCATGGTTTATTGGAATTCACCCCCTTAGGGTGCAAAATAGGGGTTGAAAGTTTCTATGAAAAATATATTTATTTTCCTAAATATAAATAGTCTTCTATACAATAGGCTACAAAATTATTTTTCCTTCGGGAAAATATAAAATTCCCCTGGGAAAACAATAATAACACGGGCGAAGCCGCGAGTGGAGAACTAGTAATATATACTATTATATTCGTAATTAGTCCAAGGTATAACTATTGTAGTAACGCCTTCTTCCGCTACTAAATACGCGAATTTTAAAGACACCATTAAAAATATAAAAGAAAAATACACCTGGCAACTCCACCGTCACCATAGCCCATTCGTTTTTTTCGCGCTCTACGCAGCTGACACATATTTTACATGTTGATGTTTTTTAAAGTGATTTAATTATCTAAATAAAACTAAAATCCAGATACGCAGTGATAAAAATGGAGAAAAGATGTCAAAAGTTGTTCGAAAGTAAAATGGTTATCTTAACACAAAGAAAATAACCCAAGATGTCGAAACAGTAAGTACCTACCTGTTTTGAAGATGCGTCGTAATTTTGATTTAGCTTGGCAAGAGGACCTAGATACAATTAATTTAGATACAATTTTATAATAAGAAATATATTTTTAAAACTGCCTGCTTTCCGTGGGAAAGCGTTACCTATCAAGGCAAATGAACTAGATGATGTATCTAGGTATCTACTCGATTATGAACTCTATTCATTGGATATAGGCTAAAGCACAAATACCTTTATAGGAAATTATGGTATATACGAGTAGTTTATATTTATGACCAAGTTTACAAAGAATTGCATTGAAAAATATTTTAATTGAGGTTGCCTATGTAGATAAAGTTTCTTGAAAACTGCAAACTGTTAGATGGTCCATAACATAACATGGAAATTCCTAATATGCTTCTAAAACTTGAGATAAATTACTCGAAAAATAAAGTCAAAGGATATGAGTTTTGCAATAGCTGTAATATCACAAGTATTGACTTCAATTTCCAAACAATCTTCTTAAAATATCTGAGTGATGTCTTTAGATTACAATGCAATAAGTTTACAATTTCAGTACACCAGGATCAGAAGGAAACATGACTATGCTTTTATAAAAGACCTAATAGAAGCTATTAAAAGCAATAAGAGGGATGAATATTTGTACTCCAATAAAAGTGTAAAATTATTTAGTCATAAAAAGAATGATAAACATTCTAAAATATAAGCAATGTATAAAAACCTCAAAAATTTGCTTCTAGTTTGAAAACCTACCAGCAGCCTGTGTGTTGCAATAAGCAGCCTGTGCGCTGCAATAATTTCTAAACAATATCCTCCTCGGAGAGGCTCAGAGAGAGGGCCAACCTCAACTATCATTCAGGTCACGAATGAACATGCTCTGTTTTCAGCAGCCAGTCTCGAACCAATTATCCATGGACCCCATATTTTTACCCATCGTGGGAATAAATAACCGAGGTCAATTAATTTTAAAAGTGGATAAGAGACTATGTAATACATTTTGTTACTATTTTGAATCAACTTTATTATCCACTGGACAATAATAAATATTGTGAAATGGATAATTATACAAACAAATTAACAACTGCATAGGTAGCAGAAATGCTTGGCCCCATGCAAAGATTTCTAGAGTTTTACCATTTTACTATTCCTAAAAGGATGGTTCCATAGATTTATTTCAAAATAAAATAATGATTTCTTAAAATAAGTTGATAATAAGTTTATTGAAAATCTACACTTTCAAATGAAGATTTCATGTTATAGATTTGATTAAATTAATGCATGCACTATTTACATCCAAATTATTCATAACGAAGAAAATTGTTAATTTTTATGTTTGAATAATTGTATGAATACAATTGCTTTTACCATGCGGGTTAAATACAGTACATAGGTACATACCTTAACCATTTGTCTCAATTCAATTTCAGGTATTTTTATTAAAAAAAAAAATGTGTATTTTTATATTGTAAAAAATATATATATATTTAAGAAAAAAGCTGAATAAAGAACATAATAATAATTAAAATTAATAAATGTTTGACGACTTGATTAAAATATTGATAAATCAATAAGAAATGTTAGTTATTGTAATTTTAAACTATAACTTATAACGGTTTACAATAGTTAGGCTTTATTTTTTAAATAAAAATAAAATTTTACTAATTTTATTCAATGTAAAATAATTTGTAGGTTTTAAAATATATTCCTTGGATATGACTTTAAAGATTAAGTGCAATAGAAAGGAAATGTATCACACTATTAGTCATCATCACTTATAAATAAATTTGGTATGTAATTTTGCTCAATGTTTCATTAGGAATGGCAGTTTAATTGTTTACACTTTGAGCTCAGATAGATATAAGTTTATGACTTTGAACATTTGGGGGGCAATTACAACATGCTTATGTATATGAAAAGTATTGTAAAATGATTCTGCGATATGGAGTACTTCCTAAACATTTTCTTTAGATATTTTCTCAGGTGTATTATCAACTGACAGTAATTAAATGGTAAAAGCAAGACAGTATCAATTTCTTAGAACTGTTAGGTACATAATTATGCATTAAGATGTTTTGCTGACCTCTCAAGTAGATGTGATATTTTATTAAAAATAGATAACACCACACTTTCAATACATTAACAGAAAAAGCTCAGTTTGATATCAATCCAAATGATCTTGCTAAACATTTGGCGGTGGTGTGAAACTAGCAGCATCTGTTTTTTTTGCTTAATATATAAAATTTCAAAATATTATTAAGCTGATTTTAAATCTTGTAGTCTCAATGCAGATGTAAGTTGGAAACTATCGCAGGACTTCTAAGATTTGTGATGCATTGATTCATTTGTAACACATTTCAATAAAAAATAAAAAATGATTATATGATAAATAAATTATATTTTATTATATACATGTAATCATGGCATCGTCTTATGTTTCAAATGTTGATACTTTTACCATAGGATTAATATTTTTATAAATGAAGAAGAAACTCCTTTTCTTTGATTTTGAAATTTTTGCAGAGTTATAACTGACAGAGCTTAAGGAATCTAAGTATTTCCTTTTTAGACCATTACCACTCAGGCTTACTGCAAAGAAATAATGTTTCATTCAGATCTATCCAATGTTTTAATACCAAAAAGTTTCTTTTTTCAAATCTTATGTTTATTTTTAAAGCAGAAGCATCACATCAATCATTGCATTTTCACTGTTCAGCTCTTACTCCAATTATCTAACTATAGGCAATAGAATAAGGTCAGATGATAAAATTAAAAAATGGATAAATCGAGTTAAAAGACTATGTCTGGCAAAGCTAATGTATGTCAGCATAATGGAATATGGCATATGCAATCCTGCCATAGTTTTATATTACCTTAAGCATGGGTCATCTAGAAACCTGACATTGAAATAACTTAGACTCAAGAAAACTGACATTAAAAACTGCTATTATTAGCAAAACCACTGCCCAAAAAGTCACAAATCCTATACATAATTAGTTATGTATTAATTATAGTTTTCTCAAATTAAGATGGCTATTTTAAGAGATATTACAAGTTCTATGACAGCGACACTTAAGCAAGTTATCTCTTCTCTATTTAAAGATTATTCCAGATATTTTACTTGTGAGAACTTTGTTATTGCTTTAGAAGTAACAAATAATAAAGGACCATAGAAATAAATTTATTTTAGACTTAAAATACTACTACTCAATCCATTAGTAGATGACTAAAGCAAACAAGGGAGGAAAGTTAATCTAATTGTTCATCTTTCATATTAATATTCTATTTATTCATCAGCCTCCAAACAATATGCTTCAAATTATCATGCATACAGGGCAGGATTAACTGTTTATAATATTCTAAAGGCGAATAAACATTTTCAGTAAATCACTATTTTACATTTTCGCGTGGCGATTATGTACTCTGTCCGTGGGACAGGCTGAAGGACATATATCTTTCAAAGCACATAAAAATTTTTTTTAGGGAATCGTTAATTCTACATTTTCGCGTGGCGAGGATGTAGGTACTCTGTCCGTGGGACAAGTGAAAGGACAAATATATGTCCAGGCATATGAATGATTTTAAGGAATTGTTAATTCTACATTATCGCGTGGCGATTATGTACTCTGTCCGTGGGACAGTCCTAAGGAATTGTTAATTCTACATTTTCGCGTGGCGATTATGTACTCTGTCCATGGGACATTCCAAAGTACAAATAGGTACCTATAATGGTAAATGATTGATTTCAGGATTTTATTACTATTACATTTTCGCGTGGCGAAAGATATTATTATTAGTATGTTATTATTATTATTACTAAGGCAAAATTAACTGAGTCTCTGTACTGTACAGTGAAATCCCATTAGGTTTCAATCTGGAAAGGGAACCGAAACTTACAAAGAGTTAGATAACACATTGGGTGGCATATCCCCACTATTGGATCTAATAAATTATCGATATTTGCTAAATATTATAATATACCACGCCAGTTAGATTGGCAAAGCTTTTTGCCACGGCTGGTAGTTCTTGAAATTTATAGTTATTATATGGTTAACATGAAACTGTTAACACTAGTAAACGTTATCTACATTATGAAATAAATATTGAATGTTATTGAATACCTATTGATAGTTAGTAAATAGGTACTAATGTTTACCTATTTATCAAAAACTCTAAACATCTACAATAGTTATACCTTGGACTAATTACGAATATAATGATAGGATTAAACGAACTTACCTAAAGTGAAGTTCAATCCATATTATATGAAGTAATTAGTCCAAGGTATGGAGCATCCCACCCTTCCCTTTTGAAGTAATAAATTACTAACCCAATTATATATACCTAATACTCTAAACTAATGAGCTATGGTGACGGTGGAGTTGCCAGGTGTATTTTTCTTTTATATTTTTAATGGTGTCTTTAAAATTCGCGTATTTAGTAGCGGAAGAAGGCGTTACTACAATAGTTATACCTTGGACTAATTACTTCATATAATATGGATTGAACTTCACTTTAGGTAAGTTCGTTTAATCCTATCATTACCGTGCCGTAACGTACTTCCAAGTTACCTCGCGTCGCTCGCTTCCAAACTTAACTTCACGAACAGAACTATAATCGGCGAACCCCACGTCTGAGCGGAATGGGAGTCGCTCAGTTCCACTCAACTTGACTCAAGTTCGAACTTGGTCTTTATCTAATTGCTTCCGCGTGGTGGGGCTGCTGAAATATGTATTTGCTCAAAATTATGAGTACAATCTAGCAACGGTTAATTCACCTCGAGCAATTTTCTACAGAACAGTACCTTAAAGTGTATCTTACAGTTGAAATTTTATTAAAAATGTCTCAATGAGGACGGTATATCTCTGAGGAATAAATCTTTATTGGTCGTATCGTATTTCCCACCCTGTATAAAACAGTTTCGCGTCACGCACGGTCACAGTGAACAATCTATGCTCATTCATCAAGCCTAGTTGTGACACCGTGGTATATTTGTACAACTGAAGAGTATAATTATCCGGAGTATTAGACGTCATGCGAGTGGCAAATTAATGACGTGATAGCAGAGCGTGGGAACCGGCTCCTGCTTTTGATGTTCAGCTCATGATACAATTTATGGCGAAGCACTTGAGAAACGCACAAGAACGGAGAGAATCTCCATTATTATGCACAAGTTCGTTGCGTTGGACTCGGGAAAGTCGATGGAATTGTTAGTTACAAAATATATCTTCAAAACACTTTGTGTTAAGCTGATTTTATATTGTTTTATATGGGCTGAACAGCACCCATTACAGTTGAGTAGCCGGAAGGATAAATGTCACGGCATTTATTTGTTTGTGACTTAAATCAGTTTCTAATAAAATTCTTCCTTATAATTGGAAAAAGGAATTAGATTTTATAAGTATAGTGTGGAAACTTTCAGCGGGGCAGTAAGGAGAAGTACCTTATCCGTTGCAGCTACACGAAAATGGTTTTAGGAGACTATCCATAATTTTTTATGGAATTTTGAACCCCATTCACAGATTTTCAAAAAAATGTACAGTTAGCAAGAAAATAGCAATTTTACATAAAAACATTTTTTGATGCCAATCGATCCTGTTTCTAATACTGATCAAAAACTTCTATGGGACCAACCATCGTTGGAGTACACAAAAAGTCACAAATTGCAAAAAACTTTTCTCGTACATTTTGTATGAAAATTTTAAGCAAAAGTTTTTTTAGTGACTTTTTCTTTTGTGATCTTTTTGTTGACTGAATAAAAAGATAAGTTTAAAAACAATTCAAATTTCGAACTCGTTATTATTAAATAAAAAACAATCTTGACAATTTGGTGATCAATGGATAGGAAACACATGGTCCTATTTCTTGGCAAGCGCGTAGTCCAGATCTAACGCCTCTAGATTTATTTTTGTGGGGCTACCTGAAAACTGCGAGGTTTACAAAAAGCAATACGATAGTGTTCGAGAACTTAGACTCACTAACCACAATTTTGTATGGAATTCATCCAAATAAATTGTCAGCAGCCACTAGGTCGGTACAGAAACGAATCAATTTATGTATTCGTCAAAATGGCGGTCACTTCGAGCACTTGATATCGTAGGGCAAGAAACAGCAAGATTTTAAATAAGAATACCATCATCAAGTTATGTTATTTAATAAAAAAGGAAAATTAATACGCCTTCTTTTTGATATGTGTAAAATTCTACGTGATTATTTTATTTTTTTGTATTTCAGTTACACAAATTCTTTACAAAATGTAGGGAAAAGTTTTTTGCAATTTGTGACTTTTTGTGTACTCCAACGACGGTTGGTCCCATAGAAGTTTTTGATCAGTATTAGAAACAGGATCGATTGGCATCAAAAAATGTTTTTATGTAAAATGGCTATTTTCTTGCTTACTGTAATTTTTTTTGGAAATCTGTGAATGGGGATCAAAATTCCATAAAAATTTACGGATAGTCTCATAAGACCATTTTCGTGTAGCTGGCACAGATTAGGTACTTCTCCTTACTGCCCCGCTGAAAGTTACCACCCTGTATATTCAATTTTTTCACATAGTTTTTACCAAGTTTATTTATTTATTAGTATCGATGTGTATTTTTTGTCATTGCCCAAAATAATAAAATTTTCTTTTTATACACTAGATGTGGCTGTATCGGACTTAAATTAATATTTTGTCAATGCCCACATAATATGACGTATAGTGAAATTCCTTTTTTATATTACTTGTCGGCCGTGATGTTTAATTTTCAGCCTTATATTTAAGTGAACAGTGGACTTATGTGAACACTGACCTTTTAGTGGGTAGGCCTGGCACTCTGCCGGGAGAGCCCCACACACGCTCGCCGTCTAGCCAACGGCGGGTGCGGAGCGGTTACGCATTTACCCCGCAAAAAAAAAAGTGAACACTGACCTACTTCAAGAAAAATAACAAATTAATAAAATATTCCGACACGATTAAATAAAATGACAAGCCACGTTCACCGCACAATCCTGCACTCTGTGTTTAATTTTGTTATTAATTTCGCTTTAATTAAAACGCACAATAAAATCTATTGCAATTTGTTAATCTGTGCCTAATTCACGCAAGGGATCATAAGACTTGTGCTTCAACACATATGGAAGTCATACACGACCTAAATTTAAGCCCTTATAAGAAACCGGAGCAGAATGTTTACGTGCCGCTTTATTTATAGCCAGGAACAAACGAATAAGACAGATGTTCTGCTTTGTTCCTGTTACGCCCGATTCGGAGAGTAAACATTGTTTAATGCAGGCTGCATGTATACTCTTTTTAACAGACTTCAAAAAAGGAGGTTCTCAATTCGATGCGTATGTTTTTTTTTGTGTATGTTACGCGATTACGCCGCCAATTGTGGATCGATTTTCAAATTTCTTTTTGTTTTCGATAGAATATACTCTAATGGTGTTTCTAGTCACCAAATTTAGGATCTGATGATAGGATCCCATAAAAATCGAGGAAAACCTATTCTTGCCGTCTGTACCTATTCTTATATTATTTTAAACTTTTCAGTGTTTTTGAAGTCGGTTTTTATTTTTTGTAAAATATTTTTTTATACAACTAATAGTTGACCCGCCCTTTGACTGTGTAACAAAAATCTATCGCGATCGTTTTCGATTTTGACAGTCAAAGTGCATTCATCACTATTTTTTATCAGACAGTCGACACAGAGTCTTGTATTGACGCCGCAATGATTAGCAATTCAAGGCGATCGTGATAGATTCTAAGACTTAGTAGTTATAGTGCCTTGGGTCAACGTTATACTAAACTTACTAATGCGGATAAATTTATATTCACAAATAAAGATAAAAACAGAACCCTTTCCTTGCAGTCGGGTAAAAACGTTTTCATACAAAACAATATAGTATTATCGTGACATAATTCGTTGAACATAAACATAAGTATAACTTGGCATAGACTGGTAGCTTATATTAATCGAAACGCAACGCCAAATACACGCACCTGAACATGGCCAAATACTGGAATGTTACCCGATTTGGATAACCAAGTGTAGTGTCGATAAAGGAGTTGTTTCAGATTGTATGGAGTATGGCCATAAAGCTGTACCTACAATTATTAAAAATTAGGCAATAATAAGAGAAACAGTTTCTAAGTGTTAAGTTCATAACTAATAGCTCTGTTTTTTGGCTCACGTTGTTTATAAATTACAAAATATTGCCGCACAACAGACTACCATCTTGGAGGAAGATATCACTTAACTACTTATTGACGCTGGTGCGTTGTTAGAACACATCGACAAGGTGGTCGTATTTTTTATTATTTTTTTGGAAAGGAAAATGTGTTCAGTGGGACTTATTTGACATCACTACGCCCCACTTCACGTACTTGGGCGGATTTTTTTTGTGCAATTTCTTTATAATTTTTTTTTAGTAAGGAAAATGCTGTTCAGTGGGACTTATTTGAAATCACTGCGCGTAAATCAACAGTTTAAAACTCCAACTCTATAGAAGAAGTGTCAAGACAAAGGTGGACATTATCACTGCAAAGGCATCTTTTAGCTAATCTGAGAGTGTTAAAAAAAATAAAGTTTGATAGGAAACTAAATAATCTAATCCATACTAATATTATAAATGGGAAAGTGTGTGTGTGTGTGTTTGTTTGTCCGTCTTTCACGGCAAAACGGAGCGACGGATTGAAGTGATTTTTTAAGTGGAGATAGTTGAACGGATTTCAAGGTAGAAAGCTAAAATTTGTGACTAACAAAAAAATCGTGCATCATTTTTTTTCGGAAATCTGCCCCCAACCCCTTAAAAGAGGGGGTGAAATTTTATATGGGACTTTTTGCAGTTTTCAAGGTAGGAAGCTAAAAATCGGTACACAGACTCTTTGTTACCAACGAAAAATACCTGCCTTATTTTTTTTTTGAATTCTTCGGTGTTACCCCGAATTTAACGCGAGCGAAGCCGCGGGCAAAAGCTAGTAATTTTATGAATGCGAAAGTAAGTTTGTTTGTTTGTTATTCTTTCACGTCTAACTAAACCACTAAACCGATTTCAAAAATTCTTTTACCAATAGAAAGCTACATTATCAGCAAGTGTCATAGGCTATTTTTGAATAAGAGATCCCTACGACGTCAAAGCGAGTGAAGCCGCGGGTCAAAGATAGTCAATAATAATTTTACATGAGCATTTTAACTGGTTTCGTAATCCGTTCACTCCCATGTATACGATATTATTAATGTATAATGCTAATCACATCAAACAGTATTTTATTAAACCGTTATCAACACGTGTATACTGATAATATTTTAATAGTATCTGCTCATATTTATTAGGTCTGGTCCAGCTCATAAATATTTTTGTACAAAATATAATAATATATTTGGCTCTTGCGTAATTATTGGAGAAAACTCCGTATCGTGAGTTCGACTAAAGCTTGATACGTAACAATAATGGTAATGATGGAATTAAAAAATATGTTTACTGTTAGGAGAATATTCATTAAGATGTGAGCGAAGGACACATATCAAATGGCGCAAAATGAAAACATCTACTTAATATAAAAAAATCTCGTGTCACAGTGTTTGTTATCGACCTATTCCAAAACAGCTTGACCGATTTTTAATGATTTTTTTTGTGTGTATTTGGTAGATCTGAGAATTGGTCGTCATAGGCTATTTTTAATATCCCTAGGTGATAAGGGTGGCCCTCTCCAGAACTTTTTTCACATTTTTTCTTCTATGATTTGGCATCAAACATACTTATAACCCTAAATTTTCACTCTTCTACCATCAACTCCCATTTATCAAATAGCGATATTATTATTTTTTTTTTGGTGAAAAGTATAGTTGGCGGACACATTACAAAACTATACACTAGCAGCCATCTTTGACAAAAAATAAGTTTGCTGTTTGTCAGAAATTCAAAGTTGTATAATACTTTTGCAAGATATTATAACAAATATTTCAACTTAATGTAGACAAAATACAAAAATCACCTATAAAGTTTTTTTTTCCGGAAGAGAGACATTTTATCGACCACAAGGAAAGACACACTAACAAACATGCACCATCATTTGTTATCGGCAAATAAATATTTTTACTTTTTTATTTCTTTCCAAAGATCGAGATAAAGAAGAAGTATACGAAGTGTTTTTTCTTTACGAAGAATGATATAAGTTACAAGTTTAAATGTGATAACAAAGCTTCGAATCAAATAACCGAAGGCGATTGCAAATTACCCATCAAGTTATAATTAACTGTGCCGATTCAGTTATCTCGAGACTCCAGCATTTTAATTAATCACTATGCTTCAAAATTAATCGCTGAACGGTGGAAACGTGCCTCATGATAATATTTACATAAAGTATAGGTAAAATTAAGGCGAATCGCATTAAATATTATTAATTTTAGTACAATATTTTAGGTGGCAAAGAAACATACGGTCAACCTGGTGCTTAATGGTTACCATAATCATGTTATGGACGTTCGCGACCAAGGTCAGTTGGGGGTTGCCAAATGAAACCCATAAACATGTTAAATGTGGTTTCTTTCTTCTTTCTTATGATTGCATAAAACATCGTTAAAAGAATACTGAAACGGAGATACCGCTACAACTAAGGTGGCAAAGAAACAAAGGTCAACATGGTAATTAACGGTTACCGTATGTTATGGACGTTCGCAACCAAGGTCAGTTGCGGGTTACCAAATCAAATCCTTAAAAATATTATGTTTGGTTTTTTCTTATTTTTTTCTTATCATGATTGCTTAAAGCGAGGTTAAAACAATATTGGAACAGACACCGCTAAGGTGAAAAAAAACATACCGTCAACCCGGTGATTAATGGTTACCGTATCTTATGGACGTTCGCAACCGAGGTCAGTTGCGGGTTGCCAAGCACATGACCCCAGTGTAAAAGTAGGGGCCGATTCGTGGAAAACATAACAATTCAAATAAAATATCATCGAAGTTCTCATGATCTCAATATGATCGCCTAGCTAGAGAAAGATATATTGAGATGGAGAGAAAGAGAAATATTGAGATACTACTATTATGCGCCGTCTCGCCCTCATTGCGATTTTTTATTTTAATTGTCTAGTTTACAATTTATTGTAATACAAATAAGAAAGAACAAACCACATATTATTATACGAGTACAAAAAGGTTTGGCTTATCTCTTTCGAAATCTCTTCCAGCAAATCTACGGTAAATTTTCACATATCACAACAGACGCAGTGTGTCACGAAATTTAATAATTTAATAATATAAGTATACAAAAAAGCTATTACAGATATTTTGCTTAAAGCGATAATTGGCGATGATTTCTCGGAGTCTTAAAGAATGTAATAACTAACTGATCTTATTAGTTAAGTTTTATAGACCAACGACTTCAAATTCAAATTCAATATCCTTTATTCAATTGGGATTTTACAATCACTTTTGAACGTCAAAGAAGCTACGCCATTGGTTCACAAGTCTACGGCGGGAGACCTTGTACTGGAAAGAACCAGCAAGAAAACCAGCAAGGGCTATTTTTTTCTCCCTGTATTGTTACAGAGTCGTCAATTGGAAGCAGAACTCAAAAGTAAAGATTGTGTTCAACTTCCATTACAAGATTAGATGTGTCAGTGTACATTATACATTTAAATCTATAAATTAAGTCTACAATTAAGACCAAGCATTGACATCATTCAGATAATCATTGACTTTATAATATCCTTTACTCATTAGAGTCTTTTTTACATGCGCTTTAAACTTATGAAAAGGTAAGTCAGTAACACTCTGTGGAACTTTATTATAAAAAGATATACATTTCCCCATAAATGAGCCTCTAGTTTTTTGGAGCCTGTACGTTGGAACGGCAAGTTTATTTTTATTTCTTGTATTTAAGTTATGAAATTTAAAATTGGTATCGAATGTGTTATAATTTTTATAAACATAAATCAAATTTTCATAAATGCTAAAATCAATATATTAATTTCTTTAAATAAATCACGTAGAGAATCCCTTGTTCGTAAATTATAAATAGCCCGCACGGCTCTTTTTTGAAGTACAAAAATACTTTCTATACTAGCGGCTGATCCCCACAGTAATAGCCCATATGACATGACACTGTGAAAATAACTAAAGTAAATCAGTCTTGCCGTTTCAACATCAGTAAGTTGTCTCATTTTTTTTACAGCATATGCCGCAGAACTGAGTCTGTTTGCTAAAGACGCAATGTGTGGATCCCACTGCAAAGTCGAATCTAGTGTTATACCCAAAAATTTAGTAAAATCGACGAATTCAACAGTATGATTATTCATTTCCACAATATTGTCCACTTTCCTAACATTTGGCAATGAAAACTTAATACATTTAGTTTTACTCGAGTTTAATGATAAATTATTCACAGTGAACCAATGCAATACTTTAGAAAGAGTACTATTTACAACGTCAGTATTTCCGTTTCCTCTGTCAATCTTAAATATTAAAGAAGTGTCATCTGCAAATAGTACTGTATCGCACAGATTATTGGTGAAGTGGGGGAGGTCATTAATATAAATTAAGAAGAGCAGAGGTCCCAGTATTGATCCTTGAGGCACACCCATAATGATAGGTGCACCAGAAGACTCAGTTCTGTTAATTACAACTTTTTGGACCCTATTGGACAAATAAGACTCAATAAGCTTAATTGCCTCTTCAGACACACCATAATGCTTGAGCTTATTTAGAAGAGTCTGATGATCAACGCAGTCAAAAGCCTTTGACAGGTCACAAAATATACCGATCACATCCTGTTTACACTCCCAGGCGGCAAAAATGTGTTTGAGAAGTGCAACTCCAGCCTCTGTAGTGCAACGACCCTTAGTAAAGCCAAATTGGTTCATATGTAGGATTTTATTGATTGTGAAATAATCTGACAGCTGATTAGAAATAATTTTTTCAAATATTTTGCTAAGTGCTGGTAGAATCGAAATTGGTCTATAATTTGCAGGATCATTTTTATTTCCAGATTTAAATAAAGGTATTAACAATAAAATGAGAGGTTGTGTGTATTCTTCAAAATAAAATGAGAGGTTGTGTGTATTCTTGTGTGTGTTTTTGAAGTCGCTTTTTATTATTTTTAAAATATCTATATTTCAATCTATTTGGCGATTAGGTAAGCCTTTGCAAGAAAATGGAAACTCGGGGAATCAAATTTTTGCCTTATCTTCGTGTCGTCTCCTATTCTACATTGAGGCTGCAATGCCTGTCAAGCTGGGAGCTACAATAATTAGAATTTAGCTATCATGATAAAATTTGCTATTTCAAATATATTTTTTTTATAATTTGTTATACTTATTTCATATGTTTATGCACATAGTCATGGAGCGTCAGTGGCGCTGTGGGCTCAGCAATCGGGAGGTCTGGAGTTCGAGACCGCCAGGTACCAAAGTGTTTTTCGTTTTTCGAATTTTATATGTAAGTACATATTTTGTCTGAGGCTCCCACGTTGAAGGAAAACATCGTGAGGCAACCTGCATACATCTGCGAAGAAATTCAATGGTGTATGTGAAGTCGATCGATGCGCACTGGGCCAGTGGGTTGACTAAGGCCTAACCACCCTAACATAGGATAGGCTCGAGCCCCTCGGTGGGAACGTAATGAGCTGTGATGATGATGTACGCCTTGAACGCCTTGACGGAGCATAGTGATACTTCACCTATTTATTGTATCTGCTCTGCTTACGAATAAATGATTTTGATTTTTGATAGAGTAATAATTGCATACAAATATGGGTTAAAGTTAAATGTGGCTGTTTCTCAACTAAACTAGAATTTTGGAAAAAGGAATTAGATTTTTGGAATTTGACAGTTTTTTTTTCAATTTTGACTTTTCCTGTCTTATTTTGAAATCATCGTAGCAAGACTTGACGTCCCAAATCTTCAAATTTAGACTCAGACTCAAGACATTTCAGACTCAAGACATTTATTTTCACAAACACTACAACATAACATAAAGGTGGAACAAAACAAAACAAAAAAAAAGTAAAGAATACAATAAAAAGCGTAAAACACAAAGAGATAATTTTGTAGAAAATAATAATTATAATTTATTATTACGCTGTAGTGTGATGCGAAAATAGGACGCAGCTCAGCATATGCTGTGACCTACAGAGCCGCAGCGCTGGTTTTCAGCTGAAACCTTAACAAGAAAAAGCGTGTACTTACGCAGCGTATTTAATGGATGCTATAAAAATAATTGATATTTAAAGTTCTTAAAAGAATATTTAATATCAAATATCATTAATATTTTTTATTTTTTTTTAATTTTCTATAGAATCTTGAGAACTTTTGAATAGATTACATATAAGGTTCCTTTTTTGGCGATGTGACGTTGGTCTCTGTGAAATTTACAAGCATCAATAATGCCAATTCAGAAGTTATACTGTTATATTGATTATCTAATACAAGTATGTATAGATCTATAATTTAATTATCTCTGTGAATATCACCATATATGTAGCTATAAGTGTAATATTATAAAATTATCAATAATCTTTTGCTAACGCATTTTATTTTTATAAAAGGGAAATCTTGACTATGCCAATGCGTAATTTTTAAATGGAGTAAGCTATTTTAACCGACTTTGAAAAAGGAGGTGGTTCTATGTTCGATTGTATGTATGTTCACCGATTACTCCGCCATTTGTGAGCCGATTTTCAAAATTATTTTTGAAATCGAAAGAGTACACACCCAAGGCGGCCCTATTGTCACCATGTCCTGATCTAATGATGGAATCCCAGGCAAATCGAGGGAAACCCTAAAATTTCATAGGCACGTCTAACGTGTTTCATGCTTATTCATAAGATATTCAGGTATTTGCATCTAGTAGTCATCATGTCATGTTTCTGAGCTGACGATGGAAGATTTCTGAAAGACAAGGATCTTAGGAATAATTATTTCAATACTGTTTAGAGCGAAGGACCTTTAATTTTTAATTATTCTGGTGTTTGCCTTGGCTCAAATTCTAATTAGCATGTACCTGTATTAACATATACATGTGTTAACTAAAAAGATTGCAATTTCTTTACACAAAAATAAAACCTTGAGAAGCACCAAAAAGTCATAAAAAATATAAGAATACATACAACTTCACAGTTTTATATTAAAGTCGGTGCCAAATAATGATCACCTTGAAAGTACTTTAAAAAATATAAGCACAAATAAAATAGTTACTCAAAATTTGGCACCAACTTTAATACAATACTGTGATGTTGTATATTCTCGTATTATTTAAAGCTTTTTAGTGCTATTGAGGTCGGTTTTAATTTTTGTAAAAAAAATTACGCATACGGATTATGAATGATTTTGAATATATAAGTAGATTTAGTAATTATGAGTTTTTATGAGCTTCACTCTGACTCGGAACACAACAGTGTAATTAACATTGTTTTTATGTGAGTTTATTTCTGGTTACTAAACTTTAAAATAATCAAACCAGCAATAGCTCAGGTAAGATTAATAAGTATAGGTTTATTACGTCAAAATGTTTTATACCCATTTTACCATTATACGCCCACGTCAAAATCATTTTTCCTGTAAGATTCAATTTCGTAATACTAGACTACGTAATTATATTTAGGACTGTATAATTATTGTATGTGTTTATGTAAATAAATATAGTATCGATATAAGTAGGTATGATTTTTTATATAGCAAACAGACATTAACTTGTTTTAGTTATTAAATGTCATATGGTACCTACAAAATAAGGAGGACTGGATGCCTGAGGCTTTTTCTGACAGTTAACTAGATAATGTGGGAAAAATTATTGATGATGGTTGACTTAAACAAAAGCAGACATTAAAATTATTGGCACATTACAAAAAAACAAATGATCGGTGAAATATGATACCTAGGTACGTCATGGTTTTATTTTTTTATATATTCGAGTAATTTTGTCTTATGCTTAGGAGGAATAAAGGAATATATTATTCTGACATCTTCAGCAACGATAGTAAATAATATGTCGGATAAAACCCGACATTTATATGAAAATACTGTTTCCTAAAATTATCAACCTAATCAATTTTAACGGTCTTCAGTAGCAACAAATACTACATATTTAGGTGTTATGATGCAAAACATGTGTATTTCATGCTTAAACATTTACTATATTAATAATAATATGAAAAATAGCATCGAAATGCCAATATTTTCTAGGTAGCTACAAAAAGTAATTAATTATTTGTCTAAATAATTATAAATGTACACAGTACCTACAGTGTCTTTGAACGTGAACCAATCTCAACTCATAGAAAATTAACATGTTCGTGAGCTGAATTCGAATTTTTAAATTACGAACACGCCAATTCTTTCACGAATTAGGCACGTTTCCACGCGAGTATGTAGTGGAACGCTGAAATCACAAATTATCCTTAAAACGCCCTCGCACCGTACACGCAATAATATGCCTCGATCCGCGACAAGAAGCACCAGAATCGCGCGGCACGCACCACAAGGCACTCCGGCCTAATGCACTTCACCGTGACGTCATCACTACACGTTATTACAAATAAAAAATAGGTTTTACTCACGCAGTAATGCTTTTCGATAAAGGCCAGCGTTCCATGGACGCTTGGTACTTCATGTTTTCGATCTGCTTTTTGAGTGCCTCTTTGTCCATGGCTGCCAGAATACTGGGGTCCATCGCGCAGAATCTGTGGTATAAAACACGCACACATCGGTTAGTGGTGTGTGTACACGCCTTGTTGCAAGGGACGGTACGGCGCGTACAGTCATCGCCATAAATGGTGACTAAGTAACAACACAATTATTATGTAATTTAATGAGAGATTAGAGGCATTACCACAAACGCTTAGAGTGTGGTTAAAGCGATGTATAAATAAAATATACAGCATACTATGTTGATATTGTAAATGTGATATTAAATTGAAAATCGTTTTTGCGTCATTATATTGAGGCTCTGAAAATGGCACAGAATAATCGATAGAACAGAGTTGTTACTTCAGCGTAACTATCACGGTATGTGTGAATCATGATAGTTTTTCTGTGCAATTTTTGGTGTAGAACTGTGGTCCAGATAATTGGGTCTTGCCAGTCTCCTGATCCCCTCGACTATAAACAAGGGACATCGAGATTGGTAAAATGGGTATGTTGCGCACACTGCGGTGTGGCTACATCACACGGCTGTTGACTAGCTATCATAACTATAACATAAACTACGTCAAAGTAAAAACGGTGTCACGGATATATTTTGTATAATGAAATGATATAATAGATCATACATAATAACACATAAATAAACATAGTATATTATACCGTATTCGTTTCAAAAATTTCTTTTTTTTTTTACTAAAACTAAGAAGAAGCACGTGGAGAAAAAGCATCTCGTTGGAAAAAGTCTTTTGGAAAAATAGTCTTATTAGTAAGAACAATTTTAATTTTCGATGAAGACCTTTTAGGATCGACTTTTTCATTTGTTAGATAACTCCTAGTTGTAGAATAAATATGTGGATTTCACAAATCTTCCATATAAAAGCTGTCAACCTGTCAGATTTATTCGTCGAATAAAAGTTAACTGACGATTGAAAAATAAGCCATTAGGCGTCTGGATTAAACATAGAATAAATGAAATAGCCAATTTGATGTTTTATATTTCTGATTTTTACATTTTCATTTAAAATGCTTACTAAATTTATATGTCAATCAATCAATTCAATAAAATTTGCTTCGTTCTTAACAAATTTTTGCGAAATCTGCAAAGATTTCTAAATTTAATGTTGTCACGTAATTATTAACACTGATTGAAGTCTACTCTGACTTATCAAAGTGTATGGTAAAATTTAGTTAGAATTGGATAAGTTCTCGGTGGTGTAATGATCATGGCTTCAACACCGTATGTTGAAGACGCTGTTGCGAATCCTGTCTTAATTTTTCCTTGTATTGATTTATTGTTAATTAAATAATTTCGCGCTCCCTAATTTGTCATGTCGACTGTACTTCTGTTCGGTCTCGCTCGCACACGAAGGGGAGTAAGCGGGGGCGTGTGGGTGACGTGTTGTTGTGTGAGAGATGCGCGCGCACTACATTAGTTTCTATGACAACCCCTTATGGACACAGAAGTTAGCTTACGCCGGCTAATTTGAACCTTCCCACCGACCGCATAAGGTCGACAATAAATAACTCGTGTGTGCATAAAATTAATGAATTAAGGCATAATGACCAGTAGTTCTGAACACTTTGCATTACATTATTCTTTGTTTTCCCACTTGGGGCGTAGTGGAGGGTATTCAGTGCAGTTCGATGTATGTGCAGATAAGCTTCGAGTTAAAATAAAAAACAGTTTCGATTGTACAGCTGATTTTGACAGGCTGTCGACTGTATTAGATGCTATAAAAGAGCAATTAAATAAAATTCTTTATCTATGTTAATATTTCGTCAAATTTAAAGTAGGTGAAATATGTGTCGTGTGTGAATTAAGTTCGTATGTGACGTTTCCCTTCAGTTAACTAGTTGCGTAAATATAGTTTTTTTTTCACTTACCTTTCGATGGTACAGCTGATTTTGACAGGCTGTCAACTGTATTAGATGCTATAAAAGAGCAATTAAATAAAATTCTTAATCTATGTTAATATTTCGTCAAATTTAAAGTAGGTGAAATATGTGTCGTGTGTGAATTAAGTTCGTATGTGACGTTTCCCTTCAGTTAACTGGTTGCGTAAATCTCAGAATAAGTTATTCTTCTGAGGCGTAAATATAGTTTTTTTTTCCACTTACCTTAATGTCATCTTTATGCACTGCCTAGTGTGGCGATTGTCAAATTAATGTATAGTTCAGCTTTTGGTATGAGTAAATTTCTATTTCCTTTCGTTTTATTTTTTGATGTTAATTTTATAATAGTCATGCTAAGTTACATATTTGTCATTGCTAATTTTACTAATTATTTTAGAAAAATCTTATCTACACCCGTGTTTAATGGATTTGCAAGAACTTGACTTAAACAAATTTAAAGTTGCAATCAGAGATGTACTTATTTCAAAATCATATTATTATAAAGTGTCTGATTACATGACGGACAAAAAAACTTGGGTTTGAACTCCCAATTCTAATATTTAACAATGTACTGCGTTTTGTTTTAATGAAACTATCAGTGTGGATAATTTATAAGCTAAAGTTCACGCATTCCTCTCAGAGATAAGTTTGAAGAGATTGGTATTAATAAAGATTATTTGTCAAATAAAACTATTCGGACATGAAGTCAACCTTACACTTTCTTTTGACTGATACGTTAATGAAGCCTTTATTTTATATAATGTGAAAGTCTAATCTTGTAATTGAAGTTGAGCTTAAATTTCTGCTATGAGGTCAGCTTCCAATCGACGACTCTGTAACAATACAGGGAGAAAAAAATAGCCCTCGCTGGTTTTCTTACTGGTCTTTATCAGTACAAGGTCTCCCGCCGTAGACCTGTGAACCAATGGCGTAGCTTCTTTGACTTGCAAAAGTGATTGTTACAATCCTATTTGAATAAAAGATTTTGAATTTGTCTATAATGATGCTTAAAGTATTTTTTACTCTCATTCAAGTAATCAATAGGTTTATAAATTATAAAAAAATCAAATAAATCATTATTCAGCATAGGACTTAACAGGCACTTATTGCCGCCAAAACAAAGCAAAACATTCTAATCTAAAGAAGACATATTAACCTTGTATGTGCATACATTCTGAATATACTCAAGATGTCTGCAAATACAAGTAAGAAATAAAAAAAAGTTGGCTCTACGCCTGTTCGAAAATTGGGAGAGCCTTCTCGAGAAGAACAGGCAAGAAACTCGAAAGGTCAAATTTTTTTATCTCCTCTTTTAAATCGCTATTTACAATTTTGTTTTTTTTACAGAGTCGTCAATTGGAAGCTGACCTCAAAGCAGAAGTTTGAGCTAAACTTCTATTACAAGAGTAGATGTGTTAGTTCACAATATATAAGATAAAGACTTTATGAACATATCAATCAAAAGAATGTGTAGATTTGACCTCATGTCCAAATAGTTTTATTATCCAAATATAATCATCATTAATAATACCAATCTCTTTAAACCTATCTCTGAGAGAAGTGCGTGAACTTAGCTTATAAATTGCTCTCACTTAACGTTTCTTTGAAATAAAACGCAGTACATTGTTAAATATTAAAATTGGGAGTTCAAACCCAAGCTTATTTGTCCGTCATGTAATCAGACACTTTATAATATACTTTTTTATTAAGTACATCTTTGATTGCATGTTAAAATTTGTTAAAGCTAAGTTCTTGTATACAATTTTGGATTTTATTGTAAAAACGTATACACAGGCCTCTAAAAGAATTATTGATTTTTTGGAGCCTTGTTGGCTTATAACACTGTTAAGGCATTTATTTTATTTTTTTGAGCTCCAAGATACAGGGATCTCCTTGCTTGGGAGTCAGGACTACACTTTGCACACTGCATGAACACCTTATCTAAGAAGTGTTATTGTAGGTAGGACCTATTTTTAGTCTTATCTAAGATGTGTATTTTTTATGTGTAATCTAAAATGTATGAATGTTGTTGTTTTTTATGGCACCACCGTCGAAATCGATGGAAATCGACGTCGGGGCAGCCAGAAAGCATTGGCGTAACCACCTAATGACGGAGTGTGCTAAGTATCGTAGTATGGAGTGGATTGAGGGATAACTTTGCTCAGTTATGGGACAATAAGGGTTAATCAAAAAGAAATGTATTATTATTAGTATGGTTGGAGACAGCCCGCCCGATTCCCTTTCTTGAGGTTGCGCATAACCCATCACTGCTGACGCCCGGTCTTATGGACCGGACTTTTGTATGAAAGATATTTTATTTTTCTTATTACTTTCTTAACATATTTCACGATTCTTGATCAACGGAAAGTACTCCATAGGTTTTGATTCCCTTATGGAATCGCAAAATATGCGACATATCTTTTGATCAGGTTAATGACCGGCGGCCCTACCGCCTAACTCATAGCGATTAACGATGGCGATAGCGAGTGACTCGCTATCGTTTTCATTTCACGAGTTTGCTATGACAGGCGGCGGTCCTACTTCACTCGTAATAGTTTTAGCTCTCTAATCTTGTGAATTCGCACCGCCTATCATAGCCAACTGATGACATCTAGTCACTCGATATTGCCATCGTGAATCGCTATGATTTAGGCGATAGGGCCACCGAGTATTTGATATACAATTCCGTCTGTTAATCTCTATGCGCTCCTGAGAAAAGGGGTCTTGACAAACAGACATGCAGACAACTGGACAGTGATCCTATAAGAGCCCTATTTTCCTCCTGAGAGACAGTAGTTACATTTAAAATGTTTGAAATAAGTCATTACCAAATTAAAGCACATTTACTCGGTAACAACCCGTGTCAGTGTGTCTTAAGCATGGACATGCATTTTTGTCGCATACTATGAAATACTATGAATAATGCAACGTATCCGTTTGTTTACATCGAAACAATAGTTCAGTGGTCCATTGTACCCCGGCGCTGTTGAACAATGCAGGCGTAATTATTACAACTGTCCATTTTTCGTTATCCTGTAAGTGAATTGTGTTTTACCGCGCAAAGTTAAAGTTCACAATTGAATAAATGCGTGTTTTGGTGGCTTTATGAATGCTTGTGTGGAGGTGTTACGTACGTGTAAACATAAATATGAATGGAGTTTGGTATTAAAATTTTATTTTACTCGCAAACAAGGCGTGTCAATTTATTATGACTAGATTTCATTAAAAGCGAATGCTGTGAACTGAAATTTAAATTATTGAACTTAAATTATTTGTTTTGTTAGTTTAGGTGGAATAAAACAATAGTGGGTAGATTGTTTTATAAGAGCAGAACAGCACCCATTACAGTCGAGATATCGAGACTCAAATGAGTGTATTCGCCTGAATCTAACACTACGTACTCTAATTTCGAATTTGGGAAAAGTAACATAAGGCTAATATTCCAAAAATATATTTATTTGTGTTCGATGAAATGAGTTTCCCCGCCTTTTTTCCCCCCACAAATTTAAGCGCTATAATGCCATGGCATTTATTATGTTAATTTTGAATCTGTATTTATGATTGTTAAATCAGTTTCTAATAAAATACTAAATAACTTATAAGAAAAAAAATTTAGATATAAGCACATCAAATCTATTCAAAAGGTTTTTACCAAGTTTATTTATTTATCATATCAGTATCGATGTGTGGCTGCGTAAGTTTTTTGTCATTGCCCAAAATAATAAGATTTTCTTTTTATACACTAGATGTGGCTTCAGTAGATTTAAATTAATACTTTGTCCATCATATAGGGCGTATGATAAATAGTGAAATGCTTTTTTGGAACTAGTTGTCTTATGAGGCCCACTGTAAGCGAACACGTGGATCACTGCACTTAAGATCATTAGAAAAACCGCGCTTTTGCATCGTAGCCGAGCAAGCTGTCATTTGATTGTAATAGACTTTATATTTATTTATACATACAAATCTATCTTTTGCGCAACGCCGTAGTCGGAAAAAAAGAGGCAACATGTTTTGTGTTAATAAAATATTCTCAAGACATCACATTCATTACACACATAATTTAAGTTTTACAACGCATTGTACCTCAAATTAGATTCCGTATCCGCGCTCCCACTTATTGTGATTTTTAATTACGCAGTTCTCAAGGTCTTTTATGGCTTTGTTTACATTTTTAATCGCCCCAGGTCTAGTGAGTGTAGTGATGTCGGAAAAAAAGAGAAATTCGTAACAACAAAACATTATATCGAGTTATATCTTCGTATAGTCGATAAATTTTAAAGTTTTTCTTGCTACTTAGTCACGCAACAAAGGAGATGGCCCACGCCCCATACATTGTTTGCCCCACCAAAAAAAAATCATGCGTCACGATCAAACTTTTATATTTTGGTTGGTTTTCTATCCTAGATTGATAATATATAGTATTTTTAGCTCTATGTAGCGGGGTTCTAGCAATCTGAGTATCATAACATTTCACTAAAAATACCGACATAGTTTATGTCTATGTAAAATATACCTATTCTTTCAATAAATATTGGAATTACTATTTGGAACTGGTGTACCTGCTGATTTTTTTATACGACAGGGAAGTTCTTGGTCTTCATACCACCTGATGGTAAGTGACGATAAGCAACATTGCGCAACCAAGATACCACAATGAAAACAATTTCTTCACTTTTCACTCACGAAATATTAAGATAGAAAGTGGCAAATTAACTGAGGATGAAATCTCAACTCGATGTAAACCGAATTTCTAAAAGAATTACAACAAGAACTACATGAAGGCGCAACACAAACAACTTCCTCCATAGAACTTTACTTTTTGCAAACAACACACAACGAAGCGAAGAACGTCACATTACGAAACGAAACAAAATACAGACTCCGTGTTCCGAATCGAGCTACTCTGGGCTATTAGCTTACAACTCTGTTCGAATTAAAGGGATGTGGGATTAAAACGATGCACACGAAAAAGAGGTAGTACCACAGAACACAGAAAGAGGTTAGAAAGGCAATCATGCACCGTTTGTACGGGAACCGCTGTCGCCAGTTTTGCTCCCACTTCTTTTCCTTGCACCGCCCATGCAAAGTCGCCCGAAATCGGGCTGAACCAATCACAACGCTCACTGGGCTCCTCATTCACAAAAATTCACTGTCGTCAAGAGCCGCGTGTACAAATAACATTATTTTAGTGATTGACATCAATGAATAGTTATCGATATTAAATATTGCCAGCTATTTAACCATTTGAAATATTTAGAAAACCAAAAAATAATTATTACTTTCATTATACGTTTATAATTAATAATATTCAAGTAATATTTTGTTTCTATGTTAAAATTATAGCTTTTTAGCTCAAAAATGTTGTAGGTTAGACGTAAAATAAAAGAAAAACTATAATACTATAATGCACCGGTCCGAAAGCATAAACTAGAATGGATAATCTGACAAACGGACGTGCGGTAGTTTAGTTGTTAGGATATTTTGGTTGGATGGAGAAGTAAATATTTGTAAAGTAAATATAAAGTACTCAAATCTTCATGTCTTAATGAAAACTTTTTCTGTAAATCGTTAATAATATCTTCCATTTTGTATACTTTTTTTTTCAAACATCGATTTTGTGCTTGTATTTTTTAATTATTTTTTTTTGTCGTTTTATAACAGTCTCTTTAGAAATAAGTATTTTTTTCCTGGGTGTTGATGCATTTGAGCTATTACTTGACAGTACATTGAACTGAAAATAATTACGGATTTATTAATTGACTATTACATATTAAATTATTTTTTATGTTGTCGTTATTTTTACCTGTAAGATTTTTTGGGACTGTCTTTTATTATCAAAGAGGTTGATGTTATTGAATCCAAAATGTCCTAGAATAAATCAAGTACCTTATATGTAATGTATTTTCTTAAAACTTTACGCTACATATTTTACATAATATTCATAAACATAGCTTTACCTGTCTCATCCGTTTTGTTAAATCATTATCGTTTATGTTATTTCTCGCTTCTGTAAGACTACGTTTTTGTGATTTACCATTGTTTAATTTCTCTTTGATTAACGACGAAGTAGAACTTCTCGCATCATTTATCTTAAACATAAAAGAGTTGGCTTACTGATATTGCAATCATTATTTGATATCATTAAAAAATTATAATACATACTGCAGAATACAAATACACGAACTTTTCATGTGGTATTACACTGCTTTTTAAATACTTGTTCCCAGATTTTTTTATATCAAAACCATTTTCACTAAAATGTTTTGAGCAAATGGTGCTTGACTTAGTAGGAATCCATTCTTCTCTACCTGTTGCGTCAGTTCACTTTTTACGTATATCCGGATCTTTAGGAAAACTAAAATAATATGTCCAAAAACAGTTATTAAAAGGGTATTGTTACAAGAACGCTTAATTCTCGGATAACATTAAGTATAGAAAAGAAAATATTCCTAGTCGATGGAAGAGCACACTTGTTTGTCCAAAAGAAAATAAGACAATACAAAGCAGACTTACCTAAATTAGATCCCGGCAACGATAGATCACACACAACACTTGATTTGTAAGAGATTTTTGATAGCTTTCGTATTTATTTCCGATATTTTTGTATTTTAGATGCGCCCGCGCAGCCGGTCGGTTCGACGTCACACTTATGACTTCTTTAGTGATGTGCGTACACTAGGTCGGTGCGCGCGGTATCGATCGCAGGCACACCGATATCGATATTGTTGGTGTTCGATATGTTTTTAGTAGCCTAAGCATCCTCCCCAAATAGGAAGTCCACTCGCGCGTGTCATTGCGCTTGTCATTAAATTCTAATTGAACAAACAAGTGTTTGACGAAATGAATAATTATGAAAACGATACACAACCGCCCACCAAAATACAAGGTGGTTGTATTTTCAAAACAGCGACAAATTAAAAAAATCTGTATGCTTAAGGCACGTGAGAATGTAACTCAATAACGATAAAGAACTTGACTTAAGTTATACTACGTTTTATTAATACTAATTACAAGGAAGAACCTAAGTATATGAACAAATTAACGTTTAATTATAACTAAATTAACTAAGTATGAAAAAGTTATGAAAATTGTTGTAATTGTTAATCGCTTTGGTTTGGCAAAGGACAGACCTTTGTCAATGGACGCGTAAGAATGGAACCATTAGGTAAGCGAAGACTCGCGATGCGTATAACTCCATCTGGACCACTATATAAGCATTCGACACGTGCAATAGGCCAATGTAATGGTGGAATATCATATTTGATGATTACAACAGCACCAACTTCTAAAGGTTTCAATTGTTTCGTCCATTTGGAACGTTGGATCAATGATTGTAGATACTCATTTTTCCATCGCTTCCAAATGTCTTGTTGAAATCGTTGGATTAATTGCCACCGTCCTAGTCGCGAAATATTAACTGAGGTGAAATCCTCGTCGGGAACAGCAGTCAACGGTTCTAATGTCAAAAAATGACCCAGAGTAAGAACTGCAAAGTCGTTCGGGTCAGAACTTAATTGATATAGAGGTCTCGAATTGAGTATTGCCTCAATTTGAGCGAATAACGTAATGAATTCGTCCAACGTTAGCGACTGATTATTGATTACAGAATACATTGCTGTTTTAGCAGCTTTTATCTGTATTTCCCACACTCCACCAAAATGTGGGCTAGAAGGCGGGTTGAATTTAAATTCGATTCCTTCTGATTGCGTAGCCTGCTACATCAAAGAAGAAAGTTCACGTTGAGCACCCACAAAATTTGTACCGCGATCAGAGTAGATGACCGAAACTCGACCGCGACGCGCAACGAAACGACGAAGAGCTGCTATAAACGAGTCGGAACTTAAATCGGTAGCAATTTCTAAATGAATAGCTTTTACTGCAAAGCAAACGAAAAGGCATAGATAAGCCTTACTAATCTTGGCACCTCGATGCTTGCCAGATTTAATACGAAATGGCCCTCCATAATCACACCCTACAATGCTGAAGGGTTTGATTTGATTTACACGAACTGCCGGCAGGTCACTCATGAACGGTTCGAGTGGCATCGGCTTAGTTTTATAACACTTTAAACATTTTGAAACGCGATGCCGAATGGCACGTTTTGCGGATAAAATCCAGAATTGTTGACTAATCAGATAGTGCAACGTATTAATGCCAGGATGACAATTTTCATGATGAAAAGCATCAACAATCATGAAAGTAAGCTGAGATTGACGAGGGAGTAGAGCCGGATGCTTATGACTAAACTCCAGACCAGATCTAGAAAGCCTACCGCCCACCCTGACAATACCCAAAGAGTCGATAAAGGGATTAAGTTTTTGCCATTGTCTCGAAAGAGTTTTTCCTGCTTCTAAACGATTAATTTCATCTTTGAAATGAAGCTGTTGAGTACGTTTTACAATCAATAACAATGCATGGTGTAATTCAGAACGATTCAATGGAAATGTGTAACAACGATTAGCTTTTAATCGTAAATTGTGTAAATAACGAACCAATAAACCAACAATACGTTGAATCTTACGAATAGATGAGTATCGACTAAGTAAGAAATCAATTGGATGAACTGACTCACTCGTTATATGAAGTACTTGAACCTTTTCTTCGTTATGAGTGTCATCCACATTTGGATTATAATTGGAACAAGGCCAAGATTGAACATCTTGAGAAAGCCAATAAGGACCCGCCCACCATGAAGTATTCGCGATAAGATCTGCAGGCGACTGAATGCGTGTTGCAACGTCTGCAGGGTTATCAGACGACTGAACATGACCCCAACGTAGGTCCGGAATTTCGGTTTGGATATGGCTGACGCGGTTAGCAACGAACGTCTTCCAACGTGTAGAAGGTGACTGAATCCACGAAAGCGTTACAGTGGAATCTGACCACGCGAAGATATCTAAATTAGATAGAAAAGGACGATAAGTATCAGAAACAAATTTAAGTAAATCAACTAACAAGACAGCGGCGCAGAGTTCGAGTCTCGGCAGAGAGACTACTTTAATAGGAGCTACCCTTGCTTTCGATGCGATGAAAAACACACTGATTTGACCATATGTGTCAATCAAACGTAAGTACACAACACAAGCGTAACCCTTTTGAGAACTGTCAGCAAAACCATGAAGCTCACATGATTGATATTGAGAAACAGTAACACGCCGAGGAATTTTTAAATTCTGAATAAGAGGTAGCTGCTCGACGTAATGACTCCACTGGCGTTTGATGTCTTCAGGAGGACTTTCATCCCATGAGACTCCAAGAATCCACAGTTGTTGAACAAGATATTTAGCGAAATAAGTCAATGGAGCTAAGAACCCAAGAGGATCATATATTCGAGCAAGCTCACTTAAAATATTTCGTTTATTGCATACACGATCTATGGGCCTAACTTCGAAAAGAAAGTTATCCGATTTGGGATCCCATTTCAACCCCAATATTTTAAGAACATTGGATTTGTCAACTTCCATAGAGACGTTATCAACCAGGCAATGTTCAGGGGGGAGATCTGCGAGCACCGATAGATCGTTGCTAGCCCACTTACGTAACTCCATTCCACCACGTCGAAGGAGTTCGATGAGTTGTGTTTTTATTTCCAATGCTATGGTTTTATATGAACAGCCTGTTACTATATCATCGATATAAACATCTGTCATTAATACATCCTTAGCAAGAGGCAACTCAGTAGCTTCATCCTCTGCAAGTTGTTTGATAGTGCGACATGCAAGAAAAGGCGCTGAAGAGACTCCGTAAGTTACGGTGTTGAGGCGATATTCCAAAATTGGTTGAGACGGATGAAATCTCCAAAAGATTCTTTGAAAATCACGATGTTCTTCCGTAACAAGAATTTGTCTATACATTTGACACACGTCAGCAGAAAATACCACCGCATGAAGACGAAACTTGAGAAGAATTTCCAAAATATTAGCTTGCAATTTTGGACCGATAAGTAAAGTCTCATTCAATGACAAACCCGACAAAGGGTCCCTACTGGACGCATCGAAAACCACCCGTAATTTAGTGCTGACGCTGTCAGGACGAAGAATACAATGGTGAGGAATATAATATTTGCCTTTATTTAACTCTGTTGTGGGCACCGGACTCATGTGACCACTCTGAAGATAATCTTCCATAAACTTGGAATACCGTTCGTGTAGATCGATGTTAGTTGCTAACTTTCTCTCCAATGAGCGAAAACGACGAAGTGCTGATTCCCGCGACCCTGGAAAAGAAGAAACTATGTCTTCTTTGAAAGGTAAAGCTACGCTATAACGACCACTGCAATCACGAGTAGTAGTGTCACAATAAATCTGCTCACAACGTTGATCTGCCTGGCTAAGATGAGGAACACTGGGAAGATTATCTAACTCCCAGAATTTTCTGACTTCCTGAAAAACCTGATCATCGGTAATAAAAAAGGAATTAATGTTGTTAGTCTTCAGCTACACTTCCTAATAGAAGCCAGCCAAAAACAGAGTTCAACGCGGTAGGTTGCTTCGGTCCTCCACTTACACTTCCAGGTAAAAGAAGAGAAGGGAAGATTTCTGCCCCGAGAAGAATATCGATGGGACCAGGTTTGTCGCAATCTGGATCAGCCAGATTAAGACCACGAATGTGAAGCCACGACGATTTATCGAGTTTGACAGCCGGCATGTTACCACAAATGAAAGGAATAGTTAACGCTTCGATATTGAGTACTGTTTGTCGGTCAGTACCGATCTGAAGTTGAACAGCTCCCGAGACGGATGCTGACGATTGACCTACACCCCGAACCTGGCGTGAGGTTTGACATTTTTGAAGTCCTAATTTCAATACTGCTCGTTCTGAAATGAAATGAGCTTGACTACCTGTATCGATAATAAAACGGAATGATTGGTAGTTGCCCGTCGAATCACGAATTGATATAAAGGCAGTTGACAAAAGGACGACCGAATTATCACCAAGATTAGTGAGTACGCGTACAGGTTCGTTACTAGGTGGAGTCGATTCTTTTACGTCATGATTTTTATGCAAAAGAGTATGGTGTTTTTGATGACACTTTTGGCATGTAAAAGGAGATTTGCAATCACGAATAACATGGGAAGGCTTTAAGCAATTAAAACACCAACGATTTTTGTAGCATAATCGATTCTCTCTTGTACGGACTTATCCATGAACGATTTACAATGTGAAATAGAATGAGATTCCGAACAAAAAGAACATTTAAAAGTCACAGCTGGTACAGTGGCTGAAGTAGAAGGCGTTTCCTTCACTTCCGTTTTTGCAGTGGACTTTTGAGAGCTTGATAAAAACGAGGAACTTATCTTCTTGTTGTTATTGATAGTTTTGTTGATATTTGATTTTAAATTATTAGAGTTGGCAACATCACGATTACACGAAAAATGATTATCTCGTAGAAGTGCATCGCACTGCGATTCAAGAAAAGTTTTAAGAGCACTATAGCGAGGTAGCTCGGAAGAAGTGTCAGACTTTTCGAAAGCACAACGCATTTTTGAATCTAACTTCGATAGCACATGATAACAAAGTACAAAATCCCATGACTCGGTGGGTAAATTAAGATTATTTAATATAACTAAGTTCTCATTAAATAAATCTAACGCACGTCTAAACTCGATAGGAGAATTTACTTTAAAATTTATATTAAGCATTTCTCGCCAACATGTAAAAGCGAGTTCCCGTTTGTCACGATAACGAGCCACAAGTGTTTTGTACGCTTCCTCATAGTACTCGCCTTGAATCGGAAAGGTGCGAATTAAACTCAAGGCATCACCAGTTAAGCTAGCTCGCAGATATTGCATACGATCAAAGTTCGAAAGCGAACTGTTCAAATGAATCAAGGAATTAAACGCATCATAAAACATAGGCCACTCCTTAATGTTCCCGTGAAATCGGGGCAAATCAAGCTTTGGAAGTCTTATATGCGAAACAGCTACAGATGGCGATACGGTCGTGTCTGAAGGCGAAGAAGCGGCAGTCAACTTGCGATAAATCGCTATTATTTGAAAATATAAAGTATCGAAATCGATACGTATTCTATCCTCCGCATCCGCATCGTCATCTCCAATCACAGTTAAAATAAGAGAATGCGCCTGCTCAAAATTATCTGTTTGCTTCTTCACGGCAGAATAATATGCCATGAATTCTTCAATACGTTCAGAATCGGACAAAGCGGATTCGGCGATCCCTAATGTTTTACGTAATCGATTCAGCGCTAAAGTACGTTTACGACGCAAAACTGGTAAATCTTCATAAGTCAATGAATTACCACACTCTATAGATTTCGATTTGCTGCGCTTAGAAAGAGCAGCGCGCTTAGGTACATACGACATGTTTATGTATAAGCCTATTTACTAGTGTGACACGAAAATAACAACAAATAAGAAAAACTAAATTCACGAAATTAATGCCAAACGGTAACAACCCTCACTTGTATCAACAAATATTTTGTTTACATAGGTACGCACAGCATTTGATTGATTGATTTGCTTTGAAACAATTGTCAAATTGAATTGTTGCACTCATCAAATACAGTACTGAACAGAAACGATTGATTTTACTTGTACAAGAATAAGCACAACCTGAAAATATTGCATTCAAAACAAATCACGAAAATTGTTTTAGTAACGATATTTAACGATATGCCGGGTCGCATTTAACGAAGCTATACGCAAACAACGATAAATATTTCGGAAATAACAACGTATTCCAAAATGCAATCGTAAATTATTTTCGTAACAAAGAAATGCTTAATTTTTTGTATAAATTACAAACGCCGGTAGTTGCTTAACAAATCGAAGATTAGCAACTTTCGAATAACATATTATTATGAATGTTTACCAATTGCCTCATCAAAAATACGAAATTGCGTGTTAATTGTTCATATACTTAATAAAAAATATTGAATAACACATAAGATTCGTAACGATTTTGCTATATATGCATGCGGTGGGACGTAAGAATAAAACGAAATGTTATTAAATTTACGTTAGTTCAATGAATAAAACGATATGGGATTATTAGTCCCGGGTTTCGGCACCAAAAAAATGTTACAAGAACGCTTAATTCTCGGATAACATTAAGTATAGAAAAGAAAATATTCCTAGTCGATGGAAGAGCACACTTGTTTGTCCAAAAGAAAATAAGACAATACAAAGCAGACTTACCTAAATTAGATCCCCGCAACGATAGATCACACACAACACTTGATTTGTAAGAGATTTTTGATAGCTTTCGTATTTATTTCCGATATTTTTGTATTTTAGATGCGCCCGCGCAGCCGGTCGGTTCGACGTCACACTTATGACTCCTTTAGTGATGTGCGTACACTAGGTCGGTGCGCGCGGTATCGATCGCAGGCACACCGATATCGATATTGTTGGTGTTCGATATGTTTTTAGTAGCCTAAGCATCCTCCCCAAATAGGAAGTCCACTCGCGCGTGTCATTGCGCTTGTCATTAAATTCTAATTGAACAAACAAGTGTTTGACGAAATGAATAATTATGAAAACGATACAGGTATAATTGATAGTAAAATATATTTAAAATAAATAAATCAATACAAAAACCACCAACAGACTCGTGAACAAATGTTCGTGCTTATCACACAAACTAACGTAGGAATAAGAACAAGACTAACACAAACATTTATTCCCGCCAGGATTTGAACCTGGACTGCTTGATGTAAAGCTCCGTTACTGACCACTTTACCACGGCGGCGCGGCGTCCTAACGGCGTGTCTAGTATTCATGATATAACAAGCTGGCCACCTACCTATGCTCAAATAGTCATATAAATATTATGGTGATATTAAAAATTCTAAGTTGTAAAATTAGTTTAGAATTTGCCCATAATTTTTTTACTAATCGAACTAATTGTATCGTGAAAATTGAAATTAATTTTACAATTTTAATCTTTGATTACATCGCCGTACTTATATGAATAGGATGTTAGAAAGGGTAGGTGTTAGCTTCGCCAAACATTCTGTATTCGAAAAGTAATAATTATTATTATGGCATTTTAAGTGACAAATAATATGTTATTTTTACTTAATACAAATATTTTAAAATATAAATTTATCGATAAAATGTAATGCGTGCGTTTTTTGATTAGCACGGCACTATCCCTTGTACTGCGACTACTGCGTTAATGCTCATTAAGCCAAATGCGTCACTACCGAAAGCAGTGTACTACATTATGCGCTCTAAGTAATATGGCAAAAATCGCGTGCGTACATTGCCGGTAATGTATATTTTTTAGAAAAATATTATGTAACTTATCGTTATGATCAGTTTTGGTGGATTTTGACATTATGATCTATGGAATATGGTCATTATGATCAATTTACTACTTACCGATGAAAAGAAATTCCTTCTTTAGCTACACTTGATACCTGACTTCTTGTTTTACAAGTAATTATAGCACAAGAAGGCATTTTTTTTATATTTATAGCGCAGCGCTTCACGATACACTCACTGTTGTTGTCCGTCAGTGATTAAACAACGCGTTCACGTTGCGGGGCCACAACTATGAGCATTTGCTCATAGTTGTGGCCACGCGTGCCCCGCCCACATAGCCCTTCTAACCTCTTTCTGTGTTCTGTGGGTAGTACAGTATGTGCACAAATATCAAAGTCTTGACATTTAGACTGCTTGTAATGAAAAATATAATTTAACATTCATGAAGTTTAAGTCGATAAAAACTTACTTTATTGACAATTCTGCATGTTTAACTAATGCTGCAACTCATATTATGTTGCAAAATGTATAATATCGCCGTATTCAATTCGGATGCGTTTGCACTGAGCGCAGTGTTAGTAATGTTTGCGCATTTCGGACCACGGAGATAATAGTGGAACTTCACATATAATTCAGACTGCCGCAACGCAAATGCAACTTTCAAATTATAATTTTTAAAACTCCGCTAACTACTAAATTTCTGTATATAGCAAACAAAATAATAAATTTTACGTAATTTTAATACAATATTTATGTCCAGCTCTCACGGTATTTTTCACTATTCAAACATGAAATGACTCTGGGGCAATTTTGGGCCATCTCCTTTAATGTGCATGTGTATAAAACAAGAAATCTCTATTTAACCAATCTTTATTTAAAAAAAAAGATTTTTGCAGGCAATAGTTAGTGCCAAGAACAGAATTGCAATCAAGGAGAACCATCAAACGTAAGTTGTAGCAAGTTTAACATTTTCGTTAAAAGTCACGTGAAAATCAACTCAATAGCTAAAATGGGGTCTTCCACTCCTAATTACAAATTAACGTAAACATCATACATGTGTAAAGATAGTATTGGCAAATCTGAAATCCTAAGAAGCAAGGCATTTCGTGCAACGGTTTCTCAACATTATATTGAGCCTTTTCTGTGCACACATCTCAACCATAATTCAAATTCAAATTCAAATTCAAAAATCTTTATTCAACATAGGCCTTTACAGGCACTTATTGACGTCAAAACAAAGCAAAACAATCTAATTTAAAGAAATTATATTAACCTTGTATGTGCATACATCCTAAATATACTCAAGATGTCTGCAAATACAAGTAGGAATGAAAAAAAAAAAAAGTTGATTCTACACCTACATTAAAATGAACGTATCTAACTAGTAGACTTTGATTATGGCGTGTATATAATCAAAGCTAGTAGAAATGAAAAAAAAAACTCTTCGTCTGTTCTGAAATTGGACAAAACTTCACGAGAGGAGAGGAATTAAAAACTATTCCTTTTTCAAATAATAGCAATAACATTATTATGTCTATTTCTCTACATTTGCTGTTTTGCGAGGTACGTTTCGCTATAATAAAGCTCAACACTGTAGTTACTTATTATTTGGATGGGGATTTCTTAATGAATTGAATGATTTGAATTTTGAGAAATCCTTCCTTCCGGCGCCAACGAAACCCTGTGCCGAATTTTATGCTTTTACCTCCAGTACTTTGGGCTCTCCGTTGATATCTCAGTCAGTTCTTCACCAAAGCCTTTTATAAATACAAAAAGATTATTCTCAAGGATTAGGCTCAATGTCACTCAAAGGGCAAAGGAGAGGGCTACGCTCGGAGTTTCTCTACGCGATCGCATCAGAAATGATGAGATCCGTAGAAGGACTAGAGTCACCGATATAGCCCAAAGACTTGCAAATATTAAGTGGCAGTGAGCAGGACACATCGAGGACGGGGCGGTCCTCGAGTGGCGGCCGCGTACCAGGAGACGCAGCGTTAGTAGGCCCCCCATAAGGTGGACCGACGATCTGGTGAAGGTCGCGGGAAGCCGCTGGATGCGGGAGGCGCAGGACCGATCGGTTTGGAGTTCACTTGGGCAGGCCTATGTCCAACAGTGGGCGTCTCTTGGTTGAAATGATGATGAATGATGATGATTTTATAAAATATCTCATTTTTTTAATACCGATTATCGCAATTGATCGCATCGCAATGACGACACGGTTAGCGCAGAAGTCGAGTGATCGCCTACTGCGCAACGGGTCGCGTGTTCGATTTCCGTACGGGACAAATATTTTGTATGGCCTACAGAAATTTGTTCCGGTCTGGGCGTATGTGCATGTGATACTCTATGTTTGTAACTGCACCTACGACACAGGAGAAAATCATAGTGTGGGTTTTTTTTTATGTATATTAAGGGGTACACCGTGGACACCGTGGTCTATAAAACTTAGAGGTGCGCGTGTATGGAAACAAAAAAAATAGAGAATCCCTTAATTAGACAGTCGATCCCCATTATTGCTTTATTAAAATATCGTAATAACTGTCAACTACGAAATAATCGTGATACTTTGATATTTAATCACACAACAAGTGTCAGAGTTGTTGAAATCGATACGATAATTCAACATAGGTAATAATCACAAAGTCATTATTACCTATGTTGAATTATCAATATTTTCAGATATTCCAAAAATGTTAATTTTGTTTATATACCTTAAAAATGTCAACAAACTTTATTATTAAATAGAGACATTTTTCTCTTTTCAAACATATTTAAACAATAACATATTCGCATGACATCAAGCAGCTGCATGTGTAAGAAAGTCAGAACAAGACTACTATATTTTGGTAGATAGTATAATCAATTTTTATTATATACCGTAATATCACTAGAAAGATGATGTTATCTTCTTTTTCTGTATATTTGTATAAGTGCATTTTCTATTTGTTTTTAAGCTTAAGCCTTACTTCTTCTACACACACAGTAAAAAAAAACCAATTGCTGATCTTAAGTGTTCTAACCCCATGTGGAGAGAGCTCTGGTGGCCTGAGATACAGGCTTTATACGCTTAGTTCAGCCACCAGTCTCTTACAATCTAAGATACACCTTAGTTATAAGATCTCCTGTATTTTTTTGAAGATTGTAGAGAAGAATAATAAACGTATTATTATTATTTTTATTATTATTCTTTTCAATCTTTCTTCCTCATTCCGAACACATTTCATTAACAAATGCTAGTATATTAACAGGTAAAAGTTGGTGTCACCGGCCGTTGGTGTAATGAAATGGTCGCGGACATTATGAATTCGCCGCCACATTGGAGTGAATGTGATGTAAAATAATGGACCTGCGAAACAATTAGCGGCTCTTCATAAATGCGGGATCGTGCGAATTTCCCAGCTGTTCCTTGTCCACCATAAGCCATATTAATCCCGCCTACATTTAAATGACCGACACGAATCGATCTCTTATCTTGCCAAACGGTTTCTGACTTCTCTCGTCCGGGATCTCGATTGGATTTTCTTCTTAGAGAACAATGGCAAATTTTTACCTTGGTATTTTTTGAAGCATCTTAAGGTGCTTATTAGTAATTGAATGTAATCTAATATATAAAATTCTCGTGTCACAGTGTTTGTTACCGAACTCCTCCGAAACGGCTCGACCGATCTTTATGAAATTTTTTGTGTATATTCAGTAGGTCTGAGAATAGGTCGTAAACTATTTTTTATATCCCTCGATGATAAGGGTGACCCTCTCCAGAATTTTTTAGACAATTATTATGGCTGGTGAAGGTTGCGGGAAGCCGCTGGATGCGGGAGGCGCAAAACCGATCGGTATGGATATCTTTGAGGGAGGTCTATGTCCAACACTGGGCGTCTCTTGGCTGAAATGATGATGATGATGATGATTATGGCGAAACGTAGTTCGCGAGCAAAGCTAGTATCATTATAATTATTTTACATGATGATAGCTTTTCATATTTAAAAGACTAGCAATTGAATAAACGAAAATTCGGCAGTATTGCATGAACAAAAACGTATTTATTGTAACGTAAAAACGTATTTATTTTATTTATGTGCGAAAATTATAAAAGTGGCAAATTCGATGCACTTATTCGTAAATATGTCGTGAAATAATTATTACAAAATCACGTCAAATAATTCATTTTAAAACATATAATACCTACTATCGCGTACTGTTAGCTGAAACAAAGTATAATAGCAAAACAAACAAAAAAAAACTAAGCGTCGCGTCGTGTTCTTTGACGGAGTTTAATTTTTGGCCTAGCTTACATTACCATTTGTATACCTACGTGGCAAGTATCATAAATGTCTGTTACACTATGATTTACCTGAATAAAACAGTTTTTAAGTGACTATGTTTTTTCGTTGCAGTTATAGGTAGCCTTTATTTGTTACTAAGTTAATCAGTTGCTACTAGGAAACTTTATTTCGCACTATCCAAATTACTGATATTATAAACGCCAAAGTTTGTATGGATGTTTGTATGTATGGATGTTTGTTACTCTTTCACGCAAAAACTACTGAATGGAATTGGATGAAATTTTGCAGGTAGACGGATTACAACAGGGATTAACATTATCCCGGAAAAGTAAGTAGTTCCCGCGGGAAGGTAGATTTACAGTTTCTTCTTTGAACTTTTAGGGCGGAACATAGTTAACTAGTTTAAAAATAATTAAATACACACTAAAATTATTAATGCGAAAATAACGCTATGTATAATACTCGTACAAGCAATAATAATTGCTCAGTATGTATATTTTTATAATCAAAACAAACCTTAACAATAACCTTTAACATATTATTTGTGGCTTTCATTCAATTTTGTTTTAGGTATATTGCGTTTTCTATGCGTATGTGAGCGTGTGTGTGTATGTGTGTATTTCATTTTAATATGGAATTTGAAAAATGTCCTACAATTAATTTCAAAGTTAAAATCCAAGCATGATTCATAAGTAGGTAAGGCTCACCTTAATTACTTTGGTGCTAAAGTGTCTTGTTTTTCGGTGGCCGATTTCAGCCAGCGAGACGATGATCTGCAAAAAAGGGCCGTTGTTCAGCGAAACAAAGTCAAACAATTAAACTGAAAATTAACCTGGATAATTTCGCTTTTTGCTCTTGGACACTTGAAGTAGGGTTGAGAAAGATTGAATATAGACTTGAGTTTTTTGTCGAGTATTTCCATGTAATAACGTTTGTAATGGTACACATGTGCAAAAGCTCGGATAAAGAAGCACGCTTAAAGCAGTGTAGGACTGACAAAATGGCGACTTGACTTAACGGACATGGCTGACTGACTAGACGACAATAAAATAATGTTATTTTAATATTCAAGACACTAATAACATTAATACACTCGACTTGACACTGGCGGTAATGGTTGTTATCCTCTACGACCAATTGCCACTAATTAAACGAGAAGAAGAAATAGCGCGCGAACTCTTCATCCTATACCTAAACGGAACACCGAAATGATATTTAAAAGTGTATTTTTTTAAAGAATTCATTAGAATTGGTGAATTAGAATTGGAATTTAGGAGAATAATAGAATTCGTTAGAATTAGAATTGGAGATTCCGTAAGAAATATATTGGGACTAATCAAGCTCCTTTTTAAACATGAAAAATAAATAAATTATTTTTTGATACTAAGTCTCGACAGCCCTACATCAGCGTACCTTGTTTCGTTCGGCATTCAGTGTTTACATTTCTTTTGTGTTAATTCCAAAGTCAGCTGGACTATGGTTGTCACTTGAGGAGCGGCTTGAGGATCTGCCTCCCGCTTCCTCTCCGCGGCCTCCTTCTGCGAGATTGCGTCCTCGCAGAAGGAGGCGACAGCCTCCCATTCCGCCTCGCCACGGAGCATGGCCACGACCATGCTCGGCAGCGAGAGATTTCCGCCTCCCAGCGCAGCGTTGAGTTCACTGCGCTGGCGTCGCCAAGCCGGGCACACCAATAGTGTGTGCTCGGCAGTGTCGTCGGGAGTGTCGCAGTGGTGACACTGCGGCGTTTCCTCCCGACGGGCGACCCGGTGCAGGTAGTGACCGAAGCAGTCATGCCCGGTAAGTACCTGCACCATGCGGAATGTTAGGCTACCCTGCCGGCGCCCAACCCACTCCTCCAAAACCGGACGAATCGCCTCGATCGTCCGGTGGCCGGCAGCTGGGGAGCCGATTGCCTCACCCCACTGGCGCAGAGCCTCCCTCTGCGCCAGGGTACGAACTCGCTCCACCTCCTGTGGAGCAGATCGTCCCCCCCGTTCTCGTACAGCATTCCGATGCCGATACACCTCCGAATGGACGCGTGCATCGACATCCCACGGCGTTTGGCCCGCAAGAACGCAGGCCGCGCCGTGGCTGACCGTGCGATAGGCTCGCACGGCCCGGGTTGCTATGACCCTCTGTGGACGTCTCAGAAGGGCCACCGTACGGGCGGAGAGGCATTCCGCCCATATCGGGGCTCCATAGAGTGCCATCGACCGTATCACCCCGTGATACAGCCGACGGCAAGCCGATCCTGGTCCTCCTACGTTGGGGAGGACCCGCCCGAGTGCGGCTCCGGCGGCGCACAGCCGTGGAGCGAGAAGCTTAAAATGCTCCTCGAAGCTCCATCGGGAATCCAAAACCAGGGCGAGGTACTTAAAATGCGCCTCAACCGGTATACGGACCCCCTCCACTCGGACGCGGAGCCCCGATGGGATCCGTCAGGGGATTGCCCTGGTGTTCTCGGGCAATCCCCCCTTGGCGATAGCCCGACCAGCGGCCGTACCGCCTAACTCAAAGCGAGCACCCGCTATCGTTATCATGACATTAGAACAATAGTTTTAATGTCACAGATGACATTAGAGCTATTGTTCTAATGTCAAGAGAGCGATAGCGAGTGATCGCTATGAGTTAGGCGGTAGCCCCCCAGTTTGGTTGGGCTAGCCCGGGCGCGTTGGTAGTGGTAGTCGCAGTGTGGCGTATATTTTTTTTTGTTTTCTGTCTAATCGCTTAACTCGTTTAGTCGGCTCCTCCGACACACAGATAATAAAAGGGAGCGGTACGCGGGTATTTTATAAATACGCTTAGTACAGGGGAGAAGGTGGCGACGACGCTTATATTTTAGATCTGTCATGTACGAACAAAGAGTAAGCGTTTTATTTATTTATTTATTTATTTATTTAATTTTAGAAACAAACAGTCATCCACAAAACATATTACAGTAAGAAACATTCACAAACAGACTTTTAGTTTCATTAAATTACATTATTAGTAGTAGCTACTTGTACGTACTATATTAGTAAACATCTAAAATATATTTTTTTTTATTTATTGCGTACGAGAACAGAAAAAAAATGTACAATTTTTTTTTTTGAGGGTGAGGTCATTATTACAACTTAGCTTAGGATATTCGGACATGCCCAAAAAGAATCTACATCAATCATTTCATCCGAAAAAATCCTTTTAACCTATTAACAGTACAATGAAAAACATCTACCTCTGAAAGATTTTCACTTCTATTAAATAATTTACATGCACGCTTAATAAATGTGTTGCCCGCATATAGTGTTTTACTATAACGAATATAAAATACGTCTTTTCGACGACATTGTCGTTCACGTCTGCGAGGTACTCTTAAATGAATCTTACAAAGCAGTGAAGGGGCATCAAGATAGTTATTTAATATTTTAAATAGAAGGACAGCATCCAAACAGTTCCTGCGAATTTCAAGGGTTTGTATGCGATGACGTTCAGAAGATTGGGCGTATTCGGAATAAAAATTACCAGTCCGGTACTCTAGTGATTTTAAAAATTTCTTCTGTAACCTTTCAATTCGATCTATATGACATTTATAATATGGATTCCATACTGAGCAAGCAAATTCAAGACGACTGCGGACGTAACTATTATATAAGATCTTGTATACCAAAGGATCTTTAAAAGGCTTGCTAGCACGCAGAATAAAACCTAACTGACTGTATGCTTTATTTAAAATACTGTCAATGTGTGGTACAAAAGAGAGCTTACTATCCATTAATATTCCTAAATCGCGTATTTCGTCTACTCTTTTTATTTCACTATTGTTAAGTTTGTAAATAAAGTTTATAGGTTTCTTTTTTCGACAAAAACTAATCACGTTACATTTATTTATATTTAAGAATAATCGATTTTCGCTGCAATACCTTTCAAAACTTATTAAATCCTGTTGCAATAAATCGCAATCTTGTGGTTTCCGAATAATTCTATATATTTTGGTATCATCAGCATACAGAAGTGTTTTCTGAAACTCTTCGAAAGAAATAGAAGCGTTTGTATCAGTACTTCACCTTTTAGTGATGAGGGATCACCACTTTCAACCATTTCCAAAATCATCAGTCTAGTCATATAGACTGGAATGAATAAAGGATTGTTCTATCTAAACTATTTATTTTATTTATTAGTATAAGAAATAAACGGCTAAATAACAGACTAAATAAATAATAGTACATAAATAATTTAGCCAATTACAAATTTCTACTTATGGAAATAATATAGCACTTCAAGATACTCGTAAGTGGGCAAATGAAAACAAAATACTTAAATCGTAAAAAACGATAATAGTGTTTTACATCCTTTTTTATTTCATAATTTAAAATTGCGTGTCAATGTCAATCTTCTGGTTTAATAAAGGCGGAGTTTGTAGCACCAAAAATAAGAGAAACCAATCCAACAAGTGATTATTGAGTATCCTAAATGTATCAATCATCTCAAATTAGACCTACTTTTCCAGATGATAGAGATAATACTTATCTAGTATTTTTTATACACCAAAGTTTGGCCAACAAGTGGGCTGTCCACCTCATGGTCAGTGTCAGCATGTACTTTTAGTGCGTAGTTTTTTAATGCGTACTGCAAAGGAATGGAATTGGGATGATGACTGAATTCAAATTTTTACGTCTCGTCATTAAATATTAAAATACCGTAGAAAAAGACGCAGTCCTGTGAAATTAGAATTAAAATCGGCTTAGAAATACCTTAGATACAAGCATTTTAAGTTGTTAATTTGAAAGCGATTAGACAGAGAGATCCGACATCAACTGTGACGTCATTGTTGAGTACGGCCATATTGACTCCTTGTAAATTGCCGTTTTGCTAGAAAGAGGTGGAGAAAAATCTTTAATACCTTATATCTCGGTTGTTTTTATAGTTATTCGAAAACCGATTTTTTCTTTATGTTTATTATATGAATGAGCTTCTATTAAAGCAAAAAAATTTTTTTAGTCATCTAGCCAATTCTTTGCCGTCCTCTGTGTTCCCACCTCATTACAACCTGGGTCTTTTCAGGACTAGAGTGAGTCGGCACCTAATGAGTAGACACGCTCCACCTTAGTCCCCACCTTTGCTTACCATCAGGCAAGATGAGGACAAGTATCTACCCATAAACTATAAAAAAAAGCATTCGCCTATAGTGCTGCGTGATGGCAGAAATATGTAAATAGAGGATTTGAAAACGACATTTGGTACGAAGTTTCCCTTTGACAATACTACATAATTACATGGCACAATGAATAGCAAATAAACAGCAATGCGCGGCGATATTGGACAAAGTAGAAAATATTTATTGCTACGCATCAGTCCCTTCCAGGCAACCATATACAAATGATATTAAAAGGAGGAACAGAAAAAAGTCGAGATAGTGCAATATGAAATGTGTGATATTAGAAAGCAGATAATAAAATATTTGGTAATGAGTTGCGGTAAGTTGATAAGTGGTAAAACATGCCCTGAATGGGTGGTTATTAAAAAAGGACGATTCGCCTCCACTTTCGATAAAAACTATACAGCATTTATAGTCTGTGGTCGAAACGCGTTTTTCACCTAGGTGCACTATGGGTATTTTCGACTTAGAAAGAAAGGCGCATGTATATACACAAATAGATATTTTATCCTATTTTCTCACAAAGGGCCATTGTCATAGCTATGGATGTAAAAGTTACATCTTTCTATTACCAATTATCCTCAAACATCATACCAGCACACGATAGCCAATCGGAGAATACTTATCGGCGAGAGTTAACATATGCAACGAATGAGGAAGCTCCGAGTGTGATTCAGAAGTACCTACAGACTGCACAATTGGCTTTAATTTCGCACACTTAATTGGCCTATTTGGCCTAATACTCTGACTGTTTCAGTTGCGAACAGTTGTTATTTCTTAGTTGCAAGAATTATTGTTAACCTACTCAATCGAGACTTATTATTTTATATACGAGTGCATTGTCTGTTTTGTCAATATACGGATGTAACTAAATGCTGAAATTATATTTAGGAGGAATATAGGTTAGATATTAGACGGCCCTAGATGCATGTATTAGATCTAGAAACCTAATTTAATACTTTCCGAGTTAATCGACTTTAAGCTGTAAGCAAAAACTTTCAAGTGATAACCATAGTCCAGCTGACTATAGAATTAACACAAAGGAAAATGAAAACACTGAATGAAGAAACAAGGTACGCTGATGTACACTTAGGATCAAACAATAATTTATTTAGTTTGTATAGAAAAAAGTAGCTTGATTAGCCCTAATATTTTTTCATTCCTCATGCTCGGAAAGGAGCGTTTCCTTGATCTGAGTATTGGGAGGAAAACGCTAGTTCCCACCAGCGGGCGGGAAATTCTCATACTATTTACTTCCCTCCTTAGGGCGGAAAGTAAAATTTTAAAAATAGAACTGAATTAGGTTACGTACATACAATCTTTGGTACAATGATAATAAAAGTATTTGGCTGAATGGCCAGTAACAGGTAACGCGATATGTTCCAAATTTAAAAATACCTGTGAAAAAGATAATTTTGGCGGGAGGGGAATCTGTTACGCTGTACCGAAATCTTGATTGTGTGATTTAGGTATTTAAGAAAAACAATGAATTCAAGCGATTCTGAAATTTCGGCTCCAGATTCAGTCACGAACGAAGCAAATACAATACTCGAAATTTTTTTGCCAAAAATTTCAAAGGAAAGATATTTAAATACATATTCCGACTTTATGAAGTGGCGAGATGCAAGGAATATAAACTCATTTTCTGAAAATGTATTTCTTATATACTTTAATGAACTATCTCATAAAGTGCAGGCGTCTACGCTATGGAGCAGATATTCAATGCTTAAAAGTACACTAAGTGTAAAACACGATGTCGATATGTCATGTTAGGAGTATTTTTATTAATAAATTTTATTAGAAAAGCTATTTTTTTTTTTCCTTGCATTCGAAATGAAAAGTAGAGTGCTACACACGGGTAAAAGGAATCAAACCCTACTCGGACTATAGCCGCCCTCGCTGCGCTCGGGCGTCTAACAACCTCGTAGGGATTGATTCCTTTCCACCCTTATAAAGCAATCTACTATTCCTACAGAATCTTCACTTTTGATAGATACACGTATAAAGAAAACGTATAAAGAATGTTCAACGACCAAGTCATACAACATTAACTATAATAATAAGGAAACCGCAGCAAGGAACCTAAGACTTGGCATGACTTTGTCTAGATTTAATGAAGATTAGATGAAGTTTATTTTTGTGTAATTATTGTGGATTTTTTTTTACAGTATATGATTTGTCAACGATAACTAAGCTATATAACACCAGGAAATTTTGAAAAAAATAAAAAATATTGGGAAAATTTATGAATATTTCGGGAGAAAATTTCAGTGATTTTCAAATTAGGATCATGGTCTAAACTCACTGTTAAAATAAATGTGACACCGTCACTTACATGTCTATATGCCATTTTTCAACATTTCATCTAAACATTCTCAAAGATAGAAACATGATTTCACTCGATAGAAAAAATCCAAAGAATATTTTTTCTCAAGTGACATAGGTATCTAATCTGTATAATTTGTAAGTTACTTCAGAACTTAGTATTCCACGTGTGTAACTGACAATCTCTTACTTCGTACACTTTATACATACATGATTATAAATCTCATTTAAGCGTGAAATTGAAGTGCGCTGGTAATTTCTACCATTATAATAGCGGTGTGGAGCTAATGTGTCCCCAGGGTACGTCACCTGACGCGAGTCTTGTTCCCCGTCACCTCGTTATGAACACCTAAGAGATCATATCAGAACAAGACCATGCCTAGAATTGCTCGTTAGGCATTATAAACACTCATTAGAACTACTCATTAATTATTGTGCTGCTTAGTTTGGTAACACATGCTGACTGAAATTCTAAATGACTATTTCTCGAAATCCATAATTCTTTATCCTATGTAGATATGTGATTAGGATTGGTCCGGCATGTAGATTCATCATCTTCATCACAGCTCATATACGCTCGGCGCATATACGAGGGGCTCGAACCCACCTGAGTTAGGGTGTTTAGGCCTTAGTGAAACACGCTGACCCAATGCGAATTGGTCGAATTCACACACAACCTTGAATTTCTTCGCAGATGAAATCAGGTTGCCTCACAGTGTTTTAAGTGACGAGGGTATGAGGGTCGGACAAGAAATGTAGTAGTTACCTACAAATATGAAATTCGAAAACCGAAAATCTCATTGGTAACCGGCAGGATCAAACCCCGGACCTACCGATTAGAAGGCCAGTGCCGAGTCCAGAGCGCCAAAAACACTTCCGTCCAATGACAAGGAACTGCTTATCTCACCTCTATTGTCGAAAGACAACATTGTTGTTAACTTGTTGTTAACATTGTTGTTAACATTTATTTATTTATTTCAAGCAACAGTTAGCTTTTTGACAGATACCCGATATAGAAAATGCATCGATGAAGACCTTCAATTCCTAATGAGCCACCAATCGATGGATTTAACTGACAGTGATCACGAATAGCTTAATTTAAATAATCGGTCTAGTTGCTGATAGAAATCGGACTTTATAGGCAAGACTTTAAGATTGATTTTCAATCGCACTTCACAAGCGACCCTCATTGATACGTGTCAGCTACAAATTTTAAGAGAAATGACCTATATTAATGCTACGATTTGGGCTTAATATGATTGGGCTTCATTAATGCTATGTGTGATTCAGATTTATAGCATGCTATACATATACATACGTTCAGATAAGTGGCAATGTATGTTGGTTAGCTATGTTGGTTTTAATATACAAGTGAATACTGTTGCCAGGAAAATTGTACAGGCATTTTTAATAAGGCAATTCACTAATGTTAGTCCACTAAGTTCCATTGGAAAGATGATGATCTTTTGCACTCTATGTCAATAAAATATTATTATAAACACCCATATTTGCAATCTAATAAATGAACTAAAATAAACAAATATACTGCACGTCAAAAAAACATGACAAAATAAATATTTCATTTAAAAACCACTATTTGTATTGTATGTATGAAACTGCAATAATTCAAGAAAAACCCAATTATATTAAGAGAAATCACGGATACTTACATTATTAGCAAGGCTTAATTAATAAAACTTCACCCGTAGTTTAAAAAAATCTCCTAGTTGCTCACTTAATTTAACACATCTAAGAATCAGTTCAACATCAATTACAATACATTTATTTCTCATACACCATTGTGAATTCATGACATGAAGAAAAGGCAGAGTTTATTATTGTGTCAAAGAAAAAACAAAGCGATTTAGTTAGGTAATTAAAAGTTGGCGGAATCCCCGCGCACAGAAGAGAATAGAAATATGGCAACTTCGATAACAAGTTTCTCGAGTCAATTAATTCGTTCACTTCTACTTACAGCAGCTCGGTCCGATCACACGCGCACGTCAAAAAAACGGCAGAAAAAAAATTGAACAATTAAAAAACAGACACCGAATATAATATTGCCGACGAATAACCATTTGTACGCGCGGCACGACACAGTCCGACGTTGGTAATTTAATTAGGCCTAACACGATTACTACTATAAGCCAGGCGTCCTCACACACACACGCTCCGTGAAACGGAACGGCACACCAATAAAAAAAGAAGATCGGGCGCCATTTTTATCGAAAACTTTTTAGCTGTCAACTAATGTTGCTTTTTTAAATAAAACTGTACCGTTATAATTCGCTCGCGTATTGAATCTCTAACCAACCGTCTATGCTGAGAGCTTGTTATAGTATAACACGTATATCACAACATGGGCTTGCCTAGCCTCCACGCTCCAATTGAGTAAGAATGGAACATGCAATAGATAATTAATAACTAAGTTAGCGTAAACTAGGATTGTTTATTTGAAGATTTCGTGATTTCAGATTGGAATTTAGAAAATGACTTTTAATTTACAAGCGTTGCAGTTATGTGCGTTATGATAAATACTTACATTAAATGAGTAAGATATTCGTTTAAAAAGAATGTCTTAATACAGCCATCGTAGATTCAGAAAGGAATTTCTTAACATACAAGTTAATTGACATTAATTAACTGACATTGATTCACATTGAATATTGATTTCCTTGTATACTTGACATTTTAATACGAGTTTTAAATTTATTTTAATTTAATTGTAAGTAATTCTTATTTTGTTATTAATATTGTAATATTTGTAATGTTTATTTTCCACTTACCTACACTAGCTTAATATGACATTATTTGTAAGTTGATTTAGTGAAATGACTTGTACAGGCGTATTGGAACCATTTCTGTAAATGCAGGTCATGGACCTACAAATCCGTGATGTAGGTACCTACTTAAATAAATAAATATATCAGAAACTTTCTTTACAAACATAAAGTTTATGTACGATTTGTGGTCTAAGTGGAAACCGTGTAGTTTTTATTATATTTTTATTTTATTAAATGCTTCGCTTGCGTTGATTCGGAGAATTGGGGCTTCTAGACCCTTGATCATTCCCAATATGGACAAAGTGGATGTTGGGGTTTAGTGGGTAACCTACCTCACATGATGTGGGAAGAGTCCCACACACGCCTGTTGACTACCCATCGGAAGATACGGTGTGCAAAAGAATTTCGCCTCTAAAAAATGGATTAGCTTGAGTTAATGTTAGTGTGCGCGTGCGCCGCAATAGGCGTTATTGGGCGTTTTATATAACGCCTAAAACAGTAAAGTTTGCTACAAGGTACTCGTATTAACGTTTAACGCCACTAACAATGCCACATAATATTAACGTGTTAAGCTATCGGTCACATGTGTAGGTATGGCAAAATTATTCCGCTTTTAATGCGTAACGACTATGGTCCCAAGCAAAAAGATTTCTCTCACGTTTTTACAGTAAAAATCATTTGTTGTTTGTTAGGATAAGTAACTAGAAATTGAACAGTTAATAATTAATATTAAAAATGTTTATTTACTCGTGCTCTGTAATTAAAAATAAGTATATAGTAAATCAGCATGAGTCCCTAAAATTACTTATAGGTATATTTCTCATAATAATAAAAGAAACATTGTTGGTACTTTATGTAATGATGAAGAGTATCCACAGATTGCCGCCAAGTACACCTCGGGGATCTTTGGCCTCCACATTGGTGTCTGTAAGCGACGCGTCCCTCGGCACGTCCTCTTCCTCCGATGAGGGGGAGGATGCGGTGATGATGGACGTGTTCGCACAAGTCGTATGTGAGGGGCATCGTTGGGTTTTAGCACTTTCAGCAGGTAGGCTGCGGTTTCCGAATAGCACTCTGCCACCAGCGCCCGCAGTCCGCAGATTTTTTAAACAATCATTACGAATACAAGGAAAGTAAAAGTAAAAACATGAATAAACTAAAGAAAAAATTTGTGAACTTTATTTTAATAAATCAATAACTTTTTCATTACTCATACTCTGAAAGTAGGTCTGAAGTTGCCTGAGGAGCGGGTTGAAAGTTATACTTTTCAGCCCTAGGGAGAATCACTTTCAACTGACAGCTGCTGTCAAATTTTAAACAAGAAACAAGTCCTTTTTCACATTTTTATTGAACCATGTTCCGACTTTCTATACAGCCACTCAATAAAAAAATGTGAGTGGGTGCGGGCGCGGTGTAAAATTGAAATAACATAATGTTAAGTATTTAAAGAATATATTTTTAAATGATTTTATTATCATTTATTTTCAATTAGTTATTTCTTTAAAATAACATAGATTTGTCCAAAATATTTACCATTTTTTAAATTATGAAAATAAAAAGTAATGGCTGAATAGCTGGCCGGCCACAGAAAAAAAACAAAATAAGCGGGAAAGCGGCAATGCGATCTTCATTTGTTTTTTCCATTTGTAGACTTTTGTTAATACTTCCGTATAGCAGAGATTTGTATTAACTGTTAATGATATTTGTATAACATTGTGTTAATAATTAACACAATGAGTTCATCTGATTCAGGTATGGAGTTAACGCCTGATTTTATAAGAGAAAGCGGACTAAAGCAGAAGTTGTTGATTTTTGTAAAGAAATTTACACGTTTTTTCTTTAGCTAAGTAATTGATTGTTTTATTTTTACTTTCCTTGTATTCGTAATGAAAAGCACAGTGTTTACCTCGGGTTAAAGACTTATTTAGTCCCTTGAACTATTGGTGCCCTCGATCGCTACGCTCGGGCGCCAAACACCGTCTCGGGACTAAATAAGTTACTTTCACCCCTGGGGTAACAATGTACTATTGCTTTAGCCTCTTCTTTAATGAAATCAGGCTTTAAATTCATATCTGAATCAGATGAACTAATTGTGTTAATACAAATCTCTGCTAGACGGAAGTGTAAACAAAAGTCAACTTGAAAAAACAAATAAAGATCGGATCGCCGCTTCCCCGCCTATTTTGTTTTTTTTCTGCGACTATTCAGCCACTATTATTCATTTTCATCATTGAAAAAATGCTTAATATTTTGCCCAAATCCATTTTAAAGAAATAGTTCATAGTAAATTATAATAAAATCATTTAAAAATATACCTACATTCTTTATATAATACTTAAGTTATTTCAATTTTACATTGCGTTGTAATTGAGTGGCTGTATAGAAAGTTGGAACATGGTTCAATAGAAATGTCAAAATAGAATTAGTTTGTTTTATAATTTGACAGCTGTTAGTTGATAGCGATACTCCCTAGGGCTGAAAAGTATTACTTTCAACCCGCTCCTCAGGCAAGTTCAGACCTACTTTCGGAGTATGATTAATGAAATAGTACATTGTTACCCTTTTTTTTTTTTTTTTTTTTCTCGGGGGGAAATGCGTAACCGCACCGTACCTGCCGTGGGCTAGACGACGGGCGTGTGTGGGGCTCTCCTGGCAGAATACCAGGCCTACCCACTAAAACCCCCCGGTGAGTACATTGTTACCCTAGGGGTGAAAGTAACTTATTTAGTCCCGAGACGGGATTTGGCGCCCGAACGTAGAGAGGGCGCCAATAGTTCGAGGGACTAAATAAGTCTTTAACCCGAGGTAAACACTGTGCTTTTCATTACGAATACAAGGAAAGTAAAAATAAAAATATGAATCAGCTAAAGAACAAAAGTGTGATTTTTTAAAATAAATCAACAACTTCTGCTTTTGCCTCTTCTCTTATGTATGAAATCACTGCTATACGGAATAATAAACAAAATTCTAAACTCGAAAAAACAAATGAAGATCGGATTGCCGCTTACTCCCTTATTTTGTTTTTTTTTCTGTAGCCGGCCAGCTATACAGCCATTATTTTTCATTTTCATCAAAGAAAAAATTGTAAATATTTTGTCCAAATCTAAGTTATTTTAAAGAAATAGTTAAAGTAAATTATGATAAAGTCATTTAAAAAATATATTCTTTTAATACTTAACATTATGTTATTTCAATTTTACACCGCGCTGTAATTGAGTGGCTGTATAGAACGTCGGAACGTGGAAATAGAACTAGTTTCTTTTTAAAATTTGACAGCAGCTGTCAGTTGAAAGTGATTCTCCCTAGGGCTGAAAAGTATTACTTTCAACCCGCTCCACAAGCAACTTCAGACCTACTTTCAGAGTATGAGTAATGAAATAGTACATTGTTACCCTAGGGGTGAAAGTAACTTATTTAGTCCCGAGACGGCGTTTGGCGCCCGAGCGTAGCGAGGGCACCAATAGTTCGAGGGACTAAATAAGTCTTTAACCCGAGGTAAACACTGTGCTTTTCATTACGAATACGAGGAAAGTAAAAACAAAACAATGAATTAGCTAAAGAATAAACGTGTAAATTTTATTTTACACAAATCAACAACTTCTGCTTTAGCTCGCTTTTTTTTATTAAATCAGGCGTTAACTCCTGAATCAGATCACAGATCAACTCATTGTGTTAATTAATAACACAATGTTATACACATATAATTAACAGTTAATACAAATCTCTGCTATACGAAAGTATTAACAAATCTCTGCAAATGGAAAAAACAAATGAAGATCGCCTTGCCTTTCGCACTTTTCCCGCTTATTTTGTTTTTTTTTCTGTGGCTGGCCACCTATTCAGCCATTATTTAACATTTTCATAATTTAAAAAAATTGTGAAAATTGTTCCCAAATCTATGTTTCTTAAGGAAATAAGTAGTTGAAAATAAGTTATAATAAAGTCATTTAAAAAATATATTCTGTAAATACTTAACATTATGTTATTTTAATTTTACACCGCGCTGTAATTGAGTGGCTGTATAGAAAGTCGGAACATGGTTCAATAAAAATGTGATAAAAGAACTATTTTCTTTTTTAAAATTTGACAGCAGCTGTCAGTTGAAAGTGATTCTCCCTAGGGCTGAAAAGAATTACTTTCAGCCCGCCCCTCAGGCAACTTCAGACCTACTTTCAGAGTATGAGTAATGAAAAATATTTTTTTTTGCATCTATGAAACATACACTTGAAAACGTTAAAATTGGGATAGTGACAAATTAGGCTTGATCCACACTTTAAGATCCATCACGGTTCGGTCGCTGCATTTTTGGAATTCGTTGTATGAAATTATATGAAACCTCGCACATTTGGCCGAACCGTACGCCCTGAATTTGAATAAAGCGAATTTGAAAAAAGATGCTGATGACGTCATATAATGCGGCGCGTTCGGCGCATGCTGATACTCGTATGTGCGTTCAGCTTTAATAAGTCTTTAAGGTTAAGTATCCATCAGAAGTAGAGATTCTGTAGGAAAATGTTGGGGTTAACTAAATAAATTATTTTTTTTATCCTAAGTGTCGGCAGCCCTACATTAGCGTACCTTGTTCCTTCATTCAGTGTTTACGTTTCTTTTGCATTAATTACATAGTCAGCTTGACCATGGTTGTCACATGAAGTTTTTGCTTTCAGTTTAAAGGCGATTAACTCGGCAAGTATTAGGTTTCCAGATCTAAGACAAGCATCCAGGGTCCATCTGATATCTAACCTTTATGCCCCTTAAGAGCGGGTATAAAGCTAGAAAAATATCAGATTTCACCCGCGCGCCTCACACGTTCCGGTCTCGACCATCGCAGCGATAAGTTCGCTCCCTCTTCATGTTTTGTGTGATCGCGCACAGTATAACCTACCTTAGGCAGATAAAATTGGCTAAGTGCGAGTCGGACTATTTATCCGTACTTTGAACTGTGAATAAGTATAAAATACTTTTCACTTGTGATAAGTAAAACGAAAAGGTAGGTAATAAATATTATTATTTATTTAGAATATAGGTATTTAACATAATAAGTGCTTTATTTACATTTACCTGCTAAGCACTCGTCGGATAAGCATAGGCGTAAACATATTTCAAACACCAAAAATACTTGGAGTACAGATTTAAATAATACGAAAAGGTAGTGACAAATATATTTATTTACCTCTCTTATAATGTCGCTTTCAATTTTTGAAATTGTTAACCGTAAGAATCGCTTTAATTTACAATAATTAATGTGTGTATGTTAAAATTATATTTTTTTCAGAATACGGTCTATACCTTGGCTATGAATGATAAGTCGTTCACTTGCATCTTAGATACTTTGGTCTTTTGCTTCCTTAGCTTTCCGTTTTTTGAAAGCCGTCTTTGCCCGATTAACCGATAAACCCGTCATTCGGTGTTACTGAAATCAAACAATTAGTGTTAAAATTGAGTGTGAATATGGTGGCACCATTTTATCATTAGATATAACTTTTAATATGGAGTCAAAACAAATCTAGCCCAGTGTAAAAATCATGATGGCACTAAAATCAGAAAATCACTTAGATGTCGCTATAGTACAGTCGCGAAAGTTTATGCTCGACTACTGTTCGACTCTATCGCGTAGCAATAAGGACAAAAAGCAACCGATCATAAACTTTCGCGAATGCACCTACAATCTTAAATTTTCCACTGGGCAATAAAACTTCTCAGTGGTGACAAAATCTATATAAATCGCAATACGTTTTATTTTATTTTTTCCTAAATCTGGGGGCACGGCAGTGCCCCCGCCAAGTCGAGCGCGAAGCAAACACTGCCGTACCATCCTTTACTGGAACCATTTCGCCGCATTTTCAGGCCCCTATTTGAGAACCTCTGGATAAGATCAGAACGCAGAAATTTTCGTCATCCAGTAAGCTATAATCACATACTTAAAATCCAAAAGAACATCGGCCAAAACCCCATAGTAGCTGGACCTGATATTAAATAACCATGGGCATCATTACTTTTGTATTCGTTATAGACCTAACATTATTTGAATTAGTCCCATAGCTTAATAATTCATTAAAAACTTCAGGAATGGGAGATATTCTCTTTTTCCTTTTTTTAGGTTGGCTGTGTCTATTCGGACCCGGAACCCTATAGAAGTCGATTGCTATTTGGACCCAGAGCATGAAATATGCAGTTTCATTAAAGATTCTGTGTGTGGTCACAATTTCTACCTTACCTAACCGACAGTTTTCAATTTTATCCTAGTTATTTTTCGATTAAGATTCTATCGGGTCCGAATAGTAATCAACTTCTATAGTCTAAGGATAGGGACCCGGGGTCTGAATAGCCACTCCGTTTTAGGTTAGGTAGGAGTACTGGAGTACTAGGAGCAATATATTTTTTAATCTTTGAGTAAACTTAGAACTATGTTAGGTTAAAATAATATGAAACGTTACGTGAACATATAATATTTAATAGGATTTCATTAATATACGAGTATGTAACAATAAGGATGTTTAGAAATAAAACACTTTGATTCTCTAAAGATTTATTCAATGTAGTCTCTTATATTTATAACAACACTGTTTAAAAAACCTGCTGGTACCGCTATTGTATTATCTTGATGTCTGGCCTGCCCAAGATATCTTAGACCACAGTCATAGTCATAACACGGGCACAGCATACAATTGTTTTCCAGTCTAACAAACAACTACAACAATATTCTGTGATAGCTTCCTTTCCAGACACAATATTTTCTATCAATACTTATATAAGATGGTCGTAAGAAGCAGATGATATCAGAGTTCGTGAAACAAAATAGGGGTCAAAACAGCACAAAGGAGAATCAAAAATCACACAGTACCTAGGTACATAGAAAAGCAAACGCAAAGATTGACTGTAAAGTGTAAATTAAATCAATGAAAGACATTTTATGTCATTCGACTTCGACAGTGACGATCCTTTACACGCAAATCACCAAAAAAGAACCAATACTTTGAATTATGCATCGTTTGCTTAGTATTATACGTTTCAGCAAGTTAAAATACTATTCTCAAAAAATAAACACATTTTTAATGTTGTTATGTGTTATTTTTGGAAAAAAAATTTTTTTTTCAATTAAGCGCGAAGATGTAATGTTTATACGAGAATGTGAAACGGAACTTGACGTCATTTTCAAGATCTATCATCTATGGTGAAAACCGTTCAAAAACTATATTACGATTTCATATGCGAGAAAATTGATTTTACGAATTCATTATTTTCTCTGAAACTCGAAGTTCTTGAGATTTAATAGTTACATTTTTAAAATGAACTCATAAAAGCATATCTTTTAACATACATTTGATTTATGCCCATAGTCAGGTCCAATTTGGCCATTGTTCTTTCAAGTCTGTAGGTCATTTAGTTCCGAAGTTAAGCGAAAGCAAAGTTTCGCATTTATGACAGACACTCACTCACTCATGATCATAAAATTGAACTTGTACTTCCCATAAACTCAGAGAGCTGAAATATGGTACAGAGTTAGGGTTAAATGGCCACATAAAGGGAAAACTATAAAAACTAGGATAATTTAAAGTTGCAATCAAAGATGTACTTATTAAAAAAGCATATTATAAAGTTTCTGATTACATGACGGACAAAAAAGCTTGGGTTTGAACTCTCATTTCTAATATTTACCAATGTGCTGCATTTTGTTTCAAAGAAACATTCAGTGAGAGCAATTTATAAGCTAAGTTCACGCACTTTTCTCAGAGATAGCTTATATAATGTGAATTAACACATCTCTTCTTGTAATGGAAGTTGAGCTCAAACTTTTGCTTTGAGGTCAGCTTCCAATTGACGACTCTGTAATAAAACCAAAATTGTAAATGGCGATTTAAAAGAGGAGATAAAAAATTTTGACCTTTCGAGTTTCTTGCCTGTTCTTCTCGAGAAGGCTCTCCCAATTTCCGAACAGGTGTAGAGTCAACTTTTTTTTTTCATTCTTACTTGTATTTGCAGACATCTTGAATATATTCAGGATGTATGCACATACAAGGTTAATATGATTTCTTTAAATTAGATTGTTTTGCTTTGTTTTGACGTCAATAAGTGCTTGTAAAGGCCTATGTTGAATAAAGATTTTTGAATTTGAATTTTGAATTTGAATAATCGAAGATCTGGAGTACCTGGTGACCCTGATTAGAAAACACAAGAGCCCAACCAAACTATTAGAGATATCGACATACCGCCTTTACAAAAAATATTCAACTTGGTGGGCCGCTTCCAATAAAGAAAAGAAAAAAAGAAAAGAAAGATTTGTAATAATAAAAAAACTTCCCCTAAAAAGAAAAAAACTGTGTCAAATAAGAAAATCTAATAAAATAAATCAATAAGCTCACGTTTCTACAAAAAGAAGTGAAATCCCACCAAAAACATTCTGTAAAAAACTAGCCAAGTCTCGATGGAGCTGCTTGTTTATCTCTAAAAAGTAATGAAATCTAGACAAAGTCGTGCCAAGTCTAAGGTTCCTTACTGCGATTTCTTTATTATTATAGTTAATGTTGTGTGACTTGGTCGTTGAACATTCTTTATACGTTAGTGGGTACAGTTCATCCTAAATTGAAAAAAAGTCAAACCCACACTTGACCATTTTTGTAACTCTATTATGTGTGTCCTCATTGGCTGTGGGAGTGCACGGGGGTCAAAAATTTCATTATTTTTTAACTTCGCTGCACCGTTTTCGAGATATAAGCATTTTTGTAAATATTTTTCTTGAAGTAATGCAGGGTTGAAATTCCTTACTTGTCTGACAAACTCCGACAAACTGCCGCCTATCTATATCAGCAAACAGATTTTTGCTATGCTATGTTTTTCCGTTTTCGATATTCGTGTGAGTCAGGGTCAGGTAACATTTCCCCACCTGAGCCACACGTATCTCTGAAACGCGCAAGCGACAAACTCTGATGCCGACAAACTCAGACATACTATACCTACTCGTATCTCTGGACATTATAGCGGCATACTCAAACAATCTATTTTCCAGTTTTTTTGTGGCCTAGCTGGGGTCAGCCACACCAAGACTAAGTAGTCTGGGTGTGGATGACACAGATAGTCGTCTCTTACGACATAAACAGAAAGAAAGGTAGTGGCGTCTCATATATTCTAGAGTTTGTTCATAGTCAAGAATGAACTATACATAATATGTACTTGTGCATACCTAATCGCACTAAATTACCTTATTCGTCTCTTACAACATACACGGGAACAAAGGTAGTGGCGACACATTTACGAGTATTCTAGAGTTTGTTCATAGTTTAGAATGAACTATGAACTATAAATGTACTTAATTGTACTAAACTCCCTTAGTCGTCTCTTACGACATACACGGGAAGAAGGTAGTGACGACTCGTGTATTCTAGAGTTTGTTTATAGCTTAGAATGAACTATGAAATGAACTATAGAATGAAATAAAAAAATAACTATAGAATGAAATATAAATGTATCTTATGGCACTAAACTCCCTTAGTCGTCGTGGCTACTTTTCTTTCTGTGGATGTCTTACGACAGGAAGAAAAGTAGCGACGACACAATTAGAGTTTATGCGTAGGTAGTTGAAAATTAACTATGAACAACACAAAATGAATGATTTCAGTTATATTACTGAAATCATTCATTTTGTGTCGTTCATAGTTCCATCTCTAAAAATAATTCTCATGTCAAATCAAATCGATCAAAGATTAGTAAATTTTCACTAACCTACGTTTCAGAAACTCGAACTGATTTAAACACTACTGTCAAATGTTGCAGCATGTTAGTTGAATAATGATTTGATCAGCCTTTCGGAAATTGGGTGTAAGTAAGCAACATTTATTAAGAGCGTCGGTGACGCAGTGGACTCGGCACTTGCCTTCCAATCGGGGGGTCGGGGTTCGAGACCCGCCATGTACCAATGTGTTTTTCGTTTCGAATTTCATATGTACATTTGTCTGACGCTCCTACGGTGAAGGAAAACATCGTGAGGCAACCTGCATACATCTGCGAAGAAATTCAATGATGTATGTGAAGTCGACCAATCCGCACTGGGCCAGCGTGGTTGACTAAGGCCTAATCACCCTAATATAGGGTAGGCTCGAGCCCCTCGGTGGGGACGTATATGGGCTGTGATGAAGCAACATTTTGCTTTGCACAAGTTAGCAGTATACTTGTTTAATTTGCAGGTTTACGCAGTCTTTGGATTGCCTCGATAATATTAAACTGTATTTAAAATCAGCGTTGAACCCAGTATGTAATAACAAAAATTTTAGGAGAGAAATTGGTACTAACTTATTTTGAAAAAAAAATTTTTTAGACTTTAGACGTCGGAATATTGTCTAAAGTTGAAGATGATCTGAAAAAAAAAAACAATATAAATTTTTCGTCCTATTCACTTAATTCACGTAAATTCATTCATTATTATATCATGGTGCTATTTACGTCTATAATATTAATCTCTATCTCTCTTATTCTCTCTCTCTCTATTAATCTATCTATAATTTTATAACAAAAAAAAAACAATAATTTGAACGTCTAAAGAAATGAAATGCCTCAAATTTTAACCGAAATTTTGAAGCAATTTTGGTTAGAAATAGATTTTCACATCAAAATATATTTTGACAGTAAATAGATTTCAGTCCCCAGAAAAATCTACACAACATTTATTAATGTCCTAAGTTCAACAATTGCAATAAACTTACAAATTTGATGAGAGCTTTCCGCTTACGGATTTGACTGGATCGTATTCGTCAGCTTGTGTGATATTTCGTGTTGCAACAGCTCTGAAATACAAAATTACTATAAATAATTAACAATAATAAATAAATAAATTTTTTTTTACCATTCACCCCAATTATATAACCCAATAAGTATCATTAAGAATTTGTCGAAATCATAGAAATAACGGATAAACATACATAAATAAATAAAAATGAATAAAGCACAAGTAAATATAAATAAACATACACGTCCATGGTTCGAGCACATACATATATTCATATTTATCACAAAAAATCTGCTCCGACCGGAATCGAATCCGGGACCGTTGGCGCCTAAGGCGCCAAAGGTCCACGTTCTAACCACAGCGCCAGACTGTCGTCGCTTAATTTAAATTTGTTACAGTAATGACACTTTTAATTACTCAACGAAGTATGATGTGATAATTTCTCGTCTTTATATAATCAAAGTTTCGCGTCAAATTGATTTAATTTATGTTAGCACTATAAAAAGTTTACATACTTTCACCTACGTCCAGCACGCGAGTAGTCAAATGCATCAATTTGTTTTACATACACTACCCGCGCCTACGTTGCACCAGCGCTTGTGCATTGTATTGTGTTATTAAAAGTCAACGCGCATGGGTCTATATTGTAAGGTGAAACTACTTATTAACGTAAAATATTACGTAAACATAATAAAAGTAAAGTAATAGGTACATACCTTCTACAATACGCCATAAGTTGAATTTTTGACTTCTTAAGTTCTTTTAGACAATTTTTTTTTGTTTTTTTTATTCGCCATAATTTGGTTGATGTATTTTCTCGGGCTGGAGCACAGAAGCACAGTTTACTCGTCTCAACGGAGCGATCAAGACTGATTGATGAAATAAAACATGCCTGTTACCTCGGGTCAGGTGCGACAGACGATAGCGTTCTGCGCGGAATAAGAACGTTGTAAGCGCCGAATTACTTTTATTTTAATTACTCGTAAAATATACATTATTTTTGCAAATCGCTAGTACAGTCCCTAGGTAATATAGTTTTATATTATATATTAAAAAATTGACGCAGTTATATGCATCACATTGAAAAGCAATCGATTTTGCTTGAAAATTAGACGTATCTTCGCGATTTTTTTCTATCGATAAAATAATTTAATTTTATGTTTTCACTCAGTGCATTCACTTACAAATATAGTTAAATATCTATTTTAAAAAAATTGGTTAGTTCATTATTCAATTTCAAGTGTAGATATCAAATCTACGATTAGCAATTTAGCTTTATACCCCCTCTTAAATTTTATTGCGGTGTTCAGTTACACTCAGTACAAGGACAGCACTTACAACTACGGCTCCGTTGTGACAGAGTGATGCTGTTTCTCTCCGACACTGCGCTTCTTGTGCCATCGTTGCGCGTATCTCGCAACCGTCTGAAGTTTTCCTCAGAGCTTATTAATTCTGCGTAGTAGATGGATCCCTCCTTACTGCAGCGTATCCCATCCACCATTCTCAATGTAATAAAGTGCCAGTAATGAAATACTGAGAATTGCACGTACGGTCTTCTGAGCCACGACCGACAGGGGACGTCACCCACACAGGTGTTCCAAGCCGCTTGCTACTCGATACATATTGAACGTTTAATGCTTTGTTACGTGAGCGGGCGCAGTTCCATTATGTGGTCGTTCTAATGGTTGATTGGGGTTAGATTTAAAATGCTTATGAACTCGCTATTGCAGGGGCTTGATGAACCACTTTGGCCTAAGGTAAGTAGATTTTACGACAAGAGTAGGTACAATACAACTCTGCTTTTCACTTCGATTGCAAAGAAAGAAAACAAGGATTAATGTATATTTTCGCACTTCTATCTATTAATCTTTACTACTCGTAGACATTGTTTAATATCGAATAATTTAACTAATTTTTAAATGCAACACAAAAAATTTGGCTATTGTTGATTAGTTTCCCGCCACCCAATTGTTCTTGATTTATTTTGTTCAATATCCAACGCCAACGATCTTGACACATGTTTCTACTGGATTACGGGCGCGGTGCGTTATTGAAATTGAGCGAAAAATGCAAAATATTTTTCATTACTCATACTCTGAAAGTAGGTCTGAAGTAGCCTGAGGAGCGGGTTGAAAGTCAGACTTTTCAGCCCTAGGGAAAAACACTTTCAACTGACAGCTGCTGTCAAATTTTAAAAAAGAAACAGGTCTTTTTTCACATTTTTATTGAACCATGTTCCGAATTTCTATACAGCCACTCAATTACAGCGCGGTGTGAAATTGAAATAACATAATGTTAAGTATTTAAAGAATATATTGTTTAAATGACTTTATTATAATTTATTTCCAACTATTTCTTTAAAATAACATAGATTTGGGCAAAATATTTACCATTTTTAAAATTATGAAAATGAAAAATAATGGCTGAATAGCTGGACGGCCACAGAAAAAAAAAACAAAATAATCGAGAAAGCGGCAATCCGATCTTGATTTGTTTTTCGAGTTTTCGAGTTTTGTTTATTCTTCCGTATAAAAGAGATTTCATACACAAGAGAAAAGGCAAAAGCAGAAGTTGTTGATTTATTAAAATAAAATTCACTCATAATAATATGTTCATTAGCTTATCCATGTTTTTATTTTTACTTTCCTTGTATTCGTAATGAAAAGCACAGTGTTTACCTCGGGTTAAAGTCTTATTTAGTCCCTCGAACTATAGGCGCCCTCTCTACGCTCGGGCGCCAATTACCGTCTCGAGACTAAATAAGTTACTTTCACCCCTAGGGTAACAATGTACTATTTTTTTCAAGAAACTAGTACTCAACTTATTTGAAGATAATGAAAGATCAATATTATCAAATCAAGGTTTTTCAAAAAAAAGTTTTAAGTGGGGCTTGATGAGCTTCTTAAATTTACGTTTTTTACGTAAATGCATGCCCATATAAATCTTAAAATTGTATTTAGATAGTTAAACATATTATTATGTCATTATTAAATTAAGATATAACCTTAATCTCATAAAAAATATATCTATTAAATGAAGGTGTATTGTGTATGTGGCTGTTAGGCCTAATTGCTTTTAAAAGATGAAATTACTTCAAGCACAAGAGCATAAAAAAGCATTTTATGCAGCTTTCTCTCGACATAAAGAACAACTTTACGAGAATGAGAAGTGAAAAAAAAATATTTAGACTATGCGCATGTTTCACGATCTCAGGTTCAGCTCCTCTCCCTAAGCTTAGTGCGAGTTGCTGGAAACCCTGAGCCTCGTCTACGGGTGTTGTGAGCAGAATAGGCTAGGCTAGGCTTCAATCGATAATTGAGCGATAAAAGGTCATATCTTTTGATCATGTTGGCTTATAACTATAATTTTTTCACAGCTGAAAGAAACCGCAGCCCCGTGTTTTTGGTATAAATCTCAGTTTGATAACTCTACACATGCCCTTGAAAAAGGGTCTCGACAGATAGACGAACACGGACAACAAAGTGATCCTATAATGGTTCCGTTTCATAGATGACATAGCTGTCATATAGTATTTCCTTTTGATTAGTTGCACTCAATTCATAATATGATTCGTATTATGATTCTGCGATGCGGCCTTTTTAGGTCCGCTGAACTCTAAAAACATTAATATCGTGGTGCAATGGAAACGCGGACATTTCGATACTATATCCGCTTGCGCGGACGGAGATGTAAATAATTGTACATGTTTCGTGTCTCGTTGCATATGTGGGACATGAGTGGATAGGCAGGGAAAACTCCAGCGTAATTGTTATAGCGTTATTAATTGAATAAAAAATACAGCTTTTCTTAATCATTCAAAATAAGAATAGGTACAGACAGCATCACACTTCTATATTGAAGTCGGTGCCAAACGATGATCTCCTAGAAAGTATTAAATTGAGGTGCAAGGTCAGGTCCGGTCAAGTCCAGAAGTTAAAGATCCTTCCATCATAGGCTCGGTTCGTGACTACCAGACGCAAATACGTGAATAGCTTCGGAACAAACATAAAACACGTTGGACGTACCTATAAAATTTAAAGGTTTCCCTGGATTTTTATGGGATCCCATCGTCAGATCCCGACTTTGGTGATTTTGAGACCACCCCAGGAGTATACTCTATCGAATAAAAAAGAATTTTGAAAATCGGTCTACAACTGGCGGCGTAATCGCATACACACAAAAAAGAAACAACATACGGGTCGAATTGATAACCTCCCTTTTTGAAGTCGGTTAAAAATAATGGGACATTCACATAATGACATTCCATTTGCGCTTTGTCACACCAGTGTGATACAGAAGATTCTTTTTCCTGACAGTCATACCTCCACCTTTTTTAACCAGAGGTAGACTCTGTACCAGGGTCGTGTGCTTAGGTACCTCCGTCTTACCTATTTCTGCCGCAAAGCAGCAGTACTTGCATTGCTGTGTTCCGGTTTGCAGGGTAAGATATGGCATTGAAATTACTGGGTACCGTGACTTTACACCCTTAGTAACAAGTTGGCGTTACACTGTGGTTCTTGTGGGGGTTGCAGATTAGCTGCGCATCTCACAGGAGCCACATGTATTATAGGTGACCGTTACCACTTACCATCAGGTGGGCAGTTTGCTTGTTTGCCACCTTCGTTACAATAAAAAAAAACATGCTTTTATTAGTTGGTTACAAATAGCGGAGTAATCTGTGAACATGCCTGGCCAAATGCGAGCTAGGCTCGTAACCAAGAGTTCTATACTATGTAATATGTTCGGTTATCAGATTTTTTTCCAAACATTTGCTATAAGACCTTGCTTCGTGCCACATGATTCTAGGTTAACGGGAAATAGTGGGTACTACTATAGGTTTTGATTCAATTGTGAAATCGCAAAATTTTCGACATAACCTAACAAGTATGATTTTTCCACAGGCGAAAGAGACCGTAGACTAGGGCTGCCATACGTCCCGTTACATCGGAAAATGTCCCGGTTTGTAGCGTTATGTCCTGGTTTGGTAGCTTGGTGGGTAGAAATATGCACGAGTCGTAAGCGAGTGCGCTGGCGCTACGAAAAGGCAGAATCTCGGAAAAATAAGAAAAGACAACTAAAAGTGACACCGAGAACGCGAACATTGATTCCAAGAGATAACGTTAAGAAAATAAGAATGTTGATTTTTCATTTGATTGTTGATTTACAAAATACTATTTAATTTTAATAAATATCCTAACAAAGATGAAACTTAAAAGTTCGTAAAAAAATCAAAATAATCTTTATCGCATAGAATCACACATTGATTTCACACTGATTTCACACTTGTGAAATCAGACTTGTAACGAAGTACAAAGTCTGATTTCATGAATTATTTAATTAAAAATGTTTTATAATATTCATTTAATTTTTGATTTGTCCACGGTTCATCTTTTTGTATTCTAAGTGTCTCGGTCGATGGTTCGAAACTTATAGCAGCCCTACCGTAGAGCCAAGTATTTCATATAAATTTCAGTTTGATACTCGTATCTCTACGCGAAAAAGAGTTTGAAAGCCAGACGGACAGACGAATGGATGATATCGCAGTGTAGACTCTAACATCTGTGCCCATAAGCCTATAAGGGCAGGGAGAACACCGGGGGGTTTGGTGGGTAGGGTCGGCACTCTACACGGAGGGACACGCTCCATACAAGGGCGGTCATAAATAGTTAAAGTCCTGTTACTATCAATACATTGTATTATTTTAGTGACTTATAGTTGTAAAAGTGTTTTAGGAACATTAAAATGAAAGAAGTACATGTATTTACGGAATAAAAAACGTTTACTTCAGTAAAAAACAAATATAAACAACAAATATAAGCCAAGTTTTAATTTTCCTAAGATAAGAAAGTCTAAAGATTATGGTGCAATATACCTCCATAGTCGGAGCGAGTGGGAACATATTTAAAGGTTTATTCAAACTTTGAATATTAAAATATAATACTCCAAGAAAAGTCGCCTCGTAGCAATGACATACTAAAGAAAATATATACTAAGATACAATTAAAATAAAAATATTAATTATTACATACCCTGTTCTTGGATATCCATTTCAGAAAAAACTCACACAGCACTCACAGGTCCCGCAATGACAACAAATGACGTCACGCTTTTTAATGACTCACTGATAACAGTATTTACGATTGGCGATGCGCTCTCTTTGAATGCACAATAGATAATGAAGGCGCACTCTAATTACTGACCTATTTATAGTTTCAGAAGGTACCGCAACTATCCAATGTAACGACAAGGAATAAAATGTAAAACAAGAAAGCAGGTTTTTAAGATTTATGACCTATGGATGTCCCACAGTGCTCTGCCGGGAGAATCCCACACACGCATTACCCTCGAAAAAAAGGGGACAGACGGACACAAGTGATACTATGAGGGCACCGTCCTATCCATTTTGGGTACGGACCCCTAAAAAATAGATACAGTCGAACATAGATCCTTTTCCTTTATAAAGTCGGTAAAAAAATTAGGACTTAAATATGAAAAATACTTACAATCTTGCTGTATTGTTTGAACAATGGGCCGCGTTCAAACTCACAGCTCAGTCTTGACTGAAACCTGGAATGGGACAATCGAACAAAACGAAGCAAACGTCACAGTTTGACGTTATTGTTCCCCCGTCACTGCGACAAGGGTACAGCACAATACGGGCGCACGTCACTTGGAACCTTGTCGCACGTGTCGATCAGTATTGCCCGCGGAATATGAAAGGTACTTAGTACCCTGGCTACAATGGTACGAACTTGATACCATTGTTGCGATGTTGGCCACGTGGGAAACGTAATTAAAGATGACAAGTTAAGGCTGGTGGCTCCGAAATTATATTTTATATAGTACCTACAATTTTTTTGGGAGGCTGACGAAATTTTAACTTGAACTCAAGTGACTGAACTTCAACTGTACAGTCAGTTGCATAAAAGTTTATTAAATTTATTGTTTTATTAAAGCTGACTTTGTCACGTTCTTTCACATATTGCCAGTGCAAGGCGACATTACATAACCGGAGGGTCTTATTACCGTCTTACCTATTTTTACCGCAAAGCAACAGGTAGTGCTTGCATTGCTATGACAGCGAAATTTCTGGGTACCATGACATTACATCTTTGTCACAAGTTGACAACGTACACCGTGGTTCTTGTGGGGGTTGCAGATTTGTTGCGACTTTTACAAGAGCCATAGAGCGTCGGTGGCGCAGTGGACTCGGCACTTGCCTTCCAATCGGGGGGTCGGGGTTCGAGACCCGCCATGTACCAATGTGTTTTTCGATTCGAATTTCATATGTACATTTATCTGACGCTCCTACGGTGAAGGAAAACATCGTGAGGCAACCTGCATACATCTGCGAAGAAATTCAATGATGTATGTGAAGTCGACCAATCCGCACTGGGCCAGCGTGGTTGACTAAGGCCTAATCACCCTAATATAGGGTAGGCTCGAGCCCCTCGGTGGGGACGTATATGGGCTGTGATGATGATGATGATGATAGTATTGTAGGTGACTGTTAACATTTACCATCAGGTGGGCTGGGCAGTATGAAAAAACTAAGCCAATTTAGCCTTAAAAATTCCACATTTTAGTTCTTAATTGCTACTCTGCATTTACAAAAGTCGAGTCCAAACTACTGGAGCTAGAAGCATGGAATTCGGGAAAAATGGTCGTTAGCTGGTGTAGACGCTAACGAAGGAAAGATTATTACAAATTTCCACAGGGGTCTAAGAAATGCCCATCCAAAAAATAAGGAAACTAAAGTGTTGAAGCTATTTAAGATAGTAGTGGTTGTTAAGCGTCCAATTTATGTAGTTCATAATGAAAATTTTGCATAAAAACTTTGATTCATACGTAAATTACTTATCAGTAGAATGACATGTATTCTTTGTACGCACAACACTGTATACCTATATACCAACAAAAGGACGTTGAGAAATACAGTCACCTTAATGAGCGGTTGCAAATGTAATTTTAATTAGACAATCGTTCGTGTTTTGTGTACGGGCGAGGAAAATTCAAGCGGCACTGAGCGCATGGAAATTTAAATTAGGTTGGCTTATTTGTTAACGTTAAATTCCACCCAACCAGCATATAATTAACTATATGATTTTTATCTGAGAACATATCTATTATTAACTACATACTAAGCTCTGTCTATTCGTCTGTCAATACGCTCTAAACTTAAAAGTGTTATGAATAGGTACTTAAAGGTTTACTGATATCCATTATAATATCTAAGTCATCGAAGTTTCCAAATGAGAGACATTGTAAAAACGTTGCTTTGCGACGGTTCGGGTTGACTGCATGTGCAATATGACTTGAAAACTATCTAGTGAACATTTTATATAGAAATGTCTTATGTTCTTTTAAAGTATGTACGAGAGCGACCGTAACCGACTTCGAAAAAGGAAGAAGTTCTCAATTCGACGCGTATATTTTTTATGTATCACTTAGGTCAGGATCTGATGATGGGATCCCATGAAAATCGAGGGAAGCCCTTTAATGTTATAGGTACATCTAAGGTGTTTCATGTTTTTTTCCGAAGCAATTCACGTATTTGCTTCTGGTAGCCATGAACCGAACTGATATAGAAATGTGATGTTGTCTGCACCTATTCTTTTATTATTTTTAACTTTTCAGTGTTTTGAAGTCGGTTTTCTTTTTTGTAAAAAAATTTTAGAATGTCTTAACATTTAAAGGAAAAAACATAACCCTTATAGGATCACGTTTTTGTCATCTCTCCGTCGGTTCTCTATTTTGTCTCATAATTTTTTTATCCATAATCTAACGTGTCATAATGTTTTTTGACATAATCATCATATGTCCGAATGATAAGCACCCCTAACTTAATTTCTCATAATATCACTTGCCCGAAAACCCAAATCTCTAATATAATATGACCTAATTTTTTTGCTATAATTATCACAATCTATAATATTTAAAATTTATAAAATACTTTTCTATAATAGTCATAAGTGCTAATGTAATATCTCATAATATAACGTGCCCTAAAATCGAAATACCACAAATATAAAGTTCTTTCATTATATGTATTACCAAATCCATGTATACGTTTAAAAACAGTCACTTGATGTAATGCAAGCAAGCATGCAGCATGCACGCAAGCATACAGCATACAAGCAAGCATGCAGCATGCAAGCAAGCATGCAGCATGCAAGCAAGCTTAAAGCATGCAAGCTAGCAGCATGCAGCATGCATGGCTTCTGTCACGGCTCCGGCGCTGCGGGGCTCCGGCGGTCCCACGCGACCTTATCGTCGCAGATGGTTTTCGCCCACCACCGCAGCTTCGGCTTGCTGGCCGGCTGCGCCGGCCAGCCTCAGCCGCGGCGGCGGTCGTTAAAACCACCTGCTCCTCAGCTCGCGGGCCGCCTCGACCCTCCGCGCCTACGCGGGTTTAAATAACACTCTAGGGGTAGGGCAGACAAGACTACGTGGTGTCAGTTTTACAGCGATATATTTCTGTCACTGAATTTTAAAACGAAACGGTTGTTAAGGTTCATAAGACAACATTTTAATTCAATTTGTTATTATTGATAGTAAGTCTAAGCTTTATGATATTGATAACATAACCAAGATAAATCAACTTTTAAACATGTTTTAGGACTAACAATATTATTATAAACCATCATTCGGACTAACAATATTATACAACATAACACTTAGGACATGTGACTTTATAGCAAGTAAAATTAGGATATCTTATTATTATAGCACCCGATATTATGACACAAAAGCATTAGAACTAAAGACGATTAGGTAATATACAATTTCGTATACCCGAACATTATGGAAAGTGATGATTATAGCAAGCGTTTTCGGGATTCTGATTTTCGGACGATCGATTTTCGGAGAAGAAAGGGACTACCCTCTCCGTCTTGTAGGTCTATCCGTCTATCCGTTTCTTGGTCAAGACCCTTTTTCTCGGGAACGCGTAAATATGTATATCAAACTGAACTTTTTATTCAGATACTCAGTAGGGTTACTCTTGAACCATTTCCGATGGATCGTCATTGGGATTGTGATTTTTCATACGCTTGAGTACCAACACTAGCGCCAAATCGGATCCGCATTTTGAGAAAATTTAATAATACTGAGTTTGGTTCACCCAAAATCCGCAAAATACGGGATCAATTTGGAGCCAATGCGCAAAAATAAGCATATAAAAAATCACAATCTCAATGCCGATCGATCGGATTCGGTTCAAGAGTAACCCTACAGGTCTACGTTCTCGTTCAGCTATGAAAAAATCATACTTGTGATTGTCTTGATTTCGAAGCCGACCTCGCCGGCAGGAATTAGAATCATTATTGCGAAACAAAAATAAAGACATTCCGACTACTTGTGGCCTATCGCTACGTTCATATCTTCAAATGTTTAACTTTTGAACTGCTTTAGAACTGCTTCTTAATATTAACGGCTAAGGTTCTGCCGTTCCCGTTGTAGGGGCGCAATGTAAACATAGACTTGGTTTTGTTTTAATGAACTCCAGCAGAGAAGTACTCGAGTTAATTGGTTTTCACTCGTTCATATTTATTTTGCTTGCAGCTGCAGCAGTACCTCGAATGAGCTGGATGTAGTATAGGGTATACCTGCTCTCAGATGCATTGTTCACAATCATAGCCTTTTAGCTTAGAGAACAGTATTCTTGATAGTGTATGTTTATTTGAAAATAATTTACTGTGATTGAATCAGTAACTCAAATTATCCAATTATCATAGATGTCTACTTTTGAAAGTCAAATTATCACATTTAAATAATAGGTACCCAGTACCCAAACGTCCGTGGGGACTATAGTCCCCAAAATCGTAAGCTTCTCGACCGACCTGGGCACTATGGACGGTCTAGAACAATTTCAACTTTGCGTAAAACCGCGCGGTGTGATAAAAAAATCGCGAAAAAAAAAATATTTTCTGTATGGCTTTATCCCTTTGCCAATAGTCTCTTTCATAAGTTGTTATGTCATGTCCAATTTGTTTTTAGTCTAAGATTGAAATAAGTTTTTCATAGCCTGTGGTTCAACTTACTTGGCCGTATCCATACGTTTCTTACTCCATGACCGATGAGATTTATTGCGTACTAACTTAGTCTGTATTAGTATTTTCGTAGAGTGTTCTATATCAAAATAAACTAGAAGAATTGGGCTACATTATTATGTATGGTTTATGATAGTTTATAGTATTATATTGCCACACTAAACGTTTTTTTCAAAAAGTGAGTATTTTTGAAATTTTAAGCACTTTAATTACTATTCTCGTCATTATTCATTCAATTATGAATCCTTATCTAATTAACTACTATAAGTTCATTCCTTATTAAATTAGCTTTCCATACGTGTTTGTTATTTAATTTTAGACACAAAAATTTATTTTATGCAATTTTTTTTAATTTTGAGGTTGCGCGCGCGCCTCTGGCGTAATTAATTACGCAATTAATCGATTTTATTATTTTTTTCTTTTTTCATTAAAAATATTACCCAAAACTATTATATATCAAAATAATCTTCAAGAATAGGGCTTTAATAATATATATGGTTATTTAAAGTTTTATAATAGTTTTAAAAAAATTTTTTTTTTTTAAAATCGGGTCTTCCGCGACCTTCCGAACATTTTCGCGCTTCATTCATTTAATTATTAATTCCTTATCTAATTAACTGTTATAAGTTCCTTCTATATTAAATTACCTTTCCATACGTATTTTTTGTTCTCTTGTAGACAGTATATGTCACTCTCCGCAATTTTTTGAACACCCCGCACGCGCCGGGGTGAGTCATTCCGCAATGGCGGAACCTTTGATATATGAGATATACTACTTTTTGCTTTTGAAACCCACCACGCTTCGCGTGGCGGACGTTTGAGTGGCCCGTCAAGCCGGAGCACAACTTTGCAACCATTGCTTTGCGCCAGAAATGGCGACCCCATTGCAAAGACAGTGTGCGTAGCGTAGCGAGTTGCTCTGGATATTTCAGCCCCACCTTTTAAATAAAGATACCTACTAGTTGGTAAGCCCTCCTGGGATAGCTGCAGAGTTTTCAACCCAACACATTCAATGGACGTGATATCCCAAAACTGTTCGTGAATGTAAGAAGGGTCGCGACCTTGGAGGGACTTCGAGGTGTCTGTCGAACGTGCACTGTCCGGGCAATTGTGGATTTAGGCCGGCGAAAGGGCAAACAAACGCCCTAGATGCTTAGGGTTTATTTTATCTTTTGAGCAACCGTGAAAAGTAGGTGTTCGCGCTGGTGCTTTTATTCAATTCAATTGTCAGATTTGGATAAGCAATGAGAATGACAGGGAGCTTAGACATGTGGCAATTGTTTCATAGCGAAATGATAACGAAATTCGACATCGTCTCTGAGATAACTAAAACAAATTCCAACGTAAGGATTATCGATCGCTTGTTGTGTCGAATTGTTGTTTCTTTATGAAAACATATTGGTTATCTAAGTACTCTAAACTGAGAAATGGAAAAAAATGTTCAAATAAATGATTAAAATAATTATTTTCATATCGTTTTAATGAAATATGAGTTCTTTTGATTAGGATACTTGTATAAGTTAGGAAAAAACAATTCGCTACTTCATCGATTCGTTGCGAATCAATTTGTCTACCAACTTACATATCGATGACTTTGATCGATTCGCCGCGATATTTAGCGAAGGCATGTGACAATCCCATACATTCTGTTCTTATCGAACTTCGTTATCGTTTCTGAATTGTCAATTTGTCTAGGCCCCCTAAGCCGCTTTTTGAGCTTTTGCGCTAGGTATACAACTTTCCGCTCTAACCCCGTTCAATACCTTAGAGCGTGACGTTTCAAAGACTTTTTACCAGCGCGGCAGCGGCTTAATTCCACTAATCTTAACGTCGTTGTCGCGTCGTGATAGCGTTTCAATAAAACTGCTTTTGTCGCTTTTATGCGCATTTTATGTTGCAATATATATGTACATACTTACTACAATTTCTTGATAACTCAATAGTGACATTTTTTAGATAGTATTTGATTAACCAACAACAACTGTCTCAAAAAGCGATGCTATTGAAGTGTTATTGACACGCCACAAATGCGTTAACGCTAGCAGAATTAGACCCCGGGCCTCCGTTACATCGAGTATTAGAAAGACCCGGTACAGGCTAAGTATCTACCGTTCCGCTCATACTGAGATTGCAAGAACAGCGGGGCTGCCGCGCTCATACTCACAGTGTATAGCAACATTTCGCGCACTTTGTGATTGTGGTAGGTATTTTATATTGAAACGATTGCCACTTGTCTAAGCCCCCTGAACGCACTCCAGCGTTGTAGTTTTACGTGTTGGGTCTATGATTGGGACAGATTTTTTTTTGCATGTCATTACTGTTTTTATGATGAGGGGGAATAAAAGGCAGGCACGGCTAATTCTTCATTCTTACAGAAAACCAAAGTTATCAAAACAAAATAAACAATTGTAAGGGAGGGGTGGACTGTATAATAAAAAGATTACTTGAGATGAAAATATAATGAGAGAATACAGCAAATTACTACTGTATAGCAGAATACAGCAGCGAAGGTACAAGTCGGTACAACAATGAGAACGAAAACAGTCAGAATAAAAAACAACAACTTGGCAACGGAACGGATACATTTCAAAAATGACATTAAAATTTAACTATTGTAAAAAAGTAATAAAAAAAGATTGCGACTCATGGAAGGAGTCCGCAACAAAAATAATGGCATCGGATAAGGAATTTTATCGCAAAATTTATATTATTTTCTCAATAATACATAATCGATCATACTTAAAAAAAATTTGACTTCAGAATTTTTGAAAAGTTTTTTTTTATGGGATAGGGGGCAAACAAGCAGACGTATCACCTGATGATGGTAAGTGATTACCGTCGCCCATGGACACTCGCAACCCCAGAGGAGTACAAATGCGTTGCCGGTCTCACGCTCTTTTCTAGAAAGTTTGAAGGTCGTATCGTTTCGGTCCAAGTTTTTTCACCCATGCATTCATTAAGTAAATGTGCTAAATAAAAAAAACATCTTGCTATCTACGAGTAAAATAAAACGATTTATAATTGCTTTAATCAAATAATATTGTATAATTTGAACCCGTGTCTTTCGCTCATAACGTTCTGTCCTCACCTGTAGTGCTTTTCCTAGCTAAATTGTAGAAATATAGGGAAATCTTAAAGTTAAAGAAAAAAACAAACTTATTCCTTTAGTCCGGTACAAAGTGAAAAGCTTTATTCTGGTAGGTACATAATTATAATTTACTTATGCATATGTCAACACAATTCCTCAATGCAAAGCACTTAACTTAATGTTTATTCAATACAAGCCAAGGGCAGGATGGTTCAGGTTTGTTTGATCAATCTCGGCAGGTAAAAATCAGGTACAAATTGGGTACAAAACTACAAAATGAGGGGCAATAAAGTACACCAACAAATAGTTATAGGTTTCCTTTTTTTTTAAAAGAAATTAGTAGCCTTCCCCGGAGCGGTTGTTAGTGGATCGTACCTTCTATGCTAAGTCTTGCAATCACGGGTCAGAGATAGGATATTCCAGTTTCTTAACTTATTCTTTCTGTATATATATTTATTACTGGTGTAATTCCACAGAATTCCTCCTTGATATCAGGTTATTTTGTTATGCTAAGCAGCGGAGCCCTATGGCCTCCGGGAACTGCCCTGGAGATTCATAGCACAGTGTTATGTTAAAAATATAATTAAATATGCCTATAATCTTAGGGTCAGTGGGTCTAACACTGAGTTCTGAAGGAATCCCAGTCAATACATTTGAATTTCATGTAATAAACATTGCAGGTTAATTCCAAACACAATTTTCAATGAATTGTCAAAGTTTCTTATTGGTTAGTTAATAAAAGGACATATGGAGGGGAGAGCACCTATTTTGTGTATAATTATTGCTATTAATAAAAAGAAAACAGCTTCATTTGTGAGTTATCTGCCAAAGAAGGATGTGAAACTGAATATTGTGAAAATTTAGAATTTAACATGAAATTCGCAAGTGTTACTCAATATATGCCTTAATCCCACTAAGATGCCGTTTACTATCAGGGTTTTTTAATGAAATAGGGGATGAAAAAGGCGAATTTTGGAAATGTAATATGTTTGATTTAATAATCAATTTACCCACAAATAAAAATAAAATTAACAAAATCTGTTTTAAATCATGAAATATAATAAGTTAATTAGATACCTTATTGATTTTTTGCACTTATTGATACAATAAATCCATTTAATTTAATGAATCGCGTGCCGGCGAGTAAATATATTATTTTTCCCTTAGCTTTACTCTTCAAGCTGAAAACAAAAAGAACTGAATTTTGCAGTCTCACTGTAGCTTTTCAAATTAAATTCACACGGAAAACGGGAGAAATACTTATGGATTTTATTCGCAGAAATGAATATAATACTTTATGATCTTCGAATCAATAACAAATTCCTTCGGCCGATTTCTCACAGACTAAGAACCACATAGAGATAATGTCATAGCTTAGGCGCGTTCACGTACCAACGCTCCACTTGCGCACAGATTTGCGTTTATGTGGAAGCGACGGAGCCGAGGTCCGTTTGCTCAATGTTAAGCGCCGTATTGGCGACGGAACCTCTCCTAAAACCAAATTCATTTCATAACACTTGTAAGACTCTTAACTTGCTTCAAGATGTGTCAAGTCAACATACGGATCTTTCGAAATTCTACAATATGCAATAAGTATTTCCAGCTAAAGTTATAAGTTTGGTTGAAAAACAAAACGTAATGAAAAATTAACCATAAACAAATTGTGAATGCTTTCCAAATTCTATTCGACGAAACCATAATTATATGATCTGTAGCTTTAAGTGTATTTTATTATGATATGTCTCTACAAATGATCAAAACAAACGGTCTAAATGTCAAATTCCGAATTTTGAGAAAATCAACCCACCTAAATGGAAGCACGGGATTTTGGGCGAAAAAAAACTATCTTTGTAAATAAGGCCAGGATAAACGCGAGATTTATTTTGTTTATGCAAAAAGTGAATAATGACCAAAGATAATTGCAAATGTCACTGACGTGACGTGAAACGACGTTGACGTTGACACTTGACATTGATATTGTGAAATTAATTGACAAAGTTATTGTTATTATGATTTTAGTTGTGAAATTTGTGTTAAAACTACAGTGAAACCAAAGTGTTTTTGCAAAATTGGTGTTTTATGAAATTTTAAGAAAAAAACGGTGTTACACACCATAAATAGAGGCAGCCGATTCTAAACCCAAAAGCAGCAATAAAATGATATCGTCTCGAATGCTGAATCTGTTTCCAAACAGTCGCTGCGAAGGCAGACCTCAGCCATATGGAATATAATGAAATCATACAGTCAACCAAAAGGAGTATAGAGGCAGCAATCCAATAACACTAGTGATCCGTGCAGATTTTGTGGAGCCAGAGATTATGATAGAATATACAACATCAGACGAGACGTTCACTTATATTGTGCATTTACTAAACGATAGAAATCAGTTAGTTATTATTAATTGCATTAATTCCTTCAACAGATGTCATATGACATTTTGAAATAATAAATCAGATTTTACAAATCCTCAAGGATGGCTTTCTCATGCAAATAACCTTGCAAAATTAGACCGAAAGAGACATCACGAGGACAAACAGTCAATCAAAATGTGATTAAAATAATAATTGTTGTCAGAAAAAATTTAAAATTAGCCAGTAGGAATTATTTTCTACTATTCTACTAATTTTTATATTTTTTGAACGTCTATCGAATGGTGCAAGCCAAAAGTCTATCGTTTAGGTCGTTGAAGTTCCAAGTTTAACTTTCCTCACTCGTAGGTTGTCTGGTAGAGATTGCCACTTTGGCAATCATCATCAACATCTCATATACGTTCCCACCGAAGTGCTCGAGCCTACCCTAAACTACGCCCTAGTTTATTAGCCCTTAGTCAACCACGCTGGCCAAGTGTGGGTTGGTCGACTTCACACACAACATGTAAAGAAATTCTTTCTCCACAGGTGTGCGCAGGTTTCCTCACGATGTTTTCCTTCACCGTAAAAGCGTCGAATAAACGTACGAATACATATGAATTCAAAATTTGAAAACACATTGGTACGTGGCGGGGTTCGAACCGCCACTTCCCGATTGGAAGGCGACGGCCTTACGCACAACGCCATCGACGCTAAAATACGTTTACTACGACACTTTGGGAATAAGGCCGCCTTTTGTTAATAAGGAAAAGTTTTTCATGAATTCATTCAAAAACTAAAATAAGTGATCACTTATAGAGGAGATGCATGGAATCAGCTTGAAATACGTTTTTGTCAACGTAGTTTAAAGGTCTATTAATTTTCATAAATTACAGTAAATATATTTTTAAGATGATTTGAAGTTAAACCTTCAGAGATATCTCAAAATTTTAATTATTTTTTGTGCAATAAAGGAGTCGTTGTTGAATTTTAGTGGGGCTACGGTTTTGAACTTTCTATGAAGTTGATGTATATTAACATGATGTGTACTATCTACGAGTTCGGCAATACTTAATCTTTGCCAATACGTGAAGCAATATCAGAGTTATTGCAGTTCGGTGTTCATTCCGTCCGCTGCAGCACAGAAGGTCCGATGGGAATAACTTGGACTCCTGGGCTTACCCCGAGATAACTTAAGCGTTATCTGTAAGTACTACTCGTATGTTGATTATTGATTTCATGTATGGACGTATAATCTATTTGGAAAATTAACCTTCAATATTATACATTGCATGTATATATATATAGTTTGCATTGCAATCAGGTTCCAAATTCAAAATATATTCGATTTTCTTTTTAGTTTATTCATATAACAATCTGGAAAAAATTATATGTGCTGGATGTGTCGTTCAGCCATTTATGACAACAAGACATCCATATTGTTATATATTGCGACATTTGTGACGGGTCACCTAAATCCTAACTCACTGCACACTCTGTGGTACACCGAGCCGAGAGAATTACTGGCGACAAAAATCGAGTGAAAACCAAACTTCATAGCCTGGTTCACAGGCGCAGTGTTGCCTCTCAGTCTTCTACATATTATACTTCGGGGAGTGTGTTCAAGGGCTGCATGAGTCGATCCTGCCGTCATCTTTTTACCAACGGGAATCTAGACGCGCGGCTAGATACCATCCTCACCTGGTTGACGATACTGCTGGTGGCACAAAATGCTACACCTCATCTTTTATAGTGCGCATAGTAAATATGTGGAATTTTCTGCCGGCATCTGTGATGGAATATCTTCGAGGCGAGGTGAAATATGTTAACACGGTAGCGCTTTTATAACGCGACGCTTTTTTACCATGCAACGTTGCATTTTCAATGCTGGACGTTAAGCGTAGAGTATCGTATCGTATAGCGAACGTTATAACAGCGCTAACTCCGGGATTTAACGCAACGCTTTCTAAAGCTCGTAAGAATGAGGCCTTATGGTCACTTTCTACAGGCGCTTATAGCACATGTAGTGTATGGTCGTGCAATATATGCCAATAGAACCTCGCAATGACCCAATGAACGCTGAACCTATGTAAATGCACCTTTTATTTACAAAGCGAAAGTTTTCTTTAATTTTTCTGACTCCCTCCCGCTCTTCATTAGTTCGAACGAGACGCCCCATTAGGGGCCGCCATCAAAGGCCACTTGGCGAGACCGCGCAAATTGCTTACGAAATTACGAAATACCCTCCAGCCTCTAGTTAGCCTCCTGTAATTTGGCAATGCCGCCCTCTTTAAGAATATAACGGACATTTAATTTCTGTTGATCACACTTTTGCATTTCTTTCGGTTGTGACCTATTCAGTAACTTGTCCCACAAGTACAAGTCCTTTTTAGGGTCCCCTACCTCAAAAGGAAAAAATGTAACCATAGAAGATTACTTGGTTGAGCGTGGCGCTGTGGATTCGGCACTGACCTTCTAATCGAAGACCAAGGTTCGATGTACCATGTACCATGTTTTTCGAATTTCATATGTACATTAATTGTCCGAAGCTCCTACGGTGAAGCAAAACACCGAGATGCAACCTGCATACTCCTGCGAAGGTATACAAAGGTGTATGTGAAGTCGACCAATCTGCACTAGATCAGCGTGATTGACTAAGGCCTAAACTCCCCAACTTAGGGTAGGCTCGAGCTCCTCCGTGGGGACGTATATGAGTTGTGATGATAATGAACTCTCTGGCTGGTTCTTCTAATGTGGCATAATTAATCGTGTTGCGCTAAAAGGCTAGACCTGATACAGTGTCTACCGGAGGGAGCCTCTGTACTAGGGTTGTCTGGGTACCTCCGTCTTACCCATTTCGGCCGCAAAGCAGCAGTGCTTGCATTGCTGTGTTCCGGCTTGAAGGGTAAGATATGACAGTGAAATTACTGGGTACCGTGACTTTACATCTGATGTCACAAGTTGGCAACGTACACTGGGGGGGTTGTGGGGGTTGCAGTTTTGCTGTGAATCTCACAAGAGTAGGTGTAATCTCACATGTATTATAGGCGACTATTACCACTTACCATCAGGTGGGCAGTTTGCTTATTTACCTACTTAGTGGTATAAAAAAAGACCGCTAACTTGGGTATGCCGTAGGAATCAGGTCCACCAGTGGCTATTTCGCTGGTGTCCCCATACCCGGCTAAGCCACCCTCTGGTTTCTTCTTATTTATTTATTTATTATTTATGTACACACAGAATATGACAAAACAACATAACATAAGGAAACATAAGTACAAAGGTGCTGCTTATTTCTTCTTCTTAATTTCCTTCCTTCCTTCAGGAAGACCTCACCCCTCTGAAATAGGGTCAGAGGTATAAACAACCAAAAAGCCCGTTCCATTTAAGCACACATTTGCAACATTTTCAACATTTTTAGCACCATCGCGTATCGTAAGCTTTTGGCGCTAGCGGCCTATGTTAACGTAACATGTTTCATTTGACAAATATTTTGATTTTTGGATTAGATTTATTTATTTCCATTGTGAAAAATAGTGCGGTTAAAAATGTTGACATTACTTAAGAGATACGCAAAACGTGGTTAACATTTGATATTAGCGGGGAAAAATGGTGATGCTTAAATGGAAAATTGGGAAAAAGTAATGAATAATGACTCCGAATTCAGCTAAATAGTTACTTATAGCTAAGTAGATAATACATCACATACAGATAATGATGGACTACATCGATACCAGTGTAGTGTTTGATTATGCAAGCCACTAAGCCAACCGATACCACGATTAGGCTATTATCGGATACAGGTCGCAATCCAAATATTTGATCGCTGAACCGCATGACAGAAGCCCTATATGCTTCGAGCGGTCGATAACAGCTGTGGTACGTATGCGACCAATTATGAAATGAATTGGGAGGTAATTAGCAGAAAAGCATTTTAGTTTTCCCGGTTTGCTGAAGGGACTGTTTGTGCTCTGTAGATTTTGTACTTGTGTAGATTGTTACTGTACTATTTACAATACTATGCCCCTTACAGGTGATGCTTATTACACGGTTACCTATCATAAGATCGAACATTTTTTCATTTAACCGAAAACTTTTCGACTATTTTCGTTTCGTTTTTTTTTACTTCGTTCAAATTACGTTTGCCACTGTATTATTATCAATTCGATTTTTTTCGTTACTCCAACGTTTCATTTCGTAGAAATTTCTTTTACCGAAGTTGTGCTTAACCGAAATAACATTTGTTCGAAGTATTGTTTCTGGGAATATACTAACAAAGAAGCAAGCAAGCATGCAAGCAAGCCTATAACATGCAAGCAAGCATGCAGCATGCAACATGCAGTTTGATGCTTCGCTCGCTTCGCTCGCTCCGCTGTGCGTGGTCACAATGTCTAACCTAACCTAACCTAGCTATTATCCTGTTTTATTCTGTAACATCTTTTCCTTGCGGGGGGGCTTCCACCCCCCGACCCCCCCGAGCATGGGGGCTGCGCCCCCCTGTACCCCTTGCACTTTTTGCATGGCCTGGCTCATTCGTTACCTTTAGTGTAATAGCACAGAGTTTAGTATATAGTTTAGTATATACACAACATAATGTAACATTTGTAGCCAAATAATATTCGGTTAAATATTGTTTTGGTGAAGTGAAAGTATGGCAAATGAAAAAAGTTCAAAAGAAACTTCGACCAATAGTAAAAGAAATGTTTTGAAAATCGGTGAAACGTTGTTCGGTAAAATAACACAATGTCAAATGATATTTCGATGATTTAAAAATATGGCAAACAATATATATGACAAAAAATACGTCGGTGAACCGTTTTCGATCAAATGAAATTCGAACATGCAAATTTCGGACAAGTGATAGGTTCCCTTATTACACACATTATCGGAACTCTAGGCTTTCAAAAAAATTTCATCTCTGGCGGGACTCAAACCCGTGTCTCCAACATAGCCACTGGGACACCGAACACTTACCGGCCCCGACGAAATTTTTAAACTGTACTGATCCCTTTTGTACTTTGTTGAGCCAAAAGCCTCTTTGAAGTCTTCAGACGTGATTGAAGCGAGCTTCGCCTGACACAACACAGTAATGCTAATGGCATTTTTTATGACCCCAAACTTATGTTAGACGATGGTACATAGTTAAACAGGCTCACGGTCCTACCACCAATCAAACCAAGTAGAAAAACCAGTCAAATGCGAGTTAGACTCGCGCATCGATGGTTTCGTACAAACTCATCTAGATATACCGGGTGTAACGGAATACCGCAATAATATTTAAGGTTGTTGATTTACAAAAAAAATGTTTTATGACTATTCTTTGTTTTTTTATTATATGCCTACTTTCGATTTAATACTCTTAACTGTTGAGCGTATTAAATCGAAAGTAGGCATATAATAAAAATATAAAGAATAGTTATAATACATTTTTTTTGTAAATCAACAACCTTAAATATTATTGCGGTATTCCGTTACACCCGGTATATAGGATTAGTTGTAAAACACCTGCCACCTTGCAGGATTAGATAGCTAACATCATTAACTACAACGTTTGTTTTACGAGTTTTAAGATAACTCAATAAATTGAAAAAAAAAACATTTTTTAAGTTTTTATTGTACTGTCGTGACATTGATAAGTCTATGTTTCATGTATAAACGACGACGGAAGACGGAAGACGGAAATCTGTTTTCGATTTGAATTTTGAAGTCCACAGCCTGTAGGTAGTGCCATTTTGACCAAGTTTGAAATTTAGAGGTACCTAGTATAGCTGAACATAAAAAAAATGAGTGCCTATGCTCACTATTAAATTATGATTATAACACTACCTTCCACATCATCTAATCTAAGTAGCTACAGACTTTTTCAAATAACAACATTTATTTGGGATAAAACAAACAGCGACACAATAATTTTATAAAATACCAAGTGTAAACTATATACAAAACTAATGTAAACTAATTATTTTTATTTGTCTCTATTAGGGACACAAACAGTTACCATTACAAACATAGATATATTCGTATTATAGTACATTACGATATAAGTGCGGTATGTTGATTCTAACTCACCAGGCGGAATTTCAAATTTCAATTTCAACCCGAGCCGAATTCGAGGGTGTAATAGAGCCGAGTGTATACCTATAATATAACCAATATACGCATGTATATCGTACGACCTTTTTCAATACACTTGCGAGAAAAAATACATAATAAACTGAATTTTTGGAATAAATAACACAAATCATCGTCAATTTGTAGACAAAACAAAATAAAGGTAAGAAAATAATCGTTTGAAAAATCATGTAGTTCGTTGATGACTTTTGTAATTACCTCTAGTTTTTAATAGTAATGTACATTACTGGCACGGCCGGCAAGTGCAGCATTGCCGGACTCTGTGATGCGTGTCTCGTCTATAATACACGCGTGTTTTATAAGCTGCTTTATGTATCTAAAACCGGTAAAATTAGATCCACTTTACGAGCAAGTATGTTGAAAACATTATTATAATACATAAAAAAAAAAGTGTCTACAGACAACTACCACATTCGATTCTTGCGGGGATTAAACATTAAAACAAGAAGACGACAATACAAATGAAAATTATACTACTTACAAACAAACAATTATATTCCGATACCGCACAAAAAAGTACAGTAAGCGAAGGATTCTTCAAATTTACAACTAGATGCCTACTTGCTACTTATCTTAAAATCTAAAATATCTATCTCCTGCAGGCGTGGCACGGGCTGCCAAGACTGGACTCGAGTCACGCATTATCTTACAATTTCAGTGACATAATCCCTATGTCTTAAAGAGTAGCTTTAAGACATAGAGATTATGTCACTGAAACTGGGACTGACGTGTTAAACATTTCTATAACTAGTAAAAAAAACTAATAGTTGTAACTAAAACTAAGCTTTAGACAACATCAAATTAAACGTTAGGTACTCAATACATTCCATTTCTCATAATTTAAGTTCTGAAGCACAAGACGTAAAGTCCAAAATAGACGAACTAAATCAATTGTTATAGCCGTGAATTACGAACATTCCAGCTTTGATTATAATAATAATATGTATATAATCAAAACAAAGCATTCCACAAAATTCTAGTAACGATAAAAGCAAGTTTCACATTTAAACTGATAGGTTAAAGATACTTACTTTGGAAATAATGCCGTATTTCAAGCTGGAATAGAAATTGTGAAATTTGAAATGATTTATAGGTCTACCATGATTTGTTTAATCAACGTGACAATAAAGCCTCATAAACATTTGTTTAGCAAAAAAGTTGAATCAACATGTTGCGGAATTGGTGTCAACATGTTGCTGACAACACTGTGTGTTGCAGAGTTGAGAACGGCATGTTGACAAGTTCTCGCTCGACAAGCAACAACATCTGTTTACCAACAATTGTTGACGTGTGTGGACGTGTTTGCGACCGTTTGTAAACATGAGAGTAGTGCGGAGCAATGATAAAATAATGCAATTTCTCCCTTGGGCAACATTTTGACGCAGACTGGCTGGCGTGTGGACAACCTAGATTTAAACAAAGTTTCCAGCAACATTCTCGCCGCTCATCAACAATGTTGATCAACTGTTGCTAAACAAATTTTGCCATGAATACGAGGCTTAAGGGTGAGAGTGGGAATAAACACTACAACCTGTAAAATAACGCAATAGGTACCTCAGATACCCTAACTTTTTTTTTATCTTATGTTTTATTATAAATTTGTAAGAATTATTTAAATCACGAAAATAAATTTTCGCGGGTTATTTACGAATTTACTCTCCTTTACATTGTTGCATATCTGCAAACAAAAGTCGCGCGCCTGCGAATATGTACAATAATGGTAATGGATAAAATTTAACTCGTTTTTTTATTGGTGAAATCGATTCTACTCTTGATTTGCACAATTTCATTAACGCGTCATATACAGGGCTAATTTTCAAATAAGAGCCAAATTATGTGTGCGTGTTCAGACAAGCAAACTGAACAACATTTACTACGAGTATGTGACCAATTTTGAGATCGCGAAAAAAAATCTGCTGTTCAATACATTTAGGTTCAGTGGATGATGAACACGTGTATGGAGCAGCTGAGTTTTTCGCGATTTCAAGATTGATCCCATGGTAAAAGTTGTTCAGTTTACTTGTCTGAACAAGCTCACAAAATTTGGCTCTTGCTTGAAAATTAACCCGTATGCTGCAAAAGCTGTGTCGCCGTTCACAGGTCGTTTCAATGTCACTTTATGCGCTAATGGTAAGGCTCCAAGTGTCATTGATATTCCCGCCAGCCACCAACTAAACGCACCGGGATCTCGACAGTAATGAATAGGAAACAAGTCGCTAAGAGCTGGAATATATTTTAGGTGTAAGCGAGCTTATGACTTCCAGAATACAGTACAATAGGCCTGGCTTTCATTTCGCTTGATGGTAATGTCCTCGATAAAGCCGAGAAATATAGTGGAAATAGGATTTCTCAAAAACATAAATAGCTCATAGTATATTTTGGGCCAAAATACGAGTATAGGAATAACGCCTGTCGTAGACACCGTAGTCGTTATTCTTAAAAGAGTTTCTCTCATCATAGGTAATAACTATGGTGAGACACTCTTGTAAGCACTCACTCATTCTTGTACATATATATATTGTTTTTTTTAACACATTCGGTACCTATAGGTTTTCAATAAGTTTTTAATAGAAAGAGCACATACCTACTAATAAAATATAAAATAGCTAAATTACCTCTAAGTAATTTATAGAACACAACTGCTGTAACGAATGGTGAAAAACTTAGGACAGGTGAATTGCCAAAAAGACGGACATAAATCTTAAATGATAATGTCATCCTATCACCAACAATTTTGGTATAACTATCACGCGCTATGGCCGCTACCATAATGGTGTATTAGGGCATTGTTCCCTAGTAAACCATTGCGGCAGGAGTCTAGATTCCGATTTTGTCAGAACAAAAACTAATCTACTATTTTGAACTTACATTCGCGCAAGAAACATTAAAATAAAGGAACAATTTAAAAAATAAACAATTTGAAAAAAAAATGGAAAATTAAGTAACAAACACTCGCATTAATTAATACCCCACCGGACTCGTGGCCCCACTGCGATGACCCACTGGTGGGCCCACAAGTAATTTTAACTTTACTCGTGGACCCACCGCTTCGCTCTTGACAGGTCTTAGGAGACACTATCTAGCAATGAATCTAGTTTTACTACGGAAATCTTACTTTTACTAAACGAAGCTTTTGTTATTCCAAACTTTTTGGGATATTTGATATTGTTGGAATTGTGTGAATATTTCCTTCATTGTCCTCTAACACAAATGCCACGCTAGTAATATTATATATTTTTTGTGATGAGATGGTTAAAAATTGATCACCAAATTTTAAACCAAGCACTGTTGTGTCCTTGACTTCACCAGAGCACCGTGGACGGACCTGACCCCTTAGACAAAAGTCACACGCTAATTTTTCCGCAGTCGCTACACAGAAAAAATGTATGGAAAAGACATTAGCGTGTGACAAAATACCCGCTACCCGGATAGCGTAATGGACAGATGTGTGGTGCGTAGGTACACGGCTATATGGGTAACCAACATAGTGTGCGGAGACACACAGCGTGGTCAATGAAGGCAAGCTACGTCCACGCCAAAGAAAAGTGACATTAGAATCTTTATCTCCCTCCGCAGTTTCCTTCTGGAAAATGATGTCTTTATGTCTTTGCACAAAGTGATAGCCTTCGAAGTCGTTTCATTGAGCCCGCAAGGTGTGGCGTGTCCTCCCGATGGGCGAAATAGTTAACATAATTTCCTTCCAAAACATGCATAAAGAGAAAATTGACCGAGCAACCTCATCACACCAAATAACGCCTCACTCCAGCCCTAAGCGGGGACAAGATGTATTGACGTTGACAACTGCTACTAAGTGATATTTAATGGAGCCAATAATTTGTTTAATGGACCCTTGAACAGTTTCCCCAACGATAAAGTTGATAGTGAACCGTTTTATGCTGACGTGATTCGATATTTTGACAGCATCGAGCCGAATCCATTTTTAATGAAACCTTTAATAGAATTCGTGCCACTGCTTATTATGTTCAAGAAGCGTAGACTTCGATAGAAGCCTCAATGAATGATAAATAAAGATTGAAGTGAACGCTTAAGATCGTCAGTTTAAAATTTAGAAAGTGAACTATTTTAGACTTATTGGTATGACATAATTAGCAAGCAGATAATTCTATATCCTCTTATATCTTACTAGCGGTGCCCGCAAACCACGTTTCGCTTTAATAAAGCTCAACACTGTAGTTTCCTTATTTTTTGGATGGGGATTTCTCAGCTTCCTGTGGGAATTTTAAGAAATCCTTCCTTAGTGGGCGCCTACATAGGCCAACGAGCACCAGTACCAAATTTCATGCTTCTTCTAACTCCAATCAATCAATCAGATTTCCTTCCCCTTCCTTCTCTTCAGGGCACGACCCTTCACACGCAGAGTAACATCGACTTGCTCGGAATGAACATTCGCTGCGATCTGAACCCCAGAGACTACATCGAATCCGTTATAACTACTGCCTCACAGAAACTTGGTATCCTGAACAAGGTGCGTAGGTATTTTGCGCCGGACCAATAATGCCTGTTGTATAAAACTCAGGTTAGGTCTGGAATATTGCTCGCACCTTTGGGACGGCTCCGATCAGTACCTCCTCGATACTCTGGACGGATTGCAGCGTCGCGCTATTCGCATAATTGGCGATGTAGAGGCAACTAACACCTTCAAGCCTCTACATCTTCGTCGTGACATATCGCCTCTCTTAGCGCCTTTTACCGTAAGTTCCATGGGGAATGCTCTGAGGAGCTCTTTAACCTAATTCCTCCCTCTCCATTCCTTAACAGAAACACGCGTATGGGCCTTCGGAGTCATCCTTACACTGTATCCTCTCTTTCACACCGTACCAAGAAATTCCAAGATCCCTTCTTCTGTCGTTCATCCCACATTTGGAATTCTCTACCTGTGCACGTGTTTACTCTATCCTAACATGGGTTCCTTTCCTTCAAAAGAGGCGTGAAAATGCATCTTTTGGGCCGGCAAGGGGCGGGCAGGTAGGATAGTGGATGTCGTCCCTCCTCTATTTGTCAACTCATTTGGGCCTCTTTTACCGCTTACCATCAGGCGGGAGGTCATTTGCCGGGCCCTCCATAAAGAAATATCTTGCTATATCCCGCGAAAAAAAGAACTAGATTTAATATTTCACATTCCGTAAGCTCTATAGTTGTTACTCACTATAAAAAGCTTTTAAACGCTGCGTAAAATTAGACACTGTCTAAACATATCGCTGTCTCTATCTATCCATTTAAAAATGAAACATGACAAACTAAAGATAAGGTCAAGGACTGAAGATGGCGGTACTTCACCAGCAATTCTTATTTCGAATTTGCGTTCTTAAAGTACACAGCGAAGCACAGTAGAATTACAAACGGCACGGTTGCAAACACAAAAATTCTGTCGGAATTATAACATTGAGTAGAGTAGTTATTTAACGGATTTAGAAGCCCTACAAGGAAGCTCTCGGCAGTCTTGGCATCTCACCTGATGGTAACTGCCGCAAAGTAGAAGATGGGGGCGAGCTTCATCTGGACTCCTCAACAACTGAGGAATATAATGAGCATTTACCTTGGTAATGCGACATTTTTGATTAACTACAAAAAAGTAATACAGAGCTTGCATTGCTGTATTCCGGTTTGAAGGATTAGATATGGTTGTGAAATTACTGGGTACCGTGAATTTACGTCTTATGTCACAAGTTGACAACATACACTGTGGTTCTTGTGGGGGGTTGTATAAAAAAGTAAAAAATGACAGTGAAGTCCGTTTAATGAAAACACTTTATTAAAGCTACCGATCATTTTTCCTACAGTTAACGAGCCCAAATAAAAATCATCTTTTGATACATTTTTTTCAAATATGTTTATTTCTTCTTGGATTCTTGTTTCTTCTTAGTGGCAGACACGTTGCGGGCTAGTATTTCCATGGCGACCGCGTCGTCTCGAGCTTGGAAAGCAGCAGCGAGCTCCTCATTCCATTTAGACTCTGCAGTGGGTAACATTGCAGATGGTGAGAAATGGGTATGAGACGCAGAACACAGTTCTAAATATTCATCATTTTTTAAAGTATGATGTTGATTTTTAAGTGTGAGTCCTTTCCAATGACAATAGTTCCCCGGGATGGCGCTATACGTAGCAAGAGCTGTGACTCTGTATCAATATTGTTGTAACCCTGCTGTGAGCGATCATGGTACAATGGGCCCTACCATGATAGTTAACAATCTCACAAAAAGGTTAATGTATGAGTTTCGAGTGTGAAGAAATGGTGTGGAAATCTACTACACAAAAATTATAATGCTAAAATGAAAAAACTTCTTTTTTTACAAAAATTTTAGCTTTCTATCGTTCTAACACAACCGGTTCAGTTTTTGAACTGACCTACAAAAATTGACGTCTGGTTTTATACAAATTTCAAGAAAAATGTGTCCGCAAAATTCCCAAACGTCAATGCATGTATAAACAAGACTCGTATCGTATCGTATTGATATGACTGTGGTGCTAAATTTCGCTTGCACCAATTCTTCACCATATGACGAGCGATTGGATCTGAATCATACTGAATTTTAATTTTGGATCTCATTTACTAGGACACTTTTAGGCGCGAAAGCGAAGTCCATTTGTTTGTAGGTTTCTATTTAAATTATTCAGTATTAAAAAAAATAATTAAATCATCAAAAGTAATAAATAGTTGTTGTTGTTGTACAACTCTTTATTGCAAAAATTTATACATAACATAATGGTAACAAAATAGTATTGCAAAGGCGAGCTTATCCCTGTACTGATTTGTTCCAGCTTACCTTTGATAAATTACATAGCAGCTGTCTGGCGCAAAAGAGTAAGTTTTTATCGTTCGTTCTAACACAATAATCGGTTCGATTTGTAATTAATGATTTAGAATTTCAAAAATCAATTGAAATGTACTCAGTAGTAATGTTAGGTATATGTTTGTTGTACTCGGCGAAACGACAAGCTTTGCAATATTTAGAGAAATAACCGGGCCTTCGAGTAAAAGCATAGATTTTTTGCATACTCCTTCGTATGCAAAAATCTATGCTTTTACTTGCTCCTGCTACTTGTACAGTGTACAAGCACCCTATCTTTTATTTGCAGAACTCTATTAAGTACCTACTCCATATTCTTGTTCAACAAACACAACAACTCCAGTAATGACATCAAGCTTACCAACAAACAGTTTCTCGACAAGCTGGCACCTCAACTTTTGGCGGCCTAGCACTGACGTTTCGTTGTGCGCCTGCAGTTCTTTCACCCGACGCAGTCCCGCCTCGATGCTGTCTCGCCGGCGCTGCTTTGCCGCTTCCGCTAGTTCAGGCGTCATTACCACCCTATAATGTGACAAGGTAATAACATCATAATATTTCAACAGAATACTGTTTCTTACGTGTCTCTTGAATGGAAAACCTATTCAAAAATATATAATAATTAAATTTTAATAAGTTAAATAAAAGTTAGATACAGAGTGTTCCAAAAAGTGTGGTAAAGCTGAAGCCCAAACATAGAGCACCCCTAAACAAACGAATAACCCCTACGTAAGTATGTTTTACGATTCTCTATAGTTATCTAATTTAAAATACCTACCAAAACCTTCTCCTAAATGTAACTGTTTATCAATGAACCGCCAGTGCGTAAGTAATAACAAGATGGTGGCCAGCCGCGAAGCTGGCCGCGGCCCTTAATTCAACCGCTGCAGATGAAGCGGTTGCATAATTAAATTGGCAAAGCAGCTAGTCCCGCTGTTAACCGCTAGTACGTAGGAGCACTAAAAGATAATAGACCTAATGATTTTGCCTTTTCACTTCTTTAGTGCGAAGAACCCGTTAAGTGTCAAGCTAACCTTAAATTTTCATCCTTATCCTTCATACAAAATGGTACAAATTGCAACGGTTTCATCTTGTCTTGCAGCTGCTCTGGCATCGTCGAATATCTGCCTTCTTCTTCGCTCTCTACTGTGACCTCCATTGTTACTGTTGACGTTATGTAACCAATTCTTAATTATTACGAAAAGGGAAATTTGAACGCCTCAAAGTTGTCTTGTCATCATCAGTTTGGTATTAATCGTTGTTCTTTGGCCGCCAATAATACTCAAAACGTTTCTTAATCGAGGTAGGTAATATAATAAGAAGGTTACAAAAAAAGTAAAAAAAGCGCGGGTAGATTGCAAAGTAGTAAGTGGGTCGTGAATAAAGGACCCTGTCAACGTTCAAACATGTTTGTCAATTTTACGTGTTCGACAAACTTGTTTGTTCGTGTAGGGCTGTGTTTGACAAACGAACTACGTGTTTGATGTGTTTGAAAAGAATCTGGATTGACGTCGTGTTTGATGAAAAACTAATGTTTGTCAAGCAAGTTCTACAAACATGTTTGATCGTTTACAGGGCTCTTTAGGCGTTGCGTGTACGTTGCCTGCTCCCTTACAAAATACCACTTCCCTGCAGTGGCATTGGCAGTTCCTCTGTACTCTGTTTGGTATCCGGCGTAGTGTGTGCAGTGTCAGGTAGAGATGGCAGGTAGTGCGAATATTTAAAACCAAATATACGGGAGTAAATTCGAAGTGTTGTTATTTTAATGTGCAACTAAAAGACAGTACAAACTACTCAAACGAAGCTACTCACATACACTCTCTGTGGCTGGCGTGGGTCCCTGCTTCCATCGTTTATCTGTCTCTTCTGCAAAAATAATAAATAGTATATTTCTTGACGGTATAGGTTTTATAATAATATTATCATACTTAAGTTATTACGCAGCTCTCCTGCTCTTAGGGTTTTAATAGATAAACATGACAATTGAGATGCTGGAGAGTAATGTAGGATACTCGTAAATTCTACTATTTTTAAAGGCAAAGGGGTTTTTTATTTAGCAAACTAAAAAGCGGAAACCTAATAACTCCTAACGGCATCGAAACCAATCTCACCAGCTACCAACCAACACTCTGCTTATACAATTTCGCTTAAACCGCACTGGGCAAGTGTGGTGAAAGATAGCCCAAGCCCCTTTCCTTAGATAAGACCTTTATTCTGACAGGATGACACCAATATTTTTGGGTCAAATAGCTGGGAAGAATCTATGTTCGATTTGCATGACGTGTCTAGGTCAATTATCGATATTTGTTTCAATGACATGAATATTACCGTATTCTTCCCCGAGCGCTTCAGTTTCCAATTCCTGAAATGATGTAAAACATTTAAAATAGGAAGTGCAGCTTTGTGTTCACCTTATTATGATGTCAAGATTAGGTCGGTAAATTGGGCGTACGACGATACTAAGGGAATTTTGGGATGGATAATTCATAACTGATGTCGAGCACTGGACAGAAAGAGGATTGGATTAACATGTAGATGATATTTCCATTAAACCTCATCATTACAGCTCATATACGTCCCCACCGAGGGGTTGGAGCCTACCCTATGTTATGGTGATTAGGTCTCAGTCAACCACGCTGGCCCAGTGCGGATTGGCCGACTTCACATACACCATTAAATTTCTTCGCAGATGTATGCAGGTTGCCTCACGATGTTTTCTTTCACCGTAGGAGCGTCAGACAGATGTACATATGAAATTCGAAACGAAAAAACACAGTGGTACATGGCGGTCTCGAACCCGGAGCTCCCGATTGGAAGACAAGTGCCGAGTCCACAGCGCCACCTATTTCCATTCAATCTATTTATTTCCATATAATAAGACACTAAATAATATAACGTTTTTGAAATGATGTAATGCGACATAATTTATATGATATTGTCTCAACTCATATAAATATTTTTAACTAAATACAAGACGATATAAATCAAATTCCTTAAATTTAATATCTATTCATGTTTATTCTCATTTGATTGCAACACTTTAACAGGGTACAATGTATAACATTTGTAAAACGATAATATTAGAATTAAAACATTTGTTTCTTCATCAGTCAAAATCCTAAAATGTATTGATGTTTTGCTCAATAAAGGTATATTTTATAAAAAGGCATTTCGTAGTAACTTAGGTCTGAATTTAAAATCTTTTATTTGTCATTTCCTCGGATCTACATACTACTCCAAGTGTTAGTAATCTAAGTGGTAGTAATCTAAGGTTAAATTATTATTGTCGAACTTTTGTTTTTTTTTGGCAAGTGTGGCATGTATGCAAATAAAATATTATCAGTCTGTTGTCTATAATTAAGGTTTATTCAATTCCATTTGACTAAGGTGCCTAGTCGGCTTAAATCAGAAAATCATTCGAGATGAAAACATTTTTCTTTAAAATCAACATGCAAATAAAAAAAATATTATGTGGGTTTCTGTGAGATTTGCAGATAGGTCCGCGAAGACGACTCTCCGAGTCCCTTTAAAGGAAGGTGAATTAAGTCAATTTAACAGTGTACATAAAATAAGAAACAGGTGAATTAAGTACAAGTGGTATATTTAATTACCGGTAAATTAGCGTAGATGAATTAAGGCTACTAAGCCGGATTGTACGTATATGAATTGATAGTCAGTGATAGATTCATCCCAGCTCATTGTACTAAGCCGCTTAATGTGTAATACAAACTTACCTCTATAGTTGATTGAGCGCTTTCAGAAGTCTGCGAAGGTAAGGCTTCCAAAAACTCCGCCCTGAAATCTTTTCTAGAACAAAAGTGAAGTTATAAGGCGACCGAACAAGAACTAACTTATGAAGCGTGGCAGTTTCGAAGACGAAAACTACTTCGAAAGTCCCTTTGACACGTCTCTTAATTTCATATACTTTGATTCATTAATGAAAATATGTAATTAGTACTAGTCTAGTAAAATATTACAATTTAGAGTATCATCCTAACTAACATTTTTTTTCAAATAATCTCAATCACCAAGGAATCAAACCTTTGAATGAGAAAATACTATAGTGTAAGTAGGTACAGGATGGTTTTTTCAAGTGTATTTTTTACAAGCTTTTATTTAACTTGCAATGTAAATATGATCGGGTGAAATCTTGCAACTCAATTTTGAAGCAGATATCTTTAACCGATTGAGCTGAAATTTTGTATACACATTCAGTTTGGATGACAATGCATGGCTGACTATGTGACGTCATTCTAAATCCAAGATGGCGGCATACCCAAGATGGCGGACCAATTATTTTTAATGCACCCCTACAATATGGGTATCAATTAAAAGGTCTTGCTAAGAGTAACTCGAAAAATAATGTGGTGTCACTATTAATCCAATATGGCGGACTTCTAAAGCTTGAAAATCAATTTTGAAGTAGATATCTTTAACCGATTGAGCTGAAATTTTGTATACACACACAGTTTGAATGAAAATGCACGGTTAACTGTGTGACGTCATTCTAAATCCAAGATAGCGGCATACCCAAGATGACGGACCAATTATTTTTAATGCACTCCTACAATATGGGTATCAAATAAAAGGTCTTGCTAAGAATAACTTGAAAAATAAAGTGATGTCACTATTAATATAATATGGCGTATGTACTTCTAATTTTGAAGTAGATATCTTTAACCGATTGAGTTGAAATTCTGTATAGACGTTCCGGCAAACGACCTTGCAACAATGATGCGTTGAATGAGATGAACAGACTGAGAAACGTGTCCAGTGATAACTAAAAAGTAAAAAATAAATTAAATATAAAAAACCGTTTTAAAAACAAGCTTTTATTAAAATGCGCTAAAAAGAAAAAAATTAACTTTTACACTAAAACTTTTACTTATAACGTCCTTTCACATTTAACACAATGTGAAAGGACGTTATAGTAAAAGGCTTTTTTTAAATTCGCGTTTAACAAAAAATTAAAAATTTTTTTTTGTTAAACGCGAATTTAAAGATGGCTTTATCCACCAGTAAACGATTTAATCTAGTGAATTCTTGATTAGATTAGATAATATATATGAGATATATAAAATAGTACTTTGTAAAAAATGAGCCCTATCCTTTAGTTTGCAATAAGTATGTCTTTCTCATTATTTCCCAGAATTTGGTCCTTATAAGTGAAAGTATAGCTTGGTGTAATAACACACGTATGTGTTTTTTTTTTCAAATCCAGTTCGGGTTCAATTGCAGGCTATGAAAATATTGTTTTCAAAAATCTAATGATGCAGTTTTGGTTTTATCAAAATCGGTCCCGACACCTCTTGATAATTTTTAAATATCTGTTCTGTTATAGTAACAGATTTGGCCACACAGGCACACTAGAAACATTCATTCTGTATACAAAAAAAAACAGAAATCAGAAGTCCCCTGCATTTTAAAATAATTTGCTGTAATAACTGCCCATAGTGATCATGGTACAACCCGAAGAATGGTAGACACCGAAATTCTTATTGTGGTGGAAAACAGTTCATATCTACCTATCTTGGAGGATGCCTGCTGTGCAGCAGTGAGCGTTTTGTGGTTGAGTTATCGAAGATGATCCTAACCGTAAATGCGCTCCTCTGTTATTCCTCCCGGGCTCCCTTATATCCCAAGCCTTCACAGCAGTCGCCAAGTCTACGTCCTTATCATCATCGCGCCTCACGCTGGCACCACCTCCGACAGCCAAAGCGCATTCGATGATCGTAAACGCATCGCCAGGATGTATCTGGTGCGCCGAAGCTGCTTGCTGCTTGTCCTTGTCTCTTTCTTTTGCGGAAGGTGGCTGAAAACGTTTACGTTTATAATGGGCTAGATGAATGAAAAAAAAATTTTACTTTAATAGCTTAAAATGCTTGTATCTAATGTATTTCTAAGCCAATTTTAATTCTAATTTCACAGGATTGCATATTTTTATACGGTATTCTAATATTTCACGACGAGACTTGAAAATTAGAATTCAGTCATCATCTCAATCGTAGATTTGAATACTTGGAACGCGAGAATTATCTGTACATTGCAAGCGCAAAGCGTTAAAACTTTTCAGTGTACTCGATAGATAACCAATGACACTTGTATTTACTGTTACCTTTTGAATATTATGAATTTGTTGAGTACCTATCTATTTTAACATTGGCTTAATTTACAGTGCCGTTAGTTACCAACGAATTATAAAAAAATATCTATCAAGAACTATTAAAAAATCTATCAGTACCTAACGAATTATAAATTTGTTAACACTATTATTATAAAGAGGAAATGTAACTAATAAACTCAAAAAGTTCTGGACCGATTTCAAAAATTATTTTACCGTTATAATTAATGATTAAACGAACTTACCTGTACGTGAAGTTCAATCATAATTATACTCGGCTTCGTCCTCGGGATTAGCAAATAATACTTGTAGACTTTTAGAGATAATAGTGTGAAATATTTTGTTGATAATAGTGTGAATTATTCCTGAATTTTCATTAATTTATGTTAATAAGAATAAACATCAATCATCATTTGAATTACTCGTATTATTAACAATTGTTCTGGCAAAATTATTATTTCCATTAGTATTGACATTACTTATGGTACTATTATAGAATCGATAGAATGTGCTTGAAGAGCCGCTCCATCCAGCGGTTCGTCTTATTTGATCTAGGCCGACACCTAGGTGATGAGCCGCGGATGTTGCGGCGTGCTGTGCGCGGTAAATATGTTTAGATCAAAAACGCTATCGCGCAGTGTGTCCTTTATTCACTGACTTAAGGTTTAGGAACCGACAGCATTATAAGGCTTTTTAGCACTTATGAAGAGAAGGAAAGATTTCAATATTTTTAATATTAATCTAGGACAAGGTTTGTACTTTGTGTGCTGTCAACAGCGCAATGAGAGTGATGAGGTTTTTCTAAAGTTTTTCAAAAGACAATGTTTCATTGGCGTAAAATTGGCTGACATAATTAATAACTATTGAAGTATCCCACATATTTGGGCAAGGGTGGGCGTAACCGAAATATTCTTTTAAAATATCTTTTTACTCTGTCATCTTCTCGTAAATTATTTTCCTCTAAGCAAGGCGAGCGCGGATCTATAGGAGTTAAGCGTGCCATCTTGAGCTCCCTCTTCATAATAGTTTGTTGAAATAAATTATTTGTGGAATTGAAGGATTATACAAGTCACAATTATTGTCGTTACAGTAATTGAACCAGCGCCAAAAATAAACATTATATTGTTTAAAGGAACTTTGGGATATCCGCATAAGTTCCCCGCTATACCATGACAGAGAACGGGGTGAAAGCATAAAAATTAAAATCGACCCAAGAAATGCATCTGGATCCCTATGCCAGGAGACATAATCAGTGCATTTAGTATTTATTTGACTAGCGAATAAGTCTACTTGAGGTGCCCCATACGATGAGACAATTTCCTGATATGCCCAGTCCGCTAACTCCAATTTTTTTTTTAAATACGTCGCCCTACACTAGGATTTTCTCCTGTGTCGTGGGTGCAGTTACAAACAGAATATCACATGCACATACGCCCAGACCGGAACAAATTTCTGTAGGCCATAAAACATTTGTCCCGTACGGGAATCGAACCCGCGACCCGTTGCGCAGTAGGTGATCACTCGACCTTTGCGCTAAACGTGTCGTCGATTCCATGTCAGGATGTACCCGCCTTGATTCGGCATCTGCCGTTATATTATCTGATGAGCTAATGTAATAAGCCATAACATACAAATTGCGACATTCACACCACTGCCATAGTTGACGAGTGATGTCAGTGAAGTAGGGGAACCGAATACCCCCCATTGTATTGATGTAAGAGATTACTGTAGTGTTGTCGATGCGGAGAAATTTGACAACTACTTAAATTTTTGGCGAACACTTTTAATCTTAGAAAAGCAGCTAGAATTTCTAGGTAGTTAATGTGTTGTGTTCTCTCCTGAATGCTCCACAACCCGCTCACCTTCTCTTTGCCACGTACAGCCCCGTATTTGAGGCGTCTGAGAAAATTTCCAGATCATGTGTATCATGTTTGATTTTACAAAACGGTATTTGTATTGCGTCATTCCTAGGGATATTTATAAATTTATCATAATTATCATTAATGATGATTTTAAGTTTAATTACTTAATGCGCTCGGATATTTTAGTATAAGGCTAGCTGTATTCTACAGCCGGGCAAACTGAGACTAGTAATTCGACTATTTTGTGCGAATTGACGTATTCAACATCTTTTAAGAGTTAACCATTTTTTTTTAAATTTCTGATTTGTGATCTGGAAATTTTTAGTCTAGATTAGAACGAAACCTTAAAAATGTACATATATTACTAGGTATCATTAAACTTTTGTCCTCGTCAATTAAAATCAAAGAGAGGTAATTAATTTTTTGGTTTGTATAGTATTATACAAACAACTATCGTAAGAGTGTCCCATTAGCCAATAATTATCTAAATAATTAGTTGATTTTAGGTCCGCAGAACGGAGTAATCTGACAATTGGTTTCATTGCCTTGATGGTGCAGTACTCAAGTCAAATAGTTCTTGTTCAATTTGAAATCTTAAATATTTTCTTGAATTAGGGTCAATACTTACTAAATAAAAGGCATCTTTTAAATCTATTTTTGTCATGAAACAATTTTTTGTTATAAATTTTAGCACTGAGCGTAAATTTTTAATTTTTAAATGATCTGCTTTTATAAATTTATTAGTTTATTAATTCTGGGTCACTGTTATTTTTCGAGGTCAGCGAATTAATAGCTTGGTTCAAGCATGAAATAGCCGTAGAAACTTGTTTTCGCCTAATTTCGATATTTTTATAACGTTTAGCGTTTATATCGGAGATAGCCACCTTAATTTCGGCATTCAGTACCTACGGGAGCATTAATTAGTTTGCAGTTACTCGGCGAAAGGTATTTCACATTAATGTGTGTTCCAACTTAACTGCAAAGTCTTTGTGAATGTCGGCTCCAAAAGTATTCGAAATAGTTGGATCCTCGCCCAATATTTCAAGTATTGTGGTGTTTAGCATCGCATTAGCTGACCCAGGCTCGTCGGTATCCGTCACTTGCCCAGGCGCGCCGGCGGCGGCGGTGGTGGCGGTGGTGGCGACCACCACGGGGGTGACCGTCATGACGGCACAGAAGATATAAACGGCGGGCTCGCACTGAGCGTAGCCACTTTGGCGGGTTCTGGGTCGAGGTCGACCTGCATCTCCGAACGTGGCTCAGAACCAATAATCCCATCGAGCAGTAGGCCAATTATAAATCTTTCATCGTATGACATGGCATAATAAATCATGAAATGCTTCATTTCGTATTACCGATTTCCAATGATATCATTACTATGGCATAATTTCGATGATGTCAATATCATATAACGAACGAATGATCAAAAATCTGACCAAAAATCATAATTTTCGCTTTGCACTGTGATATCATATGATATCATTTGAAAACCGTGAGATCGTAATAGGCCTGCAGGTTTAAAACGTTGTTATTACGTTCTTGTTCTGAAAACCACCGATATCTCCATTAGTCATAAAACAGACCAAAGTACTGTTCGCGAGACAAATTTATAGGGTAGTACAGCTCCAAAGAGAAGTACGCAAACCCGGATAGGTTATCATTACCATAGGGTAGTACAGCTCCAAAGAGAAGTACGCAAACCCGGATATGTAACCATTGCCACTATGAATACACCGATATCTCCATTAGTCATGAAACAGACCAAAGTACTGTTCGCGAGACTAATTTATAGGGTAGTACAGCTCCAAAGAGAAGTACGCAAACCCGGATAGGTTACCATTACCATAAGGTAGTACAGCTCCAAAGAGAAGTACGCAAACCAGGATAGGTAACCATTACCACTATATATATACTGTATTTATTCTTTAGTATATAATCATAAAAAGTAGGTGCATGTTACGATTGGATAATTATTATTACTGCTAATCAGTTAAGGAACAATCCTAAAATACTGTTCGCAAAATTATTATTGGGTAGTACAACCCCAAAGAGAGGTACGCAAGCCCAGTTTAGTGAATAATCACTGTAGCAATAACCATTATTTAGTAAACTTTCTTCTTAGATATATAGTGTCATAAAAATTCATACAAAAGGGGTATAAATAAGCCCACTAGGTAGGTATGAAATAAATCTTATTTAACAGTTTTCGTAAAACTATTTCATTGGATTATAAAACTTCATTTCAGAGGAAACCAGTAAAAAATAAAAACGTGACAAATTTACCATTATAGGTATAATTCGTCATTAACTAATTAAGTTTCTCTAGTACTTATGAGAATATAACAAGATGGCTGACTTATCATACTTCTGCCCGTTATCAAACGAGCATTGTACGGGCAGCAAATAGAAAATGACATTTTCGGCCATAGTCACTAATAAATGCACTTATTCACACAATTACTAACCTTGAGACTCCGAGCGGGAACGCCTGTCGGGCAAGCTGGAACGACTCCGTGTACGGCATCTTCGTAACACTTCGAGTTTTTTAAACTTACACAATTATTCTGAGAATACACAACTGTGGTTCCTTCGAAAAAAAATCGAATTTCGAACATTTTTACGAATGTGAACTTTTTTCGAATGCATGAGAATCGTGTCCCAGATTTGACAATCCTCCTCACTTTTCCGCTTAGGCATTATAAATAAGCACTACCTCACTTAAAGTAAAAACTTTTAAGACGCGAGAGTGTGATCGTGGCGAGCACTAAAAAGCGAATGAAGCGAGCGGATAGGTCGCCCACCTTGTTGACGTGAGACTCATTTTAAATTTTATTTATACCCTCAAATAAAGTGCGTGACTGGCGTATCACTAGGCGTTACTACAAGTATTATTTGCTAATCCCGAGGACGAAGCCGAGTATAATGATTAATATAAGCTACAAAATTATTTTTCCTACGAGAAAATATAAAATTCCCACGAGAAAACAAAAACAACGCAGGCGAAGCTGCGTAAAGTATGGCTGCTAGTGTATTATATCATTATAAATCATAAACGATTTCTCTGATAACAGCTGAATCCTTTTTAAGAGCTTACGGAGTGATTTATATAGATAAAGTTAAAAGAGGTTTCTATTTAAAGGATGACAAACGTATCTATGAATCAGTATTGTTGGCGCAAACCAATAATTCAAACAACCTTTGATCTTCACAACGTTTATTTCCTCGCAAGAACAACAATATCGTTACAGTTCAGTTGCTTAGCAGTATTTCGCTGTATGCTTTGATCAATGTTTGACCAACGACTGAGCTGCCTACTGGCTGGCGGTGTCTTTTATATTCGTATGTCGCCCTACGCCTTTGCCGACGTATGCTCAAATGGATGTCGGTAAGTAATAGTAAGATTTTAATCAACAGTGTCGGTAAAAGTATCCAGCACGCCCTTATCGACGCATGCCATCCGGAAGTCGGTAAGCAAGAACATTATGATTTTAGTAGTAAGCTTGACATGCGTCGGTAAGCCCGCCTGCATTAACCGACATGTGCCATTCGGAAGTCCAGTCATGGTCGTACTGCCTTTGTTTATAAATGCTACATTTTTAGTATTTAAACGGAGGTGTTAGACTAATATTTTTGAATACATGTGATGTTTGTGAGAAATATAACAATAATAAATTAATGGTATGTAATAATGAGATCAAAGTAGGGTTATACATTAAATTAACCTAACAGTATCTTGTATAAGTATATAGATTTTTCCATCGATATTATATTTTTCTAAATTACTGTTTTCACAAGAGTTTCTAAACCAGATCGTGTGCTGTGACTATAAAATATATTTTGCAGTGTCGGTATGTTTTTAATTAAGCACACAACTCTCGAGAATCACTTGTTCACAAGACGTTCTAATTGGTAGGTAGCTTCAGCGAAATTACGTACCTTATCTTTGCCCGGCTTCTTAGTTGGTGCGGAATCCAATTTAATGAATTCAGGTGAGTTGCGGATCTCATCTACTCTCCTCCATTGCGACAGCGACAAGGGCCAACCTTGCGGAGCAATCACCCTTGAAGAAGAAGTTCCACGTTGTCAATTAAGACACGAACGCGATAATAGTTTGTGTGAGCCGGTAAAAATTAATGAATTACGTTATTAGCACCAGATCACAATTTCGTCTATGCTGACTGGAACTATTAACTGTCTGACATGTTAATTCTCCCGTAAAAACTCAACACACATCATTCTTTTTTTTAACCGACTTCAAAAAAGGAGTAGGTTCTCAATTCGATGCGTATATTTTTTGTGTGTATGTTACGCGATTACGTCGCCAATTGAGGACCGATTTTCAAAATTCTTTTTGTATTCGATAGAGTATACTGTATATAAGGCACCGGGTGATGATGAAGTTACAGCCGATCTCCTAAAAGCGGGTGGACTACCAGTCCGGAAAGCGCTGCAGCGGCTATTCAACTCCGTCATACTCGAGAGCAAAACGCCTAAAGCATGGCACAGGGGTGTGGTGGCACTTTTCTTCAAAAAGGGCGACAGGGCCCAGTTGAAGAACTATAGACCCATCACGCTCCTGAGTCATGTTTATAAGCTTTTCTCGAGGGTTATCACGAATCGTCTCGCACGCAGGTTCGACGACTTCCAGCCTCCCGAACAAGCCGGGTTCCGAAAAGGCTATAGTACTATGACCACATCCATACGCTGCGGCAGGTTATACAGAAGACCAAGGAGTACAATCTGCTACTATGCTTGGCGTTTGTGAACTATGAGAAAGCTTTTGATTCTGTCGAGACCTAGGCCGTACTTAGATCACTCCAGAGGTGCCAAATAGACTATCGGTACATCCAAGTGTTGCAGTCATTGTACGAAAACGCCACTATGTCAGTCCGCCTTCAGGACCAAAACTCGAAACCAGGACGACTTCAGCGTGGTGTGAGACAGGGTGACGTTATATTGCCGAAACTGTTCACAGCTGCGTTGGAGGATGTATTTAAGCTTTTGGACTGGAGGGGACTCGGCATCAACATAAACGGCGAGTTTATGTCTCACCTTCGTTTTGCTGATGATATCGTAGTCATGGCTGAGACCGTGGAGGATCTAGGCACAATGCTCGAAGACCTCTGTAGAGGTTCCCACCAAGTGGGTCTTAAAATGAACATGGACAAGACTAAAATAATGTCGAATTCCCGTGTAGTACCCACTCCTGTGAATGTTGGAGGCTCTACGCTGGAAGTTGTTGACGAATATGTTTACCTGGGGCAAATAGTCCAGCTCGGTAAGTCCAACTTCCAGAAAGAGGTAAATCGGCGAATCCAACTCGGCTGGGCAGCGTTCGGGAAGCTACGCAGCATATTCTCGGCCCATCTACCGCAGTGTCTCAAGACGAAAGTCTTCATTTCGTGCGTGTTGCCAGTGATGACATACGGCACTGAGACGTGGCCGCTTACAATGGGTCTCATCAGAAGGCTCAAAGTCACCCAAAGGGCAATGGAGCGATGAAGAAGAATTGGTGTATTTATATATATCACAGCAATATTGGTATCAAATGAAAAGCTTTAATGAGTAGAGCACTATGAACCTAGGAAAATCGCACAAAATTCAATACGACCGCCGCTCAAAAATAACGGATAAAAGTTCATTTCCAAACCCAGCAATATGGGTATCAAATGAAAGGCCTTGATCAGTAGAGTACTATGAACGTACACTATAAACGTATTGACGGAAATTCAACATGGCTGCAGCTCAAAAAGGGCGGATAACAGTTGCTTTTGAAACCCAGCAATATGGGTATTAAACACTTGACCGTTATTTGAAGCTTAGTAGTTTGAGATAGGCCCTCTCTGTTTTCCGTTTCCGTATCTTTTCTCTCTTACTACCCTCACGTTGCTATCTCTTTCGCACGTATCCCCACTACCACCACCAGCAGAGCCTAGCGAAGTTTTTACGAGCTGAGGCCTACTGCGCCATTTGGCGTCCTGTTTTCCGTCGGAAAAGGTTGTCTTCAATTTTCCATAAGATCATCATACGTACTAACTACTCTATGGTAGATATACACCTAGGTTAGATTTCTTAATTTGTCCGTGCAAGCTGTGAAGCCTAGTGAATTTTTGCTGGACATTTTCGTGGAAGTAAAGGTAAATTATTTCATTTGATTATCACAACACTTAAATGATTTTAATTTTTGTTTAACAGTGCTACTGTTCGAAATTTGATATTAAAACTTTTATAATTAATACATTTCATTCGAGTTTTCGAGTATTATAACACAACTACCCTCCAAATTGTTAATTTTGCATTACGCCTTTTATGTTCTATTTTTGAAATTTGGTTTTTGTATAGGATGGAAAGTTATGTTAATAACGAAATGTCGACGTGTTTGGAGTCTTCATCGAAGGATGCGGAACCTGTACCGGAAGCTTCAACATCGGGCCGGTCTCGTCATCAACCACGTGCTTCGCGTGATCCACCGGTTACTATTGAAAAGCATCGATCCCGAAATAATAAAAGGTCAGAAAGTATTACTTCAGTGAATAGCACAAGTAGTAGTTCTTCAACTTCGAGTTCATCCACGTCTTCTTCCGATTCCTCTAGTCATAAAGGAAGACGGTCGAAGCATCGACGCCATCATCATAAAAAGGCGAAATCCAATAAAAGAAACCACAAATCAAAGAGTTTTAGTAAACTTTTACGAGAAGTTGATGAATTACGCAAACAGTTGTCTCATGGTCGTAACACGTGCCATTACGATATATCAAATGGCCATCATCGAAGTGACAGTTCACACAATTCTATTATAGAGGGTGACTTAAGCGGAGAATTATATAATGAATTAGATTCGGCAACTAATTTAGGGAAGTCACCTCTACAGTTTCATTTTGACTTAGAAACAAAATTAAAAGAATCCGTGGTACCTAAAGCACCTGATAATTTGTTAAAAATGCTTCAAGACATACAATATTTCGGTTAAGACGAATGGTCAGAGTTTCGTTATGCCGAGGTGCAAAAACTATACAATCATACACCTGGATTTGTTGCTTTAGATGTTAACGACGAAATTAAAAATTACGACCAATCAAAACATTTGGTATATTCTGATAAAACATATGCTGCTCTTACATTTTGTATTCTTAAACAAAGAGAAGCCTTGCAATCTAACCTAAAAGACCTCCTATTATGGTTTCAAAATGATAAAGATTTTACAATTGAAAGTATACATGAAAAAATAAACGAGTTATTTTCAAAAGGCGATTATTCCAAAGCGTCCTCTGACTTACTTCAATTAGTTTGTGGACACAGGGCAGAGACCATTCAAATGCGTCGAGATGGAATCACAAATTTTGTACGTGATCCATTGGTAAAATGTTATTTACGTAAAATACCTCCTTCTAGTAAATATTTGTTCGATCCACATTTATTAACCACCACTTTAGAAAAGGCCGGTGGTGTCAAGAAAGTTTTTATGCCTCTTAATAAATCACAAAATAGCTCCACTGTACACACTGGAGCTAGTAAAATATATCGCCATCCCTCGCAGGGATCGGCAACATTTCATGGGCCCTCGCAGGGTACCGCTCATGGATGCTGCACGTCAAGGTCACATCCACACAATTCTTACGTATCCTCTCAGGGATACTGTCATAATCGTCCTCCGCAAGGACAAATGTCAAAAAATTTTCAGAATTCTCGAGGTTCCTTTCGTCAAAGAGGTGGACATGTCATCAGAGGGCAGAATAAAAGTGGACACAAACGATCAGGAAGCCGTTCAGGCCGTGCTTCCGATAGTAAAAGGCGAAAATATTGACTCAGAGACTTTCAAGGCAGGCCAATTGAAAATGTATTACAACCGTTGGGAAGAAATGGGGGCTCCAAATTTTCTATTACGCATAATAAAGGGATATCGCATACCCTTTCTTCAAAAGCCGCCATTAATTTATCCAAACATAAAAAATGGGTATTTTTGGACACCAGAATCCCATGCAATGACACAGGTGATAAGTCAAATGAAAAGCCAAAGAATATTAGAACCGGCACCATTAACCCCATGCTTTCTGTCAACAATGTTTTTAGTCTCAAAAGAAAACGGTTCGAAACGCCCAATATTCAATTTGAAAGCCCTGAACGAGTATGTAATAACAGACAAATTCAGGATTATAAATATTTTTCGAGTGCCGACTTTTCTACAAACAAACGATTGGCTTTGCAAAGTGGACCTATCCCAGGCATACTTTCACCTGCCTATAAAACCAAGCCACAGAAGGTTTCTCCGCCTCATATACAAAGAAAAACTTCTTCAAATGACTTGCCTCCCCTTTGGCCTCAGTACAGCACCAAAAGTTTTTTCTTCCGTGACGAATTGGATCGCCCAAACCATGAGAGACAAAGGTCTGCGGATAATCGTGTACCTGGACGATTTTTTGGTGGCACACCAGGATTACCTTATTTTACAATCTCAAATCCACCTCTTGGTCAACCATCTTCGGTATCTAGGTTGGTCTGTAAACACCAAAAAGTGTGTCCTGGTCCCCCAAAAATCGTTAAAGTTTCTGGGTATCCTTTGGAATCCATGGCTGAACATAAAGCAACTGCCCAAAGACAAAGTAATGAAAATAACTACCGAAATTTCAGACATTCTGAAAAAAGGAAAAGTGGCGAAAAAAGAACTGCAGAGATTAGTGGGCCTCCTCAACTTTGCAAGTTTCGTAGTTCCCACGGGAAGGTTACACTATCGAGCCCTTCTTTTATTCCTCAACTCTATTTTAACAAAGAAAGGAGGAAACTACATTCACCTTCCAAAAGACACAAGGTGGGATCTGCAATGGTGGATTCAGAACTGCCATCGATCTACGGTAATTCATCAACCACCTCCAACGCATTACGTGACGACAGATGCCTCAGATTTAGCTTGGGGAGCGCAAGTAGATGGTTGCGCAATGTCAGGAACATGGTCAGAAAAGGAAAAAATGTTACACAGCAACATCAAAGAAATGCTTGCTGTTCTAAATTTTTTGAAATGTCAAGGCAATCGTCTTTGTCAATCAACAGTTCTTCTTCAGTGCGACAATCGAACTGTTGTCGCTTATTTAAGGAACGAAGGTGGAACAAAGTCCATGCCCCTTTTAGACCTGACAAAAAAGGTATTTCATCTTCTGAACCATTACCAGATACAGTTATCCGTATACCATATTCCGGGCCTTTTCAACAGCCATGCCGACCACTTATCGCGTCATCGGTCACCACCGGAATGGCGCCTACTATCTCATTGTATGGAACAAATATTCAACAAATTCGGAATACCAATAGTGGATCTATTTGCGTCACGCCGAGCGCACGTAGTCTCGAATTACGTATCACTAGACATCAGCGATACAGAATCCCTTTTTCACGATGCCTTTTCTCAAATATGGAATTATCATCTAGCCTGGATATTCCCGCCCCCCTACATGATACCCAAAGTACTGTCACACCTAAACAGTGCAACGGGCCTTTTCTTAATAGCGGTACCACGGTGGGAACGAGTGTTTTGGCGAGCCGACCTGAAGTCTCGGTCGCTAGCAGCCCCATTCACAATTCACAATCTGCAACAGAAGCTCATAGATGTGACTACCGGACTACCACCCCCGAAAGCTCAGGAAATGATATTAGAGGTATGGATATGTGGGGGTGGTCAAAGAGCTTGAGTAATTGGAATCAAAACCAAGTGGAACTCTTGCAATCCTCATGGCGTAATTCCACATTAAAAACATACAGAGTTGCTTGGAAAAGATGGGTAGAATGGACAACAAAATATAAAATAGATCCATTGAATCCAGACGGTTCTGTGCTAGCTAAATTTTTAGCAGATTTGCATCTTGTCGAAAAATTGTCATATAATACAATACAGTTACACAAATCAGTAGTTGCAACACTTTGCAATGCGGATTTGAGTAGAGAACTGAGCGGCCATTCGTTGGTAAGACATATATTAAAAGCTATATCTTTAAAGAAGCCAGTCACTAGAAAACCTCCAATATGGAATATTGATACACTAGTTAATTTTATGAAAAATGTATCAATTGATGAGAGCAATATTTTTGCTACATCTAGACATACTGCTAGCCTTCTATTGTTATGTTCTGGAAGACGCATACATGATCTGACTTTACTTTCAGTAGATTCGACTCACCTTATTATAGGCGATAACGAACTTATATTATGGCCCAGATTTGGTTCAAAAACCGATAAATCAGATCATCGGCAATCGGGATGGAAGTTAATCGCCAATAAAGAAACTAGAAACCTTGATCCGGTTTACTGGGTAGAGCTTATTACAAAACTTCTGAACTCAAGACGTAATGAAGCTAATTGTACAAATCTTTTTGTAAATATCAGAGGTCCTCCAAAAGCGGCTTCACGCACAGTTATTGCCGGCTGGGTAAAGTCATTGCTTTTGGAATCTGGCATAATTAATTCTCCTGGTAGCATTAGATCTGCAGTTGCTTCCAAAAATTGGGAAAACAATCTCTCAAAACAAGTGGTAATTGGAAATCTGCAAATACTTTTGATCGATTTTATAGACGCGAAGTAGCGCCTGTAATCAGACCAAACAGCAGTAATATTACAAGTAATTTTAATCCAGTTGATTGATATGTAAAATGCATAGCTCAAATATCTAAATAAAAATTGTAAAATTTTTTAATTTCTGCATAGTCAATTCTTAATATGTTACTTTTTTTTTGTTCAATATTTCTATCATTGGCATTACATTTCTTTAACATTTCTTTAACATAAATAATGTTTTTGTTTTTGAAAGTCAACTTTGTTTGACTTCTATGCTTATTTATCTCTTAGGCTCTTAGGTCATTGAAATTAGTCAATCAGTCTTGTGTCAGTCACAACCTAATAAGTTCTTTGCAATGGACATGATTATATTGGTGATATACATTTCTCCAAATCAAATAAAGTATTTGAAATTTAACTTTGTTTGATTACTATGATTATTTACCTCTTAGGACTTTCAAATAAGTTTATCGGTTAGTCTTATGTCGTCTTATATAGAATGCAAACATTATATAAAAAAACAAAGGTGTTTCCTATGTTACTTCTTAGGTTGAAATCTTTATTTATATCTCTTTCGCTTTATTTTTTATATTTATTTAAAGCATGTTACAGTAATAAAATAGACCTACATCTTTATTTCATAATATTATCGTATCTTAACAAATATTGTGTATTCGTATTGCAACAAGCCTATTTTATTTTAAAACATTTTATTGTTGTTTCACATTGGCGTCCACCACCACCAGGCGATAACAAACAAATCTCAAACTACTAAGCTTCAAATAACGGTCAAGTGTTTAATAGCAGCGTTTTACCTGAAAATAAAACGCTTATTAAATACTTACCTTATTTGAAGCTCATATTAATTTCTGCCTGGTGTTTTTCGATCCAATGGCGCAGTAGGCCTCAGCTCGTAAAAACTTCGCTAGGCTCTGCTGGTGGTGGTAGTGGGGATACGTGCGAAAGAGATAGCAACGTGAGGGTAGTAAGAGAGAAAAGATACGGAAACGGAAAACAGAGAGGGCCTATCTCAAACTACTAAGCTTCAAATAAGGTAAGTATTTAATAAGCGTTTTATTTTCAGGTAAAACGCTGCTATTAAATGAAAGGCCCTGAAGAGTACCTAGAGTATTACGAACCTACGAAAATTGTCCTAATTTCGAAATGGCCGCTGCTCAAGAAAGGCACAATAAAGTTGAATCATTGAATCATTATGGAATGAAATGGAAGAAAAAACTAAACACTGTGTTAAGCATTTTGATGGCGAAATGTAGTTCGCGGGCACAGCTAGTATTATTTTATGATCTGTGGATTTGGTTACCAGCGATAAGTATTTGACATTAGCTCCATACAATAGTAGATTGTTTTATAAGGGCTGGAACAGCATCTGTTACAGTAGAGTTCGAGCGCCAATAGTTCGAGACTGAAATGAATGTGTTCACCTGAACTAAACACTCACTTTTCATTTCGAACATGACGAAAGTAAAACAAGGCTAATATTCCAAAACACATATTTGTGATCGATGATGAATTTTCCGTCTTGTTCTTATCACGCACAATATTTAAAAATTATATAAATACACCAATACGGTTCAAATGCTACCAGAAGTGAACTTTTTCTAGTATTGATTTATTTAACTTGTTAAAACTATCGTAAGACATACGTGACGACATACAAAGATAATATCTAGACGGCTATACTCACCATTTTTTTTATCAGTGGGAAATGCATTACGCATACCCCGCGCTTGGAAGGGCGAGGGTTATTTCGGACTCTCCGCGCTCCTGGGGGCAGAGTGCCAGGCAGGAACCGCGGCCTACCGGCTAAAACCCACCGATGCCCCTCACATACGCCTTGGCGCGAGCACAGCCATCATCGGACGAAGTGGACAAGCCGAGGAGGGCCGCGTCGTTACCGGAAAAGGTCATGGGAACTCTAATGAACACTTCCACGACCTCGTCGGCGTCTGCTCGCCTAGGGCGTGCCCCTCTCCCCCCCCCCCAAGGGGGAGGCCGGTGATCCCCGGGGCATCCATGGGATCAGCGACTGGCGGTAATCTGTGCAATGCAGGACCCGGGCTTCTCAACCCAGGGCCCCGCTGGTTGCCATCAGGAGGAAGAAGGCGGGCGTAATTCCACCTCCTCCGCCCCAGCCTTCTGCGGCGGCACGGATCGGCTGGGGGATCCTCCTCCCTGGCCCTCTCCGCCGACTCCTTCTGCGTCATCACGTCCATACAGAAGGAGTTTACCGCATTCCACTTCTCCTTCTGAGTCATCACGTCCACGCAGAAGGAGTTTACCGCATCCTACTTCCTCTCTCCCTACAGCATGGCACAGACCACGTTCTGGAGGGAGAGGTCATCGCCGATGATGGCGGTCAGCTCACAGCGCTCCGAGGAGAAGGCCACACCGCTAAGGTGTGGTGCGCGGTGTCCTCTCCGGCGCCACAGTGGTGGCACTCGGGTGTCGCTTTCCGTCCAATACGGTGCAGATAGCGGCCAAAGCAACCATGGCCGCTAAGAATCTGCACCAAGTGGTACGAGAGCGACCCGTGGTGCCGGTTCGCCCATGTGGTGAGGAACGGGCTCATGGCCTCGACGGTCCTGGACAGAGTGTCCGAGACGGAGGCCGAACCCGTTAGCTCCTCGAGCTCCTCCGGCTATACTCACCAAGTATGTCGATTGCTGTCCGACAGTAACCGACATACTTTGTGAGTATAGCCGTCTAGATATAATCTTTATTTTTTATTTATCTATTAATACGAGTATATATCACGCTTTCAATTCGTATTCGATTTATAAAATTCAGTAGAAAAATCATTCTTAACTTCAGCCCTAATAAGAAATTACTATTTGTAAATTTAACATCAAATATTCTAGAAATATTTGATGTTAATTAAGTACTTACTCTAGGTAAAATAATTTCGGCTCTGACACGGCGACACCTTTGATCTAAAATTTTAGAAATTAGATTAATCGAAATGTTTACTAAATTTTTACAAAATCTTGCCACACTGGAGCTCACCCTGGTAGATGATTTATTTTTACCGCCAGCACTTGTTGGTTTTAAAGTTTTGGTTGTCTTCAAAGATCTTGAACTAGCTTGCCCTTCCTTGGTCATCTGTTCACAAAATGACAATGAAATGCTTAGAATGAAAACAATGTTAATCTTTAATGAGCTACGTGGGGTCTCTATTGGACCGCAACCAACTTGGATTTCTTTACATATAATACGTGCGCGATTATGCGTTCATGTAGATTCCTAATTCACTCTAGCCTCAGCGTTTTGCCGCAGCAGCAACCCTAGGTGCTATATGAGGGTGCTTGGGCTTAAGTGGACTTCATGCGAATAATGGTGCAATACATTTTTTCCTCAAAATCCTTCCCACGAATGCCTACTTAATATCAAGATGCAATTCGTATGATTTCAAGAGCTGATCTCATCTGTGAGGAATAAATACAGAAAAACTCCTCCAGTTATGTAGCATATATATATATATATATATATATATATATATTGTAATGAATACCAATCTGAAGTCTGTGAATTCTGCGCCGAGTAATTAATAATATTTTTGACGACTGTTTTTAAAGTTTACGCACTCTTGATGCTTAGAAGTGTATATCTAAGTTGTTCTTCAAGTTTCTACATATTGTTAAATATAATATATGTACTCGTATTAGCATATTATAATTTTTATTCAAATCACAAAATATTTATGGGGGATTCATGCGACGAATATACAATATATTACGCTGCTAACTAAAGGTTAAGATTGTCATAATTTATATGTAGTTAGAATTTAAATTATTTAAAGTTTACATCAATCCTTGTTTTTTGATCAAAATATTTTTTTTTTTTTTTTTTTTTTTTTTTATCTATTAATGACAGATCACTATAATTAAATTGTTAGTAGCCCGCCACCAGCCACCCACCATCGAACTAGGAACTAACCTGTATCTCGAAGTGTACAGGCAAGTGACTGGATACAAAAAGGTTCAGAGTACTACACACAGAACTCCGAAACAAATAAACGAAACGATAATAGTAAGGAGACTCAGAGTGGAAGCAGTAATTCTCAAACGAGACATAGTCTGTTTTTTGAGAATTCGTGTAATAGTAATAAAAGAAATTTAAATTATAACGTTTTCAAAATTGTGATATAATATTCTATTACTATCGTTGTCCTCTCAACCGCAAGGTAGTAAAAGTTAATGGTATATAATAACATCTGTACATGTGTGTATATGTGTGTGCATGTGTTTGTGTGTGTGGTGTGGTGTGTGTTTGTGTGTGTGTGTGTGTGTGTATGAGGGTGTGTGTGAGTGAGCGTGTGTGAATGTATTTTGTAATATTGAAAACCAGTATAAAGCGATATATAGGTAAATAACCATAATTTTATAAAGTTTTAGCCAAAAGTTCTTCGGTCTCGAAATATGTTAATTTTATTAATAAATTTTGAATTTTTCTTTTTACCTCTCTTTTTTGACATGGGTAGATATTTATAATTTTATTAATCTTATTATAGATAATACAACTGATGATGTTGAAGTGCCGTCTAGCCAGAGCAGTCCTATATTGTGGTGTTTGGCAGACAATATCAGATCTTCGTTTGTCTGTCAAAAGTTTAGGGTCAAAAGTTAATTGTGAGTGTTTGCGGAGTATAAGATACATGAGAAAAAGTTGTCTCACAGTCAGAACTGAGGTATCGGTATAAAGTTGGAATGTGGGGTAACGGAAAGGTTTTCTTGTCATGACTTTAAGTACTGCTCTCTGGGCTCTTTCTAGAGGTAGCATTATCGTTTTAGCAGCACAACCCCAAACAGTGACACAATAAGACAAAACAGACTGACACAAACTCAAATAAATTAACTTGAGGATGTTATCGTCAGCTATTTTATTAATATTTTTGAACACATATATTAGTTTTCTTACTCTTGATATAAGAGACTTTATTTGATAATCCCATTTTAAAAATTGGTCAATGTAAATGCCTAGGTATTTAATAGTGGCTGTTCTTGTCATCTTTAAACAGTTACATTGATCTGTAGCTTTAGAACACTGATGGACAGTAATATTGGCAGCTTCATTAGTTGGTAGTGCTCTAGTGTTAGAGGCGAAAGTTATAAAATTTGTTTTAGCAAAATTTAGAGTAAGAAGATTATTGTCTAGCCATGATAGAACTGTGGTAATAGCACATTCAGCATTCAGATAGGTCTCCGTCCAAGTCGATCCATCAATCACAAGGGCAGTATCATCCGCATACGTGAAAATTCTGCAATGGGGCACTGCAAGCCTGCATAGGTCGTTGATATAGATGATAAAAAGAGTGGGTCCCAATATTGAGCCTTGTGGTACCCCGAATTCCAACACCTCAGGATCACTGATAAACTCGCCTATCTTTACTGACTGTGTACGGTTTACAAGATAATCTTTAAGTAGTAAGTAAGGAAGTCCACGTACACCAATCTGTTCAAGTTTATTTAAAAGTTTATTAACTCTGCCAGCCTTTTCTGACTATAACATCAGCTTATAAAATCTAGTGTACAATTGAAGCCGGAATTCTCGCTGGGTGTCTCTGTGTATTAAGGTAGGGATGACCTAACTTGTAACCAGACTGTAGGTTTATTAGCTGAGGGGTGAGGCACTCGTCTTCCCAGCTGCCAGCCACCGGACGATCGAAGCGATAGGTTCGGTGTTGGAGGAGTGGGTAGGGCGCCGGCAGGGCAGTCTTCCGATCCGCATGGTGCAGGTACTGACCGGATATTGTTGTTTCGGTCACTGCCTGCACTGGGTCGCGCGTCGGGAGGAAACGCCACAGTGTCATCACTGCAACGCTCCCGACGACACTGCCGAGCACACCCTGTTGGTGTGAGGCTAGCTCGGGCGCATTGATAGTAGTAGTCGCAGTGTGGACCCTACCACGTGCACCCATAAGGGCAGGGAAAACACCGGGGGTTAGTGGGTAGGCCCGGCACTCTGGCAGGAGAGTCCACCACGCTTGTTGTCTAGCCAACGGCGAGTATGGTGCGGTCACGCATTCCCCTCCAAAAAACATGGTTTATAAGCTGAATAATAATTTACGTTGCTGGATAATCACCAATTCGTACAAGGACTCATCTAATATTTATGAAGTAAAATAAACTAGAAATCTTTACTTCACAAAATAATACACATTTTATATAATAGCATTTTAAATAATGAGCAACCGCATTTAAAAAAATATCTAATGGAAAAGTAAACTTCTATAACTTCCTTTACTTTGTAGATTACATGCAAAATATTAAAAATACTACACATAAAAGGGAAAATAAAGTGTTATTACTCACTGTCATCAAATTCGACTGTGACACTGAGGGCTTGTTGAGGCTAGATCGACCCTGAGATGCGTCTAATCTTACAAAGGGCCAATACATCTCACCTTTTCCAGAACATTTATCTACTTGTTGCACAACACCTCCTTCCGTAGTTCGCAAAATAGCATCTATTTGAATCTACGAAAAGCAATAACATGTATATTAAGAATTGTCAAAATATTTCAGAAAATTGTATATGCAATCAAGACGAAGAATCTTGAAAGAAGAATAAATATTGAAACTATTTTATTTACATCAGGTGAGGTCACCGCAACCCTAAAGCTGACAACCTCTTGAGTCAGCACTGAAATTTTAACTCCGCCTAATATATTTCTCCTGTTCGGTATATAAATTTCTTCAAAGTGAATCTTTGAAGATCGTGGCAATGACTGTTCCCTGCATCCATCAGGATCGTTATCACAGACGTGAAAGGCTTTGTTAATGCTTGACAACACTGATAGCTGCCAATGGACTTCAGTATTCGCACTTAGTGATCGATGCAAAATACCGTGACCCATGACTGTGTACCTGATGAGAAGTCAATGAAAGAAATATTAGGCAATAAAGAAGAATTAAGTGCAAATGTTGAATTAACAAATGCATTGTCTAGAAAATACACACCCATTAATATTCGGACTAAACTCAAAAGTGAGATGCGCATTATAAACTTGAGGTATTTGCACTCTTGTATCGTTGTTGTAAACATAAAAAGTACTATGTTGCAGAGAGCTCTGCAGATCGAAATGAACTTTTACTGGCATATGGCAGAATAAAACTCCTTGAAAGTAGGGAATCCATTTGCACTTTTGCGTTATCGATGCAACACCAGAGAACTGACGTAGTCCATGTGTTCCAATCAGAGCAGATGCTATAGAATACGCGGGCTTTGTACTCGGATACATTTGAAAGAATTCATTCATTAAAGCCGATAAGCTGTCTAGATTTCCAAAAGCGTTATCCATCACCTTAAAACAACAGTGTAACAAGAAAGATATTTATTGAATTCAATTCTCAATGTATGAAATGCTAAATACAATAACAATAACAAACGTACAAGTTTTGAAAGCTCGGGAGTGAAAACAACATGTGACCATAAACATTTTCTTGCCCACGTTCCTCTCCAATATGCTTGAATTAGGGTGGCTGCTTGATGTCTCCTTGTGGCATGATCTCGTTCTCGTTTCAAAATACCACAAGACATATCTTCATTAGCTAGCTCACAAATATTAGATACTTCTTGTGCCACAGGAAATTGTTTGCTATCGCCACCTCCTAAGTATTCTTCACCAGGCTTATTAAACCGGGGTAAAATAATTGGTCCAAGAATTAGAGACGAATTTTTTTACACACAACAGCGAAACTCTTAGCCGTCATCTCACCTAACGGTAAGTATATAACGATAGGGCCGAAGACAGCGAGTTAGACAGGTCTTCTGAGTGTCTGAGGAATTGGCTATCTTACCTCGAATTGTCAAAATACAACAATGTTATTAATATTGTTATTATGGTGATAAACTTAGTTAAGATGATGATAGCTAGTCAGGCGGGCTCAAAAGCCCTACCACTAACTAAACCTAGCAGAAAAACTTCTGGCCCCGTGGGGTATCGAGCTCCGACGGCCAGATCAATATTTATTTATTTAATCTTTATCGTACATAAAACAAAAAAAATTACAAAAGGCGGACTTAATGCCTGAGGCATTCTCTACCAGTCAACCAGTAAAATGTGAGAGAAATTGTAGACGGTGTACGAATTAAAGTCGTAAATGACATATAAGTATATTTAAATTAAAATGAAATAAGTAAACATAAACAAATAATAGAATATAAATATTAAAATATATATAAAACTACATATATGATATATCATGAATATATATAAATAATGCTAATATTATGTCGAAATACTGTCAAATAAGACTAAGCAGATTCCAAAAAGAGATCAATACCCAGTGGCCTCAACTACTAAATAACAAAAATAATACTAAGAAGCACTTTTAAATATTTAAGAGCTATAGGAACATTAAAATGATTAGGATACCTTTCCGTCTAGCTTTTGTCTTTGCAATTCTGATATTTCTGTTTCTGTCAAGCTGCAATCGCACATATCCAATACAATTGGTTCACCTAATGACGTTGGGGATGGTGGTTTCTCTTGAAAACCAAAATGTGGATCACACAGGTATCTTCGAAGCACAGTGCAAATATTACGATAGTCAACGGGCTGCAGACGCTTAGCTAATAAAGACTGTAGTGCTTGACGAAACATCCAATGTAGTTGCGACTTCTTGTATTCCACTTCATTTGAATCCCACAATAAATCTGGCTGATAAGATCTAAAATTAATTTCAAATAATTAACTACCATACTTTTATTTTTCATTAACAATATAATTGACGACACGTTTAGCGCAGAGGTCGAGTGATCACCTACTGCGCAACGGGTCGCGGGTTCGATTCCCGTACGGGACAAATGTTTTGTATGGCCTACAGAAATTTGTTCCGGTCTGGGCGTATGTGCATGTGATATTCTATGTTTGTAACTGCACCCACGACACAGGAGAAAATCCTAGTGTGGGGCGACGTTTTTTTTTAAAAAAAAAAAAAAAAATCAATAGAATTTAATAAATGATGATATAATAGCTATGTCAATTTCATGATGATAATATAATAAAAAGCTGAGACATATTAACAATAGGAAAATAAAATAGGAAAATAATTTGACAACCACCAATTACCAAAATTGCTTAGGCTTACCTGTAAAACTCTCTATCACTAACAACAACGCTAGTGCTTGATCTGTTAACTCTGATCCAGTTGTTAAAAGACGTTCCTAAGCGAGAAAGAAATCGAGAAGCCCAAGGACATTCTCTCACAGCGGCACTTTGAATAATTTCTTTAGAACCCAGCAGAAGCGAAGACTCACTTAGAAACATAATATGCCAGCTAACTCTGGAGTGCACCCAAATCCTAAATATCAAAGGGAGAAGTTAAGTTTCACATAATACTGTTTCCATCATAATAAAATTATCATAATAGCTTGTAACCTGCCTAAAAACATGTCTGCCTGGTTTTAATTTTATTTGAGTTGATTCGTATCCTCTAGTGCATAGAAACGCCTTTGCCCTTGGTATCTCACAATCCACAAACCATTGCAATTCTTCTAATAACATATGCGCCGGCTCAATATAATCTACAATTGGCATTCCACAATTAAGTAGGATTCTCGGATGGAGCGCACTTAGGGATATTTTAAGGACATTTTCCTCTGGACTATCTATTTGAAGATATAAGGGAGTATATTTGGGTGCAATTATATCGACTGGCTTATTCGAAGCTATTTTTGTAACTCTCGCAGGTATATTGCTTCCAGCAGATGCAAATTGATACATTGAAGGATAATAAAGAATATTTGTTGTCTTGACTAATTTTTGAATCTGTAAAACAGGAACACCCGTTTTATCTTCTTGTGTTTACGTCTTTGTGTAAATAAAGTTTCGCTATTTTATAAATAATATATGTAACTTTGAAACTTTTGTCATTAGTAATATGTTTTGAAAATTACTTACGGCGTTATATTGGACCCATTCACGAAGTTCTTCTTTTATCTGTGACCCCGAATTTCCAGTAAGCGATCGATTAACGTCCTTAGTTCCTTTTTTGTTAGGCTATGGAGTAGAAAAAAAAGTTGAGCAACCTCGATACTCACATTCTATATTTCAAAATAACTACTGATTACTATGAAATGTATTCGATAAATATATACCGTTAATAATTAATATACTCTTGTCATTAATGGTTCGTTTCACAGGTACACATTTTAGCCAGAAGATGCTCACTGCTGGACATGGGCCTGCCCAAGGGTGTCCAAACCTATCACTCCTGCCTTACTCGCATCTAAATGCTTCCGACCATTAATCTAGGACCATTCCGCCCCAACAACCTGCATAGCATTCATAGCACAATCCTTATGTGTTGGACAATTATGCTATTACATTTTATATAAAAACATATACACTTACTGTTGGTGCAGGAACAGCTTTTTCATGCTCTTGTCTGAACGTCGCTGTTATCTAAAAAGTTTTATAAAAAATCAAATATTTATACCTTTAAATTTTCCTTCTGTATATCGACATGATCAAATCACCAATGTGGTCAGAACAAATACAAAAGACTTTAGCAATAGTCTCGTTCACAACAACCAGTCACCAGAACAAATATCTAAATATTAGAAGTTCTGTACAACAGAGCTCAAAGCAACACTTACAGATTCAGTGCTCAGGATATCCAGAAGATGCGGCGCATGGGACAGTTTCAGTAAGCCGTTAACTTTAAGGTATTTGGTTCGGGGACAGTCGTAAGCTTCGTATAAGCCGTGAGCACGTGCCCACTCAATCCAGCGGTAATGCTTCCATTGGGGGACAACTGTTGGATTCAAACTGTTTAGTTCGTTTAAAGCTTTTATTTGATAGCTCGGGCGCCGCGGCGGGCGTGGGCGGCACAGGGGGTTCAGGGAACGCTGGCGTTGACACCGACGACGTAAAAGAGTCTGAGTCCGGCACGCACAATACATTTTGGTCTAGGGGTCCACAGCACACACTAACTACGTCCACAGCACCATCCCCAGTATCAGTCTTGGTGTGGTTAGGCGGAATTGGCTGCCAAGTGGGCAGCAGAGACATGGGATGGGCATCCCTTGTCTCTGTTGTAGTTAGGTCGATGCCCAATTTCCATGGCTTCGCGTAGTTTAAGAGAAACAAAATTCTTTTCGTGAGCCAAGACTTTGACCTTGTCGAACCTAATAAAATGCGAGGTGTTGGAATCAAGGGTGTGCTCTGCCACCGTCGATGTACTGGTGTCCATCCAATCGAAACTAGTCGGACAGAAACCGACATACTTCGTGAGTATAGCTGTGTAGATATAATTTTTATTATTATTATTTGTAGACAGGCAAGCAGTTGGAACAACTGATAATTGCCCGCATCCAGCTAATATTGTTGCCTGTGATATGTTTGTCTAACAAATTTTTGAACTTATTGACGTTTGGTGCTGAAATCACTTCTTCTGGTAGTTTGTTCTATCCTATCGCAACTCACATCACAAATTTTTGATTTCAATTCCTAGCATTTTGGTTATATTTTATAATGGCAATTAGAACTCTCCATTAAATAAGTATAGGATTATATCGACGAGATGAGAGGGACTATGATGGCCCTGAAAAAAATGTGCCTTTGGCAGAGTACAGGAGCCGCATTTTTGAATCATTAAACAAGAATACTAATCATGAGACGCATTTTTGAATCATAGGAAATGAATCTTAAATTCGAACACGAATACAAATCAAGTGCGAAATTATTTTCTACTGTACCCAATTTCAGACATTTTTGAATCACTCGAATTCAGTATTGTCATTAAAAACAAATTTTATATTAGGAACCGTTACACGCAGAAAAAATAAAATCTGGTACGCAATAACATGGCAATAACTCATTAGTTTAAAAAGGCAGCGATGAATCGCATGTAAAACGGATCGTATATACAATGCGCATATTCTACTAGTAGAAATCAAAAACGAGTGGGTAGAACCACTCGTTGCAGAATTCACGGAATGAATATTCAGAAATAGTGAATTTAGAAATTCGTATGCGAATCTTACTTATCTTATAAATTTGGAATGCGAATTCGAAATCTATTGTTTCAAAAATGCATCTCCATGTGCAAAATTACTTTCTTGAATTCAGTGTTATTAAAAACATATTCTATATTAAATTCCATTTCAAGCAGAATAAATAAAAACCAATAAAGCAATGAATCACACGTAAAACGTAACAAACATTACGTTACGTATATTCAACTAGTAGAAATCAAAATTCAGTGGGTAGGTCCACTCGTTGCAGAATTCACGGAATTAATATTCAAAAACAGTGAATTTGGAAATTCGCATCCGAATCGTACGATTTTGAATGCGAATTTAAATTTATTGTTTCAAAAATGCGTCTCCAGGTGATATTTTAAATTTTAGTGCCCTCTTTTTTATTACAATTACAACGTAGCTTACAAGCAAATGCCAGAAGTAAAGCAGCACCTCCAGCTTAAGGATGCTTGTAGCAAGATTGTTTGCTCGATACTATAAGTGTGCTGGCTTATGCGCAGTTAACACAATAGTTACTTGTGAAACATAGGACTCATGTAGACTGAACACCAAAATACGAAAAATGTTGCAGTTTTGCACCTAGGTAAATTCATTAATTTTTTACTAACGAACCTGGCTCTGGCAAAGGTTTCTTTAGAGGCACGTCTCTAGCCATGGTGATGGCGAGCGACATCTCGTGGGCCGGAGCGATGCCAGGCAGGGAATAAGGTGGTTGACTCTCGGTGTCCACTATGAGGATTGATGTCATTGAGCTCCTCTGAAAGGAAATATTTGTGTAAAATTTACTGCATTTAATATTGCAAGAGCACATAATTAGGAGAACCGACAAGAGCTGGGGAGGAAAGGTACTCAAGAAGGTATTCCTATTGAGACACAGCATTGGTGGCCACCCATGTAGTTGATCGACGATTGTTGATCTATGACGACGATTGGTGGTTTACCGACGATTTGATGAAAGTAGCAGGAAGTCATTAGTTGCAACCAAAACCTATTGACCAAAATATAGGTTTTGGGAAGATCCATGAGCAACAGTTTGCATCTTGCGGCTAAATGATGATAATGTAATTATATTCATCATCACAGTTTGTATATGTCCCCACCGAGGGGCTCGAATCTACCCTAATAAGGGTGGTCGACTAAGGCCTAACGTCTTAGTCGATCACGCTGGCCAAGTGCTGATTGGTCGACTTCACATACACCATTGAATTTCTTTGCAGATGTATATGCAGGTTGCCTCACGATGTTTTCTTTTACCGTAGGAGCGTCAGACAAATGTACATATGAAATTTGAAAAACGAAAAACACATACGTTCATAGCGGTCTCGAACCCCGGACCTCCCGATTGAAAGGCAAGTGCTGAGTCCACAGCGCCACCCTTGCTCTAGCATTTATTAGTGATTTAATGAAGGTATATTGTCTTGTTTGAATCATATAATTCAATTGGGTAAGCACGATCAAAGTCGTCTTTTGAAGAGCTTACCAAGATGTACGTTTCTGGAATCAGAATTCTTTTTAATATTATTATTGTAAGTAGATAACACAACAATGTGGATAAAATTACGAAAAATCAAACCAGATAGAGAATATTGATTTTTTATAGTTACTCCTTTAAGCAAAGTAGCAGATTATCATTCTTGTTTGTGTTAGTTTAGGTACCTACATATAAACAAACATGTATCATTGCAATATTTGCAACCTATATTGACGTAAAATAATGTGACACTTTTTACGTAGCTGTTCAAATTCACTGAAACAATTTATAGGGATCTATTTTACGAGAACAACCAAAGCGAGTTTATTGGTAGGTCAAGTTTATTTGTTAGTGTGAACTCAGTACCAGAGATACAGTAAAAGGCAAACAGAGATAAAGTTGCATCACTCAGTGTTGGTCAATATTTAAAGCCTTACAAAAGCGACGGCCCTGGTGGGTCTACTCTCTACGTATGACAATGATCTTTCGTTTGCCTCTCTTGTCTCAATTATATTGCAGCTTGCGACCTTCGTCATCTTGCGATGACACTGTCCACAAAAGGACCATTTGTGACTGTACAGTGAACGACAGGTATATGAATACGATTATGAAGTTAGATAGTAGTATCACTGACTCTCAGAGACCAGTATGGCATTTAGAACTGACCTCGAGGCAAATGTAAGTTTGACGATTTACAGGGGTATCAGATTGGGGTTTATTTATTCAATGAGACATTTACCCTTGTCCAAATGTTTCTGGAGTTAGAACTAGTGCGGAGTTTGAGTTGGCCTGCAGATTGTGTAATATGCTTATCGTGAAAATTATCATTTGAACAGGAACTACGTTGCTTTAATCCTTTCCAGCGCTTAATGTTCCAATGCTAAGTGTTAGAATATTTTCCAGCTTTTTGGTATACAGAGATGTTTTTTGCACATTGAAACTCGCTGTGGCAGCGCATAATAGTCATAATTCCAATTAAATTGAGCAAAAGTCTTTTCAGTTTTGGATACGGAAATTTGGTAATCTGCTATTCGTTGACAATAATTATTATCTCAATTTGAAAACAAATGAAATGTTCAAGAATATATAACCATATTGAGTGAGCAAAGTTCATTAGAATTTCTGATTCGAAAATTTGGTGATCTGTAACTCGCTGACCATTATTTTATCTCACTTTGAAAACTTATAAAATATTTAAAAATAGTTTACATTTTTAATATGCAATTTCCGATACAAAAGTAAACAAATTGCATTTAAATACCTCTTGTTGGTTCATAATTGATAATTTCATACAATATGGTGGGCCATTTTTAAATCAAAGTAAAATATATAGCTACTTATAGCATACATCGACATCTATACGCCGACTGGAAAAAAATGCCTATGTCATTAAGTCTGCCTTATACACTGTTTACGCTCGAGGAAGAGCGAGTGGCAACACTGCATATAGTCTGTGCATGTGAGAGCCTGTGGCGGCCGGCCGCATATGACATGTCAGTCGAGTCGAATACGTAATGACATTGAGAGAGGTTACCGGGCGGCGCGTTTTCGAGAAATATATAATTGATTGTGTTTTGCGCGGCGCACCAAATAATTGTGTCCGTTAATTGAGTTCGGGAGTGTTGGTGGCCTAATAGGCCTATGTGTTCCGGTCGGGGTGCGGTGGATTGACAGCAGCCCTTCAGGGCCGCGACTTCCTTCGAGCTAGCTCATGAAGTCCACCGTCTACATACGGAGACCGAACCGGATTAGGGGTAAGGATTATTTTCTTGTATTCGGTTTTAACTTCAGCATAAAACAATCGGCGAATCGCCGACGTGGTGGCGTCTACTTTAGGCGCCATCATACAGAATTGTACTTAAGAATTAATGAATAAATACATAATACTATTCATAGTGTAATGTTGTATGGCATTTTGCTGTGGGGAAATGCTGCCGACATTCAGACTGTTTTTGTGCTGCAGAAAAGGGCTATTCGTGCTTTTTATAATCTTAAAATAAGAGACTCTTTGAGAGAAAATTTTAAAGAAATCGATATAATGACAGTTGCGTCACAATATTATATTCACGAGAATGTAATATATGTCCATAAAAACATTAATTTATTTTGTAAAAACAGTGATATTCATTCAGTGAATACTATATAGGCAAAAGAATATCAAAGGCCTATTTGTACGTTTATACAATAAAATCCCAAATAATATTAAAGCACTTAGCTTGAATAAATTTAAAGTCACAATCACTTACGAAAAAAGCATAATATTATAAAGTGTCTAATTATATGACAGATAAAACTGCTTGGGATTGACAAAAAATGTGATAATTGACGTTCAAAGGGTATTAACAACTTTGTGATAATGGGATAAATGTCATTGATTTGAGTAACTGTTCCACTCACTCCGACAAACATTTTTATATTATTATTTTTTTAATAAAAATGTTTGTGAATTAATATAATATTTGTAATGTTGGCAATTTAAAAGAGAAGGCAATAAAATACAAGACCTTCCGTGTTTCTTGTCTGTTCTTCTCGAGAAGGCTCTCCTAATTTCCGAACAGGTGTAGTCTACTTTTTTTTCATTTGATTTGTATTTGCATACATCTTAATAATGGTTGGAGTGTGTGTACATACAAGGAATTAATAATTAGTTAATTGGATTCGTGTTTGAAGATTTTTATGTTTTTTTGACGTCAATAAGTGCCTGTAAAGGTCTATATTGAATAAAGATTTTTGAGTTTGAGAATAGCTATGAGTTTTTTTATTCACCTTATTCACATTCATCAAACGTACTCTAACTTCTAAGCCAATGCTTCATGTGGCCGAATCAGCTAGTGAATGTATATGTTACTTATTGTAACTGTTCCTAATAAATATAAATAAATAAGTAAAATAAAATACATATTAATTTAGAAGATTTTTGAAGTGCCTCAATAAGCGGGTGCCTTTACTATGCACTTCATTTTAGAAGCCAGTACAAACCATTCCCCAAACCGAACTTGGTTGGTACTAAAAGATTATTTTATCTCATTCATATCTAATCAATTAAACCATGTTCGAAAGTTGCTGAACAAATTTGACGTCAATCAATAGATAAAAGGCTCGAGTATAACAAAGAAACTTAATTTCATAAAATCTGACAAGCACTTAAGTAAGTTAGTAGAGACGTTGAAATAGGTAGGACTTCATAATCTTTTAACACTAGTTTGTGTTTGGCAATTTGTCTTGTTTGACCTTAGAACTGGCTCTTGTATAGAACTGAGTTGTACACAGAGAGCTCGGGCTTATAAACCACATGGACGGCAATATCAAATTCAATATCGTTTACACAAATTGGATTATTACATAATCACTTTTGCACGTCAAAGAAGCTACGTCAATAGCTCACAAGTCTACGGCGGGAGACCTTGTACAGGAAAGAACCTCAGCAAGGCCTTTTTTTCTCCCTGTGTTGTTACAGAGTCATCGAATGGAAGCTGACCCCAAAGCAAAAGTTTCAGCTCAACTTACAAGATTCGAGAGATGTGTCAGTTCACATTATACATTTGCGCAATGTCAACTCTATTAATATATCAATTAAAAGAAATCATCAGGTGTGGAGCTGTCTGACCTCATGTCCGAACTATTTTATCGTCCATATAGTCTTTAACTCAATAGCCACCTTTTATGAATAGTTTTAATTTTATTTCTTGGTAGTGTATTACAATATTTTATCAGTCGCTACAAGTTCGTACACAACAACTGATCGCCACCGTGCACGCCACCGCTCTGCACGCGTTGGATTGGTCCAGCCTTTAAAGGATCTGATTAATTTTGAAGTCTCGTTTTAAGTAATTTTTGTGCATCGTATTTAGATTATGTACTATCGAGGTCTCTCGTGCTTTACCACTTTGTAGAAATATTAGTTTGAAAGCGGATCGCATCGGACACGCCCACACGACCCATACCTATCCCTGATTGGCTACGTATTTTTACTACGATTTACTACGGCCAATCATACACAGACATCTGGTTTCATTGAAATCGCTCTTAGTGTCAGTCTGCTTTACGCTTTACTATTGGTGAATGAATGGAGCGGGGCGTGGTCTGACGCGATTGTCATCGTGCAGTGTGCCTTTCGACGTAGGACTGGTAAGGTGCCAGTCTCCTCGATAGTACATAACTATGCTTGCAAACGGATTCAATATTAACACATACAACAAACAATTTTTCAATGTCTGCCGCATTGCCCCACAAAAGTATGCCGTAGGACACCAAACTATGAAAATAACTAAACTGATCTGGCAGGTGTCAATATCAGTTAGCTGTCGACAAAAATGCCATCTGTGTTTCCATAGCCATGGACCTCGTCACGGTAATAGTACGACACCTCGTGACCACTTTCTAATAGAAACCTATTTACTCCGTCACACCGAGCCAACATTGATGAAAATTCACATACCCTGATTACAGCACTCTCCTTGGCCGTCGTCTTCTTGGTGCTCTTGGATCTGATGGTGCTCGCCACGGTGTCGTCGTCGTCGTCCCAGGTGAAGAGAGGTACTTCCGTAGTGATCAGCTTCCAAAGCTCTTCGTAGTCTACAGTCGTCGACATAATAATATTAGTGTAAACCGGTAAAGTGTTTACCGGAGGGAGACTCTGTACCAGGGTCGTGTGCTTGGGTACCTCCGTCTTACCTATTTCTGCCGCAAAGAAGCAATGCTTGCATTGCTGTGTTCCGGTTTGAAGGGTAAGATATGGCACTGAAATTACTGGGTGCCGTGAGTCACAAGTTGGCAACGTACACAGTGCTTCTTGTGGAGGTTGCAGTTTTGCTGCGAATCTCATAGGAGCCACAATGTATTATAGGTGACTGTTACCACTTACCATCAGGTGAGCAGTTTGCTTGTTTGCTAACTTAGTAGCAATAAAAAAAAGCAGACTAGGGCTGAGGTCACGTGACTTTAGCCTTATGAGGCGTTGGAAATTAGCATGTAAAGACCGTTCCCACCCAGCTTGTACGGCCTGGTGACACTGTTCGGACAGTGGGATACCCTCGAGGTGATGATGACTGTACGCTAGTAATTCCTTAGGAGCAGAGGGGCAAGCGCATTATTCACAAAGTTCTTACCAATTCAGAAACGTTTCCGTTCCCATACATTTTGACAACACCATCACAGTTGTCAGATGTCAAAACATATGGCAACGATAACGATTCGGTTTTGGTCAAAACGTTCGAAAATAGTTCAGTTCACTTGCAAGACTGAACTGGAACCCCAAAGCTCTCGCCTTCTCTGCTTACTTAGCAAAGGCGATACTGTAAAGGCCATCCGCCGTATCGATTCTAAACTTAGGAATCGATTTGATAGGATCTTACTATTAAACAATGGCATAAAAGTTAAAGGCAAAAAAATAAAATCGTGGGGCGATTGAAATTTCTATCAACAGTATAAAAATGCTATTAACAACTCAGGATTCGCTACGCCCTACGATTTTATTTTTGTGTTTGATCAATGCCCTAGATTAATGAGGAGATTAAAGGGGTGATGACTGGTACCTAGGACTTATTGAATTATTTTTTAGTTTTCAGTGCATTATCTATAGCATTATTATTTTTATTTTTAATAAAACCGTTTAACTTAAAAAAAGCATTTTTTACCTATTTTATTAACACATTAAACGTGACTATATTTTGTGATTGCCGTGTCGATCCTAAGTAAAATAAATTAGAAAACTTATTAAGACATTGGATAAATTGTTGTCTAACTACATAAATCTCCTCATAGTGTAACAATAGATTCATTTTTATGTCAATATTTAACTATGTACAGGTTGTCCCAAAAAATAGTGTCAAGCAAAAGTCCAGAGTTAGAGCACCTCTTGGAGTACCCGAATCACCCCTATATATGTTCCGCGATTATTCGTAGTTTTCGAGTAATATTTTTTTTTCTGACTTTTTGAAAATGTTAATCCAAAGAACTTAAAAATATAAAATAAAAAAAAGTAGAACATATTTTAATGTTTTTCTTTTTGCCACTGAATCATCTTTAGTGCTTCTTTTATGTCTAAAATAATCAGCTTCGTAACTTTAGTGGAAATTTAGAAAACAGTAGTGTAAAGTCAAAATTTGAATCATCATCACAGCCCATATACGTCCCCACCGAGGGGCTCGAGCCTACCCTATATTAGGGTGATTAGGCCTTAGTCAACCACGCTGGCCCAGTGCGGATTGGTCGACTTCACATACATCATTGAATTTCTTCGCAGATGTATGCAGGTTGCCTCACGATGTTTTCCTTCACCGTAGGAGCGTCAGACAAATGTACATATGAAATTCGAAACGAAAAACACATTGGTACATGGCGGGTCTCGAACCCCGACCCCCCGATTGGAAGGAAAGTGCCGAGTCCACTGCGCCACCGACGCTCGATCGACGCGCCATCGACGATATTTTTTTTATCATCTGATAGGAATTTGGTAAATTTTATGAAATTTTCACCTTGCTGTCTTTGATGGCCGATTTAAGCCAAAGTAGCCCTATTAAGTACTTTTTTTTAAATTATTATGAAAGCAGAGAGTCTAGAGAAGTTTTTACACATACTTAGAAATCATGAATTCGCCTGTTTAGATTTTTAATTTAAAGATGAATTTTTAAGTAATTATTCACTAACATTCAAATTTTGACTTTACACTACTGTTTTCTAAATTTCCACTAAAGTTACGAAGCTGATTATTTTAGACATAAAAGAAGCACTAAAGATGATTCAGTGGCAAAAAGAAAAAAATTAAAATATGTTCTACTTTTTTTTATTTAAAATTTTTAAGTTCTTTGGATCAACATTTTCAAAAAGTCAGAAAAAAAATTATTACTCGAAAACTACGAATAATCGCGGAACATACATGGGGGTGATTCGGGTACCTACTCCAAGAGGTGCTCTAACTCTGGACTTACGCCAGACACTATTTTTTGGGACAGCCTGTATATTGAGGTTGTATGTTACTATTATTCAGAGCCTTATACGTACAACAATATGCGCTAATTCACGATTTGCAAGTTCTGATGTAGTTAATACAATATTGAAATAACACTAAACAATCGATTCTATTCATATTTAAATTTTCAATTAACATAATAACAACAAACTAACCAGTAACATGGTACGAAATGTTCATTGACCCTGTCAGACAGTGCATTATGTTAAATTCCGGCATCAGCTCGTCTTCTACAAAGTCCAGTTCCTCATCGGAATTCATGTCGGGTGCGGCCAACTTGAGTAGCGCCTGTTAAATTTTGAGTGGCAATCATAACTCCGCGTGCAATAAACGTCATCGGCGTTCAGGCGTCCTGTGCGAGAGTGTATTAGAAAGATTGCACGCGATGTAAATATTAGAAAATTTATATTAAAACGTATGAATAAGGAATATGGTTAGTGATAGTAAACAGTACTTTGGCTTGAATAAGGTTTGAGTTTACACGAATGTTGTTAAAAACCACTTATATCACCTGTAGGTATGTATATAGCATAGCTTATTATCTAGGGCGTAATTACACTGCCATTTCTAATACTTATTTCAACTTCACATTTTCTTAAGTTTTCTAAGAACAACACATATGTAGAGGTAAACAATGAAAATTCCATTGCAATATACTGGTCTACCAATCAGTTTGTAAGTAAAACATTCCCGTAACGAAGACAATAATTATGATATTATTATCTTAATTAACACAACCAAAAAATCGTATTTTTTAAAATAATTTCAACAGTGCTACGGTCTGTATGAAATTGTTGGTTTATTTATTTTGATTGTTCAATTTTTTTTAATAATAGTTGTATGCTTGATCTTATGTCAGCTACTAGAAGCATAATATTTGGTCCCGTTCTGTGGGGCTATATTGGCGTACTTTTTGAGCATGAGAAGTGAAAACATTATTTATCAGTAACAAGTAATTACTTTAACACGCTCTGGTGAACATTCCTAGTTCGCTTAAACCGCGCCTTCGCATAGCTTAGAATAAAAGTCACTCAATTTCTCAATTTTTTCTCGCTCATCGTTCCTAGCACATTATCGGTGGAAAAGCACTTTTAAAGTCTAGCTCGGTTACATTCAAACTACTCCTGTCAAAGTTTAATTCCAACCGATGTCGCAACAGGATTCCTTAATGAAAACGTAACGGTTCTTCGTAAACTTCATAAGTTTCCCCGCATTGTTAAATCTTGACCCGCCGAGGGGAACTTTGCTCATTTATTTTGATATAGCGATTTTAAAGTTGGCGCCACCGAGAATTGTTCGCTTTTGACTTTCGAATCTTAATCATTGTTATTGTCCTGGGAAATTAGTCTAGCTCTTATTAATCATTGGATGCTATGAGGAACGAAAATCGGTTTGATGAGAATCTCATATTTGTAAGCTTACCTTCAAAATGTCTCTTTAATTAGCGTTTGTTATAAAGGTTGTTCCAAAGAATCTTAACGCTGATTAATATTTAAATAATAATTCAAAGCCTTATTTTTGAGAAATATATTTTACTTGAACAAAACCATCAAAATGATGTACTTTGTTGTGGATGATAAATACTTATTAATCAGCTTAACTTATTTTAGTGAAAAATATGAAGCCAAAACAACACCACCAGAGTGGTAAAATTCTATGGGTTTGTTTTACTAACATAGACCATGCAAAATGATTATTACCAACATATTTTTATAAGTATGTAGAATTAAACAAGTATGTAGACTTAAAATGCATGTACTCATTGAAGCATTTGGGTGAGGGTGATAAAAGAACTCCTTGAAGGAAACGTGTAAATATCCCGAACCAGTTTGGATAAGGGAAATGAAATGACACCCTAAAGGCGCTTTGAAAACGTGTAAACAATCTGAACCAGTACACCAGCCTATCCGATATTCGCCCAGCATATTTACGTCTAATAACAGTGACGGAGTTAATAAATTGAGGATCGGTGGGGCTGTTATTGTGGAGCTGGCCATAATTGGGTGTCGGGCCGGGACCGGGCGGCTGCCACGGCAATACTCCGTGATAACCAGACGACAGCTACGAAATGGGATATTATTTTATATTCCGGGGAGCTAATATCATTGGTTCGCAAGATTTCTAGGAGGCTTCGTAACGGTGGTGTGTAAATCGAAGTTATGTTTTAAATGTGCTTAATACAACTACAGTTCGCGGAATTCCTGTAGTCTTTGTGTATATCTGTTGCACTTTCTAAGTTTGAAGTTGCATTTATTACCTAACAGGGTCCATATAAGTTCGTATTTTATAGGTCGTCATCATTAGGTAATTATACAACTTAATTGCTTGTAAAATTACAATGTGCTCATGTAATAAAATTTTATTAATTTGAAGACCTGCTCTTGATGGTGCAGCCATAAAAAAAAGATATTTATTACAGTTGCAAGTCATAATTACATGCTCAGGAACCAAATGAATGATATACATCTGCAGGGTACGGTACGCTGCGCAGTAAAGTAAATAAGGCCTAATATTAATTTATTACAGTTATTTTCACAGTAAAAATAACTGTAATTTATTACAGTTATTACAGTTTTTTTACTCTGTGAAAATAACTGTAATTTATTACAGAACAAGGGCTCCAAAGTGTTCGCAAGAGATCTGTCACTCGGTCAGAGTCTGCTGACGAAGCTGAAGACAGAGGACGGCAGAGTCATTACATCCCGACCTGGGCGGTGATTTTGTAACTCATCGATAGATCGGCAATCGTTATCGAAATGGATGACTTAATGAAAGAAGGCGGAACTATGTTCATTAGCTATACGTATTGGTTGATTTATTCAACAAATATACCACGATTACTCAGACGACGACGTTACATAATGTTAAACATATTAAAAATTAATATTAATCAAACAAAATTATCAAATATATACGATGGCCGATTGCCGATGTGTTACAAAATCACCCACCTGAGTTTATAGCCGAGATCGAACGGTTCTATGGACAGCTTTACGCAACATCACAGGCACCTGTTATTCCGGCTACAGATCCTAGAGCCAAATTGACCCGGCACTACACCGAAGATATCCCGGACGTCAGCCTGTACGAGATTGTGTGGCTCTCAAACAGCTTAAAAAGAACAAGGCACCGGGTGATGATGGAGTTACAGCCGAACTCCTAAAAGCGGGTGGACTACCAGTCCGAAAAGCGCTGCAGCGGCTATTCAACTCCGTCATACTCGAGGGCAAAACGCCTAAAGCATGGCACAGGGGCGTGGTGGCACTTTTCTTCAAAAAGGGCGACAGGGCCCAGTTGAAAAACTATAGACACATCACGCTCCTGAGTCATGTTTATAAACTATTCTCGAGGGTCATCACGGAACGTCTCGCACGCAGGTTCGATGACTTCCAGCCTCCCGAACAAGCCGGATTCCGAAAACGCTATAGTACCATAGACCACATCCATACGCTGCGGCAGGTTATACAGAAGACCGAGGAGTATAATCTGCCACTATGCTTGGCGTTTGTGGACTATGAGAAAGCTTTTGATTCTGTCGAGACCTGGGCCGTACTTAGATCACTCCAGAGGTGCCAAATAGACTATCGGTACATCCAAGTGTTGCAGTCATTGTACGAAAACGCCACCATGTCAGTCCGCCTTTAGGACCAAAACTCGAAACCAGTACGACTTCAGCGTGTGAGACAGGTTGACGTTATATCGCCGAAACTGTTCACAGCTGCGTTGGAGGATGTATTAAGCTTTTGGACTGGAGGGGACTCGGCATCAACATAAACGGCGAGTACATGACTCACCTTCGTTTTGCTGATGATATCGTAGTCATGGCTGAAACCGTGGAGGATCTAGGCACAATGCTCGAAGACCTCTGTAGAGTTTCCCAACAAGTGGGTCTTAAAATGAACATGGACAAGACTAAAATAATGTCGAATTCCCGTGTAGTACCCACTCCTGTGGATGTTGGAAGCTCTACGCTGGAAGTTGTTGACGAATATGTTTACCATCTACCGCAGATTCGTGCGTATTGCCAGTGATGACATACGGAACTGAGTTTCATAAGAAGGCTCAAAGTCACCCAAAGGGCAATGGAGAGGGCTATGCTCGGGGTTTCTCTACGTGATCACATCAGAAATGATGAGATCCGTAGAAGAACTAGAGTTACCGACATAGCCTAAAGAATTGCAAACCTAAGTGGCAGTGGGCAGGACACATCGCTCGTAGGACTGACGGCCGTTGGGGTGGAAAGGTCCTCGAGTGGCGGCCGCGTACCGGGAGACGCAGTGTTGGTAGGCTCCCCACAAGGTGAACCGACGATCTGGTGAAGGTCGCGGGAAGCCGCTGGATGCGGGAGGCGCAGGACCGGTCTGTATGGAGATCCTGGGGCTCGGCGACACATATTGATGGATTTTTTCTTTGAAAGAAGAGCGCCATTTATAATTTGCGAGCTGAAGACTCGCTCAGAGAGTTATTCTCATCATCATCATCACAGCTCATATACATTCCCACCGAAGGGCTCGAGCCTACCCTATGTTAGGGTTGATGGCGCCTAAAGTCGACGCAACCAATTCGGCGTTTCGCCGATTATTTTATGCTGATTTTAAAGATTGACTACAATACAAGATATTATTGCTTACCCCTAAACCGGTCTGGTCTCCAAATGTAGCCGGTGGACTTCCTGAGCTAGCTCGAAGGAAGTCGCAGCTCCTAAAGGGCTGCTGTCCATCCACCGAACCACGACCAGATCACTACATTTGCCTAATAAGCCACCACCACTCACAATTAGCGGACATTCGCGACAAAATTAATTTTACTCAAGAGAGCGCGCCGCGTGGTAAATGACAATACAAATTCGACCCGACAATACAAATTCAATGACAATACAAATTCGACCCGACTGTCATGTCACAGTGGCCGGCCGCCACAGACCAGCACATGCACAGACTACTAGCAGTGTTGCCACTCGCTCTTCCTCGAGCGTAAACAAGGGTGGTTAGGCCTTAGTCAACCACGCTGGCCCAGTGCGGATTGGTCGACTTCACATACATCATTAAATCTCTTCGCAGATGTATGCAGGTTGCCTCACGATGTTTTCCTTCACCGTAGGAGTATCAGACAAATGTACATATGAAATTAGAAACGAAAAACACATTGGTACATGGCGGGTCTCGAACCCCGACCTCCCAATTGGAAGGCAAGTGCCGAGTCCACAGCGCCACCGACGCGACCGAGTTATTCTAAGTAATTAATATTTCACCTTTAGCTAGTCAGTATATTTATGAAAATTTAGTTTATATACAAAGACTGTGATAAATTCGATCAAAATAGCAATATTCATAAACACAAGAAATAAAAATGAACTTGCCGGGCCAATATACAGGCTCCACTAAATCAGTGGCATGCTTTTGGGGAAGTGTGTAGCTTTTTATAATAAGCTACAACAAAGTATCACCGACGTACCATCTGATATGGAGTTCTATAGGAGTATACTATATCGAATACAAAAAGAATTTCGAAAATCGGTTCACAATTGGAGGAGTAATCGCGTAACATACACAGAAAACACTTTGGACACACCTTAAAATTTTAGGGTTTTCCTCGATTTTCATGGGATCCCATCATCAAATCCTGACTTTGGTGACCATGAGACCACCCTTGGTGTATACTCTATCGAATAGAATTTTGAAAATCGGTCCACAATTGGCGGCGTAATCGCGTAACATACACACAAAAAAAACATACGCATCGAATTGAGAACCTCCTCTTTTTTTGAAGTCGGTTAAAAACGAAAGTTATATTGGTACGTAGCAGAATTGAACCTCGGACCTCCCGATTAGTTGGCCAGTGCTGAGTTACGGCATCTCCGATGCTCTAGCGTTTATTAGTGATTTAATACCATACTCTGATAATGTTACCTTGCACAATAATAAGGGCCAAAGCTGCACTACCGATGCTGTGACGGCCGCCACTGGAGTCTTGCCTCCAGTCTTCGCCGGAGATACATTATTCGTGAGGGGTGAGAACGGCAGTAGCGGCGAATCACTCGCGTCCACAGGCACTTGGTCGTTCACCCACACGCATCTCCAGGCACCAAGGTAGAACAGCCGCACGAGGTAGCAACCTTTTATTCAGCAGATTTTGGTAAGGGTCTAAGGATAAACTGTTTTTACGCCTTTTTGCTCTCGTGCATTGAGCAGTTTCAGAGCAAATGCCCCATGCATGGAAAGACAACTTGAAAAAGGAAAACGCTCCACGTTGTCAACATTATGTAAAATGAGGATTTGAAACGAGGCCTTGGGGCGTTTGTAAACATTATGAAACAAGTACATTGTAAGTGTATTTTAGTCAACAAGATTTTTGACGAACCTAGGTACGAAAATTGTTATGCCGGCTCCAAACTATCGTCCAACACTCCAACACTCCAACATTGACACCAACATCGTCCAACTCACGATCGATCAAACAGACTCTCCACACATCAATAGGCCACTAGCCAACCTTATTCACTATAAAGGACGTTGAACTGATAGGTGCTTCTGCGCTTTACCTAATGAGTGCATGTAATTATTTTTTACAAGTGTGTGGCGTACTGTACATATGAGCAAACTTATTTGTCTAAGTTTTGTCAGAGTCAACGCATTGTCATCTTTAAGTTTGAAGATATTCACGTATCTAGGCTACCAATAATAACAGTCTTGTCAATTAAGTTATCAAGTTGTAAAATAGCCTTTTGGTGTTTTAATATATTAATTAGTCTGAATCTACGGTGTTTCAATTCATTTGCATCCGTAAATATTACGTAACACTGCATAACAACCACACCAAATTGGTGACCCCGCTGAAAAAGAAAAACATTATTGAAATGGAGAGCAATACCAATACTCATCGCAACAACGACGGTGCTCAAGCAAAATCGGATTGTACGAAGGCATTTACACCTCACGACCCGACTGACGTTTTCCGGATCGGAGTTCGACCACCGCCTTTTTGGGCAGAGGAACCAGCCGTTTGGTTTTCGCAACTAGGAAGGAAATTTTGTACTTTCCGGCATTAAGGATGACGACACAAAATTTTATTATGTGACATCGACTCTGGAACATAGATACGCTGCGGAAGTTAAGGATATTATAGTGTCATCGCCCAAGACTGACAAATACGAGCGTCTTAAGTCGGAATTGATAAAGCGTTTATCGGCGTCTCGCCGAAAGGAAGTCAAGCAATTGTTAATGCATGAAGAGTTAGGAGACCGCCGCCCTTCGCAATTCCTACGTCACTTGCAACGCTTGGCCGGACCTACAGTTCCCGATGATTTTATCAGAACTATTTGGACTAGTCGTTTGCCTGCTGCACTCCAACCGATTATAGTTTCGCAAAAAGGCACTGACCTGCAGGCTCTAGCTGATTTAGCTGACAACGTCCATGAAATTGTTCCAAGCTCACCATACGTAGCCGCTGCGTCATCTTCGGCATCGACACATGTTTTAGAAGCAATGGCTCGCCAAATAGAAGAGCTCACGCAGCAGGTTAAAGCTCTTTCGTCTAGAGATCGACCATCAAGGGCAAAGTCTAGGAGAGCTACACCCGAGCGCAACTCGAAAAGGTCCAGATCCAGTTACCAAAAATTTCCTGTTTGCTGGTATCATAATAAATTCGAGAGTAAGGCCAATTTTTATGCTAGGCCCTGCAATTACAAACCGGAAAACTAGAAAGGCAGTCGGTTATGGCGACATCTGACTGCCAGACTATTCCTGGTCGCCTGTTCGTAACAGACCGCAGAACGAAGATGCAGTTCTTAGTGGACACTGGAAGTGACCTCTGTGTTTTCCCTCGCACTGCACTCGGCGAATGACGATCATCAACTAACTACCAACTTTTTACCGCAAACGGTTCCACTATCGCTACCTACGGTCACACTCATCTCGAGCTGAACCTTGGCTTGCGCCGTGACTACAGATGGAAATTCACCGTGGCCGATGTTACCAAAGCGATCATTGGAGTGGATTTCTTGTCATTTTATGGACTTATTGTGGACTGCCGTAACCAGCGTCTTATCGACAGCACCACAACCTTGACAACGCCCGCAGCATTGGTATCATCGATGAGCAATATTTCTTCCGTCAAAACAATGATCGGAGAGTCAATTTTCCACGAACTCCTGCGTGAATATCCAGAAATAACGCGACCACCTGGAATCGATCGGATCATCAAGCACGATACTGTCCACCATATTAAAACAACTTCGGGACCTCCAGTATCTTGTTCTCCGCGCCGCCTGGCTCCTGACAAATTACTAATTGCCAAACAGGAATTCGAGGCTATGATAAGGAGCGGCACTGCAAGACCATCTGAGAGCCCATGGTCGTCACCACTACATCTTGTTCCGAAGAAGGACAATGGATGGCGGCCATGTGGGGACTACAGGATGCTGAATTCGAGGACAATACCTGACCGCTACCCGATTCGCAACATTGGGGATTTCACTCATAATATATCAGGTTGCAAAGTATTCTCAACCATTGATTTAGTTAAAGCATATAACCACATTCCAGTTAATAGCGACGATATACCAAAAACAGCAATTACCACACCTTTCGGCTTATATGAATTCCCGTATATGACGTTCGGACTTAGAAACGCAGGACAAACCTTCCAGCGATTTGTGGACGAGATGACTCGTGGGATGGATTTTGTTTACGCTTTCCTTGACGATTTTTTAGTTTACTCGCCAGACGAAAAAACGCACCAGACGCACCTCCGCCAGGTCTTTGAAAGGCTGAAACGATTTGGTATGGTGATAAACACTTCTAAATGTTTTTTTGGAGTCGAGGAAGTAAACTTTCTGGGCTATAAGGTATCTTTTGCTGGTTTAAAACCACTGGAAACAAAGGTCGAGGCCATTAGGACATTCCCAGTTCCAAAAACTGTTAAGGAACTAAGGTTTTTGGGAATGATTAATTTCTACCGCAAATTCCTTCCTAGGGCAGCAGAAGTGCAAGCACCACTACATGCCTTGCTTACAGACAAGGTTAAGGGTTCACATCCTGTGAATATTACAGGCGACCTACTTATAGCTTTTGAAGATTGTAAGGATAGCCTAAGTCGCGCCACTTTACTTTCACACCCAAATTCTGGAGCTGAACTGGCACTTGTAACTGACGCTTCCGACACTGCAATCGGAGCCGCGGTTCATCAAATTGTTGACGGAGTATGGGAACCTCTTGCATTCTTCTCTCGGAAACTAAGTCCATCGCAAAGTAAATACTCTCCATATGATAGAGAATTGCTTGCAATTTACGAGGGTATCCGCTATTTTCGGTATTTCTTGGAAGCTCGTCATTTCATTGTTTTCACAGATCACAAGCCGCTAACTTATGCATTCCTGAATCGCAAGGACAAGTGCTCTCCGAGGCAATTTCGCCATCTTGACTATATTTCGCAGTTTACCACCGATATACGCCATATATCCGGGAAGGACAATGTTGTAGCGGATACATTGTCGAGAGTTAATGAATTGGCACAACCCGTTGACCTTGAAGTCTTGGCTAAAGCTCAGAATAACGACCCAGAGCTACAACAGGTACTCGGTGGCGATTCATCTCTTCAACTGCGAAAGATTGGAATTCCTGGGACGCAAGAGTCTATTTACTGTGACGAGAAGAACCACATCTTACGACCTTTTGTGGCAAAGCTTCTGCGGCGTCAAGTGTTCGAGAGCCTACATTCCTTGAGTCACCCAGGGCCTAATGCAACGGCAGACCTTGTTGCTCAACGATTCGTGTGGCCTAGCATGAGGAAGGATTGTCGAGAATGGGCAAAGAGTTGTCACAGTTGCCAATTGTCTAAAGTATCCAGACATGTGTCTTCTCCACTTGCGACTTTTACTCTTCCACGCGCAAGGTTCACCACTGTCCATATAGATCTCATAGGACCCCTGCCTATATCCCATGGCTACAAATATTGTCTAACTGCTGTAGATAGGTTTACTAGGTGGCCAGAAGCTATACCTATTGGGGATATAACTGCAGAGACTGTCGCGCACGCTTTGATGTCCGGATGGATTGCACGTTTTGGCTGTCCTGCCATAATTATAACAGATAGAGGTCGGCAGTTTGAATCTATGTTGTTCAAGCATCTTGCCCAAATGGCCGGTTTTGTCCATAGAAGAACTACTGCCTACCACCCAGCCTGCAATGGAATGGTTGAGCGCTTCCATAGGCAATTAAAGGCTGCAATCATCTGTCACAGTTCCACCAGTTGGACCGAGGTGCTACCATTAGTCTTGCTCGGAGTAAGGAGCGCATTCAAAGAGGACCTTCAAGCTTCGTCAGCCGAACTCTTATACGGCGAACCATTGAGATTGCCTGGTGAGCTATTGCAACCTGTTTCGGATCGGTCAACAGACGTAACAGAATTTATGACACGATTGAGGTTAATTACTAAGGATATCCAACCGCGCAGCCGGCTTCGAGGCACTGCAAACCAAAAATATTTGCATTTAAGGATCTATCCTCGGCTACTCATATCTACCTCAGAGAGGATGCCGTTAAAGGTTCCTTGCAACCTGCATATACTGGACCGCATCATGTATTAACACGAAGTGATAAAGTTTTCAAGGTCCTTATTAAAGGAAAACCTGTTACTGTGAGTGTGGACAGAATTAAACCTTCATATGTGTTCACGCCGGACGCGGAAGTTAACATAGGCGTAGATAACGAAGGTGATCGCTCATTGCCAGAAAGGCAAGGAATGACAAGAAGTGGAAGATGTGTTAGATTCCCAGATTATTATCGCCCGTCATGACGGTCTCTGGGAGGGAGTGATGTGGCGTACTGTACATATGAGCAAACTTATTTGTCTAAGTTTTGTCAGAGTCAACGCATTGTCATCTTTAAGTTTGAAGATATTCACGTATCTAGGCTACCAATAATAACAGTCTTGTCAATTAAGTTATCAAGTTGTAAAATAGCCTTTTGGTGTTTTAATATATTAATTAGTCTGAATCTACGGTGTTTCAATTCATTTGCATCCGTAAATATTACGTATCACTGCATAACAACCACACCAAAAGTGTATAGCCGACGTAAATTAAAAAAAACCTTCCATAACCGAATATGCAAACCACGAAGGTTCATATGTCATTTATTCCAGCACCTGACACTATAGATTGCTTCTTCTTCCTAGCATGCCTGCGATATGCCGTCAATAAGGACTCCTTCTTTTTCCTTAATTCGTCCACTGGTTTATTAAGAGACTCCGAAATCCTCAACCAAGCATCGTGTAGGGCTATTTTATCTTTGTGACGACGATGCTTCGGATTCCATAGCACCGGTTCGCCTTCATATAACTCCAAAAACAAGAGTACGGTGTCATTACTCCACTCAGTCATGCTAAAGTTAAGATAAGTTAATGTCTTTAGTGGCAAGGACATGCTAAAGTTTAATCGCAAATTAATTTATAACGGGAGCGCTGCGTGTCAGATATGTCTGCCTCGCCCGAGTAAACAGACAACACTGATGTGTGGAGGATACCCTCCACGAGTTCGAGCGAGTTGGCAAACTCCTTTGATCTGGGTACAATTTACCGCCATCGGACCGATCGCGAGCCAACACGAACCAAACCATCCAACATACACGAACTATCTCTCTACACGTGGAAGGTTGGACGAACAGTTGGAGTGTTGGACGAATGTTTGGAGCCGGCATTAGACCTTGTGGCGTCAACATACACGTACGCATAGTACCGACGACGGGAACGCACTGCGAGTGATCGCGCGCGCCACAGATTCTAGTTTATAGTGGTAGCATTTTAGGTTGTAGGTAGATAGATTACTGTAAATATTTTTAGTTGATGGTAGACTGTTAGTTTGTAAATACGAGTGTTAATGTAAGGTATCTAATATTTGTTTATGTTTGTGTACCGTCAATATGTGTAATATTTATGTTTGCTGAAATAGTAATATGTTTGTCTCGTTCGTGTCATTGTCTAAAAATGTATATAAGAAATGTGGTGTGTCCAAATAAATGTCGATTATTCTCTGGTCTTATTTGCAACAAACGCCACAGAACCAAGCCCTCTCACAGTGGTGACCCCGACGTGATCGATCCGACCATCAACAATGGAAGTCTACAAAGCAGCAAGCACCTCTTCAGAAGCCTACGGCATCGAACAGGGACATACTCCATCTCCAACAATACGCACACTGGAAGACAGGATTGAGAAGTTGGCTGCGGCAGTGACCCAACTGACGAATTTGCACCGTGCAAGATCGCCGCAACGCAACTGGAATCGTGGACGCAAAAGATCGCACAGCCGAAACTATCACTCACGCCGATCTTCAACACCGGAATCACATTGCTACTTTCATCGGAAGTTTGGTGGCAACGTTCGGAAATGTACCGAACCCTGTACATTTTACAAAGTTCAATCTTTTCGCTGCCAACAACACAATGATCCCTACTTACGGAGAGAAGACACTAGAGCTGGACCTTAATTTGCGTCGCCCGTTCAGATGGAACTTCATCGTCGCCGCAGTCACGAAACTCATCATTGGTGCAGATTTCCTCACACACCACAAATTACTCGTGGATATCGAGGGTAGAAAAATAATTGATAAAGTGACAAACTTATCAACTTAAGCAAAGATTGCATTCTACCCCTCACCAACAAATATTAGATACCTTACATTAACACTCGTATTTACAAACTAACAGTCTACCATTAACTAAAAATATTTACAGTAATCTATGTACCTACAATCTAAAATGCTACGACTATAAACTAGAATCAGGGGCCCAATTCAGCTAATAAGCTACAGCCGAATCGAAACTGAACCGTTGCGGTCGACCAATCGGAGCGCTTATATTGCCTTCCAACTGCTCGATGACGTGATAATGTGGCGTTCTGATTGGTCGATCGCAACGGTTCAGTTTCGATTCGGCTGTAGCTTATTAGCTGAATTGGGCCCCTGTGGCGCGATCACTCGCAGTGCGTTCCCGTCGTCGGTACTATGCGTACGTGTATGTTGACGCCACAGACCTCATTCTTGTTTACTAGTCCACGTGTGAAAATCACACGAATCTTTGCATAGGCCTTTCGATTTTTCTTGATGTGTTCAAGATTCGACAAAAAATATTCAAAATGTAAACTATATCACCTAACATTTACGTTACTGGCCTTTTAGCTTTTTGTTACTAGCCCCACTGTACTCGATTTAAGCCAATGAACAATTTCACATTAACTCTAACCCGATGAACGAGGTGGTGTAATTTTATCTTACAGAATATTATCCCAAACTTCACAAAGTCTTTGATCTATAAATTCATAACCCTTTAAGCCTCTTAAACAAAATTTTGCTTGGCTGACTGGTCTTTAGTTCGGGAGTGACGGCGTGAAAAATAAAGGCCGCTTCGGCTGAAACTTTCAGGTTTCGGATAAAACTCGGAGCGATAAGCGTTGGCCCTGAATTCACGAGCTATAAAATGCAAATATTGTGGATCTAACGTAAACTTGAAAAACATATTCAAACACTTCTGGTTTAATATACAGAAATAATATTTCTAAGGGGGAAGAACAATTTTATCAGGCAATAAAGCTTCTAATAGGTATAGAACGACTTCATTATTACCAGAGGGGAACACTGTACCATCAGAGGAAGACTCTGTACCAGAATCCTCTATCTTACCTATTTCTGCCGCCAAGCTCCGGTGCCTTCATTGCTGTGCGGTTTACAGGGTAAGACAGGCCGTAAAATTACAGGGTAGGTACTATGACTTGACATCTTATGTCACAACTTGGTAACGTACATTGGTAGTGGGTTGTAGATTTGCAAGATTTATAGGAACCACATGTACTATAGGTGATTGTAGCCCTTTATCATCTGGTGGGTAGCCCGCTTGTTTGCCAACCTTGTTGTATAAAAAATAGACTTTAAGAAATTATAATTACATACGAGTTAACGAGTACATCTTAAATATCTGGACGTGAGACAATTTCCTTAACCAATCATCGCTTGAAGAGATGTACAAAATACAGGGCATAGTAATAAACAGGATACCATTTCTAGAAAGCGTAGGGCGATGTTGTTGACCACCTCCCGGCTTTGTCCCTGGTGAGTAAATGTGGTACCTGGCACGCCATCCTTCGGGAGCGAAATGAAACGAGAAGTTCTCCCATTGATGCTCCACCTGTAAAGTTGAATAATTGTTTTCCACACGATCCTTTAGTTAGCCATTGGTCGTGTGCGCTGGTAGTGTGCAATGTCCAGTAAAGTTCTACTTATTAACGTTGTTCTCGGGGTTAGAATTCTGTATGGAGACAGGACCCATATTTGGTCACAGTCTACCTGCTGAAATAAGGGGAGAAGTAGATATAAGCTTATTTAAGACTAAACTTAAGAAATACCTCCTAGACAACTTACTTTAATGTATAATTCAATTAGACATAGAACATAGCTATAGTAATGAGATGATGCCAAATCCCACAGAAAAAATACAGTTTGAGGGATATTGATTTAATTCTTAAGTTATTTTCATGTACGTATGTAACTTATAATTCTAACTAATAATTTAAATACGAAAGTGAGTATGTTTGTTACGCTTTCTCGCCTAAGCCACTGAATTTATTTTAATGATATTTGGTATAGATAAAGCTTAAGCCCTTGGAAAGGATATACGCGACTTTTTAATCAGAATTTCAATGAGTTCCTCGGGGACGCTTATAAAGTCGCGGACAGCATCTAGTAAACAAATAAATAACAAAAACACTAGAGATAAATACGAAATAAATGTTTTATAGCAGTAAAATATTTCGAATATAGAGTTTGATTTAAGTTCACTCCGTGGAAATATAAATTATTATCAGTGTTTTCGCAGACACAGTCATGATAAATTATTTACTCCCAACATATTGATCGGTAAACATTTCACTTTAACACCATCACTAATCAATGGACCAAGTTTAAGATCTGTAATTTGTTCAAGTTAAACGTGTCATTACGCGCCTTTTACGTCGCTGGTGTAACGTCAGGGCCATCGGTCTCTTAGGACAAGGGATTCGCTTGGGATCAATTGGTTGCAACTCACTGAACTTTGCTTTTTTTCTCGCGGGTCAAAATGCTACAAAGAGCGAATCACATCACCATCATCACCACAGCTCATCTACAGCTCGAGGGGCTCCAGCCGGGTGATTAGGCCTTAGTCAACCACGCTGGCCCAGTGCGGATTGGTCGACTTCACATACACCATTGAATTTCTTCGCAGATGTATGCAGGTTGCCTCACGATGTTTTTCTTCGCCGTAGGAGCGTCAGACAAATTTTAATGTACATATGAAATTCGAAACGAAAAACACATTGTAGGTACATGACGGTCCCGATTAGAAGGCAAGTGCCGAGTTCACAGCGCCACCAACGCTCCTCGAATCACAACTACCCGGGAAATTAATAGGATCAAAGTGTATGCCAATCGATTAACTTCAGATGGTTGAAATTTAAGGTCTGTGTCTTGGACAGGGTATCTGAAACGCCGACCTTAAGTTCATTAATTCTCGTACTGAAAAAGTATATACATATACATGAAGAAATCAATATCCTCCTTTCTTAACTCTAGTTTCATTGATTATAATATTATTGTACTGATACATCAATTACGATTTGGAACTAAAATAAATGGTAAGGAAGAAACAAATTAACTATATTCGTACAATCAAATCAAAAATCCAGAAATCCAGTTAAGAACATATAATATATTATGTTCGTAACGATTTCTGGATTTTTTATTGATATATTTTTGACCTCCTCCTTTCTTTAGTATTCTTAAGCCAGAACTTCAGTTACTTAGTTTCAAACAACGTTTCAAACTTTTAACTTTAGAATATTTCAAGAAAAAATTCAACATATATGGTGCTGATGTCAAGATCTTCCTTTCATGCCGTTATCGAGGACTTATCCACCCCGAACGAAATATCGGTATTGATAAAACTTTATTAATTTCTTTAATTTAGTTAAGCCAAAATAGAATTAACTATCCCCTCTTTATGGAAATATGTTCAACTTTCTGTTCTATCTGCACATATTGGGCACTTTTCTTACAATTATTTCAACTAATTAATACTACTTGGAGCGAGCGGATAAAACTCTCCTTGTTTTATGCATTCCTAGTACTTTGACTTCTACACGTCTTTATGAATCTAGAGTGTAAAACCTCTTCATCGATTCTACTATCCTGGTACCTGGTACCGAGACATTCATTGAATTCAAAAATATTGTCATTTTTCAATTTGTTTAATAAGTTTAGAAATAATTGGAAGAAAAGTGTATAATATGTATGTAACTGGTGGAACAGGCTGAACATATTGGAATGTTCGTCTAATTCAGATTTTTTTTTTACCAATTGATTTTTTTTTACAATTCATTTAACATTTTTAAAGGAAGCACAATGTCACAAAAATACAATACATGTTTCAAATGTCTTCGTTGTATTCGGAGTCATCTTCAGTTTGAATTTGAACATTGTCCGATTTGAATACAGTAACTGCCCCCTTCCGACTCCAATACAGCGCCAACCATGCAATATCGACAACGAGTCTCTCTCGATTTCAGTTACGCTTGTTCGCGTCTCATAATTGAATGCGGTTTCCTGATCGCTTCATAACTCACTACTTCGCCATCTTGGGTCTTATTACACGAGTTTACATTCACACGGATTATTCTAGATTCCTTATTTTACAAGAGATTTTAATCTGCCTATTGATAAAGCATAACTTGATTGGAAATAAGATTTGGCGTCGAAATCTTGAGTACCTACATAATATAATTGCAATGGCCATTTAAAACACTGTTTTATGGCTGTTTTATAAACTTATAAAACTGAGGATGCAAAATTTTAAGCCTCTGAACTTTCTTTCCAATTCTAATCTGATTATGAACATTAATTTGTGATTAAACATTGTCAAAAGTTCTTGAGTTTCTAGTAATCTGCAGGCTTCCGGCTATTTTGTGTTAGACTACTAGTTCACATATATTTTAAAACAGAATATCAAATGACTTCAAGCCAAAGGTAGATTTTTTTTAAATTATTATCAGCCTTTTAAACTATCCGCACTGGGCCACCGTTGTTGACTAAGGCCTTATCACCCTAACATAGGGTAAGCTCGAGCCCCTCGGTGGGGACGTATATGAGCTGTGATGATGATGATGAACCTTTTAAATGATTTTAGTTAACTACATTGTCCTACCAACAAACGGACGTCGTCCGTCCATGCTAGAAGCAAAACTTAATGTCATGGCAGTACGATACAAATTCAAACGACATGTTATAAGAGAATACGTTTCTCTTGGATTTTGTATTAGGTCTGACGTATTCGTAAGTCAATGTACAAGAAGGTAATATGTAGAAAGAAACTGATGGCATGGGAGCTAATCTAGAGAAATACTAACGACCGGTTGCACCAAATTTACGTTTTACGATTTCGTAAAAGTAACAATATAAATACGTAAGAATTACATCATAATCTCGTTTCAATTGTAGTTTTATTTTATCCTTTACGTTTAAAAAGGTTAAATGTACGGCGCGAATCATATATTTAATAGTGAAACGATCCATTTTTTAGGTATTAAGTTGTTACTTTTTACGAAATCGTATAACGTAAAACTTGGTGCAATCGGCTGTTAGGATCTCTTCTTGAAACAATGATTAACGCATCTGAGTGCTTTGTAGTATACAGATGGAACAGAAGTTCATTTTAGTATTTTTTAGCCTATTAATCTCATTATTAAAAAACACCTGGAACATAATAGTTAATGTCTCAAGTCTTAATCCAACTAACGGTATCTAAACAGCTCTTCTAACTAAATACCTAGACTTTTCAATACTTGAACAGTCTAGTTTTGAGCTTCATTTTTTACTGCGTCCGTCAAGTTGGAGTGGAAAAGACACTAGACATGTACAATGTTTACATTTTTTGGAACCACTATTATCAATATTGATCGATCAATCGATATTTGATATTTTTAAAGTTTCAAGCTGCTAAACATATTAAAAATGAAGTGTGAAGAAACTGAAAAACTGTTTGACATTACTTCTAGAATTAAGGACATGAGCAACTCCGATACATATATTCACATCTGTTTATATAAAAAAAAAATGATAAATGGAGAAAAGGGGAAATAGGTATCTAGAGTCAAACTATTATTTTAAAACTAAAGCTTAAGTCAAAGAGCTCACCAGAAACGGATCCGCTCTTTCTAATATATAGCAAGTCGACAGGACCCGCCTTGAAAACGACGAGCGTAGAAGAACTTGGGCGTGGCTCAGTTGAATGTCCGTAACGGACATTTTCGCACCGTTATTTTCCTGAAAATAAAACCCAGTCATTATAAAGTTTCAAGGACCATACTTACATAATTTTAGTTGTCTGCTCGAGGCCGATAAGCCAGGTGTACTGTTGAAATCGTGAAGATTCAGAATGGACATCTGCTAAAACAAATGCCTGATCTCGTCACGGGGTGGACTATCTCAACGCCATCAAAGATTTACTCTCGATGGAAAAACGGTCATAGAAGGGTGTTCAGTACGCAGCCAGTCGTATGTAGGGCATAAAACCCCATTGTTCTAACCTCAAATAAACACAAGGGGGTATATACACGGTTATTTTTTTATCACCCTGGAAAATTTAAGGGACGCTTCACGACATGGTATTAGAATGATTTAAATATAAATAAAAAAAATAACCCCCCTCCTTAATTTTATATTAATTTTTTAAAAAATACAAAAAATGCTGCACTAGTTGTGAGCAGCATTTTTTGAGATTTTTTTATTTATTTTTTTTTTTTTGTATATTTTTTATTTCATTTTTTTTATTTTTTTTATATAATATTGGATGTGTCCTGAAGCGTCCCTAAAATTTTCCAGGGTGATAAAAAAATAACCGTGTATATGTAGGTACGCGATACACGGCTCTTAAGATAGCACTGAATATGCCTCAACCTACTCAAATATTGTCTAAAGACTCACTGGTAAGTGTCTGGACACAGCTTCTGAACACCGGCGACGGGAGGAGCGCTCCCCTTTCTGTAGACCACGTCGTTCAAAGCCTAGCAATGGAGCTTTGGTTCTCTTGTCTTGTTGGGAACACTAACACTAACACATACAAGAAGCCCTTTTTTAGGCTACCAAGAAACACCTGAGTTATATTGCGCATTAGAGCCACGAAAACTACGGCGAGAGCACTCGAAACATTACTGCGATCTATCACCGACCGATTCACACGCTATTGAGGAGACAGCGATTCACTGTTGAGGAGCGTGCGCTTATGCCTGCGCGCCTACCCTTTTGTTTCCAGCAAAGGGAAAGCATATATAGATTGAAGCATCAAAAGTCTATAGAGTACGCAGTGTTATCACTCGTACATAGAAGACGGGGTGCATTCTACTGCACAACTTTTTTGTGGCTTATCTTAAACACTGCTGTTCTGAGTAAGCAGGTTCCAGCCATGGTTGTAGCGACGCCAGACCAGTTAGAAGCTGTGTCTGCTCCTCCACCTACTGGTCGGTTTGCAAACTACCCGCACTTTTGCTATGCAATGCCGGATGAAACTTCACCTTGTCCAATCTCCCTATCTCTGTGACTACCCACCTCAAATACCACAGTTTCGGCATCCCATCTACTGAGTGCCAGGTCTTCGGCTCTCATCCAGCCATAGATGAAACGGCGCACGGATCTGGGCAGAGGCTGAGTCTGCTCGTCCACCCACACGTGGTCGGCTTGCGGTCTACCTGCACTCTTGTTGTTCAACGCCGCGCGGAATGCTGCAGGACCCTGTCAAACGTTTACATAATATTTACCTGCTTCTGATGGCGAAGCACGACGGACTTCACAAATATGGAAGGTTCTTAATTCTTTTTGCGAATAGTATAAAAAATGCAAAATAAGTTCACATCTAAGAATGGCGCCACTGTTTTAATTGTACTTTTTGTTTTACAAAACATTTTTCACTACATTTAGTTCGAACAACTACAATAGGTTGCGCGGCGCTCGACGTATGTGTCATTCATAATACTCACTGTGAGAAAAAAATGGCGGTTGCAAATAACGCAAATAACTTAATTGTTTTTGCAATTTACGCCAAATTTTCATGTCAATTCGCTTTCTTTTTCTTAAAAAAAAGGATGAAAAGCAGAGTGTATTTCTCGGTCGCAAAATTATTTCAGCCTTAGGCGACATACTTCGACTCCGCACTTAGCCCAAGATTCTACGTAAGAATCCGCCACTTGGCTTGGGATTCTATTCAAGCATCCTTCGCTAAGTTCTGGATTCAAACTAGCGCCCTCGCCTTAAAACATTATTTTGCTCCCTTGCCATACAATTCACTATTATACTAAACCTGCTCGGAATGTATGTTCTTAATTGAGCAATAACAGGTCAGAAAGTTCGATTTTATTGACATACAAATAAGCGAGAGAAAAAGTTGTATGAAAATCCATTGTTAACATGCTGAGCGGACAGAAAAAGTTATGGAAATTCATTGTTAACGTGAGTAAAGTATAAGGCACTATGTATCATTCGGAAGAAAGAGATTCTCAATTTGTTTGTGTGCATCGATCCACTCAACAACCGCATTCTCCCTCGGCCTCAGCGAACAATGTACTATTGGATAATATTTTAAAAATGTTGCCTACTGCTAAGGAAATACTCCATTTCACAGAAGACCGTGCAGAAAAAGAACCCCATTTTGTGTTTCTCGTCATTATGATTGTGTCATCAGTACTCTTGTGCTAGTGGCGTAGGGTTATACACGGTTATTTTTTTATCACCCTGGAAAACTTTAGGGACGCTTCAGGACAAATCCATTATTATATAAAAAATAACAAATATGAAATAAAAAAATATTTCAAACAAATCTCTAAAAATGCTGCTCTCAACTAGTGCAGCATTTTTTGTATTTTTAGAAAATTAATATAAAATTAAGTAAGTGAGTTATTTTTTTTATCATATTTAAATCATTCTAATAGCATGTCGTGAAGCGTCCCTTAGATTTTCCAGGGTGATAAAAAAATAACCGTGTATAGGTCGCGAAAAGCGTTATGTTATGGTCGTTTTCTTCGGTTCAAGAATGTTTGGGAACAGTCGTTCTCTCTCGCCGCCTAGATATGTCGTCCACCTGTTGGATGTTTCTAGACCTAAATTTGCTTACTAGCAAATTTTGGTGATTTTGTACTACGTACAATTATCACCAAAATTCAAAAATGACAGTTCTCTTACCAACCGTAGTTAGAGAATAAGCCTGCTGAGCGCGGCAGCCCTGCTGCTTTTTACACTCTGAGTGTGCGCGGAACGGTGGGTATCTTATAAGAATAATAATAATAATCTTCTGACCACCGGTATGACCTTCCTGCTCCATAAGTCTGGTAGTACCATGGAAGCAAAAAACTATAGACCCATCACGTGCTTACCAACAATTTATAAGCTCCTTACATCCATTTTGAGGCAAAAAATTTATGCACACTTAGTTGTGAACAAAATTTTGGCCGATACTCAAAATGGGTGTAGGGTTGGGTCCCGTGGTACTAAGGAGCTCCTCCTCATTGACATGATCATTAGCCAACAAGTCCGGCGGAGGAGAAGGGCCCTCTGCGCTGCCTGGATTGACTACAAAAAGGCTTATGACTCGGTGCCTCACTCATGGCTGGAGAGGATTTTAGATCTGTATAAAATAAATGCAGGTCTAAAATCTTTTCTAAGCACGTGTATGAGGCAGTGGGCCACAATTCTTTGTCAACCAGGCGGTGCATCGGGCCCCTCTGGCCCGCAGGACTTGATTAGGATTGAGCGGGGCATCTTCCAGGGTGACAGTTTGAGCCCTTTGTGGTTTTGCCTGGCCCTGAACCCTCTTAGCACGTTGCTGAAGGAGTCAGGATTAGGCTATCGGTTCCATAGAGGTGGTGAGGTCATATCTCACCTACTTTATATGGATAACCTTAAGTTATTTGCACATAAACGCCAAGATCTAATAGAACTGTTAAAAATAACAGAGGTTTTTAGCAATGCTATCAAGATGGAGTTAGGTGTGGATAAATGTGCGGTCGTGCATGTACAGCGAGGGAAAGTTGTAAATTCTGAAAATTTACAACTTTCAGAGACAATTACGCTGAAATCCCTCTCCGAGATCGAGACCTACAAGTATCTTGGTATGTCACAGTCATTGGGTATATCGGAAGTTGATATCAAGAAGACTCTGAAGGAGCGCTTTTATTGGCGTCTGACAAAAGTTCTTAACAGCCTTTTATCGGGTGGCAATAAAACGCGTGCCTTCAACGGATGGGTGATGCCTCTACTGATATACTCCTTTGGCATACTGAGATGGACTCAAACTGAGTTAGACGCTCTGGACAGAAAGGTACGTCAACTGCTAACATCTCATCGCATGCTTCATCCACGATCGTCTGTAATGAGACTGTACATCCCGCGGAAGCTGGGGGGTCGTGGCTTTCTAAACGCCAAGAACCTCCATAACCGCGAGGTGTATAGTCTCAGGGAGTATTTCCGAAACAACGAGAATAGTGTGCATCGAGAGGTAGTAGCAGTTGATAAAGGCCTCATGCCTCTCTCCATGGCGAACGAGAACTGGCGCAAACCATCGGTGCTAAGCACTGATGACCGGAAGGACGTATGGAAGAGCTGCACGGCCGGTTCTATCGTTCCCTTGCTGGGTCTGATGTGGACCAGCTGGCGTCAGTGAACTGGCTACGCTTTGGGGACCTCTTCGGAGAAACCGAGGGGTTTGCCTGTGCAATTGCAGACGAGGTTATCAAGACGAACAACTACAGAAAATACATCATGAAGGACGGAACCGTCGACATCTGTCGGGCATGCCACCGCCCTGGGGAGTCCCTTCGACATGTATTCTCTGGTTGTTCGCATCTTGCTAACAGTGAGTATTTACACAGGCATAACCAAGTAGCCAGGATCATTCACCAGCAGCTTGCTCTCCGATACGCCCTTGTTGAGACTGAGGTGCCATATTATAAATACACACCAGCGCCAGTTCTTGAGAATGGTCATGCCTTGATCTACTGGGACCGCTCTATCATCACGGACAGGTTTATTGCAGCCAATAAGCCTGATATCGTGCTAATAGACCGGCCCCAATGCCGGGTAATGATAGTCGATGTCACCATCCCCCATGACGAGAACCTCGTGAAAGCTGAGAAGGACAAGCTCAGCAAGTACCTTGACTTGGCTCATGAGGTTACCGCCATGTGGGATGTGGATTCAACTGTCATTATCCCGATAGTGGTGTCTGTGAATGGTCTAATTGCGAAGAGTCTTGACCAACATCTTGAGAGACTCTCGCTAGGCGGTTGGATCAAGAGCCTGATACAGAAGGTGGTAATCCTTGGCACGGCACGAATTGTCAGGAGGTTTCTCACTCTGCAGCCCTAACCATCGGTAGTTTGGGCACTGTCTCGCTGCCGATGGACCCGCTAAGTGTAGGTTTTTTTATAATATTTATATTTTTTATATTTATGTTGTAAAAAAAAATTATATTTAAGAAAAAAAAATTAATAAAGGACAATAATAATAATTTATTTAAAAGAAAGCGTATTACAACACCGAGAAAGAAAAAAAGCAAGCAAAGCAAGAAAGCGTACTACATCTTGTACCTAAACTCGTAGTGCTCGGTCTGCTTTAAGTGCTCTGCTTAACAATGTTTGAGAATGCTCGTTTTTTTCTGCCGCGTAAGTGCCACGTTCACCAGCTAGATGTTGTTGAACAATAACTTTGGTGCCACAAGTGTCGGGCCGCTGTCCGCCGCGGGTGGCGAGTAAAAATTACCGTGGTCAGGTCACAACGCTTACCGCTATTGTGCCTACAGGTGAGGTCAATTGCAACAATCGCCGTTGATATATGAAAACTCCACTTTCCACTTGTCGACTTTCCACTTTCCTCGCACTTACCAGACCCCAAAACTCCGGCTGAAGTTCATTGTCACGAAACTCCCTGAACGGGCACTCCGCCAGCTCCGTATCTAACACGTGATTGCTTCTATCTACATCTACACCCTTTTTAGACATTTCAGACTAATGATAATTTTCACTTGATTATTTAACACGAAACTATACTGAAATGATCTCTAATATAGGTTTTCCAACTAAATATTATTTTACAGATTTGTCAGTGTCATCGAAGCCACAAGGAATTGACAAGGAAGCCATCTAGCCATCGCTTTAGTCGTGATCTATAGATTTGACATTGATGTAAAACTCTGCATATTTTAGAGTTGCATTATAACTTTTTTTAACAACACGGTTATGGAATACTTAGCAAAGACCTAACAATATTAGGAAGTCCCAGGAAGGATTTTATTAATGCAAAAATCCCGATTATAACAAGATTTTACATAATATTTAAAAATAAAGTAAAATATTATTTAAAACAAAGCTTTTATGATCAAAAAAGAGGAAAATAAACTAAACGCATTTTTTATGATTATATAAAATCTTGTCGCAAGATTTACCTATTTAGATAAACAATAATATAATACTTATTCAACTTGATATTGATTGATAATTAAAAAAAAAAACTTTTTATAAATCCGGCGACAAGCTTTTATCATAAAAAATGTGTCTTAAGTTTATTTTCCTCTTTTTAGAGCATAAAAGCTTGTTTTACTTTATTTTATATTAGGTATATTTTTAATTTTCTGACATTCGCCATCTTGGTTTTGAATTTTTTTAAATAATGTACTGTTTTCTACAAGTCAAGCTCTTTCATCTGATATCCATATCGGGGAGGGTTGTACAAGAATTTGTGATAGCGGCCATGTTGGACTTTTGTTATAGTTGATAACCATATTACGGGGGCTGTACAAAAATATGTAATCTGTCATTTTGTTGCGGCGGCCGTCTTAGATTTCATTTTTTTTATTAAGTACTATGTTTTGCAAGTCAAGCTCTTTGGGTTTAACAAAAATAGTTATCTGCCATTTTGTTTCAGCGGCCATTTTGGATTTTTATGATAACAATTCTAGATGATTGCATTGTCATGGGAACTAAAGGCGTATATCAAATTTCAGCCCAATCGGACACTGCCAAGTGAGTCTAATGTAACTTGCAAGATTTGACCCAAACAATTTATTTATTTATTTCACTAAGCAAACTTAACAGCATATAAGTCCATTTGGTTTACAATCATAAAATTAAAAACATATACAGCCAATAATAAAGTTTGTCGAATTACAATTTACAGATGACGTACTTAATTATTTAATTAGTCTAATATTAAGAAAAGATATTAACGGATCTTGAGAAAAGTTCCAAAACATACATTAAAAAACAAGAATTAAATTACTGCCAAAACAGAAAATGAACGTTAGATTTTTATAATAATAGAAGAATGTGTGTCATTTTGTTGTGGATAACGTGTGAGAGTGAGTGTGTGTGAGACTACACTGACTGACTGTTAGAGAACTGGGGCAAATGCTTTAAGATACGGCTAACAAATTGGTTGCGAGTCAGAAAGAAAATTTATTTGTTAAACAAACAATTAAACCAATAATAAGCAAACGGGGGTTAGCGCTAGTTTTCAATTCGAACAGACCGCTGAGCTTCAATAAAAATCCAGTTCTAATTACAATTCAACTTTGGACAACATTGGTAAAGTCTGGCTAGCGAAAGATGATACTGACAGATATTTAGTTTTCTTTAGATGGTCACACTTAATTTCTATCAAATGTCAATAAATGACTTGTCAGTTTGGTAAACATCATTATTGTTTTTGTGATTTTAATCATTGAAAATGAAAAATCCTATTAAAATTGCAGCTAGGAAGTTAATATTTAAAATAATCGATAAATATAAACTGAAAAAAGAAAAAAATGGAAAAAAGTTAAAAAAAATAAAACAACAACGTTTACATGCTTTTTCGGAGGCCAATGGTTACCTAGTACAGCAAATTATCTTAATCGTTTTACATTTGAAATGGAGCTTTTGAAATCTGATTTTTATTACGATTTGTTAATGTAAGTAAGAAAAAACACGCTTAGAACGGACTGACAAAATTAAAGCAACATACAAAATTTCGTGTTTGTGCTTTTCACCGTGGAAGAATTCCCCCACAGGAAGCCTATTCTGGTTGCACCAGCAGCTCGGTGGTACCAGATTATTGCAAGATCCATTATCGTGCAAACTACATATATGTCCAAAGTTTCAATTCGATACAATGAATAGAAAAAGGTTAAATTCGAGTTCCAAGATTTAATTACAAATTGCTAATAGACCTATTAAAAGCGTGTTTATAAAAGAACTGGGCTCTAATTACTAATTATTAATCTTATTTTATTACTTTTATTTTTGTTTCATATTTCTTATCTAAACAAATTATTTATCAAAATACCTTTTCCTCATTATTTGCAGTAATACCAGCATATAATTAAGTAATTTGCCGTCATTTTTCAGTATCATGTTTCTCTGCGGCTGGCCAGACTCTATCACGATAATTTCTACATGAGTGTTGAACCGCAAGCGAAGCTGGATCGTAAACGTATGGAACTCTAGAAATGTCACCTAAAATTAAGTGTACCGTCGTGCTTCATTTTAATTAGTTTTCAATTTTCATGTATTTATCACATACAATAATTTCCTTCTTGAAAACTGTCAATAGTATTAAAATTAATTAACACGTATTATTTTTAACCAAAAAAAAAACGTTTGTGGAACGATAAGAATAGACTATTTTATGAAAGATATGGCTGTAACTAAGATTCCTTTGCCCACTCTTATTAAGGAAAACTTATATTTGGTCGGTGTAAAGGAAATTGTGCATAGGGTGTAAAGGAAAGGTTTTAAAGGTCAATGACCATGACCCCGGGGGTCATATACATGAAGGTCAATAACCTTAGAAGCTATTTATAATGTTCATGTGGCTAATAACGAGTTTGAAAATATTGTGCCATATTATCTTTAAAACTGATTTACCTACTCCTAAGTCCCGCGCGCCCTTTGCTTTACTTTGTAAGAAAAAATACACTTTTTTTTAATATTTTGCGATAAATGTTGCGTTGTATTTATGACACCTACTTTTTATGGTTGTTTCGTATAGAAAAAGCTAAAAATAATCGCATTTTATTCTTGTCCATTTTTTCTTAAATCTTATAGTTCGTGAGTAAATCAGAAAACCACAAGGGCTGCAGGACTAAAGTTTTTCGTTTGCCTAGAGCTCGAGCTGACGCTAAATCAGCTTCATGTGGCTTCATGGGCTGTTTCTAGGGCTAGGGGATCCTGGTGGACTTACTCAAACTATCTAGGTAAATCATATTATATTTTTAACAGAAAAACACACAAAGTAGCGTCGCATGAACTTTTTATTTTGACAGCGGTTGCGTTCTAACGCATCAAATCAAACGTCAAATCATTATTATCGCAATATAAAATGTCATAAAAGTTGTAGTTCAGTCGTAGTTCAATTTCAATCCAACTGCTTTGATTTATCGCAATTGACTTCCAGGGCAAGTTAAATAAAACCTTGTATAAGGTGGTAGTTATGTCATTCACGCGCGCGTAATGAAGTCTCAGAAATTTCCGAATTGAATGTTTTGTCTTCAGTCATGACTTCAATGTGAAGCATGCAAGGTGTAGGACCTTTCATTTGTTTGTACACGACCTACACTCACACAGATCCACCAGGTCAGGCAAACCTTTTACTAATTTTCACACAATTATTCCCACTGTGTGTGTACACGTTTTGGATTATAGTCTTGTTTTTATTTAAGACTAAGTCAACAACCAAGCATACTGCTCACCTGATGGTAAGTGGTAATAATTACCTAAAAGTACACGTTGTTTCTGTGAGCTTCTCAGCAAATCTGCGACTCCCACAAGAACCACAGTGTACGTTGCCAACTTGTGACGTAAGATGTAAAGTCACGGTACCCAGTAACTTCACTGCCTATATGCCATATGCCATATCTTACCCTTCAAACCGGAACACAACAATGCAAACACTGCTGGTTGGCGGTAGAAATCGGTAAGACGGAGGTACCCAAGCAGGCGACTCTGGTACAAAGTCTCCCTTCGGTATAAATTCTTGTTTAGAATTTATTGTAAACGTTTGATATGTGAGTTATTATAATATGTGACTAATAAATAAAATTAAATAGTGTACATACGTATTTTATGTTCTAGTCTTGTTTAGAATACTTGTCATAAGTAAAATTAAAAAATACATGAACGGTCATTCAGGATTATTTCAACGAGAATAATTATGTCAAAGTAAATATTAATAAGTCCGTTACGAAACACCAAATAAATATTAAACTGATCCGATATCGACTGACATTTTTCAATTCGGTCTTCGGCGAGCAAGGTTATTGCACAAAAAATGTAGTCACGGACGTTCAGAATTAAATGAGTTAAGTTATTGGTCGGCGGAGTTACTTGGTGTTCCTTTGCTCTAGGCATGCAACTCACCTGATGGTATGTAACGATAAGCCGAAGAAAGAAGCTACCTTCATCTGGACTGGGGAGTCCAGGTGAACAACTTGGGAACTGGTGTTGGCGACCAACTTGCGAACTGGCTATCTCACCTCTGTCGGAATACAACAGTGTTACACAAAATATTAATATGGCTCTGAAACCCTATACTACCACAAATTTAATCAAGCAGAAAAACCTCTGCCTATAAGGAAGATCAAACACCGGACCCTCAGATCAATGCCCGGTAATCTGATGGATTACTAAAATACGGAGGCTGTATATGCCGATAAACTCATTTCTTATTTACATAAATATGATCTTTTCTAAAATGGTGGCTAGGCACCCAGATTGGATATATTTATGCGTGGGTGGGTATGTGTCAAAAGGACAATTGAATCGGCCTAAAAACACAGGAAAATTTTGTGCTATATTCATATAGTTTTTTTTTTCAGTTTTAGATTTAGTATGGTTTTTCCCCTATTTTCTCCCCAATATGTAACGTTATTTTTATTCGTATATTTGAAGTAAGTTTAATTTTATTATAAGAATTTATAGCTAGTTTTAGTTTTGTTGTTTTGAGCTGTGTACATATGTTTTGTTTGCATCCCAGTTCAATACCACGTAAGTTATATTTAAGCCTATGTTATGGATGTGAGCTGTTTGTGTATCAAATCATAAATAAATAAATAAAATAATTATGCTTGTCTATGATTAAGTCAATAATATCATTCGCAAAATGCCTATGTCTTGCAGTGAACGGGAAACTGGCCTGATGTAATATTGTCTCTTAATTTCACTAGACTAGAACTATACACTTTGAAATGTAGCAAACTTGATCGCTGGGAACTATGGTATATTTGAAGTAGTGAAGTTCAACTATTTATTGCAAAAAATTATCCATAGCACAATGGTAGTACAAATGATTTTGCGAAGACGAGCTTATCCCTGTATGAGATTTCTTCCAGCTAACATTTGACAGAATACTTTTATTTGATAGGTTTGAAGTTATTGATGTAGGGGTTTTGATTTAAATCCTTAACGATCTAATCCACTTCACTTTGTCTGGTGCCACTGCATGTCTCGTGCTAAGTAAATAAGTCTACAAAATACATAAACTACATATACTACATACCTAAATAAAATAAATATATCGACCTGAACGAACCAAACCTCAGCCTTACACATTTCGCACACAGCGTGTTCTCACACGCGAGCGTTGCATTGCCGCAGGCTTTCACGGTAAACGAGTTGCCTACTTCCTGTAAATGTTGCTCTATATCCGCCTACGGTCAGTTTAGTACCTCGACCAGTTTGATTCTCTCTATGACAACTCCATAACGAGAGGCTCAAACGCCTATTAACAATGGAACATGTTCCAAAAGAGCTTTGTGTTGACCTACAATAAGAACTTTGGTCGACGTTCGTTCTCTTTTCGTAACACAGCTGTTATGTAAGCGAATTTGTTTTGCTGGTACTCGATCTGTTTTTGTGATTATTTGAATACAATATTTAATTGACCATACGAATATTTACATATACGAGTATAATGTGTTTGAGCAGGTAAAATTATATTTATGAGTGAATTTTTCAGAAGAGACTCACAAGAGACACGATGTTTCTGAGCTACGTATAAAAAACCGGCCAACCGGACTCGTGGACCGAGTTTCATATACACTTATCTTTGCGGTTTTCATATTTTTCCTTAATATGTGATATAAGACCTCGTTTCTCCATGTTTCTAGGTCAACGGGAAGTAGCCTATAGGTTTGATACACTTGTAAAATCGCAAAATTTGCGAAAAGATGTGACATAAACCGTCATATCTTTTTGATTACATTGACTTACAAGTATGATTTTTTACAGCTGGAAGAGATCGTAGAGCGGAGTATTTGATTTCGGTGACCTGAACAAACGGAATCCAAAAAATGGAAACAAATTAAAACACACCATGTATAAAGTGTTTTCCTGTCTTAAAAGGTAAGAATGATTGTTAATGAGTAGGTACCTATATAGCAAACCTTTCGGCAAAGATGTATCAGTATCGGGTACAAACTACACAGGCCAATGGTACACCGGCCGCCCGTGTAATATTACAAATACAAGTACAAAGCCCGTCGTACAAATAGCATGCAACAAGGGAATATAGGTAATTGGTACCACACCAACAAGTGATATGGGAGTTCGTACATGTGGCCATTCGATAAAATGGTCCATCGATCAAATACACCATCAGTTAAATAGCTTTTCGATGATATAGCGTTGTAGAAATGGGCTTCGCAAAAATGTCTTTCGAAAATTTGTCGGTAACCCCATGAAAATTCTTAGATTCGGTGCGTTTCGCCACTACACGTGGCATCTTCAGGATGTTGTTCTTCGCTGTGCTCCAACGACACAACGCTGAGGTAAGAATGGCAAAGATGCATTATCTGATAGCAACACCAATGATGTGGACATTAGAAACCAAAAAATTCGCACCTAATGTCTGTCTGTTTACGCTGATAAGGGGCTTATGACCTGTTATAGCCTAGGAAGTTCTACAAATTCAAAAATCTTTATTTAACATAGGCCTTTACAGGCACTTAGCAAATTATTCTAATTTAAATGTAGGAAACATGTTTATTTAACCTTAACTAAAAATAAACTAGGAAAGAAAAAAAAGTAGAATTTACACCGTGTAGAAAATGTGAAAAATAAAAAGTAATCTTCTGTAACTAAATAGCTAGGTATTCTTGTTTGATTTTATGTATGTATATAGCCGCAAAAAAATGGCCGCAAAATATAATTCAGTATTTACAGATAACCGTATTTATATGCTGTAGTAAACTGTAGCAAAGTAATTTGAATAATTAACAAGGCGTCCGAATTTGTTGCCATCGCATATTCAATTAGCACGATTTAATTATTAAATAGCAATTACAATATTAACCGCTTGTTGGTTCAGTGGGACAATTTGAAAGTGCTTCATCGAATATACAGTTTTATATAGAAAGTATAATTAATATAATGATTAGCGTGATATATGATTAATATATCACGATGTGATCCATCCACGGTTGATCCATGACTTCACGGACAGCCTGTATAACCGCCCCCATGGTCTAGAAGTTGGGATTTTGTTGATCTGATGGTCCGGGATTTGATTCCCCATGCGGCGATAAGTTTCTGTGCTTGGTTTGATCTTGGTTTGATTGGTTTGAAAGCTTCTAAGTTTTCCCAGATATCACCAGCTCAGCTAAGTATGTCGCCATAGCATTTATGTTGGAACCAATTTCTTAGATGTCGAGGAGTCCAGTTGTAGCTTGCTTCCATTTTCAGACTTATCGTTGGCAATGGATTTTTTATTTATTTAAAAGACTTTTCTGCATCGATTCTGGATTTCTGCATTAAGAATTAATCAAATAGGTGCACTTAGCACTACAAAAATATTTTAAAAATACAAAAACCGACTTTAATAACACAAAAAAATGTAAGAATAGCAACATCAACATTTTTTATTTTGAAGTCTGTGATGCGAATGATCCATGTTCATGAGTTAAATTTGGCACCGACTTCAAAATAAAAAAACGTGTTGTTGGTATTCTTACATACTTTTTTGTTTTTGAATTCAGTTTAATTTTTCGTTTTTTATTTTATATTTTTAGTAAATTTAATACCACCTCACCGAAGTAACTTGAAAGAATACAACTGAGTTTCAATACTATTGACCCTCAGTTGTATTCTTACTCAATACTTACGTGCCTTTGTATTTAAAAAATTAACCTCTAACAAAAATCAATAATACTCTTACCATCAGCTTGGCACATGCCTACCAGACGCAACTACCTGAAGTGCCTCAGAAAAAGCTTGAAACACATTGGACATGCCTATAAAATTGGTTTTTCCTCGACTTTCCTGGGATCTTATCATCAGATCCTGACTTTAGTCACAATGTAACCAATCGGGAAGTGTACGCTCTCAAATATAAAAAATCCAAATCCTTGCTTAATATTATAAACGCAAAAATTTGTATGTATGGATGCTTGTTACTCTTTAACGCAAAAACTATTGAATGGATTTGGATTAAATTTTGTAAATTTTTATAGGTGTGTTACGACACGGTCTAACATTTTATAGGCTACCTTTTATCTCGGAAAAGTAAGTAGTTCCCGCGGGAAAGTAGATTTACAGTTTTTTTTAGAGGCTGAGTAACGCCAACCACAGTATGACACCTGTCTCAAGTACTTTAGTACTATTATTTATTCTGCAGAATAAATAATAAGTACTAAAGTACTTGAGACAGAGTTTCTACTGGATTACGGGCGCGGTGCGCTATTGAAATTGAGTGAAAAAATCAAAATATTTTTTTAAAGAAACCAGTAACTTATTTGAAGATATGGAACATCAATATTATCAAATTAGGTGTAACGAGTTAATTCCCTGAAAATCGTTAAAAAACCTTTGTTAATTAACTCGGATTTTCTTCTGGAAGCTGTTTTTGGTGGGTGTCTTTGGCAATTTTTTTACCGAAAAATTTTTATTAAAAATTGTTTTGCGGACATGAATATTCTCAGAAATATTTTCAAGAGTAACATATATCTTTTTACTAAGTTATATTAAACGGGTTATGCTAAAAAAAAGTTTTGAGTGGGGCTCGATTAGTTCAGCCTCTTAAGGCGAAACAGTTCGCGGGCGCAGCTAGTCGATTAATAAATTACAAAGTTATGAGTTAGCAAACATAAATAAGGGTTTCCTTCGATTGTCTTGGGATCCCGTCACCAGATCCTGACTTCGGTTACAATCCGAAAGATTTTTATTGATGTTTCTTTAATGATTTATTTATTTCTCAAAAGAAGAATTTTCCAAACCAGTTAGAGTTATGGTAACTATTATAAAAAATGATACAATTGAATTGATAACCTTTTTATAAAATCGGGTATAAACCATTATTATCAAGGGAGATCCAAACATAAGAGCACAGCATAGCCTGGCTGTGAACAGTTTCGGCGATATAACAACGCCCTGTCTCACGCATAGCTGAAGCCGTATTGGTTTCAAGTTTTGTCCTTTTTGATTCAGTTCCTATGGATGACTGTACAAAATCTGTCCAATCAATAATATTTGTCATAAAAAGAATCTGCCGTATCCAGAATCTGCCCAAACCAGAATCTGTCCTAAACCGAATAATCCGCAAAATCACCCGCACCACTGTCGTTTGTTTATCAAAGTTCACTCAGGTGCAGTATAAAGAACATTAGATAAAATTTTCTCATGGAATGAATAATCACCTCATCATCATCCTTCTTTATTCCACTTTTATTTATTTTTATTTATTTAATAATTTATTGTACACTAAAAATATATGTAGAAATATTACTAAGTGAAGACAGTACAAAAGGTGAGCTTATTTCACATAGAAATCTCTTCCAACTCACCCGCAATGGGAGAAGTGCATAGATATATAAGATGTCCGCGTACAATATAAAAAAAAAACTAGTAATGAAATAAACTGCATACATACCTAAATATTGTAATGTATAAATAATATATATACATATATATGTTCTATATATATAACACCAAGAATAAAATAGCTTCTTATGGATAACCAGGATAAACGAATTTAAATTTGTGACAGATAGTGCTCCCTCAAACGCCTTCTGAACGAAATCAGTGTTTGCACATCTCGCACTGAAGACGGTAATGAGTTCCACAGTCTAGCAGCGTGAACAGTGAAAGAGTATTTCAGAAAATTCGTCCGAAAAGGCTGGCAGGTATACTTTAGGAGTGTGCGTAAATGAGGTCTACAGAGCGTATGAGGGGAACGAGCATACTCAAAGCGCTCACGAAGATAAGGTGGATATGTAGGGTTGTGTATGATATTAAAAAGAAGAAAGAGAATACGAGAGTTTCTACGAAGTCGGATAGGAAGCCACTTAAGTTGTGTACGAAATTTGGAGATATGATCATACTTACGCAACTCAAAAATAAAACGAATACAGAGGTTTTGAAGTATTTCAAGCTTATCTAATAGTTCCTCTGTAATATCCAAATAACAAGCATCAGCGTAATCCAAAATTGGAAGAATTAACGTCTGTGCCAGAGATATTCTTGTCGAAACTGGTAGATAGTACTGCAGTGACTTAAGAGTGTGAAAAGAATGAAACACTTTCCGACTAACCTCATTCACTTGATCCCTCCAGCTCAGATGTTTATCAAATATCACGCCAAGATTTTTAGCCGAATCAACAAAAGGAATTACAGTTCCGTCCATAATAACAGGAGGCAACGAATCTAAGTTAAGTTGGTTTATCATGTACCTACTGCCAATTATCAATGCTTTAGACTTCAAGGGATTTACCAGCAACCCATAATCCTTAGCCCATTCCGATACACCTCTTAGATCCTGGTTAATCGCTAGGATGTTGTTAACGGCTTCAACGGCAGTAAAGTGACGATATAGCTGCAAATCATCTGCATAGAGATGATAGTGAGATGAAATCACCTTAGTAACTGTGTTGATGAAACAGGAGAAGAGAAGCGGTGAAATGATTCCCCCCTGTGGGACACCAGCTGACAGCTACCAGCTTCGGGTGATAAGTTGAGCGAACGGAGAATACCAAGGAGAATATCGAAATCAACCGAGTTAAAAGCGTTACTGAAATCCAAAAGCAATAGCAAAGTCAGGGACTTATTCTCCATGGCCAACCTGATGTCATCGGTTACTTTTACCAATGCAGTGACGGTACTGTGACCAGGACGAAAACCAGATTGGAAGGGGCCAAGTAGATTATTAGAGGACAAATAGGATGATAGTTGTTTGTGCGAGAGGTGCTCGAGGACTTTAGAAAGGAAAGGTAAGATAGATATTGGGCGGTATTAAGAGACCGATGTGGGGTTAGATGTTTTGGGTAAGGGTATAACATGGGCTAACTTCCAAGCAGAAGGGAAAACATTGTTTGAAAAAGAAAAATTAAATGTGTGTGAGAGCGACGCAAATTTCAGGAAGAATATGGATAATCATTTTAGAGCTTATCAAATCATCACCACAAGCAGTAGAAGATATAGCCAAAATCGCCTTCTCAATATCATCGTATGAAACAGGTTTAAATAGGAAAGGGGTACAAGAAGGCAAAGGAAGCTCCGATAATTCTTTTAAGGTTTTCACCTTGGTGCTGCTGTCCAAAGTTGTGGGTGGCGTGGAGAAATGTCTGTTAAGGCTGCAAGCATCAAGGTCGCAGGAACTCTGATAAATGTGTTTACCTATGCCAACGGATTTTAGAAATTTCCATATATCTGAGGGAGATTTTCCAGGCAGAGACTCATGAAAGTAACTTCTTTTTGCATCTCTACACAGATGATTGCAGCGATTATGAAGCATTTTGAAACGTGCCAAATTACCATTCGTTGGGAAGCGTTTCGAACGACATTTTGCGTTGTCTCTTTTTTTCATAATTTCCTTTATTTCAGGAGTGAGCCAAGGTGCAGGGCGATGCTTTATTCTTACTCGCTTCAGCGTTGCATGCTTATCATACAAATTTAGAATGATAGCGTTAATGGCAGATACCTTGTCATCAATAGAGTTAGCGCTATCGATCAGAGACCAGTCAACGAGAGATGCATCATGCTTTAACGATTCTACATTAAGGGCTTTAAAACTACGAAAGCAGCGATATTGTTTTTTACGTTTAGGTGGTCGAATTTTATACGTAGCGTATATTACATCATGATACGAAAACGGGGCAGTTCTCTGACCATATGTGACAACTCTGGCTGCGTTTGACGTCACTATTATATCTAAAAGGGAGGGCGCACAGTTTGGGAAGAAGTGAGTGGCAGAAGATGGGAGGATATGTAAATTAAATGCTGCAACAGTATCACGCAGGAGAGCAGCTCTGGCATTGTTTTTAATGAGACATGTATTAAAGTCACCTGCAAGAATGATATCTGAGTATTCAACACATAGTTCGCCCAGCAGCTTTTCGAGGGTAGGAAAATAATGTATATTGGACTATAAAAGACGCCTAGCAATATTTTTCGGTGGTTGCTAGTGACCTCAATGAAAATATATTCAGCAGATTCACTGTATTGTCTGGGCGAGGAACTCACTACTTTATAAGATTTTTATCTATTTTTACATTAATTTTTCCATTCATCTCTATCATAGAGACTTCTTCTCAGCACAGACATTCATCGCAGGCATATTATTTTTCTTCACACAATCCACCCATCCTTTGTGAGGTCTTCCCCTATCTTTATATCCGTCCACATTTCTGTACAGAACTCTTCTGGGAATATGACTCTTAACCCTCCTCATCCCATATCCATTGCCCATACCACTTTATCTTATTATTATTATCTCCTCGGTCACTGATGCTACTTTTAGATTTTCGCTTATTCATATACTAGCTGTGCCCGCGAACTACGTTTCGCCATCAAAATACTTAACACAGTGTTTAGTTTTTTCCTCCATTTTATTCCATAATGATTCAACTTTATTCTGCCTTTCTTGAGCATCGGCCATTTCGAAATTAGGACAATTTTCGTAGGTTCGTAATGCTCTTTTTCTAACAGTCCACAAAATTAAATACATTACATATTACTATAAACACTAAGTATTATTATTGTTTTAGAGACATTATTGATATTAATAAATTCTTCTTCAGTAGAAAGAACTACACAGTTGCAAGAATAATCTTTATCGTATTCATGTTTCGAATTAAAATAAACAATTGTTAATAAATTAGAACTGTATACGAATAAAGTTTAGATGTTATAATGGGTGTTGGTAACACCAACAAAATATATTTTTGGATATGACAACTTGGCCAATTTTGACTGGTCGTACAGTAAGCTCCTTGTCAACCTATACTGTTTGACCTTTGAACCGTTCTTATGTCGCTCGTTATACTGGCAGTTTTCGTAGAGTTAATGTATAGCATGAATGGGGGGGTTACTGTATAAATACGTTTTCCGTATTCGATATCCGATCACGGAATACAGATACGGAGTTTCGTGAACGTAGCGCAGACGTTCGTTTCTTCTCATTCGGGATTTCTACCATTCTACCTAAACGTACGTACAGAACGTGTTCCGTTCGTAATAAAAACGAACGTGTGCGGCAGTCAATGAGTATTTTGTATAGATTTGATGCATTCGGATTCAGAAAACGAATGCAAAAAAACTTATTTATGCGGTTAGCCTTAAAATGTATTGAGACTTCCGTTTTTGTAACGTGTACTGTGCGATATAGTGTTGCTGGCATAGTTCGGTTAGCAAACTCGCCGTGATGACTAACATCCAACACACAAACTTGGAGTTATCGTTAGTTAGTTCACGATCGTTGCATTATCACGGTCTCGAAGGACACTAAACACAGGTAACATCTAACATCGAACATCCAATAGGCCCCGAAGCGGTTCTCAAACTTTTTTGGTGACGGAACCCTTTTGGAAAGCGAAATACTTGACGGAAACCTAAAATAAAACAATCGTTTTTAAAAGTGTATTCTTTATTAATAAGCATAATGAAAGTACGACCAGAGAGGGTGTTTAGATTTTTCTAAATTATTGCGGAACCCCTTATAGGGGTAGTGTGGAGCCCTAGGGTTCCGCGAAACACACTTAGAGCATGGTTGCTCTAGGTACCCTTCAGGGCCTACTTTCATTTAATACCCCTATTGCTGGGTTTGAAAAGCAACTGTTATCCGTCTTTTTTGAGCGGCGGCCATGTTGAATTTACGTTAATGTTGCTACGTTCATAGTGTTCTACTGATCAAGGCCTTTCATATGATACCCATATTGCTGGGCTTAGAAACGAAATTTATGAGTTTTTTTTTGAGCAGCAGCCATATTGAATTTTGGCTATTTTCCTAGGTTCATAGTGCTCTACGCTTCAAGGCCTTTCATTTGATACCTAAATTGCTAGGTTTGGAAACGAACTTTTATCCACCTTTTTTGAGCGGTGGCCATGTCGAATTTACGTCAATATTGCTAGGTCCATAGTGCTCTACTCTTGAAGACCTTTCATTTGATACCTACACGCAGAGAAATTGGTGACAAACAGAACTACTGAATCGAATTGTTAAATTAGGTTACAACTTTTCTAGTGTGAAATACTTGGTCCTTGTTATCTCTACGACTTAATATTCACTTTTACAAATCGTATGTTTCATTATATTATTTGATTAATGTAGCTCACAAAAAAATATTATTGAACTAAAACATCAATAATTATTGCATCTTTAAAAATAATTATGTTAGTATGTATTTAATGTATTGTATGTACTAAGAAACAAGGATTCGCAGTTACTAAATGATCTAGTTCCGGTTAAGGATGTACCATGTTACTGATGGACTACGAGTGTGTCTGTAATCAAAACAATAATCTTTTTATTACAACTACATTATTGTTTGCAGTACGTGTCGTTCTAAGTGTCGTATAATATTCGTTTAATTTGGTTTACTTTTGAAATAGTGTTATGGCTTAACAAGAATATTATAGTAAAAACCACCCCGGAAACAGTAAACGGTACAATGTATGTATTAATCCGTGCTATTCTGTTAGCGTGTTTCAAAATATTTAAAATAGTAATGTTAAAATAACAATCGAGGTGGTATTCATAGCTAAGTATCTTGTTCTGTTTATTTAAACTGTGTTTTTGTAAACAATCGAAAAACTGGCATGACAAAACGATCAGTATTCTCGTATTACTCCTAGCGGAGCAGCCGCCCGCCATTGTGGATTATGTTTTCGACCGCGCTGAGCGCTCACTCAACTCAACGTACTATTGCTAATTATGTGAGAGTTTGCTTATTAAATTTGTGTGATGTCTGATGACATAGATGGAAGTATCCTACAGTGATTGCAGCAGTGGGGTTTACCTCAATATATTGATACTTTTGAAGGTAAGTTGGTACCTTGGTATAACAATCTTCTTGTTTTGTGGTATTCATAGCTATTATTCAAGTTAATTAAGTAGGTAAGTGGGTACATTAATGACTTTATAAGTTTACAGTCAAAGTTTTGAAGTTATTCGTGGAATTTCATTTTAATAAGGAAACGCGATAAATTATTAGCTAGTAGGTAGATACTTTCTTTGACTGACACAGTCATATTCATATCTGAATCAGTTTGGCACACAGGTCACCGAATGTGTCAGCTCAGCTCCAAAATAGGCGAAATGGATAACTAGTCAATAGGCTTGTTTTATAAAACCTAGGTTACCAAGTATTGAACCAAAACATCAATAATTATTGCATCTTTAACAATAATTATGTTAATATGTATTTAATGTATTGTATGTACTAAGAAACATGGATTCGCAGTTACTAAATGATCTAGTTCCGGTTAATGATGTACCATGCAGGGACTGTTTACCGGTATGAATACGAGTATAACATTTATCTGTATGACGTCATTTAAATAAATTTCGGTAGTAGTTTATTTCAGTACAGAAATTATTTTGCTGTACTTAATTTTTTTTGTACTTTAATCATAATTGTACAGATATCATTTAACTCTTATTATTTAAAATACTGAAATAAAATCAAACCATAATGGGTGGGACGAGGGCGGTCCTTTACGTTAGTTCATCTTCACGTGTCTTCGTGCCTTTCACAATTTGTGTGGTTAATGACACGTATTTATTGCTTTATTGGTTTGTATATACCGACGAGTACATAAAATTGCAATACAATTATATTTTTAAAATGGAGGAAGATAAACACCAGCGGTTAAAGGAGTGCATACGTCACGATTTTAATTGTTTAGGACAATGACGAGATATTTAGGAAAATGATAATGCTCATGAGTCTAGTTTTATACTTATAGAATACGCAGCTAAATGAAAATAAAAAGAATTTAGTATCTAGGTAATAATTTTATTTGGTTTAAAGTATCACAATGACCGTCAAAATATTAATATAAGTCGAACTTTTTAGACTTTTATAAACCTAATTGCTTTATTCAGATCTTAATAAAAGTTAATCGTGGTAGGATTGTCGTGTAGGATTGAATTTTTGTTATACATTAACAAATGTATAACAAAAAAACCAGTTTACCTTGATTCTAAATAATATATATTATTATATATCATTTTATATTGAGATCTTATACAAATCATCCGTTATAACCAAAAAACTAAACGTAGTCATTTCTTTCATTTCCATAATTAGAAAACTTACTAATTTTTTACTCAATATGATCCTCGTTTATAAAAGAATATGCAGTCATAACAACTGTGATATGATATGATCAAAATAATGGTAAACATAAGTACCGTTTTTGTGTATAGGTATATGTTATTTTTTGTAATATATTTTATCTTGTCTGCACATTCTACGCTGTTCGCATATTGCAAATAAAAATTATTTGTTATCTCAATATCCGATGCTTTCTTACTTTTTTCTAATTGGTTTCTCTTATCAGAGCACATGTATTTGATTGTGAACTTAATGAGCCTACATTTTGATTCTGTAAATTTATTACTCTGTTAGGAAATTAAGTACCTAGATTTTGTAGTCTTTTAACAGTTGTATTCTTCTTTGTATCTTTATATTGAATAGCTGCACTTTTTACTTTTAAATGATCCTTCTTTATTAACTAGGTTGCTATCCTAAGAATTACCCGCACCTTGCTCACTAGCAACTGCTTTTACTTTAACTGCTTTGAATGTTGATTGTTTTCCTTTTTTCGTTGTATGTTCCCCTAATAGAAAATTATCACTATTATACTTTGTTAACTACATATAACACTTAATCTTATCCCACGCTAGGCGGGGTTAGTACGCTATATTTTTTTCTCCCACTAACTTCTGTTATTCGTCATACTTACATTTACTCCTTTTACTTCATATCATTCCATCCATTTCTTCACGCATTGTATTCATTTATTCTTTGGTCTCCTACCTGCACATCCATTTACGTTCATATTCACTATCTTCATTTACATGGCATTTTTTCCTCCTCAACCCAAACCATCTTAACCACTCCCTAATCTTTTCTGTATTCGGCGCAACTTTCAAACTTCCTTTAATATTCTCATTTCGTACTTTATTTCTTGTCACCCCTATGTCCATCTTAGTATTTGCATTTCATTAACATGCACTCTTTTTTATCCTTCTTTTCCATTACTTACGTATAATAGTTACCTATCCTATAAATACATTCTAATAAATGTACTAGCTGAAGAAATTATTTATTTGTGGAATTCCCCTTTCACTTTTTGCGTTGCTCTTATATTGCGCGAGGGCTTTTTGCTGAAATTTTTTCTTCTTTCTTTTTTAATTATTTCTGTCTCTTTTTTCTTTTTCTACAGTTAGCAATTCAGGATCATTTTTTCCTCAGGACAATAACTTATTGTTCTGAGATTTTTTATTTCTGCGTACCGTCACCTTTGACATAGGTTTTCAAAATCAAATCAAAATATTCTTTATTCGAATATGATTTCATAGAAAGCTCTTTCGAATCGGTCATTTAAAATCATAATCCATTTGATACCAATTTCCAAATTCACCATTTAAACACAAGAAATAACAACAAACTTACCTTTCCGACGTACAGGCTTTAAAAACTAAATGCTTGTTTATGGGGAAATGTATAACTATTTATAATAATATTCCATAAAGTGTTACTGATTTGCATTTCATAAGTTTAAAGCGCATGTAAAAATACTCATAAATTGAGCAAAGGTTATTAATTACTTATTATAAAGTCAACGATTATTAGAATGATGCTAATGCCTGGTGTTAATTTGTAGATATTATTAGTTTTATTGTTAAGAATTGTTGTATATTAACTATTTATGTAAACAAATATTGCTGTGTGTGGTATTGATACACCCTTTTGTAAATGTTGGTACATTTCTGATGTAGCTGTTAAGTTCCTTGCGTCCATTCTTCTTATCAGCTAAAAGATGTCCTGATTGGGTATTCAGGATATCTTTGACTGTTGAATGGGTATTGAGGACTTTCTATACTAGTAGTATTCCATATGACATGACACTGTGAAAATAACTAAAGTAAATCAATGTTGCCGTTTCAACATCAGTAAGTTGTCTTGTTTTTTACTGCATTTGCTGCAGAACTAAGTCTGTTTGCATAGGACTCAATATGTGGATCCCATTGCAACCTTGAATCTAGTGTAATACCCAAAAATTTGTAAAGTCGATGAATTCAACAACTTAATTATTCATTTCTACAATAGTATCCACTTTCCTTACATTTGGCAATGAGAACTTAATACATTTAGTTTTATTTGAGTTTAATGATAAATTGTTCATTGTGAACCAATGCAATACTCTAGAGAGAGTACTATTTACAACGTCAATATTTTTGTTTCCTCTGTCAATCTTAAATATTAAAGAAGTATCATCTGCAAATAGTACTGTATCGCAAAGATTATAAGTGAAATGTGGGAGGTCATTTAATGTAAATTAGGAAAAGCAATGGTCCCAATATCGATTCCTGAGGCACACCCATAATTATAGGTGCACCAGCAGACTCAGTTTTATTAATAACAACTTCATCCCAAGAATTCAATATGTGGATCCCACTGCAATCTTGAATCTAGTGTAATACCTAAATATCGATCTAATTGTAGAATCGATGAATCCGACAGTTCGATTAATCATTTCCACAATAGTATCAACTTGTGTTGGCAATGAGAATTTAATACATTTAGTTTTATTTGAGTTTAATGATAAATTGTTCATAGTGAACCAGTGCAATACTTTAGAGAGAGAGTAATATTTACAACGTGAGTATTTCCGTTTTCTCCGTCAACCTTGCTCACTAGCTGTAAGGAATAATATTAAAGAAGTATCTTCTGCAAATAGTGCTGTATCGCACACATTGTTAGTGAAATGTGGGAGGTCATTAATATAAATAAGAAGAGCAATGGTCCCAATATCGATCCTTGAGGCACGCGCATAATTATAGGTGCACCAGAAGACTCAGTTTTGTTAATATAACAACTTTCTGAACCCTATTAGACAAATAAGACTCAATAAGTCTAATTGCTTCTTCAGAGACACCATAATGCTTGAGCTTATTATAAGAGTTTGGTGACCAACGCAGTCAAAAGCCTTTGATAGGTCACAAAATATACCAATTACATCTTGTCTTGTCAATACCAGTTACACTCATTATAATATTGCCTTCCGTCAACAGTATACCGATTTGTACTAATTATTAAAATGTTATATTTGATCTTAAACAAATGCATTTACGAACTCTCATCATTATCCTCAAGATTTGTCATTACTATTCCACATAATGTCATTCTTCTCAATGCGCGTCATTATCCTGGCAGCCCAAATTCAGGACAATGACGTTAGGGAAAATGATGAAATCGCAAAAAACTTGACCTAATATGTTTTACGCAAGTGGTATTTAAAAAAAATATATAATGTTAAATTATGTTCACAAAACATGCATATTTTACAATATGAAAAAGACTTACAATAGGACAGAATGAATATACACGGTGTTTCATAATAACCAATAAATATTTTATCGTTATCTAAAACTAATTATTAAATAGTTTTTCCCGTAATGTTATTCAACCCAAAATTTTAATGTATATCATAGTATCATCATCATGTCTATGATTTACATGAACATTTGGGTTGAATGACATTACGGGAAAACATAAATGACGTTTGTAATGAAAATTTTTGGAGAATTATTTTTAAAGGCTTCTTGCAAAAAACCAACGCTTTGTATCTTCACCAAAGCATGTGTCCGACTTTGGTGCGGGGAGGTCTGTTCACCCTGCCACAAGTTTCCTCCCCCCTCGTCTCTAACTCAACACTAAATTGAAAACAAACATTGCGCAGGACAATGACGCGCATTTTTGGAACACGAGTTTTTTCTTTATTGACTTAGCGGGTATTGGTAATTTTATCAAAAGTATGAAGCTTGATTCAGTTATAATTACAGCACACAATAGCCAATAGCTCAAAGAATTCACCTTTTTTCATATTATCTAAATATAGTAGCGCATGAGCCGTGGCGACACGTGAAAAAATTGCAATTTTATTGGTTTTATTTTAACAACTTTTTTATTATTAATTTGTTATAATCGAGGCTTAGAGGAACATTTTCGTTGATTATTTTACAATCAAAAAAAATTCTTTTAAAAAAATATACACACATTCTCGAGAAATTTTGAAAGACATGAATTTGGGGCCTTTCAAATATTGACCCTGTTATTCTAAGTGGTGGGATATAGATTTTTGAAGTGAGAACTTCTTTAGCGGCGTTGTACACTTTTTTTGTAATGGGTAAAAAATATTAAACTCGCGTCAGGACACGTGACCGTCAGGACACGTGACCCTGATCGAAAATTCGTAATACCAATTAAAATTGAAATGGCCGCAGGAACTGTCGAGGTGCGGTGAGGGGTCCACGTAAGCCGGCCGAGAACAATAGCGGCTGTCAAAAGTACTGGAAGTCACACGTCACTTGAGACAGTTTTAATCAATTTATTTACTTTGTTAGGAAAAATCTAAATTGTGCTTTTATTTGATTTTGTTGTAAATATTAATTAGGTAAGTTAGTATAAATTAAATATTATTTATTTGTTATAAAATTACGTTTTTAAGTAGTATATTAATGTCTGTTTTGATCATATTTTTAATTTAATTGTAAATATTTTGATTCATTATTACTAGTTATATAATTATGTACAGTCAGCAACGAAACTTGCCGAACAAAATAACGTTACAAAAGATACTAGACACATGAATCGTACATAAGTTACTGATCATAGTTACAAACAAAATTCCATTTACATTATAAATTACCAAAAGTAGCTATACAGTATATTTCTAAAAGTGGCTGGATAGTACTCTTCCAAAAGTTGCTGGACAGTATATTTCCAAAAGTGACCGGACATTATATTTTCAAAAGTGGCTGGACAGTAAACTTCCAAAAGTTGCTGGACGTAGTATCGTTTAAAAGTGATTTGTTAGATCATGACCGGACTAATTTTTGAATTAAGACTGATGACAATCACTGAAATATTTGATAACAACACGACTGAATTCAATCATTCAACCTACTTACGTCTATAACATAATTTCTAAAGTATTTTTTTTAATTTATTTCCTAGATATCGTGTTCTCAGAAATACGTATCCATATCATCATCATCTTAGTATCATCATCATGTCTATGATTTACATAAAAATTTTGGGTTGAATGACATTACGAGTAAACACAATTTAATAATTAGTTTTAGATAACGCATTCATTATTTATTGGTTATTATGAAACACCGTGTATATCTTAATAATATTATACATTTTTCTTTATCTATGGACTATTTCACAATTTTTGCATCATTATTATTATGCCAGTACTCCTAACAAGATTTGGTCAGTTAATATATTTAGCATATGTTACGTCTGTTTTTTTTTATTGTTATTTTTTTTAGTTACACCAAGGTCGCTCCGCTTGATAGGGTCCTGAGCACCATTTTTTATTGTACTCCATGACCACTTCATCTGTTGCTATGCTGGGAAGGGCAATGACACGTCTAATTGCGTCGTCCTCCTTCAACCCCGGTAGAAGTAAGCGCAGGATACCGTGTGTCTGGTATTACGTGGACACTATCGTGGACAGGGTTCTTCCTTTCTGCTCCTCTGAGCACAACCACGTGATCGTACGTTAGTCCCTGTGCTTTGTGGATCGTCAGCAGTCTGGATTGTTCTCCGGTGCCGAACGCTTCCCTCCCATTCGCTTCTTTCTCGTCTTGAGTAAAGGTAAGGAAGAGAGTATTTGGGTTGCCCCTTCGTAACACCGCCTCCGATGCCATTCTGCATGTCATGGAACTCAGCACTTGCCGTGATGTGTAAATACCCTTGTAGATGTTTTGGAGGGCATACACCACATCCATCGGATTTTGGTGTGTGCAGAGGAGCTTTTCTGTTACCGACGTGATGGCGGCGGGGCTTCTGTAACGCATCTCGAACAGGTTGTCTCTGTCTATGAAGGGGATCTGATTTGTATCGGTCATTAGTACCAATTCTCTTGCCCCGGTCAGCCTTGCTGCCATGATGATAGCTCCAAAATGGACTAGGAGAGCTTCGTCCACCAAAAAGCATTTTGATGCTTCCACACTATTGATGAGTACTGAAGCAATGGTTCTTATTTTCCCCCTCACGACCGCCCCGAATCGAGTCGTCACTTTGTCCGACAGTTCTTTTGCCGTCTCGAGTGTGCTAGTGATGATCATATCTTTCTTCATTTGGAAGTTGTTGAGGAGCCACGTGGTCTTCCCGCACCCCGGCATACCGTCAACCCATCTGATTGCTAGTTTACCGCATGGTTCGGAGATCCAAGTTCCACTTACGGATTCCGCCGTTTTTAGAATTCGGTCCTCCAGCATGAAGCGGGTGCACTTGGCAATTACCACTATTGGGTCCTCGATCGGTGCGCAGAATGTGAGTGCTCCCCTTTCCTCAGTTGATTCATGATCCACCAGCACCATGCCTGACGTGCCACTGTACGCCGCTATCTGCTTTTTATCTATAGGGCGAGTACCACTACCACAGTCTCGGTGTCGTTGTTATAGACCACCACCGCCCTCGCCCCGTCCAGGAGTTCTCGTAGTAACATGCGGGCTTTTATCTGAAATGCCTCAAGTATCTTGCTGCGGGTGGTGTGTTTTACCTGCGGTGTCGCCCGCAGTGTCTCCAGGTACTCTAGATAGGCATTGACTAGGTCATCTCCGTCCCGGTCAGTGACTATTCTCGATGGCGGTCTCACCCTGCCCATGTCTGCCAGTGTGGTTTTGGGTGAGGAGATTGTTCTATGTTTGGGGACCACGTCCGGTACTGTCTCACTGCCTGTTCTACGAGGACGAGCTTGGCCCAGGGCAACAGATATGCCCCTGACGAGGTCGTCTGTCGGGGATTGTCTTTGTGATTGGAGGCGTCTTCTTTCGTTTGCTTCTTGCATCGCCTCCTCGTGTTGCCTTTGTGCCCGGGTGAGCCACTTTCTGCTGGTTCATTGCGTGGAGTCTGCTCGTGGTCTTTGAGCAGAAAGTCGAGGTTTAGTCCTCTTTCTTCGTACACGATAATTTTGTGTTTTCGGGAGGCCTCCAATAAGGGAGTGTAATCGGACACTTTCCCTTTCTCGAGATCTACCTTCATGACATCCACGCTGATGACTCTTGGGTCTCCGTCCATGTTTAACAGCAGTTCCCCCGCTATAGTAAAGGATGACTTGTCAATGTGCCAGTCCAGGAGTAGGATCGACTTATTCCTGAAACGTACAATCCGGCATTTTTGCCCTGCGAGCATCAACTCAGGCATTGCATCAAACACTTTTCTTTTAATGGTCGCCCTGGTAGTGCTGCCTTTTAGCAGGACTGCTAAGCCAGGTGATATGGCAACGTGCTTCCTTGTTCTGGACATACAGAAACTAATGCCAATCCTTTCTCCTGCACTGTCCATGAACAACACCCAGCCCTTGTGAGGAGACCTACTATTCTTTTTTCTCCGTCGCTCAACCACTGCATTTGCGTTATCGTTGGGGCCACGTAAGGTTCCCGCGTTCGTGGTGCCATATTTGCCGACTCATCATCACCCCCCTGCGCTGGTGGAGTACAGTTCTTGTTAGGCTGTGTCGCCAGATCGGCTGCTATTTCTATAAACTTCACTAAGGGTGGTTTTGCCTTTTTATCCATCAGTAGCGCATGGATATTCTCTTTTCTTATCACTATTTTGCCTAGTCTATGTTCTAAGTCATGGCGGGCACTGGCAAATCTGGGACAGTCCAGGATCACGTGCAATACCGATTCAATCTCTCCGGGGTCACATTCACAATATGGATTGTCCTTGAGTTTGAATCGGTACAGATATTCTGCGAAGCCCTCGTGCCCCGTGAAGACTTGTATCAGACGAGGTGATGGTTTTTCTTTTCTGACCAGCTATAGGCTTTCGCCTGATCTGGAAAGAACCATTTGGTCACTTTTCCTGTAGAGGAGGTAACGTACCTATCCTGCCATTTTCGGATCGTCTCCTTCCTTATCTTATTCATCACGAACGACACGGGGATCTCACAGTAGTCCCGCGTTCCGTTTACCACTCGCGCTGCTTTTTGGGCTAATTCATCTGCTCTTTCGTTTCCCACTGTGCCTACGTGTGCTCTCAGCCAGAACAGTTTGACCTCTCCACTGTTCCTTCTGATACTTCTGATGTCTTCATGTATCCTCTGAACTAGCTGATGGCCTGCTTTGGGGTTCGTGATGATCTCCAATGAGGATCTGGAGTCACTCAGTATTGTTGCTGAGGTGACACCCTCTCTCCGGACCATCTCTATCGCCCTATGCAGAGCATACAGTTCAGACTGGAAGACCGTACAGGCGGGATCGAGACTAAATGTGTAACTGGCGGTTTCTTTTCCCTCTACCCACCACGAGACGGCGGCTCCAACCCACTCATCAATTTTACTGCCATCTGTGTATGTTTGTGGGTCTTGGATTTTGTGCTTCGGTATGGTCTCTACGGATGTATCCTCTACACATTCATATTCTATCAGCACCCGCTCGGATGGATGAGGTCTCCCAGAAAATGATGTTTCCTTCTCCAGTATACTGCCTGGTGGTAGGTGGTCTCGGCAGTCCCTTTTTTTTTGTTCTATAGAAAAAAACAGAAATACTTACAAACACTAACTCGACCTCCTGTTTAAGTTTCTCAGAACGTTTCTTTTGGACCCCGGTCCGGCGACAAATTTATACACATATCAGCGGATTTATATAGTCAGTCATGTTCAGCAAATTTTGTTATTTAATAGATCAGGCTAATTATGTAATTAAATATGTCCAGTAAGTTTTGAGTAGTATACATATCAGTGGATTTATGTAGTCAGACTTGTTCAGCAAATTTTGATATTTTACAGATCAGGCTAATTGTGTACTTAAACATGTTCAGCAACTTTTGTAAAAATAATGTACATCGACTTTTGGTATTCCCAAATGTCTACAGGGATTTGTCCAACAGCCTGTTCAGTTACATATGAACCTTTATAGTGTGCAGGTGTTTTGAAAATTTGGATGTGTTCATGGACTTTCGTTGCTGACTGTACCTACGCACAACGTTACAACAGGAAGTTGATTTTTCTGAGGGATAAACTTTTTAATGTAATATAAATTGTCATGTTTGTGTACGATAGCGCAATAAATACATATTGTATTCTACCACATAAAAGATAGTACTTTTATTCTGATAATTAAAGCAATTCGTGCAAAATTATTCCATAACCATTCCAAAATATCCAAAACGCACAACGTTAATACTTAAGTTTTCACTTCTGCCGGCACTCCTGGAGTGCAACCCGTAATTTTATTTTTGCATTTCATCCACGTTAAGTGAAAGCATGTAAAATCAAACACAGCCCAAGCATAGCTTCCGTTTTTAACGTCATTCATACCCATAATTTGTTCAATTTTCCGCAATTAACCTAGCTAGCACCCTGACACGTAGTTTTATATAGGCACATACCTAGTTAAGGTAGATAGGTCCTTACCTAGATAGGCACTCTGGCACTTACCTACTATTAACATAGGTTACAAAGACTTTTAGAATAGGTATTCAAATCGTAAACATCGCGTTTTATTTTATTGAATACTATTAAACTTAACATAATAAATAAGGTAACTACTTGGTTAAATATTAAGACGAAGGTACTTATTTTTATTTTCATTGCACATCCTTCTATCAAACACGAAGATTCGTTGCTTGTTTTACAATATGAAAAATATCCGTGCACGGCATTTCTACGCTTCCTACCCATTGCACACAAAAATGATTGATATTGCGTTAATTAATATCCACTCTACAGTAATCGAAACATCTACGATCCCTTTATATGAGTTAGTAAACCTGTTGCAAGTTGCAATGTGCGATTTGAGCTCAGCGGCGGCGCGCATAGGCACATATTTTTCCTCACCCGTTGGGGCCCCTTATCCACCTGCCCCGCGGCCAGTGACGCCCGCGCGTATGATTTCAGTACAGAAATAAAATAAGGGTTAAATAAGTGTATAAATGAAGAATATCGGTACAGAAATTCGCCTTGTATAGAATTTTAGTACAGATATTTTTACTGATACTATATCAATATTTTATACTGATAAGCAGTCCCTGGTACCATGTCACTGATGGACTAGGTCAAAAATTATGCTTTTTGCGCTGGGACTTTCTTGCATGCGTGATAATAATTTTTATATATTTTTTATGATTTTTCAGTAAATAATAAAACAATATCGACACTGTCGATGCTCGACAGTAGTCTACTTAGAGAACTAATCCCTCCAATTGGAGATCGGGCCAAATTTTTAAAAAACTTGGACAATTGGAACAAATTAACTAACTCAGAATGCCCAGAAATACCAATTACCAGCAGCAGCCCTGTAAGTATCTCCTATTTTTAACAGAATTTTATTCACCTGTAACTATGTACCTATGTAAATAATGTAATGTGGTGATTATAAATAAATTTCATTTTTCTATGTACTTGATATTTTTATTTTTGATTCCAGGAAACCTAAACCTGTCTATGGAGCCGTAGCGCGTGTGACGTCTTAACAAAAATGCCGATAACCTCAATTTCCATGATTCTAACACCTGTTAAACTTAGTATTAAGTTTATTAACTCTATGTTCGACTTATTTTTATTATGATACTAGATAATCGGAGTCTTTGGATATTGTAATGAAAAAGGCATTATTTTATAAGTTTTTAAAGACGTCACACTTACTGATGGCTCTATGGACTGTGTTTAGATGGAGCGCCTGCAATCCAGTGGACTGACAGCTACAACAACGGATCCCTTTTAGGCTTTTAATGCAGAAAATATACTTTTATTTACTTATACTAAGTCAAATAAAATTGTATTTTTGTCTACTAAAAGCCTGAGAGTACCCGTTAGTACTGTAAGTGCACTAGATTGCAGGCTTCATCTAAACTAGTAGGTACTGCATACGAAATAGTAGCTGTAACAATACCTAGGATGCTAGCATTACAATGTGTATTGTACTTGTTACAAAAATCATAAAGCTAGCGTTACAATACGAATAGTTATTATTAAAGTTCACGTCGTTATGTTACACAAATTCATTAGTAGATACAGCAAAGTATTTAGTAAACCCAAAAAAACAAGTGTGTATGTTTACCAGATTGCATAGTAGTCCTTACAATAGATCTAGTAATGTCTACTTGACGTATAGTTACAATTACATTGGTATTATAACAGGCGCGATATTTACCTTGTAGTGAGTATTATATTGTTTGGTCAGTTACACTCAACATCTAGTTGTCATTAATAAACCGATAGGTAAAAATAATAACAGAATGGTTTTTGTAAAGTCAACTCGCGAGTCTTGCTATCACGGTTGCAAACAGAAGTTCTAGTTACAGTAGCGTTTTTTCTCGTAAAGGTAGCCAGATATTTCTCTGCGTGTATATTGCTAGATTAGAAAACGAACCTTTATCCACCTTTATTGAGCGGCGGCCATGTTGAATTTATTTATGTGTTAGTAGGTTCATAGTGCTCTACTCATCAAGGCTTTTCATTTGGTACCCACATTGCTCGGTTTGAAAACGAACATTTATCCTTTTTATGAGCGGCGGCCATGTTGAATTTAAGTAGATTTTCGTAGGTACCTAATGCTCTACTCTTCAAGGCCTTTCATTTGATACCCATATTGCTAGGTTTGGAAACTAACTTTTAGCCACCTTTTTTGAGTGGCGGTCATGTTGAATTTATGTAGATGTTGCTAGGTTCATAGTGCTCTACTCATCAAGGCCTTTCATTTGAGACCCATATTGCTGGGTTGGAAACGAACTATTATCCATTTTTTGAGCGGCGGCCATGTTGAATTTATAGCAATTTTCCTTAGTTCATAATGCTCTACTCTTTTAGGCCTTTCAGTTGATGCTCATATTGCTAGGTTTGGAAACGAACTATTATTCTTCTTTTTAGAGCGGCGCTTATGTTGAATTTATGTCAATGTTGCTAGGTTCATAGTGCTCTACTCATCAGGGCCTTTCATTTGATACCCATATTGCTGGGTTAGAAAACGCACTTTTATCCTTTTTTTTGAGCGGCGGCCATTTTGAATTTAGGTCGATTTTCCTAGGTACCTAATGCTCTACTCTTCAAGGGCTTTCATTTGATACCCATATTGCTAGGCTTGGAAACTAACTTTAATCCACCTTTTTTGAGCGGCGGCCATGTTGAATTTATGTCAATGTTGCTAGGTTCATAGTGCTCTACTCATCAATGCCTTTCATTTGATACCCATATTGCTAGGTTTGGAAACTAACTTTTATCCACCTTTTTTGAGCGGCGGCCATGTTGAATTTATGTCAATGTTGCTAGGTTCATAGTGCTCTACTCATCAATGCCTTTCATTTGATACCCATATTGCTGGGTTTGGAAACGAACTTTTATCCGTTTTATTTGAGCGGCGGCCATGTTGAATTTAGGGCGATTTTCCTATGTTCATAGTGCTCTATTCATCAAGGCCTTTCATTTGATATGCATATCGCTGGGTTTGGAAGCGAACTTTATCGGCAGTCATGTCAAATTAAGTCAACGTGGCTAGGTTCAATGTGTTCTACTCTTTAGGTTCTTCGTTCGATATCCATGTTCCTTGGGTGGATCCAAAAAAATGTGATCCGTCATTTTAGACATTAGGATCAAGAGTCCCGTCCCGTCCCTCTACGCATAACCCAGAACATTGCAGTCAGATATTTTTTTTAATTATCAATATTAATCTATTACTTTTAATAGTTTTAAATGGATGAAAGAGTTTGATTCCTTAGTCCTAATGTAAAAACATATAACACCTTTCAAAATACCTTGAAAAGAGTATCTTCATTTTTCAAAATTTCAAATATTTCAAAAATTGTACCGATTTTGTGAAAATTTGTCAAGAATTAAACCAATCTACAAATTTTATGGTCACTCGATAAGTATTGTCATAAAAAATGCTTTATACATTGGTTGTATGGCTTGATCTTTTTGCCTTACCACCACGGTACGACTTAAGAAAAAGACAATTTGGTTGGCGAAATCCAGTTGGGCACAGCCATTAACAGAAAATATTAAATTTTATTTGTGTGAAACACTTCATTCCTGCCTTAATTTTCGAAATCCAATTACATAAGATCAGGCTGTATGGCGTAGTTCCATTGCCTTTCCTTCGTGGAAGAAAATACCTTCTCTCTGTACTAAGTATGTGACCGACTTGTCAAAATAATTTCACCTGCGCCATGTTGTTTTGCTACCTAAAGGCAATTCGAAAATTTTATATGGTATTTTTTCACTAAAAATAAAAAGTGAATTTAAACAAACGAAATTATGCCTAAATGTTCTTCCGGAAAATTCTAAGCATTGTGGTGTAAGCTATATCAAATTCTGTCCAGTAGTTTCGGAGATCTTTCCGGACAAACAGACAAACAAACAATTTGTTTAAAAACTATTCTATCGTGTTCAGCTAATGATTTTAAGGCGACCTGTGTATTTTTTTTCTTAATATTTCGCAATTACAGATTTTTGTACCCCTACGATTTTATTATATAGAGATTATTTGAGTATCAGTTAAGTGTATCAGTATATCAGACGGTTAATTTCAACTTTAATTTGGAATCCTTCACTCGAAATAAATTGTTTGAATATGGCATAAAAGGAAAGTGAAGTAATCAGTCGAGTGAACATTCATTGAAATGGACCGTCTAAAATCACCTTTATAATCATTGACGGAATGTATATAAGAACGTCACTTCAGAACGGCACCACGTATTCGGTTAATGAAATGAAACACGTGAACACGGACTAAGAAAAAAGTGAAGAATAAATTCATTATTGTTGCATATTTTCATTCGGCATCATTCACTCCTATTTTTTTAAATTATCAACGGAGCAACAGCTCGTAGAAGTTATTAAAAATTCACTTATTTCTTTCGCGATTTAGGAACTTCATTATCAAAACAATAACAAATTACACAAACTTTTAGTTTGACGGCGCAGCGTTGGCGCCATCTAGTTTCAAATAGAGAAATTACCAGGCGCCACATATCGGCGCTAATGTCATACGGACGAGAGCGTAATCACTCTGACGGAATGTCACTTCCGTTTTGGCATATCTTATTTTAGTCTGTGGTTTGAGCAGGTGGTCTAATGTCCATTGTCGGTGTGGACCATGTGGACAGGCGCGTAAGACGAGGCACTTTTAAAGTAACGGCTGGCGGAGCAAGACGGAAGTGACAGATCGTCTACGTCCGATTTAAATCCTACGTAATCTTGTACATCTTGTCGTGAAATTGATTTCTGTATTCGATTTTGTGATTAAAATAGTGTGATCTGCGATATCCGAGCTTTATTTTAGAAAAGACTACGACAAATACCCACGCAATATGAGTAACACTGATGAAGTTAACGAAATGCCTTTATCAGAAGTGGGATCGAATGAGCATGCGAGTCGACCTTCTGAGGAAGATGGAACTCGATTGTTAACCCGAATGGAAGCTTTGTTATCACGGATATTGGCTGTCCCGCAACCGAACACGTCTTTTAATGTGAGTACTGTACAATTACTACAGTTCAATCCGGATGATAGTGATGCTGATATTGAGGGCTGGTGCCGCGTCACCGAGCTAATTATTAAAAATAAAGGGATAGCCGGTGTGGACTTACTCATGGCTTTGACAAACTCACTAAAAGGACGTGCTGCTTCTTTCTTGACGCATCTTCGCATCGATGATCTATCTTGGGACGTAGTGAAGCAAACTCTTATCGCAAAGTTTTCTAAAGCAAGGCTCATCCAAGACTACTTCGATGATATTTGGCGGTTTCAAATTAGTCCAAAAGAAACTGCAAGCGAAGCCGCCGTGCGCCTTTGGAGCTTAATCGAGAAAATCCCTAAGGTTGATATGTCCGAAGAAGTTACTTCTGGATTTGTGATTTCTGTTTTATCTCACAAAGATTCAGTTATAAGGCGCGAGCTGAACTCTCACGTTATAACTACTCGAAATCAATTATTTCGTGCTCTCGGTGGCATTTCATTAAAACGACGCGCTGAAGAAAATGATCGTGAATATGACGCAAAGAAGCCTCGCCTGTCTGAGTCAAAGTTTGTTGGAAAATGCCATTCATGCGGAGTACCTGGACATAAGCAAGTGGATTGCAAACGACGGCGCCGCGATGAACTTGGAGCGGTGATTCAAAGGGAGATGGGAACAACTCGTGTGAATAATAAGATACCGGACGTGATATGCTACGTGTGTGGGAAGCCGGGGCATGTCTCCACTACATGTCCGAACAAAAATGCTGGGATGGTGGTAAAAGAGGTCAACATTTGCGAAAGCAGAGCTTCGAGAGGTACTTTCCTGACGTCGTCCGGTAAGAATGTATCTTTCCTTTTCGATAGTGGCTCGTCATATTCTTTGGTAAAGGAGGGCACATCTCTCTGCTTGACGGGTACCAGGCGTGAATGTCAAGTGTATCTTAAGGGTATAGGTGGGGACTACGTCGAATGTAAGTTACAGGTTTATGCCACAATCATGATTGGGGACCTATCAGTAACTCTATTGTTTCACATAGTGCCGGATGATTTTATTTCTGAAGAAGTAATTATAGGTAGGGATGTTTTAGAAAATGGTGTATGTATTTCGATTGATGATTCTGGTTTGAAGATTACTTCTATCGAACGGACTAATTTATGTGTAAAAAGATCAGATTTTGATTTTAATTCCATTGATACTGATTTAACTGGAAAGGATAGGGACGATTTAATAATGATTTTAGAGAAGTATTCAGGTCATTTTATTGAGGGCACTCCTGTAAAACGCGTCTCAACTGGTCGTATGGTTATTAATTTGGTTGATCCTAGTAAAGTTGTACAAAGAAGCCCATACAGGTTAGCACCCTCCGAAAAACAAATAGTCAGGGAGAAAATAAAAGATCTTTTGGATGCTGGTATTATTAGAGAAAGTTCGTCCCCTTTTGCTAGCCCAATATTACTAGTAAAAAAGAAAGATGGTACCGATAGACTTTGTGTAGACTATCGTGAACTTAACTCAAACACTAGGCCCGAGCACTTTCCTTTGCCTTTAATTGACGAGCAAATAGACCAACTATCTGGAGCGCGCTACTTCACTTCGTTAGACATGGCGGCAGGCTTTCACCAAATTTTAATCCATGAAGACTCAATTGAGAAGACAGCATTCGTTACTCCCGAAGGGCAATATGAATATCTGGCCATGCCCTTCGGTTTGCGAAATGCTCCTTCAGTTTATCAAAGATGCATTAATAGCGCGCTAAAACGGCTTGAGGAAAAACCTTTGGTTTACATGGACGACGTCCTTTGTCACTCATCTGACGTTTGTTCGGGATTACAGCAGCTTGACCGAGTTTTAGATGCTTTGGCAACAGCAGGGTTTTCCTTCAATTTAAAAAAATGTCGATTTATGAAAACCGAAATCAACTATCTTGGTTATGAGATTAAATCCGGTGAAGTTAGACCTAATTCATTAAAAGTGCAGGCCTTATCTCGCTCATCTCCACCCAAAACCGCTACTCAAGTACGCCAATTTCTTGGCCTAGCTTCTTATTTTCGGAAGTTTATTCCGAACTTCACAAGGATTGTAGGACCTTTATACCCGCTTACCAAACTAAAAGGTAGTATCAAATGGACAGACAAACACGAACAAATTCGGCAAACTATTATCTCTATTTTAACTTCTGAACCGGTATTGACAATTTTTAATCACGATTTGCCAGTTGAGCTTCATTGCGACGCCAGCTCTGAAGGATACGGTGCTATACTAATTCAAAGGGTCAATACCATGCCTCATGTCATAGCCTATTTTAGTCGCCGCACGACCGAGGTGGAGTCTCGATACCATTCATATGAGCTCGAGACACTGGCGGTCGTGCGAGCTGTTGAACACTTCCGCCACTACCTATATGGTAGAAAATTCACAGTGTTTACCGACTGCAATTCTCTTAAGGCATCGAAATCTAAAATTGATCTTACGCCACGAGTTCACCGTTGGTGGGCTATTTTACAGGCTTACGACTTTGACATAGTTTACCGTGAGGGTCGTGGAATGGAACACGCAGACTATCTATCTAGGAACCACCAACCTGTTGATCTTGCGAATAGGGCTGTGGTAGCTCTCCGTGATAAGAAACCTGCTGCAGTCCACAAGACAGTACGTTATGTGGAGTTACATGAGGGATGGCTCGCAGTCGAGCAGAAGCGAGATAGCGAGATTCAGGACACCATCACCAGGTTTCTTAACGGAGATCTTCCAGAGACGGTAGCTCAAACTTACGATGTTAGGAACGGAATCTTATACCGGAAAATAAATCGCAATAAGACTACATCTTGGCTTCCCATTGTACCACGGTCGCTTGTCTGGACGCTTGTCAACCATATCCACTGTGAAATTCAACATCTAGGTAGCGATAAAACATTAGACAAGATTTACGAACAATTCTGGTTCCCTGAGATGTCCAAATGTGTACGAAGATTTGTCGATTCCTGTATCGTTTGTCGTGCTTCAAAAGGGCCTTCTGGTGCCCAACCTATCAGACTTCATCCCATACCCAAAGTCTCTACGCCATGGCATACATTACATATAGATTTCACGGGTAAGTTGAGCGGGAAAAGCGACCAAAAGGAATATTGTTCCGTCATTATCGATGCCTTTACAAAATACGTTTTGTTAGAGCATAGCACGTCTCTCGATGCTGCGAGTGCAGTTACCGCGGTTAAAAAGGCAGTTTTCTTATTCGGAGCACCTAAAAGAATAATTTCTGATCAAGGTCGTTGTTACATAAGCAACGAGTTTAAGCGGTTTTGCTCTGACCACCACATCGATCTCCACTTTATTGCTACAGGTTCTAGTAGAGCTAATGGCCAAGTGGAGAGAGTGATGCGAACTCTTAAGAGTTTACTAACGATAGTTGAAAATGACCCCCAAAAGACATGGCGTGAAGAGTTAGGCAATGTTCAACTCGCATTAAATAGCACTAGGTCGAGTGTGACTAAATATACTCCTACTGAACTCATGTTCGGTATTCGTGCTGATTCATTAGAAATTGCCAAAATATCAGATAACAGTATAGTATCTAGACTTAACTTAGAATCAGTTCGCGCTGATGCATCTAATAACATTCAAAAGTCTGCTAAATCTAACACCGAACGTTTTAATCAAGGGCGCGCTATTATTAAACCATACCCAAAAGGTGACTTTGTCTTTATTAAAAATTCTGAACGTAATCAAACTAAACTTTCAAAAAAATTTAGGGGTCCATTCATCATAACCAACGTTCTCGATAACGATAGGTACGAATTGAAAGCTGTAGATGGATCTAAGCGTTTATTGAAGTATGCACACGAAAATTTGCGGCTGGTGCCCAGGGGGCACGAGGGTCTTGTTGAGATAGCAGCGGGCATTATGGAAAAGGAGGATGACGTGACGGCGACGGACGATGAACAACCAGTGTATGATTGTGACGCTAGTATGGACTGGCCGTCACCCCATCGATCCGACACCCTCACTGCAGACTCTGCCACAATTACCGCCTCTCCTTACGCCGCATCCACTCAATCCGATACTCTTACAGCGGATTCGGTCACATTGACAGCCTCTTCACGAGTAGCTTCCACACGATCCGATTCATCAACTACTGATTCTGATAGTGGACATCATGGCGACTTCGATGTAGAAGTTGAAGTCCATCGTTTCTAAAATAATAAGGTTAGTTGCTGTAATTGACACTTGATAGAATCAGGATGTTGTCCGGTCCTAGTACGGTCGAAAGGACGCATGCCTGCTGCTGATGATGATGATAGAAAGGATGGTATTGTCCGGTCCACAGTGGTCGAAGGGACGTACTTATCCGGGTCAATAGATGCCTAGTCGAAGGGACGGTGTTGTCCGGTCCTTAGAGGTCGCAGGGACGCATTTGTCCGGGCTAAGGTGATCTATTGTGAACAGGAAAGTGTTGTCCGGTCCACGTCTTCGTAAGACTGGTCGAAGGGACGCATTTTGCCTGGTTCAGAAACAGATGATGTTGTGCCGGGCCACGCCAATTGTAAGGGGGGTTGAAAGGACGCATGCATCTGGTGAGCTAGTTGCTAGTTAGTTCACGAGTGTTGTCCGGTCCACCTGGTGAGGCTGGTCGAAAGGACGCACGAAGTAGTTTCGCTATTCTAGTGTGTTCAGATTGTGGCTTGAATAACCAATCGATTTGGTCAGGATAGACGAACGAAGACCCAGGTTAATGTGTGAATGTTAATTGTTTCAGAAAAATGTAATCGCCCGGGGACGGACGATGGTCAGTCCGGCCGTGACGGCGCAGCGTTGGCGCCATCTAGTTTCAAATAGAGAAATTACCAGGCGCCACATATCGGCGCTAATGTCATACGGACGAGAGCGTAATCACTCTGACGGAATGTCACTTCCGTTTTGGCATATCTTATTTTAGTCTGTGGTTTGAGCAGGTGGTCTAATGTCCATTGTCGGTGTGGACCATGTGGACAGGCGCGTAAGACGAGGCACTTTTAAAGTAACGGCTGGCGGAGCAAGACGGAAGTGACAGATCGTCTACGTCCGATTTAAATCCTACGTAATCTTGTACATCTTGTCGTGAAATTGATTTCTGTATTCGATTTTGTGATTAAAATAGTGTGATCTGCGATATCCGAGCTTTATTTTAGAAAAGACTACGACAAATACCCACGCAATATGAGTAACACTGATGAAGTTAACGAAATGCCTTTAAGTTTATGTAATTTGTTATTGTTTATATTGTTTGTATTTGTTTGCACTACTTCATCCAATAGTTTATAAAATGATACAAGTGATTGAACTGAAGATATATTCCTTCGAGTGAACGTTCATCCGAATCAACCGTCTGATAGCACCTTTACAAGCGTTCGAGCGTGGCACGACAACACTATTAAGCCAATTGGCTCACTTTGGCTAAATTCGACGAACCACGAACGGTTGTGGTGTTGTTTCAGACCGTGTGTGTTTCAGATTGTTTTTTGAATTTTTTGTGTGCATTTATCCGACGCTCCTGCGGTGAAGGAAAACATCGTGAGGCAACCTAGATAACTAGTGCTATCGTAGGGTAGGCCCGAGACCCTCGGTGGGGACGTATATGAGCCGTGATGATAACTTCTACCTATAATATCATTAAAACCGATATAGATACCGGAAAATATCTTGTCAACCGCAAATACCTACACGTTTCTCTAGATAGGTCCGAGATAAATGTACGCTCCCTGACGTTTACTTGCCAACAAGAACGAGCGAATCCGTAATTTTCGGATGTGGATAGATATTTATAGATGTACACACGCCAGCATATCAGACTAAACACCTTGCTGTGTTCTCGTCCGTACGATGATATTCGTTTAATAAGCTTGCATTAAATCAAGCCATGGTATATAAATATAATCCTCATGCAACAGTCATTTCATTCAGGCTCACCTTGAAAATGTTAACGACACTGGCGTTAGTTCACGAGCAAGAGAACTTGGTCAAGCTGTGCCTACCGTGATTTATGTAAATGGATTGTAAATAAAATAGAAAGGAGTTGGATAAAGTTGCTAACCTTTTTATTGTTTAATTTAGAAATCAGATTAATTAACTGTGGATGTGGGAGGTTATCGTCTTCGTGTGATTTTCAGTTGCGTCGAATCTTTAATTTTTGGTCTGGATACGCATGGCTTGCAGAAATCTCAATCAAACAAAATCTCTTCCTTCATTGTGTCGTAACTGCTTCTTAAATTAAGTTATCTAACGAAAGTTCTCATTACAGCTCATATACGTCCCCACCGAGGGGCACGAGCCTACCCTAACTAGTTATGTTAGGGCAATAAGGCCTTAGTCAAACCACGCTGGCTCAGTGCGGATTGGTTGACTTCACATACACCTTTGAATTACTTCGCGGGTGTATGCAGGTTTCCTCACGATGTTTTCCTTCGCCGTAGGAGCGTCAAATAAATGTACATATGAAATACGTGAAACTTCTTCTACTCGGCGCACAGACCAGTGCCGAGGCCACAGCGCCACCGAAGTTAGTTAATCTTAGGAAAAACATCATCTTTTAATTTGAATTGAATCATTGATTTTATTCCGGTTGTGGAAGGATACTCGTGACTTTTAAAAACGCAAACGTATAAAATCTGCCCACTTAAATTACCCTAAAGCTATATATTATATATAAAAAAATATCTCATCAAGATGTATTCTAACTTGCGAAACAGAACACTAATGTGAACAAAGCGGTTCGCTGCCGTACCGCAAGGAGTTAGTTTAAGCTTGATCTGCCGATGTTCCTGCGGTGATGTCTATGGTTGTCTCCCGTTCGGGCTTGTTGCTCCCGAGGTCACGATCCCAATCACAAAGGTAGAGATGGAACCTCGCTGGAGCTTTGTGGGTATCCCTTATAATTTGTTTGGCAATCGAGGCACATTCACCTGTGCGTACCACCAAATGTATTATGATTGATGTGTGTGTGTGTGTGTGTGTGACTCTGAAAGTGTTAATTAACAAGTGTATCAGGTATAATTCGGCATCCCTTATGCTTATGAACACTTATTATTTACAGCTACATGAAAAGTTTATGTACCGGTTAGCCCAGGGCCTTCCTGATTCCGAACGTGACTTATATAGGGGCGGTAATGTTTCGAAGGGAGGTTGAGTGTCCTATGGCAGGGATGGCGAACCTTTATACTTACCATTTTCTACAAACAAACATAAAAATTACTATTTTTATGTTTGTTTGCCTTGATGTGCCAACATTCGATCATCTAGCAAGGAGAGGAAAATAAACTCTATTATTGATAAATAAATTATTACACAAATCAGAATCTTACGTATGTTGATGTACTAACTAAGGTGCTCAATTTGATTCCGTGCCATCTCTGTCCTATGACATACCCAAATGGGCGTTTATGAATAGGATTACCTTCTGTGTCTAATCATGAGATGTACTGTTAGTGGTCTGATCCGGGGTCTCAATCCGGAATCAGAGGAAAAGTTAGTTCTTTTAATCAGGAAAAAATACTCAATGATATTTGGAATAGAGTCACCTCCTATTTCATGGAACTTAAAATAATAAGCGAAGTGTGGATATTGACACACCCGCAAAGACTTCGATCATCAGGACATAGGATTGCTACCTAACCAGTAGGTCCTTAAACCACCAATGCAGCTCCGAAACACCACTCACAAGCGTCGCCAGTGCACAGCTCATAACGAACCTTGCAAAATGCCGAGAGTGAAAGTGGCTCACTTCCGACAGGTGTGTCAGCTTTAAATGGCCGCAAAACGAAACAGCCCCCGCCCCCCCCCCCCCTCCGCCCTACCTGCGTACCTTGACCCCAGACTTGGTGATGTCACATGAACCGTCTACTCAAAATTGTAGGGTACCGCATAGGTTAATTAGTTAGACGCTCGGGAGACGTGTCTTTTGTACGTAAAGGTGCCAAAGAATTTCCATGAACATTTTTCTTGGGATGTGAGGCATCGAAGTAAAGTTAACTAAAGAAAAGTTGTTGTGACAATAAATTTAAAAAAAAAGTAGAAAAGCTAGGACAGTGGAGAGATCTATGCTCGGAGTTTCTTTACGCGATCACATCAGAAATGATGAGATCCGTAGAAGAACTAGGGTTACCGACATAGCCCAAGGAATTGCTAACCTGAAGTTATGGCAATGGGCAGAACACGTCGCTCGCAGGACTGACGGCCGCTGGGGCGGGGCGGTCCTCGAGTGGCGGCCGCGTACCAGGAGACGACGACGGGCAGGCCCCCCACAAGGTGGACCGACGATCTGCTGAAGGTCGCGGGAAGCCGCTGGATGCGGTAGGCGCAGGGCCGATCGGTTCGGAGATCTTTGGGAGAGGCCTATGTCCAACAGTGGGCGTCTCTTGGCTAAAATGATGAGAAAAGCTCACTTGACCCTAAAGGCGGTTAAGTGCGTTATAAGTAAGTTTTATACGCTTAATTAAAGTACGGAACCATTAGTAAGTACCGAGTCGGTTTCGCATTTAACCAGTTTTCGGGGTGCTTGCTCTAAATAAAAAGGGCTACTTATAGAAGAAACAGGCGATTGTGTAGTGGCTGCTAAATTTGGCCGAGCGTTACATACCTCGAGTATTAATGATCGTTTGTTATTGCTTAAGGCCTCGACACATTACGTGTCGGGTCAATGCACGAATTCTTACACCACTTACATTACGATCGAACTGTGCAAAGCTTTTATGTTTTGTGACTCTGTATTAATTTGCTTTAAATAGCTAAATAAATTGAATAATTATCGTGAAAAACTCCTACATTATTCATCATGGTATGCAATAAAGGTCTTGAATTAAAGAAATATTATATCAATATAAAAAAATTCAACCCGGACTTCTTTGCCTTCTTAACACACTGGTGTAAAGGTTTAGTATGAAGGTGGGTACGTCGGCAACTCGAAAGAAATTTCAACGGCATTGATCTAAAATCTTTACTAAGCCTATTTGTTTGGCATACAATTTGTTCCTATCAACTCGGTCACATCAAATTGCCTAATAACGTTTGGCCTAAAACACATATCACCTAAAAACGAAATGCCTAATAACGTTTAGCCTAAATAAGTATGCATAAAGTCGAGAATACACATAAAGTCGTTTCTGGCGCTTTGCCGGCCGCTGCCGCGGCACGCTCGTTCGCTCGCTCGGCTCGCGCGCTTGGTTCATGTTCAAACCTACGCTCGTCGCTTCGCTCCTCGCTACCTGTATTTGACGTTATTAGGCATTTCGTTTTTAGGTGATATGTGTTTTAGGCCAAACGTTATTAGGCAATTTGTGTTTAGGTTTTAAGTATCGGACATTTCCTTTATTTCTTTTATCAGATTTGTAACGGATGCGGCTGATGAAAATTAAAAAATGATGAAAATTAAAAAAAGTGTCTGAATAACTTTACAACTTAACAGACTAATATACAAATAACTCTATGATCACATTAGGGGCGTTGCAGATAAGCACAAATTTGCAGCATTTTCAACATTTTTAGCATGAACGCGTTTAATTAGTTTTTGATGTCAACTTTTCGTGCTAGTTTCGTGTCTTCCATTTAAACATTTTTGTCAGCCAAAGCTAGCATCAAATACCCAGGTGAATAGATGGGTTCTCTTTTAAAAAAAAAAGGTTTTTTAGAGGATTTTTACAAAATATATTGAAAGAAATGCATAGAACAGTTCCTACCGTTTCATTACTGCCAACTCAAAATTAAGTTTACATAAATAATACCCCAAATATAATAAAATGACATCAGATGTTAGCACCAGCAAAGTGGTGATGCTTTTCTGGAACACACCTTACCTATATTGTATCATGATCAAAACGTTTCATTGCTGTCAAGTCGATTTTTCTATAACCAAATTAACTAGGAAGCCACACTGATCAACAAGTGACAGAGTCCCGTTAAAATTAAACGATATTACACTTATAAATTTCGCACGACCGCCCAGTGTGTAATTAACTGGTGTTCATTATGAAGAGCGCTGTTTTTTAGGCGGGCTAAATTTATTCACAGCGCTGGAACATCATTCACTGGGTGGGAATAAGGGCGGCTCTAGGGCTATGATGGGCGGCCGCGCAATTTTTTATAACGCCAATAACGCTTAGACACCTGGAACACACATGATTTATAGGACAAGAGAAATAAACAGGTAATTTTAAACGTAATCTTTGAAGGCATAACCTCACAGAGCCAAGGATTTTATAGTTATTATGACTGAGAGATCCTCAAGAGGTAAGTACTTACTCAAAATAAAAACAGTCTTTAAATAAATATGACGTATGTAACACTGTTTTATCTCAGGTTTATTGCATTAAAGTCTGAGGCGAAATCATTATTTCGTCGTCACTACTTGTAGACATTGTTTAATTACAAATACTTTAATGAATTTTCAACCACAACACAATAAATTTGGCTAGTTTTGACGATATATAGACATTTTCTTCATTTTTTAAATTTTCAACTTTTTTTTTCAACTTTCGACTATAGTCAGATCCTTAATACCAAGTTATGATTATTTGTTTTTTCTTAAATGCATGCCTATATTAGTGTCGAATTTGTCTTTAGATAGTAATACGTATAATTAATTTACGGATATAACTTAATCTCATTAAACTTATCTATTAAATGAAGGTGTATTGTGTATGTTGCTGTAAGGCAAAATCATACCTTAGTCTTAATAATAGAAATTACTTAATACACAAAAGCATTAAAAGCCATTTTATGCAGCTTTCTCACGACATAAAGAACAACTTTACGAACATGAGAAGTGATTTTATTCAAAGCTATATATGTCTTATGAAACTATCCCCAAGGCCTCCAAATGGTTAAAGAATCAGTTTTCTCTATAAAATTTTGCTAATTAAAAATATTCTGGAATATGTGTTACTGACTCTGTTTTTGCATCCCAGTATTGTAAAAAACAACTAAAGTGCAAAAAATAGCCATTTTAAACACCTACATTTAGTATTATTATTATAATGCTTAACAAACCAATCATTACTCGCAGTTTATTAGCCTTACTATATGTATAATTACTCAAGAACCATTCCGGACTCGCGCGCTTTACAATATTTTTTAATTATTAGGCAAATACCATTTTTAATTACTAAGCATTGTCACTGTAATAACAAAGCTAATAATATTCTACTCTCTAAGTCCGTAATCAAAGCTTGAGTAAAAAATTGCCTTACACTCTTGCGTGCTCCCATCGACGTCACAAGGCACCTGCGTTGTACAGCTACGAGTAACTTAGATCAAAATTGTGATTGCGGACTTAGAGAGTAGCCGTGCAGCTCAAGGCGAACCCGTTTCCTTGCATATCGATACTATTGTAGCTCATTTCGCTAAGACCCTTGCATGTCTCGAACTCAATCCCGTTGAGATAACGGAAGAGAGAGGATCAGGAGATAAGCCGGATCAAGCTGAGCGCCAGATACGGCGCGCCCGTGTAAATGCTTCCTTTGACGCATGCCGAGTTTTCTATTTTGATTGAATACTCCCGCTCTAAACCCCTAATTTGTTAGGTTGATGGTGAATGTCGAGATTTTGATTGTGCGAGTATTATCGAACCGTCCATTTATTTATTTAGAATGAGTACTGAATTGCCCATACTTTAAATCGTATTTTATCTCATTGAAACAAAATAAAATTTTTGTCAGAAAATAATGCTATATTATGTTATGATTTATTTTATTTACTTGGGAAATATACAGCTTATTATTATACATATGATACTGTAATACTAATTTATTTAAATACATTTTAAAGTTTCCACTTCTAATTTAATTCAATTGTTGCTGCGGATCAGACACAAAACGAAGCAAAAAAAAAACTAACATTATTACAATATTATGCTCCGAAAAGAGCATTAAAAAGTGTATTAACACTTATTAAAATGTATAGATGCTAATATAAGAATTAGAAAAGACTTCAATTTTTAAATGCACCCAAGGACACGAGTAATTAATTAGTAAAAAAAAGTCTGCATACGTTTAAATAAATCACCATCCCGGCCTTACTCGTGTATGTTTGGCTTTACAACATTTTTCATTATTAAGCATAGAGCATTTTCAATTATTGTGTATTGTCGCTATAATAACAAAGTTATAACATAGTTTTATCCCAACAATTACCCTACAAGTACCTATACTTAGTTGTTGAAAACTTCAGTAGTGGAGTCGCAGTATGGACCTTACCTAGCGCGCCCATAACGGCAGGGAGAACACCGGGGGGTTTTAGTGGGCAGGCCTGGCACCCTGCCGGGAGAGCCCCACTCACGCCCGCCGTCTAGCCCACGGCGGGTACGGTACGATTACGCATATCCCCCCGAGAAAAAAAGGGCATCTTTGGCCTTATTCACTCAGGGTGGTATTCCATTCATCAAAGATCTTTGACCAATCAAATGTACTTTTGATTAAAGAAATTGGTTGACTTCATCAAATGTTTTAGAAACACTGATATTTGATCCAAGTTTGTGTTTTGCCTTTTTATACATATACGATAGCTTTCCGCTCGCCCGCGTTATTTTTGTTTTCCCGCGGGAATTTTATATTTTCCCGTAGGAATTTTATAGCCTATATTCATCAGGGATAACGTAGGATTCTCAATGTGAAAGAATTTTAAGTTGTATTTGGTGACGAGACAGTATGAAAAGAGCTGACACATCTAATCTTGTAATGGAAGTTGAGCTTAATTATTTGCTTTGAGGTCAGCTTTCAACTGTTGACTCTGTACAATACAGGGAGAGAAAAATAGCCCTTACTGGTTTTCGCTTGCTAGTTTTCTCCAGTACAAGGTCTCCCGCCGTATATTGACTTGTGAACCATTGGCGTAGGTAGCTTCTTTGACGTACAAAAAAGAATTATGTAATAATACAATTTGAATAAACTAAACTGAATTTGAAGTTGACATAAGACCGGTCTCAAGGTCAACATGTAAATTGTTACTAGCGTTTTGCTGTGCGTACATACAGGGTTACTTTTGAAACAGGAGCCAAATTTTGTGTGCGTGTTCAGACAAGCAATATGAACATCTTTTACTATGGGGCCCATCTTTAAATCATGAAAAAAATCAGCTGTTCCATACAAATATTCAACATCCACTGAACCTAAATGTATGGGATAGCTCCTTTTTTTTCGCGATTTCAGGATTGGTTCCATAGTAAAGGTTGTTAATCTTGCTTGTCTGAACGAGCACTCAAATTTGGCTCCTACTTCAAAAGTGACCTACAGGGTCACTTTTGAACGGTTTTACGGTTTTTATATACGTATTTGTTTTTCCTAACATAGGCTTACTTCTTGCCAAACTTTATGATTCTTGGTTAACGAGAAGTAGATACGCTATAGGCTTTGATTCCATTGTGTAATCCCAAAACTTGCAAAATTATGCGACATAAACGGTCATATCTTTTGAGTGCGGTTATGTTTTTTTACAGCTGAAAGAAGCTTTATAGACCCGAGTATTTGGTATAAATTTCAGTTTGATATCTCTACGCGTTCCTAAGAAAATGGTCTTGACAAATAGACGGACAGTCGTACATGGACAGACGGATAACAAAATGTTTTTTAAAAGGATTCTGTTTTTAACCGACTTCAAAAAAGGAGGATGTGTTCTCAATTCGATGTGTATGTTTTTTTTGTGTGTATGTTACGCGATTACTCCGCCAATTGTGGACCGATTTTCAAAATTCTTTTTGTATTCGATAGAGTATACTCCTAGGGTGGTCACAAGGTCACCGAAGTCAGGATCTGATGATGGGATCCCATGAAAATTGAGGGAAAAGATAAAAGATAAAAAGATTTCATTCACTAAAAAGTTAAAAGTTTTAAGACTTTCTAGGAGATCATCGTTTGGCACCGACTTCAATATAAAAGTGTGATGTTGTCTGTACCTATTCTTATATTATTTTTAACTTTTCAGTGTTTTTGAAGTCGGTTTTTATTTTTTGTAAAATATTTTTTCATTTTTGAAGTGCGGAACCCCAAAAACGAGTTTCTGAAGAAACAATAACTAAAACTATTTTCTTGTGAAGTTGTTATGGCAAAAGATGTAAGCGCCTCCCAAACGGGTCAAGACCTCGGGTACAGTTGCTTCACTTTTCAGATTACATAACACTCGTATGTGCCAATGTGCTTGATAGCTGAACGCATATCCGATTCCTACATTTATTTGTATAAATTATCTCCCTGATGTTTATCGTGTTAAGTTTATTAACCAGTCAAGCTGTTTGAATTTCCTTATTAAAGTAGTTAAATGCGAGAATAGTTGTTAAACTAAGAATAATCTAAGTTAAATGTATGAATATGTATGCTTCTAAATTAATAATAATAATATAATTATTAAATTTAACTTACACTCGCGAGTTTAAATCGCAATTGGCCGGTTTTTTTCTCTGATGTATATACCTACCTACTTCACAGTAAGTTATTGCTGAACTATTTTGTAATTTTTCCACATCCTTCTCTATTTTTCATGTTATCCCACAAACTCACAAAAAAGATTTATTATTATTATTATTGGTAATTTATTATTATTCAAATTGGCACCGACTTCAAAATAAAAATGTGATGTTGTGTATTTTCTTATATTATTCTTGTTTTTTTTTTAAGTCAGTTCATTTTTTGCAAAATATGTCTATTATTTTAATCTTTCTAGTGAATTTAATACCGACTCACCGAATTAACTTGAACGATTACAACAAAGCGCCAAAACGTGCATACTTCATTTAAAAAACTAGTCTCTAACTCCTAAGCGTCAAGGATCCTTCCACCTTCAGCTCGGCTCCTGATTACCAGACGCAAATACCCGAAGAGCTTCAGACAAAACACGAGACACGTCAGATGTGCCTATAAAATTAAAAGGTTTCCCTTGATTTTCCTGGGATCCAATCACCAGATCCTGACTTAGTGACAATGGGCCCAACTGGGAAGTATACCCTCTGAAATAAAGAAATTTCCAAACGGCAGAGTAATTATGTAACAAACAAAAATTATACAGTCAATAAAGTAATAGTGAATAAAGATTAGACTTTAGCATCAAGTATAAGGAGAAAGACTACTTTATATTATTTTGTTATTATAAATTGAAAGATGTAAATTTCATAATGTATTTATTATTTGACATTGTATTGCTTGACATTTTAGTTATTGTATTATTGTAATGAATTTTAATTTAATAATTTGACATTTTAGTTTTTGTATTTTTAATGAATTGTAATTTAGATATTCATAAATAATATTTTTGTACGCCTTCAGAGGTAAGACATGTTGGTACTTTAAGTAAGCTTTACGATGTAAACCTTAGCGATGTATACAGCAAACATATGTTTCTGACAAATAAAGTTATCTTGTCTTATCTTTTTAAAAGTATCAAGGAGATCAATACAGCCAAGAATTTCGTCAGGGCTGGTAAGAGCTCGGTGGCCGAAGTAGTCAACACAACACAGTATGCTGGAGATGCGGGCATGCGGGTTCAATACCTGCCCGGTATATTTTTTTTTTGTTTATTGATTTGCTAGCTTTGCCCACGGCTTCGCTCGCGTTAAATAAGGAGTAACACGGAAGATTTACAAAAAAAAATAAGGCAGGTATTTTTCGTTGGTAACAAAGAGTCAGTGTACTGATTTTTAGCTTCCTACCTTGAAAACTGCGGAATGCTCCATACAAACTTCTACTCCCATTTCAGGGAAGCGGGGGTTAGAAACAGACAAAAAGTAGCCTATGTCACTCTCCATCCCTTCAACTATCTCCACTTAAAAAATCACTTCAAATCGTCGCTCTATTTTGCCGTGAAAGATGGACAAACAAACACACACATACACTTTCCCATTTATAATTTATAATATTAGTATAGATTCGTCATTTTTCCAATATACAGTCGAATTGTGAACCTCCTCCTTTTTGTGAAATCGGTTAAGAAAGACTACAAACTCAGCACAGTTTAAACTGTATCCCAGTGGATTATGGTGCCGATAGAGACAAATGCAGCTCGGACCGAAAATACCTATAAAAAGTACACAAAATATACGTTTCGTAGTCCCCTGTTTTCTCCGCGAAAACTAGACCGATTTAATTACTTTTTACGTTGAAAATTAGAGAAGGGATTCCGCTCTGATTCTATGTTTTGCTTTTTTCATATAATCTCGTCGAATTTGTTTGTTGGATGTTTGAATATACTCGTAGTCGAAAGTCAGGCCAAATTTTCAGGTTTTTGAAGATCATTATATCCCATTTAATAATAAACTTAATACAAAAAGGAAAACATACGAACACGCTAAAAGTGACCATTGGTTTTTTTTTGGAAAAAATAGAGCAGCTATTACCATTATCCAGGAAGGAAACAGGGGACTACGTTTGTATGGAAAACGACCCGTACGATTTGCTCTTAACGTATACGTAACCGTAATGAATATGTAAACGTAATTTATACGGTTACTATATGTCAATGGTCAGAGCAGACTAAGCGAGTTTACCGTAAAAATACTTCTGCGAAGACATGGAAAGCTGTAAGCAAAAAAAAACTCAATCAACCCGGTGGAGAGCGACTTCGTAGGCGAATTTCTCCTCCCCATCCCTCAGAGGAGGAAGTTTCTAGAGATGGGAAGTATAATTGGTCGATGATGATGACTTTCAAGCAATAAGTCGTCAAATAATTAGTCATTAGTAGACACAAGTGCAAAAGTATTGAATACGACTGTACATCTGCAGGGTCTGTAAAGGAAAATACTTATTTATGAAAAACATAAATACCTACGTCATTGACAATAGAATCTTAAGAAACGGCTTTGGTAATTGTTATAATTTAGAAACTTAATTAAAAATACCTTTATATGTATCCATACCTATACTGAAACAGGTGACATGGGGAAATAAAGAGAAATATGTACCCAAAATTAAAGACAGTTTGGTCAAGATGTGGACAAGGTGACTATGGACCGAGTAAATTAATCATAATCACACCGGTGTGACAACGGATAAATAAAATTAACCATAGTGACACTGGTGTTGTAATACGGTGTGACTACGGATCGGTTGTGGAAACACCTCATGTATCTATGCGGTTCTATAACTGCCAGGTGAATAGCTTTGGTTATCTAAAACCTAAAATCTTCAATATCCAACCCAGGGTAATTATTAAAATCATGGTTGAATTGAATGGTCCAACAGCGGTGGTAAAGTGCTAAAGCCTTCCTTGATAAATAGACTATCCAATAAAAAAAGAATTTTTAAATTTAAATCAGTAGTTATTGAGATTAGCGCATTCAACCAAACAAACAATCAAACAAGCTTTATATAGTATAGACTAGCTGTGCGCGCGAACTACGTTTCGCCTTATTAAAGACTTCAACGCGTTCATAGTTATATCTTCTGTATTTTTCCGTTAAAGCAACATTTTTCATTGATTCTCCTCTCCTAATGGTCGTAGCGTGATATTACATAGCCTAAAGCCTTCCTTGATAAATGAACTATCCAACTCAATCAGAAGTTCAATTTGAATCAGTAGTTCCTGAGATTAGCGCGTTCAATCAAACAAACAAACAAAAAACAAACTCTTCAGCTTTATAATATTAGTATAGATAAAGCTAAATTTGTTTGTTTGATAAAGCTAAATTTGCTAATCTCAGGAACCACTGATTCAAATTGAAAAAATCTTTTTGTATTGGATAGTCTATTTATCGAAGAAGGCTATTGTCACCGTAGAGCTTCGATGACCTCCAACTAACTCAGGGTATTCGGAGAGTCGAAATTATAACGCAATTCTTAATTTTTCTAATTAATAATTCCGTAACCGTAAAATAGATTTTTTGGTAAGTCTGAAAAGTCGTGTTGATAAATTCTTTTTCCGTCTCTGTGACACTATAGAATAATCTATTTTCTAAGAAGGCGAAAACAGTTATAGCCAGTTTTCTTGTTACAATATCACTCAACAACTAATAGGAGCTGAGCATCAATGAAAAATGTTGCAGAAACGGGAAAAAATATATGGCGAAACGTATTTCGCGGGCACATCCTGAGTTGGTCCCATTGTCACTATGTAATGATCTGGTGATGGGATCTTTGAGAAATCGAGGGCGAATCTCAAAATTTTAATAGTCACTACACTACATAAATACGAAAAACTTAAATTCGTCAGTCACACAATCAGGACTTTCATGATTCCCATATTAATAATGCCAAATTCGGTATTCCATCCATATACTCGTATTATGTATTAAATATACGCGAGTAAATCCAAAAAGTGTAGTTTTATTTAAATGTGTAGTACTAGTGTAAATAAAAGACAGTATCACATAAACATAAGCTTGAAAACAAACGCTAACCTAACCTACAGATTACAACTTAAACTTCTTAAATATGAAACGAGCTGTGCCCGCAAACTACGTTTAAAAAATTTACAAAAAAAATACTGGAGCGGGCCACTCTCATCACCTAGGGATATAATAAATCCTACGACCTATTCTCAGGCCTACGAGTTTTTTTTATTAGATCTCGTGTCTCGTGTCAGTGTTTGTTATCGAACTCGTCTGAAACGGCTCGTCCCGATTTTTTTTTTTTTTTTAATGTATATTTGGTAGGTCTGAGAATAGGTCGTGAGCTATATTTTAAACCCCTAGCTGATAGGGTTGGCCCTCTACAGTTATTTTTTTACTTTTGGATAATATTTTTTTATTTTCTCATAAAAAATACTTATATTCGTAACCCTAGATTTTTACCCTTTAACCATCAACATCAATTTTTTAATAGTGAAATTATTATTTTACTGGAAGAACCATTTTTTTGAAAAAGAATGCAAAAAAATAGCTTAAATTAAAATACAAACAATTATATTATGATTTTTATATTGCAGTCGGTCCCAAGTGATACTAAAAAGAAATAGACATGTGAAGACTATATTCAGTTAAAAAATTTTCACCAACTCCATAATAAAAATCTGAAGTTTGATTTGATTGTTTGAATTTTAATATTATTTTTGCCCTTTTACTGTATTTTAAAGACGGGCTTCACATTTTAATTTTATTTCAGTAAATTCTACATTCACAATGCTATTAGCAACAATATGTTTTGCTATACATTTAACGTGCAGTCAAAAAATGTTTATCTAATCGATAGAGAAAAAAACATTTACACATTAAACAAACGTTCTCTGTTAATAACGTTACATCATCGCACGGTGTCAATGACAACCGACAACGAATCAAAAAACAATAAATGCACTTTCGTTTTTAACTCCGATCAAAATTCAACTCGAACTGTCTACAGTTAGGTCGACGCGTGCGCACGCGTTGCGTCGAAGGCAACTTTCGGCACTGTCAGTCCACGACTGTCTCTCTTACAGGGCGGACGACAGGACGGCCGCGTTCAACTTTTATAAATTTCCTCGAGAAAATATAAATTGTGTCGAAAACAATTTATATGCTGTGCACTTTCCTCTTGTGGTTCCCGTGCTCCCCTGTGTTGACTGTGCTGTGTCGGATTGAGTTTTTTTTTAAAATATAAACAATAGACGAGTGATTATTTTCGTGGAATATTCAAAATGGTGAGTATTTTGTGTACTGTCAAATTTATTTATATAAGGTGTTTTGCAAACCAGATAGAAAATCTGGTTTGGTGGTGTGTAGAAGTTTTCCTTTACATTTTAAATATGACTATTTGTGTTCGTATTAAATATTTTATTTGCTGTAACACGATTTCTCAACACAAATTTACTCAACTTGAAATGGTTATTTTAAATTTTTAACGCACCCCCAGCGTACAATTGATATACTTAGAACAAATATTCAAATTTTCTAGGATTGAACACAATATTTTTTTTGAAAGTCGTGTTTGCAAGTGACTGTAGTTAGTTCGGAAACTCAAAATGATAAACTGTATTATCATTTCAGATGCTTCAACCCAAATCAATAGAAAAGCATTAATTTGTCGAAATGAAATCATATAAAATCAGAACAGATTTTCTTCCTAAACAAAACATATAAAATTTGATTTGAAAAACGTTATAAAATTACCCATATTTTGTGGGTAAAACGATGGATAGACCAGCTTTTTTTGTCTGTTCGTGTCGGGTATGGAAATATCGCGTTGCGAATTTTCGAAAAGCAGCGCGATAGCAAACGCAGGCGCCGGCGCGGGCGCACGATGAACAAAAACGCAGTTTCACTGGGTGAAAGTAGACATCGGATAGAAATCGACTCGAGCGTGTGACGCCCCGACCATGGAAATTGGGAGCGCGCTCGCGAAGCCAAATCCTTTATTATATTCACATAATATTAGCTTCATGGCAAATGTTAAATTCACATTTATCACAGCCCAATTAGGTAAGTGCCAAAGCGGTGTGGAAAAATTTCTAATCCGTATTATTTTAATAATGTTGTCATTTCGCACTCTACTTGCGATGGTTGTGGTTGTTTCATACACCCCAATTTACATAAAAAATATGCATTTTAGGGATTTAATGTGACTTTTATTTTACAGTTATGGAATATTAATAACAATGTTAATACACAATAGTAATTCAATTAGTATTCATATAGTAGAAATAGATTCATAGTATAAAAGAGATCAAAACAGTTGAAGTTGGGTAAGTTTTCTGTGGCCGAATTGGTCAAGGTGCAGAGGCCCTAGACAAATGCCACACGCTAACTTTTCCGCAGTCGTTCCGCAGAAAAATGTATGGAAATGACATTAGCTTACGACAACCTCACGCTATTATTTCCGCAGCTAATGTCATCTCCATACGTTTTTTCTGAGGAGCGACTGCGGAAAAGTTAGCGTGGCATTTGTCTTGGGGGGCAGGTATTGAAGGCGCAGGTTTGAATTCTGCTCGAGGCGATTTTTTTCTTGTATTGATTTATTAATTATTAAATTTAGCATATTCTATATAAATAAAAATGAATTGTCGAAATGTATGTACACGCGTAACTTCACAACGACTGCACTAAATTGGATAATTCTTCTTTTGCCGTAGTCGGTATTGTTAGGACAAATTTTGTATAAAAGAAAATATTTGAAAAATTACACGAAATAGGTTAAAAAATATATTTTAATAATGATCATTTAAAAAGTGAGTGAATGACGGAATTGCCAGATTGACTTTCAGTTGTTCAAACTCATACATTGTTTTATGGTCAAAAGGTCTCAAGAATTTCTTTTTTGATAAACCCGTGCGAAGCTGTGGCGGGCTTGTTGCTAGTAATGAAAATGCAAAATCACAAAGGCAGTTTGAAAGAAAATGTAAATTATATTGATTTCATGCAGCAACGAGTATTATACCATAATTAATAATTTGATTACACAGCATATATCAATCCATACTACGGAACTAAAAATTGGACAGCATTGAGCAATTGGACTGTAGTACTGAGAGCAGGGATATGTCGCAGGGAGAAGGGGGCTTTAATAAAATATATTCAAAGCCGGAGAACTTTTTCTTCTTGGGAGCTCGGGAGGTTAACCATTATTACCGGAGTTTTCCGGGCATTTCGGGAGTATTGGAAACCCTACTTCCGCCAAATGGGATGCCGTTTCGGATCATCCAAACCGAATTCGCTGAACAACATGCTTGGTACTAATCCAATTTTTGTGAGAGATATTTGCTTAGAAGCCACAAGAAAGACAAGAGTATCAAAATTACCTACTTTCCGTTTCACACATTTACGAATTTAAAAAATATATTTAAAAAAAAAAATATTTAGACCTCTAAAAACTTTGGCAGCCAAACTTATTTTGGGGGTCTGAGATGGGGTCACTTGAGCCCCTACACATCTAGTTTCCTCAAATTCAGGCGACTCGATTCTAAATCCAACCCAAGTGACTTATACCCAAAAGTAGCCAATTGTGTGTGTAATAGGGAAGAAGACGTTTTTTAAATGTCCGACATCTAAGGTAAATTAAAAAAATATTGGACACGTATTCATGTATTATTTTTTTAAACTATAAAAAAGCTTCGACGATATATTGACCTGCATACTTCGTCATATGTAGGTTAGCGACTTCTTTGTGATGTAGCGAACTTTTATCTCAGTAGTTTTTTGTAATTTCGAGAAAGCAATCAATTCGTGTCTCATTTTTTAATATCTCATTAGATTAGAGTTTCACATTCAGTCTGCATCCCTATTGTGAAAGCTTCCACACCCCTACCGGATCTATGCTCATATTTTTATTTAAAACTAGCTGCTCGGTCCTGTTTTGCACGGGTGTAGCAAAAATGATTTTTGAGACCTTTTGACACTAAAACAATGTAAGAAACTGAACAATTTTATCAACCACTCACTTTTTATGTGATAATTTTTAGATTCAAATTTTTAATATTTTTCGTATGATTTTTGAAATATTTTCTTTTATGCAAACCTTGTCCAATTACACATTTCGGTGCAGTGGTTCTGAAGATGCGCGTACATACATTTCAGAGATTCATTTTTATTTATATGTATGTATAGACGTATAGACTAGTAGTGCCCGCCAACTAAGATTCCCTTAAAAGCTCAACACTGTAGTTTGTAATGTTTGGATGGCAAATTCTCAGCTTCATCTAGGAATTTAAAAAAATCCTTTGTTAGTGGGGGCCTACATAGGTCAAAGAATTCCTGTACCGAATTTCATGTTTCTAGCTCCAGTGGTATGGGCTCCACGTTGATACTTCAGTCAGTCACTCACCAATGCCTTTTATAAATACAAAAAGATGTACCCAAGAATTAGAATGAATTAAAATCTTCGTCGTCATCCCAACAATAAAATGCCCATTGCTTTACTTAAGTATCTATGATATCCCAAGGAATCTATCATCACCAGCCCCCCTAGCATGATCACCAAAATACGATATATTATGAAAAACGATATTATATCGATATAAACTGTTAAAAAAGTTGAATTTTTTGGAATTTTAGTTATCCTCAAGGTTTGAGTATGTTTTGGATATTGGTATTATTATTTTGGACATTGTTAATATATAAATGTCGATAAAATTTCAAGGTAGCTATTATATCCAATATATTTTGACAGCTTATATCGATTTATCGTTTTATCTTATCGTGTTTCGCTATTCATGCTAAGGGAGCAGACATGTATCATCATCATACCAAAAAAAACGATTAGATTTTGATGTGGTTTGAATAATCCACTCCCCGTGATTGGTGTACAGCTCAAGCTCGTTTCCTTGGGATCTAGATAGATGATGCCAAGGAAGATGTTCGAGCTGTCCCACATCTAGATAGGTATCTAGATAGATAGATTCCAAGGGGGCTAGAGTCATCCCTCTTCACGGACGCCCGGAGCTAATAGTTGGTGGATTTTTGAAACCACGTCACAATCTGACCATTCCACTTTTCGTACTAATTAATTTTTCAACAGTTTTATTTTATTAAAACCCCAATTAACAGATCGATCACTACTCGTTAAAACAATTATGTCTAATGATGCCATTTACTGTATTGGAATACGATTTAATGTCAAATTGTAAATACGCGAGAGTCGATTTTGCTGTTTCATTTGAGTGCAATACAAATTACGTAAACATTAAAAAATACTTCAATAAACAATACTTTTGTATTATGATTTTAAAAAATGTCTAACTACCTAATTACTTAGGTATTGATCTTGTTTTATGGCACATCTACCACGTTTGCTCTCTGGACCACCTGAAAATTAACTGGTAAAAAATTGTACTGGTAGAAAATTGTACATACTCGTACATTGATAAAAAATAAATTTGTAAATGAATAAACCTTGTCAATTATTTGTACTGCATTCTTGCAGTAGTTATGCAGATTTATAATAAAATGATAAGACGTGCAGGTTTTTATACTGTATTTACATAGTTATAGGTTATTTTTATTAAGAATCTACTTTTAAATACAAGCTTTTATTTTTTTTTTTTTTTTTTTTTTTATTACTAATTTAACACTCCACAGACTCGTGGTCCGTGCTCTTTTCATGGAATCTTCTCATTGTGATCTATTTTATTATAATTATTATATTAAGACTTACGACTACTTTTTACTCCTAATCTAAGGTGAGTTGCGCAACTCAATCAATTTAAAAATTGAAATATATATCTTAATAATATCTATTTATATTTATATATACTTAATTATACTCAAATATATATCTTAATAATATTATACTATATGTTAATAATTTATGTATGGACTATTTCACAATTTTTGGATCATTATAATTATTATGCCAGTATTCCTGGGTAACTTATGCTAACAAGATTTGGTCAGTTAATATACTCGTATTTGGCATAATATATGTTGCGTGTTTTTTTTTTTTTTTTTATTTTAGTTACACCAAGGTCGCTCCGCCTGATAGGGCCCTGAGTACCATTTTTTTATTGTATTCCATGACCACTTCATCTGTTGCTATGCTGGGAAGGGCAATGAGACGTCTAATTGCGTCGTCCTCCTTCAACTCCCGGTAGAAGTAGGTGCAGGATACCGTGTGTCTGGTAATGGCAACCACCGCGCGAGGAACACTATCGTGGACAGGGTTCCGCCTTTCTGCTCCTCTGAGCACAACCACGTGATCGTACGTTAGTCCCTGTGCTTCGTGGATCGTCAGCAGTCTAGATTGTTCTCCGGTGCCGAACCCTTCCCTCCCATACGCTTCTTTCTCGTCTTGAGTAAAGGTAAGGAAGAGAGTATTTGGGTTACCCCTTCGTAACATCGCCTCCGATGCCATTCTGCATGTCATGGACCTCAGCACTTGCCGTGATGTGTAAATACCCTTGTAGATATTTTGGAGGGCATACACCACATCCATCGGACTTCGGTGTGTGCAGAGGAGCTTTTCTGTTACCGACGTGATGGCGGCGGGGCTTCCGTAACGCATCTCGAACAGGTTGTCTCTGTCTATGAAGGGGATCTGATTTGTATCGGTCATTAGTACCAATTCTCTTGCCCCGGTCAGCCTTGTTGCCATGATGATAGCTCCAAAATGGACTAGGAGAGCTTCGTCCACCAAAAGGCGTTTTGATGCTTCCACACCATTGATGAGAACTGAGGCAATGGTTCTTATTTTCCCCTTCACGACCGCCCCGAATCGAGTCGTCACTTTGTCCAACAGTTCTTTTGCCGTCTCGAGTGTGCTAGTGATGATCATATCTTCCTTCATTTGGAAGTTATTGAGGAGCCACGTGGTCTTCCCGCAACCCGGCACACCGTCAACCCATCTGATTGCCAGTTTACCCCATGGTTCGGAGATCCAAGTTCCACTCACGGATTCCGCCGTTTTTAGAATTCGGTCCTCCAGCATGAAGCGGGTGCACTTGGCAATTACCACTATTGGGTCCTCGATCGGTGTGCAGAATGTGATTGCTCCCCTTTCGTCAGTTGCTTCATGATCCACCAGCACCATGCCTGACGTGCCACTGTACGCCGCCATCTGCTTTTTATCTATAGGGCGAGTTCCCGCCACCACAGTCCCGGTGTCGTTGTTATAGACCACCGCCCTCGCCCCGTCCAGGAGTTCCTGTAGTAACATGCGGGCGTTTATCTGAAATGCCTCAAGTATCTTGCTGCAGGTGGTGTGTTTTACCTGCAGCGTCGCCCGCAGTGTCCCCAGGTACTCTAGATAGGCGTTGACTAGGTCATCTCCGTCCCGGTCAGTGACTATTCTGGATGGCGGTCTCACCCTTCCCATGTCTGCCAGTGTGGTTTTGGGTGAGGAGACCGTTCTATGTTTGGGGACCGAGTCCAGTACTGTCTCACTGCTTGTTCTACGAGGACGAGCGTGGCCCAGGGCAACAGATATGCCCCTGACGAGGTCGTCTGTCGGGGATTGTCTTTGTGATTGGAGGCGTCTTCTTTCGTTTGCTTCTTGCATCGCCTCCTCGTGTTGCCTTTGTGCCCGGGCTGAGCCACTTTCTGTTAGTTCATTGCGTGGAGTCTGCTCGTGGTCTTTGAGCAGAAAGTCGAGGTTTTGGCCTCTTCCCTCGTACACGATAATTTTGTGTTTTCGGGAGGCCTCCAATAAGGGAGTGTAATCGGACACTTTCCCTTTCTCGAGATCTACCTTCATGACATCCACGCTGATGACTCTTGGGTCTCCGTCCATGTTTAACAGCAGTTCCCCCGCTATAGTAAAGGACGACTTGTCAATGTGCCAGTCCAGGAGCAGGATCGACTTATTCCTGAAACGTACAATCCGGCATTTTTGCCCTGCGAGCATCACCTCAGGCATTGCATCAAACACTTTTCTTTTAATGGTCGCCCTGGTAGTGCTGCCTTTTAGCAGGACTGCTAGGCCAGGTGATATGGCAACGTGCTTCCTTGTTCTGGACATACAGAAACTAATGCCAATCCTTTCTCCTGCACTATCCATGAACAACGCCACAGCCCTCGTGAGGAGACCTACTGTTCCTTTTTCTCCGTCGCTCAACCACTGCATTTGCGTTATCGTTGGGGCCACGTAGGGTTCCCGCGTTCGTGGTGCCATATTTACCGACCCATCATCACCCCCCTGCGCTGGTGGAGTACAGTTCTTGTTTCGCTGTGTTGCCAGATCGGCTGCTATTTGTATAAACTGCACTAAGGGTGGTTTTGCCTTTTTATCCATCAGTAGCGCATGGATATTCTCTTTCCTTATCACTATCTTGCCTAGTCTATGTTCTAAGTCATGGCGGGCACTGGCAAATCTGGGACAGTCCAGGATCACGTGCCATACCGATTCAATCTCCCCGGGGTCACATTCACAATATGGATTGTCCTTGAGTTTGAATCGGTACAGATATTCTGCGAACCCCCCGTGCCCCGTGAAGACTTGTATCAGACGAGGTGATGGTTTTTCTTTCCTGACCCAGCTATAGGCTTTCGCCTGATCTGGAAAGAACCATTTGGTCACTCCTCCTGTAGAGGAGGTAACGTACCTATCCTGCCATTTTCGGATCGTCTCTTCCCTTATCTTATTCTTCACGAACGACACGGGGATCTCACAGTAGTCCCGCGTTCCGTTTACCACCCGCGCTGCTTTTTTGGCTAATTCATCTGCTCTTTCGTTTCCCGCTGTGCCTACGTGTGCTCTCAGCCAGAACAGTTTGACCTCTCCACCGTTCCTTCTGATACTTCTGATGTCTTCATGTATCCTCTGCACTAGATGATGGCCTGCTTTGGGGTTCGTGATGATCTCCAATGAGGATCTGGAGTCACTCAGTATTGTTGCTGAGGTGACACCCTCTCTCCGGACCATCTCTATCGCCCTATGCAGAGCATACAGTTCAGACTGGAAGACCGTACAGGCGGGATCGAGACTAAATGTGTAACTGGCGGTTTCTTTTCCCTCTACCCACCACGAGACGGCGGCTCCAACCCCCTCATCAATTTTACTGCCATCTGTGTATATTTGTGGGTCTTGGATTTTGTGCTTCCGTATGGTCTCTACGGATGTATCCTCTACACATTCATATTCTATCAGAACCCGCTCGGATGGATGAGGTCTCCCAGAAAATGATGTTTCCTTTTCCAGTATACTGCCTGGTGGTAGGTGGTCTCGGCAGTCCCTTTTTTTTGTTCTATAGAGGGATGCTGTTTCATGTACTCGCAGGTCAATCGGGAGCAGTCCAGATAATGTAAGAGCGGACGTCAAGGACACTGTTCTATAAGCTTTGCAGACTTTTATTGCAAAGTTCCGTTGTACCGACTCTAGCTGCTTTTTGACGAGTTCCAAATCCGTGGCCTGGCTCCATGCTCCACTGGCGTATAGGATAATAGGTTCAATGACCGCTAGATATATCGTCCTGATGATTTCACTATTTAGACCCCATGTTACTTTCGCCGTGCGTGCTAGTTGTTTATATATATTAGTTACCTTTCTACACTGCTCTGACACATGCTCGGCGAAGTTCAGGTTTCTGTCGATCGTGAGTCCAAGCACTTTAATTGCTGTCACCAGTTCGATATTCACTCCGGACATCGTCACGATGGGGGGGTCGTACTTCAATTTCTTCGTTATCACCATGGCCTTGGTTTTGTGCGGCGCGAAGTTAAGTTTATTACGTCCTCCCCATTTCACCACTCTGTCCAGGATCTCATTTGCGGTCTCCTCCACTTGTTCGCCTGTTTCACCAGTGAAAACCAGAACCACATCATCTGCGAAGGCCTGGCAGTGTACATCCCTCCCCTGTAACTGTTTGAGCAGGGAATCCAGGATTATGTTCCAAAATGTGGGTCCTCCTATTGATCCCTGGACACATCCCTTGGTGGTCTCTTTCCCTGCTTTTTCCCTCATGTAGTTAACCTCCACTTTTCGATCTCGTAGGTATGATTCGATCATGAAGTAGAGGTTTCGGGGACATTGTTTAATTATCAGCTGTTTTTTGAGCGCTGGCCACCAAGCATTATCAAAGGCGCCCTCTATGTCAAGTGACACCATTAGGATTAACCTTTTTTCTTTGAGCTTCATCCTTATGTGCTCGACCAAGTCACAGAGGGCGTCTTCAGTTCCGCGTTGCGGCATGAAACCGTATTGGTTCGCGCTCAGTGTAGGGAGAATATGCCACTGCAGTCTGGCGATTACTAGTTTTTCCAGTATTTTTCCAAGCACCGACAGCAAGCCAATTGGTCGGTATGACTTAGGATGCGTATAATCGTCCTTTCCCGGTTTTCTTAGGATGATAACGTGTGCCACCTTCCATTGGGCGGGAAAGTGTCTCAGGGACAAGCATTTATTCGCTATGCCCAGGAACACTCCCCCGTCGTTTCGGATTGCTGCTGTGCACACATCGGCTGTTAGTCCGTCCGGCCCTGGTGCCTTCTTAGGGTTTAAATTCCTTAATACTGACTCCAGTTCGGCAGTAGTAAACGGTGGTTCGTCCGGTCCTAGCCGATCATCCCTCCAGCTTTGGCTCTCTGTCACTGCCCGGATTTTTGTGTGGTACGCTGTGTCGGTCTCAGGTGTGTCGTCTGCATAGAAAGTTGTTGTAAGGAGTTCAGCGGACGTCAGCGGGGTTAGTGCGCTACCGTTATGGTCTTTTAGGAGTACATCCTCTTGCCTTCCCGATGTTTTCCTTAAGATTCTGTACACTTTGTCCCACATCGTCTCTTTTTCTTGCGTTGTGCAGAACTCCCTCCAATTTGTAGTCTGTTCGCAACTGACCATTTCTGCGTATTCGGTCTTTGATCTATGGTAGTCTTGCCAGACCTGGTTTTTTCGGTGAGGGGCTGCGTTCCTTATTTTGCGCTTCATCCGAAGTACCTCCCTCTTTTTTGATTCCAATTCTTTTGTCCACCAAGGAGGGGTTGGTTTCCCGTTTTTTATTGCTATTTTTGGGATAACCTGATCGCAGGTGTCCTTTATCAGCTTGATGTAATCAGTTACTATAGCATTCAGATCTTCTTCAGAGTCAGCTAGTGAGGCGTCCATATTCACTGCTTCTATATTAAATTTAAAAGTCTTTATAAAATCCGACCACTTTGCTTTAGCAGTGTTGTAAATCCGGGTGGTAATGGGTTTTAAACTGCCTATAGGGTTTGTTAGGCCTACGGTAAAGGTAATTGCATTGTGATCAGATGTTGTTAGATGTCTGTCCACTTTCCAGTTGGTGATTTTCCCTAGCAGGGATTGGCTGCACGCTGTGACGTCTACGTGGCTTTCGTACAGTTTACCTGCTCTGTATGTTTCGAAGGTGGGTGTGTCCCCTGTGTTCAGTATTTCTAGGTCCATTTCATTAAGGAACGCTGCGTACTTTTCACCTCTCCGGTCCTCAGATCTACTGCCCCACCACGGGCTCCATGCGTTTATATCTCCCGCCACGATTAGGTCCCTAACACCGAGTTTATTAATCATTGTGTTAACCCGATTTATGTTAGTGTCTATTTCTTCATTCCCCTCGAAATAAACAGATAAACAAGCTTTTATTATTAAGCTTTCCGTCCGTAGCTTCGCCTGCGTTATTTTCGTTTTACTCATGGGAATTACATTCCCATAGTAAAACCAAATCAAACTATATAAAACAAAAGCTTTTAAAAAATATTAAGTTCTGCTGTTAGTGTGATACCCAAACAGAAAAACAAAATTTCACCCTTTACTTCACACTCTAAGCGGGGAATTTTGAAAAATGCTCAAACACATGTTTATAATTAGCAACTGAAATACAAAATTTCTAACTTCAAAAATTACGGACTTTTATAAAATGTTAAATCCCTTTTTCACCCCTATAAGGACTGAATTTCGTACAATCCACTCTTAGATTAAATTTTCTATCCATAAACTACCTCCTTGCAAAATTTCATGTTCTTAGGTCAAATGGTTTTCGAGATTTCTTGATTAATATTAAAGTTACTTTTCGATTTGACTAGCTGTTTGCTCGCAGCTTCGCCTGCGTTATTTTCGTTTTTCCCACGGGAATCGTATATTTTCCGACAGGAAAAACAATTCTATAGCTTTTGTTACTCACTAGTAATCTATAAAGCATTCTATTTGACAAGGATTTTTTTAAAATCCGACCAGTAGTTTATGAGTTTACTTATCTAGAGTTTACTTTACGCAGCTTTGCCCGCATTGTTTTTGTTTTCCCGTGTGAATTTTATATTTTCCCATAGGAAAAATAATTATGTAGCCTATGTTAATCAAGAATAATGTAGCATTCTAATGGTGAAAGAATTTTTGAAATCAGTTTAGTAGTTTTTGAGTTTATTCGTTACATATAAATCTTTCCTCTTTATAATAATATTGTAGATTAATAACAAACAAAAATACAAACTCACAAATCTTTTGTCTTTATAATATAAGTATAGATAAAGACAACAGAACCTTCTTTTGAATTCAAATAACAAAGCTAAACACTTTTGTGTTTTTGAATAAAGATAATAAATTGTCTTTGTCAATTGTTTTTAAGCTGAGACTTTGACTTTCTTTAATTTTCATGTATCACGCTGTTCATGGTTTTAACAAAAAATATATAAAATCCGCATTCGGACGACAGCTGTACAAGAGTAGAACTAATAAATAAATTAAAACATATATTTTAAGAGACTAGGAAGCTTATTCGCTTTATTTTCACACAACTACAACATAAATAATATCACCATAAAAAGTTACGGAGAAATTCCTATAAGCGTACTCTCAAATGAATATCTTATATGTATATTATTCATGTGTGTTGGTACGTATGTTACGCTCAATGAATATAGAGTAAGTTTAGAAGTGGACCAAGCACTTTCTTCGTTTCACACGTGGGTAACTCACGGTGTGACCTTTAACAATACGAGTAGTTTGAAATAACAATCGCTCCTAGAATGTTGTCGTTTGAGATCTTATCAGACTGGTCGCATCGTGAATGTAAATAGCTCTGCATTCCCTTTAAAATTTCTTTCTTCTTATCAATTCTGATTGTTTTTAACTATTTTTCGGGTTCGTTTGAAGGATCGAACTATCTATCGTTTTGGTTCAAGCTGAAGTCTTCATATGCGTTAGTGAATTTATTATCAAAACATCGTCCACACACCTAAGCACGATGAGAAAATTATATAATGAGAAAACGAGACATTACCTTCTTTAATTTACATACATAAATTTCATAGAATATTCATTCATTGCTCGCTTAAATTGCGCTTATCTTGAACCCGTAGACAAAGTAGGTTTCTGTATCTATCCCTAACCTCATAGGGTAGCACCATATAACCGGTATACGGTTTAGATACGCCAAGCATACGTATACCTTAATACACAAGAAAAAAGGATTACCTAATATATAGTAATCGTTGAGATGTTGATAAACTTAAAAGTATACACTTCCTAGGCTAGAATCATCAGTAAATTGTATTCGGTAAACCCAAGTAGTGGGAAATATGTGAAGGTCTCTAAATCGGATATGGTACGTAGCTATTAAGAGAGTTAAGGGTACTTTGGCCTAACAAAGTACAAAAAGAGATCAATATAATTGGAGTATCGTTAAGGCGGGGTAGGTGCATGGTAGCGGAAGGTCAAAGCATCAGCACGGCATGTTGAAGACGTCAAAGACGTGGCTACAAGATTTACGCCCAGTTTCTGAAAGGCTGTTCAATGATAAAATATACTAACAAACTGTCAAATCTAATCCCACCAAAAACATTCTGTAAAAAACTAGTCAAGTCTCGATGAAGCTGCTTCTTTATCTCTAAAAAGTAATGAAATCTAGACAAAGTCGTGCCAAGTCTAAGGTTCCTTACTGCGATTTATTTATTATTATAGTTAATGTTGTGTGACTTGGCCGTTGACTTGTACACTAACGTATAAAGAATGTTCAACGACCAAGTCCACAACATTAACTATAATAATAAAGAAATCGCAGTAAGGAACCTTAGACTTGGCACGACTTTATCTAGAGTTCATTACTTTTTAGAGATAAACAAGCAGCTCCATCGAGACTTGGCTAGTTTTTTACAGAATGTTTTTGGTGGGATTTCACTTCTTTTTGTAGAGCTTATTCATTTATTTTATAAGATTTTCTTATTTGACAGTTTTTTTCTTTTTAGGGGTAGTTTTTTATTATTACAAACCTTTCTTTTCTTTTTTCATTTTTTCTTTTCTTTTTTCATTTTTTATTTTCTTTATTGGAAGCGGCCCACCAAGTTGAATATTTTTTGTAAAGGCGGTATGTCGATATCTCTAATAGTTTGGTTGGGCTCTTGTGTTTTCTTATCAGGGTCACCAGGTACTCCAGATCTTCGATTATCCTAGTTTTTACAGGTTTCCCTTTATGTGGCCATTAAACCCTAACTCTGTACCAAATTTCAGCTCTCTGAGGTTATGGGAAGTACTAGTTCTATTTTGATGATCATGAGTGAGTGAGTGAGTGTCATAAATGCGAAACTTTGCTTTCGCTTAACTTCGGAACTAAATGACCTACAGACTTGAAATTTTGGATTTTAAGTATGTGACTATAGCTTACTGGATGACGAAAATTTCTGCGTTCTGGTCTTATCCAGAGGTTCTCAAATAGGGGCCTGAAAATGCGGCGAAATGGTTCCAGTAAAGGATGGTACGGCAGTGTTTGCTTCGCGCTCGACTTGGCGGGGGCACTGCTGTGCCCCCAGATGCTAACTATGAATTGAGTTGCTGAAAGCTAAATCAACTTATCACTGTGTTAGTTGACGCAGCTGTCAAATTTATTTCAAAATTATTAAGGAAAGACCCATTTTGGGTTTCCAAAATACATATGAATAAAACAAAATATATGATTTCAGCAATGTGACCGAGTTCAAAAATATTTCTCACGAGAAATCAAATTATTAGAGGTAAGTAAATTTTGGATAACCAACGTTTCGGAAACTGAAATTGATTTGACACTGCTGTAAAATGACATGGATCTTTGTTGAACAATATTTTGATCAGCCTTTCAGAAACTGGGAGTTATTCTTGTATCGTTTATTCATTTTTAATTTATTAAACCCTTCAAAGTGAAAATGCAGTCACAAATATAAAAAGTATTAATCCAAGTGACCTCATTTCTTCAGGTTAGAGCGTACGATTCCTAGAGACGCATTTTGAAATCATTCGAAAACGAAAATAAATCATGTGCGTAATTATTCCAGTCTAATATTTCTGTTTTTAAATGATTTTTGAATCAGTGGAATTCAGTGTTGTCATTTTAAACAAATTCTACGTTAGACACCGTTGCGTTGGAAAGCAATAACTTATCAATTTAAGAAACGAGCAAAGAATCGCACGTAAAACGGAAAGTATGTTCGTTGTATACCTATATTTTACTAATAGAAATGAAAAACAAGTGGGTAGGGCTACTCGTTGCAAAGTATGGACATACTTAATATTATACAGGTTGGATTTTTGAGATGGGATTTAAAGGGCAGGTACATTAACCGTTATAGTTACAAGAAAACATTGTGAGGCAACCATCCATAACTTTTTATGATATTCTGATCTGCATTCACAGATTTTGGAAAAAGTTACAGTCAACAAAAAAAATGCTGAGATAACCAAAAAAAATTTTTTATGCCTATCGATCCTATTTCATATAGGGATCAAAAGACTCTATGGGACCATTTAAGGTATGAGTACTAGAAATAACAGAAATCACCAAAAACTTTTCCCACACATTTTGTAAGGAAAATCATCGGCTCCTATTTCTTACGATAATCTCTCTATGAATCCTATTTTTTACTTTTAAGGAAAACTTTTAATTGAAATAAAACAAATTAAATCATTTAAACATGTATTTTTAAACAAACGCAAAAATATCTAATCTATCCTCACTACACTGGCCAAATTTTTTCTTTTTGGAAGAACTGGCTGAGAAAATGTAACTAAAATGAAATTATTACTTTCAAATTTCTAATTTTTTTTAATAATTTCACGTCATTCTTGTGTTTGCGCTGACAAAAATTCTAGATTTATCAAAAATGTCTTCTAATCGCGAATTTGTAGACTTAATTGAAACATATTAAATAATAGAAACGTGAGAGCTGCATTAGTGTGGTACGCGAATAAGTACCCAACTAGACATGTACCAAGAAGCAGGGTAATTAAAAACCTTTTGACGAATCTAGAAGAAAGTGGTGCGAATACATGTTTAAATGATTTAATTTAGTACTAATTAAATTACAGTTTCTCTTAAAAGTAAGAAATAGGATTTATAGAGAGATCACCGTAAGAAATAGGATCCGAGGATTTTCCGTACAAAATGTATGGGAGATGTTTTTGGCGATTTCTGTCGTTTCTAGTACTCATACCTTAAATGGTCCCATAGAGTCTTTTGATCCCTATATGAAATAGGATCGATAGACATAAAAAAAATTTTTTGCTATCTCAGCATTTTTTTTTTTGTTGACTGTAACTTTTTTCCAAAATCTGTGAATGCAGATCAGAATAATATCTTAAAAAGTTATGGATGGTTGCCTAACAATGTTTTCTTGTAACTATAACGGTTAATGTACCTGCCCTTTAAATCCCATCTCAAAAATCCATTCTGTATATGCGAAAGAAACTCTGTCTGTCTGTCTGTCGTGCTTTCACGCCAAAACTACAGAACCGATTTAGATGAAATTTGGTATAGACATAGTTTGAGTCCTAGGAAAGGACATAGGATAGTTTTTATCGCAGAAATCACCCCTTAAGGGGGAGAAAAGGGGGGTGGATGTTTGTATGGGGAATCAATAACCGCTGAACCGATTTAGATGAAATTTGGTATGGAGATTGTTTCAGTTGTGGGGAAGGTTAAAGAATAGCTTTTATCCCCGAAATCATTCCTTAAGGGTGTAAAAATAAAAAAAGGATTTCCACGCGGACGCAGTCGTGGGCGAAAGCTAGTTTTCAATTATAGTGAATTGAAATATTTGAAAATTCAAATCGTACGATTTCGAATGCGAATTTGAATTCAATTGTTACAAAAATGCGTCTCCCAATTCGCTGGAATAAAGCTCTAGTCAGATAACTGTATCTGAAGCAATTAGTGCACAATCACGGGCCTCCGCACATTTCAAAGCGACTCGCTCGCAAACATGAAAGTTGCTTTGCAAGAAGCCGGGTCCCGTTAATTTCGATGGTTTGCAACACGCAGTTGGGTAAGCCGCTGTAAATGTCAGCCTTCCGTACTCCGAGTAGTCCTTTCGAGTCGTAAGATGTTTTGATCCTACTTATACTATGGATGTGAATTTGTATAGATTGTTTATGTTTAATCAAAGTCTAAACAAATTTGGATTGATGACCTTGGATTGATGACGAAACAAATTTCGATTGGAATATATTGATAGGTTCACGTAAAAAACATCGATAGTTAATGGTACCGATAGTTTTTCTTGTGATACCAATACTGTTATGCATGATACATTATATTCGATACTTCTAACGGATGAGTACTTTATGGCAAATATCTTATAGAATAAATCTCCTTAAATTATCTGACGTTTCGATTCATATTTTTCTCAAAACGCCATCTAGTTGAACCGTGCCAAACCTTTAAATTATACTTTGAGTTGGGATAAGATTGCAAGCGCAAGTTGTTTATGTATTTTACTATTCTTGTTTAGTTTTGGATGTACCTACTATTTGTTTTTCCAGTTTGTTATACTGAAGCTGAACAAACGTCAACGTCATGACGTGTAGTGGTGTGTGCATTAGGTCTTAAAAAAGTAAAAAAGTTCTGGATATCTTGAAATATCGATGCTTCTATTTCGATACTTCAAAGAGTACAATAACCATGAGTATTGTATCGATACTTTCTATTCAATACCGTGTCCCTATCGATAGTCCTTAATCTGGATTAACCGTATTTTTTCGGTGAAAGATGAACTAGCAATTACTTCAACTACCGTGTCAGTTGTAAGATGTTGCTTTCTTTGTTATATTTTCACTAGCTGTGCCCGCAAACTACGTTTCGCCTTAATTTATTTTTTCCCGACATCTTCAACAAATATCGTTAATGTTCACAGAAATAAATACAAAAACTTAACAAATTATATACTAAAATCTTCCTTGAGAAGCACGCTATCGAGTGGTGAAAACTGATTGATAATCGGTGCAGTAGTTTTTGAGTTTATCGCAAACAGACAGACAGACAGACGCGGCGGGGGACTTTGTTTTATAATATTCAAGGATTTCTCAATAATTCTAAACGAGAAGCCACAAAGAAATTCGGCATCTGTTTTTTTTATTTCGCACTATTAAAATGGTACTTTTTGGCAGCACACGTGCTTCCTCGTCGTTACAAAACAAACCTTGCAACTCGGAAATGTAAGGGAGGCTAGTGCTAGTGCAGCGTGTATTCTCTCTCCAGCATTAGCTATCTTCGCATTCTCCGCTCCACTATCAGAGCTAGGCCTTCTCAAAAATAAAGCTCCGGGGCCATTGCAATATGTCACCGCTCGTGAGTTCATTGTGCAACGGTTGGTACCGCTGTGTTCGCGGCTCTGTGACGTAACGATTCTGTAACCGATGGCTGCGCGCGATATAGAGGGGACATGTTGATAAATTACTGCACTGATATACGTCTTTGTAAAAATCGAAATTATCTTTAACTACAAATCTGTTTTCGCGATGATACGAATATTTGCGATCTCGACTTGAGCATTCATGTCACCAACACTAATGTATCGAGCGTCACAACACTAATGTATTACAAACTCTATTCACTTAGTTTTATCGCTCTAACAGAAGACGAATATGGTATTAATTTTGATTCTATTTTTACAACTTATCCCCTTGACGTCGTTTGGTAGAACTCTTTTGTTTGTGATAAATAAACAATAAATATCAAGTTAAGAACTTTACTTAGATAAGTTTGTACGGAAAGCTTAGCGCCCGAGTCCAACTCGTATTTAGCGCATCGTATTAATTTATTAAGCATTTTGAAAAAAAATGCGGACAAATAATATGACAAAGATACGATGCAATTTAAACGCGTTTTTCTCAAACATGCTCGGAAATGTAGGCATTATTATAGTAAAAAGAAGACACAAAGTTTGTAATTCTTGGCTCATGCATTACTTTACCGGCCTAGGCCAGGAAAGTAAGTATGAAAATTCATTATTGACCGCTGCTCCAATGTTTTTTAATTTATCTATAACTTGAATTATGTAACTTGTCATACAGCCAATTGCTACCACATTATAAAAAATGCACTCTTCGAGCATATACAACGTGTCTTATATCTCCCCATAAAAATTATAATACTTATTTAATTTTATTAAAACTATCAAAAGTGCCAACCTAAAACTGTTCTAAAAGTGAATTTTCAAAAATTTTACAATTAAATTCGATTGATATGACAAGTTATTAAAGTTGACACATTCTTTTCGGTTAAATGAATATTATAATTTTTATGGGGAGTTATTATGAGATACGTTGTAAGTATTATGAATATGACATCAATTTTAATTTTCGTTGCGAGAGACAAAAGTCTTAATCTGCAGTATTACATTTTTGCGTAAGATATGATTGGACTGTATGGGCTTTGTTTCCTTTGCACTAATTGAAAATTAAAAAGTATAACTAAATGCTAGGCTGCTATAATTAATTAATTGTTTGATTTGTTTTTTATTCATATTATACTCATTTGTTTCCAATTCAATTCAAAATCTTTTATGCATACCATAATATGTAAAATAGGTGGTTCACAAAAAATAAGATCACTAAGGACGCAATCGTTGAACAAGAGAGAGGAAGCTTATTATTATTAGGTACCTACTATTGTTTTATATACAGATTAAAAAGCTAAATTATACGAAGATCACGGCAATTATAAATATTTGAATAAATAGATAACATTAAACAATATTTTAATATGAAAGGTTTTTATTTATTAATATTACCATATTATTACACTGAATTTCATAATTAAATCCAGTATTACGTCTTTCATTATTTCCTCGCAATTATTGAGAAAAGCACTATACATACCTCGGCGGGAATGGGATTGCCGGACTCGTAATAATTGTCAAGTCCTTACTCGTCCGGCAATCCCTAACTTCCCGGCCTCTGCAGTAATGTACTATTTAATCTTAAATTGTAGGATTGCAAAGTTGAAAAGCATTCAGAATACACCCAAGAAACCCAATTAGTAACTCAGCCATTCATAGGATTTCCTTGAACGTGAGAAAAACTTTTTCTTTACGGCTCTCGTAACTGAAACGGTAACTTCGGAGCTCGAGGTTGTTCAATAAAATGGAATACATGAGCGTCTTATTAGGTCTTAATAAGAATATGCGCCACAAATAATTATTATCACATTAGTGATTCCTATTCATCTACCAGCGTCATTATTACTTTTTAGCCGACTTCGAAAATGAGGAGGTTCTCAATTCGATGCGTTTTTTTGTGTGTATGTTACGCGATTACTCCGCCAAATGGAGGTAAGCCGATTTTCAAATTTCTTTTTGTATTCCATAGAGTGTACTCCTGAGGTAGTCCCACTATTACCGAAGTCAGGATCTGATAATGGTGTACCAGGAAAATCGAGGGAAACCCTCAAATTTTATAGGTACGTCCAACGCGTTACAGTTTTTTTCCGAAGGTATTCGGGAATTTACGTGTGGTTCACATGAACCGAGCTGATGATAGAAGGATCCTTAACGTTTAGGAGTTAGAGGTTAGTTTTTTAAATACAATAGACAGGCATTGACCCCTTGTCGTATTCTTTCAAGTTACTTCGGTGAGTTGGTATTAAATTCACTAAAAAGGTGAAAAGAAAATACACAAAAATATAAGCACCGGTAACATCAAATTTCTATATTGAAGTCGGTGCCAAACGACAATCTTCTAGGAAGTCTCAAAATTTGGCACCGACTTCAATATAGAAATTTGATGTTACCGGTATTTTTATATCATACTAGCTTTCCGCTCGTGGCTTCGCCCGCGTTATTATTGTTTTCCTGTGGGAATTTTATATTTTCTCGTAGGAAAAATTATTTTGTTGCCTATTATATAGAATACTGTTATTTATATTTAGGAGCTCGAATAATAAATTTTATAGAAATTTGAACAGATTTTAAATATTTTCCATAGAAACTTTCAACCCCTGTTTTGCATCCTAAAGAGGGTTGATTTCTAAAGATACATTATTAGTACACCTCCACTCCATCTATAGAGCATACATTTTAAATTTCAAGTCTCTTACTTCAAAAACATAGGACTTTCATACAAACTTCCAACCCCCGTTTTACCCTCTTAGTGATGTAGTTTCGTAAAATCCGTTCTTAGCGGATGTCTGCACCCTATAGTGATCCTACCTGCTAAATTTCAAGTTTGTAGGTGTTATAGTTTCTGAGATTTCGCGATATGTCAGTGAGTGGTATTTCGCTTTTATATACAGTATGTAACTGAACACCCCAATAACATTTAAGGTTATGTATCCATCAGAAGTAGTTTCTGTAGAAAAAATATTAGGGCTAACAAACCTACTTTTTTCCATACAAACTAAATAAATTATTTTTTGGTATTAAGTGCCGACAGCCCTACGTAAGCGTACGAGGAATATCACGTGTATCACGTGTCATTTTGTGTTTAAATTTCCTTTGTGTTAAGAGCTGATTATGGTTGTCTGTCACTTGAAAGTTTTTGCTTTCAGTTTAAAATCAAATAATCCTGAAAGTATTGGGGTTCCAGGTCTCAGACAAGCACCAAAGGTCCATTTAGTATCTAACTTATATGCCCCTTAAATGTTATTGGGGTGTTCAGTTACACCCGGTATATAGATTTAACATTTGAGTATTTTTGAAGTCAGTTTTTATTTTTTGTAAAAAAAAATATAACTACTACTATGTACATCCTATTATAAATTACTCTTTGAGATCACCACGAACATACAGATAGACAAACGCGGCGGGGGATTTATTTTATATTATTGATACATCTAGTGTTAATAAATAAACAATATTATGACTCACGAAGGGATTTTATTCATTGATATAGGATTCATAGGTCAGCAAGATAATTATCAAATCATGCGACATCTGCATGGGAACCGTATTTGAAGTTATTTTAATTTATTCGACCGACTCCATAATCACCTTGGCACGGGTGAATTAACATTGTTTAGACGTAATTACCTCTAAACATTTTGACTATCGCAGCTAAACGCAATATTCCTTCGCGAGGACAAAATTATATTCCGCATTAATTAAAAGTTGAAACAAATCACAACTGAACGTCGCCGTCGCACGGACGGACAGGTGCGCCGTGACATTTTAAGTAAAACAGCTTTACTAATTTGTCGAGTGGTAATAATAAGCTAACTTTACCTATTTTGAGGAGCTCAGTGGTGGCACACAGGGCCGCATTTAACTATGGAGCCATGTGGGCCCGGGCCCATAACGGTAAATTTTTAGGGGTGGCAAAGCGGTTAAAAAAAGCTTTGGATTTTTTTGAAATTTAGCAATTGGAAAATAATATTATTTCAGTAGCCGCCATTTTGTTATATTGTGATAGTAGATATTTGTGATCTACTTGTCGATACCTACAATTTGATACCCTAACCAACATTATTGTATTCTTTTCTGTTATTTAGTTTTTTTTGTATTCTTTAGTGTTACTGTTTGCGTTTGAGTAGGTTGGTTACCTACTCAAACGCAAACAGTAACACTAATATAATATTTCTCTAAAGATCATACAGTTATATGTCTGTAATTCAGATTGCAAATTAATTTCGTTTAAATTACGCTTATAAAACAATGTTTTTCTTACAAAAAAGGAAACCTGAGCGTTCTTTTGGAAGGAGAGTTTGGAGGTAATTTCGTTACGTTAACTCAAAAATCTTTATTCAATATAGACCTTTACAGGCACTTATTGACGTCAAGCGATTGTTGAGCCCATAGGCGTAAAATAAGTATTTAAATCCGGCCCTGGTGGCACAAATAAGTGGTTGATTGGTAATTAATAGTTTACCGTTTTTGTATCTATCATCAGAAATAAAGATGTTACATAATGCAAAAAGACTGAAACAAACAACCTCGGAATATTCAACAGTCTAGAAGTTTATTTACTTTTAAGAACTTTTTAATCATAAATATTAAGACTCCCCCGCTTAAAATGCTCTTCATCATGCATCGTTTTCTTTTTTATTTATACTTATGTAAATAAGTTGAGATATATCTTTATGGTTATATTTATCTATTTATTTAAATTAATGTAGTGTAAATATTTAAACAATATTTAAACATAGTGATTAATTAATTAATAAGAAAACTGGCATATAATCTCTGTTGCCATAAAATGAAATGCCATTTGATATTAATTCCGCCATTTGTAAATTTTTAAATTCTGTTATAAAGATAAAATAAATAAAAAATAATTTGGTAATACACGGGGCTGCAAAAAATGGGTCACTATGACCTCGATTTTTACCAATTTTAATTTGTATTTGCAAATAAACTGATAACTTTTTACACATTTAAATATTAAAATTATATTTATTTGAATATTGCTTGACATAATGCTCTTTTAAACTGTTTGAATTTATCAAGGCAAGAAAATAATCAGTTTTATCAGAAGTAATGAAATTCACAATAAATTAAGTCGTTACCACACACGTTCATATTTGTTTACATAAATAGTTTTATAAAGAAATAACTTTTGACTTCATTGTAACGCTAATGAGTGATATTTACAAATTAATACAAAGCTTAGTCATTATTACAATAATCGAGACCTTGTAAATAGCTACTCATAAGTAATAAAATAAAAATAAAATAATTACTCATAAGAGTCCTCATGTTATAAAAAGTTAAACATTTCCCCATAAAAGCGTCTAGTTTTTTGGAGCTTCTACGTTTATTTTTGTTTTGTGTTTAAATTGTGATATTAAAAATCAGAATCAAATGTTTTATAATTTTTGTAGACAAACATCAACTTTCATAAATGTACCTACTGTCCTGCTAAGGTCGTTATATTAATTTCTCTATAAGTAAATCTTTTTGAGAATCCCTCGCTTGTAAATTAGGAATAGCGCGAACTGCTCTTTTTAAGTACCTACGAAAATGTTAATTACAGCCGATCCCCACATTAGTCGATATGATGAAATACAGTGAAAAACTAAAGTAACTCAATCTTACCGTTTCGACATCAGTAGGTTGTCTTATTTTTTACTGCATATGCCGCAGAACTAAGTCTGTTTTTTTTCAAGGACTCCAATTATATGGACCTCACTGCAAACATAAAACTAGTGTAATACCCAACATTAGTTCAATCGGTGAATTTAACTACTAATTTTGATTATTCATTTTTACAATAGTATAGGTACACTCTCCTTGCATTTGCATAGCTTAAATTATGCTCACGAATTCCTTCCAAAACTGTTTCTGAAAATAATTTAAAGTCCCAACAAAATAAATCACTTTTTAATTACGAGTACAAATAGTTATGCTAGTAAGATAAGAATGTATCCCGGTATACCTTTCTCACTACATACGTAGGTAGGTACAATAAGACTTTAAAAGACAAATTAGTATTTTAAATTTATGCGGATGATTCGAGAAATAATATTCGAAATAAGACGTCCTTCGTTCTTGAACGAATCTATCTATCAATCTAATATTCGAGTTTCACATTAACATTAAATTATAATTAATTGTCAACACTGATTCATAAATTTGATAAAATGGCCGCGTTATATGGCTAATTTTAATATAACCACATTAATAACTCATTATGTGAAACAGTAGGTATGTTTATTTTAAATAATAAAATTAAATGTGACGTTTTCGTGGATGCTTTAATTCGTCACCCACTTGCTAATTTGCGGTTTTAACGCCGTATCAATTTGGTCAGACAAAATGGATAATTAATTTGTTGAGTGGATTGTACAGTGAATTTTGGTTTGGTTCGATAAGACTGTTGCTACGAGTGTTGGCAGTTAACTACCTCCGTGGGCTAGTAGTTGAGTCTGTTGGTAACGTTTCAGAGGTCCGGAGTTCGATTCTCAATGGGGGCAAGCTACAGGAAAGCTCTTGGCCTTAATCACACCTGATGGTAAGTGAGGATAAGGCCGATTATGGGAGTAAGCTTCGCTTAGACTACTCGATATCTATGGAACTGGTTATTTTACATCTAATTTTCGGAACTATAGCGACAAACTGAGGTAAGAAGGTGGTAGCTAGCCAGGCGGGCTCAGAAGCCCTACCACCAACTTATACGTGCAAAAAATTTCTGCACCCATAAGGAACCGAACCCCGGACCTCCCGTGTATCACCCGGTGGTCCCAACTACAAGATCACGGAGGGATTAACATCAAATAAAAATTTGAGTTGTAATCAACTTAATTAGAATCGGGTTGTAAAAACGTCTGCACGTCGGTGGCGCTGTGGACACGGCACTGGCCTGGCTTTCTATAGAGGAAGTCCGGGGTACGATCCTTTTTTGTTTTTCGAATTTCATATGCATATTTATCCGACGCTCCTATGGTGAAGGAAAACATCGTGAGGCAACCTGCATACATCTGCGAATAAATTCAAAGGTGTATGTGAAGTCGACCAATCCGCACTGGGCCAGCGTGGTTAACTAAGGCCTCAAGGCCACCGTTTATGTTAATGTGCCTCACCAATCCTGCCAATATGTCGTGGAGCGACTGCCTATACAAGCACTGTAGCTATTTGAATAACAAGAACCAAAGAACTGCCGGTTGGATAATCACAATAATAAAATATTTCGATTGATAAGTCGATGTTGAGGAAATTGACAGTTTCACGAGTCAACCAAACGCAACTGTTACAAAATTTTACAACCGCCATTACTGAAAGAGTATCACGATTCAATTTGCGATTCGTTTACATAAGAATGCCGACCGCAGGACCGAGTTGCGCGATCGAAAGGCACTCGAGTTATCGACGCTTACTTGTCTGGGAATCGGTACGCAACGCAGTTATGCTAATTACAATAAACAGTGGTCGATAATAGTACATTACGATATAAGTGCGCTATGGTGCTGATAACTCACGTGGCGGTATTTCAGCCCGAGCCAAAGGGGATGGCGTAATAGAGACGTGTGTGTAAAACCAATATACGCACGTATATCGTACGACGTTTTTCAACACACTTGTGAGGAAAAATATTAAATAAACTGAATTCTTGGATTCAACAACACAAATCATTGTTATTTGTAGACAAAACTAAATAATGGTATGAAAATAATCGTTTGACGAATCAATGTAGTTCGTTGATGTCTCTTATATTACCTTTAGCTGTAAAAAAAACACTAAAGCAAATAGTGCTGTTATACATCTATAGCTGCACTATTTGCGTTTAAATACACGCGTGTTTTATAAGCTGCTTTATATATCTGAAACCGGTGAAATTACATCCACTTTACGAGCAAGTGTGTTGAAAATTAATAAATAACGTCCTTACCAACTTTTCGGTATTGACGGCTAATCTCAAGAGAGACTAACAATTAATTCCAGTATAGTGCATGAGTGTCTGCGTAAGCGGATCTCCATATTCCTTCTCGGATATTAGGCTCTGAGTCCAGATGTTTTTGTTTGATTGATACGAGTCTGACAACACCGTTAGCGCAGAGGTCGAGTGATCGCCTATTGCGCAACGGGTCGTGGGTTCGATTCCCTTACGGGACAAATATTTTGTATGGCCTACAGAAATTTGTGCTGGCCTGGGCGTATGTGCGTGTGATATTGTATGTTTGTAACTGCAGCCACGACACAGGAGAATATCCTAGTAACGACGATTTTAAAAAAAAGAAAGAAAAAGTATAAATAGATTTAAAAACTTGCGAAGTGCGAGTTGGACTCGCACACTTAGGTTTCCGTACAAATTTATCTCAGTATATAACTTCCTAACTATGAAAACATTAATTTACGGTTTTCGAAGACCTTGACCTATAAGACCTTGCTGCGTGTCGAATTTCATGATTTCAGGTCAACGGGACGTACGTTACAGATTTCGATTCCAGCAGAAAGGTGACTAAACGGAATGCTTGTACTTTTTTATACTGGGTCTAGCAAATGACTCCTTTCCACCTGATGGTAAGTGAAAGTGGGGTCCAAATGCGAGAGAATACACGCTGCACTAGCCACCCTCACCTTGCCGACCTGCAAGGTGCTTCTTCTGATTATTATTGCGTATTCTACTGATTATTATTACGTAATTCGATGTTCAATTTTTATCAAACTTTATTGAGTTACTAGCTGTCCCGGTGGAATTCTTATCACATTGACAGATCTAGATAAACAATCGCATTTTCCATACAAAACTACTATTATTTCTTTTCATGATGTTTGAGCTTTTCTCTACCATTTCCCCTTATATTTCTTTTTAAACCACCCCTGCTTTAAAACGAGCAAAATAAAAAAATATATATTCAAGTTGGTCAAGCCGTTTTTGAGTTCTAGCGAGACTAACGAACGGCGATTTATTTTTTTATATAGATAGAAGAAAGAAGATTTGCCAAGAAGTTAGATCATTATTTTATGTAACATTTTAATAAAGTCATTAGCTAGCTGTTTAATGCATTATTATAGTTCTCAAAGAAAGTAGTTCTTAAACTGCTGGAGTAATGTGGATGGCCATGTTTTATTATGATTACAACTTTTAGTAACGGATCCTAACAGCTACGTTTAATAAAGTTAACTACACGAAGCAGTAAACAGTGAAACTATCTTGTTTTTACTATAATTATCACGAGAAAAGTAGGAGTCGTAACTCATAGGATAATTACGCAATTGGCGTATTGCAAATGGTATAACAAATTGCTGTTATGTATACGATATGAAATAAAATGCACAAAAATATTGCTACGCAATTCTCATTTGCGGAAACATGTGTCCGATGCACTTTTGTGTAACATAGTAATTACACAATGGAATATTAATTTATTAGAGACAATATTTTATGAATGATATGTTGCAACTGGAACATTGTTCAAGACATAGCGATAGCATATATTATTTATACACAGTTACAATATGTAATATGAGATCTCTTCACCTCTTGTCATTTATTATTTTTTAATTATAACCGGATTTTCTAGAATTACATAGTTTGAAAAAAAAAGAATCTGCATATTGACAATAGAATAGACCAAATAGGTTAAGAATAGGCCACACTAATTTAACTCAAATACACCTCATAACAAATTGAAAATAGGGATAAATGCACAAAAGTGATTTGACTGAAACCACGTTCTTATAGAATACCCATTTTTCAATGCAGGTAAACTTAAAGTAAGCTTTACACTAGAATTTTTTTTAAATATCTAAATGACTGCTAGGTTTCTTAAGAAAACTAGCTATTACAAAGAAATATAAATTGTACCCTACTGTAGTCGGTAACAACCTCACACGTTTGAGCGATAAAGCAAATAAAAAATATACATATCTACTGCTTTTAAAAAGTATTATAATTACATTGATTAATGATGATTAAGTTGTTGAATGCAATCTTATATACATTGTAATTATTCACTAATGGGATGTCGTTCGAAAGATTGGTAGTCTGCTGTGTATTCCTTTAATGTAAAATTGTAGCTCTTTGTTTTAACAAAACATTGTGTATTTTACACTCACATCAAAACTGATATTAATTTAAGTTATAAAAGCTTGTGATATATATTTTAAATTCATTTAGCAAACCACTTCGTCGCGTTACAAGCAAATATCAATATGATCGACCACTTTGCCATTTTTTTGTAATTTTTTAACGCTCTTGGACTTAGTCGTATATAAAAATAAGAATATACTATTTCTACAAAAAAATAATGTACTTATACTAATATATTTCACAATGTCAATGAAATTAAGAAAGAAAATGCGGAATTGGTGAAGCCAGTCTATAAAATATATATACTGCAGTTATATGATTACTTAGGTAATCGGAACTTGGTGTTTGACATACGACATGTCATTACGCAGCAGGAACCAGAAAGTGAGAACACAATAACAGGTGTAGGTTAGTTACTTCCGCAACACCCATAATAGTTCAATACTGGCGTGTCACATAGCAGACTTAGTGGCACTGGCGTAGGTAAAGGGGGATTGGGGTCCGGACACCCCCATTGAAAAATATTTCTTATTGACTAATTAAACCGTTTAAAAATTAACTGTCTCTAAAAATATTGTTACCTATCATTTGCGTTTAACTGCATGTAGTTTTTTGAATCTACATAGCTCATCAAAATTTCTGATTTATTACGTTTTGTAAGGCACCAACACAGCTTAATACGCATTTTGTTATATCTTCCGGCAATCAAGTTGACCGCGCTGTTGGCATGGTGGCGCCCTCTGTGAACCCTGTGAAAGTGCATGCGTCGACTTGCGAAAGTCGTCGCAGCCATAATCAATGGCTGCGAGTCATTTCGTATTATAGTTGTGTCATTGCAACGGGAAATGAGGATCTTTTGACTTCTGTACCTAGTTTTATTTGGACTTCCTCGAAGACTTCAGAGATAATTTACGATAAGCTAACTTAAGCTTAAGGTTAATTATGCCTTTACATCGATAGATGGCGAATGATATAGTGTATGTAGGTATGTATAGAATCCTCAACAGAATCGGAGAATTAATTAAAAGTTTGTTTAAAGCTGCTTCTTGCTAATATGACGTAGAAGTATAAGAGTTTAGTAGTTACATTACAGTATATGGGCTTTGGTTAAAAATCAATATATTTCGAATCAATGCCATACTAATGGTTAGACTGTACCATATAAAACTGAAACACAACGCCATCTACTGGAAGGTCCCCCAAACCTAGACAACCAAGCGTGGACTCGATAAATAAGTTTACCGTCATCTGTTTGAAACTTATCGAACTAACAAACAATTTAATTCGCAATAATAAATAGTGAGGTCAATTACCTATCGAGATATAAAAACAATCCTATCATTTAATTTAGACCAAATTACATAGAGCAGGTAAGCCGAAATTCATCAAAATCGGTTAAGTAGTTTATCCAGGACAAACATTGTCACGCGAGATTTTTTTATATATAGATGTTAGGTACATCGGACTTTTTCCTTTTTTGCCTGGTTTGGTCAGTGACAGTTCTGAACCCGCTTGGAACGGGAGCTTATAGGATCACTTCGTTGTTCTTCTGTTCGTCTCTCTTTGTCCAAACCCTTTTTCTCAGGAACGAGTAGAGATTTTAAACGGAAAATTATATCAAATACTCGGGCTTACGATCCCTTTTTTTCAAATTCAAATCATTTATTTGCTATAAATAGGGTTACATTTCACAATTTTGTGGGTGTTTTTACGAGTCAATGCTCTAAATGCCTATTTAGCTATTTATTTATAGCATGCAAATATTTCAGCAACCATGTTAAACGAAATTGTATACATTGCTTTATGGTAAATCTTGTGTCAATACAATTATTTAGTTACAATGTCATACGAGTAAGTAACAAATTATTGAATTAAATTACATCAAAATCGGAATTAAACTATTGTATTAAAATATGTCTAAATTATCTACACTACATATACCGTCACTCCTTATATTATCTAAAAAATTCTTCAACAGCATAAAAGCACCGATCGGTTAGCCACTTCCTCAAAATAATTTTAAATCTACTGAATGGTAACACTTTTATTTCTTCAGGTATTTTATTGAATATTTTAATAGCCATCGCATAACCATTTTTATTAAAGCGTGCCGTTTTTGGATTTGTTGTTAAAATAAGTCTGTCTAAATTTCTTTTGCTTTCTGATAGAGATGACTGTTCAGTTTCACAAACTTGCCTTTTTCAAGAATATACAAGCACGGAAGGGTTAATATATTCAGTGACTTGAAGAAAGGCTTACATGAAACATCTGGTGCAATATTGCAAATGGCTCGAATACATCTTTTTTGCGCAATAAATACTCTATGGTTATCAGTGCCGTTACCCCAGATTAGGAGCCCATATCTTAGTATCGATTCAATATACGCAAAATAGGCTGTAATAGCTGTTTTTGTAAGTCTGTATAAAGCGTATACAAAACTGTTTATTTTTCCAAAAAAAAAATTCAATTTGGTCTTTCCAGTTAAATTCGATTTTTTGACATATTTAGATTTTTTCACAGCTGAAATGCTGTGAAAAAACCAAATTATGTCAATGCGATCAAAAGATAATGACCCTCTATGTCGCAAGTTTTGCGATGTCACAAGGGAATCAAAACCTATACGGTATTATACTTCCTTCAGACTTAGAATCATGAAATTTAGAAAGAAGCAATGTCTTGTGGTATATTTTAAGGAAAAACTAAAACCGTTTGTTAAGTTTGTACGGGACTCTCGGTGGGTGAGTCCGATTCGCACTTAGCCGGTTTTTTTTAATATGTTTATTTATTGACTAAATTCAGAGCAAATTTCTTCTAATCTATTTTTTTTTTATTTACGCAAGAATGTTACCTATAATTGATTTGTTAAATTAAGCAATTAATATATTATATACCTATACCTACATAATTATTCACGCGGGGGCCAATTTTAGTTTAGTTTTTAATTTATTATTAGTTTACATTATTCGCAGTGTTATGCACGAAGCAATCTTGTATTTTTTATCCAAAATACCTGCACTATTGCTTAAACATATTTATATCATTATATTAGCAGAAACAAATTCAACAAAGCATCATCTTACAATTAGTAACCTATTCAGAGCTGTAAATACATACCATGGTCAGCTCACTTCGCTATGTGTCGCTAAACTTCTTTTTGATTTGACCACCAGCGTTGAGCGATCTCGCTTCGCCCCAATTCCGGTGGACGCCGCAGCTCAAACTAAGTTTGGCGCATTCCGCCAATTAAACAAAGATCTTCGGACCGAGCAGTTTGTAGTAGGGTTGTGTGAGGCTTGTGGGTCTAGTTGGAATGGTTGCTCTGTAGACGTGTTGAGTAACTGGGTGTGTCGAAAGCCGAACGCGCAAGGCCGGCCAGTCGGTAAGGACAAGAGCGTTTACGAAGCGCCGTCGACCGACGCTGTTAAATTCTATTCAGCTATTCACCGAATGACATGAATGACATATTTTGACCGATGGACGGTCAAGAGTGACATGCGATATTGAAGACGAGCTTTGACGTGATCAATATGTGGGTCAGGCTTTAAGCATGACCTGACCTTGAATCGTTGGGTTGTATAGAGCTTGTGTATTTAAGTATTTTTATTTGAAATTTACGATACATCTACATTTACTTACGCCACCAATGTTATGGGTTGACTGGAAGAGATCTCTATAAGAGATAAGCCCGCCCTTGCATACCATATTTATGTTTTTTTGTACAAACGTTTTATGTTTATGCAATAAAGAGTATATACATTGATTTAAATAAGTGTGACATGACGTTATACTCGTGCGTAGGTTAATTTTCTACTAACTTGTGACGTAGCGAGGCTTGCAGTAGTTTTTTGTAACAAAAAGCTACTTAGCATCACTCATTACTCCCCCTCCCTAGTGTGACGTCACTGCATATTTTGCATTTTTTCAAGTCCTACCTATAATTCATATTTCGCGTCTTACTATATTAGCTATCAATATGTGACGTCACAGAGCTTAGGGTTCCTCCCACCCCTATCACATAATGTGAACTTCATCGATCATGTCTTTTTCGTAAAAGCTAAAATACATCTCAGTTTTTTTATCTAACTGACGGAATTGAATTTCGATGCTCCATACTCAGTCTGTACGCCTATAAGTGGTAAACATATTAAATCTTTGATACTTATACATAGTTATAACCTTGTGCCTATTGTCGTAGCAGACTATTGCTTTATGATGTTGGCATTTTTTATAGAACTAAGTCGGCAAACAAGCAAACTGCCTACCGGATGGTAAGTGGTAACAGTCACCTATAATACATGTTTCTCTTGCGAGATTCGCAACTTCTCTATGAACCAGAGTGTACGTTGCCAATTTGTGACATAAGATGTAAAGTCACGGTACCCAGTAATTTCACTGCCATATATACCTTATCCTTCAAACAGGATCACAGCAATGCAAGCACTGCTGCTTTGCGGCAGAAATAGGTAAGACGGAGGCACACCCAAACAGTCGACCCTGGTACAGAGTCTCCCTCCGGTATAAATTTGTAGTTAGACATAAAAAAGTTCCCTCGTACAGTGCTACGGTGCTACAGCGTAGCGCATCTGTACACGTTCAAAAGATATCAACGTAAGTACGTGCTCCGTAAGCTTAAAATAAGTGTTTAGTTTTTTTTTATATATTTATTCTTTATTGTACACAACCAGAGCAAAACCAAAAGCGTTACAATCAAATGAAGTACAAGGGCAAGCTTATCTCTTTAAGAGATCTCTTACAGCCAACCCTTGACGATGAATGTAATTTTATTAAGCTTTAATTTGTCACCAGAAAGTTGGAACACCTTTCGGTTGTCCTATGCTGTTCTATTGTTTTTTTTGTGCTAATTTTGTCCTAAATAAATAAATATTAGCGGGAAGATGGTGTACATTTACATAAAATATATTATATTATAAACATAGATACATAAATGAACAATATATAAAGTATCATGTTACGATAATATGACCTCTTAATCTACTCTTAAACGTAGTTATGGAGGAACTTTCACGGATGTTAGCTGGGAGAGCATTCCACATTATCGCAGCACGTACAGTAAAATAGTTGTGAAAGAACTTCGAATTACATCAAGAGACATCAAGGGGTTTGGGTGTGACACATGAACGCACAGGACGACATGTGAATGGATTTTGTTAAGCTTAAGAATCATGATATATTATCACAGTTAAATTATTTTTAAATTGTTAATTTCAATGAATGAAAGAAAACAGACGCGAAGTGAAGTACTAAATTGGTACGAGTACGTCACTTATATTTCTATTTCAGGCATACTCCGAAAAAGTAAATAGATTTTTTATAATTATTGTTTATACTATAGACCCGTTGTGCAGGTATTTGGATCTTTTTATTATATCTTCAAAATATTTTTTTGCATCTAAGACTAGGTATGAGCTGGGCACTTATTTAATTGCTCTACATAATTTTATAATTATTTAAAGTAGTAATATATTATAGGTACTTCATTATTATTTTACAAAATGTCTATACTGGGTATGACTATGTATAAATTTCAAATAAGGAACAAATCTAAAAACAAAAACGAAATTTTGTTGATTTTGAAATAAGTGCAGTACTTACTTATTTCAATTTTACATTGTCAAGGTTCTAAACTGTTAAACAGTCTGACTTAACCGTCTGCGAGTATTTTTGCTATTCCGTTACTGCGCTGCGGTCGGCGTGACCTTGATCGAGTTTCCTAAACAGCCTTACTTGAATATCCTCACAGAATGAGCCTTAAAAGAAGGCAGTAAAGTCCGGATTGCTTGAGCAACGATATCATTGTTAGTTGAACGTTCACAATCACTTTCCGATAGGATTTGTATATTTCATGTGTATATTTGCCTGGTTACTTCTGTATTTTTTATGTGGATTCAAGTGTTTTTGAATCAACTTCGCATAATGAAGTTAATTATATACGTGCTATGTCGAATATTCTTTAAAACATTCTTTTTTTTTTCATTTGTATATTTACCTGGTTACTTCCGTGTTTTATGTGGATTCAAGTGTTTTTAAATCAACTTCGCACAATGAAGTTAATTATATGGGTGTTATGTCGAATATTCTTTAAAAATATCTTCAAATTTCTTTTTTAGTCCATTCGTCTTTTTGTGATTTTATGATCACTATACCACTGGATGTCAAAAGGACATCTAGCAAATTCGGATTTAGGAATAGATTACGAAAACGAGCAGGGAAAACTTTCAACATATAGATATAGCTGAGACTTAAATCTGCTCTTTGTAATATAGTAGGCTCGTTTAATTTTTTTTCTTAATACTTTAACATTTTAGTGTATCATATATTTATATATTTGTATGTGTGTGTATATGTTGCATTGTATATTTATTTCCACATAAATATGTATTATTTAAGGTAGATTTGAACACGTTTGACCACAATCTTGTCTGATGGAAAGCGAAGATGTGGTCTAGTGTGGCAAGCTCAGTTAGTGCCTGTTTGTTTACTCTTATATACCTTGAAAACTTATATACTCGTATTTGTATCGGCAATTTATTAGGTACGTAATGTTGCTTTTTTATTTTTAGGTAGTCGCACCTCTGAATTATCTGCTTCGCCCAAAGGTTGACTGGCAGATAGTGCTCTAGGCATTGAGTCCGCCTTTGTACACAAACGTACTTAATTATGTTTTAATCATTATATAACAAATCTACCTATTTAAACAAATCATATTAATATTATAAATGCGAAAGTAAGTTTTTTTGTTTGTTACGTTTTCACACCTAAACCACTGAACTAATTTTAAAGATATTTAGTTATAGGGATAGCTAGAAATAACATAGTCTTCATTTTATCCCGAATTTAATTGAGTTGTCTAGGGACGCAGACGAAGTCGCGAGCGGCAGCTAGTACACTATATTTTGATTATTATTTATTTCTGTAAAACTGACTAAACGAAACATTAGTTTTATTTTCTCTTCAATGCCTCTAAGAAGCGCGTTTGAAGAAGTCATGAAAAGAAATGATATTTGACTGGTAAATAATATTGAATACTAGTGGGCCCAGCAGACGTTGTCTTGCCCGATTACAGCGCCATATACTGGGTCCAATTGTACTTTTAAATCTTCCCTGGACCTACTTAAATACACAGAAAATTTCGTAAGAATTTGTCGAACTATTTAAGAGTTTCTGCGAGACTAACACACAGCAATTCCTTTTTTATATAAGAAAAGAAGAAGATATAAATTAAGCTGATAAAATTATTATTGGTTTGTTTTATTTATTAATAAGCTCTCCTCATTTTTAAAAAAGGCAAAGGGTTTCGACCTAACATCTAAAATCTCAAATAGTGCTGTTTCTTAATATTGACATTACTAACACGGCTATCACTTCAAGCCAACTATGTTTTTGGGCCTAAACTGACTTGGGCCTTTGTCGTCCAATTGGCATATTAGTCTCGGCTTTGTGTTGCACATTGTTTGTTTTCAGTACAAGGCCTGAACAGCTTGCGCCTAGATTATCAGATCAATGATAGTCCTTCATTGTCTTCGGTGGTAGTTTGAACAGTGCATAAGTTGATTGTTTGACAGTATAAACCTGCGAGTAATGTTGGAGTTTATATTATTAATGAAAGATACTAATCACTCCTAAGTTTTGTCAGCTGCTAAAGGAACATATATAGGAATATTATAATAGTCTGTATAATCATTTATTTAAATACCCCTATAGTAAACCTTGCGAAATTGATACTTAAAAATATTTCGATTTTAATCATCATCACAGCTCATATACGTCCCCACCGAGGGGCTCGAGCCTACCCTATGTAAGGGTGATTAGGCCTTAGTCAACCACGCTGGCCCAGTGCGGATTGGTCGACTTCACATACACCATTGAATTTCTTCGCAGATGTATGCAGGTTTCCTCACGATGTTTTCCTTCACCGTAGGAGCGTCAGACAAATGTGCATATGAAATTCGAAAACGAAAAACACATTGGTACATTGCGGTCTCGAACCCGGACCTCCCGATTGGAAGGCAAGTGCCGAGTCCACAGCGCCACTGACGAACCTTACGACGAACCGATTTTAATTAATTACTAAAAAATTACTTTAAATTATTCCACTATGTATCGCCATTGCATTCAGGTAGCCGTTGCATACACGCTTGGCTGTACCTGGCAGATTTACCCGCACAGGAAAAGCGGAGCGTATATGGCGCGAGACTGTTTAGCTAGGCTTACACTCTTGTACAGGCAACACAAAAAATATGCACATTTCTATTTTTTGCCTGTGGTTAATGGTCGAACTATACAAGTAAAATTGAGCGTGTGTGGCCGCTATGGCGGTCGATAGCGCATGCGTCATGCGTCAGTTATGCACTGATTGCGAGAGGGTGAGAACGCGTGGCGTTCTTTGTCATCATTTAAATTTCCTTTTTCTTAAGTAAAACGAACAATAACCCCTTAGGGCTTTTTAAACTGAGAGTGTATATAGATTTACAGGTACGCGGATATCCTCTACTCAGCGATTACCTGACGTATCTAACTGTACAGGTAAACCTGTCAGGTACATCGTATAGATGAGGGTTTAATAATTGGAACATACCGCTAAGTGAAATATAAGTACAGGTACAGATCACGGGAAATTTTATTTTCCCCACAGAAAAACTTATAAGATGTACGTTTCCTATTGTAAACTGCATTGCTTGCTATCGGGCTGCGAAGTCGAGGCTAGATGAATCCAGAAACATACATCAACAATATTTTGGCCATATTTCACATTACTACTTACTTTTTACGACATGCCTCACGAATGTGAAATCACTCTGTAACTTAAGTCTTCTGTAATAACAGCAGATTACATTAACTTCATTAACTGGACAGTTAACTCTTGAGAAATAACAGTTTGATCACGATAAGGTAGCGAGGCATGTGCGCCGACAAACTTTGATATAAAAATAACTTGTCCTTCAATTTCAAATAAAATGCGAGTTGAAATGATTTCAACCTTGCCTCTTCATAACACTGACATAGATGTGCGTAGATTCGTGCATAAATGTATCATAATTATTTTATATTTCAAAGAAACTAATAATAATAGATCAATTATAATAGAGTCGTCGTTGTATAGACGTAAATACTATTGAAATAATTAAAATAAATATAAATAGAAAACACTAATTCGACACAACACAACAGCAACATACACAAAGTAGGTAGAACAAATTATAAAGGATACAATACAACTGTTTGCAACTGATATTTGCGTTGAGCACCGAAAGGGTTGCATTTGCTGGGCGTTAAACACCCAATGCTGGTCTTCAGTTGACATTCCGCAGTGACACATGGACGAGGGTAAGAAAAAATAAAATTCAATACTGGTATTCTACGGTATTTTAATAATACGTAAATAAAGTATGAAAGAAAAGAAAATACTGTTACTAATTATTACTACGCTATTAATGCTTTTATTTTTTTAGGGTACATCTTACCTTACTAGGCGCACCCATAAGGGCAGGGTGAACACCGGCGGGTTTTAGTGGGTAGGCCCGGCACTCCGTCGGGAGAGCCCCACACACGCTCACCGTCTAGCTAACGGTTGTTGTTGGACAGGTGAAATTATTGATACTGTGACTAGACATATTATGTCACAATTTGGCAACGTACATTGGCGTCCTTGGAGGGGCTGTAGATTTGCAAATTTTACAGGAATCACATGTATTAAAGGTTACTATAGCCACTTAGAACACACAGCCTGATTGTTGGCCAATTTAGTTAGGAAAAAAGTAGAAAAAATGCGAAGTCATTGGCAAAACAAATCATAATCTTCAGTCAATCTACTGCCATGCTAGTGACAAGCAAATACTTGAATACAAATATGTGCAATTACTCAGACAACTCTTTCCGCCTTCACCGTTAATTTACACATTAATCTAGAGTGACTCACATACTTTCTTCCGAGCACTTTCTTGACACCGAGCTATCACAATGATTTCGACTCACTTTCGACATGTGTTATTTTGTTAGCACTCTTCTGTTTCCGCGAATTCTTGAATATTCAACTTTTGTGTTATTTTGAATTTGCACACTTTCTTTATTTTAGAATGGCCATTTTTTAATTTTTAAATGCATTTCAAGCGACATTTCTGGTTATATCGTCCAGCGCGCTTCGTTACCAGTCACAACTTTTACTACTAATTTGGTGCAAACGAACTAACTTCTGTTTATTCTCTTGAGCTATGACTTGAGTGTCGGTGGCGCTGTGGACTCGGCACTGGCCTTCTAATTGGGAGGTCCGGGGTTCGAACCTGCCTTGTACCAATGAATTTATCGTTTTTTTCGAATTTCATATGTACTTGTACATTTGTCCGGCACTACTACGGTGAAGGAAAACATCGTGAGACAACCTGCATACATCTGCGAAGAAATTCAAAGGAGTATGTGAAGCCGAGCATGCCGCACGGTGCCATTGGCTAGTTTACTACAAATTTTGAAATTTGGTTTATTGATAAAACCTAGCCAATTCAAATCCTGAACTTGAAACACCCCAAGTGAAATATGTGCATTGTGTTAATAATTGTCTGTTAATTATTAGTCTGAACATGGCACCCGTATGGTTATCAATTCTTTTGTCGGCGAAGTCAACAACAACGCATATCCTATACATTGAACTTGGCTTTACTTTCACATTTATGTTTTTGATGGGATTTATTTATCATCGGCAACAACCCTATCTCTCGAGCTCGTAACTACACGAGGCTTCAGGCTTATTAATAATATACGCTAAACACGTATCGTTAAGAGGCTAAGAGTAACGCCAACGACCTTGAATTGAAACATGATTTGTACTGGATTACGGTCGCGGTGCGTTATTGAAAGTGAGCGAAAAAATCAATATATTATATATATATATATCTCGTATATATAATATCTTTTTAAAGAAACTAGTTTTTTTTTAAGATTATAAGCTTTAATCTGCGTGCGTGCCTGCCATCCTCGAACCCTGTGGCATGTACAGGGATGACGGCAAACGTCCTGATGGTGCCACTCTGGTACCGTGGACATTGGGACGGTGTTTGGTATGGGATGCTACATGCGTCGATACTTTAGCACCGTATCACGTGCAGGGCTCTGCCGCGAAGGCTGGAGCACTAAAACCTTTGTGAAGGACGTGTCGACAAGATTGGGCCTCGCCTCAGGTGACTCAAGAGCTGGCGGCTACTTTGCACAAAATCTGTCGATTGTCATACAGAGGGGCAACGCCGCCAGCGTACTGGGTACTATGCCACGGGACAGGGAGCTAGACGGCGTGTTCTTTTTATATGTTATTTTTGTGGGCTACTTTTTGTATGGTGTATTTAGTTTTTAATTAGTTTTATGTTATATAGGGTTTAGTTTAATAGGTATTTTGAATAGGTTTAATTAAATTTTAACATGTTATTATTTCATTAAGAAACTAGTAAGTTATTTGAAGATATGAAACATCAATATTATCAAATTAAGTGTAACGAGTTAATTCCCTGAAAACCAAGCTGTTTTTGATGGATGACTTTGTCATTTTATTTCACGAGAAATTTTAATTAAAATTTGTTTTGGGGACACGGATAATCTCAAGAATATTTTCAAGAGTAACATATATATTTTTTACGACGGTATATTAAACAGGTTCTGCTAAAAAAAGTTTTAAGTAGGGCTCGATGAGCTGAGCCCAGCGTTGTCAGCTGCTTAAGGTGCGAATCAGTTTGGATGCTCGAAGTTATTTAAAATATCGGCTTTTTTCAAGATCAAAGGCACGCAGCTTCTGAACGTATTACTAACATCTATTCTATGCCTACTGTTATGAGATCCGTCTGCTTGTCTGCCACTAACAACTTTAAAAAATCAATGTCACTAGTAGACTTTTAGCTATATGATGTGTGGTGTCTTAGCATTTCGTGATGTATTTGATATTGTTTCATATATATAATATAATCTCGCAGCTTTGTAATTAAATCCTACAATGTTTTTATATTTATGTATATTTTCAAATTTGATATGTCATAAATATACGCTATTAATGTATATTTGTGACATATCAAATTTGAAAATGGGTTTTAAAGTTAAACTCTAGGAACATTTTATTACAAACAATGTAATTATTATTATACAGATATGACGACTATAAAACATATTCAATTGTTATTTGCTTGTTTCAGGTATGTTTGTGTATAAATAAGCAGCATGTGGTGTTCCTTTATTGGTAAGACTGTTTTAAGTATAACAGAAAGACAGATTTTCGTGTTGGTAGCTTTGAGTGCCAAATACTTGCTCGAGAGAAAAAAATCTTAGAGGGATGTACACACAATAGCTAGTTGTTGTCTGATTGAATACAATTTAACTTAAATGCGTTAGTATTTTTTTTTCACCATTATTTTCCACCTCATCTATATGTGTAGACAATAAAAACAATTAACTATATAATTCTGTTTGGATAGTTAACCGTATAATATCCAAGAACTCTGCGCTAGATAAATCCAGATAAAGCTCGCTTCACTTACTTATCATCAGTGAGATAAATGCCAAGGTACTGAGATGAGCTCAGAGGCCTTTATCTCTATAAATACTGACCTTTTTAGATTAAACAACTACGACAATAGATTTTAACCGACGTGAAATACTTCGGTGTCCTCACCGAAATATTTCAACATTGTTATGTCACTCGCAAACTTGCCCTGTGTCTGTTTTCTTTGTCTTATTACGACGTGTTGAATCTGCGTTATCCACTCGAACCGTTCAAATATTGCGTAGGCAACTCAAATTTCTGATAAGCGATACACAGAGACCCGCCAAACTTTTCTCGTTAACAGCTCGGATCTAACTAACATAGCTCTCGCCGCCGGCGCCGGTTAAACTTGTTTATTTATTAAGAACTGAAAAGTTTTAAAAACATATTTACTACGAGCCATCCACACTTCCCCACTAATATAATAAATGCGAAAGTAAGTCTGTCTGTCTGTCGGTCTGTATGTTATGCTTTCACGCCTAAGCCACTTAACTAATTCTAATGAAATTTGGTATAAAGATAGCATAAGCATAAAAGATATAGGCTACATTTTATCCCAAATTTTTAATGTTCCTTTGGGAATGGGTGATATAACTAGACTCGCGATATAACCAAATGCTGCGTAGACGAAGTGGTATCGCACCGTATGCGTCACCGCACCGTATGCGTCACCGCACCGTATGCGTCACCGCACCGTATGCGTCACCGCACCGTACGTGGCATCGCACCGTATGCGTCCCCGCACCGCACGTAGCACCACACTGTATGCGGCACCGTGCCGCGAAACTACGTTCGTGCCGTTCCATGGTGTGGTGATGAGCCAACGCCCTAAATTCTTTTATTGTGGAAATAAATCTTGGCGGCGAAAAAAATGGCAGTAAACTTTGTTAAGGTGACACCAAGTTGTTATTTTTTACCAAACACCAAATTTATCAAAATCATTCTTTAACCTTAAAATGCGATGCATAGTAGGGCAGCGAACGAGCCATCAGAAGTTTCTTCCTAACAAACTTTTAATTAGACACTCAAACTATCGATCAGGAGGTCTGGACTTCGATTCCCAATAATATAGCTTCTCAGCCCCTAGACTAGCTACAGTAAGACCTAATAACAATGTTAATAACTTTTGCTCCTATAATTAGAGGTAAGATAGCCAGTTCCTTAGTTGAAGAGTCCAAAAGCTCGCTTCCAACTTCGGCCTCGTCGTCCCCCACTCAGGTGAAGTGAAGAGCTTCCCTGCTGTGGGTTGTACCACACCATACCTCACGATTTAATTACGACAAATACAGTGACATAACATAACTGCCCCTTAACTGGCGTAGTTGCAGTAACGTCAAGTTAAACGCGTGAGCATTGCGCCACACGTTGGCGGACATTGCAAACGGTGGTGTGTTGGGCAACCGTACCGCAACAAAACGGTGCCCGTTAAAAATCGACTGAACCTTATTTGTGACCGACAAAGTGCATAATACGCGGTTCACCGATCGAGGCGTGTGTGAGGCATAGCCGCCATTGTCGCGAGCCGGCGAAGACGGTTTTGCTCTGATTAATTGTAAAACCGGTTAGTTATCTAACACCCGTAACGAGGGATTAGTACAGTTGTATAGGAGTCATTAGCGAATTGGTTGTTTGTAATATATCGTGACTAATGACTAAGGCTAGAGATGGAAGCGAGCCCACCTGGACTTCTCAACAACAAACTAATTCAAATTCAAAGATCTTTATTCAACATAGGCCTTTACAGGCAACTGTTGACGTCAAAACAGAGCAAAACATTCTAATTTAAAGGAAACATATTAACCTTGTACGTGCACACATCCTGAATATAATCAAGATGTCTGCAAATACATGAAAAAAAAGTAGACTCTAAAAGAGCCTTCTCGAGAAGAACAGGCAAGAAACTCGGAAGGTCTAATATTTTTTAATCTCGTCTTTTAAATCGCCATTTACAATATTGGTTTAATAATCTTACCTCTAACTGTCGGAACACAACAATGTTCTTTATTAGAATTGTTATTATGGCCATAATAAATGCCTTCAGGTTCAAATCGACAACTGTAGCTAGCCAGCCACTGTACAGTTACTGTAGGTAGCTAGCCAGGCGAGCTCAGAAGCCACCATAAAACAAACCAAGTAAAAAACTTCAGGGGCTCTATTTTTGAATCTTCCGTCTGAACTCGGGCACTCGTCGAGAGTCATTTGTGCTCTATCATTATTAATGTTCGTTACGTTTTCAATGAAAATCAAATTCATATTAATTTTCGTCGTAATATTCAATTGATTTTTATCGAAAACGAATCGAAATTGAACGCTCGACGGGCGCTCGACGCCAGACGAATAACTCAAAAATAGAAGCCCTGGTGTTATCCCTAACACCACTTGGAATACGCCACTAGACCACGGAAGCGGTTAAAAGTATATTATATTGTTTGATGATTTTTTCAAATACAAATATTTTTATTTGATAAATGCTCACAAGCATAACTAAAACAGGACAGATATTTTTTTTAAATAATGTAAGCACAATTTTATATGAGGCAACGATTTCTTATGAGCCCACACTAGGCACTGCCTGTCCTGTGGCGGTCAAGTATACGTTTGCAGAAGTTAAACGGGTGCCAATCGTATAAAGATGAAATATTTAAGGTGCGTTACATTCGTGAAACTCTACTTTAAACATTCCAAGAAAGACTCCGTGAATTTGATACCCCACGTCAATAGAAGTGAGCGAATTCTGAGCCTCGCAGTTCCTAGTGAAGACCTCTTTATGTCACATAAATTCACAATAAGGTTGTACATGAAGGGATAAGTGATTTTTTTAAACGTTGGGCAAAGGTGGTTTTATTTATTTATTTATAATAAACACAGTTTCCACAGCGTAAATTTGTTCAAATATTATTAATAAAGAAATTATTCCTGTACACAAGCCAATTACGGAAACTTACTTTGTTCACTAGAAATATATACAGGCATGAGAGTAGATATATAAAAATTTAAAAAGGTATAGATTTGAAAACAGAAAAAAAAAACAAATAAAAACAAATTAATGTGCCATTTTCGCGTGTGTGTGCATGTATGTGTATGTGTATGTGTGTGTGTGTGTGTCTGTGTAAGAATGTGTTAGTTGTTTGAGTGTTAGAGAACAACTCAGCTACGTATACACAGGAGTATACGTAGCTGAGTATACGTAGCTTTTTTAATGAAAAGTGATCGTACCTTCAGGGTACCCGTTTGTCAAGCATCGCCTGATATTTCGGAGAACTGATGACACTTAAATAAAACGTAGAAACAGGTTAGTAGAGATATCGACTACTTAGTTCTTGGGCAGAATTTAGTAGCCCAATTATTCTGAGTAATTAAATGCAACTATTTTGTCAGAAATTGTATAAATTATACCCTTTTTCCAAATATTCGGATTACTATTCGTAATATCGTAATCTTGATGAATCTATTAGGCCAAAAATGTCCACGACTTATGCCTCCGATCGTTGGCGCGCGAGGCAATTTATACGCCATCAATCAAACCTGACAACGGCAGGATTGTTTGAAGTGAACTCATGAGACAGCATTGTACTTAAATTAAGCACCAGAATAATTTATTACTTTTATTGCAGAACTAATCGCCCTACCATAAGTGGTTAGGGTAGGCTCGTGCCCCTCAGTGGGGACGTATATGAGCTGTGATGATGATTGCAGTTACGGTAACGTAAACAGTAACGGTACATTATCAAAAGAGAAACACGTAAAAAAGTTTTATCTCTTAACTTTAGATAACTCCTCCAGTAAACCCTAATTACCCTAAAGATATTTATATAACATTAGTATAAAAGCGGTAGATGACAACGGAGACACATTGTTAAGTAGAGACTGACACACGAAACATGAACCTGACATTTTTTCAAGTAGCAACACTGATACAATGCCCCCATGTAGTTTAGTTCAACATGGTCATTTTGATACTTTGTAATAAACAATTTCATAATATTTTTTTCTTAATTTCTGTCTAAATATTACAGATATTAAGTAATTTTAACATTCATGAAAACCAAATACAGCGATTTCTTATAAAAGGTTCATTGTTGGAAGTTCATTGAAACTAAACATACTTTTTTAAATTAAATATTAGGTAATAATATTTAATTTAAAAAAAGTATAAAATCCTTTTTTTCCTACTATATTCAAGGAAAAAAAGACAATCCTTTCACAAATCTAACATTCTAAATTACTACATAAATAAAAAAATATTAGAATATTTCAAGTATCAAAATGTATTTTACCTTCTGTAGACAGTATTACCAGAGCTAGAATTTTTGAATTTGCCGCTTTCTTCCAAGCTCATGTTTCGTGTGTCAGACTCTAGTCTTATATCTTATCACCACAGCCCATATACGTCCCCACCGAGGGGGCTCGAGCCTACCTTAACTTAGGGTGTTTTTTAGGCCTTAGTCAACCATACTGGCCCAGTGCGGACTGGTCGACTTCACAAACACCTTTGGATTTCTTCGCAGATGCATGCAGGTTGCCTCACGATGTTTTAATATCCCGTTGGAACGTCGCAAAAATGGACATATGAAATACGAATAACACATTAGTAGGTACATGGCAGGATCGAACCCCAAACTTCCCAATTAGAAGTTCAGTGCCGAGTCCACAGCGCCACAGACGCTCTTGTTATTTTAACTGAATCTTTAAAAGTCGAATGTTGATATGTTATAGAAATTATGACAAGCTGTTTCTCTACACTACTGAAATTATTGCATCACACACAAAGATCAAATCAAACTCTGAAAATCCAACCAAGAATACATTAATATAAATCTACAAACAAAAGAAACAGTAAATATTTATTTGGTACGCAGTTATTATGTAGATGTAATACATAATTTTCTTTGCAATCTCAACAAGAATTTTCTCCCGGCACTCTGTGCCGAGTGAACCACATATATTCATAGCAACAGCAAAATGCTTCGCGATTCGATGCATGAAATTAACAAATCAAATGATAAGATCGGCCAATGCGAACTATGCGAAGAGAAGCCGGCTGCCCCAGTTTTCGAGGCTTGCTTTCACCACTTCTAACATGCAAACTGCACGCGTATATCTCTGCAGTCCTGGTAGCATGACCACCAGAACACGGTATGATATAGCCGTTATCGGACTCTTTCCACTAGAATCCCCTAGCTCAGTCCTCCATGGGACTACTTATAAACTGTCAAAATACAATAAAATCGTATCTCTTATCTTCTTATATATAAAAATGAACCGCTGTGTGTTGTTAGTCTCGCAAAAACTCAAAAACGTCAAGACCGATTCCATTTTCCGTGTGTGTTTGAATAGGTACAGGGAAGGTTTATACGTACAATTAGACCCGATAGGTGGCGCTGTAATCGGGCAGGACAACGTCTGCCAGGGCTACTAGTAATAATCGCCAAAATGTATGTACGCGCATAACTTCCGGACGATTGCACCAGATTGTATAATTCTTGTTTTTCTTCTGTTCGTTATTGCCAGTACAAAGTTTGTATAAAAGAAAATTAAAGAAATCTAACAGATTTTTCCAAGATCGCATAATATGAAATGTGAGTGAGTGAATGTGACAAGACTGTGAGAGATCTTCTGACAGATCATTGACTTCGGTTTAAAAACTTTGAATTTTTAAACCGAAGAAATAAAACGCTTTTGTAATTTGTAAATCGTTTATAGCACTGAATGTTGGAACTATCAAATAATTGAAATAACACCAAAAAATATAAATACGACATTACAAAACAAGGCGGCCAGGAATATTTACCAGCGCAGTTCTTTCTCTAGTGAAGTACTCGCGTGCCTGAACCAGATTTTACCGTAACACTGCAATTTTATTAAGACAGAAATATCATATTGTGTGTTTCAAGCGTGTTTCAAATTCACTTAAAGTATTTTTCAGGTTTACTGAAAATATTTTCTGTGGCTCGCAGAGCGGCGCTGGCAATATCATGTGTCGCGGTTTCGAGTTATTTCTTATCTCGTGCTGTTTCATTTCACTCTCAACATTTTCGCAATGTTTTAAAAGAATTACAATTCTTGTCAGTTTTCTTGGAAGTAACTTTAGTTTGAAGATATCATTTCATCGAAATATTTTGTGTTTACGCTATTTAACGCGAGAAAGAGGCGTGATAAATAATACATTTGGAAACCTCTGGATTCTCGGCCGTTTTAATCAGCACCGTCAGTAAACAATCAATTAATGATATCATAACTTTATCCTGAAGCTTTTCTGGCTTTATAGCAGTGTGTTTAGGTCGATTGTCAGAAAATCCAATGTCCATTGTCTCCAAAGGGTTCAAAGTAATATTTTAAGAACTATTTGCTCTGCATCGTGGCTTTCTCGAAATAAGAAAGTGCACGAGTATCTGAAGGTTCCAACAGTAGTAGAAGAAATAGAGCGCCATAGGACTGCAAATAAAAATCGCCTTAATAGGGCTCCAAGCTCGCTAGCCCATGAGTTTATTTCATCAAGATGCCCTAAGCATCTAAAGAAGAACACAGAGGTCTTCCATGTATGATGGCTGGGCACTGGCTCTTTTCCTCTATAAATAACATCTATATGTAAGTACTTTGACGACTTAGGGCAGAAGAAAAAAACGTTTGAATCGTAGTTTTTTGCACTAGTTGTGAGATTGGAGAGAAATTTGTCTGAAAAAATAATCGTGAAAGCTCTTAAATTTACAGTAATTGCAGTGTTATTACAAGACTGTGTTCCGCCCATGTTCCGCCTGTACCAAGAAATGATAGATGTACTTTAACTGCCAAAATTCAGATACGTAACACAATGAAGACACGATTTGCACTTATAATAACCTATTTATTCAGATTATGTTGAGAAAATTCACTCCAACTTAGAGAGAGCACAATTTGAACATAATTTTCAACGTGTCGTTTTCCGAGCCTTAGCTTCGCACGCCTGCTTGAAGCTGTGAAAACTATTGTTTGAAAGTTTGCTAAGTGTTTTCAAAAGCACGCCGCCCTAGTCTTTTGCCTGAAGCAATTGCAAGCATTGCTTGAGCTAATACTAGTATTCACAAAAAAAAAACAAGTAAAACCTAACATTGAAGTACAGAAACACCGCTGAAAAAGAACAAGGATGTCAGCATTAATTTGGTAACGTAAAACGAAAACCTCCTGTTTACGTGGGTAGGTAATTCACGCCCACAAGTCCAGAGTAAGTGTGAGCAAAAACGACATGGGCAGATGTAAAAGAGGTAACTGTGTTCCCGCAATGTATTTGAAGAAGATCGTCGGTGGCGCTGTGGCCTCGGCACTGGACTGTGATCCGAGTAGAATCGGGAGGCCCGCGATCGATCCTGCCATGTACCAATGTATTTTTCGTTTCACGAATTTCATATGTACATTTATCTGACGCTCCTACGGTAAAGGAAGACATCGTGAGGAAACCTGCATACACCTGCGAAGTAATTCAAAGGTGTATATGAAGTCAACCAATCTGCACTGGGCCAGCGTGGTTTGACTAAGGCCCTTACTGGTTAGGGTAGGCTCGTGCCCCTCGGTGGGGACGTATATGAGCTGTGGTGATGATGCTGATTTGAAAAAGATGCGCCCTAGCGAAGTGCAAGATACAAATTAAAAAAGCAGATCATACCAACAAATGGGAATAATAAATAGATTGTAGAACAAGAAATGTAGGCTGTAGTGTATGTTGTCAGAATTGTATATAAATTATCTACGGAAATAACAAAATTTATCTATAAATCATTTCCAAAGCACCTGCACTCGTCCCGTTTTCGATAACTGCTCGGCTCAAACTTAGTCAAAAAGAAAACACGATGCCGCCAAAATATTTATCTTATAGCCGGTGGTTTTGATTTTACAAAGGCGCGACTTGAAGGAAACAGGAAAGAAAATTGAGTATTTGTTCAAATTAGAGCCAGCCCAGTCAACAGAATCGCTTAATTCAGAAGTAATTAATTATACAGAAGCTATAAAGACATAATGACAGAGTTGTTTTGTTGTATTTACGTTTTGAAGGCGCAGCTGTAATGATTTACTTGGAGATGAGAGACTTGATAAGTATTTGTGGAAAAAGACGAAAATGAAGCAGCACTTTGTAAAAGTTTCCGCTTTCTTTGTTAAGTACAAGGTATAAGTGACTCAATGTTTTGTATAAGAGTGAATAATACAAAAGTTTTCTTTTATCAATGACTAGCTTTACACCCCGCAGCTTTGTCTGTTTTCGTTTTTCCCGTAAAAATTTCATCCCGTGGGAATTAAATATCTTCCCATAGTAAAATATATTCAAACTATAAAGCAAATTAAGCTTTTAAAAAGTTCCATTAAAACACGTAAAATAGTTAGATATACCTAAATAAAAAACGAAATTTCAACCCCTCATTCACATATTTTCGAAGTGGTAATTTAAAAAAAAAGCTTAACGTGTTCACTTCTTTCTAACTATCAACTTCAGTATTAAATTTTATGCTTCAAGCTTCAAAAATTACGGTTAGTCTGGGCTAACTTACATACATATTGACAACCCTTATTTCACCACTTTGGGGGTAGAATTACCAAAAACGCTGAAACAAGCATTTACTAATTTTTAACCAATAGGCCTAAAATAAAGCTTCATGTTTGAACTTCAAGAATTATTCCATACAAAATTTAAACTCTTATTTTCTATAGAACTGAATTTCCAATAATCCTATCTTATTGGATATTCACTCAATAAGATGAACCTACTGACCAAAGTTTATGGGTCTTACTTATGGGTCTTGTTGTTTTATATAAGTATTAGATTTATTGTAAAATAGAAATAGTTTGAATGCTATATGAGGCTGAAGTTTTTCTGGTCGATTTGGCTGAGGACAGGGCTTCGGAGTCCTCCTGGCTAGCTACCACCATGCAACCTAACCTTGTTGCCATAATAAAAATGTTTATAAAATTATTGTGTTCCGCAATTAGAGGTAAAGTGGCCAGTTTCTCATTTGATGGGGAGTCCAGGTGAAGCTCGCTTCCACCTTCGGCTTTATCTTCGCATAGCATAGGTGTGATGAAGGCTAAGAGTTTTTCTGCTGTACTTAAAAAGCCGTATTTCTCGTGACATTCTGAAATATAGCTTGGTCACGAGTTTGACTGCAAGGACATAACTTAAACTAATAAAACCTAGCTATGCTTACGAAACGTGTCGTCCGAGTGCATGGTAAATAAAAATAACTGTAGGTCATTTTTTATGTCAAATCAACAATTTTTTATATATCTTCTTCCCATTTATGAAAGGCAAAGGCGTCAGCCATACAACCTATAGTCTGTAATATTTTCTATGCATTTGTCTTCTTATCACGAGTATATTTGAAGATTGTCTCAAGGCTTTCTTCATGAGGCAAGATTTCTTCTATAGAGCGGGGTATATCTTGTTGAGGCTTACTTTAGTATTTTAAAAAAATTGTCACATAAAATGTGTAATTCAACACAATTTTTGGCACAAACCTCTTACATCGCCATCTGCAGACTATGCATAATACTAGCTGTGCTGGTGAACTACGTTTCGACATAATAATTGTCGCAGAAAATTCTGAAGAGAGCCACCTTTATCAGCTAGGGGTAAAAATAGCCTACGATCTATTTTGAGACCTACCAAATATACCTTAGACCGAGAAGATAGCGATATGGAACAACTTCCGATCTTGTTTCATTAGGAACCGGCTATAAATATACACATAGAAAATTTAAAAAATCGGTCTAGCCGTTTTGGAGCAGTTCGATAACAAACACTGTGACACGACATTTTTATTTATTAGATTATTTTTTACTTTAGGTTTACAATCAGAATTTTTATTGGTGTATGGAACTAATATCTATATTTTTAATATGTTTTACGTAAAGCAATGAGTGAATATTGTAGAGTATGAACTTATTCTCGCTTTAAAGAACACGCCTAAAATTCTCGCCCGATTTAGTTTAGTTTGGAGGCCCGTGGTTCGACACGCTCCAGTAATTTCTTACAAAGTTACAACCGAACGGTCAAGCACGCTAGACCTTGTTGCCGGACCGTAATAATATCCGCAAAATGTCAATTAACTATATTACTCAAGGAATTTATAAGTAAGGGAATTCATGCGACTGAATATTATTATTGATCATAAAAATAATAATAAGCCTTTATTGATACAATATATTTCTGAACTAGGTATATTATAAACCTATATCTCAGAAATTCCAGTGCCCTCTCCCAGATAACTGTACAAAATAACACATTTTTTAATAATACAAAATATAATACCAGTTCATTAATTAAGTAGGTAAAATAATTATAATTGTGTATTCGAGTACAAAAATTAGAATGCTATTAGTATTAAAACAAATTAGATCTTGTACATATTTAAGGTGTGATACATAACTTTCTGAATTGTAATGAAGGAACTTATTAATTAATCAGATGTCTAGCTTCAAGTCCCAAATTTGTGCGTGTAGATTATGGGATTTTTGCCGAATAATTTGGGTGTAAGGACTATGTACTATCGCACCTGATGGTAAGGACGATAAAGCGGAATATGGTGGCCAACGTCACGTGAACTCCTCAACAACTGAGGAACTGACTGTCTTACCTCTAATTGTCGGAACACAACATTGTTATTAACATTGATATTATGGCGACAAACAGGTAAGACTGTGGTAGCTAGCCAGGCGTGTTCAGAAGCCCTACCATCAACCAAAATTTTTTTTATATAGAAGGCCAAGCAATGACTCCATATCAAGCATAGAGACTTTTACCCCCATGGGAATCAAGGTTATTAGAACTTATTACCTTAGCAGTTCCAGTGGACTACACGATTTTGACTGATTGGATAATCATAAGCTTAATGAGGGGTGAAATTAATATTATTCCACCAAGCGACCCTTAAAGAGATTATATAACATTCTTTCTTGGATGATGACTCCTGCCTATAATAAATTTGTGTCGAATTTCATTACCAGATAATGCAGGACTCCAAGTTTATGTTCCAAAGTCACGGAATACAACACATAACAATATTCGTGTGTTTGGCGCGTATGCCGAGGATTTCGTAGTTTTATGTTAAGCGACACTGCTTAGCCCCCTGATCCTTAACTCGGCGCGTCTCGCTTGCTGCTCGTAAAATTACCGGCTACCCAACTCATTACTACGACGCGTAAACATGCCTGTCGTGGAGCTCAAAGGGTCAGGTCATTGCACCGCTTCTGAACACGGGATCGAGGACCTTTTTATTTGCACCTTCGTGACGGGGAATGTTAAGAGCTTCTCAAGCTTCACACAAATCACGAAGCTGTTCGCTGACGTGGCTATTGTTAACAAGAGAATCACTAATCATGAGCGAAACATCGTTAACACTTTTAGTATGCGCTATCGATTGATTATGTCAAGTAACATTGGTGGTCGGCCTATGATGGGTGATCAATGTGAAACATCTCGCGCTCTTGGTGGGTTTGGGTCCTGCACCTGATTTCGTTGTTTCAACATACTATCTCATCGGCGAGTGGAACAGATTGCGCCTATGTTTGCGCCAACACTTATGCAGTAATATCTCCCGTATGTGGCTAGTTCAAAGACGCCATTTCCAATTTGAGGTTAGGAGAACTAACGTTTTTTAAGTTTTGCTTCCGTACTTTGTATTATCAAACATAATCTAGCTGTGGAGCATCCGCACTACTTAAAGGTTTCGTTCCCATACATTTTAACCCCTTGTGAGCGCAACATCTAAAACGCAAAATGCCTAAGTAGCAAAATTCCTTAAGTCAATAACCAAAAAAGCAATTAGCCTTATTAGCAAAATGCCTTAATACGAGTAGCTACACCTTGATAGCTGTGAGAGCCATAGCATACACGCTACTTTTAGTATCGGCGATCAGCGAATTTGCGATTGCATCGATGCTGCATCGCGTTTTAGCTAGTGTGCTGAGGCTCTTAGAGACTATTGCAATCAGCAAATTATCGATAGGCAAATATCGATCGACATTCGACAACACTACAGCCGACCCGACCCAGCATCGCCAAATCGCGATGAAGCATCGAAAGAATCGCTAATACGCGCGTTTTCGATGCCGCCACCGAACGCAGCTAGTCGCGAAAACGCGATGCAGCATCGATGCAGTCGCAAAATCGCTGATCGCCGCTACTAAAAGTAGCGTGTGTGCTATGTCTCTAAGATATCAAACAAATTATATGGGCACGGTAACGATTTGGTTTTGGTTAAAGCCTTCGTAAATTGTGCGATTGCTCCGCTGATGTGCCTTACGTCCAGTTATCTTAATATTAAAGTTTCAAAATCAAGTGTTTTGTTGTCACTGATGTATTACAAGCTGGAAAAAACTTTATCTTTGGATGTTGTTGCTAGTCCTTCAGTTTCTTTTTTAGGAATCAGGATAGTTTTACTGGTCTCTAGCCTCTTACGTTACTTTTTAGGTATTACAATATTTTTAGTGCTCTGTAGCCATTTATTTTTCTAGATCACGCAAGGAAACTATTTCGTATAGCAGCCGTGATAAGGCCAAATTGATGGCCACATTTGGATCAAAAGTAGCCAATATCTCATAGTTTATTGAGGCGAGCCAAAGAAATACCGATTGTCCGGTGGAAGCAAACACCTTCATTGCCGAGAAGATAACGATATGGAACAACTTCCGATCTTGTTTCATTAGGAACCGGCTATCTATCAACCTTCGCCATTGTTTCTGACGGAAACGCTATTCGATTACTGCGCTCCGTTTGCTAACATACGCGACCTTAAATACATCAGCATACCATTCAAAATCCTCTGTCCGATTGCTCTAGTCAGTCCAAAATATGCTCCGAAAGTACTTCACGGTGTACATACGAAATTGTTCTGTAACTCTTTAGTATGTGAATACATTGTTCCCTGCTGAAGTTGCGTGTACCATGTAATGTTTGCCTTAAGTATGACCTTTATTTTGTAAGGGATAGTGTGTAGTATCAATGCTTGTGCTAATGGTGATGTGGTTCTCACTGACCTCAGATAATGGCATTTTTATTGCCAGCGAGTGGCAGCGTTTGATTGATGTTATTGATAGATGCGTTAATTTGGCTGTAACTGTGAAGTAATTGTTACACACAGTATGGTGGCGAGTTAGATTAGGAACAATAGAAACTAATTCATTAGTACCATCATTAATATTAGTAATAGCATTACAATTTTTAAGATTCTCTAGATAATCAATTTTAATACTTCATTTGCAACAAATGATACCTTTAATAATATTTATTTCTTGAATTGCGTTTCGTTGCTGCTATTATCCAAGTTCAACTGATTCCATAATGTAAAACTGCCCTAACACACTAGAAGGGAAAAAGAGGAGAGGAAAGAGCTTTTTACCAAGTCATATTTGAGTAAAGATTGTGTTGATTTTGATTTAACCTTGCCATATTTTTATATTTTTGACATTGCATTCTCCTTTAAAAATGTTAATTAAATTGAAATATGTATAAACCAAAATAAGAAAAACAAAAATCAACTCGGCCTGGATGTGAAACTGCGGCTGCGTCTCTAGCATACCGTGTTGAAACCATCACCATTAGGCTACCAAGGACTTATTGAACCCGAACGAAATCCTAACTGTATTAATTAAGATTTTCTTACTTTGTTAAGCCAAAGTAACTTTACTTACTGTTGACAGCTACATATCGATATCGAATATAAAAATGTTCACTGATTTGTGAGATTAAAATAAACTCACAAAATTTATATTTGTGACTTTGATTATCCATAAAAATAGGAAATAAATTGAAAAATGAATATTTTTACCAACTTAAAAATATTGCACGATTTAAGTATATTACTTTATCTCTGTAGACAGAAAATATAAAATACTTGACTTATTTGGCAAGCTGACTTACCCAGTCGTTAGTAATATGAGGTAGAATGCGGAAACTTAGACCGGCTTCAAAATGTGGGCCGAAGTTATTGATAATTTAATGTCAATAGAACCTTTATAATGCTTGTCTGATAAAATAAATTTTAATGTCATTGGATTCAGGATATTCCTTTTTTATAGTATTTCGTCACTCACTGATTGAGTTGAGGATATATATACCTCAATCGAAGAGAGTCGCATAAAATGATAGGCAAGATTTTAAGTAAAACTTATTTACACTAAGAGATGATAACGAACTTGATTATAGGATATTCTAATGTCAAAGTTCTAACGAATATGCTCTACTTTTGTTCCCGAACTTACTTCAAAACTTCTGAGTGAATTTCCCGTAAACATAAATCCCAAGCTGTCGTGTGGAAGAGATGACGCATGACAGGAACGGAAAACAAAATTGCCACAGAAAAGTCCACGTTTAACATCAGCTCGCATTAATCCAACCTTGAACTCAAATAACAAAATGTTAAAACTATAAATTAGCTTAGACTCATTTAACATGCGGGCGGACATATGCTTGTGTCTTGTCATTAGTCTTGCGTTTTATGGATATTTCTAATTATAAAGATCTAAAGTATATAAAACTGGTTAATAATAAAAGTTTAAAAATTAAAAGTAATGATGCTTCTTTCAATCAGTAGGAAGCTCTTGGTCCTTATTTCAAGAGGCGGAAAGTGAAAATAAGACCAAAGATGGAAGCAAGTTTCACCTGAATTCATCAACAACAGAGGAACACTTTCTTAATTGCTGGAACTTAAAACGTGTAGAAGCTATTATTGATGTATGATGGTAGCTGGGTCGTGAAGACTTTAAAGACTTACTACAAGATAAGTAGAAAAATACCATGTGAAATCAAACCCTAGCAATCCAGATTTGAATCAGGCAGTGGATAAGACTGAGCGTATGAGATCTGGATACCCATCAATCTTACTTCGTACTTTGTCTTAGATACATGAGGATCAAAATAACCTCCGTATAAAAGGCCTCTAATCTTAAGAATTGTTAGCCATATACTTGGTTATATTTAATTCACCAGTTTTATATATTTTTGTTGTTCTTTCATACTACTGAAGACTTACTCTCGGCTAATGATACTGCCAACGATATGAGATTCCAAAATGAAGACCCGATCAAAGCAAATATAATAAGCGGATCTATAATATTTCGGATGTGTGTTTATCAATAACATTGTATCTGTAACACAAGTAAAAAAATATTAGTTTCAATTGATTGAATTTCAATTGAATGAAGCCTAGCGTAAATTCAACGGTGTGATATACTTTTATAACTTTAATATTCTTATTGTATCTACGTTGTTGTAATTTAGTGAACTGGTCGGACCAGTATTGGTCAACTAGTCACCGCAGCTGGTTGACATTAAAACTCGACGTGGTTAAGTTTGCAACATTTTCCGTAACACATGAAAAGAAGATCATTGATCTTAAGTTACACGCTATTTTTTCGCAGCGTAGTATAGAATACTTGAAATTTACTAAACAAATTAACCTGCTACAAATCAGTCGTACATCAATTAATAAAAAACCTATTAATAATACAAAGTGAATATGAATACGTGGATTTTGATGATTAGATATGATGAACGGATAGGGTGGATAGATAGGTTGAACATATAGGATGCTCAAATAGGTTGAACGTATAGAATGGATGAATAGATTAAACAGATAGGAGGAATGGACATATTGGATGGATAGAATGGATGAATAGGATGGACATAAAGGTTCGATGGATAGATTGGATGGATTGGACTTACTTCCTTCACGTAAATACTATTTGGAGTACGGAATTTGCTAGGCTCTTTACAAAAAAAATCATACTCGATAATAAATAGCTGAAGCTCAGTCCATATTTTAATTTTTATCACAAAACTCCCACAGTATCCAGACTAACGTAGTTAAACCTAATGTTGTAGCTTGTATAGGTAACAGCACGTAACAGTAATTTCAATTCATTGCAAATCGATTCATTAGATATAAATAAATTTCATATTAACCAAAAAAATATTACTGTAATCATATACAAATAAATTTTCTTAATGGATTTTGGATATTATATTGCAGGTGGTAGAGATGAAATAGACTTTAATGCAGTTTTAGACAAAACACTTTCCAGATGACACTATTTGATATGAAATTCTGCACGTATTTTCAAAGCAGTCCGAATGTTTTCTCCTAAATAACTCGAGATATCGATCAACACGAAGCACTTTCCAGAAACTGTCAGTATAAGCGTAGTGATTATCTTTTGATCTTAAATTGATGTATCGATCTCACGCTTTTAGAATTCACCAGTAAGCCCACCATTCACCAACAGCCATCTAAACGTATTCTCAGAGACTAAAAAATATTATGCGTCTTTTACTCAAAAATTATTTACCAAGGCTGCATCATCTCGGCCACAAAACTTACACCTGGCACGTAGTATGGCTAGCATAGTAGTAGTTACGCGGTTATAATTTACGACGAATTGTCTTTTAAAAGCCATTCTAGAGAGCTGCGTCCTTAGATCGATGAGAGTAAATTTTTATGATGTCGGTAGAACTTATAGACGTAGCCTCCGTTTGGAATAATCTGCATCTGCAATACTGTCCAGGCTAATCATTGATTACGAAGATCTTGACGTCAATAGAAGCTGACAATTCCAGCTGCAGAATGTTGGAGCAAGATCGTAGGATAGATTATAACCTTATTCTTGTTATACTTACACACACTCACTCATACGCACACACACATGTTCACATAACAGTGCGCAATGTAGTCTGACTTTTATCAATCAATTTAATATAACGCTTAAATTATCGTTTAGTTACAAAGTATGTTTCTGTAATCATCAGCTTATGAGTAAGTAACATGTTTAAATTATAGTGTCCGTGTCTTGTCCTTGTTGCATAAACACATTGATGAACTCGAGTACCCAACTAAACATAAGAAATCCTTGATGATTCCAAAATACGTTTTATATTTGTACTCGATTTCAATGCTCGAATGCGCTCGGTCGCACGACTACTAAACTTTGTTAAGTGGATTGCGTACAATACGCAAAATTACGCAGACCCGCGTGAAACGATAATGTGTGGTGATATACCGTACATATCGGTCTTATTCATAATCGTACAATAAACCTTCAGTAGCTATGTCGCACTTATAATATGTTTTATCTTTGTCATTTTTCATATGAGTGACAGAAGCTGTTAAAAGAATGACTATAAAGAAACTGAATATAATTATGACCGTTTAAGTTATGCAGTTGAAACAATGTTTATGAAATAAAAATAAAAATTATATTCATCATGATTCATTAAATATATTCGTAATTGTTTGAAAATTATTTAGGTTGAAAAATGCAACTTTAGACCTGGTTCGCTGGGCATAATACACGTTCATTATGGTTGAATCGACGACTACTTTTTGAGAGACTTATCTACTACACATCATAAACATATATCAAATATAGTCGATCCAGGAAAACGTTGATATCATTATATAACCTTCTTCAAACGCCTTAAAAAGCAACGATGTTGAGGCCATCTCAAAAAGAATCCAAATTCTTCACTCATCCCTAAATAATATTTATTGGAAAAATAAATAAAGCTACTACTTTGCACTCTAAATATATTTTTCATTATACATACATGGACCTACAAAAACTATATTTCAGGTCCGTGTATACATACGTCATAAAACGTACAATTATTTTGAAGACAAAATTTCAAAGCGCCTGAGCTTGACATGTAAGTATTGACTATATACTAGAATATATACTACATAGACTTTTTTCGTTAATTTCTCCCTGTTAGGGAAAGGCATAGGAAACTTAGTCCATACATTCTAATCTTTAGTATTTGGATTATAATAATTAGGTTTATTTCGTTTGGAAATTAATTATATAAATAAATATGGTCCAAATACACCACACATCACTAATTTGTCACCTAACACATCCAAAAAGGTGTTCCAACCTCTATTGAGGCTCAATCGACATGACCGATGCGGACACCTCGACCGGTTGCGCAAGCGCACCACTTTTACTTTTCGCGTTGTCGCTATGGCCTGCGTTGGATAACTGTACGGTAGGCGCCATGTCAAGCTTTACTTTTTCACTACGAAAACCGCTCCAATTACAAGCGACATAAAAGCGGTCCAAAGGTCGAATAGTAAGCTCGACGCTACGCTGTACCTGTCGAGGGCGCTCATTGAAGAAAAATTGTGATCCTATGATTATAGTTCAGTTTTTTGCTTATCACTACTATCTTAATGTTGACTTGATAATAATAAACATATTATTGCGCTCAAATATACAGATAAAAAGAGGGAACCTTTTTAATACAACTAAGTTGGCAAATAAGTAACGGTCGCTGGCTACACTCTATACTACTCGTATATACACTCGAGTACAAAAAGATCGATACGGTCAAAGTTACAAAAATATATACAGGATGTAAGTGACGGTGTCCCTTTTCTTTTAACAATGAGTTCAGACTATGATCCTAATTTAAAAATAACTGTTATTTTCTCCTGGAAAATTCATAAATTTTCGGATTTTTTTTTTCTTAATTTTGTGATGTATTATAACTAAGTTAACGTTTACAAATCATATTCTGTCAAAAAACCATAATAAATACACCAAAATTAACAATGACAAACGTATTACATTTCCATCATACTGTGCGCGGAATCAGCTGTTTGGGTCATCGAACGTCAACGCACCGGTGGTGTGAGCGGAACAAAAATGATGCCGGCGCGCCATACATTGCGTAACATGAATAAAATTTTAAAATGAAAACTGCTCTTTTTCGCTTTAAAAGTTTTTCCTGGAAAAATAAACATTGGTAAACAAAATATTAACATTGGTCTGAACTCACGGTTAAAAGAAAAGGGGCACCCTCACTTATACCCGGTATACATGGATTGACAGACTTTATTGACTTGACATTAAGGCGCTACATCGAAAATTATTCAAACAATGGGAGGCGTGGTCTATACGCAAACGCGGGGCGCCCCCCGTGGTGAACTAGCTAGTCTTTATATCTATGAGATCAAAGTCGTGAATGCGCTGCGCCCGCATGCAATCAGGTCGTTTAGAAATTATCGACGTAAGCGACAAAATACAAATTATTTTATTTAAAAAAAAATGCTTTTACACGATTCTGAATAATGACGATGTCTACTTATTTATGGAACTTTTTAATGAGTACCTAATACCATTTACTAGTAATCCTGAATTTCCTTATTTTTAAGATATAATTTAAAAGATAACATGTATCGAGGCAAAATTTTTAAATGGCGTTTCCGGTTTTTGGCGTTTCTAGCTAAAGATATAAAGAAACAAATATTTGAGTTTCAGATCTGTAAGATCTCTCAGTGACCTATGACATTACATTAAAAATAACCAATATTTTCGACATAGCACCTTAAGGTAGAGTTGGTAGAGGATACAATATTTTTGTAACATTGACCGTATCGTTCTTTTTGTACTCGAGTGTAGGTACCTATGCAGAAGACTCTAGTGCAGAGTCTCCCACTGGTAAACCTAAAATTAAAAACCTAATGGAAAACAAAACAGAAATATAGAAATAGGCGGTCCTGTTGATAATAAAAAAATCTCTTAAGGCAGCTTCGGTAGTGGTAATTACAAAAAATTTCAGCGCATGATTAAACGTACCTAGCTGAAATTACAATTCAGTTGAATGATCAGGTTTTTGTGTTCAACGCATGATTCAACATACACAGTTGAAACTACAATGCAATCGAATGAGGTTTTTGTGTTCAATTAATTATATCATAACACATTAACAAATTTTAGTGTTGAAATCAACCAAAAATTATAAAGGTTCATTGTTTATAAGTTCGACATAGGATCCTATATGACACCATATCATATGGAATTTGAATTATATAAAGTGTTTTCTCGCTTTTCAAAATATTATTTTTTATTATTAACTGGTAATAAGACCACCTGGTCTACTTAAAATAGGCCTATTGATTTTTTATTATCTTCTTATACATTAAAAAAAATGAAACGAAGTGTGCTAAGTCTGGCAATTTTTTTAAAATATCTCGATCGATTCTTACGAAATTTACTCTGTGTATTTGATAGATCCAGGGAAGGTTTATACTTTAATTATAAGAAGGTATATACGTATACAATTGAACTCGGTAGTTGGCGCTGAAATTGGGCAGGACAACGTCTGCCGGGCCGACTCGTTTGAAATAAAAACAAAGTAATACGATGATTTAACCGTTTAATTCTGATTTCTTTTTACACGATATGTCAAATTATAAGTATAAAAATAATCATAACAGAGACACGATATTTGCGCAATTGATATTAAAGTTTTATGGTCTGCGCGAACACAGGTGTTACTCAAAATTTTTAGACTTCCGCGATTTGTTTAAATAAGTACAATAAAATCGGGTCTACGAGTACATCGCAATATTACTGTTCCCTCACTCGCACTCATAGACACAATCATAAAAATACGTACATTTGCGTAATTTAAATCGAAGCACGAGTACTTAATGAGCCTTATATGTTTCGAGTAGTTTATTCCTATTTCTTCAAGACAGCAGTTCCCTGGAGTTTACGAACTTTGACGTTTGCGGCGTTCAAACTCCGTCCGCTTATTCAAAACTCGGGCGTTAAATCTACATTTGCTCAATTAGTTCCGAACCCCAAGCTAGATCCGATTTCGTGTAGTAAACAAACTTTCATTTTATTCGAGCCCCAAACTATATTAACAATAATTACGCGCATGAGTCAGCTGATCTGGCGACGGGGACTTTCTAAGTGAAAATAAAACTTTAACACCACACAATAGGCACTATTTCTGTTGAATATTCATGAGCGCTTTGTGGCCTGTCTGAGTGTTTCTGCGGAGCGAGCCAGTAGTGGTCGCATTAGCAGTCTATTCCCGACCTAAATTTGTCATGTTATTTGGGGATATTTTCTCATTCCGGCTTCAATAATTGATGGCTACGGATATGTGTTAAATATTAAATAAGTTAAAATGATTGAGATAACAAGATATTATGATCATATTAGAGAGTAAAAGAAAAGATAGATATTTTTTTAAAGTTAAACGGTTTAATTGGAAAGAAAGATAATGATGGTGATAAGCGAACGGTGGCGCTGTGGACTCGGCACTTGCCTTCCAATCGGGAGGTCCGAGGTTCGATTCTAGCACGTACCAAAGTGTTTTTCGTTTTTTAAATTTTATATGAACATTGTCCAATGCTCCTAAGGTGAAGGAAAATATCGTGAGGCATCCTGCATACATCTGCGAAGAATTTCAAAGGTGTGTATGAAGTCGATCAATCCGCACTGGGTCAGCATGGTTGAGTAAGGCCTAAACACTCTCACTGAGGGTAGGTTCAAGCCTCTCGGTGGCGACGCATATGAGCTGTTGTGATGAGATAATGTACTATAAGCTAAAAAAAAAGTATGTTCTAGAAATCAGTCATCACACGACTCTCCTCATCAATCTAAGATATAATCAGACGCAAAAATAAAATCGTCGCGCTTGAAATTTCTATTAATTAACAGTCAATTGCTCATATCATTATAAATGCTACGAGTAGTTACATATTTATATTACTGAAGTTTCGCTACGCCCCACGGTTTTATTTTTAATATACATAATGGCATTGTTATCAGAATTAAAGGTATGTATCAAAGGAGACTGGCGGGTTGCTATGGAGTGTTTGGCCTGATTACTTATACGAAACCTTTTAACGTTCCGTCAAAGTTAAATCCATAACACAAATAACAATAGTTTAAAAGAACAAGCCAAGAACTTCAACATAATTAGTTATTTTCGACATAATTAATTATAGTATGTTTAATGTTGACAAGTAAGTTAGGTTATGTTTTGGTTAGATTAACGAAGTCGCCTTATAATTAACAATAAATTATAAATAATAGTCTGAATATTAGACATACACTTTTATAATTGTTATACAACAGGAAATAAGCCGCAAACTCCACACAATTGAAAATAAAATCAGTCTTTCAACTCGGAAAACAACAAACAACAAAATGCAAACTACAGGAATAACATTTGTTGACATTCTAATCAAACGTCGCATTAGTGTTGCCACGCTTAATAAATTAATCGATACGTCGGTCTACTACATTTTATATTTTTAAATCTCTTAAAAACATTAATAACGAATTAAATATAGCAAAATCTGTGGTTAATAAAGTAAGTAGTTTATTTCAATAGCTGGTTAATGTAGGTATTATTTTTTGTTAACTGTTTAATTCGATAAAATCAAGTCTTAAAATGTATCGATTAAGTTCAATGAAAAGTATTTTTTCTTGAGTTTGCCAAGTTCTACAAAGATGTTTGTTACTCAAATAAAATTTACGAAAATCCTGACAATAACAATGTTAGAACAAAAAATAAAGGAAAATAGAAAGGAGAAAAGACCAAGACCAAAGTAGTCCTTTTCCCCGAGAGATATTAACTTAACATATAATTATTTAAATAGCCACATCATTAAACTTGTTTCATTGTTATTCATCACCACAGCTCATATACGTTCCCACCGAGCGGCTCAAGCCTACCCTATGTTCGGGTGATTAGGCCTTAGTCAACCACGCTGGCCCAGTGCGGATTGGTCGACTTCACATACACAATTGAATTTCTTAGCAGATGTATGCAGGTTGCCTCACGATGTTCTTATTGGCAGCGTAAAATTTATAAACTAGTGTACATTTTTATGGTCTTTCTCAAACTTTCAAGATAATGTTTATTACAACCATGTTTGGTATGATAAAATTGATTCGAATCCCGGCTCTAGTACAGACTTATGAAAAACTTTAAAAGCAACTGTTTTTATTTTTCTAAATAAAGGTATCTGGTAAAAAATACAAAATAATTTGCGTCAGATTTTCTTACTTCAATGTCCAGGGGCATTGACTTGACTCATCGGTATCAATTTGTTCATAATCTCTAGTATAATATTAACGGAGAAAAACGGTTTCGCTTTTCGAGGATAAAGGCGCCTTAAGTAACATCAAGGATGATATAAAGATAACATCAAACAATGGTAACATCAAACAATTCGCTATCTGATAACTATATTAAAGACAGCTCGTTTTTTAATCACACCACCCTGCCATCGGGTAACGCACCAAAATAAGCAGTTGTGAAATTACACGTTTCCAATCATGTAACCGCAACACTCTCGTCAATGTAATTGCATTACACGCCCAATTGAACGCAACTAAAAAAGAGAGCGTGAACGAACACACTAGCGTCGTTCGGCTAGTGCTTAGCGGCCGTAAAATGGGGGAGAACAAAAGCACCCATTCCCGACTAATGGAATTACGTCACTGGAACAGGTTGGGAGCAGGGCGCTCGGACCCTCGCGTCGTAAATAAAGAGTTGCACGTCTCAAAGACGGCGCTAAGAGGAAAGGACAGTAAAGTACTTTTGGGGTAAGTGTGGCTTGGAAATGCGATGGTAGCTTGGAAGTTTATTTAATACAAGCTGTTGCGACTTCGTCAGTTCAGTTAATTCCGAGTTCGGTTATGTTGCAATTTCCCTAGGGAGCTTCAAATTCTATCTATACCAAATTTTATCAATATGAGAAAGGTTTTGTGCCGCGGTTTAGGTGTCAAAACGTAACAATCAGACAGGCAGACAGTAAATTTCGCGCTTATAATATGAGCAGCGATACATACCTAAACAACAAACTGAAACAGATAACAATCGAAAGAAAAATAAAAAACATGTTATCGGTCACTTATTTGCCAGATTGCAATCCTTTGTTTGTTAAAAAATTATTATCCGTATTGGAAAAATGTACTCTTCGAGATACAAGTTTTATTATCTAATAATTTGAAAATTGTGCAAAATCAAATTAAAATATATACTATGCTCTATGGGCATGGTGTGTACATCTTTACAAGGAATAGTATTTTGGTGGTTTCATTTTAGCAGATTAACATTTCCTTGTTTTTGGATCGAAAACATCTATCCTAGAGTTTGCACCAGACATCTCACTGTGAAGCCAGCCATTTTTATGACAGGGTTATAAATTGAAGTATTATTGCCCCCTTATCTTAAAAGTAAGTTTGTTGGTTATTTAGTAAGTTGACTATGAATAGTGTTAAATGAAACAGTATGTAAATAAACGTTAAATTATCTACAATTAATTTGTATTTATTGATTTGATTCTGATTTGAATTGGATTAATTTATGTCTTTGGGCAAACACTGAAATAGGTAAGATAACAAAATTTGAAAAAAAAAAATTTTTTTAATTGAATTCCTTTCCATTCAAACTTTGTGTTACATTTTTGCAATAAATCTAATTTATATATCCTTGTGCATGATTTTTCATGTTTAAATGCTTGATTCAAAGCGATATTCACTTCTGATTTTGTGGTTTGACAAAAGCACGTCGCTGGCATAGATATTGCCCTACAAACTGGACTTTTTTGATTGCAAAGTTCTCACAATATTCTAAAAAGAATTGAATAGTAACTGTACAAAACGAATTCGATAATACAGCTGAAATTATATTCTGCAAATCGTATTAGCCCACTGGCAATTTCAAAGCCTATAAATGGTGAAAGGCTTGCTATGATTGCGTTTCAGATAAAAGGAAAATGTAATATTTCAGCTATTTTCTTAGGCAACAATATTATAATGGTGACTACTATTATTTTTATTTAAAGGTTTGGTAAAAATGAGCCTGTATTACTATAGCTAGTACATTAGTTTTCTTAGAAAACAAAATCATATTTGGGAGTGCCATTATTATTATCTTTCAAAACAGTGTCTAAATAATGTGTTGTTAACGAGAATGAATACCACTATACGGAAAAGTAAGAAATATCGAACAGATGGAAATCAGATTAATCGCTCGCATTGGTGCAATGTTGTAGTAATTTAAAAAGAATACTTTAAACAGGTTTGAGTCATAAGAGGTTGGAGAGATTTTCCCTTTACAATTTTAATTTTTATAGAGTATTACAGAAGAACGCAGCCAAAATGACATAATTTGCGGGGGCGCAGTGGGGTGGACATACTCTCACAGTAGACTTGTATTGACTGTTTGGGGTGTTGGAAATGACTCGTTACTCATGACTAATGAGTAATTGAATATATGCATAGATAATATGATTTAATAATTTTGAATATTGCACTCGATGAGTATTACATTACTTATTTGTCTTAGTTCATGCGTTTAGTAGTGAATCTGCAGACCGATTCTACAAATGAATCAAAGACGAACCTACGAGTACATTGAAATGTTAAAGTGTGATTCAAATCCATGCATTTGCATGGAAGGCGATCGCTGAAGTGCTAATCTAAATCCATAATCAATATTTATAATATCAAAATTGACGTTCATTTCTGCCTGTTGTCATCGACGTCAACAAACGAGGACGATAACATGCGCGCTCTAGTTGCTGCATTGTACAGGTAGGTTTGAGATCAAATCATTGATTACGAACCTAAAGAGTAGACCTTCTGAATCGCGTGGCCTAGGATAATCACGCCTCTCGGCAATACAACCCAGCTACCTAGCTCGGAAGCAAAAGCAACGAGGAACAGTCGAAAATGCAATACCAAATTTGAATATTCCCATTGTGAAAAATCCGCATATTACAATTCTTACGAAATACCGACTATTCAAAAACGTGGTATTTATTTTATCGGAAGTCATAAATACGTATTTATGACTTTCGGTTATGATAAATTTAGTTTGGAAATACAAAAATCCGAACTATGAAATTCGTGATTATGACTATCGGAATTAGGTTTTTCGCATTTATGTAGTGTTCTCGATACAACCACACAACTGTGTAGCGGCGACTGCCAGAATCGAAATTATAACTTTGCTTTCGACAAATCGACAAGCACATAATGCCTTTCAAATATATCATGGGCTGAAAATGCATTGATTAAATGCAACAAATCAGTTGCAAGGTTATTTTTTAGTTACTAAAAAAATTTTGTGTGCTTGTTCAGACAAGCAAACTGAACAACTTTCACTATGGGACCAACTCAAATCGCAAAAAAAAATCAGCTGTTCCATACATCTAGGTTCAGTGAATGTTGAACATTTGTATGGAACAGCTGATTTTTTGCGATTTCAAAGTTCCCATAGTGAAAGTTGTTCAGTTTGCTTGTCTAAACAAGCACACAAAATTTTTTTAGTAACTTTAATAATAAGCTTGTTTAGTTCGGTTTTTGCTTCTCGGTCGGCCCCCAGTTCCCGCTCGTCGCTTGTGCCGCGAACCAGCCGCTCCTCACAGTGCTGCGCTGCGTGACGGAATCCGCCACGCTCCAGTTGTCATAATTGTGCCACTTGTCAATTTCTAACATTCTAAATACCTACTGTTTTTGCCGCCGGTTCACGGACGAAAAGTAATTTTGTTTTGTTTTCTTTCGGGTCAATTTAAAAATGCAAGTAAAAGAGTTGGCTTTAGTGCGAATTGAGACGAACGGTGTTTTGGGTAGAATTTTTATTGACTTTATAATCTTTTATAAGAAATTAAGTAAGTAGTTTTTACAGGTTTCTATTGAATTGAGGCAGTGATTTTACGTAGACTGTAACTGAATTAAGTGAATAAATCTTCAGTAGTACTAATGTTTTACTATTTAAACCTTTTTTAAACATTACAATAACGTAGAATATTTTACACACTTCGTAAGCCTGTCAAAGCTTAAAACATTTATTTGGTAAACTAATTAAGGCTTTTGTTATCGACATTTATTAAATCTAGGTTCCTATATGTAAATATTGAAATAGTCCTACTAGATATATGTAAGTGTTGAAATGAAATTAATAAGAAACATCTTCAAAATGCCTCTCAGTCAATAAGACAAAATCATGATGCAAAAAATTATGCATTAAGTAACAATCCTTATTATCATGTTAAATATAATTTCTATGTCACTCGTAACTCCAAAAAAAAAACAAAAATCATATAAGTAGTTGCTATATAAATGAATCCAAGAATATAAGATACTATAGTTTCCGCTCGCGACTTCGTCCGCGTTATTTTTGTTTTCCTGTGGAATTTTTTTTCCCGTAGGAAAATTACCCTATGTCCTTCCTCTGGTCTCGAACTATCCCTATACCAACTTTCATCGAAATTGGTTCAGTAGTTTCGAAGCCTATTCAATATGAACAAACAAACAAACAATCAAATCTTTCCTCTTCATAATTCCTCGTATTAGTATAGATAAGGTTTGAGCGACACACATTGTTATATAACCACTATTCAGCATGATAAGTGGGTCCGATTATAGCCAGTTGTAACGGGACACATAGCTTTAAAAAGCATTTCAACAATAAACAAAACTATAATTATGTAGGAGGACCACGTATTCGGGTATAAGAGGGGCATACAAATTGATACTTTTTTGTACGAAACAGTAATACAGTGGAATTAATAAAACGTGATTATTATATCGCAGTAGTAATTAAAATTGTAATAAGCATATTTTCTGAGATTTGACTGGAAATATACATACATAAAAATTATATATCAATGTCTATTTAAATATGACGGAAAGATAGTTAATCTAGTATAAAAATCAATTTTTCAAATTTACGAGTACGTCTGCCATCAGATGATTTGCGGGATTCGAATGCGCGTCTCCAACATATCGTGTTGACGCCAAATGATTATGTTACGCTATGTGAAGTCAATGTAGTTAAATGCCTGCTGATTTTTTAATAAAAAGCTATTTACTTTCAAAATCAAGAAGCTAATCAGAAATTAAAAGCATTAAAGCGGTGGAGTACAAAGCATCACGTGAACTCTAACAGTTATATTCATAATAGCATGCGCAATCATAACCAGGCTATAAAGAGATTTTTTTCTGTCACTCATATGAAAAATTACAAAAATGAAATATATTATGGAATCGTTAAAATCGTTAAGGTTTATTGTTTGATTATGAATAACACCATAAATATTCTTACTGCATAATAAAATATGTGTACCTGCCCATTACACTGGTCTCCGACTGTCCCGGCTTCACTGAAATCGTGGTGTCACTATTCGGACCATGAGTAAGTAATCTGTTACAACTCACAATACTCGGTCCATTGCTCGACGGAAACTGGTTCTGTGGGTCTTTGGTGCCAGTTTTTTGACCTACAATGGCCACTTGGAATTTTGCTTTCAATGGGCACGATATTGTGACGGCTGGACTCTCGTAACGTTGTGGTAGTGACAAAAAGAGTTGTTTATTTATTTTTTTAGATTTTGAGAGTTTTATCATAAAAGTTATTATTTTTGCTTATTACGGAGGTAAAAATAACATTTAATGTTATAAATGAATAGGTTAAGTTAGTTTTGAAATGTTTATATTGGTCTTTTTTTTCAGCATCATAACAATTTTTATAAATAAAATAGACTTACGCATGACCGCCATTTCGCCTGATGTTAAGCGATAATGTGGTCTACGCTAGAACGCGCTTGCCCAATAAAACCGATTCACAGGTTGTCATCATCATCACCATTTCAGCCAAGAGACGCCCACTGTATAGATATAGACCTCCCCAAGGGAGCTCCAAACCGATCGGTCCTGCGCCTGTCGCATCCAGCGGCTTCTTGAGACCTTCACCAATTCGTCGGTCCACCTTGTGGGGGCCGTATATACCAACGCTGCGTCTCCCGTTACGCGATCGCCACTCGAAGACCGACCGCCCCAACGGCCGGCAGTCCTGCGAGCGATGTGACCTGCCCACTGCCACTTTAGGTTTGCAATCGTTTAGACTATGTCGGTAACTGTATAGTTCTTCTACAGATCTCATAATGTGATCGCGTAGAGAAACCCCGAGCATAACCCTCTCCATTGCCCTTTGAGTGACCATGCGCCTTCTAATAAGACCCATCGTAAGCAGCAACGTCAGTTCCGTTCGTCATCACTGGCAACACGCGCGAATTAAAGACACTGCGGTAGATGGGCCGAGAATATTTTATTTTATTTTATTTTATTTTTTATTTACAGATATTTAATTACAGACAGCAGACAAAATAATATATACAATAAATAAATTAACAAACACAAAATGCATGCCTGTGCCCATTTATAACTGCGCACAACATTTTATAAAGAAAAGAATTAGTGAAACATCTCATCTCATATTAAAAATAGAAAAAGGTAACCAAATTAAAATAGAATTAAAAAAAATAGAATTTAACAATATTAACAAGTAATGTCTCAAACTTAATTACTCATAACATATAGAGTGAGTTTCTAAAAGAATGAACACTGCCATTAAAGATATCTACGTGCGCACAGACTTCATTATACAACCTACACATTCTATACATCGGATTATTTTTTGAGACATTATTGTTAGTTGTAGGTATAAAAAACAATTGCGACTTACGCACTGACCGAGCAGGGACCTTAAAGTTCAATAATTTTAATAAATTGCCGTCAGATTGTCCATTGACAATCCGATGCAGTGTGCACAAATCGACAATCCACCGACGTTTTTCGCGACTATTCATGTTGAAGTGCTTTAGACGAGTTGCGTAATCAGGTATTTTTTTACGTATCCCACATTTGGCACTTAATGTTCTTATAAACTTTCTTTGAATAGCTTCAATTCTATCAATGTGAATGTTATATATAGGAGACCATATTGGAGAACAGTATTCTAAAACACTTCTAACCAAAGCACCATAGAGAATAATCCATGATTTTATATTTCTAAAAGGCCTCGCATTACGAATATGCTGACAGGTTATCTCCGTCGAGAAACACCCATTCAGGCAAGATGTTCCATCATACGGTATCATAGTTCCATTATCAGTATCTTCCAATAGTATCATGAAGTGACTTCCAGAGTCAGTCAATTGATTAAAGTCCAAAGTATAAAGTCAAGATTATTTCCTTAAGACTTGTTTGAGGGTCTTACCACGATGATTGTTATTACCTGAATACATATATAAATTTCGAGTCGACGTGTTAAATTTGGATCCGCAATTTGAAGTGACTCTGGTTGCACGAGTCCCGAGGCTATGTTACTAAAAATCAGGCTATATTCTTATTTCTACGCAACATACAGTAACAATAAGGCCGAAGAAGGAACGAACTTTACTTGGCCTTTTCAACAACTAGGAAGCTGTCTATCTCACCTCTAATAGTCGGAACACAATGCTATTAATATTGTTGTTATGGCGACAAACATAAGTAAAGAGGTGGTAACTAACCAGGTGGGCCCAGAAACCCTACCAGCATCCGAACCAAGTAGCTTCTGCCCGTATAGGGAAAAGGTTGTTACCTATACCACAGATTAGATAATAGTTACTACGTACCTGTACTCAAGTAAAAAAAACATTCAGTCAAAAAGAATCTCCTAGTTTATAAGTACCAAAGGCTGTCTTTCATTTGCACGACGCATTTAAATAAAACTACGCACTTCGGATATAAACGCGTAGATATTTTGTTTTAACATTTTAATTATAAATATACGACGAATCAGACGTAAAACATATACGCGAAACTAAATCTACGGTTGCAATTTGACAATCCACAGATCCTCTCCAAAGAACACAGATTGATCCTAATGATGCTACCCGAGGCTATTGGAATTCAAAAACACTCGAATTTCAATTTAGATAATGGTTGGAGTATTGTTGGAGTATTCCAACTGCTTGGGACCCTATCATGAAAATAATAAAAACCAAGTCCGTCCACGGACTGCTAATTCTGCTAAAATAATAGATACCGTCGTCGGCCTAAATAGTTGAAATGTTTAAAACTAAATATACGCGAGTAAATTCGAACAGTTTAGAAATGTAATGATCAAATGATGTACCTACCTGGTTACTAATTTTAATTGCACCATTTTGTGGCGACTGCACAGTCCATTTGTTCAGACTATTTGGACTCCGACGAAACGCTAAACCATTAGACTCGCCATACATGCTTCATAATAGGACTGCGCTTATTCCAAATTACCTAGACCACGATACCGCAGTGCCTTTTCAAATTCGGCTGGCTAGTGTTGGCGGGCGTGTCGGTGTCATGTGATATCGATGCATTTTTATTACTGTTTACATTTTTTTTCGTACAATATAAAAAAAAATACATAAAGCGGACTTAATGTCTTATACGTTCGCTGTCAGTCAACCAGTGAAATAAAAATAATTTGACGGTGTACGACGGTTGAATGAAAAAAGCGACATGAAAATTATAATTAGTTGATGCAAGGAAACAATCATTATGCTTAAAAACAACCATATTATTAGAATTTAGTATAATGTTTTATTTATTTATTTATTTAGATTATTACTTTTATTCTTATGTCCAAAGCTAACTAGTATTTTTTTATTCAGGAATGTGTAATGCTGAAATTTCAATATTACTATGTCGTATAGAGTAATAATAATTTATATTCATTAATTATTTCACCAGTAGATAACAAGATTTTCATGGGATTAGGAACAAATTTTTTCTTACTTGTAATTGATAGTACCATCGCTTTTTATACATTACCAAAACTCATTTCTCACATTACGTATTGCTACAAAAAAATAATAATAATAGAGACACCGTCAAGCTGTCTTCATTAAAACATTAACGAATAACCTCTTGCATTAATATCAATATTGAATAACTGAAACCGGTTGATTCCAACGCAATAACTGATACCTGTCTCATAATTATTGTGCAACTTTAACACTGTTGATATCGTACTGGTTCCGACGCTCAGAGGTCAATAGGAAAGCTATTATTTGGCTAATCAATATTTATCGAACTTTCACGCGGAGAAATTATTGATAGGTGCAAATTTTACCGGCACTAACATATACGCGGTGCAAAAACAAAACTTTTTTGTAGCGTGATTATCACCGAATCAAAAAAATGTAGTTATGACAGCATTGGACGGGAGCAGTAACTGACAAACTGAAGAAAATCGGTGTAGATTTAAGAAAACGCATTCGTGGGCGCTAGTTTTTAACTGCGTTGCATTTTTTAAATGGATTATAGTGGAATAGAGCGTGTCGTGGATTTACTGTAAGTGTCGAAAGACTGAAGTCTTTATTATATTGGATTATGTCAGAAGGGTGTTCTATGTTTTATAATGTGTGTGGTAAGGTATTGGATTTTTAACCAATGGAATATTGCGATTCTGCCATGGTCTCATCCTAGCTATATCTTCCTACCTTTTTTATAGAAGGCCTAGCAAATGACTCCACTCGTAAGTGGTATTAGAGTCCAAATGCAAAGATAGCTAGCGCGGAAGAGGGAATTCCTTACCTTACACAAATTCCTTTCCTACTCCTCTTCTGTGCGTGCTGACGGATTGTAGAATGTTCTGCTTGTCTTCATACGTTATTGTTCATGTACAGTTATATGCTTCAAGGCTCTGGTGAATAAGCATTATACATCAAACTTTTGATGTTCCTTACTTATTAAGTTTAAAAGTATTTTCTTTTTTCTATTACAACTCCTTAGAATTTTTGCATTATTCTGTTTTCCATCTGTTGCTGCTTTTTTGTTTTTCGTTCTGTCATGTAATTATGTGTTTTTATGCAATAAAGTGTTGTTTGATTATTAAGTCCATGGTTGTTTATGTGTATGTACAGATGTAGGTTTTATTTCGTAGTACAAACCATTGTTTTCGTCTAAGCAATGGTCTATACTACGAGGCTTTTTCGATTAAATAGGACAAAGATTGGGGTACAAACATGTAAATTTTATAATAGTCACTAGCACAGCAAAATTCTTAATATAAATGAAACTGTAGTTCTGAATTCACGATCACAGTAGCTTTTTCCTTTCCAAATAAAACAAATGACTATATGATTACACAATACTTCGTATGCAAGACTTTCGTATTCCAACAAAACTCAAGTAAGTAAAGTTGCACGCAAATAACTAATTCACGCAAAAAAACATTCACCACTAATGTATTCGTTAGCATTTGTAATTATCAATCTGTTAATAGCTTCAAGGTGAGTGGTGATGGACACTTCATATCAAACGAAACAGCGCGGAAATTTCGAAATTTGGCAGAAAAACTTAATTTAACGAATCTTGTACGCCGACACATTGCTACCGACCGCACGGAACCATTTCATCAGCCCGACAATCGTTTCGTCGCTTTTTAACGAGGATCGTCCATAATTAATCGAGTGAATAAGAATAAATAAGATCCATAACGAATTGGAAGAAATGCGATTTTGACTTGCTCCAGATTCGAAAATACGTGTGGTGAAATAAAATTTATAGTTATCGCATAGTCGGTTCAATCAATTTCTCATAGAATTAACCATTATACTAAAATTCTTAGCAACATTTCTAGAAACACAGAAAGAAAGAAAGTATTTATTTGTTTGATCATGTGTTACAGGTTGTGGTCTTATATAATTTCTAGTATCTACCTACATGTCTTACCAGCATAGGTGTACAAATTATATAGATTTACACGTAAACTTAACACTTCAAATATATGTCAAATATTTTTCATCCCTCCATCTCGGAAAGAGTATTTTTGCTATTCGATATCTGACCGCCAAAGCCGTTTTTATCCGCTTCAGGTTAAAGTAAATTTGAATTAAGAACATCGCGTGGAACTAGGTATGTGATTTCAAAACATCATTAAACCTATTTACTTCCATATCTATGGTGCCGAATTTATCATAATACTTTTTTAAATTTGTTTAAAACTCAAACTCTGAACCTCCTTGTTGTACTTTTGTTTTTGATTTGCTTTGCGCGCGCCATTTTCTTTGACGTCGTATTATTATAAATAAGAAACTTGAAAATAAGTAAAAAAAAACGTATTATTTGTTATACATAATATTAATATTTTTCTGTAATACTTACCTATCATAATGTTGAAGTGAATATGTAGCTAAACTAAAATAAAAGTATCTTGTGATTGTAAATGTTTTATTTAGCATTTAGTCATTTCCTCGCTGAGGGGGGATGAAAAGTTACGTGTTGCACTCGAGTGCAAAGATTTTTCACCTTGTGCTCTTTTGATTTCCTTGCTAACGCTCAGGATTCAAAATTTTAGAATCCTTCGCTTGCTCGGTCATCAAAGTTGAGCACGCGGTTAAAAAGCAACTTTGCACTCATGTACAACAAATAACTATTAACTATTTTGTTTTCGAATTTACAAAACCTATTTTGTCAACAATAACACTATTCACCGTAGTTTCGTCAAACAAAATCATATGTAATTTGATAGAATTAATGTCAAATACAAAATTACTGTCACTACAATATGTTACTTAGAGTGTGTCGTCATTCAGGAATTCATTTACATTATAATAACACTTGTTGATCAATAATTTTTTTAACTTTTTTTTTTATAAGTTGTAATTTAATCTTTTAATTTCCATTGGCAATTTGTTAAAAAGTCTAGGAGCCATACACAGAATACTTTTTCCCATTAGTGCTGTATTATGACTGGGGAGACATAAACGGTTATTATCACGTCTATTGCGTACTAAAATGTCTCCAATTCTTGTGAATAATTGAGGGTTGGCTTTAACAAATAGCAACACCTCCAAAACATATATTGACGGGAGAGTGAGAAGTCTATGTTTTGTAAAATATGGTCTGCAGCTGTCTATTGTTTTGAGTCCAAACATGGATCTGATGCATCTTTTCTGCATTTTAAAAGCAGTACATATGTTAGTGGAGTTTCCCCAGAAGATAATTCCATATATGAGAAGAGACACGACTAAGCTATGATATGCAGTTAATAGAGCATCAGTGCTTAATAATGGTGCTAACTTATATCGTGCATAGGCAGAGCTGCAGATTTTCTTACTTACGTATTCTATATGCGCTTTCCAGTCTAACTTGCTATCAATTATAATACCCAAAAATTTTGTGCAGTCCACTTCAGAGATTATTGTATTTCAATATTTTATATCTAGATTTGGTACAGATTTATTTCTCTGGGAGTAGGTCATTAATTGAGTTTTGTTTAAGTTGATTTTTACGTTTGTTTTCCGTGGTACCATTAAATAGTACCATCAATGGATATTATGATTAAGCCATTCTATTACAGATGTCAAGGAAGAACAAAATGTGTCCTGTACGCATTTCTGAAAATTGAAGCTATAATAAATATTTTACATAAAATAAAACCGACTTCAAAAACATTGAAAAGTTAACAATAATATAAGAATAGGTACAGACAACATCACACTTCTATATTGAAGTCGGTGTCAAACGATGATCTCCTAGAAAGTCTTAAAATTTGGCACCGACTTCAATATAGAAGTGTGATGTTGTCTGTACCTATTCTTATATTATTTATAACTTTTCAGTGTTTTTGAAGTCGGTTTTTATTTTTTGTTAAATATTTTTTATTTTTATCTTTTTAGTGAATTTAATACCTGCTCACCTTCTTAACCTGAGCTGGTATTAAAATCAGGACAAAGGTCTGGTCAGGTCAGCTCGTCCAAAAGATAAGGATCCTTCCACCATCAGCTCGGTTCATGACTACCAGACGCAAATACGTGAATAACTTCGGAAAAAACATGAAACACGACGATGAAACGACGTATCTATAAAATTTAAGGGTTTCCCTCGATTTTCATAGGATCCCATCATTGGATCCTGACTTTGGTAACCTTGGGATCACCCCAGGAGTATACTCTATCGCGTACAAAAAGAATTTTGAATAACGGTTCTGAATTGGCGGCGTAATCGCGTAACATACACACAAAAATTATTTTACAAAAAATAAAAACCGACTTCAAAAAAGTTAAAAATAATAAAAGACTAAGCACAGACAACATCACACTTATATATCGAAGTCGGTGCCAAACGATGATCCCCTTGTCTGTGCCTATTCTTATTGTATTTTTAACTTTTTTGAAGTCGGTTTTTATTTTTTGTAAAATAATTTTTTATTTGTATCTTTTTTTTGAAGTCTGTTAAAATTCCCTATCTCAAAAACTACTAAACCGATTTTGATGAAACTTGCAGTATTCCCTAAGTTGAACAATACCTAGTACAACAAAAAACAACAATATAGTACATACATACTTACATATTACTTTTGAAATTTGGCACATTTGTTCAGACGCTGATATAGACTAACATATACGAAAACTGGGCAGTTCTGGAAATATTACATACATACGGGTCGGATTGATAACCTTCTTCTTTTTTGAAGTCGTTTAAAAAGCATACGCATCGAATTGAGAACCTCCTCCTTTTTTGCAGTTGGTTAAAAAAAGTACAATTTTGTCGACATAATGCTCAGAATGTTAGATTAGATCAAAAGGATCGCTATCATCATGTTTTAATAACTGTTTTTCTTCTTTCTTTCTGTTTTTCTTTTTCACTTGGTTTCTTTTACTTCAGGTGATTATGTCAAAATCATTACGATTGTGGATGTTGGTCCTTTCACGACTATGACTCACATTTGCTTCAGTTTATGGTACTCGTATGAATTACTTCTGTTCTAAAAGTTCGATATTATGAGTATAAAAGTCAGATAAGAATGATAGCATATACAAGTTTTTTTTTATTTCATTTCATTTATATTGTACAGTCACGTTATAGGTAAAGAAAATTAAAAAAAAAACATGTAAATAAATAAAAAAAATCCGGAATAAATAAGTTCTTAGTAATGATTTAATTAATGTCACTTTCGTTCGGTGTGTTGAACCCACATTATGGACTAAAAATATAGAGTTACATAAGTACAATTGATCGCGCACTCTTCAAAGTGTATCCTGTAGAACGCCGGCAGTCCAACAACTTAACGCATGTGTTCAAGATCTTGTAATTGGTCGGGCATAGGTCCAATGAATCTCCGTGCTCTTGCTTTAACCCAGTCCAGTGCAGATAGTTGATATTTAGCCAAGCCGGCCCAAGAGGTCCGCAATACTCCATACATGGGTATGCGCGCGGTATAATTGCGCTTTATTATTTATAGAATAACTTATTAATTGTGATCTTAGACCATTTTAGTACTTAATGGTCTAAGATGTGATAGATGTTTTTTTCATTCAAAGCATTAAGCGTCTAATATTAAATTATCGACAATGTTGATCACAGCTCTATGGCGACGATATCAGGATGCACCGTCCGACAAAAAAGCCGGAAGTTCATTGGAAATTTATCTGTCCTAGTCTGTACCTCGCCAAACGCCACACTGAAGCATCTTCAACCCTATCCGCTGGCAATAGAGCTTATATTGACACCTTGTTATGACAGATGGCCTACTTTATACAATGCGATGTTGTTTTTGCACTTTGACTGCATTCACGAAAGTCCCGACGCTAATGAAATTTGAACGAGCCACAGTATTTTGGGAGTTTTTTTTTATGGCCGTTCCACGTCGTTAGCAAAGAGAATTTGTGGACGCGGCCTTTTAAATTTCAAATTAAGCTTTCTTTTTCAGCAAAATAAATCTTGACTCGGAAAGAATTTAATTTTGTCTGCAAACATTTGATATGAATGAATTGCGTTTTTTTGTTTACACGCTAGCTGAGCCGGCGTGATTTATTTAAAGTGATTTTGAGGCGGAATCCTAACGACGTGAGTTTTATTTATTCAGGTCAATGTATCCCCTACACAAAATGTGCTCTTGCGTTTTTTACGTTTCAGGCCACCTGACTGAATTATAACTCGGCGCCGGAGACTGAAATATAATGCTCGAGACTCATTAAAACGAATGTCTTTTTAAGTCTTATCCTTAACATTTAACTATAGACATAATTTAATCGTTCCTTCCTTTCCTTTCCTTCTACAATTTCGAATTTTTAATGACGCCAAGTCATTGATATGACTGTGTTAACATGGCTAGTTTCGGCTTGATAGAGTATTAACCAGACAACTTGTATAAGTTTTTGCAGAGTTTTCGAGTATCTATATTAAAAAAAAACTTTGCTTAATAAATACATTAAATATAACATATTATAAATAATTATACTTCAGTTATATGTGTAATGTGTTAATGAAGACAAATGGTAGAATTGCGAACTATATATAGAAAGCAAGGTTCATAAATTGATATAGCCTTTGCCTAAGAGCAACCAGTTTTTATGGCAGATATTTTATTTTACACACCTCACTTTAAAGTAAGCGTGTGAAAATTGTGTCTTTCTGTCTTATTTCACGTCACCTATGCAAAATGAATCCTCTGAATAATGAATCGGTGGTTGGACTCATATTCAAGCAGTCAAGCTCACACTCCCAACACAGGGTTCCTTTTTAAAGCAAACACACACGATCGTTTTCTTAGGTTCGATAATCATCCAGATTTTTCCTCCGGCTTTTATGACTGACTCAAAGCATACGTCTGTCGCTTTGTCGGTGACTATATTCTTTTTTATTGCAACTAAATTGGCAAACAAGTAAACTGCCCACCTGATGGTAAGTCGTAACAGTCACATAATACATGCGGCTCCTCCAAGAACCACAGTGTGCGTTGCCAACTTGTGACATCAAATGTAAAGTCACGGTACCCAGTAATTTCAGTGCCATTATCTTACCCTTCAAACTGGAATACAGCAATGCAAGTACTGCTGCTTTGCGGCAGAAATAGGTAAGACGGAGGTCCCCAAACAGATGACCCTGGTACAGAATCCGGTATCGATCGGTGGTTATCGGGAGAAGTGCATGCATGCTGGATTTTCCCGACAAAAAGGATTCCTTTTTCGCTTAGCTCGGAATAGAATGTAACGTAGTCACTTTCTATGACGGATTTATCAATGTGGTTTTAAATTAAATGGCCAAGTAGTTAGTAAGCAGGCGTTTAAATACGCGCATCATCTTGTAAAGAATTCTCTCCATATATTAGCACAGTGTAGATAGAAGCAAGCCTTGACTCTCAACCTTCCGCCGAAAGGCCATGCCACGAATACATAACATATTACTTAAGTTACTTAAGCATAATATTATGTTCCAAAACAAAGATAGATAGTAATAACTAGTTCTTATATTTAATAAGTAAAAATATAGAAATGCTTATTCCTCAAAGGAAATTATCTGAAACTTTCAAATTTGGAATCATTATTCATTCCAGTCCGAATAGATTAGACCAGTCAAATAAATATAAATTTTCAGATACGGTTTACTGTTACCTCATAGAGTCAGTAAATTTATATTTGCAAGGCTATTCCACGTTGTACACTTCTCGACATTAATAAAGGTCATCTCGTAAGGGACAAAGCACTTTCTTACAAAAACCTAGTACCGCAATAGAGGCTCAAGCACAAATACATTTTTATGTTAGTATATAGTTTATCTTTAGGATCGGCATACTTATTATTGTCCGGAGGACATAGACTATTTAATGACAGAAGCTTTATTCTTTTTATTTCGGAGCAACTTTTACCTTTCAGTATTTACATTTCAAAGGATTCTTTTCTGATATTAGTTTTAAAAAGATTTCCGACTCTTACGTGCAATGAAATCGACCCACCTCATAGGTTTTGATATGGAAACATTGGTAGGATATAAAAAATAAGATAAGACAAACAAATAAAAAATTTAAGTGGCACTCGGGGACTGCCACGGTAAAGCTATTGCATAGCATTTTTTATCAACTTATGCAATTATAATTATTCATTTATTTTATTTATGCAGTTTTTTTTCTTTGATATTAATTCAAGTTTTTTCTTTGATATTTATTCAAGTTACACTTTTTGAGCGTGGTGACCGATAAGAAAACATTTTCTCATTTATTCAATAAACGAGAAGTTAATATTGTTTAAAATATTTTTATTATCTTACAATATTATTATTCAGGAATTTTTATCATTGAAACTATAGGTTTATGCAAAGACATTATAAGAGTAGACCAACAATGCAAACGAAATGTATGAAGTCCCCTTCAACCAATTTTGATATGATAATAGCTAAATAAATAAGCATAATTAAGACTCATCGATAATAAATAATGTTACAATGTGATTTAGTTTTTATTACTGTTCGTTTTTTACACTACAAAACGAAGTTATTTGGGCATGTTTAAGTATTTTTATAACGTGACGCGCGCTCGACAGTCGAATGCAGTACAAATACAGTATGGTAGCGGCCGCCTGACCGCTGTTGTGGTTGAAGGGGGTTTCTTAGAGGCCGCGCGTATTGTCGGTTTATCTCTTATAATGTCTTTGGGTTTATGGTATGAAATAAGAAACATAAATTTAAGATTTGATATCCTCTAAATATCTGGAAAATACCGCGTCAAAAAAACCGTGCCGAAGTATGCCGAACTGAAACGACGTTAGACGATGCACGGCTTTCAATGCCGCACCGCCGTGCCGCAGGCCATTCTCTAACTTCGGTTGCTAACTAGTACTGTCATTTTTGAAAGGAACTTATCATCCATTACTGCTATCATGAACGCTGCCGTAAGAGATAAGATCACAACTAGTAATGGATATAAAATGTCTTTCAAAAATGACAGTTCTAGTTACCAACCGTAGTTAGCCTGCCGGTCGGAGTGGAAGGTGTTAGGTTTTTTTCGTTACGGAATTTCTTGATACGGTCGCCGCGCTCAAATCCCGCGATAAAAGCTATGCAATAGCTTAAAAAACCAGCTGTGCCCGCGAACTACGTTTCGTCTTAAAAGACTTTAACGCGTTCTTAGCTTCTTAGTTATGTCTTCTATACTTTTCCCGTTTCCATTGATTCTCATCTCCTATTGGTCGTAGCGGGATATTGCATAGCGCAAAGCCTTTCTCGATAAATGAACTATCCAACACAAGAATATTTATTCAGTTCGGACCCGTAGTTCCAGCGATTAACGCGTTCAACCAAACAAACTCTTCAGTTTAATAATAGCCTCTCTTAGCGCCTTTTACCGAATGTTCCATGGGGAATGCTCTGAGGAGCTCTTTAACCTTATCCCTCCCTCTCCATTCCTTAACAGAAACACGCGTAAGGGCCTTCGGAGTCATCCGTACACTGTGTCCTCCTTCTCACACCGTACCAAGAAATTCCAAGATTCCTTCTTCTGTCGTTCATCCCACACTTGGAATTCTCTGCCTGCGCACGTGTTTCCTCCATCCTACAACATGGATTCCTTCAAAAGAGGCGTGAAAAAGCATCTTTTGGGCCGGCAAGGGGCGGGCAGGTAGGATAGTGGATGTCGTCCCTACTCTACCTGTCAACTCATTTGGGCCGCTTTCACCGCTTAACATCAGGCGGGAGGAGGTCATTTGCCGGGTCATACATAAAAAAAAATTAGGAGTAGTATATATAGATTTACGAAACATTTTAGTATTAAATATCTAAGTGAACAGAATATATTTCACAGCCATTCGACTCATTACATAAGCTTACACTTATCTTAATGTTGATTAATGGTAGGTTAATTTGACAGCCGACTGCGCACACCCACGGCTATGACAAACACAATAATCAGACGAGAAACAACGAGAAAGTGATTTATTACAATTAGCAGTGCCTTTACCATCCGCTCCGAGAAGTCACCGTCTTGGGTAACATTTTTTTTAAACTGGTTTTGTATTATACGTCGCTTCACTATGTCAGAGCAACAGGTGTATGTGACGTAATAATCGTGTTTGGGATTCAGTAGTTTTTTTAGGAATTCGCGGATAGTAGCATACTTTCCGGGCGCGTGGGTAGTGGAGTCGCAGTATGTACCTTACCTAGAGCGCCCATAAGGGCAGGGAGAACACCGGGGGGTTTTTGTGGGTTGTCCAGCAGGCTTAGCACGAACCGTGGACAGATCGGGACAAAAGACAGACAACATGTTTCTTCTCGCTCTCTCATATAACAATGAAGCGAGACGGGACGAGGATTAGTCACTTTCTATTCCACGCGCCGTGCTAGGCCTGCTGGTACTCTGCCGGGAGAGCCCCACACACGCCCGCCGCCTAGCCAATGGCCGGATACGGTGCGATTACCCATTTCCCCCCGAAAAAAAAAGGTAGTAGCCCACGTAAATACAAAGGCGTGTGTATTTGAAATCATTATTTTCAAATATCTAATGTGTCATGAAATTCAGAAACACGAAATTCAAGAGATAATCATTTGAGTATTGCAACTGCTTGGGATCGTATTACGAAATTATAAAATCCCAAGCCCGTCCACAGACTGCCAAAACAACGGGTCGTTACTCGTGGTCCCACTGCTTTGCCCCACTGGTGGGACGACGAGGAAATGTGGTTCCTCGTAGTCCCACTGGCCAATGAGACCACGCGGAATACCATTAATCGGTACCCTGAGCTCCGTTTATGAAATGGACGGTTTGATTTATTAGTCTATGAGTGGACCACTTAGATATACGAAAATGACGGTTATAATATATTGATGATCTCTACTCTATGACACCCATATCAGTATAGTCATCCTTGGACCACGAATGCTGAACAGCATCCCAAACTTACAATGTAAACTGATAATGTTAAATTAAGATTCGCGTACAACGTTTTAAGATTATCATAAATAATAGTTTATGTATACTCGTAGAATCAAAAGTGCGCTTCTGTGCTCGGATATGGTTTAATATTCTATGCCCAGTGTTTTTGTACTCGGTCCCTTTCCTTTCTTGCGGCCTTGTCGGCCAGCAGGCTACTAGAAGCTCGGCACGCAGACATAGGCGTACAATCACGCTAATAGACACAATCTTGACAGGTTTATTTATATATATATAGCAAAATATCACGTCGACAGAGTTCTGTAAGTGCTAGAACTCATGCCGTTTGTTAGGATTACCGACGCTCAGTTCCTGTGCAACTTATAGAGCAATGTTGTAAATGTATAACTTTATTTGTTTGTTGCTAGTATTCCTACTCATATCATACTAATAATATAAATAAGAAACTGAGTTTGTTTGTTTGTTACGCTTTCACGCCTAAGCCACTGAACAAATTTTAATGATATTTGTATAAGAGTAGCTTATGACCTTGGGATTAATATAGGCTACTCTTTATCCCGAATTTTATTGAGTTCTCTTGGAACGCAGACGAAATCGCTGGCAGCAGCTAGTTACATGCGAAAGTCTGACTCTGCTGCAGTGACGAATTGAAGTTGTTGATTTTTCCCCATGCTCTGTGTAAAACTATTCTTAAGCTTAACTTAGAAGCATCTGGTGGAAGTATTTTTTTTAATACTACAGTGTTCGTGGTCATGGGAAGACAGAAAAATGTGTGCTTCGTAGAGAGAAGATAGAATAAGTTTTTTAAATAACTACCCTTATATATTTGCGTGTCTTCATTTCATAGCTGTGTTCACTGTGTCGTTTGTTCATTAAGGTGTATCATCATTACAGCTAATATACGTCCCAAGTGAGGGGCTCGAGCCTACCCTAACAACGTTAGCGTGCTGTAGGCCTTAGTCAACAACGCTGGCCCAACTAGGATTGGTGGACTTCACAATTTCACATATACCTTTGAGTTTCTTCCCAGACGTAAGAACCTCACAATGTTTTCCTTCGCCGTAGGAGCGTCGGATAAATGTACATATGAAATCTGGAAACGAAGAAACACATTGTTTCAAGGTTCGAATCCCGGGCTTCTCGATTGGAAGGCAAGTGCCAAGACCACAGCGCCACCGACGCTCTTCCAGTCCCGATTAAAGTGTAATATGTAGATATTTAAATGTATCTTCTATAATTGAAGAATTCAGACAGTGTTTGCTTTCATTTTAGAAATTTGATCTTACCGTCACTTAGGTATCTACCAGACGATCTAAAGGCTAGAGATTCATTGCCATTAATGGCATAACTACAAATGTTTTTAATGTTAAATTGATAGCTATTTGCAACGAAACCTAGCACAGGAGGGAACGAAACATTTACTGGAGGGAGACTCTGTACCAGGATCGTCTGCTTAGGTACCTCCGTCTTACCTATTTCTGCCGCAAAGCAGCAGTGCTTGCATTGCTGTATTCCGGTTTGAAGGGTAAGATATGGCAGTGAAATTACTGGGTACTGTGACTTTACATCTTGTGTCACAAGTTGGCAACGTACACTGTGGTTCTTGTGGGAGTTGCAGTTTTGCTGCGAATCTCACAAGAGCCACATGTATTACAGGTGACTGTTACCACTTACCATCAGGTGGGCAGTTTGCTTGTTTGCCAACTTTCTGCAATAAAAAAAAAACAGACAGTTGAAGATCCAGAATCATTATAAAACCAATAAAGGTTATTACATTCCTGAAATAAATTTAGCCTATGTTTTTCCGAGATTCCCACGGAAACAGCACTTACACAGGCACAAAGACATTGCCAAAGATGTGTTTACTAGTATAGTTTTTAGTAGTATGCATACATTCCTCTCAACAATGTTCTAATTTTCTCAATCTCAAATTCGCCTAAGGATATCAACAAAGATCTAGCTACATTAGTTTTTGTTTTAACAATTTCCTCTCTTCGATTTTGCAACTTTCCTCAATTTCAAATTCGCTTAAGGACTTCGACAAAGATCCCCAGTATTGTGTAAAACGACCATTTAACTCATCTGAATGACCACGTGGGGTAGTCAACCATTCAGTGTATAGCAGAATCCTAGTTTTTGTGTTTGCAATACTACAATAGTTTAAGTGTCTTTAATGTCCTCTAATCGATGCTCTAATTTTGCTCAATCTCAAATTTGCTTAAAGACATCGATAAAGATCGAGTTACAATAGTATTGTGTATAACCATTCAACTCATCTGAATAGCAACGGCGGGTAGGTACTCAGTATTCAGTGTACAGCAGTGTAATCTGGCCAGCTTCATTGTGGCTTGATAATGGTGATTCAAATTAAAACCGCCGAGAGCTGTGTCCTTGTTTCCGCCGTGTGAATTGCGGACCTCTTTGCATGTTTTACAATGTAAAGTTTTTGATTTTTTCGTAATGGTTTTGGTTAATTTTTTTTTACATCGTGTTACGCGCCACACCGCCTCAGCCAATCGCAAGCCAGCCAAAGCCAGCCAATCAGAGCCAAGCACGTGCAGCCATTTGCCAGCCAGCCCAAGCCAGCCAATCAGAGCCAAGCACGTGCAGCCATGTGCCAGCCAGCCCAAGCCAGCCAATCAGAGCCAAGCCAAGCTAGCGCCTTACTATCGGAGAAACTATAAAATGCCGCGCCATCTTATATTTAGATCACTTCTCTGTTTTACTGTTGCTAAGACGGAGCTCTGCCCGATTGTAAATCGAAATTAAATCAGTGTGATTCTGCAACGTCTGCTTTTTATTTTATCACGTTACATATCAGAAGTGGGATAAATATTTTAAAAAAACCCTAATACGTAGTTACGTCAATGCGTCGAGTGTAGGCCGCCTGGTCCGTCCGCACGAATGGGGTAAATCTCCGCGTGAATATTCATCCGAGACAAATAGTGAAAACGAAGACAAAGTTTCGCCACCAGCCTCGCCTTCAGCTCGAAAAATCCTACGCAAGCTTTTGAAATCAGAGGTACAAAAGGCCATGAGTTCTTTAAATAACGAAATACCCTCCGTCACTACAAGAAAAGAACCCCGTGCAGCCTTGCTAATCCTCGAGTTCGACCCGGATAGCGAAGAGTATACTACTGCGACGGCATGGCTCACAAAAAAAAAATTGATTAACTTGGTGGAATTCATATGGATGGTGCGAAAACACGAAGTCGTTTCATCTGCCAGATAGAATAAGGAGGTCAAGCAAGAAGATGGTACAACCGACTGGATGAATACGATTACTCTTGGGAAGACTGGAAGCAAATGTTGATACGTGCATTTCCCAGACATTGCAAATATGGATTCGATGACCAAATATTATCAGGACAAAGTCGCCATGTGTTTTCGGTGTAAGTTGTCAGACAGCGCAGTTGTCTCATGCATCTTTCGCGTTCTACCACCACCAGCACAAGCGAATGCGAGAGCATATCATTGCGAGCGACCCGAAGAATTATACGAAGGCTTCCTATGTGTGATGGATTACTACCAGCCACCGTCAATTTGGATTGGAACAAGCCCGTCAAGTAACGATGTCGTCAGCCGACAAGGAAACAAAAAAATGTCTGCCTCGTTAGCAAGAAGCAGAGCGAAGTGCTGAGCAGAGCCACCAGCTGCACTACTACACCGCCTTCGGAGGTTCAGGTTAGCCCACATTATTTTATTGCACTACCTTTGTAGCCAAAATAATCTATTGCACACTAGCCAAGCCAATATTAGCACAATCGGGGCATCAAACATAGAGGAAATCAGTTCAGATCTATTGAATAAAAACCGATTATGATTATTTGATTGCTTTACTAATCAATTTCCCTGACTATTTTGCGAGTAAAACACAAGACTTAGGATGTACAGATTTATTAAACATAAAAATAAAGTTAACAAGTGAACAGCCTATATACCGTCAACCTTACAGCTTGTTGCACAGTCAGTAGTTAGATCCAAAGTGTCTGAATTGCTAGACGCAGGTATAGTTCAAGAATCTGAATCATGTTTTGCTTCTCCCGTAATTCGTAAAAAAAAAAAAGAACGGCGATAGTAGACTTTGTGTTGACCCTTGCCTAATATCGATGATTAGGTCTACAAATTAGCCGTTAAGAATTTCTTTACGAGTCTTAATTTGGCACAAAGTTACCATCAGGTCAAAATCGACCCTGCAGATAACCACAAAACAGCCTTTATAACGCCACATTGGTATTTGAATATACGCGTGTTCCGTTTGGCTTAGATAACGCACCTTCTGTTGTTATACGAATAATGAATAAGGTTGTAGATTCAATACGAAATTCCAATCACAAAAGGCGGTAGTTCAAAAACCCACAATGACTTTCCCGATAAATATGAAATTTTAGCATTCTTAGACAATTTGTTGCTACCCTCTTTTGATGTTCAGTCAGGTTTAGATATTTTACAAAAAGTTCTTTATAAATGAAGATCGGAAATTTTAAAGTGAAATGTTAGTAAGTGTTCATTTTTATAAAACAAAATTACATACTTAGGACATGAGATATCTTCGAATGGCATTCAACCAGGTGAATCAAAATTGTTAGCAGTGTCACAGTTTCCTACCCCTAGTAGTGTTCATGAAATACGTCAATTTATAGGGCTATGTAGCTATTTCCGTAAATTTATTAAAAGCTTCGCAATTTAATTGCTCGCCCTTTAACAGATTTAACAAAGAAAAACGCAGTTATGGTAATGGGGCACTGAACAAGTCGATAGTTTTCAATAATTAAAACTGTGTTTGTGTACAAGGCCAATACTGGCTTTATATGACCCTGTATTACCAACTGAGATTCACACCGATGCATGCAAATCCGGTATCGCAGGTATTTTTTTTACAAAAATACAGTGATAATTCCCTTAGGCCTGTCATGTATTTCAGTAGGGCAACGAGTAAAGAAGAAAGTATATACCACAGTTACGAGCTTGAAACGCTTGCCGTAGTAGAATATTATAGTAGGGATACATGTAAAAGTGGTAACTGACTGTACTGCCGTTCGCGCCACCCTTACTAAACGTGACCTTATCCCACGTATTGCTAGGTGCTGGCTGTCAATACAAGATTTTGACATGAGTGTACAATATGGTCTGGGGAAAAAAATTTAACACGTAGACGCGTTGAGTAGAAATCCCATCGATGCTATTAATGTCAACCGCCTTGAAGTGTCAGATGGGTTCTATACAGTCCAGTACCAGGATGACAAGTTAAGGGGTATCATTGTTCAGCTTAAAGGTAGCTCAGCTGCCCCTGATATAAACAACTATGTGCTCTCAGATGATAGACTTTATAGGAAGACATTGTATGGTAATCGCCTCGTAGTATCTGCATTGATCAGATAGACTAGTTCAGATGCACCACAATGATATAAGTCATGTAGGCTTTCAAAAATGTATAGATTTAATAAAGAGGGAGTAAATGGTACATTGTTCCCTATTCCGAAACCCACAGAACCCATGGTCATGGTTCATGTCGACCATATGCCCCTTTTGTAGAACAGCAAAAGGTTATCAATATATGTTGGTTATTACAGACTAGCTTCTGCCCGCGACTTCGTCTGCGTGGACTTTAATTTTGAACAATTTTTAATTTTCCCTCGGGAACTACTTAAGGAATCGGCATAAAAGGTAGCCTATGTCACGTTCTTTTCCATGTCAAAGGCTACATGCATGCCAAATTTCATCCAAATCCGTTCAGCCGTTTTTGAGTGATTGAGTAACAAACATCCAAATATCCAAACATCCACACTTTCACGTTTATAATATTAGTAGGAAGTAGGATAATTTCTCTAAATTTGTTATTGCTGAGCCCACCCACGGTCAATTCAGTAAAAAACAATAAGAACACTTTAAAAAATACTTAGTTTATTTGGTTACCCTCATAAACTTGTCAGTGATCATGGCAAAGCTTTTACTAGCAGATATTAAAAAAAATTCAACTGACAAGCAATTTAAGTACATTTTGACATCTGTTGCATGTCCACGATCCAATGGTTAAGTGGAATTGGATCTTACTGAATGCGTTACGTGCGATTGATCCTAGCCAGACTTCTAATAATTGGGCCAATAGCTTACCTGACATTATTTGGGGTGTTAATAATACTGTAAATGAAAGTACAACATAGTCGTATAGCCCTATGATTTGATGTTATGAAAGTAATAATGAATCGGTTGAAATCAGGCGTAATAATAGATCTAGTGCGCGATTAAAATTAGAAAGCCATAAGATGAAGCGTTACTTCGATATAAAAAAAGGGAAAACTAGTCGAATTTACAGAAAGGGAGATTTAGTTCTTTGGCGGCAAGCACCCACAAGTAGTGTAACAAGAGTGAGCACTAAGCTTGATGATATTTACTCTGGCCCATATATCATTACTAAGGTGTGGGTAATGACATATACGGAATCCTCAGTATTAAGGGGTTCCGAGGCTACAAGGCCTTTACTAGCCTGATTGCATCGGACTCTTGAGGCCCTATCACAAAATCACAGTACCCTATATCATACAGTGCCAGTAGCTCTGATGACCAGCTTGAAACCGAAGATCTCATTGACCTACTTGAAAGCTAACCACGTGTTTTTCCATTGCGGGAGCAATGATTGTTTCAGGACGGCCGACTGTTACGCGCCACACCGCCTCAGCCAATCGCAAGCCAGCCAAAGCCAGCCAATCAGAGCCAAGCACGTGCAGCCATTTGCCAGCCAGCCCAAGCCAGCCAATCAGAGCCAAGCACGTGCAGCCATGTGCCAGCCAGCCCAAGCCAGCCAATCAGAGCCAAGCCAAGCTAGCGCCTTACTATCGGAGAAACTATAAAATGCCGCGCCATCTTATATTTAGATCACTTCTCTGTTTTACTGTTGCTAAGACGGAGCTCTGCCCGATTGTAAATCGAAATTAAATCAGTGTGATTCTGCAACGTCTGCTTTTTATTTTATCACGTTACAATCGTCTTAATTTTTTTTCGTCCATCTAAGTATCGCATGTTGCATTAGACAAAAACATGAGATCCTTAATTTCACTACTTCAGCAGGCCTATTACCGATCTCATGGTTTTCAAATGATATCATATGAAATCATTTTGCAAAACGCAAAATAAGACTTTCGGTCAGATTTTTGATCATTCGTTCATTATATGTTGGAGATCGGCAATACGAAATGAAGCATTTCATGACTTCTTTTTCTCAAAATTTAAACCATGTCATACGATAAAAGATCCATAATAGGCCTGCAGATCAGGATAAGTCTATGCGTTAGATCTTTGACATTAAATCTTTTATGGCAGTGGTTCTATACTGGTGTGGAGCGTTATTTTTTCATAAATTTATTTTTTATAATTTTGTTTCTTGATTAATTAGTTTTTTTTTTGTTATTAGGTATCATTTTCTTTTCAGTAGAAAAAGAATTAAATTAAGATTAAAAAAGTAATTTTACGAAAATTTTCATTTAAATGCCAACGATCCGAAAAAAGTTTCACTTACATCGTGATTTTTAAAGTTGTAATAGTTATTTGTTATACATGAGTGCAAAGTTGCTTTTTAACCGCGTGCTCAACTTTGATGACCGAGCAAGCTCAGGATTCTAAAATTTAGAATCCTGAGCGTTATTGAGGGAATCAAAAGAGCACAAGGTGAAAAATCTTTGCACTCGAGTGCAACACGTAACTTTTCATCCCCCCTCAGCGAGGAAATGACTAAATGCACAACAAAACATTTACAATCACAAGATACTTACTTTTATTTCAGTTTAGGTACATATTTACTACAACATTATGATAGGTAAGTATTACAGAAAATAATTTATATTATGTACGAGTATAACAAATAATACGTTTTTTTTACTTATTTTCAAATTTCTTATTTATAATAATACGACGTCAAAACAAAATGGCGCGCGCAAAGCAAATCAAAAACAAAAGTACACCAAGGAGGTTTAGAGTCTGAGTTTTTAACAAATTTAAAATAAGTTGTATGATAAATTCGGCACCATGGATATGGAAGTAAATAGGTTTAATGATGTTTTGAAATCACATACCTAGTTGCACGCGATGTTCTTAATTCAAATTTACTTTAACCTCAAGCGGATAAAAACAGCTTTGGCGGTGAGATATCGAATAGCAAAAATACTCTTTCCGAGATGGGGGGATGAAATAGTACATTGTTACCCCAGGGGTGAAAGTAACTTATTTAGTCCCGAGACGGTGTTTAGCGCCCGAGCATAGCGAGGGCACCAATAGTCCGAGGGACTAAATAAGTCTTTAACCCGAGGTAAACACTATGCTTTTCATTACGAATACAAGGAAAGTAAACATATAACAACGAATTAGCTAAAGAAAAAACGTGTAAATTTCATTTTACATAACTCAACAACATCTGCTTTAGCCCGCTTTCTCTTATAAAATCAGGCGTTAACTCTATACCTGAATCAGATGAACTCATTGTGTTAATTATGAACACAATGTTATACAAATATAATTAACAGTTAATGCAAATCTCTGCTATACGGAAGTATTAACAAATCTCTACAAATGGAAAACACAAATGAAGATCGCATTGTCGCTTTCCCGCTTATTTTGTTTTTTTTTTGTGGCCGGCCGGCTTTTCAGCCATTATATTTCATTTTCATAATTTTAAAAATGGAAAATATTGTGCCCAAATCTATATTATTTTAAATAAATAGTTGAAAACAAATAATAATATAGTCATTTAATAAATATATTTTTTAAATACTTAACATTATGTTATTTCAATTTTACACCGCGCTGTAATTAATTGAGTGGCTGTATAGAAAGTCGGAACATGGTTCAATAAAAATGTGAAAAAGAACTAGTTTCTTTTTTAAAATTTGACAGCAGCTGTCAGTTGAAAGAGATTCTCCCTAGGGCTGAAAAGTATTACTTTCAACCCGCTCCTCAGGCAACTTCAGACCTACTTTCAGAGTATGAGTAATGAAAAATATATTTTTCCTTTAACTATTCAAGCAATATGGTGTCTCCATTAAGATGACAAATCGGGTGTGCCACCTCCGAGGCGGCCGGCAGCGAACATTAGCGGTTTGTTTGCCCAAGCTAATTGGTATAGTCGGCGGGTGAATTATTAAGCGGCCGCGCTAAATTTATAGTGTGTACCTGCCCTAAGTGGTATCGATGCCCGTAAATAAATTTTCGAGAATAAATTCACCGTGGTGGTTATTTTGTTGACGCCTTTGTAACGGAACAAACTCAGAAAGCTAACATAATATCTACTACGAGTAGTCGTTTTGTAATAGGAATATACACTCGCGAGCAAAAGTTTGGAATCAGTTACTTGAAATAGGTTCCGCGTGATCTTGCTTACTAAATAAATTTTTAATAATCATAAAAATGACATCATGTTAAAGGTGCAACTGTCCACTTTAAATCGATATAAAATTAATTAATATCGAGCCCGTAATTGTGGAGTTATCCCGGATTAAGTGAAGGAGGTAGGAAAACAAGGAAATAGGGAAAAATAATGAATGAATAAAACAACATAAATTATTAAATAAAAATTTTATTTATCTTTAAAAATAAGTGTCAATATTTTGTTTTCCCTCCCCTCGCCCTAATAACTGCTCCAAGACTATTCTTCATAGACCTGATAAGCTTCTGAACTGATTCTTGTGGAATACCTTCCCACTCCTCAATCAACGCTGATTTCAGCTCATTCAGACATGAAGGAGCAGGAGTTCTGGATCGAACCTTCCTCTTCAGTTCATCCCACACGTGCTCAATGGGATTCAAGTCAGGGCTTAGCGCTGGCCAGTCCAATGTGGCAATACCGACTTCTTCGAGGTATTCCGTTGTTACACGGGCAGTGTTACAACGAGCATTATCGTGCATAAGGAGGAAGTTATCACCGATGTATCTCGCATAGGGAACGACATGTTCCAGGAGAATATCGGAAATGTACCGGTCCGAAGTTAGACCGCCTCCTCGTCCCCCGCCAGGCACGAAAACAAGCTCGGTTTTACCATCAAAGGAAATGCCGGCCCACATCATACAAGAGCCGCCCCCATAAGCCACTGTTTCAGCGACACAGCACTGTGCAAATCGCTCCCCAGGCCGCCTGTAGACCCGTCCTCTTTTGTCGCTACCGTGCAAATACATCCTGCTTTCGTCGTAGAACAGGACTTGCCTCCATTGCTCAACCTCCCAATCAAGATGGGTGCGAGCAAACTGAAGGTGTCTTTGTCGGTGAGCTGCCGTGAGTTTCGGGCCTGTGGTAGGCCTTTTTGGAGTCAGATTCGCTTGTTTGAGTCGTCGACGAACTGTCCACTCCTGGCTGCTACCCCACGAACATCTCGGAGCTCCTGTTGGACGTCGACACCAGTCAAATGCCGATTTCGGAGAGAGGTTGACACGATAAAACGGTCATCCCTCTCCGATGTGCACCGGCGTCGTCCAGATCTTGGTCTCGAGATAAAGCCACCAGTCTCCCGAAAGCGCTTATAAACTTTCGAAACACAGGATTGGCTTATGTGGAGCCGACGAGCGACAACCCGCTGGCTGAGCCCTTCTTGCAATAGGGCTACGATTTGTGCTGCTTCTGTAGGTGTTGTCTCCATTGTCGTACAAGGTAAAGGGTCAAAAGTGGCGGAGATGTGTACCGGTCAACGTGTGAAAGTCGACTGATAAAGAAAATCCAATAACAGGTGCTTTTATAGGGGGTCAATAGGTCGCAACTCGTGACGTATCAAACAATTGAAACACGTCTTTTTCGATACACCTTCACTTAATGTGGAATGGCTCCATAAATACTGGCTTGTTTTTAATGAATTCGGTATCAGTTTAAAAGTAAAGAGTTGAACCTATAAAATGATGTCATTTTTACGATTATTAAAAAAGTATTAACTACTCAAGATAACGCGCAACCAATTTCAAGTAACTGATTCCAAACTTTTGCTCGCGAGGTCATACTACAGTTTACGATCTGTGGGACGATTTTGTAACTCATCGGTAATCGGCCAAAATATAGGTACATTTTGATAATTCTGTTTGATTAATTGAAACTGATTTGTAATATGTTTAACAACGTCGTCCGAGCGCTCTTGGTACGCACCAATCTGAATGTTTGAGATTCCAAAGTGAAGAAATAATTTATAGAAATAAAAATCTTCATTTGTGAGAATAAGATTCTAAATGTATTACAGTTTCTTTGAACTGACATAATTATCATATTGACTTCATCAACGTACAAATATAAGGTCTTTTATATTTTCTAACATAATTATATCACAAAATTCCAACACAAGACTTTCTACACCAAATATTATATTACTAGCGACGCGCCCGCGACTTTGCCAGCATGGATAATTTATATTAAACTATTACTCGTGTGAAGCCGGGGCAGGTCGCTAGTTAAACATGCAAATCTTTCTCTTAAATCGCTTTATATTGCTGAAAACAGCATTAAAATCCGTTGCGTAGTTTAAAAGATTTACGCGTACAGACAGCGGGAGCGTCTTTGTTTTATAGGTACCTACCTACTATGTAATAAAGTTTCTGTGATTATGTAGATGATTATATTTCCGTAGATTGTGACTTCAGTTATACATAATTAATTATTAATTGTTTTAATATAATGTCCGTAGCTATTATTTAATTAATATTATTAACTATTATTTAATTTTTGTGTAGTAGAATTCCAGTACATAAAAATTACTGTAGATTGAACAATTACTTAAGGAACGCAAATATACGAATTGAATATTTACAAATGGCTTGATAATGTTGTAAAAAAATCCTAAATATCACCAAAAAGTCAACTGCCATGTCTGTTTTTTCATAAAGGATTCCTAGTTTTTTTATGGTTTTATGACAATAACCGGTAACTAGTTAAAAGAAAATGCAGTCACAAATACATATTACTGCTATCAATTCGCAAACAAAATATTGGACGCTACCTTCACGCGATATTTTTTGCGTCAAATAACAATAGAATTTACTCAGTCACAACACCCAAATTCACAAGTCGGACGTTATAATGCATATAATTTAAATGGGTGGAAAAATTGGTAATGTTGCAGAGCTTCCTAGAAAGCGCTAGACAGGAATTACACGTCACAACTGAAAAGGAGGTAAATATTGTGTAACATTTCATTCGGTAGATAAAGCCAGATGACTTTTGTTTGCAATCAGTACCGCCATCATTGAGTTTGAACTACTATTATTTACTGTAAGTACCTTTTTGGAATTTTGCTACCATTATTTATCTTCTATGACTATACAATGAATCGGCCCCCGAACTTTTCATATCCTGTACTGTCGACAAAAAAGGGAGGGCTGCATTTGAACTTTGCTAGCTTCCGTGGCCGTTTCTGCTGAGTAACAATTCATTTGCGAATTCCAGCTGTTATTTTTGCCCTCCAACGGGAAATTGGGCTCGACCGGTTTCTGCTGACGGTGGGCGAAGTTCGTCAGCTCTGTTTTATTTTGAGCGGCAGGGCAGCATATTAGGTAGTTATCAAATTTATTGTAATCAAGATTTTGGTTGGCAATTGAAAAAAAAGTGGAGGTTCTTAATTCGATGTCTAGGGTTTTGTTTGTGTGTATTTTACGCGAATTCTTCGCCAATTGGCTAGATGACAAAAAAAATTTGCTTTAATAGAAGCTCATTCATATAATAAACAGAAAGATAAAAACGGTTTTCGAATAACTATAAAAACAACCAAGATTTAGGGTATTAAAATTTTTTCTCCATCTCTTTCTAGCAAAACGGCAATTTACAAGGAGTTTATATGGCCGTACTCAGCAATAACGTCACGGTTGATGTCGGATCTCACTGTCTAATCGCCTTCAAATTAACAACTTAAAATGCTTGTATCTAATGTATTTCTAAGCCGATTTTAATTCTAATTTCACAGGACTGCATCTTTTTCCACAGTATAAGAAATCATTAAATTTAATGACAAGACGTAAAAATTAGAATTCAGTCATCATCCCAATTGTGGGCCGATCTTCAGTTATTTTGTATTCGAAAGAGTACAAGTACTCCTAAGGTGATCCCACTGTCACCAAAGTCAGGATCTGATAATGGAATCCCAGGAACATCAAGGTAAACACTTCAATTTTTTAGCACAATATTTTTCTGAAGCTATTCAGTATTTGCGTCTCCTAGTCATGAGCTGAAATGATGATGAATCCTTGAGTTTTTGGAATGAAGGGCAAGGTTTTAAATACAATAGGCTCATTTTGCTGGTATTAACTTCACTAAAAAATATTGAAATACAAAAAGCAATTTACAAAAATATAACCCGAATTCGAAAACACAAAAAAGGCAACTTGACTTTGTTTTTTTTTTGTGGTCGGCTTAAGCATTTTGCAAAGTATTTTTTTTTGTGAATTTTCACTAGGATGTTGCGATGCGCAGGTTATATACCGTGGTCTATAAGTTGAGACCGCCCGGATCTTTTGATCTGGATAGTCCGCCTGGAATTAACTACCGCCGTCTTGTCGAACTTTGTTGTCATAACAACATTGCTGTGTTTCGTTAATTTAGAGGTAAGAAAGCCAGTCCCTATCTTGCTGAGCAGTGAAGAGCCCAGGTGAAGCGCGTTCTCATCTTCAGTATTGTCGTCTTTTACGATCAGGTAAGATGAAATGAAAGCCAAGAGCTTTCCCGTTGTGTGTCCAGTGTCAACTCTTAACGAATTTATTTAAAAAGTAGAACAAATAATTCGACTTTATGATTTTCACTAAACACATGCTCGACTTTAATCTGCACCAGAGGTTCCCAAAGTGGGTGCCGCGGCACCCTGGGGTGCCACGGAGAGAGGTCAGGAATGCCGCAAGGCGCCCCTGATATCTGTTTCAAAAAGCAAAATTCCAAAAAGGTACATACAGCAAAAAAATAAAAAGAAATCGAAAAAAATTACTATATAAGGTGTCGTAAGAAAATTAAAATTTTCTAAGTGTACCACGACTTGGAAAAGTTTTGGAATCCCTGATCTGCGCCATGCGTGACTGTATTTGAGAGCATCACACTGCCTTTATATCTTATGGTGTTTGAAGCTAAATATTACGATATCGTTTCGGTTCGGTTTAAACCAAATTTTATCGCCTCTGAAGAAAAAGCTAACAATTTCACAGTACACCACTTAGCGTATTTAATTTGCCCATATTCAAATCTCCCAGAAACCGGGCGGCTTCGTAAATCCTGGCGTTTTTTCAACCGTTACTATCCACTCGAAACCCGCCATTTTCCGGTGGAATCCGGTAATTCCCGCTTAAGGGCGAGACCATTACGAAAATGGAGCACAAGAGAAAATGGAAAATCCGCAAAGCCGCTTGTAAAATTCGGTCATACACGCAAATATTCATGGCATTCCTTTATTGTGCGATAATATTTTTATGTCACGCTCCTTTAGCGGTGTTCAGGTATACATAAGTACGAGTATTATATTAATAATAATAATAATAATAAAATGATCACAAGATCAAAAACATCGACGTCACGAGTAAGAGCGGAACCAAGGAGCGCACAACCACCATCACCCGTCCCCCCGTCATCGTCTCCGAGCGCAGTGCCTAGTGAAGATAACGAACCGAGTGCACGCAGTTCGTCGAGTGATGACAGTGGACCCTGGACGCCGCCGCCACGACCACCTGCGCGACGAGGACGTCCCCCACTGTCGGCACGCTTGGGGCTGGCGGGGCCTTCTGCCCCGCAATCGGCTCCCGCTACCGGTGGTGTAGTGCGCCGCATGCGATGGTCTCAAGTAATGAACGAGAACTGCATGCGAGCATACTATGAGGCTACAGGGGGGGGAATTAACCTGACGGCTTACCGTGTTAGGATGCTGACTTTGTTCCAGGCTCTTGAACCAACCGTCAACGTGACCACACAACGGCTATCGGATCAGGTGCGAGTAATTCAACGGCTTAGGCTTCTGGATGACTCTGCACTTGAGCGGCTACGCCTGGAGATACTAGCTGTTTGCCCGAGCCCTGCCTTGGTGCGGAACCCACCGGCTGCATTGCCTGCTCCTATAATGGAGTTGAGCGAGACACCCGCGGGCCCTGTGGATTCTGTCATCGATGCGAGTGGTCGGACAAACGATAGTATAACTGACCAGGTAAGAGAGCAACTGAGGGGGGCTTTGGAGGATGCGATTTCCCAATATCGATTTGCACCGGAATCTAGGCCTCGATTACCTCGTTTGCCCACCCATAAACGAAATATAGCGCTAATGGGAGTCGTGAACGCTTTGCTGTCCCCATATTTACGGGATAGTGAAGATTTAGTTGATACGCACTCTATCATGTACTGTGGTGCGATCGCGGTATGTCGCATAGCACGTGTCCGGTTCCCGGACTCAGAACGTGTAAAGCGGGATACCGGGACCGTACCTGCATGGCAAGAGCGGATAGAGCGTCGTATTAACACGTCAAGGACTCTCATTGCAAAGCTAATCTGCTTCAGACGAGGGAACAGACGCCCTCGAATAATGCGTTTCGTGACACAGGCATTTGCTGGAACTGGTATCAGACCTCAGCAATACTATGCCAATGCCACGGAACGCATTGATTACCTGAAGCAGAAAGTGTATGCGTGGGCTAACCGTATTCGTCGCTACAGAGAACGTGTCAATAGATATTGGCAAAATCGTCTCTTTCACAGCGATCAAAGGAAGGTATACCGAGATTGGGAGGGAACCGACCAGCGTGGAAGTGGTGGGCGGCGGCCGGATGCTGATACCATGAATGATTTCTGGCGCGGCATCTGGTCGGCGCCTGCTGAACACACGGAGGGAGATTGGATCTGTGCTGTCGCGCGGGAGTGCGAACAAATCGAGCCGATGGAATCAATTATTATAGGTCCTCATGACGTTAGTTGTGCAATACGTGTGGCACAGAACTGGAAAAGTCCTGGGCCGGACGGATTGCACAACTTTTGGATAAAATGGTTCCGAGGTTCTCACCCCCGCTTGGCAGCGCAGTTCCAAGAAGCCCTGGAGGTGGGTTCTCTCCCCAGTCTTCTTACCACCGGTATGACCTTCCTGCTCCATAAGTCTGGTAGTACCATGGAAGCAAAAAACTATAGACCCATCACGTGCTTACCAACCATTTATAAGCTCCTTACATCCATTTTGAGGCAAAAAATTTATGCACACTTAGTTGTGAACAATATTTTGGCCGATACTCAAAATGGGTGTAGGGTTGGGTCCCGTGGTACTAAGGAGCTCCTCCTCATAGACATGACCATTAGTCAACAAGTCCGGCGGAGGAGAGGGGCCCTCTGCACTGCTTGGATTGACTACAAAAAGGCTTATGACTCGGTGCCTCATTCATGGCTGGAGAGGATTTTAGATCTGTATAAAATAAATGCAGGCCTGAAATCTTTTCTATGCACGTGTATGAGCCAGTGGGCCACAATCCTTTGTCAACCAGGCGATGCATCGGGCCCCTCTGGCCCGCAGGACTTGATTAGGATTGAGCGCGGCATCTTCCAGGGCGACAGTCTGAGTCCCTTGTGGTTTTGCCTGGCTCTGAACCCTCTCAGCACGTTGCTGAAGGAGTCAGGATTAGGCTATCGATTCCGTAGAGGTGGTGAGATCATATCTCACCTACTTTATATGGATGACCTTAAGTTATTTGCACATAATCGCCAAGATCTAATAGAATTGTTAAAAACAACAGAGGTTTTTAGCAATGCTATCAAGATGGAGTTCGGTGTGGATAAATGTGCGGTCATGCATGTACAGCGAGGGAAAGTTGTAAACGCTGAAAATTTACAACTTTCAGAGACAATAACGATCAAATCCCTCTCCGAGATCGAGACCTACAAGTACCTTGGTATGTCACAGTCTCTGGGTATATCGGAAGTTGATATCAAGAAGTCTCTGAAGGAGCGCTTTTATTGGCGTCTGACAAAGGTTCTTAACAGCCTTTTGTCGGGAGGCAATAAAACGCGTGCTTTCAACGGATGGGTGATGCCTCTACTGATATACTCCTTTGGCATACTAAGATGGACTCAAACTGAGTTAGACGCTCTGGACAGAAAGGTTCGTCAACTGCTAACATCTCACCGCATGCTTCATCCACGATCGTCTGTTATGAGACTGTACATCCCGCGGAAGCTGGGGGGTCGTGGCTTTCTAAACGCCAAGAACCTCCATAATCGCGAGGTGTATAGTCTCAGGGAGTATTTCCGTAACAACGAGAATGGTGTGCACCGAGAGGTAGTAGCAGTTGATAAAGGCCTCACGCCTCTCTCCATGGCGAATGAGAACTGGCGCAAACCATCGGTGTTAAGCACTGACGACCGGAAGGACGTATGGAAGAGCAAGGAGCTGCACGGCCGGTTCTATCATTCCCTCACTGGGTCTGATGTGGACCAGCTGGCGTCAGTGAACTGGCTACGCTTTGGGGACCTCTTTGGAGAAACCGAGGGGTTTGCCTGTGCAATTGCAGATGAGGTTATCAAGACGAACAACTACAGAAAATACATCATGAAGGACGGAACCGTCGACATCTGTCGGGCATGCCACCGCCCTGGGGAGTCCCTCCGACATGTAGTCTCTGGTTGTTCGCATCTTGCTAACAGTGAGTATTTGCACAGGCATAACCAAGTAGCCAGGATCATTCACCAGCAACTTGCTCTCCGATACGCCCTTGTTGAGACTGAAGTGCCGTATTATAAATACACACCAGCGCCAGTTCTTGAAAATGGTCGTGCCTTGCTCTACTGGGACCGCTCTATCATCACGGACAGGTTTATTGCAGCCAATAAGCCTGATATCGTGCTAATAGACCGGACCCAACGCCGGGTAATGATAGTCGATGTCACCATCCCCCATGACGCGAACCTCGTGAAAGCTGAGAAGGACAAGCTCAGCAAGTACCTTGACTTGGCTCACGAGGTTACCGCCATGTGGGATGTGGACTCGACTGTTATTGTCCCGATAGTGGTGTCTGTGAATGGTCTAATAGCGAAGAGTCTTGACCAACATCTTGAGAGACTCTCGCTAGGCGGATGGATCAAGGGCCTGATACAGAAGGCGGTAATTCTTGGCACGGCACGAATTGTCAGGAGGTTCCTCACCCTGCAGCCCTAACCACCGGTAGTTTGGGCATTATCTCGCTGCCGATGGACCCGCTAGATGTAGGTTTTTTTATAATATTTATTTTTTATATTTATATTGTAAAAAAATGTATATTTAAGAATGAAAGTAAATAAAGATCATAATAATAATAACTTTATTGTCTCGTCTCTTATGCTAGAATCACAAAAGTGGAATTTACTTAAATTAACTTGACCCACCACTAGCCACCCAACCACGAACTAGGTACTAGCCTGTATCTCGAGAGTTGAGTATTCCAGTAGCGGGTTCAAGTGAGAAACGGAGCACTTCTGCTCCGGATCAATAACATTTTTTTTTTTTTTAACATAGGCACTAGACGATAAATGTGTAATTTTAGAAATGAAAATAGTAATTCCCAAACAAGACGAAGTCTGTTTTTTGGGAATTCGTTTAATAGACAAATTACGAAAACATGAATATCTAGACAAGATACAGTATCTATCACTACGTTTTAGCCTCTCAAACCGCCAGATAGAATAATATTGATATTAAATATAGAAGAGATAAATAATTGTTATACAAAGCAGCAGATTGTAAGGGAGTGCGTGCGTGTCTGTGTGTGTGTATGCATGTGTGTATTTGTGTGTTTGCGTGCGTGTGTGTGTTTATGTGTACGTCATATATGATGCTATTAAGTATGTATGTTGTATAATTATGTAATTATCTCCAGGTTTTATTTATAAGCTTTTTGGTAAGAGTTTTTCTGTTTCGGAGTATGTTAAATTTAAGAGTATATTGTGTAATTTACTTTTTAGTTCCTTTTTTATACAAGGGTAAATAAATATAATTTTATTTATTTTGTTGTAAAGTATGCAACTTATGACAGTATTGGTTTTATGTGTTGCCTCTTAAGTGAACTTAACGTTTGACGACTATCTAATGTCGCGTATAAACCTTATTTAAATCTACAAGACAACTTTCATAACAGGATAAGGGATTCTGGTTTAAGCCGATTGTCTTGAAACATCAGGCCCTCAAATAAATGATCGACCAATTAGGTGTTCGATGTACTCTATATCGATATTCGATGTTCGATGTATTGAGGCTTCGATGGTCGACCTATTGAGATTCAACCGATTTAAACAACTGACAATCGATATATCAAAGGGTTATAATTTTGATTATTGAATTCATGGTAAATATTTCATTGATGTCATAATATTTCATTGGTGGTAGGGCTAGGATGATAAGGTGGGGTCAGACCCACCTTATAATCATTAAAAATCGTTAAGTGTGACAGTTTCAAAATGTCTATAAAATTATGAGCCGCGCAAAAGGTCAATCTATCTTGTTCAAGTTTAGTTGGTATTTACGCAAGCCTAAGCGAAGCACGGTTATGCAAGATCATGGGTCCGCTGACGGGCCAGTATCAGTATCCATATCGGCTGTACTGATCCGATATCAGGTTACTGAATCTGTGCTAGTACGTACTTGGCAATGCGTTGATGTTACTAATTGGCCGGAGGCTTTACCATGCTTAGAACATAGGTTAAAGCAATATTAAAACAGAGACTACCACTGAGGCTTAAGTATTTGTTTATGAACACAGACTGGTATTTGAGAGTCTTGATCGTGGATTTTATAAACAAATTTAACGTTACATTTAAGAATACCTACACAATAAAAAGCATAATGAAGTGTTTGATTGTATGACAGATAAAACTGCTCGAGTTTGACATAATAATGTGACAATTGACGTTAATAAGTACCTACCATGTAATTATTGGATAAATGTATTAGATTCGCGTGACTGCTCCAATTACTCCGACAAGCATTTCTATATTTTTTCATAAAATCATCTCCGTTAGATATAGTAGACTCTTAAAGACAATAAATGTATGGATACCATAGCACAACGATTGTACCTATGGTTCTCTCCTCTTAAGCCCAGGGTTATTTTGTCCTATTCAAGACGCATAAAACAGCATAAATCAAGATTTTTTTAAATAAATATATTTCTTTTTGTTCATTTTAACTTTCTTTCGTGTACCTATGTTTGCTTTTCGCGGTGAAATCTTGCAATTAAATCAAAGCCTAACTATGCATCCAAGTCTATTGGAGTACCCGGTTCACCGCGGGGAGAGGGGGGAGGTGGAATTTATGCTAAATATAGTGTTATCTGCATAATTGCGCATTATAATATGTCTTTAGACATTTCTCTAAGGACGAAGCACCCAAAATGGTGACTCAGGCTACCTTTGGAGTGCTGAACATGGTAGGAGATTACATTTGTCATGGGCCTTTGAGCTAACCTGAATATTTCAGCCCGATAGCTGGACGGGAAGCGCTTCGAATTTGAGTTGCAATATTCCACCCGAACTTAAGAATACACGAGAAAGTGGCTTAATAAAACCGTGCGAAAACGCTACCAAATTATTTACAATAGAAAACAAAAGGTTACACCTTCCGAGTTTCTTATCCTATTTTTGAATTACGTATGCGATTTAGAAATCACCGCTGACTAAATAGTCAGCGATGACTTTGAGGTCACGAATTCCTAAACATCCTATTTTTGAAAGTCGAACGCAGAGCTGCCAACATAGATAAAGTACACACATACGTAAGGGTTCGGTTCCAAGCAGAATGTAGCCGTTTTCGGTATGTACCGGTTATTATACGGCTAAAAAGTCATTGCAACTAGGCCAAAATATAAGATATAGTGGTCTAAGTTTGTTTGTGACACAAATTTAAAAGATTTCAAACTTATTTATTTACTTATTTGAGAAATTTTAAATCCAACTCAAGAAAAAAGAAAACTAAAGTAATGTAAGTACTTTTGGTTCTATTCTGTGCCTACATTTAAGTAGCTTTTTTCTAGTAAATACTTATAGTTTATTGCTATACACGGTTATTTTTTTATCACCCTGGAAAATTTAAGGGACGCTTCACGACGTGGTATTAGAATGATTTAAATATGAGTACAATAACTCACTAAATTTTATATTATTTTTCTTAAAAAATCCAAAAATGCTGCACTAGTTGAGAGCAGCATTTTTAGATATTTTTTTATTTTTTTTATATTTTATATTTTATTTTTTTTATTTTTTATATAATAATAATGGATGTGAGTAGGTGTATATTGGGCATTCTAAAACAGTTTTCATCAAAACACCGCAAACGAACGCAGTGAGATTTGAGCTACGCTTCGCTGCGCTCTAGCTCCGCAAATCTCACTGCGTTCGTTTACGGTGATTTGATGAAAACAGTTTAAGATTGCCCAATATACATTATATAGGGTTAAATGGAAAAGAAGATTTTTTATTTCATTTCATTTCATAATGTTTCTATTGTGTTGTGTTGTTTGACTGTAAACAGTATACTTTTGATTGATTGCGATTTACTAGACACATTTTCAAGGTTTTCTATCTCAGAATATTAAGGCATTCAACTAGGTAGCAGTGCAATAACATCAGAAATTAAACAGGTTGAGGTTTCGTAGCTTCAGGACTCAACTCTCGGATAAGTACCGTTCTACACTCTGCCTGCCATACAGTTTCAAAGCATTCCCACGAAATTCATTTATCAGCAATAAATTTATTGCACATTATTCATATATCCAGTTACGAGTGCTTACTCAAATAATAAGGCTTCTTTCACACGTTAATACTTTTATTTGTTTATTAAATTACTTCAATTAAATATATTCTTTATTATAAAACAAAGTATAAAATTGTTGATTTTTACAAAATATTTAAAAGGGCGGGCTAATCCCTGAAAGATGTGTTCCAGTCATCACACGAATAAAAAATAGAAAATAAATATTCCAATAATTTAAAAAATGAAAATATAAAAAATACTAAGAACATTTTAACTACCTACCTTGGCTGACTAAGGTCTTAACATCCTAATTAAATAGGGTAGTGCGGTGGGAACGTGTATGAGATGCTGCCGATGAATACCACCTATGTATTATTACAATAATTTTCATAAACTTCTATGGTTCTGTCCTCATGTCGTATCAATATCGTTATGCTATAAATACATTCGGTTCGCCTAATAGAACGATATACCTATTGTTTATCTGTTTTAAATAGTAGTCTCGAAAAATGAAAATTAGAAATCGCATCCGTTATTATAAAGAAGACTTTTTAATTTGGAGATAATATTCGTTAGTAATTGTAAATATGTATGTACATGTATAATTTAAATAAATATAATAAACCCGAAATGAAAAAAAATTTGGAGCATGCAGCCTTACACGAGATTTCTGCATCAGCAGAATTAAACGGTTACCAACTATTTTGCTGTATATGCACAGTATTGTATTGCAAGTTTGTGGAAATAAACGACAAACAATTAATTTGCTGATTATTTCCGCGTCATATTGCACATTGGTAGAATTATGGGTAAATATCAAATTTTGCTAAATATCATGAAAGTCAGAGGTGCAAAACGTTATTAAGTTTTATATTTCGAGTATGGAACCGACTTTTTGAAAGTAAACTACCAAACTATAATCTTCTCTTAGATGTTGTGATGCTGAATAACGATCTACTACTACCTCGAAAATAAAAATCCAATACACGTAATTGCGTCAGTTCGTCGTTTTGTTTCTTTCTTGCTACGTAAGAACTTTTTTTTTATATAGCTGACGAAGTTCAGCCGATGATCGGACCGTTTTTGGATCATACGCAACTGCGGATCAAAAATTTTGTTGCAGACCTGAGAACTGCTCCACTCACACGTCCCGGGTACCATAGTACCCAGAGCGCTTCGCGTCTCCTTTGCCTAAAACGCGCGGTGTGATAAAAAAATCACGAAAAAAAAAATATTTTCTCTAAATAAAGTGTCAGTTCTTTAGTGTTTGAAAAACGAACACTGACCATGGAAGTGGAAGTGAATGCATTAGGATTCTCGATAACGTATAGACATCATATTCGTGAATGCATATTTGTTTTCTTATAAATATTTTGTGTGGATATGATTTGGACGGAAATTAATAATTTTATGATTATATATATAATATTTTATAATATTACTTACTTATTTAACAATATAAAAATTAATGAGCATTCTTTTTTAGATTAGTCATGTTAAATAAAAATGATTATAAAGATAAGGTATAGGTTGAGAACCTCAGTAAAATTATTACTTGCATTGCACTTTTCTTATATAAAATCCGGAAAAACTGTAGTCACAGTACACTCCAGTGCTATCTCTGACCACTAACAGTGCTTCAGTACCTCCTCATCAAAAAATCTCAAGACCAAGACAGCTGAAAAATGTTCGTAAGTTTTTATACTTTATTGCTATACTTTATATCTATTCTTTAATTGTCTATAAGTGGTTGATCATCTTCATGCTTCAACAAATTGAGCCGTTGGACCAGGCTGTATATGACGTGACCTCTCCAAGTGCTGTCTTCACGAGGGACCATCAAGCCCAGCAGTGGCATGCTGATTGACTGATGATGATGATATTTTTTTTATCTTATGAATTGAAGATGTGAATCTTCAACTCGTTTTCTTGTAACCACTCTTAATACTAATATGACATTTACTATTTTCAGGTCGGATAGCAAGCAAAACAAAAGGTCAGCCAAGAAGAGCTGTGAATCTGACCTTTTCTTTGATACCGACGACGAAGACATCAGGTACTTTTATTGCTATATTTACATATATCTAAATTTCAAGTGTTTAATGTGTACAATAATCGTGTATCCTTTTTCTATCTCCCTAGTCCAAAGAAGAGAAGCAAGGCGATAAAGTGCCTATCGAAGGCGAAGAGTGCAGAAGTGAAGAATACATCGTCCTCCAATACTTCTGAGTGGTTGTTCGACTCAGAGTCGGACAGCGAGGTTTCGCGGCCGCCAAACCTGCCAAACAAGACCACCAGTATCCTGACACGCCGAGTACCTGGTGGTGTAACGCGTCGGACTGCACAGCTCGACGGCGACTTGCTAGTGGAGCTACGCCTCTACAACCAGAAGGAGGTATCTAATCTCAGCGGCCTTGACCGGTGCGAGCGCGCTATCGTTTGGGTACGCTTGCAAGGCGAAGCAGAATCTCCAGAATTTTACGCATTAAAAAAATTTGTAAAATTAGCTAAGGCAAAGTTTACCACAGAGAGGATATTTTATAAAGATAAAGTTAAAAAATAGGTTCTCTTTTGTTTCTCTCTGCGTAAATATGTTTTAGCTGGTTTACTTATTGTTTATCGTTAGCAAACTCAAAGATTAGGTACTTACATACTTAAGCCTTTATTACTTTAACTTTGAGAATTTGTACTGTCCAAATCATAATGTCGAGGTCTACTTTCTGTTCAGTTTGTGACGTATCCGTAAATAACAAAGTTTTCTCTGCACATTTGAAAAGTATTTTACATAAGAACAACAGTTCGGTCGTTGATAGTGAGGGGGTTGAAAAAGTTCATAGCGCTTTTCGTAATCGTATAGCATCGTACCGTGTTCGATATCAAGATGAGGGTCATGATAGTGCGCGTGTTCGCCCGCCCGCCGAGTTTTTATGGCACTTGCGCTCTCGCGTACGCCTATTGCTCATAGCGAAAATTCAAGCTCACACTAATGTTAAAGCTAATTTTGAACTTTTCTGTGAATTCTTTCTGCTTAGTAAGTATGATTCGATTTCAATAAAGTCATTTGCAACGGAAAACTTCATCTTGCATCAAAACTTCAATTTTGAAGTTATGTTTTCAAAAATTATTCACTTAATTTGTAAAAAAATTGAAGAATTTGAAGAAAGAGATAGTGGGTGGGCCTATTTACAAAGCCTATATCTAGAAGTAAATATAAACAAATATAACCCGTTAAGAGGCTCCAGTTTTATAGAATTACCAAAGTCCATAAAATGTAAACGAGCATGTATCAACATTCAAAATTCTGATAATTATTGTTTTTTATGGTGTGTCATGGCAGCACTATTTCCTATAAACAGAAACGCACATCGAACGTCAGCTTACCCACACTTTAAAAATGTACTCAATATCAAAAATATGATTTTTCCAGTTGGGTTTGCGGACATCAAAGTTTTTGAAAAGAATAATCCTCGCATAAGTATTAATATTTACGGCATTCAAAAGAATGGTAACATTGTTGGACCTTTATACAAAAGCGAGATTCGCAAAGATCATCACATTAATATGCTTTTCCTGGAAAACAGAAAACGCACCCATTACTGTCTTATTAAAGATTTATCTAAATTACTTCGTCTTCAATTAACTAAACATCATTCTAAAATATATTTATGCGAGGATTGTATGATATTCTTTGATAGTAATGATAAACTGAAAGCTCATGTTTGTGGTGGTGTATCGACAATATTACCCGGTGATGGAACACGAATTCAATTTAATCATTACGAGCGAATGCATGACATGCCCTTCGTCTTATACGCAGATTTTGAATCATTATTAAAACCAACTGAACTCGATTCTGGATCAGGCTGTACAAAGATATTGCAAAAACACGTACCATCAGCATTTGCTTATTACGTTGTGTGTTCTTATGATAAGTCGCGTAATAAATATGTATCTTATCGAGGTCCAGCCTGTGTAGAAAAGTTTTTAGAAAGTCTATTATTGGATATAACCGATATTTATAACGTTTTGCAGTCGCCAGTGGCTATTTGTTTAACAAATGAAGACAAAGCGAACTTTGCTCGGGCTACAAATTGTTTTCTTTGTGATAAAATATTGTTTGACGATAAAGTTAAAGATCATTGCCATCTTACAGGACGGTATCGTGGTGCAGCTCATTCTTATTGCAATATTAGATATTGTTTGCCTAAGTTTGTTCCTATATTTTTTCATAATTTAGCGGGTTATGACAGTCATCTTTTTATACGACAGTTGGGAAAACTATCAGGAAAAATACAAGTAATAGCAAAAAATAAGGAAAACTACATATCTTTTACAAAAATTTTTCAAATTAATGATAAAGATATCATACCTGTTCGATTTGTTGATTCTTTTAAATTTTTAGGCACAAGTCTAGAGAAACTTGTCGCAAACTTAAAAAATGACGACTTTAAACATCTGCGGCGTTATTTTCCTTCTCGTGAGCATTTTGCTTTAATAAAACGAAAAGGGGTGTATCCATATGAATACATGACTACTTGGAGTTCATACGAAGAAAAAGTACTTCCGCCTCAGGAGTTCTTTTTCAGCAAATTACGCAATAGTAATATATCTAAAGTAGATTATGATCATGCAAAAAAAGTCTGGCAAACGTTTGAATTATCGAATCTCGGTGAATACACAGACTTGTATCTTAAGTCAGATGTTCTTTTATTAGCTGACGTTTTTGAAAGTTTTCGCCAGACATGTAAGATGAATTATAAATTAGATCCAGCCTTTTATGTTACAGCACCGAGTCTCAGTTTTGATGCCATGCTATTAAAAACAGATGTTAAATTAGAATTAATACACGACCTGGAAATAATAAGAATGATTCAAAAAGGTATTCGCGGTGGAATATGTTTATGTTCGACAAGGTATTCAAAAGCCAATAACAAGTATTTAAAAACTTACGATCCAAGAAAAAATAATAACTTTCTAATTTATATCGATTGTAATAATCTCTATGGATATGCAATGTGTGCTTATTTGCCTCATTCCAATTTTAAGTTATTGAATGACTTCGAAATCGCTGGAATAGATTTTATAAATGTGCCAACTAACGGAGACACTGGTTATATACTAGAAGTAGATTTAGAATACCCCGAACATTTGCATAATGATCATAACGATTTTCCATTCTGTGCTCAAAAATTTACTCCGCCAGGTTCTAAAACTTCAAAATTGATTCCAAATTTATACGATAAATATTTCTATGTCATACATTTTGCTCATCTGCAAACATGTATAAAACATGGTTTGTTGTTAAAAAAAATACATAGTTATTCAATTTAATCAGAGTCCTTATTTAAAGCAGTATATTGACATGAATACTGAATTACGAAAAAAAGCTAAATCTACATTTGAACAAGATTTCTTCAAACTTCTTAACAACAGTATATTTGGCAAGACGTTAGAAGACACAGAAAAGAGGGTTAATGTGAAATTAGTCAATAAGTGGAATGATGATAGTAACAAAACAAAGAAAAGTTTCTGTGCAGAGCAAATGATAGCTCGACCAAATTTTCACAGTGTTACAATTTTCACTGAAAACTTGGTAGCCATTCAAATGAAGCCTGAAACAATCACTTTGGATAAACCTATATACATTGGTTTTTCCGTTTTGGAAATATCTAAGAGTCACATGTTTGATTTTCATTATTCTATTATGAAGCCTTTTTATAAGGAAAAGTTAAAACTTTGTTATACGGATACTGATAGTTTTTTGTATTCAATAGAAAGTAAAGATTTTTATGCTGATTTAAAATCAAATTTTCTTCCCTATTTCGACACTAGTAATTATTCTGTAAATAACGTATACGACATTCCTAGTTGGAACAAAAAGGTGCCAGGTCTCTTTAAAGATGAGCTAGGAGGAAGTTTGATTTCGAAGTTTGTAGGATTAAGGTCCAAGTTATACTGTATTAAAACGGCAGAAGATGAATTAAAAAAAGCAAAAGGCATACAGAAGCAAGTATTAAAAGATGTACAATATAAAGATTATTACAAGGTATTAAATGAAAATACATTTTTGAAGAAAAAAAATATCATATTTAAATCTCTTAAGCACGAAATATTTACTCAAGAACAGAACAAAATAGCTTTGTCAGGTAATGACGATAAACGTATCATATTAAAAAACAAAATTTCTACTTTATCATGGGGTCACTGGGATAGTTTAGTTTAATATCATTAGTTTTTCTTTAGAAGCACCGTATTGTATAGTTTATTATTATTTTAATGGTAATCATGAATCAAATTGTAAGTTGAGAAATATGTTACCCCATCATCTATTTATTTATTTATTATATGGCTTAAGTAATGAATAAGTTAATAGAATAAAAACATACATGAAATTGTATAGTATGTACCGACACGGCACTTTATATTGTAAAGTTATTTAATTTTAATATTGTTATCCATCAGTTATTTGTTTAATAGTATTATACATTGTTTTTTAATGGTAAATAGGTAAATTAATTACCTAGTTTTAATCAAATACTTAATGTTGTATTGTAATGATGAAAATATATAACGTTATAAACCAGCTACCATGTTTTTTTTTATTTCATAATCCATAAAATATAAAACTATTAATAAAATAGCACACGCAATGAACAATTCGAAACTGGTTGGGACATGTTATTGCTGATTTAGGTATTCCAACTTATAGTTCATTAGTAATTTGTCCAATTGCGATTCCGTGCGAATGCTTTGTTGTTATGTCAGCATTATATTTACACTATAAATAGCTATTAAAGTCGAATGTTTTTAAAATTTGTTTCACACATAATTAATCAAGTGACAACTACGGTCACCCAAATACATCATGGTAAGTCGTATAAATTATTTTTCTTCAAACTCTTTTCTTGTGTAGTGGTTAGATCACTAGTTAATGTTTATTTGTATATTTGATTTAGTTGGAAGATAATGTTGTTGTTAAAACCTTATGGTTGTGATGCTGTTATCGTGATTCTCATATTCTATCGGTTCCGTATAAGATAGTCAGCCTCCTTGTGGATCCTAGATATACTCTTCTACCTCCGCCACTATATCAATCATTTCTTCGATGTGAAATTATTTTTGTTGCATAATAAATTAAATTTCAGAATACCCAAGAAATCTCGCAGTCGCTACTCATAAGCAAGGAGGCAACAGAAGATTATCCTCCTTGCTTTGAGCAAAATGCGCAAGATATGTTGGAGGGCTTCTCTGAAGAATTTCCACATTGGAATGCTAAAGATTCACCGCTGCATGCCAAGGTGGTTAAAAGTCTTTTTAATAAAAAGAAGCCCATGAAGAGGAGAAGCAAGTTACTGCAGAATACGAAGGGGAACGAACCTTCTTATTTAATTAAAACAATACCTACTAAAGGGCGGCGATTAATTAAATTAGAAATATTAGATCTGGAATCAACCAGCAATGATCCATTAATAAAAACACAATATGTGGTAACCGAGCATATTGATCCAATAATGGATCAAGCAGAAAATATTATAACTAATATCTCTAAGAAAATATGTGGTTACAGTTATAGTTTTTAAATAACTATTGCTGACCTAAAACATTTGTAGATGTATATTAAAATTCTCTAATGTGCTAGATGCGTACCTACTATCTTTAGTTACGTGTACACTCACGGAGATACATTATTTCAACAACATTATTCTTCTGAAAAATTATAGTAATGCTTATAAATTTTACTAACTAAGACTTATGTTATTTTAAATAGTTAAGTTAGTTTAAGTCTTGTATTGTTTTCAATAAATATTATTTAAAAATAAAAAGACTTGTATGAAAATATTTGTTTTTATTTTAACACCTCTATAATGTAATCAAATATTTTGAAAAACATTCATTCAGAATTACCTCTATAAATAAATCTAAGATAAAATTTATTAGAATTCAAATACATAGTTTAAAATAATGGTAATAAAATTAAAAATATAGTTTTATTTATTAAAGAACGCAGTGTATTACTTTGTTAAAGTAGGGATGCAAGTAATTAAACAATGTTTATTTTTAAGCATCGATTCCTTACTCATATCATTTTTTATTGCACGATTCGAGAGGGGTGAGAGCTCTTTCTTCTCTCTCCATTCTTCTCGATGCTTTAACATTGTGTGTTCTAGACACGTCCAATAACTTAATATAATGAGTGGTAACAGTATCCAAATTCTTCTACTCCTTGCTATTGTTACCGCCGTCGAATGCTTAGTCTATATGGTGGAGTGAGTGCACTTACAAGTAAATATACTGCTAGTTCTCTTATTATTACGAACGCAAAGTGTTATATCCATTTTGTTAAAAGCCACGAATCAAAACGGACAAGTTGCTATGAAGTTCCTCAAACAAAAGGAAACGTTAAAATTAGATTATAATATCTGTCCTGCATCATTATGTGAAGCAAAGCGACATGGCAACTTATTGCCGAGCACTATACGATGTATTGTTTGTGGACCATCAAATTGCGGCAAGACAAACTTAGTAATAGGTTTGTTATTACATGAGAATGGTGCACGTTTTCGTAACTTATATGTATATTCTAAATCATTATACCAACCAAAATATGTGTTCTTAGAAAAAGTATTAGATTTAGTTGCAGACATATCTTATAGTAAATATAACCATAATAATGATATCATAAGCCCACACGAAGCTTTGCCAAACTCCATTATAATATTCGACGACGTAGCTTGTGAAAACCAAAATAGCATTCGGGATTATTTTGCTATGGGTCGACATAAGAATATTGATTGTTTTTACATTAACCAAACATACAGTAAAGTACCTAAACAACTTATAAGGGACAATTCTAACCTCATTATTTTATTTAAACAAGACGATGTAAATTTAAAACACGTTTACGATGAGCATGTAGGTTCAGATATGTCGTGGTCTCAGTTCCGTGAAATGTGCTCAACTATTTGGAATAAACCATTTAATTATGTTGTGATCAATAAAGACTGCGAAAGAAATAAAGGATGTTATAGGATGGCATTCGATACTTTTGTAGTAGTAGATTAATATACATAAGTTATTGTTTCATCAATACACAATCACTATTACTCTGGATTTTGCATTGAACGGAATCCTTGTCAAAATGGAAAAGCAACTTAAAAAACAAATTGTAAAAGCTGCAGCTGCTGTAAAAAGAAAGGTTGAAATGATAAAGGATATGAAAAATACAAATGATGCCACTCTGGAATCCATATTCAAACCTATAACCGATCCACTGAAACAAATAGCCATTAAGAACAATGAAATTTCTCATGAAGATGAGGATGAGTTTGAACATTATACAATAAAAAAAAATAAACATAATGACAGCGAGGCAACAAATTTTTCTGATGACGATTTTAATGAAGAAGAGGAACAACAGTTCTATAAAAAATTTAATTCCGAAAAAACCCTTGTCGTATCACCTTCTGACAACAATAATATGAGTGATGCTTCCTTTAAGTCCTTTCAATCATCACCAAATGTTTCACTTAATAGTTTATCGTGGTGTGCTTCACCCGACGCAAATATCCCTTTTGGAATAAAAAATGAACGAGGAAAACTTATGCTCGGCCAAACACGTGTTTTCGACGACGGAAAAATTATAAAAATTGGAAATCGAAGTTTAAACAAAACTCTTGGATTAAAAGAATTACTATTTGAAAAGACACCAAATTTGGATGTTATCACAGATGAAGATTTGCAAAATTATAAAGAGCTTCTAATAGAAACGAATGCACATAGGCGTAATTGTGATCCACGCAAGCCAATTAATAGTAACAAAGGGTTTAAGTACATGCATATTATTAAACCACTGTTTAAGTTCTCTAGAAATAAGTATGACAGCACAGAAAGTCTTACGGTAGGAAAAGGAATAAATCTTTTAAAAAGTGTAAAGAAAGATATAGATTACGTTTATTGGGATGATCCAAATGAATTAGTAGATCGATTGAAATTACTGTTTGCATCTCGTGATGCTGGCAATACCGGCTTAGATAATGAAATTATTGCGATTATAGAAGAGCTGTACGAAGCAGGCATCATTAAAAACACCAAATATAAGGAACCTAATTTTAAAAAACTGATCAGTAGTTATACAGCAAACACCGCATAGATACGGAAATGAATGTAGATAAATTTGGTCATCACGTTCATAAACGTTTACGATTAGAGGAATATATTGGAAATCTCAACGATACATTAGTGAAGTCAGAAACAGGTGAATATGATTTAAAATCATCAAGATTAAAAGGGCTTATATCGCCAGGCAATGATGACGAAGCCGCCAATAAAGCTTACGTGGATGAAAAGACACACGAACTAAGAACTAATATTTTAAGTGATGTAAATATTCGTTTAAATGATTTTGAAAGTTCAAAACTTAATAAGCTAGCCACCTTGTTTTACACAAGGACAGAAATTGATCACATGCTTCAAGAGAAACCAGATAATAATGAGCAAACAAGACATAGTGAATGAGCTTCACAAAGCAGCAAGAAGGAATTTTTCCCGGCGATGTACGATCATAAAAGGAATAGATGATTTATGGCAAGCCGACCTCATAGATTTGCAAAAATATTCACAGTTTAATAAAGGGTATAAATATATTCTTATCGTAATTGACACTTTATCAAAATATGTATGGATCAGACCTTTAAAATCAAAAGCGAAAAATTATGTTACAGATGCAATGCAAAGTATTTTAACTACATCATTACGAAAACCTAAAAATTTACAAACTGATTTAGGCACAGAATTCTACAATGATAATTTTAAACAATTAATGAAAAAGTATAATATTAATCATTATTCAACATATTCTATTAAAAAAGCATCTATAGTAGAAAGAGTTATAAGAACAATTAAATCTCACCTTTACAAACTATTTAGTTTGAACGGAAATTACCAATGGTATAAAAATATTTTAAAGGACGTTGTAGAACACTACAATAACACTTTGCATAGAATAACAAAATTTAAGCCTGTGGAAGTTAACAAAGTAAATGAGCTTATAGTCAAAGGTTATATTATGAATTCTCAAAAGAATAAAACAAGTTGGGGATATACATTTCGTGTTGGTGATTATGTTTGCATAAGTAGATATAAAGCAGATTTTTACAAAGGCTATACGCCAAACTGGTCCACCGAAATATTTCGTATAGTAAAAGTTAATCACACTAACCCAACAACTTATCAAATAGAGGACAGACGCAATCAAAGAATCCTCGGCTCATTTTATGCATACGAGTTACAAAAAACTAAGTTTCCAGACCTATACCTCATTGAAAAGGTTATAAAAAGAAAAGGAAACAAATTGTTTGTAAAATGGTTAGGATTAAGTAATAGCGAAAATAGTTGGGTTGATAAGAATAAATTGGTTTTATGATATAAAATAGCTCAAGATATCTTTATTGATTCACTTTTTGTCTATCAATGAAGAAAGGAAGTGGTATCATAAACAGCTTAATAAATAAGATTCCGTTTGAGTTACATTTACCGGGCTACCAATATTGCGGACCCGGCACAAAGCTTCAGAAACGATTACTTAAGGGTCAGCGAGGAATTAATAAATTGGATAACGCTTGTATGCACCACGATATTGCTTACATAAACAACGACGCTAACGTAAGGCACAAAGCTGATCTAGATCTATTAAATATGGCTCAAAGAAGATTGAAATCAAAAGACGCTGGAAAGAAAGAAAAAATTGCTTCATGGATAGTAAAAAATGCTATGAAGGCCAAATTAAGAGCTGGTGCAGGTGCTCGGTCGTTTATGACGGCTGTGAAAAAACTCAAATCTAAATTAAAAAAAATAAAATCTAAAGACACAAATTCTACAATTAAATATGCGGTCGCCGCTGCAAAAAAACTATTTAGAAATAAAAATAAAATGAGTTTACCTCGTTGTATTCCTATTCCAAAATGTGGAGGACTGTTACCGTTAATTCCTATTTTCGCGGGATTATCAGCTTTAGGTTCACTGGCTGGTGGAGCAGCTGCCATAGCAAAAGCGGTTAATGATTCAAAAGCAGCTCAAAAAGCTCTTCAAGAATCGGAACGACATAATAAGATGATGGAGGCGGTTGCTCTCGGAAAAGGATTATATATTAGACCTTATAAAAAGGGTGCAGGTCTATATTTGAAACCCTCAAAAAACTAATAAAGCGGCTACCTAGGCGGGCATTAACTAATTGGGATATATTAGAACATGCTAGTGATATTCCATTTTTTCGTGGTGTTTTCATGAGGGATACGTTGCCCTCAAAACCTAGGAAGATAGAATGCGGTATTATAAATTTAGATACTTCAAATAACATTGGAACACATTGGGTAGCCTACGTGAAAGAAAATAAGTATGCTGAATATTTTGATAGTTTTGGTAATCTGAAACCTCCGTTAGAACTACTTGATTACTTAAGAAATGTTTCTTTAAATTATAACTATGAGCAATATCAAACATTTGACTCTGTTAATTGCGGCCACCTTTGTATAAAATTTTTAAAGGAGTATTGGAAAACACATTTATATAAAGCTTGAAATAAAATTCTTTATCAGTAGTAAAATGTCTTTCACTGTGTCTATAACTGGAAAAGGATCCTCTCTGATAACAAACTACTCACCTACTTTGGAATTAAGTGGATACTATGAGTGTGGATTGTTGTATTTTTCAACATTTAATTCTATACCCAACATAGATAAAAGAAATAATAAATTCTACTATGACGATAACGAAGTAATCGAAATACCTGAAGGAGCTTATGAACTTCAAGATATCTGTGATTATTTAAAGACATACATTAGAAATGCAATGTTAAAATTAACTTGTAATAATAATACTTTAAAAACTACAATTTTTTGTACTAAAGATGTTCATTTCAACAAAAGTGACTCACTTGGAAGGATTTTAGGTTTTGGTGGAGAAACAATAAAGGCATTAAAAAGGACCGAATCTCTGTATCCTGTCAGTATATTGCCAACAACCATTGTGCGCATCGAATGCGACGTAGTTAGTGGGTCATTCGTGAACGGATCTGCAAGTCATATTATTCACGAGTTTGTTCCTAACGTACCACCTGGTTATCGGATCATTGAAGTGCCGAAAAATCTAATATATTTTCCTGTAAATAAAAGTTCTATAAGTGCAATAACTATACAATTATTAGACGCCGAGAATAAACAAATCAATTTACGAGACGAAGAAGTACAACTGTATCTACATTTTCGTAAAAATGATAAATTTCAATAAAAATCATGACACAGCTTGCATTCAAGTTAGTACTAGAAGATCACCTCATAAAAGCACACCGCTTCACATAAAAAAGAAGCTCACCAAAAACAATAAGGAATTTTTGAAGTTGATTGGCTTGTTAAAATGAATATTTTAAATATATCTCAATCAACATCATATGACAATAGTATTGAAAGTTTCGAATATCATTCTTATAAACCGTACGTAACAAGTTTCAACAAGAATGATGAAATAAGAATACCTATTAATCAACAAGATCTATGTCTGTTACCCTCACTCAGCACTTTGTATATTGAGGGTAAAGCCAATGTTTATAATAGTTCGACTAAAGAAAAAATATCAAATGTGTATTTTATCAACAATCCAATACTATATTTATTTCAAGATATTCGATATGAGTTAAACGGAATAGAAATAGACAAAATAAAAAATGCTGGCATAACTACAACAATAAAATCGTACCTCTCGTTAAATGATAATGAATCTAAATGCTCACGTGTATGGGGATGGTCAACTTCTGGTACAAACAATCTTAACGGAGGAATTTTTCGGCTTCTGTGCCGTTGAAGAAAATTTTAGGTTTTGCAGAAGATTATGAAAAAGTTATAATTAACTCCAAACATGAATTGGTGCTATTAAGAAGCAATACGAATCTCAATGCTTTGAAATTAAATGTCGGAGAGGTGGTCGAAGATATAACTATTAGCAAAGTTGTTTGGCGAGTTCCGCACGTTAAAGTATCAGATCGTGAAAGAATCAATTTGTTGAAACATCTAGAAAAGGACAGGCCTATTACACTAGCATTTCGAAATTGGGATTTGTATGAATATCCATTATTACCGAAGACACGTAAACACACTTGGTCTATCAAAACTTCGTCACAGATAGAGAAACCAAGATTCGTTATTATAGCCTTGCAAACCAATCGCAAACACAATGCGGAAATGTCAATGGCAGAGTTCGATCACTGCAATGTACGAGATGTAAAAGTATATTTAAATTCATCGTATTACCCTTATGAAGGATTGAATGTCAGTTTCTCAGAGGATAAATTTAATTTATTATACGAACAATATGCAAGATTCCAACAGTCTTATCATGGACGGCGACCAGAGCCGTTGATGAGCTTGAAGGAATTCAGAGACGTTGCCCCATTATTTGTTATTGATTGTTCTCACCAACAAGAAATGATAAAGGGATCAATCGATGTCAGAGTGGAGATTGAAACAGACCAAGAAATCCCGGATCAGACAGCAGCATATTGCTTGATTTTAAATGACTGCATTTTTGAGTACAAACCTCTGAGCAATATTGTGAAGAAAATATCTTAACTAAATAAAGTGCAATCAAAAGGTATTTGAAAGAACAAACTTCAACTTTATGTTAAACAGTGGAATACAACGAAACAATGAGTGCTGATAAGAGTTCGATACTTTTTGTTGATGTTCAAGGATTCAAAGACTGCAAAAATAATTTTATTATTAAGGAATTTGCGTTAGCCACAAAAGAGTTTACGCAAGTCTTTTTAATAAAACCTCCATATTCGTATCTAAAATTATCTGCCGAAGAAAAAAGAGCAGTCAATTGGATTGAACGCAACAGAGGAATATACTGGAGTCAAGGCAATATAGATTTCAGAGAATTTAAGAGATTAATTATTCCAATTTTAAAGGACCAAACCATAATAATGAAAGGTGTTGAAAAGCAAAAATGGATTAAAGATTTGTGTTCTGACTGCTTTTTGATAAATGTTGAAGGCAAAGGTTGTCCTAATTTTGCAACATTGCGCAATAGTTATGCTAAAGGTGGAGCTAACTTCAATTGTATAACTCATAAAAAAGAGTGCGCTCTAAGGAATGTTTTATTCATAAAAAAGTGGTACTTAAGCACATGTAATTTATGACTTCAGTAAATTGTACTTGAATGAAAATTTGTATTTAAAGTATTGTTCTAGTTTAGCTATGATGATATTTGTTACTTGCTTTATAATAAAAAAATATTTTTAACAAAAATTTCTGCGTTTTATTAATGAAAACAAATATGGTGATTCAATATACTCGCATAACTCTTTATTTATCAAAAATTACAATTTAATGGTATGAATAATTTAACCCTGTATAATGTATATTGGGCAATCTCAAACTGTTTTCATCAAATCACCGTAAACGAACGCAGTGAGATTTGCGGAGCGTAGCGGAGCTAGAGCGCAGCGAAGCGTAGCTCAAATCTCACTGCGTTCGTTTGCGGTGTTTTGATGAAAACTGTTTTAGAATGCCCAATATACACCTACTGATGTGTCCTGAAGCGTCCCTAAAATTTTCCAGGGTGATAAAAATAACCGTGTATATTCTATATGCTTAAAACCGTAAAAGTTACTCAACTAACCAATTTCAAGATAAAAAAAACTATTTAAGAAGACTGACTGAAAAATCAACACACATCAACTTCAAACTTGTCAATATGTTTTCTAAATAACAAAACACAGATAACGTTTCCACAGCTATGACATGTTTACGAGTGGGTGAGGGCACTCGTAATGAAATCACATCCGTGACTAAGGTAGTCACATAAGTGATATTCAAAAATAAGAATTATTGAAAATCGGTGATTATTAGTCAAATCGGTGATTTCGAAGTCGCATACGTAATTCAAAAATAGCTCTCCTGTTCCTCTCAAAAGGCTCTCCCAATTTCTCAACAGACAAAACTACTCTATTGCGTTTGACCTCACTGAGTGCCTGTAAAAATTTGAATACAGATTTCTGAATTTGGATCCACAGTATTCATCAACTCCTTATGTTTTGTTCCAGTGGCCGCCAAGATTACTACGGTGGACGATCACAATACTTCTCGTCATAGCTGTGACAGCGCCCACATCAGATTCAACCAGTAAGTTTCACTCCCTAACTTTCTCTGTATTGTCAAATCAGTTGCAATAGATCACGTAATTATTTATTATTCACTTTTTATTATTGCACTATGAAAGGACGCATTTACAATTCTCCCGTGTTACTTTCAAATTAGAACAAGGCACCAACAAAATTTAAACAGAGACTTTAGCACAATAGGGATGGTGACAAATCTTTGTGACTATGTTTATTTAACACTAGAAGCGCGGAACATTCTGACACCCCTAGAAGCGCGGATGGGTAAATATTGTCCATTTTGTGTTTGCTAATGTAATGTGTAGATACGAGTATATAAGCAATTTATATAAGAATATTGTAGCTGTTGGTTTTCCGAACATAATAATATAAAAATAAATAAATAAAAAAACTAGTTACATAAGTGCGATGTGACCGAAACAAAACACACGTTACGCTCTCGCCACTGCCGGCCGCTTACTAATCAGTGCTGCCAGATTTTTTCCACCTTCCCTCTACATGCATTAAAAAAACCCCTAGTTTCTCCAGTTTGGTTGATAAAAAACCTCTGACTATTTTGGCAATTTTACATACACAAGCTGTATAATATTGACAATTAAAAACTTACAAGTTTTCGTAAAATTACCTAGGTATTCTAAAATATTTCACACTAGCTTTCCGCTCGTGACATTGCCCGCGTTATTTTTGTTTTCCCATGGGAATTTTCTCCCGTTGGAATATTACCCTATGTTCTTTCCCTGGTCTTGAACTATCCCTATACCAATTTTCATCAAAATCGGTTAAGTCGTTTCGAAGCCTATTCAATACAAACAAACAAACAATCAAATCTCTCCTCTTTAGAATATTACTATTAGTATGGATACTTGGCCGAATGTGTCCGCCGATTCGGATTTTTCGTTATAAATGTCTGTGTGAGTCTGTGGAAAACAGTCTTTTAGTCGGAATTATAGACAAGACAGTTCGTTTGTAACAGAATGTGTTGCCAGCTAATAAGTGTTAGTGTCCCATTCATTCCATTCGGTGAATAAAATGTCGATGTTATCTGATATAAAAAGGAATTTGCCATTTGGTAATAATAGTAGAAAACCTTCAGGAAATCCCCTAGATAAATTTCGTGATATCAAAACCTCTAAAAACCTCAACAACCTGCAAAAACCCCTAGGACTTAGGGAAATCCTCTGAATCTGCAGCAATTCCAAGGCCACACCGCCCCCTCTCCTCATACTCCCTCACTGCTTCGCTGCTAATGTTTTATATGGCGCGTTAGTACCTACATACATGACCAATCAACGATATTTTGATTATCTTTGAAGAAAGATAAACTTAAACTCTAACATCCATGACTGGGTCAAAATTGACCCAACCGCGCTTAGAGGTAAATTTAGATTTTAAAAAATATTTATTGCTTTGACGTGGTTAAAATCTCGTAGAAATAATAATCACCATATTTCATGAAAAGTCATAAAAATTTACGATTATACGCGTAATAATATATTAACTAGAGCAGGAAGAACATCGAAATGGGTCAAATTTGGGACGCCCGCGCTTCTAGTGTTAAAAGACTTACGATAATGACGTGTCTATAATTATGACGAAAAAAATATATTTTCAAATTTATTAATTAATTTCAAATATAAAATTAGATTTAATTAATTTATTAATTAAATTTCGCGCCTAAACACTCCGAGCTGTCACCTGATCATGATGATGTCAAAATGTGTTATATAAACAAACTACTGTCAACCAAAGGCGTAGCTCAAATATGACAGTTTGACAACTTAAGTGCGTTCCATGGCTCCAGATAACCATCATCCTTTTTGGTGCTTATATCTATTATAAACCGTTTTCCTGAGGATGTGCATTAACTTGGGCCTATAATTTAGACCATTAAACTGAGTAACTATGAGACCAATACTAAAATCGCGAAAAAAATAACTGCTGCTTTATATAAAATTTTGAAGACTTACTAGACCGATATGCAGTGTGTTTCTACATAAAGTGTACATACGAGGCAGGGGGGAAAGGGGGTCATTTTAGTGATAAAAAATCCCACATTTTTATGTATTTTTAGGGGCCAACACGCCTGTTGCCTCGGGGTTTTTATCACATCGACGTAACGCGCTCTGATTGGCGTTTGTAGTCACGTGCTACTGGGCATTGTTCAAATATTATTTATTATTTTTAATTAATTTATTACGCATATTTACACTTACGAAATGTGATTATCAGCATTCTTATATTCACTTCTATGGTGTAATTAACACAACTTTTTATATATCTGCTATACATGGCAACATCCCTATTGCAGTATATCGTGCCATCTCGCTCTCGTGGCGGTTTCAATGTTGTTACGCGGCCATGATAGTGGGGCAGGACCACAGGAATCGCTGTGTTGCGACGTTGCACCATCGTCGGCAAAGTTGCATACATCGATCAACGTATAGCTCTTTTCAACGCCCGCCCCGGTTTGATGTATTGAACCTAACGTGATGTTCGCACGGAGTCCAGATTTATGGGCGATAATTCGACAATTTATTTGACACGAAAAACAAAGGAACGACGATCGGCGTCCATCTGTCCGGTTTTCGTCGACAAAACTGTCTACAGTATTTTTACTGAAAAATTCAAACAGAATGATATGTACATACTTGAAAAAAAATTCTCGCGATTTGCCTACCAATTATGATTGATGTTACATCTTTTATAAAAGAAGAGAAAGAAGATCTAGATGTGTGCCGAATATAATAACCAGCGCGTCGCGCCCTGCCCTACACTTCTTTGAAGTTAAAATATTTGTAGGGATGAATCAAAATATAAACGGCTTTGTGTAATTAACTATATTTTTCAGGTTCACTTACATATCACAATATTCAATACAAAATTCAAAAGTCACAAAAACGTCAAACCAAAAACATAAATCAGATCATGAGAGAAGTAGGTATGTCTCAAATAACAAAAAAAGTTCACAACATACTCCCGCCGTTGCAGAAGATGACTATAAGAACAATTCTGCAACTAATTACAAACAAGAACACAAATAAAAACTTCTACATATTCAACCTATGAGGCTTCCTGACGGGACGCTCAGAACGAGTGACTGAAATCGGTTCGCTAGACTGCACAGGGCGCGAAAACGTCTCCCGTTCTTCGGGCATTGAGACCTCAAGTGGAAATAGCCTCTGCAAAGGCCTAACTAACTCACCAGTTGCCGTCTTGAGTCTAGCTACGCGGCAACAGTTGTCAACTCCACTAAAAATCTCTAGCACTAACCCTAAAGGCCAATTTGTTCTTTTTAAACCGTCAGATCCAATAAAAACTATGTCTTCAACATTTACCATCTGAGAACTACACTTACTCCTTTTTTCAATTAAAGCAGCTAAATACTCACTTCTGAATCTGATCTTTAAATCATTTTTTAGTTTTTGTATATATCGCCAACAAACGGACAACATTTTAGAATTTAAATCAGCACATATACTATCTTTATCTCCTATCCTACCATGTAAAAACATTAACGGTGTAAGGGGTCTTAAACTTTCCGTGCTATCCATTATGTTTGTAATAGGACGATTGTTTATCACGACCTCTAGCTCACAAAGAACCGTGTATAATTCGATTTGACTGAGTGAAGCTTTTCCTAGCATTCGACGTAATATATCTTTGACTAACCTAACCATGCGCTCCCAAAATCCTCCCCACCATGGCGCTTGAGGCGGAATAAAGCGCCAATCTATTTTATCCACACTTGTCTTAGAAGCTACATCCTCCCAATTTATCGAGTCCAATACATTCTTAGCGCCCCTGAAATTCGTTCCATTGTCACTATACATTACTTTTACATTACCTCTTCGAGCCATAAATATTTTTAAAGCCAGTAAAAAATCCTCAGTAGACAATGACAACGTAATTTCTAAATGAATTGCTCTGTACGTGGCACAAGTAAACAGAACCACCCAACATTTCTCGCCTGATCGAAGATATAACGGTCCCGCTAAGTCAATACCCGACACTTCGAAAGCGTCACAACATGTGATTCTATTTAATGGTAGAGAAGCCGGTGGAGCCAGACATGGTTTCGCGCTATATCGCCGACATACTACACACTCTCGCACTGTCTTCTTAGCGAGCCATAGTACATAATAACATAATAACATTCTCTAAGAGAATTCATAAGACTTTGTGACCCAGCATGCTTATATACGAGATGCATATACGCGACTAGCCTTTCAACTATTACATTCTTACCAGGTAATAAGTAGGGAAACTTGAAACTATGAGACTCCTTAGCTAAAGTTAATCGCGTTTTGACACTAATTAAACCATCTTCATTTTGAAATTTAACTAATTTTAACTTATTCAACTCATTTATATTCTCAATTTGTATTAACTTTAATAATTTTGTTTCCGCACACTTATACTCCTTACCTAACAAATCTTTCTTATTCACTCTTACCCCACCTTTCGTACAATTCCTGACAAATCTAAGACACCACGCAACTGTTCTAACAATTTTAGAATACTTACTAAAGTAAAGTAGACGCTCAGAAAACTTTTCCTCCTCTTGCACACTCAACACACATTTTTTAACTTCTTTACTAACCTCATTCATATCAGGCGTAGGGTTAGACATTGGCCACCCTGATGAAGAATTCCTTAACTATGCCGGCCCTTCCCACCACTGCGACTTGAGTAATTGTGACGCATTGCATCCGCGCGATGGTAAATCCGCAGGGTTCATTTCACCTGGCACGTGACGCCAATCATTCACATCTGTTTTCTGTAATATCTCAGACACCCTATTATGCACAAATACATTAAGACCCACTTTGCGCTTGATCCACGCTAAAACTATGCTGGAATCGGTCCAATAATACTCTTTACAACCTAGTTGCAATCCTGCTTTAACCTCTGTCGCTAATCTAGTTCCTAACAAAGCAGCAATTAATTCTAACCTTGGCATCGTGATTTGCTTAGCTGGAGTCACCCTTGACTTTGCCATTACTAGCTGCAGTGACACAATGCCATTCAACTCCGACCTTAAAAATATGCACACAGCATATGCTAATTGACTTGCGTCACTAAAAATATGCAAGGAGTTTTCACTCAAAATTATATTATTCCTGCTAACACGTCGCGGCAGTCTGCATTCATTCAACATATCGATATGTTTAAGCCACAGATCTATTCGAGTTGATAATTCCATTGGCAATACGGAGTCCCAATCAATCTTTCTGACCCAGCATTCCTGAATTATTAACTTTGGTACAATTGTTACCGGACAAACAAAGCCTAAAGGATCAAATATGCTTTGTGCTATCGATAATAATACTCTTTTTGTGACTTTCTCGAAATCTTGAATAGCAGGTATCTTACAATATAATTCATCCTTCACAGGGTCCCACATGACACCTAATACAGAACTACAGCTATCTTGCCCATCAGAAATGATTGGGCCAGTCACCCAACCCCTCAATTCAAACATACCTTTGTTCATTATTGCTTTCGATCTAACTGCAAAATCATTCATCTCACTCTCACTATTTACACTTATAATACAATTATCTACATAAAAGGCATTTCTTAATTTCATAGCTATCTCGTCAGAATATTTATTTAAGTGATATAAAATTGTTGCAGACAGTAAAAATGGACTAGTGGTGACCCCAAATACTACCCGGCAATGCCTATAAGTTCTAAATCCTTTGTCCATATGGTTTATATCACGCCACCATAAAAATTTCAAATATTCACGATCATCTGAATTTACGCTTATCTGTAGGAAAGCTTTTTTAATGTCCGCACTAATACCGATTGCACCCTTTCTAAAATTCATAAGCAATTTTGGTATTAACTCTATTAAATTACTACCTTTGTCCAAACAATCATTCAAAGATAAACCTAACTCGTCACTAGCAGATGCATCAAAGACTGGCCTAATTTTGGTCGTTAAACTAGATTCCTTGACCACCGCGTGATGAGGCATGTAATGGCCTTTATCTATATTATCCTCGAAAACCTCTTCTATAATGTTATCTTTCAATCACTCTAAGAAAACCTTATCATAATCTGCTAATATTCCTAACTTACATAGCTTCTTAGTGGTCGATTTAACCCTTTTTTCAGCAATATGATAGTTTGTACAAAGATTAGCTACTGTATTTTTCCATGGTAATTTCACTTCATAACGTCCTTCATTATTTACAACAACAGTCTCCTCGAAAAATTTTACTACTTCCGCTTCTGCATTACTCTTATATTTTATTTGTGTATCATCCTTAATCCCCAAAGCCTCTAGTTTCCACAGGTCTTCAATGTCAAAAGAACAAGATAGCGCACTTACCTGGACTTGATTTGAACAATATACACCGACTGCAGGGCCCTGAACGGTCCAACCCAACCTGGTCTCCATTGCAAGTAAATTGTTGTCAACACGTACTGATCGTCCTGTCAGGATTGTACCTAAAATATCTGAAACTATTAGCAAACTTACTTCATTTACATTATTCATACAATCAGATAAATAAATACCTCTTTGCTGCAGTTTATAAAACAATTCACCCTGTCTTACTTTAGGTAAGTAGCCACATATACTGCTGTCTTGTCCTAGCATCTCTAGCTTAGTATGAAAACTCCCGTCCATGTTTGCAATATTGACGTCATATACTTTATGCATCTTCCTTTTGGTGACAACTCCACCAAAGAGCGTGTGGCTTATTTCCTGCTGACCAATAGCGACTAGTCTCAGCTTCTTTACTACATCAATCTTTATAAATGATCGCTGCGCCCCCGAATCTAGCAAAGCTCGAACAGTCAATCTTTCGCTTCCGTGAACAACATCCACCATCACCGTTTGTAGCAGCACTGTAGTAGGTCTAAAAGTTAACTGGTTCAGCATCACTTGATCAACAGGCGTGCAAGCTGTTTTATCCTGTGCAGCCTTGCATTTGATCACGTTTTCACACATTATAGGAAAATGTCTTCTCTCGCATATGATACATTTCACGTGTTTTCTACATTTGCTTGCCATATGCCCAACAAATATAACACGCGCTCTAGTTCACGGATTCAAAAAAGCCGCATATTTGTCCTGTGTTACACCCAGAGACTCCAAAGCTAAAATTTGCGTCATAATTTTATCATAGAGAGGCCTTATAACTGTATTAGCGGATCCCTTGGTTTGCGCAAGTATTAATTGCAGTAACTCTCGTACATAGTGCTCGATAATTACTTCGTCCCGTGCAAATCTCTGTTTCAATTGTTCTAGCACCTTGGGATAGTTTTCGGCTGACGGAGGAAAACTCGCAACAAGCTCTCTCGCACTAGTTCCAACCTCCATACTTTGTATCAAGTATTGAAACTTGTCTTCTTTGTCAATTTTGTCATCCGAATCTATTTTTTTGAACTGAGCCCAAAAAGTGAGCCATTTGCTAGTTTCACCGTTAAACTTCGGAAGTTCTAGCTTTGGCAAACGTAAATGACGCGACATATTCAGTTCACTACCCCCAGCCACGCTGCCAGGTACTTTTATTGTTCTTTTTGAACCACATTCGCTTTCTGCCTTATTCTCTATTGCTTCTTTTACTTTTTGCTCCAAATAATACCACTTTGATTCATACTCGTCTGCACTATCGCTCTCTAATTCTATCAGCTTTTCTTCTCGACTTTCACTTTCTAACCATACATTAAAATATTTATTCTGTATACTCACAAGTTTTTTAAACTCTGCGCTAATGTAAGTAATATCTTCCTTCTTCAAATACTCCTCCAACTTATTTGCACTCAGTGAAAATCGTCTCCGAGCAATTGTTCTTTCTATTTTTATTTTTTCCATATTTTCTTCGCTACTCACGGTCGCCATATGTGCCGAATATAATAACCAGCGCGTCGCGCCCTGCCCTACACTTCTTTGAAGTTAAAATATTTGTAGGGATGAATCAAAATATAAACGGCTTTGTGTAATTAACTATATTTTTCAGGTTCACTTACATATCACAATATTCAATACAAAATTCAAAAGTCACAAAAACGTCAAACCAAAAACATAAATCAGATCATGAGAGAAGTAGGTATGTCTCAAATAACAAAAAAAGTTCACAACAAGATATATTTCATCATCACAGTTCATATATACGTCCCCACCGAGGGGCACGAGCCTACCCTAACTAGTTATGTAAGGCCGATTAGGCCTTATTCTAACCACGCTGGCCCAGTGCGGATTGGTTGACTTCACATACACCCTTTGAATTACTTCGCAGGTGTATGCAGGTTTCCTCACGATGTTTTCCTTCACCGTAGGAGCGTCAGATAAATGTAATGTACGTACAATATGAAATTCGTGAAACGAAAAACACATTGGTACATGGCAGGATTGATCGCGGGCATCCTGATTCTACTTGGGGCACAGCCCAGTGCCGAGGCCACAGCGCCACCGACGCTTTATAAAATGATAAGTGAGTTTAAATTATTGTTAGGAGACCTGGAGTTCTAAAGGAGTGAGTAAATATCTATAGGTAGAAAACTAAATCTAAATTGGATTTCCGTGTCGACCTGTCGCGTACTGTGTCTCACTCCTGCCAATAAAGGTTACTATAATTCTTTTTACCCATAAGTACGTACTAATAAATTATGAACTTGTGAAGAAATTTCCCAATTGGGTAGGCAATAATTAAGTAAAATAGGAAGCTATCGGAATACGGCAACTTTAAATTAAATTAGTTGTTAAAAGTAAAATTACTTTCTAAATTCAAAATTAGAAGGAAATCTATGTCTATGCGCACAAGTCTCCACAAAACCACTATTTTCCAATCTGTTCCAAGTAATAAAATCCTTGCACACTCTGAATTTCAAAAGTCCATGAGGGACACGTTGTAACTAATAGCTTTGCTCCTTCTGCACGACAAAGTGAACTTTATTTAATATAACAAACAGACTATAACCCCTCGTGTGTGAAACATACACCGTATTTTTCGAAATTATGTCGGAGAACGGAATTGTTTTAATATACAATAGCTTTATTTGTACAATATTCGCTGTTCGTTGGGTAGATTCGTTTCTGTTTGTTAAAGTATATATTGTGTAGTAGATTTTTCCACGAAATTGGTTAGAGCTACAACTCTTGCAGGAGAAATTTGAGGAAAATTGCTTATTGAAATTAATTTTTGGGCTCTGTATCTGTTCTTAGATTTTATTGAGATCGTAACATTATATTACGTTTATAGGTGTACAGACATTTTGAAAGTGGTATCAAGTAGCACACTCAAAACGATTTTATATTTATCTTCTGGGACAAGTATAATAATCAAATTCTGAAATACAGAAAATCTCGCGATCTACGGAGTCTAATATTAATTGTTTAATTTTTGGAATCTTAAATATATATCAATTTACACTTATATTTAAGGTATGCTTTAATGTAAATGTACACCTTGTCCTGCACGTACTTAATTTTGGATGTGATCTCTTTAAAAAACATTTTATATCGCATAAGAAAAATTGTGCACAACTAAGAATAATTGAACTGGAGATAGTCGAAGAAGATTATTGTTAAACAGTCTTTGATCTCTAATTAATACTTTTCTTTACTTTTACCTAATTAAAATGTAACTTCTTAGACAAAAAATGTTGCGTACATATGGCTTGACTCGCAGAGAATGCCTCTGGAGCTAAGCGCGTTTAAATCATTGTAAATTGAGTTTGAAATAATATAACCTACTCCCTCTTTCCATAGCTGTCAGAAGAAGACTTCGCAAGCCGATCAAGTCAGTGTCAACATCAGTCTCGACCAGCGTCTCTAGGTCTTCGGACCAGGTGATATCAGCGAGCGTGAACAGGCCCAAGATCCGCGGCCGGCCCAGCATCGCCAGCAGGAAGTCTTCCGCGGCCTTGGACAACTCGGTGGGCACTGACGACCACAAGGACAAAGATGGGTATAAGGTAAGTGCAGGAGAGAATCCATGTTTTTTTGGTCATGCAACATTTTTATACACATTAATACAATTTTTTTACTCACAACAGGAAAGCTTTTGGCCTTCATCTCATCTGATGTGATGGTAAGTGGCAATAAGGCCACAATTGAAAGCGAGCTTCACCTGGACTCCTCAATAACTGAGGGCTTCCGACGATTAGAGGTAAGATAGCCAGTTATCTTACCCCTAATCGTCGGAACACAATAATGTTAATTGACATTGTTGTTATCTGAAAATATAGGTAAAACGCTGGTAGCCTAGTTAGGGAGGCTCAGAAGCCCTACCATCAACGATACCAAGTGAGAAACCTGTGCCCCTTAGGGGATCAAAGCTATGATCCGACCACGGAGGCAGGTATCCATCTAATATGTATATTAACGGTGTAAATACAAAACGCTGTGTAACAGTTATCTTAAGAAAGTCATGGCTTACACATAATGCTGTCTCCATTTAACTTATTGACAAAATTAATCAACATCATATTTAAACCATGACTACCTAACTTTAGACAATATTTTGTAGTAAGACTGAGTGTCTAAGGAAGTGAACAGTGTTATATCTAACTCCTATTAAAAACCTCTTTGCTGAACTTTTTTTTCTATGCTTCCCGCTCCGTTCGAAAGAGATACTTTTTCAACGTACCTAATACCTATTCTCTTTTACATTATACAGAATTTCGGATTCAGATTTTCGAAAACACATTACAAGGAATAAACAGAAAAAGCTTATTTCGTAGAAAGCCCAAAATCTGGTAGTTTTTATTCAACGTCTATATATTTTGTGATTGGTTCTCTCCAACTTTAGGCACCGCTTAGTGTTCCCAGAAAACTTTCATGTTGAGAACTTTTCGCAAAACACTTAGTATTAATAATACAGAGTATTAATAATATATTATAAGCGGGCGCCGGCAAAAATGATTCAAGAATAAAATATTTATTCCCCGACTGCAAATCAATTTGAATATTCAATGCGACTTCGTTAATAAACATTCGTATACTTACACCTCAAACTTTCATGGTCATTATCATTCCAACGCGTATATAACTTTGTTTTTAAATCTCTTAATTCTTTGTTACATAAAACTATGCGTTTCATACACAACACCAGGCCGTGGTTAGTCAGTTTAATTGTTTATAAGTGCTCATAAGCAATACAGGGATTTCAGTGTGTACAGAAATACATAATTTGTTACAACTTGTGACCTGCATTATATTCCTAACACCACCAGAAAGATTTTTTTAATACAACAAAGTTGGAAAACAAGCATACTGCCCACCTGATGGTAATTGGCAACAGTCACCTATAATACATGTGGCTCTTGTGAGATTCGCAGCAAATCTGCAACGCCCACATGAACCACGGTGTACGTTGCCAACTTGTTACATAAGATGTAGTCATTGAATAACCAGTAATTTTACTGCTATATCTTACCCTTCAAACCGGAACATAGCAATGCAAGCACTGCTGCTTTGCGGCAGGAATAGGTAAGACGGAGGTATCCAAGCAGGCGACCCTGGTACAGAGTCTCCCTCCAGTAAATATTTCACAAGTGAAACGAAGTAAAGGCTACATAACGCTACCTTGAGGAACACCAAGTACAAGTTATAAGGCATCGAAAAAACCGTCAGAACGAAATCGAAAAATGTTTTCTGTATACAAAAAAATGTTAACCATAGTGAGTGCGACGCGGATACGAATAAGCTTTCCGAAAGCAACAAAAGCGAAGTAGTTAACCTTCAACCAGATTTTACTTGCTGCAAAGTTCCTTCGTCGACATATTAATAGCCTCGCCGTCGTTGTAATGTTAAAAAGCCATTGTCCTTAGTTGAAATACAGGAACTCTTTTACATAGCGAAGTATCAGTTCTTATTTTGACAAACAGCTATCGTGTCTCCGGAATGAGTGCATTAGCATAAGATAATATTTTAAGCATACAGAGGTATTATTGCGCCTGTGTGAAGTGCTTTTGTTTGAGCAATAAATACTTTATTTACTTTGTCATGAAGCTTTATTTACTTTTCTTAGTAAACGAATTTGTGTAATTTAGTAGAATGTAAGAAAACTGGTTTCCACGTATATTATAATAATCTGTTTAATTGAATAAGTTTCGGTAAATGCACCTATAATGTCTTATTCTTGTTTTAAACCTGAAATTCTCATTATCTTGTTTTAGTAAGAGATAGCTCGACTTGGCGGGGGCACTGCTGTGCCCCCAGATAGACAGCGTCAGGTTCAAAGCAAGACTAAACCAAGACCACGATTTGTAATATGGCGGCTAAAGTTCTGATATTGTAATCGATTAATACCTAGTCAATATTTTTATTTCTTTTAAAAGTAATACAATTTTGGTCTGCTTTTCCTTCAAATTTCAATTGATATTTTCAATTTTATATTTGTCACTTTGGATTGTCTCTAAAATACTAAATAAATTGATAAATAAATAAATGCGAGAAAATGTTCGCCTCATGCTGGATTTGCAACTGCTAATTAGCGATATTGCATTGTCGCTTGCGATTGAGGCGGGCGGTACACCATTGGCCTGCGTAGTTAGTACCTTTTACTGACATTTTTGTCGGAAGTTTAGCTATATACCTACTCATTAACAATACCTAATTCTCTATATTTCTACAACATATAAACATACACGTCATGTGATTTGACTGCATTTGCAAAAAATATTGCATATTCACATTATGACATTCCTTTTGCGCCACTCTGTATAGATCATTGACCACAATAAGCAGCGCCACTGTTGTTTCCAGATCGTCTGCTACTACACCAACTGGTCGCAGTACCGAACTAAGATCGGCAAATTCCTCCCTGAGGACATCCAGCCGGACCTTTGCACCCACATCATCTTCGCCTTCGGCTGGCTGAAGAAGGGGAAGCTCAGCTCCTTCGAGTCCAACGACGAAACGAAAGACGGCAAGACCGGCTTGTACGACCGCATCAACAGTTTGAAGAAAGCGAACCCCAAGCTGAAGACCTTGTTGGCTATTGGTGAGTTTCCTCCATTGCACACAGATAAGATGGCGAACAATACGTTTGATTAAAATTAAATAAAATCAATAATAGTTATTTGTTATACCTGAGTGCAAAGTTGCTTTTTAACCGCGTGCTCAACTTTGATGACCGAGCAAGCGAAGCTAAGCTGAGCGTTAGCGAGGGAATCAAAAGAGCACAAGGTGAAAAATCATTGCACTCGAGTGCAACACGTAACTTTTCATCCCCCCTCAGCGAGGAAATGAAACAAATCATATTAAAAACAAAAGTAGGTACACCAATTAGGTTCAGAGTCTGAGTTATTAACAAATTTAAAAAAAGTTGTATGATAAATTCGGCAGCATGGAGATGCAAGTAAATAGGTTTAATGATGTTTTGAAATCACATACTTATTGCAAGGGATGTTCTAAATTCAAATTTACTTTAACCTCAAGCGGATAAAAACGGCTTTGGCGGTCAGATATCGAATAGGAACCGATTTCAAAGAAATCTGTAAAGATTTCTAAATTGGATGTTGATACGTAGTTATTAACACTGAATAAAGACTACTTTGGCTTCATCATCACAGCTCATATACGTCCCCACCGAGGGTCACGAGCTTACCCTAACTAGTTAGGGCGATCAGGCCTTAGTCAAACCACGCTGGCCCAGTGCGGATTGATTGACTTCACATTCACATACACCTTTGAATTACTTCGCAGGTGTATGCAGGTTTCCTCACGATGTTTTCCTTCACCGTAGGAGCGTCAGATAAGTGTACATATGAAATTCGTGAAACGAAAAACACATTGATACATGGCAGGATCGATCGCTGGCCTCCCGATTCTTACTCGGAGCACAGTCCAGTGGCCTAATTCACGTAATAAAACTTCAACGACATGCAAGCGATTTGATCGCTGAAGTCACTTATCATATTCACGTATTAATCGCACGTTTTTGTTTAAGTCGATTTCGTTTAAGCGTATTCACGTACAATAATCGAAGTTCGATCGTTGCCTCCGCGGTATTCACCTATTATTTTGACGTTTACTTTGATCGAATGTCAGCGATTGAACGTCAAATTAAACGATTTCTAAGTCATTGAACAGAAGTTCATAATTTGTTAAAATTGTATGCTTTTTTCCGTAAAAAAATGAGTGAAGGACTAGGATTCTTACTACTGGACCTAGCCAATGAGAGAGACGGCCCATCTACCACAGTTTCTCAAGACGAAAGTCTTCAATTCGTGCGTGTTGCCAGTGATGACATACGGAACATAAGAAGGCTCAAAGTCACTCAAAGGGCAATGGAGAGGGCTATTCTCGGGGTTTCTCTACGTGATCACATCAGAAATGATGAGATCCGTAGAAGAACTAGAGTTACCAACATAGCCCAAAGAATTGCACACCTTAAGTGGCAGTGGGCAGGACACATCGCTCGAAGGACTGACGGCCGTTGGGGCGGAAAGGTCCTCGAGTGGCGGCCGAGTACTGGGAGACGCAGTATTGGTAGGCCCCCCACAAGGTGGACCGACGATCTGGTGAAGGTCGCGGGAAGCCGCTGGATGCGGGAGGCGCAGGACCGATCATTATGGAGATCCTTGGGGGAGGCCTATGTCCAGTAGGCGTCTCTTGGCTGATATGATGTTGATGATGAATGAGATAGACAGGCGCCAACATCGAAACGAGCTCCGGAACAGCTCAATAGATCCTGTTGATATGTCTGACGCTATTAAATTATTACAACAAAATATTTTACAAAAAAAATAAAAACCGACTTCAAAAACACCGAAAATTTAAAAATAATATAAGAATGGAACAGACAACATCAAACTTCTATATTGTAGTCGTTGTCAAACGATCATCTCCTAGAAAGTCTTAAAATTTGTCACCGACCTATAGAAGTGTGATGTTGTCTGTACCTATACCTATATTATTTTTACTTTTTAGTGAATGAAAGAAACCAATTTCCCTAGATTTTAATGGGATCCCATCATCAGATCCTGACTTAAGTGACTTTGGGACTACCCCAGGAGTATACTCTATCAAATATAAAAAGAATTTTGAAAATCGGTCCACAATTGTCGGAGTAATCGTATAACATACACTCAAAACACGTTGGACACACCTAAAAATGTAAGGGTTTCCCTCGATTTTATGGGATCTCATTATCAGATCCTAACTTTGGTGACCACCACTCTCACTTTGGTGACTCTTGAAGTATATTCTATCGAATACAAAAGGAATTTAGAAAATCGGACCACAATTGGCGGTGTAATCGCGTAAGTTACAAAAAAAATACGCATCGAATTATGAACCTCCTACTTTTTTGAAGTCGGTAAACTCGAAACTCGCAAATAATAGAAAATGACACTGACGTATTTTTTTTTATTGGTCATCAACGAATTTCTTTGCAAAAAGTCATAAAATGACAGAACTTAACGTACATTTTTAGATGTATTGCAGAAAGTCATGTAGGTGCATAATAATTTTGATAAAAAAACATAATTCTACAAATTAATCAACATCTCTGCATGTTTTCGTTAACAAAAAGTATTTGAATTTATTTGGTAGAATTGTAATGGCAACATCAAGTTTAAATAGTTGACAAATCGCCGAGTTGCAATCCTATCGAGTAATCGTTCTATCGAAATGACACGTGTATACGGATTTATGACTGTTTTTCAATATGACGACTTCTAAATGTTAACGACATTTTGACTATTACAAAATACGTGAATTAGCCTACAGTGCCAAGACCACAGCGCCACCGACGCTCACACTTTGGCTTAACAAAGTTCAAAAGAAATCAATAGGTTAAAGATTGTCGTCGTCGGATAGGTTGTCGTCGGAACTGGTAAGAGCTCGGTGGCTGAAGTGGTCAAGGAGATCAACACGGTATGCTGGAGACGCAGGTTCAAATCCCGCCCGAGACGAAATTTTTTTTTATTAATTTGGTCATCCTTTTTTAAATTTATTAAGCATATTCTACAAAGGTACATTTATTTCAACAGTCAACAGATATCTGACGTTTTAAAATTGACTCTTAAACTCAACTAAATTAAACTAAATTAAAAACTAAATATTAAATTATTTTCTTTAGTATTTTTAATACCAACGGGATAGAAAACTGTTGCACTATTTTATTACACTCAGAATAAGTTGTTCTGAGATACTCCACTGTATCGGTAAAAAGGTTTATCTGTCGATTGCGTAGTGCTCCAAATTTAATTATACCTGTACCTAGGTATTCTAATGCAATGTAGGTGAACTCGCTGTTCCCTCACTATACGATAAAACGGTTAGTTTAGGCGAGATCTCGCACGGGACTCGGTAGTGTTCGCAGCTAAAGTATGTAATTAATCCCGAAAGCACCGAAGACCTCGAGATATTTGTGGTCACCCATCATGGTCCTAGCCACTGCCAACGTTGCTTGTCTTTTGCATTCGTCCCCCCTCCCGTGGGCCCAACCTCCTCAGAATACAGTAGTATTCTCCACCTCAACTTATATCGTCAAGCAAATCTAATGCAAATGCAAGCAAATTCGGTAAATACAAAGTTACAAAATAACTTGAAGAGCCAGAGCGCACTAGCGACTTTTTGTCGCCCGATAGTTGCCCGATAGTTTGATTGATTAGAAATCACATAGTCATTTTAGCCGATTTTTAATCGCTAAATGCGTGCACTTCAACATAGCTCTATACTTATTCCCTGAACGATCAAACTATCGTCCAACTAAAAGTCGCTAGTGCGCTCTGGCTCTAAAAAAGTGTAATAAATTATCAAAGCCAAAAATATTGTCAACCTTAGAAAGCTATCATGTCAGTGAACCGAAGCAACGCGCCTGTTATTCTGCGTAGTTTACTCTTTTTAATTTTACTGAATTAGGGTATAGGGCACATCAATGAAAAATATTGTGATTGTTTTGGTTAAGTCCTACAGTGATGCCAAAAGGCTTTCAAATATTGTAAATGAACTCTTTTTAACGGACAATTTAACCCCTCTTATACGAATACTTTTGTAACACTGTGTATATCGCCTATTACATGACCGAAACTCACTTTTGGAACCAAGTCTCTTGTTGCCGCAGTCTGACTCATGCACTGCGGTCGACGATGAATAATAAAGTTTCATTTTAACGACTTACGCTCAAAGTTTCGTGTTCTACAAGTTTCTGAGTGCGCTTAAACTGTCATAGCGGACTCCCGTATGGTTCGTACGAATATAAGACATAAACAAATTAGGTATATCTATCTTTAATGAAGTTTATTGTAAAAGTACTTGTAGTTTTAACCGACTTCAAAAAAGTAGGAGGTTATCAATTCGGTTGTATTTTTTTTTATGTTTGTTACCTCATAACTCCGTCATTTTTTAACCGATTTCCCAAATTCTTTTTGTATTCGATAGAGTATACTGCAAGGGTGGTCCCATGGTCCCACCAAAGTTAGGATCTGATGATGGGATCCTATGGAAATTGAGGAAAACCCTTAAATTTTAAGGTGTGTCCAACGTGTTTTGTGTGTACGTATGTTACGCCATTACTCCGCCAATTGTGGACCAATTTTCAAGATTCTTTTGTATTTGATAGAGTATACTCCTGGAGTGGTCTAAGGTCACTAAAGTCAGGATCTGATGATGGGATCCCATGAAAAGCGAGGAAAACACTAATGAAATACGGGTAAATTAGGGTTTCTTTCACTAAAAATATTTCATTCACTAAAAAGTTAAAAATAAAAATATTTGAACAAAAATAAAAACCGACTTCAAAAACACCGAAAAGATAAAAATAATATAAGAAGAGGTACAGACAACATCACACTTCTATATTGAAGTCGGTGACAAATTTTAACACTTTCTAGGAGACCATCGTTTGGCGCCGACTTCAATATAGAAGTGTGATCTTGTCTGTACCTATTCTTTTACGCGTTTAGCGCAGAGGTCGAGTGATCGCCTACTGCGCAACGGGTCGCGGGTTCGATTCCCGTACGGGACAAATGTTTTGTATGGCCTACAGAAATTTGTTCCGGTCTGGGCGTATGTGCATGTGATATTCTATGTTTGTAACTGCACCCACGACACAGAAGAAAATCCTAGTGTGGGGCGACGTTTTTTTTTTTTTTTAAATATTATTTTTTCTTTTCGGTGTTTTTGAAGTCGGTTTTTATTTTTGTTAAAATATTTTTCTTAAACACAACAGTGAAACTCTTATCCTTCAACTCATCTGATGGTGAGTGACGATGGGGCCGAAGGCGGAAGCGAGCTTCACCCCAAGCACGAACCACTAAAGTTATGATTATCATAATCGTATTATTTGTATGAAAACTATAGCAAAAATAGCTAGAAACACTATCGTAAGACTATCGTGAGCTCGCAACGTAACGATAGGTGTCTCACTGTAAAATACTCGGTGAGAGATATTGCGATAGCTAGCTGTCGAATAAAACGATACGACATGTCAAAAGTGAGTTCGTGCTGACGATTCTCATACTTTAGCTCTCGTCAACTATACCATTACCATCACGATACCATTTAGTTCCTTAAACGACCGTAGCGGCGCTGCTGTAGTTTTCATACAAATAATACGAGTACGATAACCATAACTATAGTGGTTTGTGCTTGGGGCACTGGACCCCTCAACAGCTGAGGAACTGGCTATTTTACCTCTTATGGTCGGAACACAACAATATTATTAATATGGCGATAAACTTAGCTAAGACGTTGGTAGCGAGCCAGGTAGGTTCAGAAGCCCTACCATCAATCAAACCGAACAGTAAAACTTCGGCCCCTATTCGTAATCAAACCCTGAACCTCTAAGCTCAATTCTGGATGGTCTCAAACACTAGATCACAGAGACGGTATTAGGAATAAATGTAAATAAAATAACAATACATAGGAATACATCTATTATTTTGATAGTAGGTATATTTGCACTGGTTCAGGTGAAAAACAGACACTACTTTTTTCAAAGGATAACTTTGATGAAATATATTTTAGTTATTGTCAAACTAAGTAACAAATATATTTTTTCAATGTACACACAAACTCGAAGTTAGTGTTTACAGCGCCTATCCATCAAATAATTACTTGTTATTTCACTTCGTAACACGCAAATCAGCGGTCATTATTTAATTTTAACTCTCGATTTCCTGCCATATTTCCTTTATTACTTAACCCAGCCATAAGTACGTGTTGCTCTTTGCGTTATATGATAGTTATGTGCAAAGTTGTGATTGAGACCATCGATGACATAGTTTAAGGAAGCATAAGTGATAGCGATGATTAAAATCACTGTCGAGAGAGGAAAGCTGTTTTATTATATTATTGGCAAATATTAAAGCTTTTGTATTATATTCTATTCATCAAAGTTTTTATATGAAGCCCCTTCAACTCTTATATTCGTTTTGATTATTGAGTGCTAAAATCTTTTTGCTCTAAAGATAAAAGGATAAAAACATTTAATTATTTGTGTTGAAATTTCATTTCGTTGTTATAAATAAATAATAAGGATGCAAAATCTCTTTGCAACAAAAAACGAAATTTCATTTCGTTGTTATAAATAAATAATAAGGTTAAATACGAGTTCATAATGAGTTTGAGAAAAGAATCTATTAAGAAACATTTCGCTTCTTTATACCATCACAGCTATACAATGAAATTAAATAGAGTTTCGGATGTCACTGTCTCTTTGAGGGTAGATCTGGATTTGGAGTCAATCGAACTAATATACTAACTGTGAGAAGTTAGTCCAGATATTAAGCTATTTAGAAATTTCTTTAGAGTAACAGAGAAGTTTTAAATAGATAGATAGAACACAATACATACACGAACAGCAAAATAGGCGGCCTTATCGCCGTAAGCGATCGCTGCCAAGCAATCTTTAGGTAGGAAAAAAACATACGTGCCTAAGTTAGTGGTCAGAAAATAAATATATAATAATACCATATACCTCATAAAAGTATGATAATAATAAATAAATTTATGAGAATAGAAAAAAGATTAAGGTTGTACAATTTTATTTACCAACAAATGAAATTGAAGATTAATATTCCCACGCTATCAATTTAGTTCAATTGTGTGTTCTATTATTCTATACTTCACTTGTCTATACAGCGAAGCACAACGCAAAATATTGTGTCTGTGACACGGCGGCGTCATGAAACTACATACTCATTTATTACATGTAAAAGTCCCTAATTAAAAACAAAGAAATTAAAAATAAAACTCTATCGATATCGATCAAACGTACGTACACCATCACTGGCACGTGCGAACGCACCGCGGCGGTATTCCCACGGCATAAAGCGAGCATTTTCACCTATTTTCAGGAGAATGCCCACAAAAAGCGCTCCCATTTCCATAAGTGCGGAGCGTGAAGCAACGTCGTATTATGCCGAGACGCAAGTATCGACACACTATTTTCTTTTTGTCAGTGAGATCGCAACATTATCTTACACGGAAAATTGTGTTGCGATTTTCTTGTACCTACCGTTGTTAGGGCTGTTGCTTAACTTGTGGAGATTGGTTTAATTTGATTAAGCGTGCTCTAGAGGTAATTTAATTGGTAGTTAGAAGGCGGGTTAGATAGTCGATTACTTTTGGTCGAGTAAACCACTGCCATTGGTCTTAGAACAAAATGTTTTGCTCAAGCGGTATGTGGAGATATTTGACAAATTTAATATAAACAAAAGGATAATATTCATTTATTGTATATATTATATATATATATATATATATATATATATATATATATATATATATATATATATATATATATATATATATATATATATATATATATATATTATTATAAATCCAATACTTATATGTTGTTAGAAGCACCGCCACGAACTCTCTGTTGGATCCAATGGTTGACTGGTAGAGAATGCCATATGGCATTAAGTCCGCCAATTGTACATTTGTTTTTATTGTGCAATAAAGTTTAAATAAATAAATAATTCCAACCCTAAAATATATCTAATCAAGTCATTGATTTAAAATACAGAATTATAAGAATGTATTATTTAGTTTATATTAACTTACATACTTATTAGGAGGCTCTGTGTCAGGGTCGCCTGCTTGGGTACCTCCGTCTTACCCATTTCTGCCGCAAAACAGTTGTGCTTGCATTGGTGTGTTCCGTAATATGTTATAGTTTCTTAATAAAACTATGTTTTTAGTGAGTTATGCATAGCTAAATTATGTCAAACAAAATTATGGATATTAACAGTTATGCGTTGTTAAATTGTGCGATTTAAAGTATGCTTAATAAAATTATGCCAAACCAAATTATATAATTTTAAAGATTATGATTTTTAATGTTATGCTTTTCGACAATTCTGCATTATAACGTTTACGCCTATTGATATGTTATGCCAAATTTTATTATGTTTTTTGATTTTTACTCCATATGATGTGTATGTCAATTGAAATTATGACAAATAACATTATGCGTTTCAAAGTGTCACCGTTAATAAGAGAAAATAGAGACGGTGTCAATTTTAAACAAATATTAAAGTTAGACCATGTTTTGTAATTAGACGGTAGGGTCTTATCACGACGCGTTCTTAAACAGTTGCCCAATGTTAATCGTGGTTTAAACCATAATACTGTTTTATTTGTGTTTAGAAGGGCAGATAGGAAAAGTGTAACGTAGAAACCATCACTATTATTTTTGAACTCAACAGAGAAGCTCTTGTCCTGCTTCTCACCTGATTGTAAGTAACGATTAGGCCGAAGGTAGAAGCAAGCTTCACCTGGACTTCTCAACAATTAAGGAGCTGGAACTTCTTACCTCTACTCGTCGTAATAGATTGTTATTATGGCAACAAACTTACTATGTAAGACGGTGGTAGCAATCCAGGCGGGCCAGAAGCCTTACCGCCAACCAAATCAAGGAATACTTCTGCTCTGATGGGAAATCGATCCCTAGAGCTTCAGATCAACACCGGGTGATACCAACCATTAGACCACAGAGGCGGCTATATTAGGCCACGTTTTGTATACAGGATGGAAACGATATGTGATCTCATTCGACTATTTCTAAACTGTGTAAAATATTAAAAACCGATTACTGATCCTAAAATTACTTTATGAGCTCTATAGAATGGTATCAATAATGATTTATAAAATAAACTGTATCACAGTTTAACATACATTGTTAAACTGTGACTGCATCTATCAGAAAAATCGAAGATTCCAGTTTCTATGGCGACTAGATCGCCATAATATATTGGTTGGTTCGAAGTGTTCCGATACTCATTATATAGCTTAGAGAAATTCGAGTGAGATCACTTATCCTTTCCATCCTGTATGTTGTGTTTCGAAGTATTTTTTGTACAGACAAACTAGATAGAAGCGAACATCCTAATAATAAGATCCAGCGACGGTTTTATGGTTTTATTTCGGTATTGTTGTGCGGAGTTGTTAGGGCTCTATTGTAGACCCCTTTTATGATGTCCCTGGGACTAAAAGAACTCGGGACACGCTCACTGCGCTTGCAAAGAAAATATGCTGATGAAAAGTTAGGTATATTAAGGCTAAGCTTTGGATCTGATAGGGCATTCGTCTTTGGATAATTTTACAGATATACGAGTATTTACCTCATGATATACCTATGTAAATGCAGAACAGGACTCTTTTGTCCTATTGTTCGAGTACTATCACCATAACTTTTGAGTCGCAATACCACTGCTGTTCAATATGCCTTCTTTCTAAAGATAGCGATACGAATTTATTTAATTAATAATATGATAAAACTGTAAAAGTCTATTTAAACTGAATTGTTAATTACGATAATCAATCCTGTAAGACCTACAAAAGATTGTACCTACTTCAAGCATAATTAAATAAAAGTAATTTTTTGTTTCTTTTTAAGGGTAGATTATTTGTAACACATCTATACTCTATACATATAAATAAAATTGTATAATAAATAAAATTGAAGTGTCTATTTGTAATGTCAAAATAACAAGTTTTTACTAAATGGGTATGAATGTATATCGGGTACCAATAACAAAACCACAATTTAAAAACAAATGTCTGTCTGTCTGTCTGTTTGTTCCCGCTAATATCCGGAACGGCTCGACCGATTTTGACGGGACTTTCACTAATAGATAGCTAATTATATAAGGTATAACATAGGCTTTTATCAACTTCAAAAGTTACTATTCCACGCGGACGAAGTCGCGGGCACAGCTAGTTATATATAAAAATAAGATTCGCAAAAGCCTAGCGAAATTTATTCATTTGCTATTCAACATTTATATAAATTTTGCGCAAGCCTGGCTGAGAGCAACCTACATTTTAGTTTTTTTTTTTTCAACTTCACCGAAATCTGAAGAAGCGTGGAGGAATCTCTTAATCAAACTCGCTCTTCCTCGCCAGGTGGCTGGTCGTTCGGCACGCAGAAGTTCAAGGACATGTCCGCGACCCGCTACGCCCGGCAGACGTTCATCTACTCCGCCATCCCCTACCTCAGGGACAGGAACTTCGACGGGCTCGACGTGGACTGGGAGTACCCCAAGGGCGGCGAGGACAAGAAGAACTTCGTCCTTCTGCTCAAAGGTAAGTCGTTTGATTCGGAGTCGAAATAGTCTTGATTTAAAATAATCAAACCACATCTACGAAACGTCAACATCATGCAGCTGCTTCAAATTCAAAATGATGATTTATAGAAAAGTGATTATTAAAATATCGGATATAACAAATGAATAAAAATAAACCTCCGATAATTACATGACTTGATAGAAAACTCTTTTGAATCGTCCAAATATTTTTACCCACCACTCATTCTGAATGTATACCTAGCTGACAAAAAGAATGGACGTAACAAACTTCACAGCTTTATCGGAAGTAACGACATTTAAAATAAATTATGTAGTTACCATAGACACACGATAAAAGGACATTGCTCTGCGTCCATACATTGTTCGCCCCAACACCAACAGCAGTGAAAAAATGCTTTTCGTATAATTAGCCATTAGTAAATACTGTACATCCACATCAATTACTACGGACAAGCTTCGAAATCGAATTAAATATGAAAATGAATCAGATTTTGAGGTTAGTTGAGGTAACAATTTAATTCGTTAGAGCAGGGTTTCTTAAAGTGGGGTCCACGGACCCCTTAGGGGTCCGTAGCATGTGTATCAGTGGTCCGCAGTAGGTCAGTCTGTAAACATTGTGTAGTAAACTCGACGTAAACATGACATGCGTCTTGCCTTGTCGAAGACAATCCCACAAAATATTGTTAAACAGGGTCCGTGGATTTGTTTAAATTGTGAAAGGGGTCCGTGACTGCAAAAAGTTTAAGAAACCCTGCGTTAGAGCAATACACATAGTCCATACCTATACAATTATTAAAATAATAATTATTGCAATCAATCAAAGCACGTTATTATAGCCACGTTGTAAAGAACAAGAAATCGCGAAATTATAAAGCAAGTCCAAAACACGACGAACTAACAAGCGACAGCGCGTGAGTAGTCAATTGACGAATGTTTTAATTCAATTTACGTTGTAAGATATGACAAACTTAATTTATACAAATAAATAAATGTACATACCTACATAAAATCAACTCAATTCTATTCAGTCGAGCAAAGGTAACAATAACCATTTCTATATTTTACTTCATTTGGTTTTGTTTCTAAAAGTACTTTTATATATTTTTGATTTGTCCGTCGAATACAAATATTTGTTATGAGTGTTATAAAATATGCATATAATTATAACGTAAATCAAATCTTTGTTGGTCATGGGGCGATTTTCGACATTGTCCTTTGTTTGGTTATAGCTCACGAGGCGGAATTTCAGCCCGAGCAGGAGGCGAGAGCGTAATAGAGCCTAGTGTGTATAATCAATATACGCACGTATATCGTACGACGTTTTTTTTGTGATGCTTTATGTGTAAGTATTTAAAACCGATGATATCAGATCCACTTTACGAGCAAGTGTGTTGAAAAAATTGTTATATTCAAATTACACAATACATTTCTTTTACATTGTAATAAGTGACGTCAACAAATTAAGACCAGTCATTCAAATAATCGTTAACTGTATAATACCTTTACTCATAAAAGTCTTTTTTATATATTCTTTATTGTACATACATTTTCTAATACAGACATAGTATACAACAAAAATGTACAAGGGCGAGCTTATCTCTTAAAGAGATCTCTTCCAGCCAACCCTAGCGGAAGTGCAAAATTAAGTAGATGCGAGACGAGGTGTACATTTATAAATTTACCATACTACTATTATAAGTAACATACATACACACACACACAGATATATACCGGGTGTATGTGACGGTGTCCCTTTTCTTTTAACAGTGAGTTCAGACCAATGTTAATATTTGTTTACCGGTGTTTATTTTTTCCGGAAAAACCATTAAAGCGAATAAAAGGAGTTTTCATTTTTTATTTATTCATGTTACGCAAAGTATGGCGCGCCGGCATCATGTTACGCTCACACACCGGTGCGTTGACGTTCGATGACCCAAAAAGCTGATTCCGCGCGCAGAATGATGGAAATGTTATACAATTTACATTGCGGAGTTAATTTTTTGTGTATTTATTATGGTTATATTACACCACAAAATTTTTGAAAAAATTTTAAAAATTCGGAAAATTTATGAACTTTCCAGGAGAAAACTTCAGTGATTTTCAAATTAGGATCATGATCTGAACTCACTGTTAAAAGAAAAGGGACACCGTCACTTACACCCGGTATATCACTATGACAAATTCGAGAGCAGATGAGCTTTTAGCTATTTCTTAAATCACAAAATTATGCAAGTGTTTTTACGTATATCAACCGGCAGAGCATTCCACAGTTGGGCAACACGCACTGTAAAGGACTTGTGGAAGAACTTTGATTGATATTTAGGAATATTAAGTGGTTTTGGTATAACACAGGAACGCTTCGGGGATCGGGAGGGAGAAGGTGAAATCGGGACCGCAAATAATGAGGGATCTCAGGATAGTTAAGGATTTTGAATGTGAGGTTAGGGATGTGCATATCATTGCACATGCGACTGAAACTTATTAAAGGCAAACCAGCAACACCTTGTGGAAATGTGTTGTAAAAAGTTATACATTTCGCCATATGAGCCTGTGTGTACTGTCTGCTAAATTCAATATATTAATTTCTTTAATCGTTTGATTAACTCACGAAAATGACATGCCGTAATAATGTTTTTGGTTTTTGTTTAAAATTGATAAATTGGTAGAGACGAAAACATAGATTAGATGCGTTTTGCGCTAATTGTGTTTAGTGAGTGGCACGCAATTCGCCTTTTATACCATTAATTGTTATTTATTATTTAATTGTGCTGAATATTTTTTGTGATTTTACATTTTCTTCAAAAATACTAAATAAACGGATAAATTAATAAATCAATACAAAGAATCTCTCACTTCAGGCGGGATTCGAAGCAATCTGATTATATACATATTTAGAAATAACAAACATTTCGTGAAATTAAAATCTAGTTATAAAATGTCATAAACTCCTCTGAAACGGCTTGACCGATTTTTATGAAATTTTTCATGTATATTTGGTATGTCTGGGAATAGGTCGTAAGTACGATTGTAGGTTCTGCGATAGATGGTTGCGGCCCATTGCCATTTCAGCGTGCTAATTCTCAAAGCTGTGTCGGCAACGTGTCTTGTCTCTTGACTGATGAAAAAATTGACATCAACTCATTTGCAAACAATTCGGAACATCGATTAATTTAATTACAACATGAAAACTCACTATTCTTATATATAAAAATGAATCGCAAAATGTGTTGGTAAGCGCAAATCTCAGAAACTACTGGTTCGAATTGAGAAACTCTTTTACCATTGGAATGCTACATTGTCCCTGATGGTTGTAGGCTATATTATAATTTTTACCGCGGGAAAATATTTCTTTCCTATGGGAAAACTCGATAACTACTGGCCCGATTTTAAAAATTATTTCACCATTAGAAAGCTACATCCTTCGTGAGTAACATAGGCTTTATTTCCCACGGGAAAAATATGACGGGAATACCACGGGAAAAATATGACGGGAAATCTATCGTAAGGCGAAACGAAGTTCGCGGTCACAACTAGTAAGAAATATTAATTTCTAGAAATATTATTTGGCAAAACGTTTAAACGCCCCCACTTCTATCGCGTAAAGTGAAGCATTATTTTATCGATAGATTCTCAAATTCCTTTCCTCCCTTTATTTGGTGGTGGTACTGAAATGAGTCAGACTGCAGCGTCTAGTACAGTCATGGGCAAAATTTATTGGAAAAAAATGATATTGTCAAACTAACATCTTCGATGGCGTTAGTAAATATTGTACTTACGTAATATTCTTCACTTGTGTTGTTAATAAATGACTGAATTCAAATGAATATTAAAAATTACGCTTTTAAAATAACTAAAATTTAAAATGTCATTTTTAATTCAAAACTAGCTTGATACGGGTACTTGGAAGAATATGAGACCATTTTTTTATACAATGAAGTTGATAAAAAGGAGACGATAATGAAGTTGTCAAACCATAGATACATACAGATGGTATGTAGCTACAATGACTTATTAGTACACGTGAGTCCTGTTAGATTTGCAATAGGATAAAAAAAATGTATAAACAGCTTCACGTCAGACATTACATATTGACCTTGAAACCGCTCTTATTTCGCTCGTAATAGCGATGGCTTTCGTAATGCAAATGTAAAACTTGACGTACCTATTGCTCCCTGTACATTATATCTTTACAATAACTTTAAGATACTAGTGCGACTTTGTCAAAAACCCTATTGTCGAAACACAAAATGTTATCAGCATCATTATCACGGCGACAAACTAAGGTAAGGCGGTGATATCAATCGAAAAGCTCACCAACAAAGCATTTCGAGTAACATTAAGTGGCCCTAAAAACTAAATATCTAAAAGCGACGTTGATTGCAAGTATAAATGAAGCGGAGAGAGTCACGCTGAGCCATTGTTCTGCCCTGTAATCACGTAATGGTCAACATTAACAAGGCACTTACATTAAATAGGGCTTCGGCCCTGAAAATGTAAGCTCGGTGCGATTTTAGTCAGAAAAAGACTCGTAAAATGAGGATGGATAATGAAGTAAGTGAGTGATTGTTTGAATTAGAACTTAAATGTGCTTTTGATTTGATTTATACATTCTAATTTAATTAAAGTTTAAATTAATTTCATGTTTTTTTAGCACCAGACGGTCCACATCTTCTATTATATAAAAACTAGCTTCTGCCCGCGACTTCGTCTGCGTGGACTTCAATTTTGAACAATTTTCAATTTTCCCTAGAGAACCACTTAAGCAATCGGGATAAAAGGTAGCCTATGTTCTTTTCCATATCAAAGGCTACATGCATGCCAAATTCCATCCAAATTCCTTTAGCCGTTTTTGCGTGGTTGAGTAATAAACATCCACACTTTCACATTTATAATATTAGTAGGATTTCGTGTCACAGTGTTTGTTATCAAACTCCTCCGAAACGGCTTGACCATTTTTTATTATTTTTCTGTGTAATTTCGGGAGGTCTAAATAGGTCGTAGGCCCTAGGTTATAATAGTGGCCATCTTCAGATACTTTTTATATGTTTTATTTTGATTTGACATCAAAAAATATTTATAACCCAAAATTTTCACCCTTCTACCACCAACCCCCATTTTAATTTGCGATGTTAGTAGTGGCGAAACTTAATTCGCGGACACAGCTACTAAGCATGTAATAAGACAATTGGGGTCACTTTGACACCTTACCATACGCGCCCATATGGGCAGGGAGAACACCGGGGGTTTAAGTGGGTGTGGGGCACTCCCGGTAACTCTACCGGGAGTGCCCCACACACACTAGCCGTCTAGCCTACGGCGGGTACGGTGCGGTTACGCATTTCCCCCAGAAAAAAAGAGGGGTCGCTTTGACCGTGATCACTTTTGCCCTATAACGGTATCATATACCGCGACTGACCTTTGATTAGGGGGACATTACTATTGTAGCATTTCAATCAAATTGACGTTGGTTAAGTCCACAGGCCTTGATAGTAAAAATTGGAACTTAGCACTTGTGTTTGTGCCTGTACAAAACTCGTATTCCGTACGAAGTTTCATTCGGGTCGCTTTAAATGTAATCTTTCGTATGATATCGCAATATCTGGCCGTGATAGCGTCGAGGCCAAATATTGGCAAGTGCCGGACCGCCCCATGCACTGGCCAGGTGCCTTAATTTAGGTAGAGTCGTGTAGATATAAAAATGAAAAGAAGTGTCATTGCACAGAAACAAGGTATAATATTTTCTATATAACATCGAGTGCGTCACAAACACTCGATGTTATAATATAGAAAAGTTTGTTATTTATCTTATAAAAATTATCTTTGACCGACTTCACAAAAAAGAGGAGGTTATCAATTCCACTGTCTATTCTTTTTATTATTTTTTTTTGCTACCTCGTACGTAACTCTGTTATTAATTCTTTTTTTGCTTGAGAGGGTGGCTTACTGACGATTCGGACAAAGTATCCGAATCGACACAATTTCATTTCAATATTTTTTTGACTGACGATTCGGACACCAGTCAGATAAAAAACTTTCAACAAAAAAGGTATTTTTTTGTCGAAATCCTACCTCCGCTCAGTCTTTACTTGTAAAAAAACAGTTTTTAACGAAAGCAGCCGTTTTTAATAAATAATCTTACAAACCCACATATTACAAAGATACGCTCCTCGACAGTCGAGTTATAAGGATTTGCTCAAGTGCAGTACTCAGCGAAAAAGCGCTAATGGATAAAATGCATACAAAAAATTATTTTTTCCGATGGGAACACAGGAAAATCGAGGGAAACCCTTAATTTTCATAGGCACTTTAAATGTGTTTCATATGTTTTTTCTGAAGTTATTCAGGTATTTGCTTCTTGTAGTCATGAGCCGAGCTGATTATGGAATGATTCTTGAATGTTTAGAATGAGATGTTAGATTTTTTAAAGTACAATAGGCACATATTGACTCTTAGTTGTATTATTTCAAGTAAGTTCGGTGAGCTGGTATATTAAATTCAATATAAAGATCAAAATTTAAAAATAACAATAATAAAAACCGACTTCAAAAACAAAAAAGAGAAAAATAATTAAAGAATACAAACAACATACAATAGGCACATATTGACTCTTAGTTGTATTATTTCAAGTAAGTTCGGTGAGCTGGTATATTAAATTCAATAAAAAGATCAAAAGTTAAAAATAACAATAATAAAAACCGACTTCAAAAACAAAAAAGAGAAAAATAATTAAAGAATACAAACAACATTACATTTTTAATTTGAAGTCGGTGCCAAATTTTAACTCATGATTATCTATCATCCGCACCGAGTTCAATAACAAAAAAAATGCTGTTTATTGCGATAATGCTACAATTCTGAAGACTATTATAGGACGTCGCAGCGCCAAGTATATAAAAATATATATTCATGGCATGTCTATAAATTTTGAGGACAGCGTAAGCTATCAAAACACAATTTATCGATATATCGATACAGTGCTCCCGTGCACCTGTCGCCGGCACCGCCGGCCTTACCGCATGAGATATTTCTGCCGATAAAATTTTTAACGGGCCCCAGATAGTTCTATTGATTTTAATACCTCCATAATTGAGTTAACTGGCAGCGCGCGATCGGAAAGTATCTTCAACAGAATTTCAATGGTGGTAGGTAAGTGATTTTATATAGTGACTATAGCTGTGCTCGCGACCTAAATTTTGCTTTAAAAAACCTCGACATTGTAGTTTCATTATTTCTTGGATGAGGATTTCTTAACCTCTTGAGGGAATTTTGAAAAATTCTTCCTTAGTAGGTGAGTTTCATGCTTGTAGCTTTGATAGTTTGAGGTCTACGTTGATACCTCAGTCAGTGAGTCACCAAAGCTTTTATAAATACAGATCGATAGTCAATCGATCGATAGTTGATTACGAATCTAAATGCGAATAGCATTTAACAAAATTATAAGCAAAAGAAGCATTTGAATTCCACTTTCATTTACTATCAAGTAATATGGAATCATTTGCTTGGCTCACTGTACACTATGTATGTATGTATGTTTTATTAGTGAAATAAACTTAGCTGTTAAATCATTTAAAATATCAATTAAATTTTTGAATATCAATAATTAGTCAGTTTGCTCCCAAACGAGGGTAAACTGGACAATTATTCATGCTAATTAATCATTACCATTATTATTAAAATTATATTTCGTTTAAACATCACTAATGATTAAATTGTATTAAATGCAAGTACCAATGTGAAGAATAAAATTAAGGTCCTTCGATAAATTGCTACAAAAATAATGTGGAGAACTAAAAAAGACCACAAAGTTATGGGTTGTCTCCTTGATTGAGTGAGATGTCTGGTCACGACAGCCGAGTCGTGGTTGTGAAATATGCTCATCCAAGGAATTATGCTTAATGTCGCAATAAGACGTGATCCTCGAGCTGAATTATTCGCCGCTTACTCGCATCCTACCGATTTTGTTGCTTATATCCCAAAAAATAATATTATATTAAAGGTCCAAACAAACTGGGCTTATGTGATGCCACACCACGTTATGTGATTGGTCCCGTTATCGACGTCACGTAAGCTACGTCACGTAAGTTCTAAATAATGATTTTTCATACACTTTCTATTAAGACCGCTGTCTTCTGATGGACGTAACATCACATACTATCTCTGAACTCTCTCTCTCCCTCTCTCTCTCTCGTAACTCTGTTTGTTGCGCTTTCTTGCCTAAATCACTGAACCAATAGGCTAGATGACTAAAAATTTTTTTTTGCTTTAATAGAAGCTAATTCTTATAATAAACAGAAAGAAAAAAACAGTTTTCGAATAACTATAAAAACAACCAAGATATAAGGTATTAAAGATTTTTCTCCATCTCTTTCTAGCAAAACGGCAATTTACAAGGAGTTTATATGGCCGTACTCAACAATGACGTCACGGTTGATGTCGGATCTCTCTGTCTAATCGCCATCAAATTAACAACTTAAAATGCTTGTATCTAATGTATTTCTAAGCCGATTTTAATTCTAATTTCACAGGACTGCATCTTTTTCCACGGTATTTCAGTATTTAATGACAAGACGTAAAAATTTGAATTCAGTCATCATCCCAATTTTAATATTATCTTCTTCTTCTTATATATAATGGTAAATCGCTGTTCATTAGTCTCGCTCAAACTCAAAAACGGCTTGACCGATTTCATTATTTATTTTTATCTTCCGTTCGCCTTAATACAGGGGTGATTTAAAAAGAAAAATAAAAGGTATGTTAAAGGAAAGCTAAAAAATAATATCCTTACTAATATTATAAACGCGAAAGTTTGTGAATATGTATGTATACATATATGGATGTTTGTTACGCAGGAAACCGCTGGATGCGCAGACGACCGATCGGTATGGTGACCCTTGGGGGAGGCCTATGTCCAACAGTGAGCGTCTCTTGGCGGAAATGATGATGATGATGAGGAACTTTGGGGCCTAGACAAAGTGACGAATTGAAAACGATAACAAAGTTCCATAAGAACAAAACTATACGGGATTGACATATCGATCAAGAACATCGAATATAAATTGGTAGACAATATATTGATTCGCAACGAATCGATGAAGAAGTGAACTGTTTTTTCGTTACTTTCTATATAACTAATTTTTCATTACAAATGAAATGAAATTGCAATTCTAAAAACATACGGTGGCCGTTATTTTGTTTTCAATAGAGAAACAATATTTTGTTTTCTTATCTACTCTGAAAGAATAATTTGATACAGCGATCGCTTCAATCCCGTCACGTTGGCTAGGAATTAGTTTTCGTTATCTCAGAGACCATGACGGATTTAGATATCGTTTCGCTAAATAACGATTGTCTCGTATACTTTGCTTTTTTTCAGATTTTCATTGAGTTACAAGGAACATGTGATGTAGCCAAACTCGCGATAACTGAACTCCAGACTGATAAAGTTGCGAGCAACAGCTAGTATCCAATAAATACATAAAAATATGTACACAAATAATAGTGAGAAAACGATTCAATAGGAGGACAGATTAGGAAACTGAACCACAGTAATTACTCCCGACTTCATTAGCCTTGCACACACAACTCCGCTCACTGACGCTATCAACCAATTCCGAGCTAAACATTCACATGTAAGTCCATGTTTGTATCAAACGTCTGTAGAACTTCCAAATTAACTGGTAGCTGGAGACAGGCGATTGCACTGGGGCTGCTTCTTGGGGCTCAGCAAGTATGGAGACGGATACTCCTAAAGTAATTTCCATAAACTTCATTTATCAAGTCACTTACTATGTTTAATTTAACTAGTATTTTCATAACTCAAAATAAATGAACGCTGTACAGATATTAAGCTATGTTTCACTGAGATTTTATATATCACTTATATGCCATTAGCCAGAAAAAGCATATCACAAAATAGCCCAATGCTGCATATGAAAATACAATATTGTCTGTAAATACGTTGACATATTCCACAAAATATCAGATCCTGAAAAATATTAGGTTATTGGAAAGCGTTGGTGTGCTTGTCTGTAATGACATTTAAATTACTGTAAATTACATAACTAACTTAATATATTACAATTTAAAAATATGCTTGGTTCATAATTTCACATCATCGCGCAGTCGCTCTTCTTTTTTAATTTTTAAAAAAAATAATCATCTCAGTATTTGCATCCATATAGTCGATGCCAATTGATGATCTCGTGTAGTCTTAAAATGTAAAATTAAACGTATGTAGTAAGTTTAAATATTTTTGTATTCTTTTCATTTTCTTTTAGTATCACACAACACTTTGTACTCTCCCACATTTCGTCTATATACTCCCTTATAATATCCCTACGAAGACATTTCTGTGTAGCAATAAGGCCGCATATTGCTATCATATATTTGATATTCGTTGTGTCATGTAATTTTGTATCTTTGTACAATAAAGTATCATGTATGTAGATACTATATACTAACACTTTATTCTACAAACACACTATGTATGTGTAATGTGTAGCTTTATCTGTCTTTCTGTCTGCCTATATACGCTTATCTGACTCTTTCTAGCGTACAGCGTATTTACGCTTAAATTAGCATCAACTATCAACCTCCGCACATCTGAACCCTGAACGGATCTCATCAGCCGCTCACACTATTTACACAGCACATACAAGACCTTAATTAGTTGGGGAAAGTGCTCAGCACGACACCTTCGCGAATACGGAATGCTTTCTAAAAACTGCACGTCTCCCCATCAAAAAGCGTTGAGCGATATTTGATGTCATAATTATTAAGCGCTCCAACAATTGCGCGATGATTTTATCGGAAGAAAGTTTTCTGTGCGGGTTACTGTTGTCCATCATACAGATACATACACAACGACGTAATTAAAATAATTTACGAAATTAACGAATGATTGATTACTGCACAGCATTAAAGTTAGTTAATGTTTATAATAAGCGGTTTTTTTGGTGATAGGTAATACTTACTCGTGAAAAACATACTAACCGAATTGGGAACCTCCTCCTTTTTGAAGTCGGTTAGAAATATAATACCATTGATTTACTACCAAACGTAGATAACGCATGAACGATCGAAAAGTAGGCTGGTGAAGAACTGCTCAATCGCGACTCGTGCAGTTCCTTTCCATAGTGAGTGATTAGCTGTCTGCACGTAAACATGCCGAAGTGCGCATTTAAAAGTTGTGGTAACAATAGCCAGAAACGGCAGAAAAAAGACGGGATTTCATATTTTGCGTGAGTAAACTCATGACACATCTTATCATGTATTCAAATATTCGATTTATACGTAAAAACCAATCAAAAACAATTATTTTAATCATAAATATGTCGCTTCGCGTCAGTGTCAGTACATCAAAGCGTCTCGCTCGCACGAGCTTCGTATCACGATGTGTTATCTCATTCATGCGTTGGAGCGACAACGCGATAAGCAATTTCATGCATTATGTTTCAGAGCATAAAGTTGATATTTGCTTGTAGCAATTACTAAAACGTCGCTTGATCTGTGGCTAGGTATGAAATGATGTAACTTCCCACGGTTGTACTTAAAATAGTTGCCGTAATAATGCAGAATAAGGTTGAATTCGATTCGTAATTTTCATTCGGGCATGCATATTCAAGTATATATCAGCGAGTACAAATGTATAGTCGATTAGGTGACAGATTTCAAGCGCGTTTTTGTATGAAGCGCTCTATCTACGTTTGGTAGTAAATCAATGTATAATACGTTCACACAGCAATACGGCAGACTTTACATGTTGACTATTCATCATTATCATAACAAACAGCTTATATATGTTCCCACCGAGGGGTTCGAGCCTACCCTAAGTGAGGGTGTTAGGTCTAAGTAAACCACGCTGGCCCAGTGGGGATTGGTCGACTTCACATACACATTTGAATTTCTTCGCAGATGTATGCAGGTTGCCTCACGATGTTTTTCTTCATCGTAGGAGCGTCAGATAATAATGTACATATGAAATTCGAAAAACAAAAAACACACACACAGAAACGTGATATTAAAGAAATGGTTTATACCAGTGCTTTATAACGTAGGTACCATACATACCTACTTATTTCAGAGAAAAAATGCACAAAATTCGTGATTTTAGACATAGAAGTGAAACTTTTATACTCATTATGAGACTTCGTTTCGTATATCAAATTTAAATTAAGTTTTTTTTTAAATCTTTATAAATTTACAATGAGGGGATAGGGTAGGATAGGGACACATAAAGATGCCTAAAAATTATGAAATTCAAGAATTCTAGCTTCGTATAATAAACACCCTTCTAAAGGTAAAACACAATTATGAACAAAAAAATGAAAAAAGAAATTAAGTCTATTGAACACAATTTATTCCATATAAAGCTGGCATTCTTGCTTTCCGAGTCTATCAGGTATCTTATGTGATGTGACATTGCCCTCGAGTGTATTTTAAATTTAGAGGAAACGAAATTCACGTTATTTTTCAGTGAAACAAACGACGAATGTAGAAAACTGTTGCCATTAGCGTAATTGCTTTAGAACGTAACGTACACACGGCGACACGCTTTTACGTACACGTTGCTCCCGAGACCCAACTTATGTAGCTCGTAATATAATAGCGTCGTTTTTGCATGGCAAGTGTAATGCTTGGCATGTTGTCGACGGTACAACGCCGCGTCCTCGCGCTGTCACGTGCTTACAGCGATGTAACAAATTGGTATGGAAAGGGACGGCGTTCAATCAGCGACATTATCCTTAGTACGAACGCCATGAGGGTGGTTTTCCTTTAAAACCAGGAATATCTGGGAGCTGCGCACGTGTCTAGTGAACTGGAGAATAACGGGGAAAATACGATTGGAAACGCTGCGGAAAGCCTGGGCAAAAGTAGGTATGAGTACAATTGTGGATTTAGATTTCCTATTAGCTGACGCCATATTGAGTGCCATTTATTTTCTAAAGGCGATGGACACACCAAAATTGATGGACCATTGGATGGGCATAACCAAATTCTATAAATATTTTTCATGGAAGCTATTCTAGAAACCTTTGACCATAAATCAATGCAGACCTCAGTTTTTTTTTCTAATATATTTAAAAAGGATAAAAGATCTGGCAACGCCATTTTCTGATAACACCAAGCGCCATTTTTAAAAAGGATAAAAGATTTGACAGTCAACCACATTTTTTCCATTTATATTTGAACCACAGACGAGTTTACAATATTGTTCTAAATGTTAGACCTAAATTATAACACAATTATTTATTGAAAACCAAACGAAGATTATCACAATTTATGTGTATGTTAATTTGTGCTAAATAGTGTCAATTCCGCCAGCAATATATAAAATTAAGAAGTAGGTAGTAGCAATAACACGAATAATTTAAGATTCATATTGTGAATGGAGTGCAAATGGTCCACAAATTAGGCATTGCTAAAGTGTCAATTGGGACCATTTTACGAATATTCATACAAATCTGTCAAATAGAACAATTGCTTAATGATGAATTGCACCCCATTCACAATATGAAGCATAATATGATTCGTATTATTATTCTGCGATGCGGCCTTTTTAGGTCCGCCGGTGGGCAATAGATGAGACTAGTATTGTCGAAAAGCCTGTAAAAAAGAAGAGAACTCAACAGTGTGTTACAGAATCAGATGAATTATGCAACAGCCGGTATCAGATGTCAATGCAATAGGTACTAGTTACAATTTCTTATCACCTGACCAATTAGACTGGCTGGAATCAGGAAGCATTATGCTACATTTAAATATCCATAATTGAAGTGAACGTGTCATAAGGCTGAATAGTGTGCTGGATACATTGGATACTATAAACATTGAATAGGCAAATGAGAACCTAATAACTGTAATTAAATTTAAAACGATAGGAACATTTTCAGCATTTGAAACATTAATTCATTTCAATGAGTTTCAAAAAAGTAAGGTATGCCTGTGTTCAGCAGTTAGCATAGTGGTTAAGACGATGATGATGATGTGTGCCTGTGTACCATATAACGGAGGTTATTCTCATTTTACTGAACCTTTTGAAATTATAATATAACATAAATTATGATACATATAAAAATATTTATCATACAATCTTTTATACTTAAGTCTAAGTAAATATTATTTTTAAATTTAGATTAAAATTGAAAAGTGGAAAAATATTAAACATGAAATACGGGGAAATGATCGTTCACCCTAGCCACCATCATAAAAACGTGAACATTTTGTAGTATTTTTGAAATTCTTCATCTTAGGGAAAACAAAATGCTTATATGATTAGGTTTTGATTAGGGTAGTTAATAATGACAATATTTTATGTCAAATTATGAGTATCACTCGTTTCAGTATAATATAACTACTATAATAGTTTATAGCTTACTAGCTGTGCCAGCGAACTACGTTTCGCCGTATATTTTTTACCCGTTTTTGCAACATTTGTCATTGATGCTCAGCTCCTATTAGTCGTAGCGTGATGTTATATAGCCTAAAGCCTTCCTCGATAAATGGACTATCCAACACAAAAATAATTTTTCAATTTGAATCAGTAGTTCCTGAGATTAGCGCGTTCAAGCAAACAAACAAACAAACAAACTCTTCAGCTTTATAATATTAGTATAGATGAGGACGATGGTGAAGAGGTGGATTAAAGGAGATTCCACATTTTACTATGTAAAGAAAGACACTGACATTTACACAAATATAACTGACACCTTTCATATTATGATGTGAGGTAAAAATAAAGTATATTATGACGCAATATCCATCTTTATTTTTATGGCACGCAGATTAAAACTAGTGTATGTATAACATTTAAAGCTTTGAGAATCAGAAATAATAATTAATCATTAGCTTTTATGTAATCCTCATTTAAAATTTAATGTCGATTACAGGTCAATACGATACCGCACCAATTTCGCCTACTTAAAAAACATATTTTATATGTTATAAAATGTTATCAATTTGAAAAAAATATATATTCAACTCGTATATATTTAACTCCTTTAACTATTCGTGGATCAAAAGGAAGTGACTCACGCGTGCATTGTCCTTCTCGAAATGTCAAGGCGACGAAGATGCGCCTGAGCACTTGAATTTTGGAGTCGTGATCTAATATCTCACAAACAACTTAAAATATAATCGAAAATACTCGTACAATACAATATTTCACCTAGTTATTTCCGCTATTGCACGGGAACATACCGGAAACGGAAGTATCGCTTGCAACACTGGCTGAAATTTCAATAATAAAATGTTTTTAAAATGCCATAACAAGGGTGTTGCCACGTGACTCATTTCTATATATTTTTCATACAACTCTATTGGCAAACAAGCATTCTGCCCACCTGATGGTGGTAACCTGTATAGTACATGTGGCTCTTGTGAGATTCTCAGCAAATCTGCAACCCCACAAGAACCACAATGTACGTTGCCAACTTGTGACCATGAGATGTAAAGTCACGGTACCCAGTAATTTCATTGCCATATCTTACCCTTCAAACCGGAACACAGCAATGCAAGCACTGCTGCTTCGCGGCAGAAATAGGTAATACGGAGGTACCCAAGCAGGCGACCCTGGTACAGAGTCTACTGCAAGAGCACATCAAGTGCTTATTAATTGACCACGTCAATACATATCAGTTAACAAGTCTGACAATAGATGGCAGTAGCTTACGTGCTGATAAACGGAACTGAATGTTTCTATTTTGTTTTTTTTTTTTGCCGTATTTCACTTTAATACCTATTATAATATATTTTCGTTTTTTTAAATATATACAACTGCATTTTATTTCGTTTTTATTAATCGAAACATTACTCTGCCCACATTAGCATGTTTTAACTTGACGTGCTCCGGTTTTGATAATAAAAATGTAGAATTTAGTGTTGCCGCCTGTGGGGAATCTATGAAAATAAAATAGGTAACCGAAACAGTTCCCGTAGGCAGGTTCGCATTTTAGTATAGAATTGGGAATCTGTACTTATATAAAGTAATCTGTGCTGGGGAACGCTGTCGCCAATTTCCAATACCTACAAAAAAAACTAATACAGTATTCTACTCGGTTACATTGTATATGACTTTTAGTATATTTTTGTACTGCTGAAAAACATTTAATCCTTGTTGTTACATAAAATCACGCGGAAAGAAAGAAATATTAATTTGAAGTGACGTTGGTTTGACTCCAGAGAATAAAATACGGAGATTCGTCACTCACAGTTTATTCCTTCTGATCACACATACACGTTGAACAGATAGACAAATACAGAAGGAGAACGTTAGCACAGTAATAACACAGAAGACTATACAATACGATATACGCAGAAACAATAGGTAATCAGAGGCGCATACGACATGCATTCGGTATGGAGCAATCGAAACGACTGCTCGGCCGGGCGCTTGCGACTGAGAGGTGGACAAGGCCCGCTCGCTGACTCACGGCCAGCGGCCGGCGTATGCGCACAAATATCTATATAAGAAACGGATACGTTTGTCCGTACATTTTACATACAAATTTTTATTATATTTTTGCGTTTACATTTTATTTCTTTATATATCAATATATATGTATGTAGTATAAAATATACTGTAGTAGTAGTATAATGTAGTATATTATGTTTTATCTAAGAATATATAATTTTAGATGTTATTAATATTTTATCAATTATAATAATTTGTTTAGATATAATAATTATAAATTAATATTTTATAATATTTATGTAGTCACACTACATCACCCCCTTCCAGAGACCGTCCTACGGGCGATAATAATCTGGAAATTTTACCCTACGACCTGACCGCGTGATTTTAATTGGAATGTCTTCTGATACACGTAAGTCATCGCGTACTGTAGGTGAAGGTGAATGAGTGTGAGTGTGTAAATGTGAAGGGAGAGTTGTGCTTGTTATGGTGTCTGGATCACGCAGTATATATGCAGGTTTTAATCTGTCTATTGACACTGTGACTGGCTTACCATTAATTGCGAGTTTAAACACCTTGTCTCCCCGCTTTATGACCTCATGTGGTCCGGTGTAGGCTGGTTTGAAACAGCCGGCTCCTGCGTCATCGCGAAGGAAGACATGAGAAGCCGTTGCCAAATCTTTAAATATAAATGGAGACCTTTGTGATCCATGACGCGAAGCTGGGGATGGTTGCAAGTTTTTGGTAAACATGCGAAGGCGCGCTACATAACTTGTAACGTCAGCTGTATTTTCCTCGTCTGGTTGGAAAAATTCTCCTGGCAGACGCAATGGTTCACCATACACCAATTCGGCTGAGGATGAATTTAAATCCTCTTTGAAGGTACTACGTATCCCTAGCAACACCAATGGGAGAGATTCGACCCAACTGCTGTCAGCGTGGCAGGTTATGGCAGCCTTAAGTTGCCTGTGTAACCTTTCTACTAATCCATTGCATGATGGATGATACGCAGTGGTTCGTCTGTGCTGAAATCCAGCAATTTCTGAGAGACATCTAAACAGTGTCGACTCAAATTGTCTCCCACGGTCAGTGACAATTTTTGTAGGACAGCCAAAGCGGGAGATCCATCCACTGAGCAGTGCCTTTGCGACCGTCTCCGCTGTAATATCTTGTAATGGTATTGCCTCAGGCCATCGTGTAAAACGGTCAATGGCTGTGAGACAATACCTAAACCCTTGTGAAATGGGCAACGGGCCAACCAGATCTATATGTATATGTCTGAACCTGGCAGATGGTAGTACATAAATGCCAACGGGAGATGATACATGACGGGTAACTTTAGATCTTTGGCAGGCCAAACAGGAACGAACCCATTGCTTACAGTCACGCTGGACACCAGGCCATACGAAGCGATCGCTAACCAGCTTGGCAGTAGCCCTAGTGCCTGGGTGGCTCAACGAGTGCAGGCTCTCAAACACTTGACGGCGCAAATCCTTCGTGACATAGGGACGCTTGTTGCCACCTCTTACATCGCAATACAACTCGAGGTCAGTACCAGGCAGCTTAACCAATTCCAGACATAAGGCTGTGTTGTCGGCATGTAAAAGTTGTTTGAGTTCACTGTCAGATTTTTGACTCGATGCCAACTTATCGAAATCGATCGGCTGTACGATTTCTTCGACGCGTGACAGCGTATCAGCCACCACATTGCTTTTGCCTGAAATATGTCTTATATCAGTAGAAAACTGTGAAATTAAATCTAAATGGCGGAATTGCCTAGGTGAGCAGTTTTCTTTCCTCGAGTGGAATGCGAACGTAAGAGGTTTGTGGTCCGTGTATATCACAAAGTCACGTGCTTCGATCATGTGCCTAAAGTGCTTGATTGCCTCGTATATTGCCAAAAGCTCCCTGTCATAAGGGGAATATTTGGTCTGCGATGGCGATAATTTACGGGAGAAGAATGCCAGTGGTTCCCATGCATTATCCCTAAGCTGTTGTAAGACAGCTCCTATTGCAGTGTCCGATGCGTCCGTGACTAAGGCCAACTGTGCCCTACAATCCGGATGCACCAGCATAGCAGCACGACATAGATCCCCCTTGCACTCCTCAAACGCAACCGATTCTGTGGGCGTTAAATTGACTGGGTGAGAGCCCTTTACTGACCCGACCAAAAGAGCGTTTAGTGGTGCCTGATGTTGAGCAGCTTGTGGAATGAACCTGCGGTAAAAATTCAACATACCCAGGAATCTGCGTAACTCTCGAACTGTTTTGGGGGTAGGGAAATTTTTAATGGCTGTTACCTTCTCTAGTGGTGGTCTAACGCCTTCAGCAGTGACATGGTAGCCCAGAAACGTTACTTCTGAAGCTCCGAAGGTGCATTTGGCTGTGTTGATTACCATGCCATATTCTTTCAGCCGATTAAATACCTGCCGCAGATGGTCTTCGTGGGTCTTCTGGTCTTTTGAATAGACCAAGATATCGTCGATGTACGAATAGGCAAAATCCAGACCCCTGAGCACTTCATCGACAAACCGCTGGAACGTCTGACCGGCATTACGAAGTCCAAACGTCATGTATGGAAATTCGTAAAGTCCAAACGGCGTTGTGATGGCGGTTTTCGGTATATCGCTCGGATTTATAGGGACCTGGTTATACGCCTTCACTAAATCGATGGTGGAGAAGACCGTACAACCACAAAGATTGTAGTCGAAGTCCTGGATGTGCCGTATGGAATACCTGTCAGGAATTGTTCTGGCGTTCAGCATCCGGTAGTCACCGCAGGGCCGCCAGCCGTTATCCTTTTTCGGCGCCAAATGCAATGGAGAAGACCAAGCAGACTCCGACGGCCGACAGGTTCCAATCTGTAACATGGCCTCAAACTCGGCCTTAGCAATTTTAAGCCTATCAGGCGCCAATCTACGAGGTGAGCAAGCTACTGGTGGTCCAGGTGTTGTGCGAATGTGATGTACTGTGTTATGTTTCAGTGTACTATGCAACCCAGAAGGGCGAGTGATGTCGGGGTATTCACTTAGTATGCGATGATAAGCTGTATGGCCAGACATTACCTTCACTGAAAAAATATCATTATTTTTCGCAAGCGAAGCAGGGGTACAAAGCGTTGTATTAGCATCTATTAAGCGTTTATTGCGCACATCTACGATTAAATTATAGTAAGATAAAAAATCAACACCTATTATCGCCCGCGTTACATCTGCAACAATAAATCGCCAAGCATAGTCACGGCGTAAGCCTATATTCAAAACAAAATGAGCGTACCCATATGTATTTATCGTTGAGCCGTTAGCGGCACACAATTCATAATTTGTTTTGTGACGATGCTCGCCGACTAATTTTTTAGGAAAAACACAAATATCACTACCCGTATCAACTAAGAATTGAATTTTTGCACGATTGTCAGTTACGAATAAGCGACCGGTATTTGGACAGGCGTCGGTCGCCATCACGATCTGCCCTACACTTTTCCCGAAAAATCGCACGGCTTTACACACTTAGTTGCTTTTGCACCAAACTTAGCATGGTACCAACACGTAGGGAATTTTTTGTAGTTGGACTGGGATCGGTTGGAACGTGAACTGTCACGGGAACGGCCGTTGGAGAATGATCTTCTTCGCGATCGGGACATTCTTTCTACCCTCTTGTTCAGAGATTGAACTGCCCGTGTGAGCTCCGCAATCTGGTTAGCCATGTCGGTGGAACTACTAGGGATGGCTGACGCTGCTGCTACTTGCGGGCTTGGTGGGACGACATCGTGAATCTTGTCCGCTAGCTCTGCTACTTCCTCCAAAGATGCCTTGGACTGAGTCGCAATAATGGACTGCGTACTGCTGGGCAATCGACTGGTCCAAATGGTTTTCAAAAATTCCTCGGGAATGTCTGGGCCTGCGAGGTGCTGGAGGTGACGAAGGAATTGCGAAGGTTTTCTGTCGCCAAGTTCCTCATGGATAAGCAGCTGCTTTACCTTTTTCTCCCTTGACGCAGACAATCGTTTGACGAGTTCGGTCTTCAATCGCTCGTACCTATTGGGGGCTGCTGGTGCCGATATTATGTCTTCCACTTCCGACGCATATATGGGATCTAGCTGACTGATAGCGTAGTGGAATTTCGTGGCATCTGTAGTAATATTCGCCAGAAAAAATTGGCTCTCCAGCTGTGCAAACCATAGCGCCGGTTTTTCTGGGTAAAACGGGGGTACCCGTACACCAACCCGATGGACGTCGCTTGGTGGATTCAAATCTGCACTACCGGTCGTTGTCTTTGCTGGTTCGCTCATCTTCACGTGTGTTCTTGGGGGTCACCAATGAAGTGACGTTGGTTTGACTCCAGAGAATAAAATACGGAGATTCGTCACTCACAGTTTATTCCTTCTGATCACACATACACGTTGAACAGATAGACAAATACAGAAGGAGAACGTTAGCACAGTAATAACACAGAAGACTATACAATACGATATACGCAGAAACAATAGGTAATCAGAGGCGCATACGACATGCATTCGGTATGGAGCAATCGAAACGACTGCTCGGCCGGGCGCTTGCGACTGAGAGGTGGACAAGGCCCGCTCGCTGACTCACGGCCAGCGGCCGGCGTATGCGCACAAATATCTATATAAGAAACGGATACGTTTGTCCGTACATTTTACATACAAATTTTTATTATATTTTTGCGTTTACATTTTATTTCTTTATATATCAATATATATATGTATGTAGTATAAAATATACTGTAGTAGTAGTATAATGTAGTATATTATGTTTTATCTAAGAATATATAATTTTAGATGTTATTAATATTTTATCAATTATAATAATTTGTTTAGATATAATAATTATAAATTAATATTTTATAATATTTATGTAGTCACACTACAATTTGTTTGATAACGTGTTACATTGTGTGGTCTTATACATCTAGACTAGAAGAATCAATATTATCTTACATTGATTTACACTAGAAATTTTATTTAAATACTACACATTTCCTTTTTGTGTCAAATATGTTTGTTGTTCTGTTTACGAATTTATAAAACCTATTTATGTCAACAACAACAACAACACTAGTCACCGTATTAGTTGTGGTAGTTTCGTCAAACAGAGGGATAATTATTTTTAATATTATAATTCTCAAATACAGAATAAGTGTCACCACATTTAGTTAATTACAATATATCATTCAGGAATTTATTTACATTATTATTTTCACATTAGTTGATCGACATTTTTTTAAAACCTTACTTGAATAAATGAACCTTTCTTAAATTTCTATTGGCAACTTGTTAAAAAGTCTAGGAGCCATACAAAGAATACGCAGATGCTTTTGTTGCTATTAGAAATTATAATCAAAATAATCTAATAATGACAGATATAAAAAATGTGTATTTTAATGTTCATATGCATAGTTGACTTGAACTTACGCTCTTGACCTCGACGCTTTGGAGGCTATGCGTACAAAATGGTTATTTTTGATTAATAATACACGAGCCTTTGGCAAGCTTACGATGAATTCTATAGTCCTCGGTTCTTCCTCATACCTTCTTCTTTTTATATTTATATTTTATATATTGCAATTTTTTCCTGTAAAAAAGGATACAGTATTGATATTCTATTTATTGTCTATTTTAGCGCAAAAAAGTGTTATTTTTTGTGTGCATTAATAATTTATAAATTAAAAAATCAGCCAAGTGAAAACCTAGCTAAGTACATAAATAAGTTCCTAACTTTTACATATTTACGGTTTTCAGATTTTTTACATAATATGTGTTTGTATAACATTAATTGCTTCTTACCAAATTTTATAATTCTTGGTCAACGGGAAGTACCCTATAGGTTTTGATTCTCTTGTGAAATCACAAAATTTGCGAAATTATGAGACATAAACGGTCATAATTATGACGACAGTTAGCGCAGAGTTCGAGTGATCGCCTACTGCGCAACGGGTCGTGAGTTCAATTCCCGTACGAGACAAATATTTTGTATGGCCTACAGAAATTTGTTCTAGTCAGGGCGTATGTGCATGTGATATTCTATGCTTGTAACTGCACCCACAACACAGGAGAAAATGCTAGTGTGAAGCGACGTTTTTTTTAAATATATCCTTTTTAAATGAATTGCCCTGTTGCATACTTGTAATGATTTTTTAATGACTGAAAAGGATCGTAGACCTGATTATATTTAATATAAGTTTTAGTTCAATATCTCTGCGCGTAAAACATATGTAACATTTCTCTTATTTATCAGATTTATCAGATCAAATACTCATAGTTACAACAACGACCACGGCGAACGTAGGTATGATAAAATAAACATTTAAGTGCTCTGTTGGGCTATGCAGAGTCGCAGCAGTGTCATAAAGCTCGCATCAATTTAACAATTCATGCGAATTGGTCGCGGATACTCGTATTGCTGGACCCAAACGGATGCTAGAAGCCACTAGAAGGTCGAACCAAATTCGATGACCATCCAAAAATTTCGCAAGTCCATAAATATCGCAGTTTACGAGATGTGAACGAACATACTCAAGGTCTATCTCCAAATGAATCTAAGCTTTCGCAGTGATCTAAGCTTTCGCAGAAACATATGATCGGTTATGTCGTAGGTACTCGTATATTTTTCGATTTCACAAGGGAATCTAAACCTATATCTATTATATACTTCCTATTGATCTAGAATCATGAAATTTGGTAAGTATTAATGTCTAACAGCACACGTAAATAAAAAATTAGTAAATCTTAAATATGCGCTTAGGAGCTCAATTATCTATACAAACCTAAAATATAAAATAAAAATATGTACCTAATTAAAAACAAAGCACATTATTTATTATAATTGTCATTATTTAGTTGAGTAGAGATTTAAGATGGACCAAATAACATACAATTTTAATGCTTGTATAAAAGTTTTATAAAGATATTTATGTTAGGAACCTATAAAGTTGTTCGGAGCCGGTGGTACGCGAGTCCAACTCACACTTGGTCGTATTTTTATCATTTTTATAGCAATCTTTCGTTTTAACAAACCTTAAGCTTATTTCACAAAGTGCCTTCACATGCAAATGTACACGAGGTGCTCGTCTTCTCGGCTCGCATGTAAATGAACCTCAAATTTCAAAACAAGTCTTCGGCGTACTGCAAACGCGGTAAACCCATTTAAATCCAGAGGAGCTACACTCAAAACCCTGCCACGGTGAGCTCACCTGAAGGCTTACGATGAACGCTTAAAATTATGGTACACCCGCGATTGAAGCGAGACGGAGCTATGCGTTGCTGAAGCGGCAACTCTTTCACACATTGTTTTCACCCTGCTTCAGCCACACGTGGTCAGGTTCTGGTGTTACCGGCTAAGTTTCAAAATAGAGCGAAATGCGCATACCTTAAGCGTTCTAACTGTTGCTAATCTCATTTGAATTTCGCCACCGAAGAGACTGGACTGGCAGATTGCCATCTGGGTGGAAACAAATACTTGTAGGTGTATACTGTCAAGTTTCAGTCCGCGTGTAAGCGTCATGCTCTTGCCTACTAAAACGTGGTCGTGATTCAGTGTTTATTAATACTTGATTACATAAAGGTTAAATAACAAAGCAACTGCAGTAATTCTTTCGATAAAGTGCCTGTTTCTGACGGACCAAGACAACGAGAATATCATTATCTTCGGGGAGACAAATCGAGCTGACTCTCTTCACTGACATAGTAACGACGAAAGGGCAATGATGATGAAATATGGCATTCAGCAGAGTGGTAGCTAGCAGAATAGCCTTTACTTATTACGAAATCGTTTATTCAGTATAATAGATGCAAATAGCCAAAGATGAAGAATATTTTCAGAGATAGCTTCATAAGGATAGGATAAAGAGTTAAGAGGTTCTTAAAAGTTTTAAATAATAAGTTTCCAAAACACTGCTTTACACGTTTCTTGGAAAACAAGAAAAATCTCCTAGAGATCAACTATATTACAAATAGTTATATTGTCACTGTATGTGTATGCATACTAAATAAAATAAATATAATGTTTTTGCTGCCACCTGAATTGGTTACATTGAAAAACCTCTGTTAGAGATAAATGTACTAAATATTAGTAGATTTTACTCTAACAGAGGTTCATCAAACATATTTTTTTACTGTTTTGTTATATTGTAACTTTATGTGCGTGCATGTACCTATAAATAAAATAAATATTAATTTTATGGCGGTTCTAACTTGCAAATAGCATCTTAAACCATATTGCAGCTTAACGCTTTAGGTGGCTTTAGTAAGTTTGCGAATTTGCGCTCACTAACATTTAAGTTCTGAACGGGGTTACAACTGGCTGTATATTCATGGATATTCCCACGCGGACAAACAAAATTATCTCAACACAACACAAAATTTGCACTGCATTGTGGTCAATTTCTTGGGCTGTTAGGAAAAAATAGTAGTAGGTTTTTATGTTTTTTTGCAGGTGTCAATCATAGCATTAGACATTTTGGCAATACTATAATTGACGCGTGCAAAAAACAAACTCGTATCTAATGATAATAATAAATATTATGTACACGATTAGAAAAATAGTATTTAATTTATTTTAATACAGGGATAAGAGTGAACTCTACAGTTCCCACTTATGCCCTCCCCCTTCCTGCCCGTAGAGATAATTGTCTTACGCTATTGTGTTAGTGTGATATAGTGTTAGAATGTTATTTTTTTTGAATATTTAAGATGAAATGATCTGATTAGGTTTTCCTGGTTTCCCTAATCCTTGCAACAAATGTTGGATCATATTGTATTCCCCAGGCAAGCACTCGGAAGGAATATTTGTTGAATACTAGGCTTTGGTACAAATGTGTTGTATATTTGACTTTAGGTTAGAAGATTATTTTGAGGGGAGCGTGTTGAATTATAGAAAGGTTTTAATACAAAACAATCTTCATAGTTATAATGATGGAACCAGTAAAAAGGAATTACTGTCTATGTTTAATGACTATGCTCCGCTGACAGATTTGATTTGTCATTCGTCTTGTTTTATATCTTTCGATTGATATTGCTTCCGAGTGTGTTCTAAATAATAAACAGATAATTCGGTTAAATATATCTTTTTATTTCAATATAAGTCGCTACTATTCAATACCGACCTTCCTTCCTTCTAACCGATATTCGGTCACGGCGGCCAATCTCAACAGAGACTAGCCATCTGCGCAGGAGATATAGTGCACATGTTCCTTCACTCGCCTAGTCCGATGGGACGGTTAGCCGACACGACCGGGGCGAGATCAAGCGCAGGACCCACTGTTTAATGTGCCTTCCGAAGCCCGGAGGAGCTTGAGATGTTTCTTATTTTGATCACCCATCATTGGACTGACCACAGCAAACGTTGCTTATCCTTAGCAATCGTTCGCTGAGCGGACGCTTTTTTTTTTTTTTTTTTGAACGACCTATGCTGTTAGCCGCAGATGGCTGTTACAGCTTCACCTTGATTATTTGTGAGAAGGCGAGAACTTTGGTGGGTCCTCAAGCCTCGTTTGGCTTACCTAACCTGGTGGATTTCTAGGTCAGAGAGGCATCACCACGGGGGGTGTCCCGCTCTCTGAGTAGAGTCACCAGGCGGTTATAGCCGGTGCGGGGAGCGGCTGCAACGGGAGCGCGCCTCTGAGGCTCGGACGCTCGAGTTCGCCGTGTAGTGGAGGGTGGACTGAGCGGACGCGCCAATGCGTGAGCCATACCATGATAGGAATGGGTGTACTAGGTGGAATATCTTATCTCAGCATTTCGCTAAGTTAACGCGAACTAGCAATATTATATTAATAACTATCTTTACTTTACGCATCTTCACCCGCGTTGCTTCTGTTTTCCCGTGGGAATTTTATATTTTCCCGTAGGAAAAATAATTTTGCAGTCTATGTTAATCAGGGATAATTTAGCATTCTAACGGTAAAAGAATTTTTTGTTTTTCAGTTTATTCGTTACTTCCATACAAATCTTTCCTCTTTATAATAATAGTGTAGATACTCGTATAAGCTATTATAAGAAATAGCAGGTTAGCGTGGTATGTATAAGGAGAGATGAGAGTCATAGTATCAGAAGAGCTATAGACATGAATTTGGACATAAGAGTAGCTATAAACATAAGAGTAGAGTAGAGTAGCTATATACATAAGAGTAGAGGCAGAACGAGGATATCCATAGCAATCGTTCCATTGCGTGAAAAAGGAGATGCGTATACAGAAATGAATGGAAGAAAAAATTGTGTTGCGTCGACGCACAAAAGAGTAGGATAAAGGCATAATAGGCCCGGTAATGTTTGTTCCGACAGTGTTAGGTATGATAGCTAGCCTTTATTGTGAAGATTCGAGTTGAAGCTCGCTGCTATCATCAGTCTTATTTTCACGATGATAAGATGAAGGCAATGAGCTTTTCTGCCATAAAACTCTTATAATTCCCGTGTGTTTTAGAATTCGAAATTATTGTCTGTGTTAAGATTCAATATTCGGCCCAGATATTTTTTGGAAAACGAACGCTCTAAAAAGAAACGAATTCCAAAAATATTATTTTAACATTAAAAGTTGTTCGACAATTTTATTTTAATATTCTTGCAGAGAAGTGGAAACTCTTGAGCGCAAAATTTTTGCTGAGATGCAGTATTCGATTGACGAGCTCCACTAGCTCGCTATCAGATTTATATCGACGAACGAGCACCAGAAATCCAATTGGATTGGTTTCTGCTCATGGCGTAGTGCATATGATCGTGTAGTTCGAATAGACTCCCTGATTCGTGTGCAAAAGCAGTTCTGAAACGAGAGAAAGGGGTTAAGTGTCAATGCTACTATCGCAATAGTGGCGCAATGTTCATCTAATATCTTTGCAGCATTGCGAGGCAATTAGGGGTGTTGAAGAGAGTTTTGATAGCCTTCGAGTTTGATCAATCCTTTCCCTCTCTTATCCAAATTAAGGACGAAATATTATGTGTTATTATTGCCACATTTTTAGGGAAGTTACTCGTATTCATTTTAGGCGAATGTTCTCCGACGAGGCTTTGAAAATATTCGTGAAAGCGGAAACCTCCACTTTCCATGACTAATGTAGCATACAACATGTGCTCGTGATAAAGAGCAGTATCTTCGATGGGTTTCAGTCGTTGTTACAACTCTTCTTGACACCAACCTTCCAACCGCAAGAGCAACATAATCCTTGCGTTTTACCTAAATGTAAGTAATGCTAAACTTTTCCAGCGTTAAAAATGTCGTTAGCGAATATTTAAAGGCTTTAATGGAGGACTTTTAAGGAATCCCTACTATCTTAATCTAATATATAAAATTCTCGTGTCTCAGTGTTTGTAACCAAACTCCCCCGAAACGGCTTGACCGATTTTTATGATTTTTTTGTGTATATTTGGTAGGTCTGAGAATAGATCGTAGGGTATTTTTAATACTCTTAGGCGATAAGGGTAGACCTCTCCAGAAAGGACATTGCTCTGCGTCCATACATTGTTCGCCCCAATACCAACAACAGTGAAAAAATGCTTTTCGTATAATTAGACGTAAGTAAATACTGTACGTTCACATCAATTACTACGGACAAGCTTCAAAATCGAATTATATATTAAAATGAATCAGATTTTTAGGTTAGTTGAAGTAACACTTTATTTCATTAGAGCAACACACATTGTCCCTAACTATACAATTATTAAAACATAATTATTGCAATCAATCACATAACGTAATTATAGCCAAGGTAGTAAAGAACATAAATCTCGAAATTATAAAGCAAGTCAAAAACACAACGAACTAACAAGCGACAGCGCGTGAGTAGTCAATTGACGTATGTTTTAATTTCATTTACGTTGTAAATTGTGAAAGAAGTTATGATATACATAATTTATACAAATAAATAAATGTTCATACCTACATAAAATCGACTCAATTCTATTCAGTCGAGAAAAATAAAAATAAGCATTCGTATATTTTACTTCATTTGGTTTTGTTTCTGAAAGTACTTTTATATATTTTTGATTTGTCCGTCGAATACATATATTTGTAATGAGTGTTATAAAATATGCATATAATTATGACGTAAATCAAATCTTTGTTGGTCATGGGGCGATTTTCGACATTGTCCTTTGTTGAGTGATTGAGTATTACTAAAGCGAAACGTAGTTCGCGGGCACAGCTACTAATATTATAAATACGAAAGTAACTCTGTCCTTCTGTCTGTCTGTTTGCTTAGGTTGTTGCTTTCTTTAAATGCTGTCGATATCGATTTAGTTTGGCTAAACGTTAATAGATGACGCTATTTGCTCTTAAAAAACGTTCGTTTTGGAACAAATTCTTCAATTTAAAAATTTATTGAGTAGACTAAAAAGAAGTACTTAAATAAAAACATTGTGTGGTTTTATGTTAAATATTTTTGGAAAATTTAGCGTATAAAAATCGCGTTTTTATTGTTAACTTGAATATTTTCTTCTGGAAAAAATATCAATAAGAAAACTGATTAGTAAAAAACAAAATTATAAAAAACAAATTTATGAATAAAAATCCATGTTCTACACCCAGGATCGAACCACTACCCCTTAGATTTAAAGTCGAAGCTCTAACGCACATGAGCAGTCCTGTCCTATATGAAGTCGTTGAAATTAAAGATCTCATGTTATTTTGTAATGCGACATGCGATAGATAGACGTAAAAATTTGTGGCGATGTAAAAGAAATTTATTTTTATGTTTTAAAAATCAACTGCAAGAGTACTACGCAATGTAACACGAGCTCGCGCGCTACGGATATCGTCTTTGCGTGAGTCAACATTACGCGTTGTAAATCGAAAACTTTTATTTGTTAATAAATAATGTTTTTTTATTTAGTGTTTCTTCGGACGAAAATTAACAAACAATATTCCAAACAGTTTGATATACCAAACCTCGAAAAAATAATTGTCACGTTAAACTGAAATATCTTGTTAACTATTAATTTCCCAGGTATGGTCTAGAGGACAAAAAACCGGCCAAGCGCAAGTCGGACTCGCCCATGAAGGGTTCCGTAGGATTTATGAAAAAAACTACTTACTAGATCTCGTTCAAACCAATTTTCGGTGGAAGTTTGCATGGTAATGTACATCATATATTTTTTTAGTTTTATCATTCTCTTATTTTAGAAGTTACGGGGGACACACACACACACACACACACACACACACACACACACACACACACACACACATTTTACCACTTTGGACGTGTCTCTCGTGCAAACTATTCAGTTTAGAAAAAAATTATATTAGAAACCTCAATATGATTTTTGAAGACCTATCCATAGATACACCACACGTATGGGTTTGATGAAAAATAATTGAGGTTCAGTTTTAACCCCAAAATTTATTGCTTTTTTCTATTTTTGTGTGAAAATCTTAATGCGGTTCACAGAATACATCTACTTACCAAGTTTCAACAGTGTAGTTCTTATAGTTTCGGAGAAAAGTGGCTGTGACATACGGACGGACAGACAGACAGACAGACAGACAGACATGACGAATCTATAAGGGTGCCGTTTTTGCCATTTGGCTACGGAACCCTAAAAAGGATATTGACGATGGATTAAATTCGTGGGTTTCGACTTCTCATTCTGTCTATTTACATCCTGTATACTTAGATAAGTTTGTACGGAACACGCGATGATGGTTTTTTAACCGAATTCAAAAAAGGAGGAGGTTTAACTGTATCCATTATTTTTTATGTATGTTCACTGATTAGGTACTCCGCCATTTGTGTGTCGATTTTGAAAATTATTTTTGTAATCGAAAGTGTATACTCCCGAGGTATTTCCATTGTTACCATGTCATGATCTGATGATGGGATCCCGGGAAAACCGGAGAAAACCTTAAATTATATAGGCACGTACCAACGTGTTTCATGTTTTTTCCCAAGATATTCCGGTATTTGAATCTGGTAGTCATCATATTATGAAACAGAGCTAATAATGGAAGGTTTCTGGTAGGTAAGGAGTTAGAGAATTCTTTTAATACAATGGGAACTTTATTGATGCTTTATTCTATTTTTTTTGATTGACTCGGGTGAGTTGATAGTGGAAGGTATAACTCCTAAATAATTAGGTTTATTGGAGCTCGTAACTCGTCCAATACTGTTTAGAGTGAAATTACGTTTTATTTTGAGAATTTTTTTGCCATGGGTTAAATTCTAATACGCATGTGCTCTTTTATCATATAACCGAAATATAAGAGGCATTAACGAAAAATAAACCAGTTTCATAAAGTTAATAAATATCCCTGAGCATATAGTCAACACCAAGAATCACTTAAGGCGATTTCAAGATGCACACGCAACAAAGGAAATTTCAAAGGAAATCCACGCAAAGGGAATGAGCCCCTACTGCCAGCTGGATTATCTCAGGCATATTGAAGCGGGGATTTATCTACGTTCATAAGCACAATGCCTGAGTAATATAATCATAAGTCTGGATGTTGACTCGATGTGTCAGTAGCCTCATTGTGCTCAAGACGTGCTTATTATTAAAAATTGTTTATTTATTACACTGTGTTATGCTACTCAAAACTAGACCTTGCGTGGAAAATAAATATAACAGCTGAGCAGAAAGCCAGTTCGATCGATGTATCTTGCCGGTGCTTACCTTACGGATCCGAAACTTGGGTCCTGACACGTAAGTATAGGTATCAGTAAGATACAAATCACCCAGAGGAAACTTGAAAAGAAGTTAGGGATATAAAAGAAATACGAACTATTCTCAGACGTATCAAATATACACATAAAAAATTCATAAAAATCGGTCAAACCATTTCGGAGGAGTTCAATAACAAACACTGTGACGCGAGATTTTTATATATTAGATATTGAGCATTTTAAGAAAAATGCGGAGACACGAATATTCTCATTTAAAGTTAAAGGTTTAGATGAGTGCGCTATCGTCTGTCGTAAAAACGAGATAGCGAAATGCTCCTCGCTCAGATTTTACGGTTTTCAGTGGAATTGAGTCAGAGGAGTTCCTGCAGTTGGTAGTTTAAAACAGCCACTGGTGCTTTTACAGTAGCAGTTGAAGTAAAAACAAAACGATCAAGGACTGATACTGAAGGTCGGTAGGTTTATTACCGATCTTTAGAGTCAACCGACTCTGGGACACGTCTCCCTCTGCTGGTACAGGGTTTCCATCCGGCAGTAATTAAATTGTTCTATAACTTTAAGACATATTTAGATCTATAAACTAATTTCTAAGCTTGCCGACGTATAGTGTTCACTCTAGCACAAATTTTCCCCAACGGTTGTCGGTTCTGCGGTTGATGTGGCCAGCCCATTGCCACTTCAGCTTGCTTATTCGGTGAGCTATGTCGATAACCTTCGTTGTCTGTCGGATCACCTCGTTACGTATCTGATCCTTCAGAGAGACTCCGAGCGTAGCCCTTTCCATGGCTCGCTCAGCGACTAATAATTTGTGGACTAGCCCTACCGAAAGTGGCCATGTTTCGGCTCCGTATGACATGACAGGTAGGACGCACTGATTAAAGACTTTCATCTTGAGACATTGTGGTATAGGCGAAGTAAAGACCCGACGTAATTTCGAATACGCTGCCCAGTCCAGCTGTATCCTCCTGTTGATCTCTTTCGCGAAGATGTTTCTACCAAACTGTATAATTTGCCCAAGGTAGACATACTCCTTAACAACTTCGAGAGGACTGCCTTGTACTGCGATCGGTTCCGGAATGACATGCTCGTTGAAGATAATCTTGGTTTTATCCAAATTCATCCGTCGGCAAGCGAAGTGTAGGGCGCCCTCAGACTAGGTGGAGCGACGATCTTCGCAAGGTGGCTGGCAAAAGCTGGAAGAGAGTAGCCGCGGATCGTGCTCAGTGGCGTGCAATTGGAGAGGCCTATGTCCAGCAGTGGACGTGTGTGAGATGATGATGATGATGAAACTAATTTTAATGAAGTAGATAATATATTATTTCTCAAGTTTACATTATTTACATCCACTAACAATAATGAAAATCATTGATTTACATCCACACCATTTGCATTGTCTAATTCGTGAATTCGGGACCGTAATTTTTCTGCCTGTCTTGACCGGAATACAGCGATGCACCGATGCTAAGAGGCAGAAATAGGTAAGATAAAGGTACCACATGTTTCACACGTTGCATCATGTTCCGAAGCTGCAATGTGTTCCAAGCTTGGCAGCTTCGCGAATTTGCATTTACTACATAACGTGGCATATTCATGCACTTTATCCTTTGAGCAATCTATCTCACGATATGCTGAGTACGTTCGCATTCACGCAGGCTAGGTGCTTCCTTTGAATGGCAGGCAATCGTCCTTGCTACACTATACTAATGTGCAGACGAAACATAGGTACCTTTCGAAAATTCCTCACCCCGCTATTGTTGCATCGTCTCGTGAGCTTTGCAGGCAAACGATTTAGAATATATAATATCGCAGACTTTTGTTTCGATTTGATTTTTTTATATAACAATAAAAGTAGATTTTAAAATACTATCATTGTAATGTCGGCAATTTAATAGGCTACAAAAATCATATCTCCAAAGTTTCTTGCCTGTTCTCAAAAAGGCACTCCCTATTTTCGGACAGGTAGTAGAGTTTACTTTCTGTATTTGACGTCAATAAGTAGGTACCTGCAGATGTCCATGCTTAATGAACACTTTTAAAATAAAAAAATGAATTTGACACGGACCTGAAAAAAAGACGGACGGAGCGTTGTTGAATCGAGAGTGAAGCATGCAAATGACAGCACATTTGTATGTGTGCGTGTCTTGTTCTTTGAAAAATGACAACTTTTGGTCTTACCTGGTACATCTGTGTGAGTGTAGGTCGTGTACAAACACATGAAATTGTCTTACCTTGCATGCTTCACATTTGTTTAATGCCACACTACGTCCGTATTTTTTTGTAGGTCCATGTTTGACCTCTCGTGATTTAAATTTAAGACGAAAGAAAGTTTGACACCTATTTTTAATGTAAACATCAAGAAATTAAACTATTCAGGACTATAACTAGGTGAGAGGGGCAGAGCAGACGCTGACGAGGCCATGGCCTTGTCCGGCGACGGGGCGTCACTGGCGTATCCTCTTCATCTGATGACGAGGAGGATGCGGCGGTGATGAGCGTCCTCGTGCCAAGGCGTTTGTGAGGGGGCATCGTTGGGTTTCAGTCGGTAGGGCGCGGTTTCTGGCTGGCATTCTGCCCCCAGTAACCGCGGAGAGTCCAACATAACCTCGGGTTTTCCCAAGCGCGAGATACGTAAAGCATTTCCCAACGTAAAAAAATAAAGGACTATAACTAATGTGCTTAGATCCCTTTGCCTTTCCCTAGATCTAAATAAAAAAAACTAAAACTGTGCACTAGTTACTTTATCACACTATTTTAGTCTAAACAGTGCAATAAAGTATATGCATTGTTTTTTTTTTCAATACATTTTTTCTCCTACTGAAACAACAATGCACCGCTTTATGCTTCGTATGTAGGTAGTGCAGTAGAGAATTACCGACCAGACTTCTCGGCGTTAGTAAATAAAAAACAAACCTATCCTTGTGTCAGTCCTGTAATGAGACCGTCTGGATTAAATTTTTATATTGTGTACATAACATCATCATCATTTGACCCACCTTCACACTACAATGCGATCAGTTACCTTAAAATAATTCGCAACTTAATTTAAATATTGCATTTGCCTATTCCTCGTTACTCCAACTCTGTTGCCTTGTCGAAGTAACGTTAGATTCCATCTATGACGGAGTTCTGCAGTTTCATGTACTGAGTTACGTCGGGATAGGGGTATTGCGTGTTAAGTACTATGTGTGTTTGTTTGCAGAGTGTAACTGAACAGAATGCGGATTTATTTCAGTTAATTAGAAATTATTAATCGCTTGTTCGATTCCTCTTCCTATTACCAGATACAGGAGTTCGTTATTGTACGTTGTTACGGCTACGAGTAAGTTATTATATCTTTAGCAAAGAACTCTCCGGCCGCCTACAAAACTAAATAAAGTACGACATCTATACAGTCGTCTTACAGTACGTTTAAGAAAAAAATCCGAAAACCGTCAATATGCGGGTAATTAGGAACTTATACACGTTGTTTCAAAATAACCAATAAATAATCAATTCTTTATCGAAAACTCATTATTAAAATGTGTTTACACGTAATGTTTCATGTAAATCATAGTATCATCATCATGTCTATGATTTACATGAAAATTTTGGGTTGAATAACATTACGTGTAAACACATTAATAATATGTTTTCGATAAAGAATTGATAAATAGTCATTTTTAATAATCAATTGGTTATTTTGAAACACCGTGTATACTTAGATAAGTTCGCACGGAACCCTTGGTTTGCGCAACTTGGTTTATAAAGTGATTTTTTTTACATCGTCTCAAATCATCTGTCGCATAATGTTGCATATGCATAATGAAGTAGTGAAATAAAAGAATCTCATGTTTTTTTGTAAAAACATGAGATTCTTTTATTTCACTACTTCATACAGGTTAGGACTGGTCTATACGTTAGATCTTCGACTTTATCTCTGTGGCAGTGGTACGATCCTGGTGTAGAGCGTTATTTTTTTTCATAAATTTGTAATTTTTATTGCTTTGTGTTTATTTTATTAATTTGTTCTTTTTTGTTTTTTATTACTTGTTGTTTTTTTATTAATTACTTCATTTATTTATAATTTTCTTTTCAGAAGAAAAAGATTTAAGTTACGATTAAAAAATAATTACCCGAAATATTTCAGTTAAATGCCTACGATCCGAAAAAAATTTCACTTGCCTCGTGGTTTCATAAAACCGCACAATGATTTTTTTAACACATCTACTTACCTTGTTGGGAACCGTCACCTAAATCACCTAGTGAACAAAAACATCGCTTGTTGCAGAACTGAGAGAAGCGTTCGAGGCGGAATCGCAGGAGGTGAAGAAGCCACGTCTGCTGCTCACAGCTGCCGTCCCAGTGGGCCCTGACAACATCAAGAGTGGTTACGATGTGCCAGCTGTCGCTAGGTAACAACATACAAACTATTCATTTTCAACGAAGGGGCGCGTTCGAGCCTTCGTCCTACTACGTACAACTTTTTTCGGGGGGAAATGCGTAACCGCACCGTACCCGCCGTGGCTAGACAACGAGCGTGTGTGGGTCTCTCCCGGCAGGGTGCCAGGCATACCCACTAAAACCCCCCGGTGTTCTCCCTGCCCTTATGGGCGGGCATAGTACGGTCCACACTGCGACACCGCTACCAACGCGCCCGAAAAAAACCCTGTTCAATACTTCAGAGCGTGATGTTTAGTTGTAACAACCGGCCCGTTCTAGAGTCTAGACCTTCGACTGTCAGAGCGAGTTGCAACCAAACAACTATCGAATTACACGGTTGAAAAACGCAATGACGCTTATCACTGTCAAACTCTTAGATGATTCGATGATTTTAGGGCGATAGTGTATTACACCATCTACTAGAAAGAGAGAGATTATAAATCCATAAAGAGGGAGATAAGTGATATTATTGTTGCAATGCAACTGCTGCAATGTATCCTACAACATGGGTTCCTTCAAAAGAGGCGTGAAAAAGCATCTTTTGGGCCGGCAAGAGGCGGGCAGATAGGATAGTTGATATCGTCCCTCCTCTATCTATCAACTCATTTGGGCCTCTTTCACCGCTTAACATCAGGCGGGAAGATGATTTGCTGGGCCCTCCATAAAAAAAACAACCTAACAACTACACTTTAACGTTATTGAACGCGCTCAAGCACCCAACCTTTGGTACCTTCACCCACAGAGGTGGCAAGCGGAGCGGAATTTTTTGTAAATAGCTATGGACCATGCCACACAGAGCCCGAGGAAGCGGCGCGGCGCAAGTAAATCGCTTACCGCAGTTTCGCTACCGTCCCACTACCACCTCTTCGTCTGTATTTCTGCCTGTTCTATACCGAGATCCCGGCCTCTGGGAAACTTATCGTCTTATTATACGAAACACGGTCTAAACTTAGTCCTGGAAAATCGGTCCACAATTGGCAGAGTAATCGCGTTACATACACACAATAAAAAATATTTTACAAAAAATAAAAACCGACTTCAATAACGCTAAAAAATTTTTAACTTTCGCTGAAATGTTTAATAATGTAAGAATAGGTACAGTAAGCTCCTTATCAAGCTATACTGTTTGACCTTTGGACCGTTCTTTTGTCGCTCGTAATAGCGGTGGTTTTCGTAGCGTAAATGTATAGCTTGAATGGGAGCTTACTGTACAGACAACATCACGCTTCTATGAAATCGGTGCCAAACGATGATCTTCTAGAAAATCTTAAAATTTGGCACCGAATTCAATATAGAAGCGTGACGTTGTCTGTACCTGTTTTTACATAATTTTTAACTTTTCAGTGTTTTTGAAGTCGTTTTTTATTTTTTGTAATAGTACATTACTGCAGAGGCCGGGAAGTTAGGGATTGATGGACGAGTAATGCTTTCAATAATTACGAGTCCGGCAATCCCATTCCCGCCGAGGTATGTATAGTGCTTTTCTCAATAATTGCGAGGAAATAATGAAAGAGGAAATAATACTGGAATTAATTATGAAATTCAGTGTAATAATAATACCATATTAATAAAAACCTTTCATATTAAAATATTGTTTAATGTTGTCTATTTATTCAAATATTTATAATTGCCGTTCTCTTCGTATAATCTAGCTTTATGATCTGTAAATAAGACAATAGTAGTTACTTACCTAATAATAATAAGCTTCCTCTCTTTTGTTCAACGATTGCGTGCCCGACGGGTCCATAATGATCTTATTTTTTGTGAACCACCTATTTTACACATAATGCATGGTATGCATAAAAGATTTTGAATTGAATTGGAAACAAATGAGTATATATGAATAAAAAAACAAATCAAGCAATAATAATTAATTAATAGTAGCCTAGCATTTAGTAATACTTTTTAATTTTCAATTAGTGCAAAGGAAACAAAACCTATTGAGCCCAATCATATTTTACGCTAGAAATGTAATACTGCAGATTATGACTTTTTTCTCTCGCAACGAAAATTAAGCATATTTTCGTGTGATTTCATACCAACATTTTAATAAAATTGTTGTCATGTTCATAATACTTACAACGTGTCTCATAATAACTCCCCATAAAAATTATAATATTCATTTAACCGAAAAGAATGTGGCAACTTTAACAACTTGTCATATCAATCAAATTTAATTGTCAAATTTTTGAAAATTCAGTTTTAGAACAGTTTTAGGTTGGCACTTTTGATATAGTTTAAATAAAATTAAATATTATAATTTTTATTAGGAGATATGAGACACGTTGTATATGCTCGAAGAGTGCATTTTTTATAATGTGGTAGCAATTGGCTGTATGACAAGTTACATAATTCAAGTTATAGATAAATTAAAAAACATTGGAACAGCGGCCAAAAATGAATTTTCATACTTACATTCCTGGCCTAGGCCGGTAAAATAATGCATGAGCCAAGAATTACAAACTTTGTGTCTTCTTTTTACTATAATAATGCCTACATTTCGGAGCATGTTTGAGAAAAATATTTTTATCTTTTTAGTAAAGTTAATACCACCTCACTTTCCTGACCAGGTCCAAGGTCAGGTCAAGTCCAAAAGTTAAGGATCCTTCCACCATCAGCTCGGTTCATGACTATACCAGACGCAAATACGTGAATAATTTCGGAAAAAACATAAAACACATTCGACGTACCTATAAAATGTAAGGGTTTTTCTCGATTTTCATGGGATTCCATCATTAGATTCTGACTTTGGTGACTTTGGGACTACCCCAGGAGTATACCTTATCGAATACAAAAATAATTTTATCGATCCACAATTGGCGGCGTAATCGCGTAACATACACACAAAAAATATACGCATCGAATTGAGAACCTCCGCTTTTTTGAAGTCGGTTAAAATTAAAGAAAGGCTTTGGCTGTGTTTCTATGTTTTGCTTTTCTCATATACTTAATCTCGTCAAATTTGTTTGCTGGATGTTTAAATATAGTAGAAAAGCTGGCAAATTTTTGAGGTTTTTGAAAGTTAAATAACTAAAAGAAAGGAAAATATAAGAACATACTTATAATGGCCATAGATTTTTTTAGAGAAAAATAGAGGAGAGCAACTGTTGTTATTATCCAGCAAGGAAACAGCTTAGGGGACCATGTTTGTATGAAAAAACGGCCATTAGCGTTTCGCTAACATTAACGCAGGTGCACGGAGCCATAGCATTCAAGAAGAGATTAAGTAAACAAAACACAACGACATAAGTATATCTTTAAATGGGTTTGCAAAATTATGCTATTGCCGATTACCTGACAAGTTCAACCATCAAAACTGTTTTCCATTATCATGTAAAATACATCAATGTCGCACTTTCTATTACGCCCGTAAAAGACTTAACAGTTTTTTGATGTGCATACTTAGATCGACAGCGGGATGGTGAGTAACTGAGTTCAGAGTTCAGCACACGATTAACTGTTGAAACCATTGTGTTGTAAACCTATTAGTAGTTATTGTATGTACAAAGACAAAGAGATGTTGAAGAATATTGTTTTAGTGTAGGTATAAGCTGCGCAGAATGTATGCCAAAAACGAGAAATACGGAATCGGACGTTCGAAATTTCGAATTCCAGTATTTTCTCGAGCGGTATTCACAGTTCAGCATATAAGAACACAGGATATGTCGAGCTCCGTCATTTGTTTATTAAAAGTCGCTTGTATTATCTCGAGTCCCTTCAAAAATGGCGGAGCTCTTGACATGTCCAATGTTCTGATCGGCTAACGCCCGAAACCAATATTGTATCCGTAGTTTAAGATTAAAAATAATGTCGTTATCGTTCCATCGATCTCAATTTTTTTTTTATTTATTTAATATTATTAACACTAACGACATTTACATTACAATAACAAAAACGATGATACCCGCAATAGTGTATAACACTGTGTCGCGTGCATCAACGCCCTCCTCCGAAACAGTAGCAATCAAGAAAATTTTAAAATAATTGCAATAATTCTTAAATAACAAAAGCAAAAAGTGATTAGACTATCAGAATATATGAATATGTAGGTATGTGTGTATGTGTGTGTGTGTGTGTGTGTGTGTGTGTGTGTGTGTGTGTATATGCGTGTGTGTGTGTGTGTGTGCGTGGGTGTGTGAGTATGCGTTTATGATATAATTTTTAGCAGGTCTTCAGTCTCATCATATGACAGTGATAGCAGCCATTGGATACATTTTGTTTTGCATTTAAATGAAGAGAGTGGATAAATATGTAACTGTTTGTTAATTTTATTATATAGTTTTGGGCTTAAATAGCAATAATGTCGAGCTGCCAGAGCCGTACGGTGACGTTCAGTGAAACAAACTATATCGGATCGACGTTTCGAGTATACAGTTTGAGGGTCAAAATCAATTTCACTGTGTTTCTTTAATACTGTGTAAAGAATAAAAAGTTGTCTAACTGTAAGGACCCGGCAAAGAGAGTATAAGTCAGAAGTCCGGAAGCGAATAGGTTTCTTCGAAAGTACTTTAAGAGTTGCTCTCTGAGCTCTTTTCAAGCGCAACATATGAGTCTTTGCTGATCCTCCCCAAGATGTAATGCAGTACGATAGCACTGATTGAGCGAGAGCAAAATAAATGGTTTTTAAATATTTGAAGTCAACAACCGATCGGAGACTCTTAAAGGTATAAATTAATTTACGCACTCTCGACACTGTGTATTCGATGTGTTGCTTCCAATTCATAGCGCTATCAATCATGACTCCCAGATATTTAGAAGATGAGACAACTTTCAATGATGTACAGTTACAGGGTACCGAACCATTCACATAAGGACAAACATGAGCTCGAACGCAGAACGATGGAGGATTTTGTGAGGCTGCTGTGGGAGCGAAACCTATAACTATGGTCTTAGATAAATTGAGAGTGAGAAGATTTGCACTAGGCCAGCTCATAATAAATCGCAGGGCATTTTCTGTGTAAACACGAACTTCGTCCCAGTTTCGACCATGAACAAGAAGTGCTGTGTCGTCAGCATAGGAGATAATTTTGGTGTTGGGAAGTGACATGTTGCAGAGTTCCTTTATGTATATTAAGAATAAAGTGGGGCCAAGAACGCTTCCCTGCGGGACGCCAAAGCTAAGTAATTCCTCCTCACTCTCAAATTTATCTATAACAACAATTTGCGAACGATTTGTGAGGTAACTGTTAAATAAATCAAGGGCGATGCCTCTAACGCCAATAGAGTGAAGTTTTGATATAAGAATGGGGATAGAAACAGTGTCAAATGCCTTTGACAGATCAAGGAACACTCCTGCGGATTTGAGTCGTTTGTCAAAGTTTTTAATAATGTGATCGGATAGTTCCAAGACCGCGTCTTCCGCAGATTTAGATTTTCGAAAACCATATTGATTTGCAGACATTATATTCTTAGCATTTATGAAGTTTAATAATTTTACATTTAAAAATTTTTCAAAGATTTTGGACAAAACTGTTAAGACTGAAATGGGCCTGTAATTAGAGACACTATCTTTATCACCACTCTTGAAAATAGGATGTACAATAGCCCTTTTAAAGGCACGCGGAAAAATCCCATGAGAAAGTGAAAGGTTGAAAATATGAACTAAAATAGCAATAAGGATATGTTTAGCAGCTTTGATAAGGGTAGTAGAAATACCGTCCCATCCAAGTGCACATTTATCTTTTAAACCCAACATTACGTTTTCTACCTCTGCGTCATCGACATCAAGTAGCACCATCGATGTCACGGGGACATCATGAAGTGAAGAAACAGAAGAATGGTTAGAAAGTTCATAAGCCGAAGTGTTTGAGTTGAATTTAGAAGCTAAAGTAATTCCAATACTAGCAAAGAACGAATTCACGGTATTAACTGACATGCTGGGGTCATCACATAATTTTAACAAAGCATTGGCAGTATTTTGCTTTTTATCGATATTAGCGATGCGATTTATAAGTTTCCAGGCTGCTTTTGGACTCTTTCTAATCTTAAGAAACTCACTCTGTTCGTATTCGCGCTTGACTTTTTTAAGAAGACTATTGCAAAAATTTCGATAGCGGAAATATGAAATCTTATTTATAATATTCTCAGGGTCTCTTCGATATTTTTTGTGCAATTTGTCCCGATTACGAACACACCTAAGAAGACCAGAAGTCATCCAGGGTTTTAATATACGTTTTCTGCTGGGTATGCTAATAGTTTGAGTATGCTTATTAACAGCAGACGATACAATGTGAATTAAGTTGTCACAAGCTGTATCGGGGTCGTTACACTTTAGGACGGTAGAAAAGTTGGATTTAGACAATTCGTCCACTATATCAGGAACATTAGAGCGTCGATAGGTGTAGCAAAGTTTAGACCTAGTCATATGTGTACTACAACTAAGTATAATAGGAGCATGATCAGTAATAAAACTATCTAAAACAAGTGTTTTGCAATTAAAAGGACATCGGGCTATGACATGATCGAGACAATTTGTTTCTCTAGTGGGAAAAAGATGAGCTGGAAGTAAAGCATGTTGTGCAAGCAAGTTCAAATAATCATCAGCTGAGGCATTACGATTTGATGGGGCTATATTAATATTTAGGTCACCAATAAGAAACAAGGACTTAAAGGACCGTAGTGAGTGTAGAATTGTATTAAGGCTGTCAAGAAAACGATCCAAATTTGAGTATGATGGAGAACGATATATGGCAACAACAGATATTTTATTTGAAAAATTTAAGACTAAGCAATTCCCGTCGCTTAAATCAAGATTAAGAATAGTACATTCTATGCCATGTTTGACAAAGACCATAATACCGTCATTTTGATTCATATAGTCAGATTCAAAAATGTCGTAACCAGGGATAGTGGGCAAGCCAGCAACTTTGCTTAACCAACATTCCGTAAGGATAAAAACGTCAAATTGAGAGTCAAGTCTATGTATTAAGGTTAGAAAATTATCAAAGTTGCAGTTAATGCTTCTGATGTTGACATGGAAAATATTAAATGCCTCACTTTTATATAAGTGTGCAGCAACATCTTCTGGAGATCATAATACAGCCTCAGAGACAGATAGTTGATCTAAGTTATTATTTATGTTGATTATATCATCCATTACTGATTAGTATCAGAACAATGGAAGTATTAGCTTGTACAATAGCACCTATAAAAAGACTATAGAGACCCGATAATTTTAGAACTAATGACATTATTTGTTGTACATAATATAAGTGTGAGATTAAATAATGATATGAATATGATTGTGAGCATAAGTGTGAATTTTCGTGTAAGTGTGAGTGTGTGTGTATTTGTGTAAGTATCAACACTGTGTATACATTGTAGACAAGATAACAATCAAAGGCAGTTAATCTAACAATAAAACTTATCATAAACAAGACATGAAACAAATTATGACCAAGCAATAATATGAAAAATAGTCATTTCGTGCCTAATGCATTAGTGAGGTCAGCTTCTTTAGTAATACGAATTAAGGTTCCATTTTCTTTTTTACGCAGGAAGATTCTTCCATGAGCAACCCAACAGAACTTGTAGTCATTAACCTTCGCAAAATCTCTGGCCAAAAAGTGCAATCTTTTCATTTTAGAAGTAAGGTTTTCTGATATATAGATAGGTTTCGGCGGGCCACTAAGCTTCAAATGTTCTGTTGTAAGTCTAGAAGAACCCTTGTTAAAATTGCGGAACATTTTGATAATTTTCTCTTTAAGTAATGTTGAACTTAGGTCCACTAAAACCGTCCTGCTTTCCGGATCCTTGAAACGTAACCGAAAGACGTCCTTAATCCCAGAAACCTGTATTGGCACCTTTAGGATACTGGCAACGTTTATAACACTATCCGCAAAAGACGTTTTCGTCTCCGAAGTGGACACGGGAAGATTTCTTATTTCTAAGCAGGTAGATCTAGCACCACGCTCTAAATTCTCTAATCTCTCCTCCAGAAGTCTAATGTACTGGCCGTCAGACTCGCGTGCAGTCTCCAATACTGCAATTTTCTCCCGTAAGGAATCCAAAGAACTTGCCATAAAATACATAGAGGCCTTCATATCATCGACAACGGTATGTAACTTTTCAGTACTTTTGTTCAAATCTTCCTTCAGGTCAGCAAACATTTGTCTTATTTCCGTCATGAAAGTATGTAAATTTTCTTCTTTTTCCGAAGAACGCTTACGTTTGCGCACAACATTTAGGCAAGGCTCAGACGAAGAATGATGCAGTTTAGAGGACGGTACTTCCAATTCCGCAGCCTTTGTGAGCGCAGGAGCGATGTTATGCAAAGGCGTACTTGATGAGGATGCCTGCGAGGAGGGTACGCCAACGCCAACAGTGAGCGCGGGCGAAACAGGCGGCGTGCGCTTGAGAGGCATTTTAGCGGTTCAAAGTACCAGGCGATAAGCAATGCGAAAGCAGTATGCCACAAAATATAAAGCAGGCAGTGCGGCAGGGTTCAGCTTAAGTGGCCGGCGATCGAGGTCTTAGTACGATTTCGCTTTCCGCCCAGTATAAGTAGAGCTCTGGTTTTTTCTCTTTTGCACTTGTGGAATTGGATGAGATATTTTAAATTATTATGAATGGAGGTTACTCACGCGGATACTACGTGTTGCAATTGACGAGCTGGGGAATTTGACTGTATCCGACGAACACAGTATTCGATGCAGATAGATGCGCATCCACTGCTACCTTCTTCGTCTTATGCTGTCCTAATATTTCGTATGAGTTTTCTTGCGTTGAATTTAAAATTATTTTATTATTTTGGCGTAAATCCGTGAGCAAAATACGTCTGAACTGAACAGAGATCCGAAGGGAAGGGATAATCCGCGTGCCAATGGCAATAACTAAAGACTGCAATCCTAGGATTCTTTTGACACCGGATCGCCAGCGATCCGTTCCCTCTTGGCCGTTCCTTTATACGCAAAATATTAGATTGTACAATATTGTTACTGTATGTTTTATGAAAACAAACCAGCTAAAAATCTTTTTATATAATGTTTCTTATACTTCTAACAATAAATATAATGTTTAAAAACACGTAGAAATTATTCTGTAAATAATAATATATCAAATACAATATTATGCAAACTACCTATTTTTATAGGAATGGAACGTGTATAAAACTGACACGAGCACTGAGCACGCGAGTGACATTATTTGTTTGTTAGCTAGCTGTTGTTGTCCTTGATTACTTGAAAGAAGAGGAAGATTTTTATATGAGTGTAATGTAATGTAGTAATTAAGGTAATGTGTAAACTATATTAGGTAATGAAATGTAAAGAGGACAATAAATTACATATTACTATTACTTATTATGATTTATTAAAAAAATATCTTAAATTTAAGATTTTTAAAATATCTATAAAAAAACAAAATTATAAAAAAACTTAAGCCGACAGCCACTTATCTTCTAATATAAAAAAAAAATGTTACCAAACTCCTCCAAAATGGCTTGACCGATCTTTATGATTTTTTTTGTGTATGTTCGGTAGGTCTGAGAATAGGTCGTAAACTATTTTTAATACACCTAGGTGATTATTAATATATATTCAAACACAATCACATCACGTGTATAGCGCGGCAAAAGGTATTTTAGTCACTGTTTCTTTTATGTATGGCATTATTTTCGTTAAAAGCAATTTACGACAGTTTTGTTCAGCTGGAACCTAAAAGTAAATTGGAAATTATTTATTGCTATTGTTGTTATTTGGTGTTAATTGCGACGTTGTTGTTGTAACACTTCATCATCATCACTGCAGTCATATATCGAAATCGGATATTGTTTCGGCTCATAAGTCCAAATCACATCTTCCAAAAATATATCTCTTGCCATTCCTGACAAAAATCAACTATTATTTTCAAAACATGTAAAACAATCCAAATTTTGACAAGTAAACCATAAAAATCGGGAGATCGCCGAAAAAGATAGTATAAACGTAGCAATCAATCCCTTTTATTCAAAGATTGATTATTGGGACACGTCAAACGTCATTTTCGAACAGAGGTCTATCCAAAAACACTTATCGGACCTCTCATGGCTGATTGACTTTAGAAATTACAAATGCAATCCATCGATTGGACCTCTCATGGATAATTGACTTTAGAGATTACAAATGCAATCCATCGATTGGTTATAGAGACGCAAAATGGTACTTTTGGATCGACTTTGCAATCTCAATCCGGAAAAAAAGGATCAGGATCGCATATTGGGTTCGGGCGTAAGTGGCCACCGGTCGGGAAAAAAATTGAAACCGATCATTTTTCGAATCCTTGAAAATCAGTCCCCAGTGACATAAACAAGAGAGGAACAGAGAACTCGCACTGTGTGCGGCTTTTGCATCACCGGAATACAATTCAATATGAAACGATATTACACAGAAGAAAAGTAAAAACAATACCGGGGACGCAAATATGTTAGACATTGGAAAAATTATTACTGTCACGATGAAATATTGCAAAATTTTCTCTAATTGAATTCACGCTCATTGTTTGTCGCACGCCACGCTCTCTCACGTCAAACAATAAGGTACCTATCGACAATTTTACTTACGCGTCCATTGACGGCTGTCGTTAGGATAAAGCACCGTACTGCTGCCACAATAAAAGCTAGTATATTATATCTCTTTACATAGCAGCAAGTTTCTGGCCAGTGTTCATTTAACGTAGCTTCGTATGAATGTAGTGGTCTATTCAGAGATATGCCACACAGAAGTCGTTGTGTCGAAGTTCATTTGTATTTGCGCTTTAATCAATAAGAGTAATTCGCGTGCCAAAAGGAAGAGCAACGCTTCTCTTTGTAAACTGTTTTAAGGTGTTGTTCCGATCTTGGAAGTCTCGACACAGAAGCGGACGCATTGCCTTTAGTATACATAGTAGGGGTTTCCGATCAAAGCGGGTATGCCGCGCAGAACAACACTACTCACCAGCACGAACCTTTCTTTGTGCATAAATGTTGTTTGTCATAAAGACGCGTAACATAAAGCACTAGGCATAATCATCTAACATTTACGTCTCATAATTTTTACTTTGCAAAATTTTTAGACGGGATACTTATTTTATTCAAAGGTATAATATCATTAAGCATAACTAATGACTTTCCTGATTTGATAAAATGGTTCTACTTTGTCATGCCCAGTAGATTTTGAGTGTCAGCGAGGTGTCAGCATACGGCAATATAGCCAACCCAACCATTTAGTGACTGATAATGCCATGGGCTTAATAATTGATTATTAAGTCCATGGATAATGCTGATAATCGTGATGCATTGACAGTTTGACGTTTTGTTTTCTTACAACATTTGATGGACTCCATTGTACAATAAACTATCAAAGACGACAACGACCACACGACGACACGTTTAGCGCAGAGGTCGAGTGATCACCTACTGCGCAACAGGTCGCGGGTTCGATTCCCGTACGGGACATTATGTTTTGTATGGCCTACAGAAATTTGTTCCGGTCTGGGCGTATGTGCATGTGATATTCTATGTTTGTAACTGCACCCACGACACAGGAGAAAATCCTAGTGTGGGCGACGTTTTAAAAAAAAACAAGACGCTATTAAGACGACATTTAACTATTTTACTGCTTCTATTCCAGCTACTTGGACTTCATCAACCTCATGGCGTACGACTTCCACGGGAAATGGGAGAGGGAGACTGGTCACAACGCACCCCTCTACGCGCCCTCTTCGGACTCGGAGTGGAGGAAGCAACTGTCCGTGGACCATGCGGCCCACCTCTGGGTCAAGCTGGGCGCGCCCAAGGATAAGCTGATTATTGGTGAGTTGTCAAATTGCTCTATGTAATAAGCCGCTCGTTAGGGGAACAACTTCCACGTCTCAGAAGATGTCATGCTGTGTTCCTTTGTGTGTTCAGCAGAGCATATTGGGGAGACGCTGTTAGTACCTTGCTTTAAGGTTGGTAAAGCTAAAATGATACAGTAGTTACCTAATTTCAATAGAGATAATCGTTGAAATATTCCAGCTTCTCGGAACCTGATAGAGTATAGCATGAGATAATGAAATTCTAAACCCGTCCACAGCCTGCTGACTCCAAAGATATAGTGAACTCCGTATGCGTGGAACAGAACGTTAGGGTGTGAAAAAGTTTTACTCCGAAATCGCACACCATGTAGGTTTAATTTTAATTAAGTGTCCAGTACATTAAAACGGCAACTTCATTTAAACCTGTTATTTTTATTTTATATTTTATTTGTAAGAATAACTACAGCCAACTTCATCATCACAGCTCATAAATGAGCGCACCGAGGGACTCGAGCTTACCCTATGTTAGGGTGTTTAGATCTTAGTCAACCACGCTGACTCAGTACATTTAATTATATGTATAATTATTAGGCAAGAATGTTTATTTTGTAGCTATATCTTATGGTATAAATAAACATGAATCGCTTTCGTTAGTATCGCTAAAACTCATATTTTGTTTAATTTTGCTCGCTTTAATACAGGGATGGTTTCAAAAGAAAAATAATAGGGAAAATCCCGATGATAACCTAAAAAGTAATAGTGATAAGTTTGTGTGGAAAAAGACGGTACATTTGTCATCTTGTCACGGTCATCGAGGTGATACGAAGTTCAATTCATCGAGGTTCAGTTCATCGAGGTGATACGAGGTGATACGAAGGTCAGCTAGTTCATAATGTAAATCTATACTAATATTATAGAGAGGTGAAGTATGTGAGTTTCAATGTTTGGGTAATCTTCGGTACTACCTGATCCTTTGGAAATTCTAATAAATTAAGAATGCATAATAAATGTAAGAATGCTTTGTTATCATTGAGTAACATAGGCTATAGAATTATATCCTATGGGAAAATGTGGAGCCCTCCCGAAAAACTAAATACGCGTGTGGTGTGAAGCTGCGAGCGAATAATACAACCTTTACAATATATTTGTTTGAATACAAGTATAGAAAACATAAATATAATACTATTATAAATTCTCTTATAACATCAGATACTAAACGCTAAACGCAACTACAAGTTAAGCTTAAGCAAGACAAGCTACACAAGTTAACAAATAACAGTAACATTTATTTATAGGTACTTAAAATCGATTCGCTAAAACGTGAAGCTTTGAATATGTTTCACTCGTGCCGTGCAAATAAAAGGCAATTTTATCATAGTTGTCTTGCAAACATTGTTGACGATATAGTTTTGTTGACAAGTCGACGAAATAAACAAAATAAACACGCTCGAAACACTCCCCTCACAGCGTCGAAGATAAAATATAACGATGATAAGTTGAAGTAAATATCTGGGCGGCAATAAATCCTTTAGGGGCCACACGTCTCGTTGGAAACCAATCTGCGATGTGGCCCGGACACATGGGGCGCACTGCGGTGATTCCATTGACACAGTTCCAGCCATATTGCCTCTATAAAGGAAATGAATAGCTTGCTCACTATTACTCGTAAGTGTCATTGAACAAGCTGAAACGGTATCTTTATGTAAAATTATATCACGGTTTTTTGTGAGCTCACTTATTGGGTATTCTTCTGCTATTGCGTCTCTGGGCTCTCCAGAGCTCATCGAGGAGACGCTAAGACCTCATGTGCTAGGGGCTGCGGTATCAGCAGCGTGCAGCATGCATCGTGCATGCATTAGACAATAGCCTTAACAGTCAGCTATAACTGACGAATAAAATCTATCATCTTATCTTATGTGGTGAATGACTTTTGCATGAAGTTGGTCAATTCATCAGTTCTGATAAAATTAACCGATTCTTGTATGAGCGTGTAATGAATGCCACAAACTACGGTGACTTGCCCATGTTGTATTAAATGAAATAGGTAACTCTCAGTATTGGGATGCACTCTGCGAAAAATCTTTGCCACTTTTCACACCATGCACTCAAACACTCAAAACCCAACATTTGGATATTTTTTGGGGTCCTAGCAGATATACTAAAGAATGAAATGAATCAAATCGATATACCGGGTGTAACTGAACACCCCAATAACATTTAAGGGGCATATAAGTTAGATACTAAATGAACCTTCGGTGCTTGTCTGGGACCTGGAACCCCAATATTTTCAGAGTTATTTGAGTTTAAACTGAAAGCAAAAACTTTCAAGCGACAACCATAATCAGCTCTTAACACAAAATAAATTTAAACACAAAATGACACGTGACAGACGTGAGCGTAGTATTCCTCCATCCCTACGCTTACGTAGGGCTGTCGGGACTTAATACCAAAAAATAATTTATTTAGTTTGTATGACGTGAGCGTAGTATTCCTTGTACGCTTACGTAGGGTTGTCGGCACTTAATACCAAAAAATAATTTATTTAGTTTGTATAGGAAAAAAAAGTAGGTTTGTTAGCCTTAATATTTTTCCTACAGAATCTCTACTTCTGATGGATACATACCCTTAAATGTTATTGAGGTGTTCCGTTACACCCTGTATATTAGTATTTATTATTTTCTTTCTTCTGCAGGTATGCCAACGTACGGTCGAACCTTCACACTGTCGAACCCTAACAACTTCAAAGTGAACTCTGCAGCCAGCGGTGGTGGGAAAGCGGGGGAATACACCAAAGAAGGAGGATTCCTGGCTTATTATGAGGTGAGTGAAACCAATAGGTGATTATACAACTATAGCTTTATAATCACCTTACCTTTATCTCACTGTTTAGTGGAGGCGGCGTAACACGTTTATATTCTTTAGTACCTACTTATATTCATGCATATCCTTCTTCATGCAAACTGTCCATATTTCTTCGTTATATCTCTAGCATTACTTCGTCCACATTCATATGCATAACTCTTATATCACTCCATACATTCGTCAATTGCCTATACCATGCTATGGTAACCTGTTATTGTTGTTGACTTGCTTTGATACCCAATGGCACAAAGGGCCTTCATTCGTTGCCGCTGTCTCAACCTGTTATGGGCCTTGTGCTTTATTGCATCCTTCTTTTATTTTATCATCTTTCAAACTATGTTTATCGGTTCAGCGGTTTAAGTGTAAAGAGGTAATAGACAGACAGACAGACACACTTTCGCGTTCATAATACGAGTATGGATTGAGGATCTTGGTGGCGCATCGTTGGTTGTGGTCAGTCCTATGATGGGTGACCAAAATACGAAACATCTCGAGCTCCTCCGCGCTTCGGAAGGCACGTTAAACAGTGGGCCCTGCGCCTGAGCTTGGCCCGGTCGTGTCGGCTAACCGTCCCATCGGACTAGTGAAGGAACAGAGAGTGCACTTGCGTTCGCGCAGACACTTGTGGACTATCTCCTGCGCAGATGGCTAGTCGATTGGCGGCCGTGACTGAATATCGATTATGGATCGGCACAATGTTTCCTTAAAATGAAAGGACACATTTGATACATTCCTATCGGATTAAATGCTTCGCATAACGAGGCGAATAGGTACACAGTTTTATCACCACTTTTAGCAATAATATTTTTTCACGACTGCACAACGTTATGGAGGGTTTTCTGATTTTGATAGCTTGTGACAGCGGGACATTATCTTCATTTACGTCTTCATCTTGATGTCAATTGTGCTATTAAGTTCCCAGCGGTAAATTGATCTTGTTCGAATCGTTTATGTGCTTTATATATAAGTAGGTATTATGACAAACAAACAAAACATGACACTTACAGGAATATTCGCACGGTTCAGTTATTATTATTTATTATTGACAGGCACAAGGCACTTTTTTTACTGCTGTACCTAACAGCAGTAAAAAAAGGAAACATGACAATATGTTTTCTTAAAATTACATTACTAAGAAATGAGAAAGAAAGAAAAATATAAACGGAAACGATAGAAAAAAGAGAAAACAAGAAATCTTACAACTAATGAAGATATTGGTGACATGATGATATTGGCGAAAAATACTGCTTTCGAATACCTAGTTCTACTTCTTGACAAATACTGATGATCCGTATTCCTTATAAAGTGAATATGTTTAGAATAATTCATCTGCCTCTAAAACTTGTGCAATGTGTAAACATACTTTTTAATTCGAAACGGCGAGCATTTTGTCGCGGTTAATTAGTAAAAACAGTTAAGGAACAAGACAAAAAAGCTTCGCAATCAAGAAGGCACAAATCACCAGAGCAAATTAATTAGATCGCACAATAAAATTAAACATTCCCCGAGCGGAGCACAAACAACCTGCAGTGCAGAGCTTCGGACGAATATAATGTTTTATGCAAATCAGAGCACTCCGCTAAAAGGATCATACTGTCGGAATATTCTTTTCTCAGATATAAACGGATTCAGCGAACGTGGACTGTGAGGAATACGCTTTTATACTGACAAAATTATATGGAAATGATTTGTAAATTACAGCTTTGGTGATTATTCAATAGGCTAGATGACAAAAAATTTTTTTTTGCTTTAATAGAAGCTCATTCATAATAGGTTGGGGAAAAAGTTTCTTCACATTTTTTAAGAAAATTCAAAACATTTTTTAATATAGTTTATTTACATTTAACTAAAGTATGTAGGTACCATTTTGTTCAATAACTTTTTGCCATCTTGTAGGTAGGGACATGATCCCATTGCTATAGAAATTTTGGGACTTCTGGTCAAAATACCGCGACAAGTGGTTTTGGCAGTCCTCTCGTGATGTTAACCTGACACTGCCTAAAGAATTCTGAAGAGACCGAAACAGGTGGAAATCTGAAGGTGCAAGGTCAGGACTATACGGCGGATGCATTAACACCTCCCAGCCAAACTCTCTTAATTTTTGCTGAGTAGCTAAAGATGTGTGAGGTCTAGCGTTATCATGATGAAAAACCACACCCCTTCTGTTGATTAATTCCGGCCGCTTTCTCTCAACTTCTTGCTTTAATCTCATCAGTTGTTCGCAGTAGAGTTCAGAATCGATGGTCCTGCCTGGTGGTAACAGCTCATAATGAATAATGCCCTTCCAATCCCACCACACACAGCATCACCTTGTTGCGAGTTAACCCGGGTTTCGCCACAGTCTGTGAAGCCTGACCGGCCTTTGACCACGACCTTTTTCGCACGTTCTTGTCGTACGTGATCCACTTTTCATCACCAGTTATCAGCTTCTTCAAAAATGGTTCGGTTTCATTACGTCGTAATAAAGAATCACAAATGAGTACACGGTTCATTAGGTTTCTTTCAGTGAGCTCGTGAGGTACCCAAATGTCGAGCTTTTTTGTGTACCCAGTTTTTTTCAAATGCGCCAAAACTGTTTTGTGGTCAATTCCCAGTTCTTCAGCTACGTCGTAACTACTGACATGCCGATCTTGCTCCACTTTTTCAAAAATTGCATCCATTTTATCTGTAATAGGGCGACCAGAGCGACGTGCATCTTTGACATCAAAATTTCCGGATTGAAAACGCTTAAACCAAATTTGTGCTACTCTCACAGACACTGCACTAGGTCCATAAACATCGCAAATTTTTTTCGCGGCTTGCGTTGCATTTTTACCTTTTTTGTAGTAAAATTTTAAAATGTATCGAATTTCTTCATTAGATTCACTCATCTTGGCGGTACGAAAAACAAATGAAAATCACACATTTTCCTAATTTGAATTTGGAATTATGTTCTTTAAAATTTAAACTTTCAATGATACCAAAACCAGCCAGATACAAATAGTATAGCCAAAGAGATTTTATTACAAGTTTATACATACTATAATGCGAAAAGACTTTTTCCCCAACCTAATATAATAAACAGAAAGAAAAAATCGGTTTTCGAATAACTATAAAAACAACCAAGATATAAGATATTAAAGATTTTTCTCCATCTCTTTCTAGCAAAACGGCAATTTACAAGGAGTTTATATGGCCGTACTCAACTATGACGTCACGGTTGATATCGGATCTCTCTGTCTAATCGCCTTCAAATTAACAACTTAAAATGCTTGTATCTAATGAATTTCTTAGCCGATTTTAATTCTGATTTCACAGGACTGCATCTTTTTCCACGGTATTTTAATATTTAATGACGAGACGTAAACATTAGAATTCAGTCATCATCCCAATTGTTGACCTGAATGTTCTTCCTTATGAGGAAATCGTACGAACCGTTTTTCATACAAACTTAGTCCCCTGTTTCCTTCTTGGATAATGGCAATAGTTGCTCTATTTTTTCCAATAGAATCAATGACCACTATTAGCATGTTATCCTTGTTATGTTTTCCTTTTTTTAATAAGTTAACTATAAAAGAGATTTAAACCACAAAAAAATTGGATTGATTTTCCGCTATATTCAAACATCCAGCAAACAAATTTAACGAGATTATATTAAGAAAGCAAAACATACAAACACAGCTAAAACCTTTCTTTAATTTTTAGTGCAAAAAGTAATTAATGCGGTCTAGTTTTTATGTGCTTTTCATAGGTATTTTCGGCCCGATTTGCAGTTGTCTCTATCGCGCTCAGTTCGGTTGTTCCGGCCACAGCGCGACAGCAATACATTTTACAAATACGTATTTTTGAATTTTTTTATCCTTACAGCCGGTTGCACCAAGTTTTACGTTATACGATTTCGTAAAAAGTAACAACTTAATACTTAGAAATGGGTCGTTTCACTATTCAATATATAATTCGCGCCGTACATTTAACCTTTTTAAACGTAAAGGGTAAAATAAAACTACAATTGAAACTAGATTATGGTGCAAGTCTTACGTATTATGTTACTTTTACGAAATCGTAAAACGTAAATTTGGTGCAACCGGCCGTTAGTGTCATATCTTAAGCAAAGTTGAAAAAAAACAAGCCTGATGTTTAGAAGCTACAGCCGCGTATAGAACATTATTTTGGTTTCTGCAAGATTGGAAAATCTACAATCCCTACAAGGATCCTAATGGACACACGCAGCAGCACGCCAGACGCTAAATGTTGACCTTGAGACCGCTCTTATGTCGCTCGTAATAACGACGATTTTCGTAATGCAAATGTAATGCTTGACATGTTGCTGACTGTACATTGCCAGCCTGTAGCATAGGATGTCAAGTTGCAGTACCCGGTGATTTCAATGCCTGCATTAGCCTTCAAACCGGAACACAGCAATGCTAGCGCCGCCGCTTGACGGCAGCAATAGATACGATAGAAGTACCTAGAGGCCCAGACAAAGTAACAATTCAAAAACGATATCGGAATTAGAAACGAACGAAATGTTTGGGATTGACACATGCAATCGCTAAATCTAGTGGCAAATCGATCAGTCATCGATATGTAAATTGGTAGACAATGTATTGTGATTCGCAATGAATCGATAAAGAAGCGTATTGTTTTTTCGTTACTTTCATATACTACTCTAAACATTACTAATTAATCATTAAAAATGAAATAAAACTAAGAAAATTAATTATTGTCATTCATTACAATCCTAAAAACATATGGTACCTATTACTGTGTTTTGAGTAGATAACAAGAACAATTCGACACAGCGATCGCTGCAAACCTGTAACATTGGCTAGAAATTAGTTTTCGTTATCTCACGAGATGATGACGAATTTATATATCGTTTTGCTATGAAACGATTGCCTATTGCTTCTAGTGCCGAGCTCTGTAGTACGTAGTCTTATGTTTTCTAGAGACAATGTTGAATGTGAATGAGAAAATTCCTTACTGTATCTGTATCTTTATACATTATCATCACAATTAATTTTCTTCCTGTCCGCCTATCTCTAAAAGAAGTCATTAAATTGTCTTCCTATTTTTATACCTAAGACAGCATTACGATTATACGCAAATTATATAGAAATTTTTACTCACCTCAGGAAATTACACTAAGTAATGGCATTTTGTTTTTTTTTTCAAGGTCTGTGAAATTCTACGCAACGGCGGAACCTACGTCTGGGATGATGAGATGAAGGTGCCCTACGCTATCCATGGAGACCAATGGGTCGGATTCGATGACGAGAAGTCGATAAGGAACAAAATGAGGTACGATCTAATAACTCACCAATTACTTGTAAGTATTGTAGAACAATTAAAAAAAATCAATCATTATTCATTAATATGACTAATTTAATGCGACAGATTTTAAATACACAACACCTATTATACTGTAGCTTGTAGCATCCATTCCTTTTATGACACTTAGGTATCTGATGATTAGCTAAACAGTCCTCAAGTTTAATGTAGATTACTGTCACAAGCACAATCACTACTACGTATATTTTACTAATGCCAAAAAAATTACTGTATGAAGGTGGATCAAGGATAACGGCTTCGGCGGTGCCATGGTCTGGACCGTCGACATGGACGACTTCAGCGGCAGTGTTTGTGGTGGCGACGTCAAGTACCCTCTCATCGGTGCTATGAGGTATGGTAGTTTTTTTATTTAATTAATCAATAACAATAGTAGTTTCTTCGCCTTATGGTAGGTGAGCATAACGTCCGTCAGCATGTTGCAGATCCTTTTTTCAACACTTTTCATGAGTACATATTAGTAGGAGTATGAAACTACTTCTACTTCTGGAATTTAACGTCGCTGTTATTCTTCTCTACTTCCCCTGCGGTGTCTTATCTTAGCTTTTTAATTTCTTTTTTACTTTTTGCATGTATTTTCATAATGATCTTTATTTTTTTTCTACTTCTAATATTTCGCATATAGGATCGTTGTAATGTATTTATGGATCTTTGACACTTTCTTATTACGATTTCCAGTAGTATTGTCCTTTTTGTCATACTCTGTTTATTTGATTGTTTTATCCATCCAACTTCTCCTACCGTCTTCCTAAAGTTAACTTCAAATGTTTTACGTAGATTCTGATCTAACTCTGTGATAGAAAATTATATAAAATTCAATCTGTTCCCGACCAAGTACAATGTTGTAAACGTATTAAAACTTTGCTTAAGTCTCCTGACCGCATATTGTCGAAGCAAAGTTAAATCGTGGCGCTGGCAGAAATATGCAAAATGAAATTTATTAATTCTACGGGAACACTTTCTTGTAACTTTGACTTCGGATTGTGCAACAGTCCGCCCTTTCTACACCGGCATAAAACTTTAAGAGCGTGACAATGAATCCGATTTCTTAGAATTGAGTTGCAACTTGTTATAACAGAGTCACAGCTATTAAATTTTAGAATAGCAGTGTTTTTTTAATGTTTATGTAAAGTTAAAGGATTTTTGTTGCCTCTCATCCCAATATCTAATAAACAATTGTTATTACATTCATTCAGTATCTTCTCCCAATAGCTCATGGGCCATTTGTTCCAGTTGCAGAAAAGAGAAGTATTATGTTTATTCAGTAACACGAAGTTAAGTGACAGATAGCTCTATTATAAAGTATAAACACCACATTCCTTAATATGAGCGAGATATTGCCACTAGTAAAAGTAAGGAGGAATCAAAGCCACCCGATTGACAGGATTTGATTCCTTTGAGCTGCTACTGAACATGTTTATTGTAAGAAGTAAACTCGAAAAGATTTTGTTCGACTCGGGGAATGAATGCGAGCCCTCATAATTATATGTCGCATATGATTGGCCCTCATAATCAACTAGACCAACGAGACAGGCAGACAGGTTTGTAACGTATGTGTTTTAAAAATAAGTGAACATGTTGACAGAGAGGAACTGAGAGGCATATCAAGAGGCAAGGATGCGAAAGACGTTGACTGGGCGGAGGTAGCATCGAGCGTAGTAGTTGAAGTCACGGAGAAACCGCAGCCAATCAAGATCAGCCTAGCAGACGTTCTGAGCAAAGTGAAGAAACCCAGTAAAAACCTCATCATTAAAAACAACAACGCCGCTGCATTTATTGACAAATCCAGTGAGTGTACTGTTTAATACTAATATATCACGTGTCCTTACAATAAAGACATTTTAGGTTGTTTTTTTACTAGGAGGATGCATTTATGTATCACTCACTGGCTAATAGGCGTGTGGAACTGAAACAATTCGTCGGAAACTGAGCATACCCACAATATCTTATCGGAGGGAGACTCTGTACCAGGGTCGCCTGCTTGGGTATCTCCGTCTTACCTATTTCTGCGGCAAAGCAGCAGTGCTTCCATTGCTGTTTTTCGGTTTGAAGAGTAAGATATGGCAGTAAAATTAGTGGGCATTACAACTTATGTCACAAGTTGGCATCGTACACTGTGGTTCTTGTGGGGATTGCAGATTTCTTGCGAATCCCACAAGAGCCACATATATTATATGTGACTGTTGCCACTTACCATCAGGTGGGCAGTGAGCTTGTTTGCCAACTTTGTTGTATATAAATAATGTAGTCCTACAATTACCTCATATTGGGGTTAATCAAGTGAGTTCCATAAATTCATTACTCAATCACAATTGAGTCGTTACTTTGCCCGAATTTTAAATAATACGTCACTTTATTCATAAAATCAGACAGCTTTGAATCCTCCAAGAGTCAGTAACAGTAATATTTGAGACTAACCACATTTTATTTAAAGTTTTCTTTTGTCCCAATTCTGTCCCTTTCTCTTGTCAATCCTGGACATAATTATTTTAGATGGCTATTATGTTTTATCACATAACAAAGTTAGTTACCTATACATACTTATATACGTTTTGATACTTGAGAAAAAGAGACGCTTTCTCTTACTTCAAACACTTTTATGTCCCTACCAAGCAATGCTTTATCGTTCGACAATAAACACTATTGTCGCGACAAGACTTTCAAAATTGCGAAACAGTGTACGTGACGTTAAAAGCTACAAATCTCAGACGGGGTGCCACAAGGGTCACTTTTAGGCACTCCGTCGTTCCCAGCTGCCAAGAATGGCTTGCGAAAGTCGACGATTCGCGACATAGTTGCTAAAAGTTTGAAATATCGAGTGCTTTCACGTTTGAGTTTTGGCCCGTCCAGAATTACTGGAGCTACATCTAATAGCCTACTCCTCAGCCGGATCTCGGAACCCGGGGCTCTTTCGTGCTTGGGTAGCTGAGCCAAATGGGCTCTGTGATTTAATGCCATCAAGTTTAGGACGCAGCATCCCGCGACAATCTTTACAAGTAGGCACTTCTGAGTTTAACGCTTCTTCGGCAACAGTAGGTTAGGTAATAACGTGTTTCCAATGTCAAAGGGTAACTCAGGTTTTCGTGGAACTTATCGGTACTTCTCAGGAATAATAAATCGACGAAGTCTTGAGATGCTTAACGAGATCCATTAATGATTGATGTTGGCGATGCCTCCCATCTGACTAGCTTCGGCGTCCGTTGCATTAAAATTGTAGATTCGAATATTTTCAAAGATGATTGATGGTATTCTGCCAATTTCAAATTAGGTTTTTATGAGATTAACATAAAGGAGTTAGAAAGTTATGAAGTGTTTTAAAAGAATGGATTTGTCATTCTCATGGCAATGGACATATTGCAGTTTGTAGACATAAGCTTACATTTTGTTTTAGTTACTATCGACTAAAATATAGCGTAATGTAAGCTTATTTACATTATAATCTTAGTTAGCTGTCTTCGTTATTTATTTATGTATATAGTCATTATAAATACGCTATCTTGTCGAATTTACAGTAAATCTTATTGTAAACTTTTGTTTACCGTTCGCCCACATACTTAGGTAAATGTCTTCAGAAACGTTACATTTTGTTGACATAGTTTTAGGTGTGAAATTAATTCTTATAACAAATGAACAGGTACAAATAAATAACATCTCATAAATAAAATTGTAAATCAAAAACGGTTTGAATTCTTTTGTGGTTGAGTGGCTCTTGATTTCGTATTTCGTCCTATCGTCATATTTCTTGAGGTGGAATGGTGGCTCATAGGTTTCCTGTTCAGAATTATAAAAAAGTATGATTCACAACGTCGAATCGTTGAATTCAGTTCTTCGTAATTATTTTCTGGCTGTTCTGCTTTGAATATTAAGCTCCTACACCACCGAAGAATTAATTCTTCTTGCTACTCAAACTGTCTTAACTATCTCGATTACATGCAATTTTTCTATGAACAGAACGTGAACCACAAGTGCTCTGCTACCTAACCTCCTGGTCTTCGAAGAGGCCGAGTGCCGGCCGCTTCAATCCCGACAACGTGGACCCGACCCTCTGCACCCACGTCATCTACGCCTTCGCCACCCTCAAGGATCACAAGCTGGCCGAGACCGACGAGAAAGACGCCGACATGTACGACAAAGTTGTTGCCCTGAGGGAGAAGAACCCGAACTTGAAGGTAAATGTTGTCATGATGTAGATTTCATTTGTGTTTGTAATGAACTCCTTTAATGGGTTATAATAGTCTGGTCTAGTGATCGGTCCACATGTTTGCTGAGATGTTTTTATTTGACACTATCGGCAGACCTGGAGTCCTATTCTGCTAATCTTAACCTTGTTATCGTGATAGCGATTCTTGATGGGCCCCATGGGCCTTATTCTGCCAGCGTTAATGCATTTATGGCGTGTCAATAACGCTTCAATTGCATAGCTTTTTGAGACAATTATTGTTTGTGAACCAATAACTAACCTAGACATTTGTACACACTATACATCGACTAAGTACGAATAAATTGCATCACACAGAGTATAAAATTGACAAATAAAGCAGTTTGATTGAATCGCTATCGACACAATAACAAGAAGATTAGCAGAATTAGGACCCTGATATTTCGATATCCCTGTTCCCGTCTGTGATTTATTTATTGTTAGCGATGCTTGATCCATTAAAATAATTTTAATTGATTTTTATGTAAAGATAACTTCAACGTCCAGAACAAAGTCCAGAGGAAGGATATGAGCTGCTTTTTATATCGTATTTTAGTCTTTGTTAACGCGTGATATAATGGACAATATAACTGAATTTGAGGCATGTCAGACCAGTAAATTTATGAATAGGTTCCCACAGCTAAGACTAAGTAACACAGGCACTTTCAAATGCGTTGCCGTCCCACTAAGGGACCATCTACAAATTGGGTCACAAAAATTTCACCACTTTTTGACCCCTTCTCTCCCTCTCTAGTGTAATCTTTTTCTGTTAATACTTCAAATTTAGCGTCACTCAATATTACATTATGAAATGTGACATCACAAAGCTTAGGATTCTTCCCACATCTTGTCACACTGTGTTGATCCCCTATGACGTGTTACAATAATTTATGAATGGTCCTGAACCGATTTCGTAAATATGAACAATCCTACTGATAGTGTCCTTCCACTGAGCACTGGTAACTTCAAAATTCACGCGCAGAAACACCCATAGCCCGCCCCATACGGTCTTGTGAAGAACTATCAGTAGGGCAACTCATTGGGACGCTAAATGCATAGCATTTTGCGTCCAATTCGTAAGCACAAATAAGTTATGTAGTTTTGTAAACTAAGATCTCAATTTCAGATCTTGCTGGCCATCGGCGGATGGGCGTTCGGCTCCACCCCCTTCAAAGAGCTCACCTCCAACGTGTTCCGCATGAACCAGTTTGTCTACGAAGCCATCGAGTTCCTCAGGGACTACCAGTTCAACGGGCTGGACGTTGACTGGGAGTATCCGAGGTAGGTTATCTCATACAGTTCTAACTCTGTTCGAAATTACCCGGTAATTGAATGCGCTAATGATTTCCCAAAAACTCTTCAAACGTTACATTCGTGTGATAACTGTTAATATTGTCGAGTATTTAAACTGTGAACCATCTGTTACAGCCACTCGGGTTTTTTATCACGATTAGAAAATATTTTAGATCTACCCAAAGATTGGGATTATTTCTAGTGGTTATGTGGGACTCTGCCGCTAAGCGCGTAAACCCACTATAAGCTTCCGCGGTGTTACATCAGTCTAATAGTGGGGTGACCTGGGATCTGGGTGACCCAAGTCACCGGTTCACCCCCTGGACAGCCCGGCTAGTTGACAGTATTGGTCGAGCCATCGACAAAGGAGGAGCACCCCGGATACTAGGTGCTCCTCAGACGGGGGGCATCAAGGCCCCTGTTCCCTTTATCAGATTATATAATACACCTTCTGCCACCCTATGACCTAGGCCGGGGAAAGGTGGAAAGAGAGTCCTCTTCCCGCACCCTCTCCGCGGCCTCCTTTTGCAAAATTACGTCTTCGCAGAAAGAGGCACCTATAGATACCTAACCTAAATAACAACAGTCTTATTATGAGGTCAAGCGGTTGATGTGGTCAATTGATGAATTCATGCTTGGCACTAGAGTTAATCGCGCCCTCTCTTTTAGCTCTTTTTTATCATATGCACGAATATAGTGAAATTGTTTAACTGTAAGTACTTACCCTTTTGTGGCTTAAAGCTCTTCTGTGACTCAAAGGTTGGACTAGTTTCATTGCTCACCAATACTGTATTCTCTTTCTTTACTCATTCAGAGGAGCCGACGACCGCGCTGCGTTTGTATCTCTTCTCAAGGAGCTTCGCCTGGCGTTTGAAGGGGAAGCCAAGACTTCTGGCCAGCCTCGTCTGCTACTCACAGCTGCTGTGCCAGCGTCCTTTGAAGCTATCGCTGCGGGTTACGACGTGCCGGAAATTTCCAAGTATCTGGTGAGAATAATGAATATTCTGTTAATGATACTTTGATGGGATAAAAGTACCAAAATTTTACTCAACATCATTGCCGTTATAAATAAGAAAGCTAGTTCCCTTAAGATTCAGCGTTCTATATGAGGTGTGTCTTTTAGAACTTTGTGAGGTCTTTAAGAACTACTTACCACTATTTTTAAAATTCTAATTATTGCACGCATCTTAATTTTAGGACTTCATCAACGTCATGACATACGACTTCCACGGCCAGTGGGAGAGGCAAGTTGGACACAATAGCCCCCTCTTCCCTCTTGAAAGCGCCACCAGCTACCAGAAGAAGCTCACAGTGGTATGTTCGAAACACGTAATTGAATGAAAGACAAACTATTTAAAAAAAATATGATACCCTTAAAATTAATCTCTATCCCCAGGACTACTCGGCACGTGAGTGGGTGCGCCAAGGAGCTCCTAAGGAGAAGCTTATGATTGGCATGCCAACGTACGGCAGGTCGTTCACGCTCATCAACGAGACACAGTTCGACATCGGCGCACCGGCGTCTGGAGGCGGTAAGATAATTATCTTTATTCTCTAAGGTTTAAATTAAAATAAATAAATAAAAAGGCATTAAATTGAAATGATTATAAAATTGTGAATTTCATGTCCGTTACAGGAATTGTGAAAAAATATTGGATTCATTTTTATTCTTTTTTAGACTAAGATTTGATACACTACTTGATTTTATAAGTCACGTGACCTCACGCCTTTGATGCCTCACACCTTATTTTAACATTAACTTTAAATCGCTATGTATCAGTAGTTTTTGTTATCTCGACAAAGCACAAAATATTTTTCTGATTTTTTAAAATTTAACTGACGGATTAATTAGATTTTTTTTCATGACCTGCCGTCATACCTATTGTGGTAAAGAAATTGATTCGGGGAATGCAGTTAATTAAAGTGATAAGTGAGTTTAAATTATTGAGTTCATAAATTATTGAGTTCATTGAGGATAGAAGAGCTGGAGTTCTAAAGGAGTGGAGTAAAGTTCTAAAGGCAGTATACTGCCAAGTTCAGACTGCCAGCAGTCTTCCACAGACAGTTATATATGATGGAGTTACATCTAAAAGTATTAAGTTTATATTCATGTTGGAGAGAAAATAAATAAATTATCATTATTGACACATCAAATCAACTCTCTTCCCGGTCGCTCGATAGTACCAGAGGTGAAAATAACTCGCGGTAGAGAGACAATTATTAATTTTGAATGATATTTGTTTCAGGCCAAGCCGGTCGCTATACTAACGAGGCCGGATTCATGTCCTATTACGAAATCTGCGAGTTCCTCAGGGAAGACAACACGACGCTGGTGTGGGACAACGAGCAAATGGTGCCATTTGCTTACAGGGAGGACCAATGGGTTGGATTCGACGATGAAAGATCTCTGAAGACCAAGGTAAGTCTAACGTATAATTAACAACTATATTTAATTGGATATCGTCAAAAATGCATTCCAAACTGCGTTCAACATTAAGAATGCGTTCAGTTTTCTAATAAGAGTATAATAATTGCTTAAAAGAAAATACAAATGGAAAATTATCGAGAACCCGAAGAATTATTTAAAAAGTATATAATACTTTCAGCCTAGAGACATTCATTATCGACACAAATATATTTCAACTAACGATACACGCATTTTCATCAGTATCCAAAAATTTTAATTATTTTCATCATAATCATCATAACAACTCACATACGTCCCCACCGAGGGGCTCGAGCCTACCCAAAGTAAAGTTGTTTAGGTCTTAGTCAACCACGCTGGCTCAGTGCGGTTAGGTTGACTTTACATACACCTTAAAATTTCTTCGCAAATGTATGCAGGTTGCCTCACGATGTTTTCCTTGAACCCCGGACCTCCTGATTGGAAGGCAAGTGCCGAGTCCACAGCGCCACCGACGCTCAACAAACAGATCCATTATTTTTCTGTAGCTAATATTATTAAGCTAAGACTAAAAGCTTTCCTGTTTAGATTTAAAATATGTGAAATAAAGTGGCATTTGCTTAAAGTTGCAATATGTACTGTTTTATAATTACATTCCGCTCTATACACTTTTAAACTTTCGCGTTGCATTTTAAATTACTAAAACTTTTACGGGATTAAAACGCGTTTTAATCCCGTAAAAGTTTTAGTACATTCCGCTCTGTACTAGATGGAATAACGACCTACATTTATGTTTCCAGATGGCATGGCTCAAAGAAGAAGGTTTTGGTGGCATCATGGTTTGGTCGATCGACATGGATGACTTCCGTGGATCTTGCGGCACTGGAAAGTACCCACTGATCACGGCGATGAAACAAGAGCTTTCCGGATACAAGGTCAAGCTTGAATATGACGGGCCTTACGAATCCAGTAGTTCCAGCGGACAGTACACAACGAAAAATCGTAAGCAGACACTTTTCTTTAAAGTCAACTGCGGCCTCTTGTCGTTTGACGTTAATAGCAACATACCTTACACAGACACGGTATTCAATTAGACAACGACAATTCTTCCACATAATGTATGAAAACCGAAAGTGGCAATTTTACTTTATTGACATTAAAAATAGGACTTGAAATGCTTGAAGTTATCAATATTTTAGTCCCTTAGTTTTCGAGTTTTGCGGCTCATTAAAGCACAACTAAGTATTTTTCTAATATTTGGTTGAAAGGCAGTGCCGATAACGGAGGAGCACTGACTCAAATGAAACAGTTTGACAATAGTCCTTTCTCACATGAAGTATAAAACAGCCTGAAATAGTCTTTTCTTTTAACATGCGAAATATATTTGATGTGTCTCGTTGAATACATGTCTGTACCTTCCAAAATAAATCAAATTGTAACCTGATATTTTTCTGCAGCGAACGAAGTTACCTGTGAAGAAGAAGATGGACACATCTCATACCATCCAGACAAGTCCGACTGCACCATGTATTATATGTGCGAGGGAGAAAGAAAACACCATATGCCATGTCCCCAAAACCTTGTATTCAATCCCAATGAAAATGTCTGTGATTGGCCTGAAAATGTAGAAGGTTGCACTCATCACACTCAGGCGCCCGCGGCTAAACGGTAGAAATAGGCTATAGTCTAGGCAAAGAATAGGAAAGGTTATTACCAATTAGGAAACAGTTAATTTCTGTTCGTGTTTGCTTGATATCGTAAATTTATTCTTAACATTTCATATAGGGCTAAAAGTTTATGGCTTATAAGACGACCCTGGACTTTAAAAACATATATTATTCAATTTAATTCAATAAAATAAATATTTTAACACTTACTTAGACGACGTTCTATTGACAAACACGAATAGAAAGTTTTTGTAATGTAGATACGATTTTAGCTTGACCGTTAACGCTCTAAAAAATCAATATTTTTGAAAGCATAACAACAAAAATTCGTTATTATAGGCAAGATTCAATATCTACCACCAATACTGTAAGTACTGACGTAGAACCTTTATTATTTTACTTTATTTATTGGCGTTTGTTGGTTTCTCTTTGCTGAATAGCGAGATTCGTGTGATATAATGTAAATTTTCTATATACTAACACTACAAGAGATAGTTTTATCTATTGTTAAATTATCTTTTAGTTTAGTATCGACTGATCTCCTAAATGTACACAATACGCATTAAAAACCTTTGTCTCTGGTGGAACAAGATGGTTGTATATCATATAAAACTCTTGGAATTTATTGTACACATGAAGGAAATACAAAGAGGAGGTGGCCTATGCAATATAGTCCTTCATAGGTTAATGTTGTCTTGACGGTTACTTAGGGCATATGATTACATAAAAAATTAAGTGTTGTATCGGTTGTAAGTACGCGGAATAATTCCAGGAACAATTCTTTTGGACATTCGACACGTTGACTAAAATGAAGCCTTGCACGTTTTAGGTACCATCTAGCGTGAGAATACGAAAAACTTCTATTAAACGCCACTATATAGCTCTTAACGCCCTCCTTATCCTGTATTTTGGCTTCACATGAGGTGTGTTCCAGATAAGAATTATCACTTTGCTGATGCCAACATCTGATGTTTGCTTCGGTTTGAGTTTCTTTTAATAATAATAAATTGTTACAAATAAAATGGTAGGAACCGATTCTTCGTGCTGTTAAAATTTCTAATAACAAGTTAGAATCGGCTAAAACTATAAATTTCTTTCAATTAATCTTTTAAATCCTCTAAAAATCTTTTTGATTCACGAAAAAAGGTTTTAAATGTGAAATGTCAAAGCTGTCATAAATGGTATCAAAGGACCCATATTATAATATAGATTGGGTATTTGATGCTAACTTTTTGAATGTTTAAATGGAACACAGGAAACCAGCACGTTGATGCTAAAAATGTTGAAAATACTGAAAATCCGTTCTTATCTGAAACGCGCCTATGATTTCATAGAGAAACCGTCGAAAAATAACATGTCCTTTTTGTGTTTCCTAAGTAATTGGACACACAAAAAATGAATATTGAGTTATTTCTAAGAAGAATTAAACTGTTTTAAACTGTATGGTTGGTTATGAAATCGTCTCAATTAACTAATAAAAATATTGTGTATCTTTAGGATTTTGTTAGTTAAATTTTAGTCAGTAAGTAGATGTAAAGCTTTTTTATGACATCGAATACTCAAATCAGCTAAATCACTGCCCTGTAAACTGCCAAAACTATTTGTCGTTCGAAATGAATATTTTTGGTAATTGCGACAAATGTCTATAATCGGACGTTGTTTGAAACGATTCGTTTGTAAGTTTTGTAAATATTGTATTTAGTTACAAAAAATGTAAGAGTATTATTAAATATTTTTAAAGAAAACGTGTTTCGACTTGTCACCGCCTCTAGTTGAAGTTTATTCGTTCCTACGCGCTACGTTGAAACGTGTTTCCCCTTATTTCACTGGAAAACACCCCTCAATTTTCATCTCCGTCACTCACAGAGCCGTGAACGTGCCTAAAATGAGTCATCAGTGCACTCCGGCGTAATCTATTTACAGCCCTTGCTTAATGCGCGGATGCATCCTTTATCCGGTCATTATTTTGATGGAAATTCTACTTTATTACAGGTGATTAGATTTCCAATTACTGAACGCGTATTTGATAGCTTGAGCTGGTGATTTGGGGAATGCGCCCATTACGGTATGAATTATTGGTTGTTGACTAATATGGCATAAATGTTTAGCATGCGTTAGGTGGATTCCAATACAAGAGCTTTAAGCTGTTTGTGCTATTTGGGACGCTGCTTACATCCCATTCCGTTAGACGGGATTTGCATTAGTGAATGGATTATTGAATTATACACGTGAAATTATCTGCTTTATTGGCTCATTCATTAAGTACTGTGTATTTGGTTAAACTAATAGGTCCTTCTGTACTTCTTTAATCCCTTGACAAAGCTGATTGGTAAAAGATACCTAATAATAAAATGTTAGCTTTTGTGTTATAATATACTGACTGGTTGGTATATAGTTGGTAATCTGTTTATTCTCTTGTCTTCTGAATATGGAGTTGTTCTTTTAGAATATTAGATATTTTACTTAGTTTAATCAGTCGATCAATGATAAGATCCAGAAATAAATACATTTAGGATTGTAAAAACTTCGTAAGTCGATATTGAACAATTAAAAAATTTAATTATTAAATTTCTCATTTTGAAGCGTCCACATTCGAAAGATCTTGGCGTATTTTTCAAATGAATTAACCGAAATTTCCAGACCGATGACCATAATTTTTTGACCATAAATACCCAAGATTTTTCTTCATAGTCATTCAATTCAATTACATTTGCCCATTCATCGACGAGCTATAAAATCACCACCTAGAAGTCGTCTGTATCAAGGTGGTGAATCTGTAAAAGATATTGAACAAAAAAAAGAATTCAAAATTTTGACATGCTAAAAGAATTTTTAAATAAAAAAGATGTTACGGAATCCCTTCTCCATTGCAATCGTAAAACGCCCACATAAAGGTACCACTAACTGTGTCCGGATGGCAATTGTACAGCACTAAATCGACGCTCGCTCATCGATCCAGCCTTTACGACCCATCATCACGCATCCATTTAATTTCACAGATTTGCACCCGACCGCACGGGATCTATAAATCACCGTTATTCGATTTAATAAGAGCGGTAACCAATATGGCCGATTTGTGAAAATATTATTTTAAGGTACCTATGCAATACATTCGTTTCATTACACCAGCCTTCTATGAGCTTCTTTTACTACAAATACATTCCTCCATATATTTTTTTATTGCTACTAAGTTGGCAAACAAGCAAACCGCCCACCTGATGGTAAGTGGTAACAGTCACCCATGATATATGTGGCTCCTGTGAGATTTGCAGCAAATCTGCAACCCTCACAAGAACCACATTGTACGTTGCCAACTTGTGACATCAGATGTAAAGTCACGGTACCCAGTAATTGCACTGCCATATCACCTAACGCATGCTAACCCATTAAACCGGAACACAGCAATGCAAGCACTACTGCTTTGCGGCAGACGCAAATAGGTAAGACGGAGGTACCCATGCGGACGACCCTGGTACAGAGTCTAACTCCGGTTCAAAATGTGCGGTTCAATATTCAATATGTGTTTAACTAGTTTTCTAGCTGCAGCTGCATTTTTTGTTATTCCTATGAGAATTTTACAAAAGAAAATTATCAAGCAGAAGCATCCAAATAATAGTCCCCTTCCATTATCACATACTTTATATTATAAATAAACTTTTAATGGCTTTTTTAAAACCGCTAGACTAGAAAGTTTCTCACTGGAAAAGTAACTGAGTTCTGTAAAGAAATATTAGTCACTGATTATAAACCCTAAACATAGAACATTTAAAATTTGCTTCTAAGTGTATGTTAACGCTGTAAAAACTACTGACCAAAATTCATATGTTAGTTGTATAGCATTTACAGCAAATTTTCTACTTATTTATTACTGTCTACAGTGAACTAATAAGAAATAAATACTTTCTCAGTGATGACTGCAACTGAAACTAAATGGGCCATAATCTTTTATGAAGAGTTTTTGAAAACTTATTATTATCTTAAGCATCCACATACTTGGCAATATGATTGAACTGTCAATATAAAACTATGAATACAAGTATTTGAAGATAATGCTACGCAGTCATAATGTTAATGATCCCGCGTCAAAATAAACTGGCTATCGGCTTCGTTCGTGACGTAACATTGTCAATTAATAGTGATGATCGTTAATCTCTCCGAACAATATTACTCTTTTCCATTGATTGATTGTGGAACTAATGTTATTTAATACAGACCGCATGGATTTGATTAATAAGTCCATGATACAGACAGACAATACAGCTTGGCTTTGACAAATAAATTAATGTAACAATTTGGACGTAACAACTTGATTTGAGTGGGTAACTGTTTCAATCAGATATAACACACGCCCAGGCTCATAAAGAATCTGTCTACAAAAAAAAATATTTTACAAAAATAAAAACCGACTCCAAAAACACTGAAAATAAAAGTTAAAATAATATAAGAATAGGTACCGACAACATCATTAAAAAGTCTCAAAATTTGTCACCGACTTCAATATAGAAGTGTGATGTTGTCTGTAACTATTCTTATATTATTTTTAACTTTTCAGTATTTTGAAGTCGGTTTTTATTTGTTGTAAAAAAAAAATATTTTTAACTTTTTAGTGAATGAAATCTTTTTAGTGAAAGAAACCCTAATTGAATACTAGCGCACCTTCGGTGAGCTGGTATTAAATTAGGGTTTCCCTCGATTTTCATGGGATCTCATCATCAGATCCTGACTTTGGTGACCTTAGAACCACCCCAGGTACCTATATACCCCTTCGTAAACAAAAATAATTTTGTTTATCAATCCACAATTGGGATGATGACTGAATTCTAGTTTTCACGTCTCGTCATAAAATATTAAAATACCGTAGTAAAAAATGCAATCCTGTGAAATTAGAATTAAAATCGGCTTAGAAATACTTACATTAGATACAAGCATTTTAAGTTGTTAATTTGTAAATGATTTGACAGAGAGATCCCACATCAACTGTGACGTCATTGTTGAGTACGGCCATATAAACTCCTTGTAAATTGCCGTTTTGCTAGAAAGAGATGGAGAAAAATATTTAATACCTTATATCTTGGTTGTTTTTATAGTTATTCGATAACCGATTTTTTCTTTATGTTTATTATATGAATGAGCTTTTATTAAAGCAATTTTTTTTTTTGTCATCTAGCCTATTGGCGGCGTGACATACACAAAAAAAAACATACTCATCGAATTGAGAGAATCCTCCTTTTTTGAAGTCGGTTAAAATATTACACATGCGTAAAATAAGTTAGATAGAACCGTACAAAACCAATGTTAGTAACAAGAGGCAATTGGCTTGAAAGGCGACTGTTCAGTACTCGGCCGTGATGGTGTTAAGCAAAAAACACTTTGCAAAAACCTGCTAGCTGCCACCACGGGGAGTACTTACGACCGCGTTGCGCGGAGGCACGTGAGAGTTGCCTAACAATACCTAACTTGTTAATTAAGACCTACGTACTTACAGTCCAGCTTCTTGTTTTTAAGTAAGACCAATATGTATTTTTTCTTGTCATAAGTAGATAAGTTTTATACAGTCAACTTCAGATTTTATTTAATTAAAAAAAATATAGATGTACCTAGTTGAAAGAAAAGCAGAATACGCACCTCGAAATTGAGCTATTAATTGCTAGCTATTAAGTGACCTCGCTCAAGCACTCGTGCACCAAAAATCCGCGGGCATTTTCGGCTCACTTAGCGCTGAGTAGCAATTTACTATTATTCAACTAAGTTGGGAAACAAGCAGGCTGCGAGCCTTATGGCAAGTTGCTGCAGCTGTCGCAGAATATGTAGTTCCTGTAAAAACTACTTTTACCGCCTCCGTGGTCCAGTGATTGAGACCACCGGGTGCTGTTAGGGAGATCTAGGATTCGATTCCCCAATTGGGGCAGATATTGGGGCTACTCGATTTGGTTGATGGAAGGGCTTCTGAGACCGCCTGGCTAGCTACCACCGTTATACCTAAGTTTTTCACCATAACTACAGTGTTAATAGCAATGTTGTGTAAGATAGCCAGTTCCTCAATTATTGAGGCGTCTAGGTGAAGCTCGCATCCACCTTCGTCATTATCGTCACTTGCGTGAGATGAAGCCCGGAGCTTCTCTGTCGTATGTAAAAAAAATACTGGCAAACCCACAACCCCTACAAAGACGCCAATAAACACACCAGGACAACTTCTCACACTTTACAAAGCACAAATCCGATCGTGTATGGAGTACTGCAGTCACCTCTGGGATGGTTGAGACAAATACCAACTCTCCTCACTGGACTCAGTAGAACGCCAAGCCAGGCGACTTATTGGAGACAAAAAGCTGATGAAAACCAAGCTTCACAGCCTGACTCACCGGCGCAGTGTTGTCTGTCTATCTGTGTTCTATAGGCTGTACTTCGGGGAGTGTGCTCAGGGACTGCATGAGCTGATCCCACCATCTCCATTTTTCTATCGGTAATCTAGACGCACGGCTTGTTACCACCCTCACCTGGTTGATATTCCCGCTGGTCGCACAAAGCGCTACACGTCTTCTTTTATAGTGCTGTGCAGCCAAGGTGTGGAATTCTCTGCCGGCGTCTTTATTCCCGAGCTCATAGAACTCGGAAATCTTCAAAGCAAGGGTGAATAGGCCCTTTCTAGGCAAACTCGTCCCACTGTAGATCTCATCCTTGCCTCAAGGCTGGATAGGGATCAAGAGTAAGCTCATCCTAAGTAAAAAAAAATTACGTTGCCAAATTGTGACATAAGATGTTAAGTCACAGTACCCAGTGAGTTACTTACAACAAGTGTAACTATATAAAATTGTGGATTCTTACAGCAATCTAACCATGCAGCATTGATTAACATGCTTTAGTAGATCCTAAAAAACAATTTCAAAGTTCTTAATAATTTTGCATATTAGATTTATGTGTAGTTATAATTTTTGTATAGTAAACTTTATGTATTGAAAACTCCGGCAGCAACAACTTATTTCGTTCAATTACTTTTACAAGAAGCCATCAACTTGCCAACTACGGCAATTCCTGAACAGTGTGTTTTTATTGGTCAAATAATAAGGTAGAAGCAGATATAGTAGTTATATAAACTGGGTGTTAACGAGATAATTTGCAATCAGACATGATTGCGATCGGGAGCGACGGGCGAGCATGTGGTGATTGAAGGCTCATTTCCTTGAAACGGTACAACTCAGGAAACTAGGAGCAGAGGAGACGACGCGGTACGTCAATATAGAATAATTATTACTATTACATGATCATTACTAATATTATTGCTGTAAAATAACTATACTGTCTACTGTAACATTTGCAATATCGCCATGTGAGAGAATAATCCCAAAAAATTGTGCTATCTACGCATACGCAGCAATGATCTATTCTGTGATATGTTATTTCTGAGTAATGGTATATGAAAGAGAAGTTGCCTGCAATCTGACTTACGTAAAAATCACAATTAAATGTGAAAGATTTTTTTATGTAGGGCCCGGCAAATGACCTCCCGCCTGATGTTAAGCGGTAAAAGAGGCCCAAATGAGTTGACAGATAGAGGAGGGACGACATCCACTATCCTACCTGCCCGCCCCTTGCCGGCCCAAAAGATGCTTTTTCACGCCTCTTTTGAAGGAACCCATGTTGTAGGATAGAGAAAACACATGCGCAGGTAGAGAATTCCAAGTGTGGGATGAACGACAGAAGAAGGAATCTTGGAAATTCTTGGTACGGTGTGAAAAAGAGGATACAGTATAAGGATGACTCCGAAGGCCCTTACGCGTGTTTCTGTTATAAGGAATGGAGAGATTAGGTTAAAGAGCTCCTCAGAGCATTCCCCATGGAACATAGGGTAAAAGGCGCTAAGAGAGGCGATGTCACGACGAAGTTGTAGAGACTCGAGGGTGTTAGTTGCCTCTACATCGCCAATCATGCGAATAGCGCGACGCTGCAAACCGTCTAGAGCATCGAGGAGGTACTGAGCGGAGCCGTCCCAAAGGTGCGAGCAGATAGAAGTTAAATGTGTCTAGTTTTTTTAGTTTAATTGGGTTGTATGGTATAAAATCTTTATTATATTAACAAGCAATATGTAAATTAAAAACACTCTAAATATAAGACGTTTATACAAAAGGCGAACTTATCCTGTACAGAGATATCTTCTAGCCAACCTTTTAAAAGGTGTAAAGGATGAACAATTTGTAAGATATTCATCTATTTTGCGTATACAACAAGATTAAGTTGAATCATTAGATATACATGTTGAATCATCACCCTCGGTGGAGGTTTATGTCTTGCATGGGACTTGGGGTCATCAGTTTCATAAGTATTTTTTTTTCTGGCATAGTAACAATGAGTTCTAACTCTTAAATAAATAATTCTCGGCCTGGATTCAGAGGTGATTGGGTCATGGCCCTGTCAGCTCTGCATCAGTAAGAAGCATTCCTTCTATGCTACCGAGCGGGTGGGCGGGTTGCGGATAGCCTAACCTTGGTCACGTCGAGGTTACCAAGCCGAGACGAGGCTGAGGTGTCACACTTGTGATCCCGGACAAAGAAGGCTGCCCTGAAGCCCAACCCAAGGCCAGGGGTATAACCTATACCTTTCTCCCGTCCACCCCAACTATCACTCCTTCCACCACTTCCAATCTTTACCCTCTCCCTTCTCCTTCTCCTTTCATAATATCCGCTTCCCCTAATTCAAGGTGTTATGCGATCCGTGCCAATGAATGCGTGGCTGGGAGGGAGCCCAGTCGTGAACGGAGCCTGCACGGGACCAGGGCGATCCGGAGCAGTAATTACCCCTTTCCCCGGCAAGCGGGGCTCTGACGGGGATGACCGTATATTTCCCTAGCTACTCGTGGGACTTGAATGGACAATGAAAATGACCTTTTAAGAACTCCAGTTTCCTCTCCGAAAGGAGAACCGTTTGGCGCTGGGTCGGCTAGTTCGCCCTTCACCAAAATTGCGGAGGACTTCACAACCTTATCTGTGGACAGCGCTTCGGCAGCAGGGACACAGATGAAGTTGGTAGAAGCCCCAAGCAAACCCACTGAGGAGGGCTCAGACACACAGCCCGTGGCCGGCGCTTCGGCAGCTGATACATGGACTCTGTCAAAGACCTCTCAGAAGTCTAAGTGGAAATCGCTTAGTGGTGCGGCCTGAAAAAGGTTCAGGAAGCTCCGGGCATCGGACCTGGGCAAACAGGATGCCTTTGACCTATGCCGGAAGCCCTGGAACCAAATCGAGGCCGAACAACCTCAACTTCAGAGACCGAAGCCGCAAAAACGTGCTCGCTCTAAAGAAGAATCCCCTCAGGTCCAACCGAAAAAAACATCCCGGACGGACCAGGGCGCCGAACCGAGGCTGAGGTACAGTGCCGTAGCGGGCTCCTCTCGCGTGGGGATCCGAAATTCGGAACCCATGAGTGAGGAGCAGATGCGGCTTGTACATCGTGCTCTCCTTAAGTCCATCACTAGCAATTTTGCGGGGATGGACAAAAAGGGTTCGGGACCAAAATTTATGGGCTTCACATACAAGCCAGGCTGGGTCGTAGTCACTTACGAGGGACAGGCGACCCTGGACTGGCTTGTGGGTGTAATCCCAGACTTAAAGCCGTGGCCTGAGGTAGATCTCAGGACCATTCCTGAGTCGGAGCTGCCTAAGCCTCATGTTGGGACCACTTTTGTGCCCTCCAGCGAGGCGGAGACAACCAACGAAGCGCTGGTGTTGCTGAGGGCACAAAATGAAGGCCTCAACACAGAGCTCTGGAAGGTCCTCCACAGGAGGGACGGGGTGGGACTTTTGACTTTTGACACTTGTGACTTTCTCACTCGACGACCCTTCTGTGGAGGCCCTCCGGGCTAACGATGCTCGGGCTACCCTCCGGTTCAAAACGGTGGTTTTCAGAATCCGAGGTGGCTCTGACATAGACACGCCTAATCGGGCGCCCGTGCGGCAGCAGGAGACCGAAGTGGCAGAGGGGAGGACTCAGGGAGCCCCCCAAGGGCACCTGAGTGAACCGCCTCCACCCAAGTCTTCTGGTGCCAGCACGGGGGCCGCGAGTGTGCCGCCTCCCACGCCTTCCACTTCTAGTGGACAGACGGCAGCGAGAGTGCCGGGGTCATGGAGAGGACTGGTTGGGAAACCCCCACCACCTTCCAACCTGCGGCCTCCGCTGAAGTCTACCAAGGGCGGAGGGAGCGGTACAAGAGGCGGGAAAACTGCGGGGAGGGGCACAAACAGTGCAGCAGGACGACTACGTCCTCCAGCCAATGTGCCACGTTCCCCCAAACAATAATGCAATGGCTACCCCAATGGTAGACAGAGCGAGAATCCTACATGCCAACCTCCACCATGCTGCAGCTGCGTCTGCGGTGGTGGAGTGTTGCTTGGCCGGCAACAAGGTGGATCTCGCTCTAATCCAAGAGCCATGGGTAGCCAATGGCAATATTCTGGGGCTGTCGTCTGCAGGTAAGATATTAGTACATACCGATGGCCATAGACCCAGAGCCTGTATAATATTTCGGAGAGATATTAACCTTTTGCCTGTTACAGAGCTTTGCAGTGATGATCTGGTTGCAGGATATGTAAATCTCGCCGGGTGGACCGGGCCCAGAGTAATTTTGTGCTCGGCCTATCTACCGGGCGAGAAACCTAACCCCACAGAGGACCTGGAACGAGCGGTGGAGTATGCGCGTCTGCATAGGGCAGAGCTCCTAGTGGGATGCGACGCCAACGCCCACCATACTGCGTGGGGAAGCACAGGCGTGAACGGTAGAGGTGAGTTATAGTTTGACTTTCTTGTCGTTAATGGACTCATCACACTTAACTTAGGATGTATCCCGACTTTTGTTACATGTACCAGGCAGGAAGTACTGGACATTACCTTTGCCACAAAGAATCTCGCTAGACATATCGCTGACTGGCAGGTTAGTGACGAAAACTCCATGTCTGACCACAGACATATCCGGTTTGACATAGAAGCTGCGATTTCTTGTCAAACTGAAATATTTAGGGACCCAAGGAAGACCAACTGGGACGAATATAGGGACCAGCTTAAGTCAAACCTTGAAGTAATGCCTAAATATATTAGAACAGTAGACGGTATTAGCTAGCAGTGGAGACTGTTACCATAGGAATCAAGAAAGCCTATGAAAGTAGTTGCCCTGCGAAAAACAAAACCTCTACAACCAGAGTCCCATGGTGGTACACTAAGCTCCAGAAGCTTAGGGCAGAAACCAGAAGGTTGTTTAATAGGGCTAAACAATCTAATGAATGGGACACCTACCGAAAAGCCCTAACCAGTTACAATATTGAAATTAGGAAAGCAAAGAGAGCATCCTGGAGGAAGCTGTGCGAGGAAGTACAAAGCCTACCTCGCACGGCAAGACTCCAAAAAATGCTCTCAAAAGCTGTGCCTAATCCAATCGGGCTACTAAGGAAGCCCGATGGAACCTTCACGTCAAGTGAAACCGACACACTGGAGTTACTAGCGGCCACCCACTTTCCTGGCTCTGTGAGCAAATCCTGCTCGCAGGGAACAATTGGCAACCTCCGCAGGCCAAATAACGAGGACTGGCGTAGAGCGGCCATAATAATAAGACCGAATCAGGTACGGTGGGCTATTGACTCCTTTAAACCATACAAATCTTGTGGAGAGGACGGCATCTTTCCCGCACAACTTAAAGAAGGAGCAAACGTCCTCACTCCCCATCTGGTCAAAATCTTCAGGGCAAGTTTGGCCTGGGGATATATTCCAGAGAGGTGGACCACAGTTAAAGTCATATTTATACCTAAGGCGGGCAAGAAGGACCGATCACAACCGAAGTCCTACAGGCCCATAAGCCTCTCATCCTTCCTTATGAAGGTCATGGAAAAGGTTATAGATATTATACACATTAGGGAAACAGTATTGACTGTAAACCCTATTCATCCTACCCAGCACGCTTACCGTAGAGGCAAATCAACCGAAACGGCCCTGATCAGCTTGACTGACAGGATAGAAAAAGCGCTGGAGGACAAGGAAATTGCACTATGTGCATTTTTAGATATAGAGGGCGCATTTGACAACGCACCTATAACAATGTTAGGGGATTGGAAAACAAAAATGTAGACCCGACTACAACCAGGTGGGTAGAGGCAATGCTCTCCAACAGGGGAGTTAAAATATCTCTACACAAATCATCAATTGAACTTCTGTCCACAAGAGGCTGCCCGCAGGGAGGTGTCTTGTCTCCCCTCCTGTGGACTCTTGCGGTAGACAAATTATTGTACAACATGGCTGACCTCAATTTCGACACCCAAGGATACGCAGATGACCTTGTGGTGACGGTACGAGGCTTCTGCCAAAGTACAATATCTGACATTATGCAGAAAGCCCTCAATACCATAAACAACTGGTGTAGGGAAAACAACCTCTCAGTGAATGCTGATAAAACTGTTATAATACCATTTACCAGGCGAAGACGGCTTGAAAAGCTTGTTAAGCCTCGGCTAAACGGGAAGGATGTGCAGTTCTCTACAGAGGTCAAATACCTAGGCGTCACTCTTGACCAGAAACTGACTTGGAACTCACATCTTACCAACATAATAGATATGGCAAAAATTGCCTTAGGGGCTTGCAGTCGAATGGTTGGGACCAACTGGGGTCTAAGCCCCAGATCGGTCCTATGGCTGTACTTAACCATTGTACGCCCGATAATTACGTACGGCTCAGTGTGTAACACCGTTTTTTCTTAAAATTTCATAAAACACTAATTTTGCAAAAACACTTTGTTTTCACTGTAGTTTTAACACAAATTTCACAACTAAAATCGTAATTACAATAACTTTGTCAATGAATTTCACAATGTCAATGTCAAGTGTCAACGTCAACGTCGTTTCACGTCACGTCATTGACATTTGCAATTATCTTTGGTCATTATTCGATTTTGGCATAAACAAAATAAATCTCGCGTTTATCCTGGCCTTATTTACAAAGATAGTTTTTTTTCGCCCAAAATCCCGTGCTCCCCGTGTTAGGTGGGTTGATTTTCTCAAAATTCGGAATTTGACATTTAGACCGTTTGTTTTGATCATTTTTTGAGACATATCATAATAAAGTACACTTAAAGCTACAGATCATTTAATTATGGTTTCGTCGAATAGAATTCGGAAAGCATTCACAGTTTGTTTATGGTTAATTTACATTACGTTTTGTTTTCCAACCAAACTTATAACTTTGGCTGGAAATACTTATTGTATATTGTAGAATTTCGAAAGATCCGTATGTTGACTTAAGACATCATGACACACATGTTGTGAAATGAATTTGGTTTTAGGGAAGGTTCCGTCGCCAATACGACGCTTAACATTCGGTGAACGGACCTCGATTCTAGTATGTGCGTAAATAGAACGCGCCCATTTTTCACCCTAGTCTTTGAACGCGTCTTTCGTCTATGTTATGATCTCCGAACTGGTTAGTCTGTGAGACATCGACCGAAGAAATTTGTTATTGATTCGAAGATCATAAAGTATTTAAATTCATTTCTGCGAATAAAATCCATAGGTATTTCTCTCGTTTCCCGTGTGAATTTAATTTGAAAAGCTACAGTGAGACTTCAAAAGTCAGTTATTTTCGTTTTCAGTTTGGCGAGCAAAAGCTCAGGAAAATCATATTTTTAATCGCCGGCGCGCGATTCATTGAATTAGTTGGATAAATAAATTATATCAATAGATAATACTCCGCCCACACTAAGGTATCTAATTAACTTATTATATTTCATGATTTAAAACAGATTTTGTTAATTTTATTTTTATTAGTGGGTATATTGATTATTAAGTCAAACATATTACATTTCCAAAATTCGCCTTTTTCATCCCCTATTTCATTAAAAAAACCAGATAGTAAGCGGCATTTTAGTGGGATTAATGCATATATTGAGTAACACTTGCGAATTTCATGTTAAATTCTAGATTTTCACTATATTGAGTTTCACATCATACTTTGGCAAATAACTCACAAATTAAGCTGTTTTCTTTTTATTAATAGCAGTAATTATACACACAATAGGTGCTCTCCCCTCCATATGTCCTTTTTATTAACTAACCAATAAGAAACTTTGACAATTCATTGAAAATTATGTTTGGAATTAACTTGCAATGTTTATTACATGAAATTCAAATGTATTGACTGGGATTCCTTCAGAACTCAGTGTTAGACCCACTGACCCTAAGATCATAGGCATATTTAATTATATTTTTTAACCTAACACTGTGCTATGAATCTCCAGGGCAGTTACCGGAGGCCGTAGGGCTCCGCTGCTTGACCTTACAGCTAGAAACCATAACAAAATAACCTAGTATCAAGGAGGAATTCTGTGGAATTACACAAGTAATATTAGAAACAGAGAATAATCTAAGAAACTGGAATTTTAAATCTCTGACCCGTGATCGCAGAAACTTAGCATCGAAGGTACGCTCTACTAACAACCGCTCCGGGGAAAGCTACTAATTTAAAAAAAAAAAGAAACCTATAACTATTTGTTGGTGTACTTTATTGCCCCTCATTTTATAGTTTTGTACCCAATTTGTACCTGATTTTTACCTACCGAGATTGATCAAACAAATCTGAACCATCCTGCCCTTGGCTTGTATCAATTAAAGATTTAGTTAAGTGCTTTGCATTGATTTTGCAGGGATTTTGTTTACTTCAGTAACATTATACATAAGTGAATTATAGTTATGTACCTACCAGAATAAAGCTTTTCATTTTGTATCGGACTAAAGGAATAAGTTTGTTTTTTTTCTTTCAACTTTAAGATTTCCCTATATTTCTACAATTTAGCAAGAAAAAGCACTACAAGTGGTGTGGTACAACAAAGCCAAACAAAAAACCGCTGCAAATAGGTTAGGCAGTCTACAAAGAACTGCCTGTCTCATGGCTACAGGCGCAATTTCCACCACGCCTGGGGCAGCCCTGAATGCGCTACTGCGACTCACACCCCTGGACATGTTTATTGTCAAGGAGGCGATAGCGTGTGGGTACAGGATGAATGCCCAAGGCGGGTTCAAATGTCTGTCCCTTCGACAAAGGTCTCTATTAGACCTAGTCAATGAGACACCAATACTAAGCATGAACTCTGATATCATGCCTCCACGTTGCAATTTCAATAGGAACTACAAAGTGGAACTTCTCTCTAGGGATGACTGGCTACCGAGTGGAGGGGGTACGTATACCGGTCGAGGCGCATCTCAAGTACCTCGGCTTGGTTCTGGACCCCCGATGGAGATTCGAGGAGCATTTTAAGCTCCTCGCTCCACGGCTATGCGCCGCTGCAGACGCACTCGGGCGGGTCCTTTCCAACGTGGGAGGACCAGGATCGGCGTGCCGTCGACTGTATCACGGGGTGATAAGGTCGATGGCATTATACGGAGCCCCGGTATGGGCGGAGTGCCTCTCCCCCCGTACGGTGGCCCTACTGAGACGTCTGCAGAGGGTCATAGCAGCCCGGGCCGTGCGTGCACGGTTGGCCCCGTGCACGCCGCCGTAAGACCCTCCGTCTGGGGATTGCCCTGGTGTTCTCGGGCAATCCCCCTTTGGCGATAGCCCGACCAGTCGGTCGGGCTTGCCCGGGCGCGTGGGTAGTGGAGTCGCAGTGTGGACCTTACCTAGCGCGCCCTTATGGGCAGGGAGAACACCAGGGGGTTTTAGTGGGTAGGCCTGGCACTCTGCCGGGAGAGCCCCACACACGCTCGCCGTCTAGCCAACGGCGGGTACGGTGCGGTTACGCATTTCCCCCCGAGAAAAAAAAAAAAAGGTATGACTGGCTAAAAGAGCAAGTTACCTATGAGACAGGAAGCACCGTATGGTTTACCGATGGATCCAAGATGGGGTCCAAAGTGGGCTTTGGTATATATAGAGAGCAGCCACTGCACAAGTTCTCACAAAGCTTGGGCAGCTTCGCCTCCATCTTCCAAGCGGAGGTTTATGCCATCTCAGAATGTGCGGAAACCAACCTTGTAATCAACCAAGCCAACCGCACAATATACATAAACTCAGACAGTCAAGCAGCTCTACTGGCGTTGAGCAGTAACCTCGTGACCTCAAAGCTAGTGGATGACTGTATGAACCGCCTAAACACTCTGGGACACAGTAACAGAGTAATACTTAGATGGGTTCCAGGGCATGCGGGAATCACTGGCAACGAATGTGCCGATGAGCTCGCCAGGGCTGGGGCCGAAGGAACGCAATATGGTCCTGAACCATTCTGTGGTATACCCAAAAGCCTCGCCCGTCTAACGCTTGAAACCCATTACGACAACAAGTCCTACAAGGCGTGGCTGCATATGCCAGGACTAGGTTAATTCACTCTAAGGCACTCATAAAAGCCTATGACCGTAGTACCTGCAAACAGATCCGAGGATTAAGCAGGAACAACATACGCACTTTGGTCAGAGCCCTCACTGGACACTGTCGCCTTAATAAGCGCAAGTCCATCATGGGGTTGAGTGAGTGCAGAGAGTGCAGGGTCTGCCACGAGGCAGAAGAGACGCCTATGCACTTGCTCACAAACTGTGGACCACTGATGCGTAAACGCAGCCTACATCTGGGCAAACACTTACTGTTACCAGATGAGGTCAAGCACCTCTCCCCCAAGAAAATACTGCACTTTTTAGAAGATGCTAGGCTTGTGGGAGAACTGTAATAGTGGCGGTCACAATAGATCTCGTAGGTCGCAGTGACAAAACATAGCCGCTCATACTAATAAAAAAAAAACTCTTAAATTTTAGTGGCCATTGAGGTGATAATGTATGCACTTTGTGAAATATGTATTTTTATCATGTTCATGGTCAGCAGAGGCTCTGCCTAAATAAAAAGCAGCTAGTGATTTGCTGCTCCGCCGCCAATAGCATTGGCTGAGGTAGGGACATTTTTGTCCTCGCACGGCCTCTCATTTTTTTGTTATTATGTTTTCCGTTTTTTGACTGTTTTTATTGTACTTTTCCCGATTGTCAACATATTATAAACATGTTAAATGTGTTATTCTGTGCAGCCAAATAAAATATTTCTTTTTTTACTGCTTTTTCTTTTTAATGTGAAGCAACATTCTATTCACCATTTTATTTTGTTATGTTAGTGTCTCCGTACTGTTCCAAGTTCAAGGCAAGCTTTATAAAATGCACCTTTTTATCATTCCACGCCTCCTTCGACTCCTATTTGCAGAACACGACTAGTGTACGTGTAAAACCCGAGCTGAGAAACTCCAGCGCTATGAATTTAAAGCACGTCTCTTATTCACGTGTCAGGATTGTTATATTTTTCGTCGTCCTTATACATTTTTAAAGAATCTTCCGGCGAAGTCTGGATTTGCTTTCATGTAGCTTTCCTGGCTTATGTACGAGCACTTATACATTCATAGCGGTCGGTCCTGTGGAGAATAAGAAATGTTATTTACAAAAAAAATCTTTGTCTTGCTTTTGCGATTGTCATTAGCGCGAGTATGATATTAGCATAAAAAAGGTTGAGTCTTGTGCCAGTATTTTGTCCTCTCAAAGAAAATAAACAAATGGCATTGAATAATCTGCTACTGCTTATCTCAAAAGAAAAACACGGAGCCTTTACCTATAGGATCACTTCGCTGTCCGTCTGTCAAGACCTTTTTCTCAGGAACGCGGAGAGATATCAAGTTCAAACTTGTACCAAATATTCAGGTCTACGGTATCTTTCAGCTGTAAAAGAATCGTTCATGTAAATCAACGCGATCAAAAGAAATGACCGTTTATGTCGCTGATTTTCGTAAATTTTGCGATTTCACAGGGGAAACCGTTTTGCAAATACAAAGCTTCGTCATATTCCGACGCAAATTAAAAGAAATGTTACTCGCAAAGGCCTATTATAATATACATGAATTTTTGAATGATAAGCAATTTATAAGTATGAATACGTAATTTATGCCTAGTTAACATAGATCTCTTAATAATTATAAATAATATTGATTGACATAGGTAATAATTTGATTTGTATTAATTATTTATGACATGTATTTATTATTTAATCTTTTATCAATATACTATCTATAATTAAAATATGTAATGGTAAAAGGAAGAGTGACATTTTTTTTTATATTTTTGTAAATTTGCATGCCATTAGGCTAAATATGGAATAGTACTACTTTTAAACACTGTAACACCTCTCTATTGGGTTATTGCCCGTGGTTCACCTGCGTAGACAACCTATGTGTACCACGGGGAAAAAAAAATTACCTATATTTGTAATTAAATGTGATTTGATTTGATTTGAAACAAAGCCTATAATTCCCGTTGATCTAGAATCATGAAATTTGGTAACAAGTAAGGTGCTGTAGTATGTTAAAGAAAAAATCTGAAGCCGTAAATATGTACATAGATAGGAACTATCCTCTTTAAGTCGGTCCCTCACTGCTGAGGAGCGTGGCTCCGACGGAAGCATTGCAATAGGTTTCTCCGTGCCCTACGGTCTTCAGCTTCATAGAGAGCCTGAGATATTGGCATCTCTAGTTCTTCGGATACCTGATCAGACCATCGTCTGGGGCTGCGCCTTCTTGGTCTTTTGTCATCCACGTTGTCGGCTATTATGAGCTTTTCTATGTTGTCTGTACTTCGGCGTCCTACTTATATGATTAATGGCAAAAGTTCCATAAATAACAAAAGTTAGATTTAATACAGTTTTATTTAGTTAACACACAAAGATCTGTTGAAACCTACAAATCAATGAAGCCATAGCCCGAGGTTCTGTAGATCTTAAGAACCGAAAAATATTCATTCGCATAAATTGAATTTGAAGTCCAAACATCGATAATTGGCAGTGGTAACACAAATCGTTAAATTAAAGTGTAGGTATTATCACAATTCGTGAGAGGACTTAAATCAACACGTTGACCTCAATATCATTGGTTAACCTCAAAGCTGCGATGAGTTTGACAGCTCTGTACTAGTTGATAAATACGTCCAGTTATAGTATAATCAACAACGTTATTATATTGTATGACATCGTGGGAAATTATTGATTCTTTAGTGGGTTTAGGCGACTTCACGAAAGGAGGAGGTTCTCTAATTCGATTGTATTTTTTTATTACGTTTGTTACCTCAGAACTTTTTTTTACATACGACAGGGAAACTCTTCTTGGTCTTTATTTCACCTGATGGTAAGTGACAATAAGGCCGTAGGTGGAAGCGAGCTTCACCTGGACTCCTCAACAACTGAGGAACTGGCTATCTTACCTCTAATTGTCGGAACACAACAATGCTATAACATTGTTATTATGGCGACAAACTTAGGTAAGACGGTGCTAGCTAGCCAGGCGGGCTCAGTAGCCCTACCACCAACCAAACCGAGCAGAAAAATTTCTGTCCCCATGGGGAATCGAACCCCGGACCTCTCGATCAACACCCGGTGGTCTCAACCACTAGACCACGGAGGTGGTTAAAACTCCGACATTTATTTACCGATTTGGATATTTTTTTTGTATGATACTTTCAGAATATTTTAATTATTAAGGTTTTTCATATGTGTGGGAACAATGGTACCAACCATTGTTACCAGAAATATAAAAAACCTTTATACTTAAAAATATATTATCTCAAATAAATCCAAAATCCCTATAGTTTAGTGTAATATAACTGCCTTACTTAACTTTCCCATTTAGGTAGGTACCAGTTTATTTTGACCAAACAAAGTAAAAAGAAAAGTTTTAACCGCGCGCTCCGAGTAGTTAAACATTACACTTAACACTTTTACATTTGAAATGTCCACATTGTAGCAGCTGCCACTTGTAGCAGTAACAGAAATTAAATCTGTGCCTTTAGCCGGTCGTAAAGCAGCATTTACATTACTTGCTATCAGCTGTTTTGCATTCAAATATTCTGATTCAACAAGTCTGACATGTAATTAACATATCTCACGTCTTCTCGACCTATACACGGTGTAAAAAGATCCATTACGAAGCCCGCGTCTACGCATTCAGACCATTATAATTATTAGTGTATAGAAAACACCAAAAATCGCAAGAGAAGAAAAAAAATCAATTTGATTAAGTCAAACAATTTAATTAATTTATAGCAAAATCTCTTGGCTCTGCTTAGCCAAGTCCCCACTCCCGCCCCCAGGCGAGACTCATGGGTAATTCTGCTTTAGATCGCCCCTTGTATCCGCCCTTGCTTTGAAGGTCTCAACTGATAGACTATCACGATGCCTCTAGGGCAGCTTGTTTGCAGCAAAAACGCGCAGCAGTGACCGAGAAAGAGTTGAAGAAAAGTCAAGTATTGGAGTCTGCTCAAGAGATATTTTTTTACGAAAAGCTAACGGAAATAAAAGCTGTTGGAAAGAAAATGCTAATAAAAAAAAATATATATATATGAGATTTAGTACTACCATTGGTATTTAAAAAAATACTAGCACTGAGAGCAAAAACTGAAAGCTTTGCGTGAATGTTCAATGCTATCATCATCATTATCCATCATCATTAATATCAAATCTGTTAATTTTTTCTAGGTACTCTAAGTATTAAGTTCTTAACATAGATTTTTTGTTACATATCTTCGAGCTGGATGTTCGCAGTTTTCTTGTGCTTGTGCTATGAATCGACGCGAGACTATAGCTCGCCCTAGCAAAATTGATCCAGAACCTTCATCTTGCTAGCTTTTTAAAAATTACTAAATATTCATCATTTTCCACGATTACCAATTACTTCTTACATATAATTGTGAAGTTATTATTTTTTCTCTCGTGTATCGACCTTTTTACTTTTTTGATAGGTTTGATGCATGGTGATTTGAAATGTAGAAAAAAGATCAATACTTTGATGGTTGATAAGAAAACAAGTTTTACATTTATTTTGCTCGATAAGATGTCATCGTTTTGGCTAGAAAAAAATTTAATCGGAAATAATTACAAAAAAAAGATGATACGGGAGCTATGCAACAATGAGTGACACTGCGAAATATCGGGATAGGAGTTGTCCATTTTATTTACGGGCGCGTCGGTGGCGCTGTGGCCTCGGCACCGGACTGTGCTCCGGTGTAATTCAAAGGTGTATGTTAAGTCAACCAATCCGCACTGGGCCAGCGTGATTTGACTAAGGCCTAATCGCCCTATCATAACTGGTCAGGGTAGGCTCGCGCCCCTCGGTGGGGACGTATAATGAGCTGTGATGATGATGATGATGATATCATTAAAGTGAAGAGTCTGTAAAATGTATGTCATTTATTATTAATAGGCGGTTTCAAAATAATGATTCTTTGTTAAGATAAGTTTCTTTTTAGTTCAATATTTTATCTTTAAACAAAACTCATAAAAATTATACATTTTAAATTACGTTTGCACAAGTTTCAAAAACATGCAGCGCGCTATACAGCCGAGTTTAGAATGCTCAGTGCAGCGTCCGCTGCGCCGGCGCATCGCCTAGCTCCGTAGCTTAGCTCTCCTATCAGTCAACAGTCAGTTCTATAGGTCACTGCCGTGCGCGTGCGCGTCTTTTACCATCCATTGGTTTTCTTACGCGATTTGACGAACGAACCATTTCAAACGAAACAAATATAGTGACAAAAACTAAAACGAACAGTGAAGAGATTTCTATTTTTCAGTGTGCAGGTGAAAAGTGCTAGCGCAGTGCAGTGGATTGTTAGATCAATATTGTTAAGTGCAGTGTTGCAGGTAAACAGAGAAAACGGATTATTTTCATTTCTAGTTGTTAGGTAAGTATTAAGTTACAATAAGTGTTATTTTTGGGGGGATTTTTTTCTAATTTAATGGTATCATTACGACGAAAGAAATGTTAAAGTTTTCCAAAAATCTGCATTGGCCTGATGGCAGGATTTTCAAATAGAATATGCATAGACAAACTTATAACGCCTCTAATACCTCTATGAACCAATTACCAAGAAAGGGTGGTAATCAATAACTTAGAAGCATAGAAATAGCCCTAATGGAGTTGCAGATCATTATCCCATGGTATTTACTAGCTATTGGCTGACATCCTATACATGAAAGTTACCATACAGGATTTCCTGACTTTACCCTTATACAAGATAATTATATAATCTCTTGTTACGCCGCTTTTATACCACCAAATTACCATATAACGGAAGTACGCAATGTTCTTTTGGAATACGTTTACAAGAATATCATTTTAAGGGTCAAAATCTTAAACAAGGTATGTTGTTTTCTATTTTTTGTCAATTATATGCTGGGGACAATTTATGACAATCAATTTAATGCGAAAAGTGAATATTTACAATATAATTGTTCTGGATACATAACATAATATAGTCTTTGTGAGGTGTGGACTTTGTGTCCACGATTCGTTTTTGCTACGGACAGTTGAATTTTAGTAGACGGACTACGACATGGATTAATAAATAAGCTACTTTTCATCCCGGAAAAGTAAGTAGTTCCCGCGGAAAGTAAACTTACAGTTTTTTTTGAACTTTTAACGTGTAACATACCTAGTTCGTGGGCACAGTTAGTCTACACTACCTACACTATTATTATAAAAAGGAAAGATTTGTATGTATGTATGTAACGAATACACTCAAAAACTACTGCACCAATTTCAAAAATTCTTCCACCATTGGAATGCTACATTATCCCTGATTAACATAAGCTACAAAATTATTTTCCTATGGGAAAATATAAAATTCCCATGGGAAAACAAAAACATGCGGGCGAAGCTGCATAAATTAAAGCTGTTTGCTGTGACTGCCATGTCGATATGGCATGAATGTTGGTAAACAAGATAAATACATTGCGATTCTTTCAAATTCAGTTTCACAAATGAGATTCTAGGCACGATTGAGATAAATGTCGCCGGTCGGTACATGAACGGGCACAAGCACCGTATTTTGCTGACATTTCTCGACGGCTACATCGCTTGCGTGCGCGCAAGCAAACGCACGTTGAATAGCAATATTTCATTTTCTGATACTTGCAAACCAGGAATCCGTGTTTGTGCGGGCAGCAGATATAGGTTCAAATTGAAATCTATACTAATAAATATTATAAAGAGGAAATATTTGTATTTTTGTATGTTTGTATCGAATAGGCTGCGAAACTACTGGACCGATTTGAAAATCCATTCACTAATAGAATGCTATAATATCGCTGAGTAACATAGGCTGTAGAATATTTTCCTACGGGAAAATATGGAATTGCCATGGGAAAAAAGAAGATAACGCGGACGAAACTGCGAGCGGAAAGCAAGTAAGGAAATACATTTGAAATGATAAGACTCCGGTATTGATCTAGGTCTAAGGTTCGATTCAACATAGGGGCGGAAGTTTTACTGCTTGGTTTGGTTGGTGGTAGGGTTTCTACCACCTAGCTTACCGTCTTACCTTTATTTGCCACCATAATAACAATGTTAATAATATATTTGTGTTCCGCCAATTAGAGGTAAGAGCCAGTTCCTCATTTGTTGAAGAGACCAAGTGAAGCTCGCTTCCGCACCTTCGGCCTTATCACTTACCATGGTGAGAGGGAGGTGAGATGAGATGAAGGCCAGGAGCTTCTCCATTTATGTAAAAAAAGACCCATAAATAGCCATCAACTGACTTCGTGATTATTTTCAGTCTTGATATTTTATGAGAGAGAGAAACATTTAAACATTTATTGACCTAAGACAAAGTACAGATACATAACAGGGACCGATGGTTATTTACACACGTAACAATACATAGATAACATATAACACTAATAACATAATATGTATAGGTACAAAAATTAGATCAATCAGGACCCCGCCTCAGTTTGTGCTGTCGCAATGCGAAATCGCATTGCAAAAACGCTGTTATTCTGGCGGAGCCTGTAGGTGAGCGGAGAAAACAGCACTGTACTAATAGATTATACTCGTACAAGAAACGTTAACATAAAGATAAGTTTAACACAAGATTAAAATACTTTGGACAAAAGAAACAAAAAAAAATATAACATTATAATAATAATAAATATAGTTATAAATATAAAAAAATTCTAATAAAATATAATTAATTAAATTATAATAAATATAATAAAATTATAATAAATATAAATATAATTATAAAAATAATCATAATAATAAATAATAAATTCTTTATTTGTAAATCAACGTTGTACAGTGATACAGTGATTGGGTACAGTGATACAGTAGACAAAATAATTATGCCTGTGTCAGGAGGACCCGCTCTTCCATAGCTAGTATTTACAATATAAACATTTTGTTTATGTTGTAAGCATGCATGTGTGTGAGTGAGTATGTGTGTGTGTGTGTGTGTGTGTGTATGTGTATGTGTGTGTGTGCATGTGTGTGTCATACTATTATTTATCATTTCAGCTTATACATTTTAGTAAATTTTCTATTTGTATATAGCTATTTGTTTTTAACCAATGGGTAATAATTTTCTTAGATTCACGAAGATTCACCGAATAAGTGTCAAGTTTCTTATTTAACTGGTTGTATATATGCGTAGATTGAACAAATAATTATATAAGTCAAAGCGTGACAATGAAGCTGCAACGTTGACCGAACCAGGTGCCAGTACTGATCATTGTCTTACTATCGCTCTCAACTAAAATGGCTGCCAATTCGCCAGCGCAGAGACTTACATGTTTTATCCCTACTTTACAATGTTTTGTTTCTTCCAACCTCTCCATCATATCTTAAGTCTCAGTTCTCTTTCCGGTCCTCTTCTTCAAGTCGTACTTTACGGTCGAACTTTAATTTAATTCTTGATATCCCACCCCACAGCACTGATTTCCTTTCATACTCTTTTCCAGCATATGCCGTCCGGCTATGGAACTCTCTCCCTGAGAGTATTAAGAGAGTTCGCACGCTGGAGTCCTTTAAGATTCAAGTCCGAAATCACTTCCTATCCTTAAATCCTTAGCTAAATTAGTCCTTCATTATGTCCTTCACTACTACTGCACCAATCCCCCGTTTAAATTTCCACTATGTATTTCCCTAGTCCAAGGTTACCTGGAAGAGATTGCTCATTAGCAATAAGGCCGCCTGTGTTGTACATCTGCAATATTTTTGAAAATGTGATGTGTGTTTATTTTTTTGTGTGCAATAAAGTGTTTATTATTATTATTGTCATTGGTAGATAAATGCTGAGAGAAAGACTTAAAGTGAAACATATAGTAAGAGCTATAATGAATAACATACTCGTACATAGTTGCTTAGGAATCGCATTCTAAGGTCAAAACAGTCTACTATTTCGGAATCACACAGTGGATTCTAAGGTCAAAACAGTCTACTCCTTCGGAATCGCGAAGTGAATTCTAAGGTTAAAACAGTCTACTACTTCGGAATAGCACAGTGAATTCTAAGTTCAAAACAGTCTACTCTTTCGGAATCGCACAGTGGATTCTAAGGTAAAAACAGTCTACACTTTTACGGCAACCGATTATTGCATTGCTGGTTGATTATGTGAAGGACATGAAAACACGTCCATTCACATCTTACACTTTAGTATTAAATATCAAAGTTCCCCAGTCACATAATTATCTGCAACAATTATTGCCATGCTCCAGCACTTTAACTTAACACTAATTTGTGTAAAACTTAAAGTCTAAGCAAAATTTTTATTCCACATAAACCACTATAATGCACTATATTGATATCAAAATCATATAAACTCTATAGTCAAATACAATGCAACGTCCAAATAATTAAACTTTCGCTACATGCATATTCTCTAGGTGCCATAATTAAGTAGGAGTACAGATTCGGTGAACAAATGAGGGCTATTAAATATGCTGTTTTTGCGATGCAAATCCACGATAAAAAGTAGACTATAAGTACTCGTATGGCATTGTGAAATTTTAGCTATCTACATACTAAGTTTCATATCAAAATGCACATTGATTCACATTCTCAGACCATAGCATTTATATATCAAAGTAATCTAGTGATGTATGTATATACAAAAATCATTGCCATACTTCAGCACTTAAATTGAATACGTATTAGTAGATTGAATTTAGTAAGAATGCAAAGGACAATGGCAGAATAATATCTGAAAGAATCATTTAGCGTCTACAAATTCCATAATTACAAATGTGCTTGAAATTATATCTTATGATTTTTCCTAAATACACAAAAACGTGATAAAGTCTGGAAAAAAAGTAACATTTATCGACAAATTACTAAAAGTTAGTTATCAGTTCCTTCAATAATCACCGCGGTCCCATTTACCGATTACCTGGCAATGTCAGTTCGAATTAATATTTCGTTGAGAGGAGAGTAATTAGTACCACAGATCTCTCATGTCAGCGCGAATACAGCGATTTCGCATTGCAGCAATATCACTGTACGTGGAAAATTATTATATGATAGCGATAACTTAAGTCACAGCTAGCGTGAGGGCGCTCACACCTGTACCTCTACCATGAGTTGCCATCGATTGCACACTGTAGTTAACTACAGTCGCTAACGTGTTAACGCAGACGATATCGTTTTCGATAGTGACCGTACCATGAGTTACTTTTGCATTTACCTGACTTCGTAACGTTAACTCGATAGTATAGTAAACGATACAAAGGATACAGACTACTTACAGGTAATTATTTGTTGTCGTCATGTTGGTAATACGCTATAATCCGTCCTCGCAAAAAGGTAGCTCAATTCGGTTTCTTACCATATTGTTATGAAAGATTTAATTTAGTCGGCTTATACGTCAACTTCAAATTATTTCATAGGTTATATTTTTAATCATTGTTTGATTACATTCACGAAAACTTATTTAGTTTTATGTTAAAGAATAAGTTTTTATTAAATGTAGGCCATGTATTGATTTAATAATGATATAGACAAGCGCTCCATGGTTCCAGTTAATGGCGCAATTCATAGGAATATATAGTAATTATAGTTTAATTGTAAGTATTAACATTGTTGTGGTAAACATTGTAACAATTTTCCATTTAAAATAATCATTTTCTATGCTTCTATGGGTTTGTTTTTTAGTACCCATCTATTTAAAGACGTGGCTACACAAAGAGACCTATTGGATTGATAATTTAAATGTAAATAGTGCAATCCGTTATAATTGAAGGATTTTCCATTATAGCTAAATAATTTAATCAATTAATTTTTTATTTCAGGCTTTAGATCACCATTATCTCAATTGTTCCCGAGGGCCCACAGGAAAATATGTATAATATTTGTTTAAGTCAATAGAGTTGACAAATATGCTGAAAATTGATACCTGCCAAATGTAGTATTACAGGAGATATACCTACAACTGCATAAGTGAGTGGGTGAATGAATAAAACTAAAAATGTTACTCCTTTACAGTATGAGTAATTATGATGAAGCAATTTATATAAAACTTAAAATAAAGCTGATGACGTCTGACGTCGGCCAATATTCATATAAAATACTTTTATTTTACAATACATATTATGATTATCTATTATGGCTTTATGTGATGTTTAATGATATGTCTGTTGTTGCAGAAGTTTAAGTTCCAAAATTTACCTGGAATTAGAGTCAAATGTCCAACCATAGAAATTACTGCACAAGAAAGAACCGGTACTACTGTTATTTATTATCATTCAATAATTATCATATTTTAGCAAACTTAATAGATGAAGAAATTTGTTTAATCGACACTATTATATTATTAAAATATATTCTATTGGTATTTTACTTATTTTGTATGATTACAAGTCAGTAAAATTATATTGCTGCCAAAATCTTAATGACAGTATGAAAGTATGCAGAGTCACAGCTACAAACTCACTGGATACTTTAGCAAACTGCACATTATTATGAGGTAAAATTATGCTAAATGATCTAAGGGTAAAATACAGTGGGAAGTTAGTCTGAAAAATACATTTTGTTTGTATTATTATTTTATCAAAATAACAGCAATGGTAGGGAAGCAATTAAAGAATATTACTATAAATGCATTGTTGACTGAAAAACAGTGAATTATTGTGTTCACATTACGACTCTTACATGGTTTTTGGGTTGGGCAATATATTATATCACCAACAAACCTGTTTTTTCATACCATCCACCTATTTGACATATGAATCAGAATAAATTCAAATATACAGAAGATTGTTTGTTTTATTTCATATTGTTTATATTCATTGAACAGCTCACAGGAAGTTATATTTATTAAGCACTTTGATACTGAATCATGCCCATATTCTTTTACGTAAGGTAATAACTTCTTTTACATAAGATGTAAAAGTAAAAATATAGTTTTATAGAAATGTTCATGACTGACCAGTCTCATAAAAAATGGACAATCTCCATTGAAAGATAATGTTTTTGATGCAAATTCTTAATGTTTATGTTAAATAACCAGAGGTACTAGGTCTTCTGTGTTATTGCAAAGCAGCAATGCTTTTCTGTTTTATATTGAAGGATACGAAATTTCAGGGTACTGTAACTACATTCATAAGATAATAACCTACACCTTGTACACTTTGGTCATTAGAAGACTATAGGTGACTATGATCATCTAAGTAGTAGACTATTTGCTTGTTTGCCAACATTCTTGTGTAAAATATGCACAAATACAACAATTCTGTTGTTCTTTATATTAGATTCAGTATGAAATACCTATAGACCTAGAATTTTATTGAAAATTAATATTTTTTGCTTTGTCAAACAAAACAAGGAAATCCTACTTAGGTAAATAAATTAAAGAGTGGGCTCATGTAATTTATTTATTTTTGGTGTAATAAATGTGTTAACAACATCTTTTTATTAATCTACCAATAAAAAAAAATCATCAACCAATTTTTCCTTTTTAATGCAATCCAAACTATTGTGACACTGTAAAATCCAACTGCAGCTGTGGCAATAAATCAGTCCAAAAAATGAAATGCTAAAACCGAAGGTCTTGGCTGCACCATTCTGTATTATCATCAATGCCACTGAATCAAATCAACCTCCGCTACTCATCCAAAATAAATGTAGCTGTAAAAAATAAAATCTTATAATAATATATGCACCTTTTTAAGTTTTAACTGACTTCAAAAAAGGAGATGTGTTGACTGAATCATTTTTTTAAAATATTATGTTCACTGATTACTCCGCCAATTTTGGACCGATTTTCAAAATTCTTTCTTTTTATCGATAGAGGGATCCTGGGATAATGGAAGGAAATACTTAAATTACAGAGGCACATCCAACATATTTCATTTTTTTCTGACGATATTTAGGTAAGTAGGTAAGGTACCTATTTGCATCTGATAGTCATCATATCATGTTACTGAGCTGATGATGATGGAAGGTTTCTGGTAGGTGACGAGTTTGGGAATTTTACTAAAAATATTGAAATATTTTTTTTTTCAAAAAAAATTAAACAGGCTCCAAAACACCAAAAGTCCTAAATACAAAAATACATACAATAATTATCACATTTTTATATTGAAGTTGGTGCCAAACTTTTCAGGTGATATTGCTTGGCACCGACTTCAATATAAAAATGTGATATTGTATGTATTCTTATATTATTTATGATTTTTTGGTGTTTTTGAAGTCAGTTTTATTCTTTGTAAAAAAATTAGGTATACCTATTACCAATAGCTTTTTATTAGAGAAACAACTCTAAGAAGTTATTTAAAAAAGTTATTAAGGTTTATAATATAGAAAATAAAATGCAATTCTTTACATTTGAGGGTGTAAGAATGTTTTACCTCTACACAGTGACAATGATTTTTAACCACAATTCTTTTTCCATTTGACTGGCTGTTATATCCAGCTAATTCTTTGCTTCTTCATTGGACTTGTTGCACGCAAGTATGGATGTGGCATCAACAGTCCCATTTATGGATAATCTGCAAGAAATGTTTTGTAAATAAAATGTTATAGAATAGGTATTTTAACACTTTGATATAGACTATTTTTAATTTGTTATCAGCTTGTCAAACAATTCCTTAACTTCTAGGGATGCCTTGTAGTTTAATGAATGTGTTATTCTGCCATACATAAGGATGACATTTTGTTTTGTTATTTCCAAAAATCCAAGTTTTGCATTTACCTACTGAAGGGGTCATACGAAGACAATCTGAATTATTACCCATATATTCACTTCAGTTGTCATAAAACAGTATTATACACTTAAGATACCTCTATGATCATAAAGCTAAGATCAAAACAAAATTGTAAATAACTTTTTTAAAATGATAATTTGATTTTGAGGTTACTTACATAAACTCTGTATAGCTTTCAGTTTCAAGTCTGTATTTGCTTTTAAACACCAATGCTGAAATGCTTATTTATAATACTATAATTGGCACAAATAGTTGTAATCACTCTTTTGAACTTTTTCTCACGACTGCTCCCGTATTTTAATTGTTTTCGTGTCATTGACGTATATATTATGTATGTATTATTATTCTTGAACTCAGCCGTGGTTGGCATATTCCATGCAAAAAAAATCACAACTTATTAACTAATTTAACTCAATAATATTATTCCAAACTTGCTTAGATTATCTATCGAATCGAGTCTCACGCTTGAAAATGTAAGTGAGTAACGTAACTACAGAGTTATCGTTTTGTACGTTATCGTCTATCGACTATCTGTCAAATCATGAACTCATGGTACCGATTTCCATACAATATGCACAAAACGATTGTCGATAGCGAGCGCGTTTTCGATAGGTTCGCGACGTATCGTAAACTATTGCACTCATGGTACCGATTTTAGTTCACCGCGTTACCGCTAGGGGCGCTGTACAAAGTTCCATACAAAAATTTACGCCGTCGATATCGACTCCAAACGAATGCAAACTCATGGTAGAGCTACTGACATTGACATGACATCGTTCTCGCATGTTACGTCCGAATGTGGTCCGAATTTCGCTGTTTTGTTTTGATTGTGTGTTGCTTTGCATCTTCGAGTATTTAGTAATCACTGTCTGTTGATTTTCGTACTTTTGAGTAACCCTGGACTGCTACTGTACTACCGAGATCTCATATCATTCGCTGCTGAGTACTGCTAACTAAGGGATTTCGATTCCTGGCGACGTTATTTACGGTTTTAAGAAATAACCTCTTAAAGTTTATGCGTCTATAACTTCTTGTCCAGATATCGGAGAATATTCATTCTACTATCATTTTACTTAAAAATTCAATCTCTTTAGTTTGGCATATTGTTCATGCTTAGACACAAAAAAATATATCAACAAAAATTTGTTAGGGAGTTTGCCATTATCCTTTGTGTAGACGAAAGAGAAACAGCCCAGCCAACAAACAAAACATTTGGTTATTAAATGTACTGTATTTCACATGAAAAAGTATTCACGCTATAACATAATGCTATATAATAATAATAAATAAAACATATACTTAATAAAAAACACTTTTTTTAATAATAGTAAGATAGGATATTCTCAGACCTACGCTTTAGTCGGAAGTTTTGCTACTTAGGCAAAAAAAATCATAAAAACCGGTCAAGCCGCTTCGGGGGAGATCGATAACAAACACTGTGACACGAGATTTTTATATATTAGATATACAACTAGGCATTCTGTGATAAAGAAATATCTCGAGTCTCAATTTTATGTTAATATCATTAACGTTATACATTCCGTTACTTCGTAAACAGCGCATCTATTGAATAATAAGAATAACTGGTCGTTCGTCGTCACGCATATTCAAATTTAATTCGATTAAGGCGTGATGACGACTGGCCAATAGGAATAAAACAAGAGAGTGTTGTATTTTTAGGGTTTCGTTTCTCAAAAAGAATAAACGGAACTCTTATAGAATCACTTCGCTGTCCGTCTGCCTGTCTGTCTGTCAAGATCCTTAGATGTAGCGATCCTCCAATCCTTAACTTTAAATAGCTTAATATAATATTGACATATTTCAATGCTGGAGTAGACAGCATTGAAATACATTGTCAATTATATGGCTGACAACAATAACAAAAATATACACATTTCATGATTGTACGAGTACTAACGTCTATGATCTATGGATTTCATGAGAAGACTTATTATAAAATATAAGCTAACCGCTTTTTCTTCAATAAAAGTGGTCAGCGTCAACGTATTCACTATTGTAATTTGTGTCTCCTCGAACGCATTGATGGAAAAGTTAAAATTATTACTGCATTAAATGCAGTAATAATTTTAACTTTTTTGTTATTTACTACTAGCTGTGCCCGTGACTTCGTCCGCGTGGAATAGTACCGGCTGGACCGTACTTGATGAAAAGTAGTCTATGTTATACCTTATATAATTAGCTATCCATTAGTGAAAGTCCCGTCAAAATCGGTCCAGCCGTTTCGGAGATTAGCAGGAACAAACAGACAGACAGACAGACAAAATTTTTTTTAAATTGTGGTTTTGTTTTTGGTACCCGATACACATTCATACCCATTTAGTAAAAACTTGTTATTTTGACATTACAAACAGACACTTAATAATTTACAAAAATAACCTACATGAAATACAGATTTTACATATAAAGATTTTACATATCTACATAGATAAAACCCGGCTTTATGCTTATTTAATACATTGTAGTTAGGGCTTAAACATTTCACTGGTATTATTACTTTACGCCTTCATTAGTAAAAAGTGCTTAGTTAAAAGTGATTACTGTCTTGTTTATTGCATAAATTACATAAAAAACGGTGTTACCTGCTGATGGCCAAACCTTGATCAATGCTCAGTCTACTGGCAAATAAGGCGAGATGGCAAACCAGCAAAAAATCGAGCAACAAAATTATTTCGATAAAGTACTTTTTCGTTTAATTGTTTCAACAATGATTTTACTTAAAATATCGTCCAAATTTGAATTCCAAAACTTTATTCATCATAAACATTCAACTTATTGACGTCAAATACAATTATAAGAAGTCTATTAATTTGTTATTATGTATTTATTTATGTATTTGGCTTACCAACGATTATGTACACTATCACAATCACAATTATGTGCACATTCATCAAATAAGCAACACGAGTGAAATAATCACTAATAGGTAAGCATCACCTTAATTAATATTATTATATTCTTAAAACTTAAAAAAAAGTAAAAAAATAAACGAAATTCAAAATAAAAATAAAGATAGCACACAAGCACTAAAGGATCACTCTTGGTATCTATTCCAAGTTTTTGGACAATAGAACAGACAGCTTAGTTGTTGACTGGAAATGCAAATCAACCCTGTCACTAAGCCCGTATATTAATCGACTTCAAAAAAGGAGGTGGTTCTCAATTCGATATGTTTTTTTGTGTGTATGTTACGCGATTACGCCGCCGCCGCCATGGACCGATTTTCAAAATTCTTATCGTATTCGATAGAGTATACTCCTGGGGTGATCCCAAGGTCACCAAAGTCAGGATCTGATGATGGAATTCCATGAAAATCGAAGGAAATCCTTAAATTTTTTAGGTACGTCCAACATGTTTCATGTTTTTTTTTCGAAGCTATGCACGTATTTGCGTCTGGTAGCCATGAAACGAGCTGATGACGGAAGAAAGAATCCTTAACTTTTGGACTTGACCTCATCTGACCTGAACTTGGACCTGAATTTAATAAAGGTTAGCTGGTATTAAATTCGCTAAAAAGATTAAAAAAATATTTTACAAAAAATAAAAAACGCCTTCAAATACACTGAAACGTTAAAAATAATATAACAATAATACAGACAACATCACAATTCTATATTGAAGTCGGTGCCAAACGATCTCCTAGAAAGTCTTACAATTTAGTACCGACTTCAAATATAGAAGTGTGATGTTGTCTGTACATATTTTTATATTATTTTTAACTGTTCAGTATTTTTGAAGTCGGTTTTTTTTGTAAAATATTTTTTGAGTTTGCACATTCTAATAACCGGGGAATTTGAAGAACCCAAAACTGTTCTTCTTAGCGGTGGGCAGAGCGGTGTAATTTTCTTGCGATGGACTCTTGACGGAACGCGCAAATTAGTTAGCTGCAACAATTCTGGACAATCAATTTATTTAGTTAATATTTAACTTTAAAATTTGTGTCATTCAGTTGTCTACGTTTTGACAGAGAATTCATGTTTAAGCATTCTATCCTTTCTTTGTATGATTTAATAATTTTACATTTACCAAGTAAAACCATAATTATTATGCCATAACAATCTTTTTTGTTTGCGTTCCAATCTGAAACGAAGTTAAGAAGTTGATTAATCGATCGAGCCTTCTCGAGAAGAAACTTCAGCCAAGGAACTCGGAAGGTCCAATTTTATGTCCCGTTTTTAAATTTTCATATAATAACTTTTCGTAATAAATGATTTTGATTTCATATTATCATAATACCTACTCTAAATAGAAAAGCTTGTCGGAGTGGTTTTAATAGTTACTGAAATCCAACACATTATATTATTTTAAGATTTTTTTTCTACAAACCCAAGCAGTTTTATCTGTCATCTATACTTACTCTTGCCTACTAATATTATAAAGCTAAAGAGTTTGTTTGATTATTTGTTTATTTTTTTGTTTGTTTGAACGCGCTAATCTCTGGAACTACTGGCTTGAATTAAAAAAATATTTTTGTGTTGGATACTCCATTTATCGAGGAAGGCTTTAGGCTATGTAATATCACGCTACCACCAATAAGAGAGGAGAATCAATGAATATAATGTTGCTAAAACGGGAAAAATAAAGAAGATACAAAACTAAGAACGCGTTGAAGTCTTTTAGGGCGAAACGTAGTTCACGGGCACAGCTAGTACTATTATAATCAGAAACTTTATTATACGCTTTTTTCAAAAGTATAATACAGTATTAGCTATAGGCGGAAACTTGCGTAACCACACTATAAGCATTTTTGTTTTTCATATTTGTTACCTAGTCCGAGTTACCCAAATAAATAAAATAAAATAAATCATTGATTATAATTTGAAATTTGATGAATGTAATTCTTTTATATTAGTTAAAATGTTATTGTAGAAACGTACGAACAGGGGACTTAGACAAATGGCAATCGCTTCAAAGCAAAATAAACTGTTAACTCTGTCTGTCAAATGATATAAAACTTTACATATTTTCAAATCAATTTCACTGATAAACTCACAGTGTTATTATTACATTAACTTTTTGTTAAAACTGACCATGAAGTATCAAAAAACTGGCTCTACTCTATTCCAAGACGTTTCGCTTATAAGCTTCCCCAAACTTTCTCATCCTCGACGCAGTCGAGGATACCTCAAGAATCCTCTTAAGAGGATTGTGAAGTAATCGTGCGCGGCGCGAGTAGGTATTTTCTAAAATGCTATCTGTTTCACACCGCTCGGCCTCCCGTCTGGCGAGGCACACTACGACAGCAGCGCGCGACTCCTCGGCGCGAGAACTCGAGATCATTATTTTACCGTTTGTAATGTTTTGCGTTGCTTAGGTATTCCTGACTGCCTTTCCGCTCGCAACTTTGCCTTCGTTATTTTCGTTTTTCGTGAGGGAATTTTGTTTTCTCGTATGAAAAATTATTTTATAACCTTATATTACTCAGTGATAATGTAGCATTCTATTAGTCAATTTTTTATTAAATCAGCCTAGTAGTTATTAAAAATAAAAAATATAATAAATAAAAATAGCTTTATTTCTAAAAATCATTTTGACAATAATTACGCCGAGACTTCCCAGTGAGCTAGTTTTTGAGTTTATTCATTACAAACAAAAATACAAATCTTCTTTCTTTATAATATTTTAGTAGATAAGTTTCGTAAATTATTTCAGTATTCCTTTGAAATTTATAGTGTAGGCACTTACTTGGTATCCCTATATACCAAGTCCTATTTTATAGGACTGAGCTGTTATTTGTTATGAAAGTATCTATCTATCGTACATTTACCTGTCTAAAGAAAATTACTTTTTGTAAGATGAGTGTTATACTGAATTAAAATGATTTTCATTTGAGATGTGAATCAATAATGGATCCTTTTATGAAAAAAATAAACACTAAACATAAAATGACACAATTTTTTAAACAAGAACAGACCTCTTGTTAACTTAAAAATAAATAACAAAAAATCTATTATTTTAGATAGATAAATTAATACTTTTACATACAAACTAAATAGGAAGAATACAAACAAACGAATTAAAATGATTTTCATTTGAGATGTGAATCAATAATGGATCCTTTTATGAAAAAAATAAACACTAAACATAAAATGACACAATTTTTTAAACAAGAACAGACCTCTTGTTAACTTAAAAATAAATAACAAAAAATCTATTATTTTAGATAGATAAATTAATACTTTTACATACAAACTAAATAGGAGCAGGGATTTAAAAAATATAAAGTAATAATTATGCATCAAATAAAAAATACCTCTCATTTTTATACACTAATCTTGGGTAGTTATACTAATAGTCTTAGAATTCTAATTTTTACCACCTCCGTGGTCTAGTGATTGAGGCCACCGGATGTTGATCGGGAGGTCCGTCCGGCGGGGTTCGATTCGTCGGGTTCGTCCGGACTACAAAAACACTGAAAAGTTAGAAATAATATAAGAATACGTACAGTCAACATCACACATCATTATTGAAGACGGTGCCAAATTTTAAGACTTTCTAGGAGATCATCGTTTGGCACCGACTTCAATATAGAAATGTAATGTTGGCTGTACCTATTCTTACACTATTTTTAACTTTTCAGTGTTGTTGAAGTCAGTTTTTATTTTTTGTAAAATATTTCTTTGTTTAACTTTGTAATGAAAGAAACCCTTATTAAATTAGGGTATCCCTCGATTTTCATAGGATCCCATCATCAGAACCTGACTTTGGTGACCTAGGGACCACCCTAGGAATATACTCTACCGAATACAAAATGAATTTTGAAAATCGGTTCACAATTGGTGGAGTAATCGCGTAACATACACACAAAACGGTTGACACGGTTAGCGCAGAGGTCGAGCGATCGCCTACTGCGCAACAGGTCGCGGGTTCGATTCCCGCGCGGGACAGATGTTTTGTATGGCCTACAGAAATTTGTTCCGGTCTGGGCGTATGTGCATGTGATATTCTATGTTTGTAACTGCACCCACGACACAGGAGAATCGTAGTGTGGGGCGACGTTTTTATAAAAAAAAACACAGACGCACCTAAAAATTTAAGGATTTCCCTCCATTTTTATGGGATCCCATCATCAGATCCTAACTTTGGTAACCGTGGGACCACCATTGGAGTATAATCTTGAGAATACAAAAAGAATTTTGAAAATCGGTCTGCAATTGGCGGCGTAATCCCGTAACATACACAAAAAAAACATACGCATCGAGAAACTCCTTTTTTGAAGTCGGTTAAAAAATACCTATTAGTATATGTAATCAGCTGCTTTAAATTTTATAGTAAAAGTGAAAAAAAAAACTTCAAAACCGTACGAAGGGTGCCTTCTTCCCATATATGCCTACCCTGCCTACCCTACATACTCGTATATTATTTAGATACTTTGTCGTTTGTATTTTTTATACAATCGTAGATTCCATAACGCGAGTAAAACCTTAGAGCCCAGCTTTAGAGGAATAAAATTCAAATAAAATAATATTAAAAATAACGCTACTTGCATAGTGTATTACACGTTTTTAGCTGCTCCAACTTCATACATTGCATAACAAATACCTATCACAAGAAACAAAATACGAATTTATTTTGAGTTGGTTTCTTTATGGCACATATTTATTATAACAAACAACTACTAACATACTTACATTTTTTTCCTTTTTTGGTTTTGGGAATTTACAGTAAAGTTAACAGGCTACAGGCTGCTAACCCTTAAATAAGGAAATTTGTATTGAAATAAAATCTTTAAAATAAAACACTAAAATCAATAAACGTATTCAAAAAGATATTTACTTTTTCATGTATAAGGTATTTGTGAAGATTAATAGTTCCGACTTGAGTAATAACTTTCACTATTGATCGATATATCGATATTACTTTCTCCTCCCTAGGCGACAATAACTACGATAACATTATGTCACATCACTATCACTACATTGTACCCCTGCCCCCGACCCGTATCGTGCGATAGAGAGAGTTGCAAGAAATGGTCGAAATTGCCTACAATTCCTGTTTGAAATATTGTTTCGGGCGATAACTGTTTTACCCCCCTAAACCTTTATGAAATTAGACGCTTTTGGTGTCATTAGATTCAGTATACCTTAATCTATGTTTGTACGTTTTGCTTTTTTTGTAATTCAGTATAATTTAGTCAAAAAAAGACAAAAATGCTCAAGGTAGTTTTTAAGTCAAAAATATAGATATTTAGATGCTAATAACTTATATTCTGAGCAATATTTCTTCAAAATCAAAACGTACAAACCTAGTTTTTCATTATATCTACAAGATTTCCAAAAATTATGAAAATTGGACTATGTTTAGAGGGAGAAAAGCGTTATCGCTTTTTGTATGAAAATTTACAGCTTCACAATCCTCTTAAGAAACCCTCAATATCGATATTATTAGTTCTCGAGACACTTCGAGTGGAGTGAGATCAAGTTGAAGTAAAACTTCATAGTATCATCAAATCATAGACAACAGCACATAAATAATGGTTTTGCATTTGACAAATTTTATTTGTTGTCTAAATAAAATTGGCCAAATCCAAAAACCCAATTTTACTAATATGGCTGAAGGGTATTGCATTGGTGTCTTATCCTAACGGCGATTAATGTTTCGGTATACCGTTCTAAGCTCTAAAAGACGAAATAATAAAATCTAAAAAGTGAACACAAATGATTAAAAGATCACATGGGTAACTTTTGGGACCATCATCATCACCCTATCCTTACTCCACTCTAATGCGGAGTCGGCGCCACACGTTTCCTTCTTCCATTCATTTCGTTCATACGTCATCTCAGCACTGACATTCTTCGCATGCATATCTTCACGTATTCATCCATACTTTCTTAATTCTTCCACTAACCTTGTGTCCGTCTACATTCATATCCAAAACTAAAAACTATTCTGGTAATAAATGACCATCCCTCCTCACCACCTGCCTACACCACGCTAACCTGTTACTTATCTTCTTTTTTACCATAGACACTCGACAAAAGGCTCGCGACTCTTCAAAAACAGTGAATAAAACGCTCTTTGTTTGACTGAGTGAATAAAAAATAATAATTTGGAATATGCGCGAATATACGAATTATAGTAAGAAAAAAGAAAAACGTGCAAAGAGGTTGCACGCTCTCGCTATAAGAACGTACTAAAAATCACCAAAACGTAATAACTGGCTGTATGAAATATGCCTCAATTTAAAATTTTAAGGGTAATTATTTTCTCGCAGGCAATGATAAAAAGTAGAGGACCTAACACGTGAAAAAAAATTCAATTCGGCTCTTGTAACAGTTCTTTCTACCGTCTCTTTAGTTGCCCAGTTCAGACATGTCTAACGTTCGATTTATAGATATTTCTCTTTCACAATAGATGTATTGGTTAATCTCAAATAGTTCCTGAGACCTGACGCCATTCCATCCAACCTGCGCCTATCCGAAAGACTCCATTAATGTCAAGGTCACGTTAATGAATAACCTATTAATATAATGACTTTGAATGTACCTTTTGCATTGCAGCACATACTTAAAACTTGATTTGGACATGGTTTGACTGTGACCAACGGCCGCAGTAACTCTCTTTCGTACCTACAGATTCTACAAACACGATATGTAGCGCTGCTTGCCATCTTTCTAGTATAAAAAAACAACAGAGAGCTGTTGCAGTAAATCGGATCAAACTCTATCAAAACTATTTCGTCAAAAATGTAGAATCGGGTACTTACCACAAAAACAACTTGTTACTTTTTGAGATGCGCTTCCGACTATCGATAATCTGATTCGATCCCCCTGACATTTCGATAGATGTAGAATTTGACATTTCTGTGTCGCGCGGAGGCGCGTGTAATCGCGAATCGAGGTCAGTAGTCGAAATTCGTGATAAGGCAATGCGAGTACAGAAATTATGTAACCTTTTGAATATAATACACAAACGGAAATATGTGTTACAAACTTAATTGATCTTTAATGTCGAAATTGACACGTTTTTAACATTTTCATGCTCCCAATACGTTAACTTTTCCGCAATCGTTCCTCAGAAAAGATGTATGGAATCGACATTAGCCTGTGACAACCTCACGCTATTTTTCCGCAGCTAATGTCATCCCCATACATTTTATCTGCGGACGACTGCGGAAAAGTTAGCATGTGGCATTTGTCTAGAGGGGCACTCTTTTGAACTTGGCAAATGAGTCAGCAAAAACGTCAATGTTATGTTCATTAATAAATTTACATAGCCATGGCACTAAGAAGTTCGCGCCTAAAACTGTCTGCGTAAAGGAAGACAAAATTGATTTATGGGAGTTAGGGGAATTCTCCTAGGGACACGAAGGTTGAATTTTTGAAGCAGTTGTGGACAGTTAATTCTCTTAAAAGGGTCTTGACTTCTGAGGTGCGGAACCCTCAAAACACTTCGTTGTTTGCTCAGAATTAGGCTCTACGTGAAATGTCAATGTTGCATACATATAGGTGCGCGGTGACGAGACAAGGTAATCAGGTCACAGCTGCATCAGTTTTTACGATCGAACGGGCCCATACGTAATTGTCCGTTATTATTGCCCGTGCGCATGCGTTTGCGCGTCGATTATGGTGAATATGTATTGACTTTCTAACGTAGATCGCGGCGCAAGGTGCGGACGACAGCGGAACAGAAATCGAATCAAGTCAATTGCTAATTTAGATACGTATAAGAAAGAATAAAAACTTTATTTTCATACAATAAAACATTGACATACAATAAAACAATACCTAATACAATAATACAACAAAACCTAGTGTAAAACTTATATTATATATTGTAACAGAAACCCTGGTTTTCAGGTGATACCATTCTGTTCGTTTTGAAAATACAACTTACTTACTTCTACAAAAACGTTGCTGTAGGTACATACTTTATGAATTAAAAATGTTAAAATATGATAATTTTACTTCTTTAAGTTAATACTAAGTTTTTCATTGCTTATTGTTAACTATAGCTAAGTTTATTAGAATTTTAACAAGTAATCCGGTCGGTAATCCGACAATGAAATTAAAAAATTAACAGCTATATATTTAGTGAATCTTAGTGATTCACTGAATAGAACCTCTATTCCGTGAATCACATTCCTTAGTATGGCCAGAAAATATCTCGTACGAAAATATACATATTATTATTAATCAATAATTATTAATTAAGTACACGATAAAATAATACTTTTCGGCGTTCTGATCTCCTGGTAATTCCAACATAGATTTATTGCTTAAATCGTGAAAATATAGGCTTTTCGTTGAACTGCCTAGCACACAAAACGATAAACAACAAAACATACGCTGCCGCAATCATCATCACAGCTGAATACGTCCCCACCGAGGGGCTCGAGCCTACCCTTTGTTAGGGTGATTAGGCCTTAGTCAACCACGCTGGCCCAATGCGGATCGGTCGACTTCACATACAGCATTAAATTTCTTTATTGTATGCAGGTTGCCTCACGATGTTTTCCTTCACCGTATAGGAGTGTCAGACAAATGTACATAATATTATGAAATTCAAAAAACGAAAAACACAAACTACAACTACAAGCTACTGAAATAACAAAAACAAAACGTGTTCCGAATCTACAAACTTGCGCCCGTTAGAGGCGTAATTCATACAACAGTCGATCATAAAACTGTCACTGAACGCGGAAGGCGGATCGGTGCTGAGGAAACCAGTGAAGCATGATCGCCGTCCGTCAGTTTGACAGGGGAAAGCAATCTTCACCACTAGCGTTTTAAACTGAAATTGGCTTGCGCGAAACAGTCGAAGTTCCTCGCTCGTATCGGCTTCGGCGGAAGCGTCTGGCTGAGGCGATGATTGAAATGACATCTTGACGGTGACGTGCGATGAAATCATTTCCCCTCGTGAGTGACAGGGTCCGATTGTCGGATCGCATGGTCTAATATAATGAGATAATTCTATTACGACCGAAAGAATAATAAATAGTAATTGAAATTATGTTTTTATCATTGAACATATTTGTCTTATAAATCTTTATAGAATACTTATTACGTAATTTGAAAAAAGAGCGAAACATTTAGATGGAGAAAAAAGTGTAACAAAAATGATGCAATAATTTATGGAATAAATCAGTAAATAGTTACCTTTTTAGCAAAAAATGAAATCATTATATATCAGTACATGTATAGTAGTACGTACATGTAGTATAGAATATGCGTTATTAATTAAATTACATAAATCAATAAATAATTGGTGTTGACATTTTTTTATCCCATAAAGGTGTTAAACTAGAATTTGTGGGTTTATCTAAATCTATCTGTTATTGTGAAGGCGCTGAAGGCGTCCGATGAGCGATCCCCAGCGGGCCACGCTGAACTGTACAGATCTATTTCATTGTGGCCGACCTCTCATATTAGGTCCGCAGCGGCAAAATAGCCAATAACCTTGTTTGGAGACAGAGCCTTGGCATCGTGAGGTGGCAAACAGGGATCACCTGGAGCTCGGCTGCTAGTGTGGATGAGAGCATAACACTCACAAAGAATGTGAATTGTTGTCCCGTTAATCCTCGCCACGAAACCTGCACACGGAGGCATTGGTCAAACGCATTCTATGCAGATGTTTGTTTGGTTTGCAGGGACCAGTTAAGGCTCTAGTGAACGCCATTAAAGTATGTGAGTCGCCTGATGGTGAGGGATCACCACAGCATAGGACGCTTGCTACACCAGTGGCATCACCCGCGCGCTGCTGATCTCGAACTTAAGTACCTCTTCACGCATTTTTTTTGAGAATGCCATGCTGTAGTACTCGAAGATAACATCAAAATGGAACTCGTTCCCCAACCTAAATGAACGCGGATGATCCTCGAAAACTGTACCGTAGGTGACCATTTTGGTTCTAAAGTGTGAGGATGGACTCTTTTTGACAAAGGCTCTACCTATTTTGGAGCAAATACTAATATTCGGTTTAAAAACGTTGTTTTTGCACTTTCATTTTTATAAAGAAACTAGTGGGCCCGGCAGACGTTGTCCTGCCCGATTATAGTGCCACCTATCGGGTCCAACTGTACTGTTAAACCTTCCCTGTACCTATTGAAGTACACACAGAAAATTTCGTAAGAAGCTGTCGAGCCGTTTCAGACTTTTTGCGAGACAAACACACAGCGTTTCATTTTTATATATAAGAAGATAAATCATTAAGAAAAGTTTACCTCGGGCTAGACTAGAACCCTCGTCTTCAATATGTGTTAATGCTACTTGATCTAAGTGGTTCATAAAGGACTCGGGGAATGGCTAACGCCGATCCCGATTGTGCCTCTATGGGGGTAGAAGTAGCTGGAGGGTGGTTTAGACAAGCATGGAGTTTATACCTGAGTCCAATGGCTTATCCTTGAGGCGGCCTTGTCAGCTTTTCAGTACCTTGTCGAATCGTAAAGAGATTCCCCCTCCTTAAATGAAAACAATTGGTTCATAAAGGACAATAGGTATCCAACCCGAGTGAAATTTCAACTCCATTGATCTCTTTTTACTTTGTCAAGCGAAAGTAGGCTTTACTCATTGTTATTAATTCCCAATTTATAAATCTTTACAGACTTCTGGAGATAGCTATACAATTAATTTTTGCATTTTTTAAACAAATTACAAAACAATGACATTTATTTTTGATTTTGACTGCAATTTGATATTTCAATTTCATTTTTTTTAAACAACACCCTCCTCAAACATCCTTCACTTTGCTTCTTAAACAGACAGTATATAATTTAACCCAGGATCGAGCGATTTGGTTTCTGGATTTGGTCTGCTATAAAATCGAGGCATGTTTGGAAGTTGCAGGCAACAGCTAAGTAAATATAGATATGCGAAAGCACGTCAAGGGGAGAAATCTATATCCTAGCGTGAATAGGTTAGTGGGACAATAATAATGTGCATTGAAATTACTGGCATAGTGTCAAAGAAACCGGTCTTGTTAACTTGAAGCAATGCAGATGCAGTTACGATCCACATACACCTACTAACGGCAGGTTTTAATATTCCATCTATATGTGGATTGGTTGCTAAAGCATCCTTACATATTATGAAACAAAGTCCCTCGCCGCGTCTGTCTGTCTGTCTGTTCGCGATAAACTCAAAAACTACTGCACCGATTTTCAAACGGTTTTCACCACTCGATAGCGTGATTTCCGAGGAAGGTTTTAGTATATAATTTGTTAAGTTTTTGTATTTATTTTTGTGTACATTAACGATATATGTTGAAGATGTCGGGAAAAAATAAATTAAGGCGAAACGTAGTTCGCGGGCACAGCTAGTTAATAATAATGGTATTTGACATTAGCTCAATTTTTTTTTAAAACCGTCTTCAATAACACCAATGTCCTAATTAATATTAGAATACATATATCACATTTTCATATTAAACTTGGTGCCAAATTTTAACTAACTACATTAATTATTTGTTCTTATATTTTTAACACTTTCCAGCTGATTATTGCTTGGTACCGACTTCAATATAAAAATGTGATGTTGTACGTATGTATTGTTATAGTATATTTAATACTTTTTGGTGTTTTTGAAGTCGGTTTAATTTTTTTGCAGAAAAAATATTACAAACTTTGTTGTGAATTTAATACATGCGTATTCGAATTTGACCCAAAGCAAACATCAGAATAACTTACAATAAAACGTCTTTCGCTCTAAACAGAATTAAAATAATTATTTTGCGAACTCCTAACCTACCAGAAACATTCTATCATCAGCTCAGTAACATGATAATGATGGTTACCAGATGCAATGCCTGAAGAAAAAATATAAAACGTGTTGGACGTGCCTATGAAATTAATGGGTTGCAATTGATTTTCTTGGGGTCCTATCATCAGAACATGGCTTTGTGACAGTGGGTCCACCTCAGGAGTATACTCTTTCGATAACAAAAATAATTTTAGAAATCGGCCTTTAAATGGCGGTTTACTTAAGCGGTGAAAATACACAAAAAAAATAGACACGAACATAGAATCTCCTCCATTTTTGAAGACGGTTGAAAATACGTCCAAATTCTATCTACGTTGCTATTAATAAATCCATGATCTACAGTAAGCAATCCACAGATAGATAAGGGTTTGGAACCGCTCGTTAGTGGATCTATATATCGTTAATTTTGTCAATAGATAATTTTATTCGCTCAAATAATACGCTTGTTTCGAAAATATTTTCAAACAAGTTGCTTTATTCATTTGTGACCAATTTTTACGAAATCAGTCTACAGTCTCAGTGAATAAAGTTTACTTTTTCTAACAATGTACAATACAGTTGAAGTGTCACCCGGGCTGGATATGTGCTTGGTGGCTGGATTGGTCAAGGCGTAAGTTCTTGATTATTGCTTATGATAAAATTTAAAAATAACATTTTGAAACGTTACATCATGGCAATGGCAAAAGGGAAGATGTAAAACAACACATCCGTCTTGCCTGTTTTTTTCGAAAAGGCTCTATAAATTTTGCAATCACTCACTCATTTTCTACTTATGTAGACTCAAGTTTTTCTTTCATTTTATATATACTTGCATACATCTTAAATGTATTTTAAATACAATTAACTCGGGTCTATTACGCGGTAAATAATAACTATATTGACTTACTGTTTCCCGACGTTTCGGCCGAATTACATCAGGCCGTGGTCACGGGATGAGTCAATATAGTTATTGTTTACCGCGAAATAGACCCGAGTTAATTGTATTTAAAATGTGTACAAATCGCGGAAGTCTAAAAAATCTTAAATGTAGTTGGGGTGTATAATAATAATAACACACGATTCAATTTATGGAATATTAGCTGTGCCCGCGACTTCGTTCGCGTGGATGTCCGAAAATAACAATATCGTGATGTTATATAGCCTAAAACCTTCCTCGATAAATGGACTATCCAACACAAAAATAATTTTTCTATTCGAACTAGTAGTTCCTGAAATAAGCGCGTTCAAACGAACAAACTATTCAGCTTTATAATATTAGTATAGATTTTAAATTATTAAAACAAAGTAGGGTTGTATTAGTTTGCGGAACATTCCTTGATCTCTTGTTAAATTTTCATGAAGTTGATTCAAGTCAAAAGACATTTTTAATAACCGCGTTTAGTGGTCAACACTCTGCTCATTAAGTAAAAGACAATATTATAATGACCACAAAAGTGCGGTTAATTTGTCGGTAAACACTATTCAAAGTTTGACGTGAGAGAAGAAATTTAAGCAAGTGCATTGTGTGGAAAAAGGAAAGCTGTGACATAAAAACATTTTTATGTGACCGTTTAAAAGCTTGTGAAACTTATACTATCATCTCAAACTTGAGTATCGGAACATAATCTAAAGTCCTTAGGTTATGTTCCGATACTCAAGTTCTATTGATTGATTGCGTAAAGTAACAATCAATATAATAATTAGTTTTTTACACTAAATTGATTTTATTCTGACCAGCCAATGTTAAATTATTACTCTCTTTGGACAATTCTCTGATCTATTCTCTAAACCGTATTTTTTTCACATAGGACAGGGACCTTGGCCTTCGTCTTACCTGATGGTAAGTGATGATAAGGCCGAAGGTGGAAGCGAGCTTCACCTGGACTCCTCAACAACTGAGGAACTGGCTCGTCTGGCTATTACCATACAATTAGAGGAATTGTCGGAACACAACAATGCTATAAACATTGTTACTATGGCGCCAAACTTAGGTAACACGATGGTAGCTAGCCAGGCGGGCTCAGAAGCCATACCACCGACTAAACCGTGTGGAAAAATTTCTGCCTCCATAGAGAATTGAACCCCAGACCTCCCGATCAACACCCGGTGGCCTCAACCACTGGAAAAATCAATTATAGATGACGTGAATTTATCTCTTCTGTTAAAAAATAATACTTTCAATGGCTGGCGGCTGCGCGGCGTTTGATATTTCATAGTGTCCATAATAAGGCCGGGACTAGCCGGGACAATGACTCAAATTAAAAAACTAAAATATTCGTCAATTATTCTCATAGTGCAAACTCTATTTGTTCGATGTAGACAGTGTAAACAAAAATATTACACACGTGTCTCGGACGTTGTATAAATTACCTACAACACTTAAGTCTTTTCTTATAAACAACACGAATTCATATTCACTAAAAAGGACCTCACTCGTATTTTTCTTCAGCAATAAACATTATATGCGGCAATTTTCCGACGCGTAAGTTGAAATGAGATATGCGCGCAAGCCAATTGTATGTTTAGCAAGCGTGCCCGTTTGCTTCGGGCGCAACATAAAATATCAAACAATAATAAAAACAACATGCCATCATCGGAGATTTATTCTTTCCATCTGAATATGTAAATATTATATGTTGGGAAAGAGTAGCGAGCACGGGCCAGCAGATGCCTGTAATTAAATGGTTACTGGACGAGTTACTTTGCATCTCGCTGTGTGGTGAAGTGTGACCGATGTATGTGCTATTTACTTATTTATTACACAAAACAGAATATAATCAATATTTGAACAGTTATCGATTTTACGAAGTGGGAGATTAGACTACATTCCTAAACATATGTATATGGCGTGATTTTAAATTGTGCGACACACTAAGGCCCGTATTAATAAACGCGTCCCAAAGTTGATAGCGATCTTGAGCTGCAGTTTTGACGTTTAATGTATGGAACATCTGTCAAAAACAGTATCTCAAGATCGATCTCATACTTGAGATGCCATTATTAATACGAGCCTTAATTCACTTGTTACAGTTTAGTTACATGTTGTAATTGTGTTAGCAGTGTTAAGATTTTATACAAAAAATAATCACTTTAAAAACGGTGCGTACAATTTGGCACCGACTCTAAAATAAAAAAAAGGTGATGTTGTGTGTATTCTTACATCATTTTTGAATTTAAATTGTGTTTTTGAAGTCCAGGAGTTCAGCTGAAGCTCGCTTCTCCCTTTGGCCTTATCATCACTCCCTGTATTTTTTTGTTTTGTTATAAGCATAAGATACGTAAGCATTTGGTTTTGTGGTGACCAGATGAGTAGATGACCGATTTATATTAAAGTATACTGCGAAACAGAGCAAAATAAAGTATTGAAAATGTTTACAGTAAATATAAGGAATAAAAGTACGCAGGTTAATGATAGTTTATTATAGACTATCTGCTGCCCGCGACTTCGTCTGCGTCCTCTATGTAGGGAACTCATTAAAATTCGAGATAAAAAGTAGCCTATGCCCTTCTCTAGAGCTTAAACTATCTATATACCAAATATCATTCAAATTGATTCAGCGGCTTAGACGTGAAAGCGTAACAAACAAACTCACTTTTGCATTTATAATATTCGTTAGGATATGTCTTTTATTTTCTCTTAAACCGAAAAGTGTCCCGAACACAGTGATAGCAAGCACATACACAGTTACATGTAGTATGAGACCCATTGTGACTTAACTTTGAATCATAATTGGAACACCTTCTACATAAAGAGGATGTCATTTTTATCAATACCCCGATATAGTCTCGATACACTGCTCGACTGCCTTGATGCATGTTATAATGAGTCTGCCCCCTAGCATGACCACCGAAACACGATATGATAAAACAATAATCGATATGAACTGTCAAAATATGTTGGATATAATAGCTTCCTTAAAATTTTATCGACATTAAATTAGCGGTCTGATTTTTATAATAATATGACAGAAAAAGAACTGCTTGGGATTGTTAAAAAATGTAACAATTGACCACCAATTGACGTAGGGGAGAGCGGGGCTGAAAGTGCCGGGGGTAGGTTGTTCCGATGCAAATATCTAAAAACCAGAAAGAGCTATATGTTTATATTATATCCAGCGCTCTGGCCATCTAGCGCATATGCGGCAATTATTTTAGGTGAGCCAGAGACACGCACCTAACAGGTATACTATGTAGTCCTTCAGCACCCTATAAGTAAATATTTTTTCGTTCATTCTTTTTGGTCTAAAAAAAGCAATTTTGGTATTACGGATATGGATGTTTTACTAGTGTATTTGTGATTTATCCAGAAATATTAATCTATGCAATTTTAACACTTTCTACAAAATGTTTTTTTGTTGTATAATAAAAAGTTAATGTCTTTAAAATGGGATAAAAAGTGCCTTTCTTTCGGGGTCAATTGTGCCGCGCCACAAGAAACCCCACACTAACCCCATATAATTTATATTTTATTTATTGAAAGGATGAGAACACACAAAGGAAAAACTTAAAGGGGAACTACTTCTAGTAGGCTCATATACATAGCTATAAGCTCATATCATAGGCCTCGCCTAGTGTAGAAGTTTTTGCCACAATATATATTGTATGGTTGTAAATTTGGTAAATAAAGAATTATTATTATTATATATCTAAGTTAGGGTGTTTAGTCCACAGTCAACCACGCTTGCCCAGTGCGGATTGGAAAGTGAAACCACACAGAAGTTTAGTGTACTAAAAAGAAATGCAAAAGGAAAAGGTGGATTTGAACTAAACAAAAAGGAAAAAAGCCAATGAGAACCCTGCTATTACGAAAGTTCTTCAAAAAGATGATGAAAGTACCAATAAATAGAAAAGTTCAAATGCTTCTGCAGCCTATGCTGTGTCTTTAACTTTGCAACTGGAGAAAAACAGATTGCTCTGGAAATATAGAAAAACGGACAGCTTATTTACGAATTAGAATATTAAATATTAAAATAGCATTTTCTTTAAAAATGCTAAATAAATTGCTTAATCTTTATTGATTTATTCATTTTTTAATATAAGGTTTTGTTTTTTATTGTCTTTCGATTTTTAAATGTGAAGATATTGATTATTCATTTGGAGAGTGATTAATAACGTTAACTTTAATAATTATTTAGTTGAACTCATTCTTAGTTCCTACTTAGGGTTTTGAGCTTCATCATTCCTAGTATCATAGTCTGTGAAGGGTTATTTTAAATATATGTCTGTCTAATAGATCTCATTAGTATAATAATGAAGCAAAAGAATATGACATAATTTATCAGATAGAACATAAATAGGATGCCATTTTCTCATAGATGTTAAATATAAAAACACTTATGAAATGTTGATGTTTTATAAACTTATTTTCAAATAAATAGAAAACGATCAAATTTTATGTTTTTTTTTATGTCAAAATCCATTGGAATCCATGTAAAAGACCAAAATCTATAAACGGCACAACCTACCTCAGCTGCGGCACATCTTACCCCAGCGAGGGGTAAGTAGTGCCTTACGACCGCTGTTTAAAAATATAATTATGTTTTTAAAACTATTAAAAAAGCACAAAAATTGGGTGCAAATGTAAAAACTCTATTAAATTTTACCTAAGATAGATGACAACTATGAACCGTAGCATTCGTCTCCCCCGATAAATCTAGGGATTTGTTAAAATCGGCACTTTAAGCCCCGCTCTCCCCTATATGAGCTGTGATGATGATGATGACGAAGACGACGACGACGCAGACGAAGTCGCGGGCAGAAGGTAGTTATTAAATAAATGTCTTTCATTTGAGTAATTGCTTAAGCCACTCCGACAGGCATTTTTATAATATTTTTATAAAATCAAGAAGTGTTTGTGAAATTCTATTATTGTAAAAAAAGACGAGACAAAAAAAATTACCTTTTGAGTTCTTTGCCTGTTTTTCTCGAGAAGACTCTCCCAAGTTCCGAACAGGTGTAGAGTCAACTTTTTTTTCATTTTACTTGTATTTGCATACATCTTAATTATTTTTGGGGTGTGTACAAATAGAAAGTTTATATTACGAATTGTGAAATATTATCCTGGTTAATTAGATTCTTGGTTGATTAGATTTTCGCATTTTGTTTGTCGTCAATAAGTGCCGGTAATGGTCTAAGGGCAAAGGTCTATATTTAATAAGGATTTGCTCCCGACGCACAAAGACACATTAACGACACGTATAATGACATAATTTTAAAAACACAAAATTACGCAAAATGACTACTCGTACGACACATACGTAAAATCGAATTTAACCTTTAGTCCCACGTAACGATTTGGTAGCTAGCTTCGAAATGGAAATGGTATTTCCAATTCGATACTGGCTGCGAAATGAGTCTTTTGATTATGAATCTGAATTTGACGTGGACTGACGATAAAACGTCTCGATTGGGACGTATTCGAGAGTTCACTACGCACGCGCTAATGACATCTGATAATTTTATACTGATACCGCGCTTATAACATGTTCAAGGAACGTTTGATAGACTGCGCCACTAGTTAAGTCATATCTGCGACTGGCCAATATGAGGTTTTAATCCTCGGATAGGGCAAAATTTGATGAGTCTGTTCTCAATTGGAAATTCTAGTTATAATTATAGCAGATAGTATAGATCGGAGTCTGGAATCAATGTCCGGCTTGCCCCCCATTGCATGGGACTCCAAAAGTTTGTATTTACACTCCCTAGTACACCCCAACCTCGCTTTTATCATCGGCCTTAACGTCGGCCGAAGCGAGACTCTGTACCAGGGTCGTCTGCCTGCGTACCTCCGTCTTACCTATATCTGCCGCAAAGCAGCTGTGCTTGCATTGCTGTGTTCCGGTGTGAAGGGTAAGATATGGTAGTGAAATTACACGGTGACTTTACATCTGATGTCATGAGTAGGCACCGTACACTGTGGTTCTTGTGGGGGTTGCAATTTTGCTGCGAATCTTACAGCAGCCACCTGTATTATCGGTAACTGTTACCACTTACCATTAGGTGGGCTGTTTGCTTGTTTGCCAGCTTATCGCAATAAAAAAACTTACTATCTGATAAAGGTTAAGGCCGTCCCTATATATAGTGTGTAAAAAATAGCAATAAAAAATGACGGGTTGCACTCCGGGAGTGCCGGCAGAAGTGAAAACTTAAGTATTAACGTTGTGCGTTTTGGATATTTTGGAATGGTTATGGAATAATTTTGCACGAATTGCTTTATATCAGAATAAAAGTACTATCTTTTATGTGGTAGAATACAATATTTATTTATTGCGCTATCGTACACAAACATGACAATTTATATTACATTAAAAAGTTTATCCCTCAGAAAAATCAACTTCCTGTTGTAACGTTGTGCGTACATAATTATATAACTAGTAATAATGAATCAAAATATTTACAATTAAATTAAAAATATGATCAAAACAGACATTAATATACTACTTAAAAACGTAATTTTAAAACAAATAAATAATATTTAATTTATACTAACTTACCTAATTAATATTTACAACAAAATCAAATAAAGCACAATTTAGATTTTTCCTAACAAAGTAAATAAATTGATAAAACTGTCTCAAGTGACGCGTGACTTCCAGTACTTTTGCCAGCCGCTATTGTTCTCGGCCGGCTTACGTGGACCCCTCACCGCACCTCGACAGTTCCTGCGGCCATTTCAATTTTAATTGGCTACTCTCCATCCGTCTTACGAATTTTCGATCAGGGTCACGTGTCCTGACGGTCACGTGTCCTGACGGTCACGTGTCCTGACGCGAGTTTAATATTTGTTACCCATTACAAAAAAAGTGTACAACGCCGCTAAAGAAGTTCTCACTTCAAAAATCTGTGGCAACAAATAAAAAAAAACATAAAAATGAAATCCTTTGATCGATCTCGAATCCTCCGATGTATGTACCTACATCAGATTTATTAATCCTATAAAATCGTTAATTTTAAAATAAAATGAGAACACTTATCGATTCGCTATGCGTAACAGTTACTACACATTAACATATTATCGTAGGGAGCGAACTATGTAAATCAATGCTGACCGTTAGATGAGATCAACAGCATATTTATGGAGAATATTATCTTATTTCGATTTCAACATTTCCAGTACCAGCCTACATGTAGGTTATTTAAAAATACGCATGTAAAAGTTATTTTATTTATTATACACAATAAAATATAAATAGGATAACGCAAACAACATTACGGGTATAAAAAGGTTTGACTTATCTCTCTTGCGAAATCTCTTCCAACTATGCTACAAAAGGAAAGAAATTACATAATGAGAGCTGACGCGGTGTGTGCACAAAATTAAACAAGTTGACAATATAAGTAAAATAAGTAAAAAAAAAAGAAAATAATGAAAACTAATTTAATTGCTAAATGGGCAACACTCAAGCCAAAATTGTAGACGCGAGATGAAATTCTTTCACCTCTTAAATGAATAACAGGAGGGTGTGAAAATCCCGAATGCGAATTCCACAATCTGACGGCATGGACAGTGAAGGCCGACCACTTATAGAATTGCGTGTTAAAAATGGTTGTCTGTACCTATTCTTATATTATTTTTAACTTTTCAGTGTTTTTGAAGTAGTCGGTTTTTATTTTTTGTAAAATATTTTTTTCGTTATCTCAGAGACGATGACGAATTTAGTTATAGTTTCGTTATGAAACCATTGCAACTTGACTAAGCCCCCAAGTTATTTGAAACATTGAAATATGATAAACTTAACCGCCTTCGTGGTTTAGTGGCCATGACCACTTGGTTTAGATATCGAGGTCCGAAGTATGATTCCCCATGGAGGTAGAAGTTATTTCGTCAGGTTTGATTGGTGGTAGGGCTGCTGAGCTCCCCTGTATAACTGCCACCGTTTTAACTGAGTCAGTCGCCATAATAACAATGCTAATAACATACTCGTAGTTGTGTTTCGACAATTACTACCAAGAGGGAGACTCTGTACCAGGGTCGTGTGCATGGGTACCTCCGTCTTACCTATTCTGCCGCTAAGCAGCAGTGCTTGCATTGCTGTTTCTGTTTGAAGGGTAAGATATGGCAGTGAAATCACTGGGTACCGTGGCTTTACATCTTATGTCACAAGTTGGCAACGTCGCTGTGGTTCTTGTGGGGGTTGCAGTTTTGCTGCGAATCTCACAGGAGCCACATGTATTATAGGTGACAGTTACAATTTACCATGTGGGCAGTTTGCTTGTTTGCCAACTTAGTAGCAATATAAAAAATGAGGTTATCAGATGAGATGACACCCTTTTTTTTAAATATGTTATTATTCTTTATAAAATTTATATTCCATTAACACATTAAGCTATTGACAAACTTGCCTTGGATTAACCATCATAATGCGTTGGTATTCCCTATCTCTTACATTTATTACACACACACACACACACACACACACACACACGAGCGCGCGCGCGCGCACATGCATACCAGACACACACGCACGCAAGCACACACATACACAAAAACACAACTTACTCGTACACTCGTTACTCTGCATAGGATTATTTGAAATTATTCTAGTTTACTGTTCTATTTCTTGATTTGTAATATTTAATGGGTAGTATTTAAACGAGTGACTGCAAATGAAAATTTTAAGATACAAAAATAATTAATTTGGGTTATTGTACGAGTATTACTAAGTGATCGACGGACTGCGAATGACGATAAATGAACAGAACAGTAACTAATAAACATTCATTCGAGTTACTTCAAATACAGAATGAGAAGCTTCATGATATTTGAGCGACCTAATATTTGTTTGAGTGACACTCAAACAAATATTATGTCCTGCATTTTTTTCAGTATTTGGCAAATTATTTATTTATGTTGAGCGCCATTTTATCTTAAATGAGGTGTTTCGAATAGAAAAACCACATTGAAAATTACCATAATGAGCACTTTGGCTCTAATTTCTTTTAAATCATTGTAATTAATTTTTGAAAATTAATAACTAGAGGAGGATTGGAGCCACCCCCTGTACCACTCTCCCCCCTCTCGGCGATGCATAGTTTTCGAGATATTAATTTTTAACACTTTCACAAACCTAATCTCAAAATGTATGGGAAAAGGTTGGGTTGTGTAAAAGTTAATCATGTTTGTGCCGCACCTTGAAGCTATTTAAGAATTAAAATTGGAAGATTTTAATAATATGATTTCAGTGGTATATGTTCCCATAGAATAGTAGGTATGACGCTGCGCTCGATTCGCTCGCTCCGCTACGCACGGTCATGTTCTGAACTCAACCTAACCTACAGTTGGCAATTTTGTCCCCTGTTTTTTTTTGTGATGGTGGGGGGCTTCGCCTCCCGAGCCCCCATGTTGGGGGTTTGCGCCCCCTCGTCTCCCTGCCCTTTTTTATACCAAAAGATGCCGTCTCTGTATTTTTAGTCGCTCATATAGTAATTTAGTCGCACGTTTATAATTTTAATATCTAAAATCGATTATTCTAAACACACTTTTTGTAAGCTCATTCTGGATTTTATTATTAATCAATATTCGTCGTCAGTTTAGTTAATTTTTCGCTTACTCAAATTCATACCGCTCAAGTTATTAAAATAGTATCTCATCATCAGTCGCTACCTGTTTTTTTATTTGATCGGTTTATTATTCCCCATTTTTAATCCGTTCTTAGACTTTTTACAGTACCTACTTTTTAGGGAAAGCTGTCGTTGACCACCTAAAATGTATAATTATATCTATTTTGTTTTATAAATATGCTATTGGTTTCTAAATAAAATCTAATAATATACGTAACAATAAGTTATACACACAAACACGATTCTTTACATGATAACGAGTAATCTTGTTCTATCTTCAAATTAACACCAGGCATTGGTATAATTCAAATAATCGTGTACTTAATAATATACTTACTCATAACCGCCTTTTTTACATGCACTTTATTAAACTTATGAAAGGGCAAATCAGTAACACTCTGTGGTAATTTATTCATCATCACAGCTCATATACGTCCCCACTGAGGGGCTCGAGCCTACCCATGTTAGGGTGATTAGGCCTTACTCAACCACGCTGGCCCAGTGCGGATTGGTGGACTTCACATACACCATTGAATTTCTTCGCAGATGTATGCATGTTTCCTCACGATATTTTCCTTCACCGTAGGAGCGTCAGACAAATGTACATATGAAATTCGAAAACGAAAATCACATTGGTACATGGTGGTCTCGAGCCCGGACCTCCCGATTGGAAGGCAATTGCCGAGTCCACAGCGCCACCGACGCGAAAATTTATTGTAAAGAGTTAATTATTTCCCCATAAATGACCCTCTAGTTCATTCCGTAAAATACGTCACTTTAATCGATGGACAGCTTCAGCATTACTTATTCATTGTGAAATAGGTAGGCGTGAAGAATTATAATCTGCCAACAATACATACTTAACACAAAGTTCTAACAAAAGTTCGCTTTAAACTTTCATATACAAAAGAATATGATAAAATCCGATCTCCTTCCGAAACTCGTCATTGAATCACAACAATGACATAAACAAACAATCGTGACGAAAGTTTTATTTCGACATTGTGGCGGCTCTATGGTTTCCGTGAGAAGTGTTGACACAAAGGTGGAGACAATGCGTTAAGAAATCAGAGATTTGTACTTTGTTTAATTGGTCGTGAGTGCCGAGTTAATTGCCCGTTAAATTTGACATTCGAATTTCATTTACTAGCGACACAGTCTTAAGATGCATTCAACGGTTAAACCCATTCGTATAATACGAGTATCCCAAATTTTAATACAACTAAGTCGGTGAACAATCAGTCTGTCCACCTGATGGTTAGTGACTACAGACAGTATAATAATATGTGATTCCTGTGAAACTTTTAAATCTATCCCCCCTACATATAAGGACCCGTATAAGGATCCCAATTTACATTGCCAATTTGGGACATAAGATGTCACAGTAACTTCATTCGTACCCTTCAAACCGGAATACAGTGAGCACCGCCGTTTGGCCGCAGAAAGAGGTATGATGGTGATACCCACAAAGACAACACAGTACTGGATCTCCTTCTGGTATCTGGCATTTAACTGGCTTTTATCCAATAACTTCCATACACCATTATCAGTCAGTGAAATCATTAGGTAGTATAATTTTTGTACATATAAAACGTCTTATATACCTTTTAAACGTGAACACATAACAACACAAAAGCCCTCCAAACGGCGGCAGGAATAGATAAAACAGTGGTACCCGTACAAAACTAATAAAAGGTCTCCCTCTCGTATTATCTTACTCTTGTAACCTACGTTAACTATTGTAGCCTATCTGTCTATTGTAGCCTATTTAGTATTCGTGACTGCATTCTCTCATGTATCTTTGCTGCGTTCTTAGGCAATTTTCAAGAAACCTGAAAATTTCGAGACTGGATTTTGATGTGAATTATTAACACTGACTAAAGTCTACTTTAGCTTTTTTTTTTATTAATCTATATTGTCCCACTGCTGGGCAAAGGTCTCCCTTAACCTACTCCACTAATTTAGCTTAGCAAAGTAAAAAGTGATCATTATAAAGTCTGGATGAATTTCTTTGATTTCACTTTTAAGCTCTACTGTACTATTTGTATTAAAAACTAACGCGTCCAAAAAGTTTGAATAGCCAGTATAACAATTTGGATTATTTTTGTCCAAATAGTTCGATAGTTGAACTATTGGTACTTAGTACTAGATAGAATAAACGATTGTAAACACGGTATGTTGATGATGCGGCTTCGAATCGAGTCTGAGGTAAATTCTTATCACGTATTTATTCATTATAGCCTCCTATTTTTCTACCCTATGTTATTATTGTAGTTAACGCTTCTAGTGTAGCCTAGGAGCCAGCCATAAATGACGTCACACAAAAGTCTGGTATTTAAAAGTCAATTTTCATTAAAAGCCACCACAGAACTGCAGTGTCCTAAATAATTGTATTTCGCTTTGGTATTTTTACCAAGGCACCGGCACAGCCTCCTGCCGCCGCTGTAATTTCATTAACCTTCCAGTGCCGATCCACGTAAAGCCTTAGGATCCGTGCCAAAAATGCCTCTCGTCTCGTAGCACGTTCATTACTTAGGTTCGAGGAGCTTTTATAACCGACGACGTGTCGTCATAAATATAATAGGGATGAGAAATTAAATTCTCTATATAATATTCTAAGCATTTAAGTTACTCATTAGGTAGACAGAATAAGCGTTTTTCTGTCGCCTTGCATTGCTGTGTTCCGGTTTGAATGGTAAGATATGGCAGAGAAATTACTAAGTACCGTGATTTTACATCTTATGTCACAAGTTGGCAACGTAGTGATTCTTGTGCGGTTGCAGATTTGCTGCGAATCTCACAAGAGCCACATGTACTATAGGTAACTGTTACCACTTACCATTTGAAGGGTACAAGTAGCAGTGAAATCACTGGGTACTGTGACTGCATCTTATGTTACGAGACTCACAAATTGGCAACTTATGTCGGGTTCCTTGTTGGGGTTGTAGATATACAAGTCTTATAGGAGCCACATGTGCTATAGGCGACCGTAGTCACTTACCATTAGATGAAAAGCCTGCTAGTTTGTGAACTTAGTTATATAAAAAATTACAAATGCAGAAAAACCTTTCCGTTGTCCAAAATAATCTTATAGGTTTTAAAGATCAAAGGGTCGATAGACGTTAAATGTAACACAGTCAAATGGCTTTGATAATCGCTGCAAAATGTCGAAGCAGGAGTTCTAGTCGTGTCGTTTAATGTAATAAGGCGTTTCGAAGCGGAATATTTGCGCAGTGCACGCTGCGGTCGCGCGGTATAAAGGGCAAACGCGCATACGCTCTATTTACTTTCAACTTACGCTTTAAAAACCACTTGGCGCAAATAAGCTTCGAATTTATGTAGCTTACCTTACAAAGGGTTAAAAGAGCTTCGCTGTGGTTTTGGTAGAGATCCACAACTGTTCACCGTGTACATTTCTCAGAATGGAATTTAGAAGTAAGGATTTAATAACCAAGAATACATAATATAGGTACTCTAGTATAGTTGCAGTTGCAGATGCTAGACGTCAGCTGCCGCATCGCGCTTGCATCGCGACTATATCGCTGCAGCTAGACGCAATTGTATTGCTTCAGATGTTAGACGTAAGCTGCAGCAGCGCGTTTACATCGCGACTGTATCTAGGGGCACGGCAGTAAAGTCGAGCGAAAGATACAGCCGTAACGTCCTTTTCTCGAAGCCATTCAAGATATTTTCGACCCCTTAACACCGACAATGTACACATGCACGTTAGCGCACGTCGTTGTGGTAGCTGACTTTTTTAAACTGTAGTACCTCCTACATTAAGCTTCGCAATTATTTCAATATACTAGGTAATTTTACATTTTTACTGACACTTCACAGATATATTATGATCAATAAAAAACCGACACCAAACGGCGTCCGTAATAACACAGATAATATAATACTACAGTAAGTAATATTAAACACAGTAAAAGTGGGCATCAGAAAGATAATGTAGCCTGGTTCATTATTGCTAACGTAAGGGGCAAACGAACTCATCAAACCTCACCAAAGGAAGGCTCATTTTAAAATGATTTATATAATACTTATCTAGAGTGTCAGTGGATCAGAACCAGTACATAATTCTAATTTGCTTTAAAACAACATTAAAATCGAAACAAAAGATTTTTTTCCGTGAGCAGGATTCGTACCTGCATCTTATACCATGTTGACGCCTTGATCAATTAATGGCCACCAATGACTTTTCCAACTGGAACAAAATTTCAACTGCATGGATCTCTTCTTACCTTGTATTGATTTCAATGCTTTTTGTTATTTTAAATTTTTTTCATTTTAAATGCAAAGTGGCGAATATAAAAGTTGCAGAGATGATTAAAACATATACCATTATAACCATTTCACAACCGCAATAAGTTGTGTTTAAATTCAATTGTAATATTAGATTTAAGTGGTGTGAATAAATAAATTATTTCTATTCTATTCTATATACGGTCATAATTACGATATTTCGATACCGATCACGTGGGGATCTCAAGATAAAATATAGTGTTTATTTTAATATCGACTTCATTTAGTTCCTTTCGGCTTATTAGGTCCTATTTATTTACAAAATTCCGTCCAATTTTTAATCCATATACCCATCCAAATTTTCTAATTTATAATAATTTTAGAAGGATTCTTGAAAACATACTGCACATGCTACACTGTGACCAGTCTCGCCGGCGGCCAACATTGGCCTAATCCATTCAATACAAGATTTATAGCCCTTTGTGCGCTAAGCCTACACCAAGGATTATGTTGGATCTAAGTAGCCCGATATGAACTCATTGTTCTAGAAAATCGATAATTATTCTGTTCTGTAGTATCTTGTGGAAATATGTGTGGTTCTCTTACAATCATATCCTGCGGAGTCTGCGTGTGGTAACGGATTCTTCTAAAGCTACTTATATTTGACACCCTCATCGCTTCGAGATGTCCCTTGAAGTACTTGGAATGGAAAAGAGATGATTCAAGAATTAATTCTTGCTCGTTATATTTATATTTTGCGACTTTGCAATTTCTCTAAGAATGTTAAATAAATTTATGTATATGTTAACGGAAATGTATGTAATCAGGAATTGTATACAATACCTAGGAAATGTATGTAATTCCTAAAATCACCTTGTAATAACCTAACCTAACCTACAGTTTAGGCCAATGAATTTGACCCCACCGAACAGGAGGGCTGCGCCCCCCTGCACCCCTTGCTCGAAACTGCTAGGAAATGTACACATTTCCCAGGATATGTATATGTATTAAATAATTTTTAAAACAATATTTTATACATTTCCTAAATAGCTTCGAAATAGTATACATTTCCTAGGAATTGTATACAATTCCTAAATTTCATACATTTCCGGTAACATATAAATAATAAACTTTAATCAAGAAAAAATCTTCAAAATCCTACCGCAGGTGATTTTTTTTTTTGTAGTGATTTATTTCATTAATATGCTCGCTATTTAAATTAAGTATGAATATTCATTCTATGAATTTTCAATAAAATAATAGCGACAAAAAGCAGTTAGCTTGGCTGTGAGACTTTTTTAATGCAGTGTATGCCTATTGTTCGTTGTCGTAAATCTTCTAATATCTCAGTGTTTGTTATCGAAATCCTCCGAAACGGATTGACCGATATCTTGTGTATATTTGGTAGGTCTAAGAATAGGCTTCTTCCTCTTGACGGCAACCAGCAGGGTCCAGGCCCGGGAACCCGGAGCCCTGCATTGCACCGGTTGCCGCCAGTCGTGGATCCCCCTGAAGCCCCGGGGGATCTTCCGCCTTCCCACCCTGGGGGGGTGAGAGGGGCTCGCCCTAGGCGAGCAGACGCCGACGAGGTTGTGGAAGTGTTCGCAAGAGTTCCCATGACCCTGTCCGGCTACGACGCGTCCCTCCTCGACGTGTCCTCCTTGTCTGATGATGAGGAGGATGCGGCGGTGATGGGCGTGCTCGCGCCAAGGCGTCTCTGAGGGTCATCGTTGGGTTTTAGTCGGTAGGCCGCGGATGCTGCTGCAGTAGCTGATGCTGACGCGGATGCTGCTGCCGCGGAGAGTCCGACATAACCTCGCGTTCTCCCAAACGCGAGGTATGCGTAACGCATTTCACAACGAAAAAAAAAAAAAAAAAAAAAGGTCTAAGAATAGGCTGTAGGCTTTTTTATACCCCTAGGTGATAAAGGTGACCCTCTCCAGATTTATTTAACAATTATTACAGCGAAACGTAGTTCGCGGGCACTGTTAGTAAATAAATAAAAAATTCTACCCCAGTAATAGTAAGTGTGATTATTTTTATAACTTTAAATTGTAACTAGATAAGACAAGTGGAATAGCATGCAATTTCAATAGTAATGTTTCTTCAGTTTAACGGAAATTAATAATTCTGTTAGGAAAATGTAAACCGAATAATTACTAAATAGGTAAGTTTCACTTCCAACAATGTTAATGCTACGTGTGGACAATGACACAAACGACCGCTAGTTGACTACTTCGTACAGCTTTCGAGTAATTACCCAGTATTACCTAGGAGAAAATCTGAATGATTGGTTAAAATACGAGAAATATAGAGTTTAAGTTTAGAATTTTTTCACTTCACCAACACGGCAGGAGACAGGAGTTTAGCTTTTTGCTGCGAATTTTCTACACGAACTTGAGAATAGAAATAATTCGATTTTGAACACGTTCTTTTGATCTGCAGGCCCGATGCAGGTTCGATTCTCCATGAAGTTTTTCTGCTTGGTTTGCTTAGTGGCAGGGCTCCTTCCCGCTGTCTAGTCAACGGCGGGTACGGTGTGGTCACGCATTTTCTCATGAAAAAAGGGCTTTTAAGCCTGCCCGGCTAACTACCACCGTTTTGTCGAAGTTTGTTGAGGAGTACAGATGAAGCTCGTGACCATCCGTACATACAAGGACATCCATCCCAAGACCAATACTTTGTGTGCACGAGTCCAACTCGCCCTTTTTTCAAAACATCTATTAATTTTTTGTCTGTTCTACTCGCGAAGACTCTCCCAATTTTCTAACAGGTGTCGAGTTAACTAATTTTCTCTTCTATTTGTATTTCAATACATATATTGATGTACCGATGCGATTTTCGTTTTCGAATGTCATACGTACATTTTTCTGACGCTCCTACGGTGAAGGAAAACATCGTGAGGCAACCGGCATACATCTGCGAAGAAATTCATTCAAAGTTGTATTGTTTTCAACTGTACTGACGGTAAAATGCGAATCTGCTATTTTGAGAATCTGGTGTTTTGAGAATCTGGTATTATACGAACAAAGCTGTGAAGTCGACCAATCCGCACTGGGCCAGAGTGGTTGACTAAACTATCGGCACGCTATGATGGCCGTTTTGACGTTTGTCCACTCATGAAGTTTCGTATTAATATTTACAGGAGTAAATTGCTGTACTATTCAGAGCAACATAATAGAGCAACTTATAGATTTGATTATATTTTTTTCGAGAATAAATTGACATTTCACATCACTATTGTAATATGCCAAAACGCCATCATAGCCTGCCGCAACTGTAAGGCCAAAACATCCTAACTTAGGGTAGGCTCGAGCCCTTCGGTGGTGAAGACGTATAATGAGCTTTTGTGATTGATTGACTGACATATTGATAGTTCACATTATGTGCATTATATCGATTGTAAAATAAATAAAATTATAAACAAAATCTTCATTATTTTTTATGTATGTATTTATTACTATTCAGACAACGTAGGCAAGAATTTTTGTTTGATGTCGATAAGTGCCTGTAATATATATGATTAAAGTATCTAAAGTAATTATGTTGAATAAGGATTGCCGAGAACTTATGAAGGTCGCTTTATAATCACAAAGTACACAAAATTAGGCAGTAAGATGAGATTTCAAATCTCGTTTCAATTCCCCTCGACTTCTGAAGGAGGCTGAGCCGAAAAACAACAAAATAAGGCTCCATTAAAAGCAGCCAGGACAAACATCATTTCCAAGAAAGAAAACTTCGCGTAAATTGCCTTAATTATAAACAACAGTCGGAAGGAGGTAAAGGCGGCGAAATTAAAACGGCTTTAATTGAAAGGGTGAACAGAGAGTATTAATTCCCCATGTAATTAGTTCTAAATGCTAGTGAAATTACTGGAACGGGAGTCAGGTGCGTTATCAAAAGGCCTGTGCGAAGTTTTAAAAGAACCGCTATAATAAATCACCGTATACAAATTGGGTTCGACATCATTAATTTTATTTGAAACTACCTTTACTTTACGCAGCTTCGCCTGCGTTGTTTTTGTTTTCCCGTGGGAATTTTATATTTGCCCGTAGAAAAAAGAATTTTGTAGCCTATGTTAATCAGGGATAATGTGGCATTCTAATGGTGGAAGAATTTTTGAAATCGGTCCAGGAGTGTTTGAGTTCATTCGTTACATACTGTAGCATAATAAATAAAAGAAAAGTTGCTACGAGCAAAATAGGACATTGTTTTTAATGAGTAATTAATAAATTTGGTTCTAACAAAAAGTCATAGATATAATTTAGGTAAAAAAATCTTATTTTTATAACAGTAAAATAGAAAAAAACGAAAGCTATATTGATTATTATCAATAGTCACTGAACAGTCACTGCACGAGGATTTATAAAAATACGGGACGAATAGAACTAGAAATAGTACGACTCACGGACCTATCGGTTAGTGTTCCTAATTTCTTTTTAAACAATTTTCAATAATTTTACAATAGCCAAAATAAACTTTCCTTCAGCCTTCCTGCGTAATGTTATCAGCAATAACTAAGCAGATTCGATAGCGGTTCAAATTGGAGCTGGCGATCAGCCGTAGCGATAAAGCCCAAAGCGGGCTTTCCTAAGATTAGGAAAGAAGCTCATTAACAAGGCATTAAATTTAAAAAAACAATTTTTATAGACTAATGGTCATACTAACTTGATTTTACAAAAGATCGATAACCACATATGACTTACCGAGGAATTATGAATTTAAGCAAAACAGATTCTGATATTACAGAATAGAACCAGATACAACATTCAATTTTATTTGATCTGAGCATTCAATTTAGATATAAATAAACAATACGAGTATTAGAAATTTGTTAAATTAAATATTTTATGTCATATCAATTTTTCCGACACCACCCTAACATGTGCTGTGATGATGATGATGATGATGATAATATCAATTTTTCCGATACGTCAAAAAATGTGTCAGTAACATTTTTATATAGGTAACCAAATGTCAAAAAACACAATACAAGTTTTTATGCAGCTCTAATGCTGCAATACATACATAAAAATCTTTCCTTTTTATAATAATAGTTTATAGAGTCTGGCTAATGAAAGATGAACCTGACATTTTCTACTGAATATAGTAGGAAAAAAAAGGGAAAAAAGACAATCCTTTCACAAATTTAACATTCTAAATTACTACATAAATAAAAAAATATTAGAATATTTCGAGTATCAAAATGTATTTTACCTTCTGTAGACAGTATTACCAGAGCTAGAATTTTCGAATTTGCCGCTTTTTTCCAAGCTCATGTTTCGTGTACCAGACATAACCGGTTGTTGAATTTCAAAATACAGTCTAATTTGTTTATGCTTTACATATTTTGGTTGGTACGAGTAATTGTTTAATTGGACTAGTTATTGATTTCATATGCCTTGCGTTTCAAATAGCTCTTAATTCCTTATTGTTTAATTAAGCATGAAATTAGTGCTATTAGCTAATGTAAATGAAATGGGACTAAAAATTAATGCCAATAAGACAAAAGTCATGACCATCACAAGAAATCCAGTACAAAGACATCATCCTATCACACTAAGCAATAGACCATTGGAACAAGTGAGCACATTTAGATATCTCGGAAGCACAATTAGCAATGATGCCAGATGCACATTGGACATAAAAACCAGAATATCTATGGCTAAAAGAACGTTTAATAACAAAAAACAACTGCTAAAATCGAAATTTTCAAAAAACATCACGAAGCGACTAATTAAAACATTTATATGGAGTATTGCTTTGTATGGTAGTGAAACTTGGACGATGACACAAAGGGATAGGGAAAGACTAGAAGCCTTCGAAATGTGGTGCTGGAGGCGGATGGAAGGAATAAATTGGAATGAGAGGAAAACGAATGAAGAGTTGCTCAATATTGTTAATGAAAAACGTAGCATACTTATCACGCTTGAAAACAGAAGAGGAAGAATGTTGGGCCACCTCATACGACATCACGATTTCATAAGAAACATCGTAGAAGGGAAGCTCGAAGCAAAGAGAGGAAGAGGAAGAAGAAGACGAGCATATGTGGACCAAATGAAATAGAAGGTGAACGTCTTGTCGTATGCGGAGGTCAAGGCATTGGCTCAAAACAAAGATAGATGGTGTATACTCCACCGACAAGAGCTATGCTCTTAAGTCTATTGATTGAGCTAATGTAAATTATACAGCATTACTTTTTGAACAGAAAACAAATTTTATGCGCTTGTTCAGGGGGCTGATTCTCGCAACAGTTCGTCAAAAAGTTTGAATTCGAGATTTTTCTCGAACGGTGTTGGTAATGTCGAGCTCCGCCATTTCTTTATGGAAAGTCGAGATTGTTTCGAGTGTTTGGGAGTAGTCGATACGTCAATTGCAAATTTATGGATTGGTGCTTATTTGTATCTCTCTCTTGTTTGATTATCATTTATTTATTTCTCTCTGTTACAACCTTTTCAGAAGTTTATGGTTTTTTATTGCTTTGAATTTGTCATGTTATAGTCAGTGTCTTTCGAATAATAATGTATGTAATGTTTTGAGAATAAAAAATAGTATTAATATTTCGGAGTTTGTTCTTTTCCTCCGATCGATCTCACAGCTAAATGCTTTAAGACCTGTGAGACATACAAAGCCCAACAACTGGCGACCGTGAAACAATAAGTGAACTTGACAAAATGGATCGTATAAAGTTAGAGAGGAAAATTGCAAGACATCTTTTCACAAAATGCGCTCACGAAGTAGAAGAAGCTATCGAGAAAAGGAATTTATGTGACTTGGCAGGGTTGTCTGAAAAATTAGAAAAACATCGTGACGATCTCCTTCGTTTACAAAATCAAATGATGGCGTTATGGTTGGAAGCAGAGGATCGCGATGATGTAGAGCTAGAAAAAGATGTAGAAGCAGCGGACAAATATGAGAAAAAATGGTTTCTTCTCAAACAGAAAGGTAAAGAATTAATTATTGATAAAGATTCGTCTCAGTCTCATTCGGGAAAGGGAACAGTAAAAAGTGCAGATGAAGCATTTAACCGTCGAGGAATAAAATTACCGAAATTTGAGCTGCCTGTTTTTGACGGCCAAATAAAAAATTGGTTAGGATTTTGGTCGCAGTTCAAAAAAATTAATGACGATCATATAAATTCAGATGATGACGATAAATTGCACTATTTAATACAGGCTATGGAGAAAGGTTCCAGTGCAAAGGAATTAGTCGACAGTTTTCCTCCATGCGGAGAAAACTATGGTAAGGCGGTAAAGCAGTTAAGAGATCGTTTTGCAAAAGACGAAATCATTATTGATTATTATATTAGAGAACTGCTGCAATAGGTTGTATCTAAAAATACCTCTAAATATTCAACTAGAGTATTGTACGATCGAATAATGACCCAGATTTTGGCATTGGAGTCACTAGGACTCACTAAAGACAAAGGACATGTCCACTTTTTGTATGGAACGTGGAATTTTATTCTGAACCTTTTTTAACCAGTTTAAAAATTTATGACGGAAATAGAACTTTATGAGAAGGATGTTTATCCATGAATATTAAAAATATTAAGGCCTGCATTTAGGAGAAAAAAATTAAAAATGTTTTTTTTTATTGTTTCTTTAGCAGGGCCACATTTAGTTTTTTTTACTGGCAATTAAAAGGATGTCATTGTCAATGCCACTGTAGCTGTCGTTTTGACTTTTGTTTATTGTTTGTGTGTATGTGTGTAACCTTCCTTCCTTTCACAAAATAGTATCTTTTATTTTCTACAGCTATGCTCAGGTTCTTGATTTTACATGTGATTTAAATATTGGCTTGCTAACTGGACTAAGTTTTCTCGTAATTTGAACGTACGAAGTAACCAGACCCAAGAATTGAACAACAAAATGTTATACTTCCAGGTTACAGTCGCACTCCTGATACAACTTCTCTTTTTTTTTGTACCAGAGTGCTATAACTTGGAATGTCTAAGGGTACCATTATATTTAAGAAAGAAGATCCTCGGGGATTGTAAAATATTCGTAAAGTAATGCCAGAGTCTGTGAAAATCACATGAGTCAATATGATTTTGCATTTTTACGGTAATATAAGTTCACTGTATTGTTTACACCAAATAATTCATGCTTGACTTACTAACAATAAAATCAAAGAACAGAAACTAATTGAATTTGAAAATAGAGAAAATTCCACTGATATAGTATGTAAATACTGGACAGGTTTAACAGTCTCACAATTTGTTTTATTATTCTCTTGCTTAACTCAATTAGGTGAGGTTTGTTCAAAGCCTAAAAAGGCCTTAGGTTTATATTAAGTCAGACTATGGGCTAAGGAATCCTTTGCAGAATTGCTTCTTGGGTATGCATTTCAAAAACTCATGTTTACTTATATAAAAAAGTGTTATTGCTTCAAAAATCAATATGCACCTTTACATTTAGGTATAGCCCATATAAGCAGGGAAAACCTGTCCAGTAGAAATCTAACTATACGTTATACTCTTTGGGTCTGATTCAAACAATTCCATTGTTTTATTAGAGGTTACTAAAATTTTACTTACAAAAGTCCTCTAATTACCTATTTCAAAAGAATTCCACACTTGAATATGTTCCCCGGAATGAAAATATTCAATTTAATTTTAATCAGTCTTGGAACATATTAAATTAAGCAAGCTAAGTCATATTTTGGGGAACATATTCAAGAAAATGATCCATCACATGAGACTGCTGATAAGAGGAAAAATCAAATGAAATCCATGAATTAAGGATGGGCTCCGCACCAAAGTCATATAACACCACTGAATAAATTTTGAAATGACGTACTAATGAGGGAAGATGTTGAAATTGAATAAATAAAAATTACATAATTTCTGGGTTTTATTTCATACCTGCAACCAGTTTCTATATTACAACTCTTTCACATAGTTTCCACTATTATAATTATTCAACACTTCATATTACATATTTAGTACCCATGATAAAATCGAGGGTATGTAGTCATATAGAAGTAAATATTTACACTTTGAATTAGCATTATAGTAATCATAGAGAATTTTGCACTTAGTTCATTATAATGACTTCATTAATTAGCATTTGTTTTGTAAAAAATCTTTTGTTATTGAAATAGTAAAACTGTAGCATTCTTAAGAACAGACCAGTATATTTTATTTATGTTGATATTTCATTACTGTGAGGTAGGTGCTTATCCTAAGAGTAGGCAGAGTAAAACAGGTATCACACACTAGACACTACAGCCAATGCAATGCTGCTAATTTGCAATCCAATTCAATATGTGGTCACCTGGGGGTTTATTGTCGAAGGAAAAATCTATAACGTCTGCGCTGCCTTTAATTTGACAGTCATTGCGGCAACAACACAAGATTGTGCACTTCTTAATAAAAAGTATTGTGATGTATTGTGATTGCTTAGATTATAAGCGATCACTTTTTTTAACGCTGTACTTCTGCAAGAAGTAAGTTCTTCTGTGTGTACTTCTGCAAGAGAAGGCAAAGGGAGCTAAGTTCATACAGACATGTTTTTCGTAAATCTTGATAAAACATTAAAAATGTAATTTATGTGAATTTTAGTCAGAAAGTCACTCACTATCACATCGTTTGTGCGCTTTTGTTACTTATTTATTCGTTTGTGACACGTTTCAGTAACTTGTCATTGGTTTCCATACAAAAATCGCTTTGTTTTACATACTATGAAAGTCAATCAGAAAATTGCTGTTTTTTTGAATTTGCAGGCCTAAAAAAACCTAAATTTTATTCTAAACCCTAGATTTTTGAGTACTCTTTACAATAATACCTGAAACATGTTGGTTAATAAATAATTATATTCTTAGCCCAAAGAGGACATGTCATTTGCACTATTCCTATTCCCACTAGTAGAGTCGGCATTACCAGACGACGTTTTGAGAGCCTGGAATCGCTCAAGAATTGGACTATCTGAGAGAAAATATTCCTTAGAAAAATTGCTAGAGTTTGTAAAACTCGAAGTGGAATCAGAAGAGAGAATTCGTGTGGCACATATAGGTTACGGAGATTCCAGTAATAACACATCTGCGACAGCAGCTTGCTTGACAGCGTCAACTAAAAGAAGTGAAGTAGATGTTGAAAAACGTCAGTCGAAGATAGAAAATGACATTAAGAGAGAAAATAATTGCATATGGTGTGGTAAAGGATTACATGCAAGTTCGGAATGCAAAGTTGCTATGAGTATGACTCTTGAACAGCGAAAAGATTTCTTGAAGAAAAATAGAACTTGTTTTATTTGCCTTAAGAAGGGTCACACAGCAAAATTTTGTCGGTGCTATCCTAAATGTATAATATGTGCTAGAAGGCACTTCACTATCATGTGCGGAGAGATGACAAAAGAACAGAGTACAGAGGAGAATAAACAACAATTAGCAGTGAGTATCAGATCAAACGTTAATAAAACCGTACTCTTACAAACATTAAAAGTAAACGTTTCGTATAACAGCAAGAGTATCAAAGTCAGAGCACTCATTGATACAGGCGCACAGAGAACATTTATAAAGAGTGATGTGGCAAGCATGTTGGATATGATACCGGTCGGAGAACAGTCAGTAAGCCACAGTTTGTTCGGAGGATCCGTCATAAAGAAGCGTGCTTACAAGCTTTACAGTTTCGACGTGTCGAACGTAAACGGCTCTTATAAATGTCAAATGACAGCTCTAAAGCTACCGGTTCTCTGCGGATATATACCCAAGTTGCAAAAGGGCAGTATTGTTTTTAATAATCTTAGACAAAGGGGTATCGATATTAATGATTGTTTAGATGATAAATCCGAAATTAGTTTATTAATCGGTTCTGATATTCTAGGTTCACTCTTGACTGGGCGTTCAGAACGTGTTGATGAGAATCTCTTAGCAATGGAATCGAAGTTGGGGTGGACAATTCAAGGACCAGCTGTAGGTGTGTACTGCTCTGTTGACAAGGTAACCTCTCTTCACGCTTCTATTACGAACGACATTGAAACTTTTTGGCAGTTAGAGACATTAGGCATTAAAGATGAAGCCGACGTAAAGAGTTTGAAGGCAGTTGATCTTGAAGTAGCAAAGTTTTTTAAAGACACTGTTAAAGTAGATAGTGAAGGTCGTTATGAGGTGAGGCTTCCATGGAAAAAGTTGTCAGTAAATTTAGAACCTCTTTTAGAAATCAATTAAGTCTAAAACGACTCTTGTCAACTACGAACAGGCTGACAAGATTAGGTATATTAGAGTAGTATGACAAGGTTTTTAATGAATGGCTTAATTGTGGTATTATTGAGGAAGTAGACAACGATGATCCTCGGGTAGGGCATTATATGCCACATCATGCAGTTGTAAAGGAAGAAAGCATCACTACAAAAATAAGGCCCGTGTTTGATGCGTCTGCTGTTGATAACAATGGGTTCTCTTTGAACTCATGCCTTGAAAAGGGTGTTAATCTTATAGAATTGATCCCTAAGATACTGCTTCAATTCAGGAGGAATAAAATAGGTATTACGTCTGATATAAAGAAGGCATTTTTACAGGTTTCATTATATCCTAAAGATCGCGAATATCTCAAATTTTTGTGGTGGCGTGATTTTAACGAGACGCCTAAGGTATTGAAAATTTTAAGGCACAGGCGTGTCGTGTTTGGTGTTATTTGCAGTCCGTTTCTTTTATCGGCTACCATATTACATCACCTTGAAAAGTACAGCAGTCCTATAGTTGATATTTTAAAAAGCTCCTTTTATGTCGATAATTCTATAGTTAGTGTAAATACGCCAGAAGAAATGTTTAACTTTATTGAAGAGGCAAAGAAGGTTATGGCCGAAGGGCAATTTGAACTTAGGTGCTGGGTTACAGGGCCGGAATTAGTTGATAAAGAGATAGTCGAGGTTTCGGTTCTAGGGTTAAGTTGGAATCCAAGCTGTGATAATCTCACTTGCAAGGTTCCGTCTATTGGGGACAAACAAATAACTAAAAGAGTTTTGCTTTCAATTTCGCAAAGTGTGTTACGTCAGTTAAATATACTTAATTCTTGTAGTATACCGCGAAGACTTAGTATATGTGACTTAAGTTTGTCAGATAATAGTTTACATGTATTTAGTGATGCTAGCAAAAGCGCATATGCCTGTTGTATATTTTTACGTTCAGAGTTAAGCGGAGAAGTATCAGTCCAGTTAGTAATGGCAAAGTCGAGAGTAGCTCCGACTAAATCTGTAACGATCCCTAGGATTGAGTTGCTCGCGGCATTAATGGCATCTAGGTTAGCATGTTAGGCAAAAAAGGCACTGGATTTGCCTTGTAAAGAATTTTACTGGACTGATTCTAGTATTGTTTTAGCCTGGATAAGGAAAAAAGTAGGGTTCAACGTTTTCGTGCACAACAGAATCAAGGAGATAATTAATAGGACAAAAAGTGAAGATTGGCATCATATACCAAGTGATATGAATCCAGCGGACCTACCATCGAGAGGTTGTAGCCCTCAGAGTTTGTTTAAAAGTCAATGGTGGTTAGGGCCAAAATGGTTGACGCAGAGTTCTGCTTATTGGCCTGTTTCTGTAGGTGTGATTGACGAACATGAAGTCAATAATGAGTTAAAACTAAAAGTGAATTCATTAATAGTTAAAGATTTAGAATTGTTTTCAAAAAGATTTTTGTATTTTAGTAATTATAGTAAAATAATTAGAATGGTAGCTTGGTGTTTAAGATTTGTATATAATTGTAAATATAACGAGAAACGCCTCAATACTAACATATCTGCGGACGAACTGATTTACGCAGAAAAATGTATATTTAAATGTCTTCAAAAGGAGAGCTTTGTAGATAATCAGAGTTTGAAAAATGTAGTATGTTTTTTCAAGGACGACGAAGGTATTCTTCGACTTAAAACTCGACTAACCCTTAAAGATGATACTGATGAATTTATATCGCCTATTTTATTACCTAAGTGTATATTAGTAGAACGGCTTGTATATAGTATGCACATAAAATATTTACACGCAGGTTCCCAAACTTTGATGGCAAAATTGCGAGAGTCTTTTTGGATTATAGGTGGTAGGAAATTAGTTAATAAAATAGTTAAGGACTGTATAGTTTGTAAGAAATTTAGCACGAAAGCATGTGGCGCACCAATGCTCTTTTTACGTGTGCTGTATAATATAGAGCCAATCATTTAGAGTTATGTATTTCTTTGTCAACGGAAGAATTTTTGCTTGCGTTACGTAGGTTTGTAGCCAGAAGAGGAAGTGTTAGAACTATTTATTCCGATAACGGAACGAATTTCAGGGGTGCTAATAATATACTAAAAGACATAGATTGGAATGAAATACAGTGTAAAACTGATAAGTTGATATGGCGTTTCAGTCCACCTGCCGCGCCATGGTGGGGAGGATTTTGGGAGCGCATGGTGAGAACGGTTAAGGATATTTTACGACGTGTCTTAGGTAGAGCTGCTCTTCAATTTAATGAATTAGTGACTGTTCTTTGCAAAGTAGAGTCTATGGTGAATTCGCGACCGCTTACTTATATCTCAGATAATTCCGAGAATGTACAACCTCTTACACCGTCGTCATTCTTGGTGATGAATAAAGCCTCAACATGTTCCATAGATATAGGATTGATTGATGGATATATATTAAGCTCACGGTGGCGATATATTAAAAAATTAGGTGACGACTTAAAGCAACGATTTAGATCTGAGTACTTAGGCTTGTTACTTCAAAAAACTGCTTCTCAAAAACATCACAATACCGTTAAACCCGGAGATATTGTGTTGGTGGCGGAAAGTGATAAGAAGCGTGTAGAGTGGCCTTTAGGAATAGTCACAGAGATGCTTGAGGGCGTTGAAAGCTTTAACAGAGTTGCTCGCGTAAGGACCAGCAAAGGAGAATGCATAAGGGCTTTGAAATTAATATATCCTTTGGAAATTAACAGTTTGGATTGTGCGGATTTGCTTGACAGACAGTGCAGTACACATGACTCTGGTCCTGGGCGAAAGGGATCTGGCAGCACGAAGACCCGTTCTGGGCGCTTCGTCAAGGTACCGGACAGGTTGTATTTTTAATATTCCCGTTCCTTTGATTTTGTTTTTAAGATTTTTTCTTTCTAAAACTTTCAATGGGTATGGCACGGGATACTGAAGTTATTATTATGTGCCATGGTGGGGAGGATGTTACAACCTTTTCAGAAGTTTATGGTTTTTTATTGTTTTGAATTTGTCATGTTATAGTCAGTGTCTTTCGAATAATAATGTATGTAATGTTTTGAGAATAAAAAATAGTATTAATAGTTCGGAGTGTTTGTTCTTTTCCTCCGATCGATCTCACAGCTAAATGCTTTAAGACCTGTGAGACATACAAAACCCAACACTCTCTCTTTTTTGATTATCATTGTATATTTTTTAATTTATTTTCATGTACATTATATATTTATTGTAGAATTTTGCTTGGCATTTTGTTTGCCTAAATAAACACTTAAAACTATTATTTATGCCAATAAAAATAATTTCATTGAAGGTTTATCTTTCTAAAATAAACTATTATTTAATAGAATAATAAAAAGTGAAAAATCGATCTTACTACAAGAGAAAAGTCAGGCGACGTTCCCTCAATAACTGGTGGACTTCGATATGTCTAGTATTCTGAGTTGCTACCGCTCGAGAAAAAATTCGAATTCGAACTTTTTTCGATTCCATGAAAATCAGCTCCCAGTCAAGCAAACTACTGTTCAATTTGCTTTATTAGTATGTGACCAATCTTGAAATCTCGTAAAAAATAGCTAATTTTACATTTGTATGGAAGCTGTTTTTAGGGTTCCGTACTTCGAAAGGAAAAAACGGAACCCTTATAGGATCACTTTGTTGTCCGTCTGTCTGTCTGTCAAGACCCTCTTTCTCAGGAACGCGTGGAGGTATCAAGCTGAAATTTATATCAGATATTAAGGTCTACTGTCCCTTGGAGCTGTGAAAAAATCAAACTTCTAAGCCAACGCAATCAAAAGATACAGCCGTTTATGCTACAAATTTCCGCAAATTTTCTATACTCGCAAGGGAATCAAAACCTACAGGGTAGTTCCTGTGAACTCAGAATCTTGAAAATTGGTACGAAGTAACATCTTATAGCACTGATAAAGGAAAAATTGCGAAGACCGTAAAATTTTAGTTACATCATATAATAAAAATATTTTTAATAATTTTAAACTTACTACCCCTTTCCGCATGAATGCGTAGAGGTGTTAAATTGAAATTCATACCAAATACTCAGGTTTATAATACCTTTAAGCTGTAACAAAATCAAACTTCTATGTCAACGCAATAAAAATAAACAGCAATTTAAGCCGCATATTTTCAAACTCGCAACTACTCGCAGGGGAATCAAAACCAAAAGAGTACTTCCAGTCGATCTAGAATCTTGAAATTTAGCTTGAAGCAATGTTGTATAGCATATATAAAGGAAAAATTCCGAAAACCTTATTTTTTTTGGTAACATCACATTTTTTTAAATAAATATAAGCTTATTACCCTTTTCCTCATGAACGCGTAGAGATATCAAGTTGAAACTCATATCAAATACTTAGGTATTAGGGTTTATGTTACTATCTGGCTATCAAAAGGTTAGACTGAAATGAAAGTCATTATTGTTGATAAATAAAATATAAAATATTATTATAATGCCGAGAACCTAACCTAACGTTCGCTACACTTCAACTCTACGTACTGTACCACAGATTACATAATAACCGTACCATAGTGTCCCTACAGGTTTAAATGACTCGATTGTCGTGATGGGTGAACTTTTACTTATAATACCTGCAGGTTTGTACGGAACCCTCGGTGCGCGAGTCCGACTCGCACTTCGCCGGTTTTTTATTAGCAATTTCAATATTGATTCCAAAATAAGACTTGCTCAAGTTTTCTTGTCTGAAGAAACAGCCACTCATTTTATCGCAATGTAGCAGTCCAAAAGGCTCTATTTCTGAAACATACTGTCTGAGCGACATACCCTTATCCTACCTATTTCTGCCGTCAAGCAGTTCTTGCATTGCTGTGCTCCAATTTTAAGGGTAAGACGGGCAATGAAAATGGGTATTGTGACTTGACGTCTTATGTCACATGTTGGCAATGTTCATTGCTGTTCTAGTAGGAAATCTCACAAGAGCCACATGCTCCAATAGTGACAGTGAAAATAAGTGACAGTAGCCACGTCTCACAGACGTATAAAGGGAAGTTATACTTCTGTGCCACGTCCTATCAGTTTCGACAATGCGCTCGCTTACCAGCTTTGTTGTATAAAAAAATCATATGGGGACACCAATAAAATAACATTATAACCTCGATATCTGTTCCCGTTATTCTGTAGAGACTGAAGAGATAAATTTCATTATTCTATATACATAATCATAGTACCTTGCGCTACTGGTACTTAGGTACACAACGAAGATATCACCCTTACTACGATCGCATCAAACACTATTTTAACCGCGCTGAGAGCGAGATGGCTTTACGTTCATTACTACGTCGACCTCCCATCGGCTGAGGACCACATTCACGATCTGTCCCATCGCTACTTCGCTAGCGCCACCGTCCACCCCAACTTACTAGTCACACAGTCGGTCGATTACACCCCCTTAAGTATTGCAGCGGCCAAAAGTCGTCGACCGAGGAAAATCCTCCGCCTTTTTTCATGTAAGTACTTATATATCATAGTATCATCATGTATATGATTTACATGAAATTTTGGGTTGAATGACATTACGGGTAAACACAATTTAATTATTAGTTTTCGATAACGCAATGATTATATATTGGTTATTATGAAACACCGTGTATATATATACACAATTACACACACACACATTCAAGAGGCATAACACACCCTACCTACCAAGCCGAAACCCATCCACGCCAACACAATCACACAATAGCTATGGCGCCACTGAAAACTCGAAACTGCAAAACCAAACTTCTAATTCCCCATACATTCTTTTTTACAGACCCAACTATTTTTATGGCGGATTCCAAAACGCATTCCAAAATGCAACATGTTTTAACATTACTTTAAGCGATTTTGGTGAACAGCCCCCTTACCATGATCGCTCAAACATCGTAGTACATAATGACTCAAAATGATATTAAACCGGATGGCACTATACGCAGCAAGAGCGGTGTCTCTGTTTCAATATTGTTTTAACCTTGCTATAAGCGATCATGGTAAGGCCTCATGTGTGACTTCACCAGTCACAGTGTAATATCGACGGCGTTCTCATACTGCGAATGTAAGGCTTGGCGTGTTGCTCACTGTACATAGACCAAAACTATTTAAAATATTAAATAACAGCAGACACAAAGCCTGGCCATAAAAATGCATTAATAAAGTGCACCCTGGACATAGGGTTGCCACGCTCGAAGAAAATAAATTCGGGTCATCGTTCGCGCATTTTGGGGAATAATCTAGGTCACAACATGGCCATTGCTGGATATAAGTCACACTCAGAAGATGTCTAAGTCCATAAGACTAGGGTTGGCCGGGCTTACGGGACTGTGGTATCTGTAAAAACCGACTAAGTCACTTTTGCTTTATCGTGTGTGACGTTGTGACGACGTAACTACGTAAAAGTACGTACGTATAATAAACCAAAACAAATAGATTTTTCTGTAGGTATTAACTAACAGTATGTGAAACAGCTTTATGGTATTCAATCTTAGGTGGGTCGCACATTATATTCCTTATCATTTGACCTCTGGTCAAAGTATAGGCTATGATGGTTTACACCAAAGAGGCAAGACGAGTGACAGCCCTACCTTCACCCGCTAAATTAATGCGAGCGCGCGCCACGACGTCATAAAAATAAGGATAATGCAAGCGACGCTGATAAATCGAGATTTACAGTGCAATGGCGCGGTGGAGTTATGAATGCTTAAAAACGGTAATAAAGGTGCATTATAAACGATTATCCATAACTTTTTATACAACTAAGTTGGCAAGCAAACAGGCTGTCCAGCTGATGGCAAGTGGCTTTAGTTGCCTTAAGTGAAGTGCTTCCTGTAAAACTTGCTAATCTTCCAACCCTAACATGGAACCAATATACGTTACCAGCTTGACAAAAGTAGTCAAGTCCGAATACCCAGTTCACTGCCTGTCTTACCCTTCAAGCCGGAACACGGCGATGTAAGCACTGCGGCGGCAGAAATAGGTAAGTTGGAAGTACCCACGCAGATGACTCTAGTACTGGAATCTCCTTCTGGTGAACTTGTCAATAGTGCCAATAGTGTGCGAGTTGCCAATAGTGTGTGACTTGCCAATAGTGTGTGACTCGCCAATAGTGTGCTTGCCAATAGTGCCAATAGTGTGCGACTTGCCAATAGTGCCAATAATATGCAAGCTTACTAATAATGTGCGGCTCCACTCCGCTGGCTAATGTTTACTGACAATCAAAATTCATTGGATTTTCAATTTCTACTACTAAGTGGATACAAATCTAATATTCTTTAAATGTTGCAAATAACTTACTAGTCTACAAATGATGAGAATGGAAGATAAAATAAAATTTTATAGCTTTATGTATTTATAATGATGACACAAGCATCGACTTTTCATAGTTTCTCTATGCAATGTGTAGTTGAGTTAAGATAATTTGTTTGTTCTTTGTCAATTCATTATTGTTTTTTCCAACAACATATTTGGTATACTCGTATTGTGGATAACGGTGCTGGCCTTGAAATAAGCAAAATTATTATTTAAGCTTTGTTCGTAATATTATTATTGTGTAGCTGTTTGTTTTGTTCCAAATAATGTGAAAAAAAATTATTGTGAATAAACGTCAGTTATTTACAAATATTCTCTCAATTTTGTTGCAAGTGAAACTTGCAACAAAACAATCCTAACAAAATAAATAAAAAACAACCCTGTATTTTCCAGGCAATACGTGTGTCCTCCTCGAGAACTGGTAGCAAAATGCGAGAGTGATTCGAAGTCAGGACGCGATGGGGAACGGACCTAGTAGCCCCGGGAGCCGGAGGTGGTCGGACCGCAAGGACGTGCCGCCTAACGCGGAGTCCTCCAGGGTTCTGTTCCTCCTGTACCTGATACACAGAACTTGGAACGTGGTGGTCGAGCATGTGGACTCGAAGAGTGCAAGGTGAGTTTAACGTAGTGTATTCAAAAGCCTAAACTTATTTTTACCCAAATGCGTGAACACTATTTGATGGGAGTAGGATGAATGATTTGATGAGAGTAGGATGAATGATTTTTTAATGGGAGTAGGATGAATGATTCCATGAATTTCGTGGCGTACATTAATTTTAATTTTATTCGAAGATGCTCTAGAATTTCGAAGAAGCTGCAGCGGAGCATAATTCAGTTACTTTTACGTCCTCTTGTCCACCTGTGAAATACGGATGGACTCATATTTTTTCATATTTATTTATCACAGTCATACACGATGGAGATATCGATACAACAATTAATTTACTTGTGTACATGACTTCCAAAGCCTGTATACAAAAAATCTAACACAAATACCTACCGTTTAATTATATGATATTACTTTTTATTTTTTTAATATTTTCTACATGCTGTATACCATCTCGGCTGTCACTTACAGGTCATTGACCCTGTTTGTTTCGATATTAACAGGCAATTTTGTGTGAATTTTGATTGTTTTTTCTAGCTTATAATCTTCACATCATAACTATCGCCACACTAATATCTTTTTAAAGAAACTAGTTTTTTTTAAGATTATAAGCTTTAATCTGCGTGCGTGCCTGCCATCCTCGAACCCTGTGGCATGTACAGGGATGACGGCAAACGTCCTGATGGTGCCACTCTGGTACCGTGGACATTGGGACGGTGTTTGGTATGGGATGCTACATGCGTCGATACTTTAGCACCGTATCACGTGCAGGGCTCTGCCGCGAAGGCTGGAGCACTAAAACCTTTGTGAAGGACGTGTCGACAAGATTGGGCCTCGCCTCAGGTGACTCAAGAGCTGGCGGCTACTTTGCATAAAAATGATTGCCATGCAATGAGAACCATCACTAGTTATATCGGTTTTTAACTAAAAATAGTCTATTTTATTTATGAACTGCAAAATTTATTGAAACAATGGTACCAGACCAAACAGAAAAGTGGCGAGTCGAACCCCAGACCTCCAATGACAACCTGGTGCTCGCAACTACTAGACAACAAGGCTGACAACAGTTCCCGAACCACAATCAAATCGTAAATAAAATCACAATAAAATCGTACATACCACAGAACATTTTCTCGCAAGCCAATACTACAATCAATGAAATCCATTAGTTTTGTAAAGAGTGAACGCCATAAAATATATCTCCCACACCACACAAGCGATCCCTTTTTTTAGGGGGCAGAGTGCCGGGCCTACCCACAAAAACCCCCCGGTGTATCGAGCAGTAAAAATAAGTCAGTAATAAAAAAAAATTACCTCCTTCCAGATGGCGCGGCTCCCATACAGTGCCCAGCTCGGGGGAGGCCCTCGGCGCGAGGTTCGACTCCGTGAGCCTCGCCGACACCGACCTGGGCTCCTGTTACTCCTCGTGCAGCTGCAGCTACTGCCGACTTCGCGAATGCGCTCAGGATTGTGTCAGGTATTTGTTTACCTGCAAGTTAAATCTCTCCCGAAATACCACTTTTTTCACCACTCCAGCACGAAAGCAATTCCTATGGAGGCAGAATAATTGTGTCTACTTGGTTTGGTTGGTGATTGGGTTTTTTACACGCCTGGCTAGCTACCACCTCTATTATATTCAACTGAAGAGCTTGGTGGCGCATTGGCGCGTGCGCACAGCAAATGATTGCTAAAGTTAAGCAACGTTGCTTGTGGTTGGTCCTTTTTTTTTTCTCAGGGGGAATTGCGTAACCGCACCGTACCCGCCGTTGGCTAAACAGCGAGCGTATGTGGGGCTCTCCCGGCAGAGTGCCAGGCCTACCCACTAAAACCCCCCGGTGTTCTCCCTGCCCTTAAGGGCGCGCTAGATAAGGTCTACACTGCGACTCCACTACCTACGCGCCCGGGTAAGCCCGACCCACTGGTCGGGCTATCGCCAAGGGGGGATTGCCCGAGAACACCAGGGCAATCCCCAGACGGAGGGCCTTAAGGCGGCGTGCACGGGGCCAACCGTGCACGCAGGCCTCCACGGCAGCGTCATTAGACGGGCATCGCTTGTGCAAATGCCCGCCTTCGCCTGCCTATCCGTCTGCGGCGGATGGGAGCGGCTTGAGGATCTGCCTCCCGCTCCCTCTCCGCGGCCTCCTTCTGCGAGATTACGTCCTCGCAGAAGGAGGCGACAGCCCCCCATCCCGCATTGCCGCGGAGCATGGCCACGACCATGCTCGGCAGCGAGAGGTCTCCGACTCCCAGCGCAGCGTAAAGCTCGCTGCGCTGGGGTCGCCATGCCGGGCACTCCAATACGGTGTGCTCGGCAGTGTCGTCGGGAGCGTCGCAGTGGTGACACCGCGGCGTTTCTTCCCGACGCGCGACCCGGTGCAAGTAGTGACCGAAGCAGCCATGCCCGGTCAGTACCTGCACCATGCGGAACGTGAGACTGCCCTGCCGGCGCCCAACCCACTCCTCCAACACCAGACGAATCGCGTCGATCGTCCGGTGGCCGGCAGCTGGGGAGGCGAGTGCCTCACCTCACTGACGCAGAGCCTCCCTATGCGCCATGGTACGAATCCGCTCTACCTCTTGTGGAGCGGACCGTCCCCCTCGTTCACGAGTAGCAACCCGATGTCGATACTGTAACACCGTTTTTTCTTAAAATTTCATAAAACACTAATTTTGCAAAAACACTTTGGTTTCACTGTAGTTTTAACACAAATTTCACAACTAAAATCATAATTACAATAACTTTGTCAATTAATTTCACAATGTCAAGTGTCAACGTCAACGTCGTTTCACGTCACGTCAGTGACATTTGCAATTATCTTTGGTCATTATTCCCTTTTTGCTTAAACAAAATAAATCTCGCGTTTATCCTGGCCTTATTTACAAAGATAGTTTTTTTCGCCCAAAATCCCGTGCTCCCCTTTAGGTGGGTTGATTTTCATAAAATTCGGAATTTGACATTTAGACCGTTTGTTTTGATCATTTTTAGAGACATATCATAATAAAGTACACTTAAGGCTACAGATCATATAATTATGGTTTCGTCGAATAGAATTTGGAAAGCATTCACAGTTTGTTTATGGTTAATTTACATTACGTTTTGTTTTCCAACCAAACTTATAACTTCGGCTGGAAATACTTATTGCATATTGTAGAATTTCGAAAGATCCGTATGTTGACTTGACACATCATGACACACATGTTATGAAATGAATTTGGTTTTAGGGCAGGTTCCGTCGCCAATACGACGCTTAACATTCGGTGAACGAACGCGCCCATTTTTCACCCTAGTCTTTGAACGCGTCTTTCGTCTATGTTATGATCTCCGAACTGGTTAGTCTGTGAGACATCGACCGAAGGAATTTGTTATTGATTCGAAGATCATAAAGTATTTATATTCATTTCTGCGAATAAAATCAATAGGTATTTCTCCCGTTTTCCGTGTGAATTTAATTTGAAAAGCTACAGTGAGACTTCAAAAGTCAGTTCTTTTTGTTTTCAGCTTGAAGAGTAAAGCTAAGGAAAAAATACTATATTTACTCGCCGGCACGCGATTCATTAAATTAAATGGATTTATTGTATCAATAAGTGCAAAAAATCAATAAGGTATCTAATTAACTTATTATATTTCATGATTTAAAACAGATTTTGTTAATTTTATTTTTATTTGTGGGTAAATTGATTATTAAATCAAACATTTTACATTTCCAAAATTCGCCTTTTTCATCCCCTATTTCATTAAAAAACCCTGATAGTAAGCGGCATCTTAGTGGGATTAAGGCATATATTGAGTAACACTTGCGAATTTCATGTTAAATTCTAAATTTTCACAATATTAAGTTTCACATCCTTCTTTGGCAAATAACTCACAAATTAAGCTGTTTTCTTTTTATTAATAGCAATAATTATACACAAAATAGGTGCTCTCCCCTCCATACGTCCTTTTTATTAACTAACCAATAAAAAACTTTGACAATTCATTGAAAATTATGTTTGGAATTAACTTGCAATGTTTATTACCTGAAATTCAAACGTATTGGACTGGGATTCCTTCAGAACTCAGTGTTAGACCCACTGACCTCAAGATCATAGGCATATTTAATTATATTTTTAACCTAACACTGTGCTATGAATCTCCAGGGCAGTTCCCGGAGGCCCTAGGGCTCCGCTGCTTGGCTTTTAAGCTAGAGGCACTAACCTAACATCAAGGAGGAATTCTGTGGAATTACACAAGTAATAAATATACATATAGAGAGAGAATAAGTTAAGAAACTGGAATTTTATATCTCTGACCCGTGATCGCAGAAACTTAGCATCGAAGGTATTATCTACTAACAACCGCTCCGGGGAAGGCTACTAATTTCTTTTAAAAAAAAGGAAACCTATAACTATTTGTTGGTGTACTTTATTGCCCCTCATTTTGTAGTTTTGTACCCAATTTGTACCTGATTTTTACCTGCCGAGATTGATCAAACAAACCTGAACCATCCTGCCCTTGGCTTGTATTGATTAAACATTTAGTTAAGTGCTTTGCATTAAGGGAGTTTATTTACTTAAGTAACATATGCATAAGTGAATTATAATTATGTACCTACAAGAATAAAGCTTTTCATTTTGTATCGGACTAAAGGAATAAGTTTGTTTTTTTTCTTTAACTTTAAGATTTCCCTATATTTCTACAATTCAGCAAGAAAAAGCACCACAATACACTTCCGCGAGGACGCGTGCGTCGACATGCCACGGCGCTTGGCCCGCAAGAACGCAGGTCGCGCCTTGACTGACCGTGCGATACGTTCGCACGGCCCGGGTCGCTATGACCCTCTGCGGACGTCGCAAGAGGGCCACCGTTCGGGGGGAGAGACACTCCGCCCATATCGGGGCTCCGTAGAGTGCCATCGACCGTATCACCCCGTGATACAGTCGACGGCACGCCGATCCTGGTCCTATATTAGGGAGGACCCGTCCGAGTGCGGCTGCGGCGGCGCACAGCCGTGGAGCGAGGAGCTTAAAATGCTCCTCGAAACTCCATCGGGGGTCCAGAACCAGGCCGAGGTACTTAAAGTGCGCCTCGACCGATATACGGACCTCCTCCACGCGGACGCGGAGCCCCGGTCGGGGGGCGTGGAATAGCATGGTCCTCGTTTTTTCGAGGGCCACATCCAGGCCCAGGAGGCGGATGCGTCGAACGACTAGTGAGGTGCCGACCGACGCAAGGTGGGCCGCCTCCTCCCCCGTTTTCGCTCTCGCCGCGACGAGCGTGTCGTCGGCGAAGCAGACCACCTTCGTTCGTGGCAGAAGGTCGCCTTGCAGGACCCAGTTGTACCCAAGGTTCCATAAAAGAGGACCTAGTATGGAACCCTGGGGTACACCCGCCGCCATTGTCCACGTGTGGATGCGCCCATCCGGCCCCTCGTAGAGGATGGACCTACCCTGCAGGTAATCCTCCACGAGGGCGCGGAGGTACGGAGGCACCCAGTGGAAGCGGAGTGCCTCCTTTATGCACTCGTGAGGCAGGCTGTTGAAAGCGTTGCGGATGTCAAGAGACACCGCAACAACAGTCTCCCCACGAGCTGTGGCCTCCTCAGTCCACCCCTTGAGGAGGGCCACCGCGTCCACCGTGGACCGGCCGGTGCGGAAGCCGAACTGGTTGTCAGCCAAGTCCGGCCCCCGGTCCTCTAGATGCTCGACGATGCGGGAAGCCAGGATTTTCTCCAGGAACTTCCCGGCCTCGTCGAGCAGCGCCACCGGCCGATACCCAGTCGGGGAATCCGCGGGGCGGCCCTCTTTCCTTAACAGGCAGAGCCTGCCCGCTTTCCAACTACTGGGGAAGCGGCCCGAGGAGATGCTTAAATTTAGCACCGCCCGGAACCGCTCCTCAAGGTGTCCCAGGGCGAGGGCCAGAACCCTGCTTGGGACACCGTCCGGTCCCGGCGCCTTCTTTTTGCGCCGGAACCGTTCCCTCACCGTATCGAATTCCATTCTGGGTGGCTGGAACGGACCGGGATCGGGAAACAGAGTCCCCAGCACCCGATCCAGCAGTCCTCTGTCCGTAGCGGAGGTAGGGGGAGCGGAAGATTTAAACATCTTCCTCACCATCCGGTACGGACGCCCCCACGGATACTGTGGTTGGTCCTACGATGGGTGACCGAAATAGGAAACATTTCGAGCTCCTCCGTGCTTCGGAAAGCACGTCAAACAGTGGGTCCTGCGCCTGATCTCGCCCCGGTCCTGTCGGCTAACCGTCCTATCGGACAATACGAGTAAAAGGACAGAGGGTGCACTTGCGTTTGCGCAGTCACTTATGTACTATTATATCTCCTGCGCAGATGGCTAGTCTCTTTTAAGATAGGCCGCCGTATCGGTTAGGAGGACATTATTAAAATTTAAACAACTATGTTGGCAAACGAGCAGGGTGTCCAGCTGACGGTAAATAGCTACGGTCGCCTATGTTTGTTAATTTAGTTTGTTTTCTGATTTAAATTGACTTCGTCTTTTCTTGACGTTCTTATTCTTCTTACTTGATTTTATCCCTGTAATTAATAATAAAATTAAAATAAAGTACTTAGCTATTAGTTACTGAGTCTTTATCATAACCACCCCAGCCATATCCCAACCACTGCTGGGTACGAGCCTTCCCTAAGAAGTATTTGGGTATCTCGGGGTGAAAGCCTTGTGCAGGTTGTTGAGAAGCGCCACAATCACATCCGTTGGTGACGAAGAGGTGAGATTGATTTTGGGTGCCCTAAAATATTATTTAGAAACCCTTACACCCTTAGTTCTAACTCAGAAATAATAAAATATTGTTTTTTCTTTTATTACAGGTAAGAGAGCCGATTAAGCTGTGTGTCTACAAACTGTCAAGATGTTACTGTCAACGTCTTACAAATTCACCAATGAGCAATAGTGCATTGATTGCACATCGACCGGCCAATAATATGCCGCGGGAAGGCTTTTTCATTTGTATTTGTTTTCTTGGATCAGGAACCCTCAAAGCATCCTCAGAGACCCTTAATTTCCTCACAGCCTGATCGATAGCTTACAAACGCTTAGAGGACAAACATCCATTAGGAATTTATATTTTATTTACATAGAATAACTAGCTTTTGCCCGCGGCTTCACTCGCGTTAAATTCGGGTTAACACGGAAGATTTCCAAAAAATAAATAAGACAGGTATTTTTCGTTGGTAACAAAGAGTCTCTGTACCGATTTTAAGCTTCCTACCTTGAAAACTGCGAAAAGTCCCATATAAAATTTCACCCCCTCTTTTGAGGGGTTGGGAGCAGATTTCCAAAAAAGTTGTTGTTAGTCACAAATAGTCCGCATACTAATTTTTAGCTTTCCACCTTTAAAATTGCGGAATGCTCCATATAAACTCCCACCCCCCATTTTAGGGAAGTTGGGGGGTTAGAAAGAGACAAAACGTAGCCTATGTCACTCCCCATCCCTTCAACTATCTCCACTTAAAAAAATCGCTCCATTTTGCCGTGAAAGACGGACAAACAAACAGACACACACATATATTTTCCCATTTATAATATTAGTATCGATTTTTACGGGACGCTCTACGTGTTACAAAGGTACCGAAATTCATCAGAAGCCATCTAATACATATTTTTCGCGAAGGAGTTTCAACTATTCATACATCCTCACATAGACTTTAGCATTTAAAGTAAGTTGCCGATATCGGAGCTGGGAACTGAGTTAACAATATAATACAATGTGTTGCTTAATGAAATTCTTCATGTTACTTAATGAAAAAAAAATTAATTATTTAACTAATAAAAAATATGGGTCAGATTTTTATCAAAACAATTTTTTTTTTCGTTCACGCCACGTTTTAAATTTACTTACTCTATCATCTTAACGGCGCGCGTGCGTCGCGGCTAAGCGGTAACAGGGTACTCGCATAGAACTTTTTTGCAATTAAGTTATGCAATAAAACAAAAAAAAAAGAAAATATCTTCTAAGTAATCCGCGAAATTTAATTTTAATGATTTACATCTTTTTTTTTATACAAATATTTTTAAGTGTGGGACACTTACTGGTTTTGCGTTTTTTATTAACACGTTGCATAATTATATTGGATTGGCAGCTCTACACGAGTTGTTAGAGCATGTGGGCCAACAGCCACGTTTCGCGGAATAAGCGGTTTGACTAATCGCGTCCACAGTAAAATGGCTTAGAGTAGAGTAACATTGTCATCTTTGACAGAGTCAACTCTATAGCCCTATAAAACTTCTAGTGCCTACACTCTTAGGCTCGTATTAATAATTGCAACTCAAGAATGAGATCGATCTTAAGATACTGTTTTTGACAGATGTTCAATGCATTAAACGTCAAAACTGCAGCTTAAGATCGATCTGAACTTTGAGACGCGTTCAACTCCTATATATAGTCAAGTCAAAGTAATTACTTGAGTAAAAGTCGTTACTTAAGTTGTTATTTTCATACAATAAGTATTGTGACAATAAAAAAATGGCTTATTGTTGCGTTCGGTGGCTCAGTAGTTTGTGCGTCCTGCCTGTGATAATGGCGATACCGCTTTCGCAATGGTCCGTCACGACATAGGTGACCAAAAACTTAGTATCTCGAGCTCCTCCGTTTTTCAAAAGGCTAGTTAAGCCGTTGCTCCCAGGTGTATTTGCAATCGTAGAAATGCACCAACCTGCACTAGGTGATAAGCATAACTTTCTTCACTTCATTCAAATTCTCGTTTATTGTATAAAAATTACGACTTAAGTAACGACTTTTAATCTAGTAATTACTTTGACTTGACTATAGATGCAAGTGTAAGTAAAAGTCAGATATATAAAACAAATAACAGTGATTTCGGAAGGTTTAAAACTTTGAAGCTGATAATTATAATGGTAGGCATAGAAAATTTAAGTTTTATGCACTGATAAGATTACTTTCCAATTACATAGCTCCCTCTAAATTTTGCTATTGAAATGAACACTATCGAAAATAGATGACGAATAGATATGATTAGTGTTAAAATAATCATAAAAACACAATAACGTCATAAAAAATTCGAAATTGTAAAATTAATTTTGAAATCCCCCATACAAATAGTTGGGATAGTAAAAAATCATTATGTGGTTTTATGAAACTATGATGCTGTGAAACTTTTTTGACTTTTGATGGAAGCTAGCCCGCTTGGCTAGCTTCAGATATTTTACCTACGTTCATCGCCATAATAACGATTTTTATGACATACGAGTATATATTATACTCCGACAATTAGAGGTACTCGTAAGATAGCCAGTTCCTCAGTTGTTTCGTTGGAGGAGTCCAGGTGAAGCTCGCTTTCATCTTCGGCCTTATCTTCATTTACCATCAACTCAGATGAAGGCCTAAAGCTTCCCTATTCTGTGAAAAAATAAAAAATTTCGAGATACGTCGAAATTTAAGTTATTTAGCCGAGCGAGTTTCACAAATCTGTGCCTCTTGGCTTCTGACATAACCTTGTTTTACTTTTTTACTTCTCCAGAGTAAAAAAGGTTATGTTAGAAGTTATACAAGGTTATTTTTTAATTACCAAAAAAATGTTGTGTACGTGTTCAGATAAGCAAACTGAACAACTTTCTCTATGGCACCAACTTTGAAATCGCAAAAAAAAATCTGCTGTTCCATAAAAGTCAAAGTCAAAAACATTTATTGCATAAACTATAGGTGGGTAGGTACATGAGGTTCTTATTTTTAATTTTAGTAACACTATAGTTTGCCCGATAAGGCGTACAATATTTGTGCATCTAGAAAAAAATTATAATCTTACATAATACAAGAATTAGATCTAGGTACTTAATAATAAACCACTCGAACATTATTTATTTTTATCATTTAAAAATTCTGAAACACTGTAATACATTTTAGAGAACAGCCATTGTTCAACATAACTTTTGAATCTGGGCATATCCATATTTCTTATTTTAATAGGCAGGCTGTTGTATATCTTGTGTGACATAAAAAATAAACTTTTATTATAAAACGCTGTAGTGTGCGTATGCGTTGTTACCAATCTAGATTTATCTCTAAAGTTAATGTTAAGTGTGGTGATAGATTTGAATAAGTTCAAATGTTTTTTTACAAACACTGCCACTTCTTTAATATACAGACAGGGAAGAGGCAAGAGCATATATTTTGAAAATAAAGGCTTGCAAGAATCTCTTTGTGTTAGTCACTAATCGCTCTAATGCAGCGCTTTTGCATTTTAAATGCGTCTATACTATTTACTGAGTTGCCCCAAAAGCTTAAGGCATAGCATAAAGTGGATTGAACGTATCCATAGTACGCCAAAATTGCTGTTTTTTCTGAAGAGGTTCGTGCAATATGCCGCAGTGGATAAGTAAATCGAGATAGTTTTTCACAAACATTTTGAACATGCGGTTTCCAGTTACAGTGGTTATCTACAGTAATCCCAAGAAATTTAGTCTTGTTAACATATTCTATTGCTTTCTTGTCATAATTAATTGTCAAGTTCATTGGTTGTCGTCGATATGAGTAGAATTGTACAATATTCGTTTTTGTCAAATTAATATTAAGGCTATTCTTATCCATCCATGTAATAATGTCAGTTAAATTTGATTCTTCATATTCATAACTATCAGCTGCGTCATTTTTAATTAGTACAGTGCTATCATCAGCAAAGAGAACCAATTGTTGATTAGTACATTTTGGCATATCATTTATATAAAATAGGAACAATAGAGAACCCAGTAAACTACCCTGTGGTACGCCCCTATTATTATTTCTGTAGTCGGATCTAATTTGTGTGATAGTCTGTGTTTTTTCACAAAATCCCTTTATCTCTGTACACAGTTGTCTGTCACACAAATAGCTCTTTATCCATTCTAATGCATTTCCGCGCAAACCATATCTTTCCAGTTTATTCAGAAGGGTGCAATGATCCACACAGTCGAAAGCTTTGGACATGTCCGTGAAAATAGCAGCTACATCAATTCTCTTGTCAATGCATTCATGTACAGTTTTCATTAACTGATAAATTGCTAAATTTGTTGACCTATGTTTTCTAAAACCATTCTGTTCATTTACAATGAGATTGTATTTATCTGAAAAACCCACTATTCTTTTGTACATCATGCGTTCAAATAGTTTGGAAATAATTGGGATTAATGTGACAGGTCTATAATTACATAATTTGTTTCTATCGCCCTTCTTCGCCTTTCTTGCTTCAGGACACATCCAATATTATATAAAAAATAAAAAACATTAAATAAAAAATATGAAAAAAAAAAAAAAAAAAATCTCTAAAAATGCTGCTCACAACTAGTGCAGCATTTTTGTATTTAAAAAAAAAAAAAAATTATTATTTTTTTTATTTATATTTAAATCATTCTAATACCATGTCGTGAAGCGTCCCTTAAATTTTCCAGGGTGATAAAAAAATAACCGTGTATAGGTTTGATGATAGAGTTTTTCAATTGAGTTGGGAATTTTCCAGTTTCTAAAGATAAATTTATAATATAAGTTAGGACTGGAGCTATTAGAGTTGCAGATTCTTTAATTATTTGTGTACTCGATTCGTCATGTCCTACCGCCTCTGTATTTTTGAGCGCTTTTATCTCAGACAACACTTCAGCATTGGTCACTGGATTAATATAGATAGAGTTTACATTAAAATTAATCCCTTTAGCGGCCCCTATATCCCTCCTTAAAGATGCATCCGGTAATGAGTCAATAAAATAGTTGTTAAAGGCCGTCGCTATGGAATATTTATCAGTAATGTTGTTTAGTTTATCATCATCTATGCTGTCTAGTACTTGCAGTAGTGGGTTAATTCCCATGCTATTTTTTATAATATTCCAGGAATCCTTACTGATATTTTTGGATGCTGATAAAATTTTATAATTATTTGCCTTTAAAGAGGCCCTAACACATCTTCTTAATAATCTATTATATAAGCCATATTTGTGTTGTTTATGTTTTTGACTCTTATATTTTACATCTAAATACAGCTGCCGTTTAATTTTACTCGACACTTTAATTCCTTTGGTAATCCACTTGGGTTGAACAGAGTTTTTTATTTTAATTAAAGTAACAGGAAAACAAAGATCATAGAACAACCTAAATAACTCTATGAATTCACCGTAGGCTCGATCTACTTCTTTTTGATCAAAAACTTGACAAAAAGTTAATCCACTTAAGCACATTTTAAATTTATCAATGTTGTCCCTATTATAATCTCTTTTTTTAATGAACCAATACGGCAGTATTGCTTTTCTTTTTATTTTTATTGTCAAGGTTTGTGCAGTGTGGTCAGATAAATTAAAGTCAGAAATGTCAGTTTTTAATTTTTTCTTAAAGTTACAAATAATATTATCAATGCATGTCTGTGATTTAGTCGTCAATCTAGTAGGCTTATTAATTTGAGGATAAAAATTATACGAGTTCAGAAGTCGAATAAATTTACGCGCAATTTCAATTTTCGTGGCCGTCTTACTAATGATATCTATATTAAAATCCCCACAGATAATTATTTTCATTTTTTGTTTTGTCATTAGATAAGACAGTAGCTCTTCTAGTTTATCAAAAAATATGTCAATATTACTTAGTTCTGGTACTCGGTAAATACAAACGATCACTATATTTTCCTGCGGAAGTAAAACGCCGCAGCACTCAAAAACCTTACACACGCTTATTCTTTGTAGGTATTCTAGCCGTTTGAATATAATATACTTCTTAAGAAATATACAACATCCGCCACGTCGATTGTTATTTTTCTTATTTCGAGCTTTTTTCCTTGTGTAGTAATCTGCTAGAACTTACCCAAATAAATGCAAATTGCTATACTCACCTGCCTGAACAAAATGTTCCGTTAAACAGATTGAATCTACAGCAATTTTATTAGTTTCTTCTAATTCTGCTAACTGAATATTCTCTCTTTTATTAATGAAACCACAAATATTTTGATGTATCAAGTAGAAACACTTTTCGTCCTTACAACCTATTATGTTTTCACGAGACAATGACATTGGGCTCTCGAAAAAACAGGTCTTGTGTATGTTTATCCTTTCGAACTGAAGAATAATATGGTATACTACCTTTTTTAAGAACTCCACTTCCTGTTTTCACCGCATTGTTTTTGGGTAATTGAGACATTTTTATGCGATCCCGAATACTTTGTACTGATAAATATTGCGAATGATATGTCTTACTATCTATATATAGATTAATTTTGTTACATAAATACAATTTCAAAAATTCATTTGTCGTCGGATACATTATGTTATAAGTGTCAATGGATAAACAATTGCGGAAATTGGATGACCAGAATCTCAGATAATAATTTAAAGTGTTTTCATTTAAATATAAACTGTTTGTTACGGGCAACAAGAAGATATTTTCAACTTCGGACAATTTATGAAGTATTTTAATAAAATTAAAGTTTAATAAAGCTGGGTTACTGTCATGTCCACCAATTCCAAGAATTACTAAATCGTCCTTAGATAGCTTTCCTTTCAAAGTTTTGCAATATTCCAGAATCTGCGAGCTTCCGGCTTCTGGCATAAGAAATCCCGACGGCATGTAGACGTTGTTCCATTTTCCGGTCCTAGACGCGAGTAGAGCAGCTGATAATCGCGATACGCTCTCATCACCATTCACATAAATTGTCCTGTGTTTTGTTAGACTACTGGAGGTGCCCACTTGTGCCGAGGTGTTTTTTATTTCGATGTTGACGTCTGTTTTCAGCTCTGGGTCAGCAAGAGTACTATCCTTTGAAATCTGTCATGGTCCGTCTATAGCAGAAAAATCCAGTTTTTGTTGGCATAAGGTTCTACTCCAATTCTTACGACTTTTTAAACCCGTCGAGCTTTGAATTTTTTGAATTTTAGTAGTTGATTTACATATATATGTCAATTGCGTTACTTTTAGTTCTAAATTGGATATATTTTTTTTTAAGTCATAATTTTCTGTCACTAGCTTACTGATTTCGTTATCTGACGCCACTAATTTTATCTGTAAGCTTTCAATTTTTTCGTATAATTCCATGAAACTGGACTGATTTTGACTCTCTATTTCTGGGCAGCTTCGATTCAATTTAGACTCCGGTGAATATTCATACTCACTTTCTTCTTCAGCTGAGAGAGAGCTAAACGAATTACAGGTCGAAACGTTGATAAAAATTGTTTTCGTTTGGTTACATAATCCGTGGAACTGTCACCAGTCTGCGTATTCTGGATACCAAGAATTTGGTTTGACTTTGAATGTTGTAGTTCCCTACATATATCACATTTCCAGCTTACTTTGTTTTCAGAAGTCATTAGATAAAATCTGGGTTCGGTAACATTTGTGCATTTTAAGTGAAAATCGTGTTTGCAGTGTGAATATTCTAGATATTGCCGATCTGCTATTCCTTCGTCGCACTTTTTGCACGAAAGCGACATACTATGGCTGTTTTTTCTTTTCAAAAAAATATATTGTATATGTGCAAAATTTCTATATTATTTATTTATGATTTTAATGTTTAATGACCTACGCTGTAGAAGCAACAATCTGCGTATTATCTCAACAGCAATAGTAAAAAAACATCAAAATGTAGATAACATAACATAACAAAAAATCAACAAAAATTAAAACAGCAAAAAATTTGACTCGACCGAGGTTTGATCCTGAGGCGACTGGTCGACCCGGAATAGCCGAACGCTTCTTCAAGTAATCGGCTATCTAAGCACAGTTCTGCGTGGCGAAATTATTGATGTTATCGGTCAGATAGACGACAGATTAATACATTAGTCAACTTTTTAGTGGTCAGTTTGATATAAGTCAACAAAATATTTGCACTTCACTGTTGAATCACCCACAGTTGACCGACAACAATATCAAAAACAAACCACTTAATCACCAGATTTTCAATAGATTTTTTTCACTATTATTTTAAAACAGCTAAGTCTTCCAACTGTATACTATTTCAACTCGAGTAATTAACTTTTTCACAGCTTTTAAAAAATATTAGTTATGAGTCTCAACTAACACGTCTTACTCTGCTGCTTTCGAACGGATTCCTCCTCCATACATTAGGTTCAGTGAATGTTGAACAGCTGGTTTTTTTTGCGATTTCAAAGTTGGTCCCATACTGAAAGTTGTTCATTTTGCTTGTCTAAACAAGCACACAGTTAATTAAGAACCCCGTAAATAATATTATTATCCATATTTATTTATCCAATACCTTACCACGATAATCACCGTGGCCTTACTGAGTTAACATTAATTGTGCCGCAAGCGCCTCAGTCTTCAATCTGGCAGATTGTGCCGAACCACGCCGATGGTTAAATCAAATTGAAATATTGAATCAAATCCATAACTCCGTTGATCAATGGGAAACATTTGTGGAAGTTGGATTGTCTGTAAACAAGAAAATGTTTGTGTTGGGATACGATTTCAATATCCACGATGAGCTGCGCTCCATAACTTTGTAAAATATTGGATTCAAAATTGTGGATACACTAAAGAAAAAAGAGGCTTTTCGAGATTTTGTAAAACTTTAACCTGCGGAATATTTAAGACATATTTAAGGCGCGACTTCCCCGTTTTCGAACAATTTCGATTTATTGTACCGTCACAAATATAAAACATACAGATCTAAAATTCATAATGATATTGTTGAACATATTATTTAAAACTAGCTGTGCCCGCGAACTTCGTTTCGCCATACGATAGATTTCCCGTCATATTTTTCCCGTGGTATTCCCGTCATATTTTTCCCGTGGGAAATATAGCCTATGTTACTCACGAAGGATGTAGCTTTCTAATGGTGAAAGAATTTTTAAAATCGGCCCAGTAGTTATCGAATTTTCCCATAGGAAAGAAATATTTTCCCGCGGTAAAAATTATAATATAGCCTATAACCATCAGGGACAATGTAGCATTCTAATGGTAAAAGAGTTTCTCAATTCGAACCAGTAGTTTCTGAGATTTGCACTTACCAACACATTTTGCGATTCATTTTTATATATAAGCTTTATATAGTATAGATGAATAATAATATTTCACTCGATAGTAAAAAAATTCAAAGACCAATTTTAAAACATCTGTAAATAAGAAAATACAATAATAAAAGACATAAAAGTTTTACCAATAGACGTGCATTTTTAACGTTTAAAATTGCAAAAATACATTATTTAATTTGTACCCCAATTTTCCAAAAAAATATTAAAATGTGTAAAAAGTAAAATTTTAGTTCGGTCGCAGTGCGTAAGCTATCAACTATATTGCCTTGCAATAAAGCAGTTGCCGTGCTCGAGTAGATTTCCTGAGAAACCTCGCCTAAATGTTGTACCTATTGAGGAACTTCGTCAAATATAGGTGAGATATACATTACAAGAAAATGCAGGGCCAAATTCTTTTTTATCTACCGACTAACGGTCGATTTCAATATTCAATCCACATATAGGGATAGACTTACCGCTGTTTAGTTACTAAGCAATGGGTGGATGGTGGGGTTTGTCCAAGAAAAAAATTATGGATCTTTCATCGTATGACATGGTATAATTTTGAGAAAAAGAAGTCATGAAATTCGACATTTTGTATTACCGATCTCCAATGATATCATCACTATGGCATAATTTCAATAATATCATCATTAAATAATGAACAAATGATCAAAAATCTGACCGGAAATCGTATTTTCGTTTCGCACTTTTATATCATATAATATCATTTGCAAAACCATGAGATCGGTAATAGGCTCTCTGGTATTCTGCGAATAAAGCACGCCATAATCACTTATGCACGTCAAAGAAGCTACGCCATTGAATCACAAGTCTACACGGGAGACCATGTACTGGAAAGAACCAGCAAGGGCTATTTTAAAACTATCCACGGATAGTTTATACTATTATCTACGCTTTTACTATTATCTGTGGATAGAATATTGGATAGGGCCGTAAGGAAAGTATGAGACCACAATTTCGTCAGATATTAATAGGCGCTAACCGTTTTCCCTAAAAAATATAGTACAAGTAGTATAGAGAATGCTATATCTATCTAGAGTTTATTTGATTGTTTGTTTGTTTAGTTGAACGCGATAATCTCTGAAACCACAGGTCCGAATTGAAAAAATATTTATGTGTTGGATACTCCATTTATCGAGAAAGGTACATAACCTAAAGTTATGTAATGTCACGCTACGACCAATAGGAGAGGAGAATCAATGAAAAATGATGCAAAAATGGAAAAAAAATATTATGGCGAAATGTAGTTTGCACAGGCGTTGTTTCTAAAGCCTGGCCAAAGCTGTGCAATCAAACTTCTGCCAACCCTCGCTGCCACCGCTGAGACATGCCGATGGTTCACTTGCTCATCAGCCGCAGGAGAACGCCGCCCTCCTGGCAAAACTCTTCGCCGCTCATTCCCGTGTCGATGACTGTGGTCCACAACCTCCGACACTGTCCCATTGTGGCAGCACCATGCCCAACATCCGCATCAGACATCGTGATGTGCAGGTGGAGCTTCAGTCGATCGATATTCAAAACCAGATGGCATTCCTGCGATTATACTTACGAAATGTGCAGCGGAGTTGACTCCGGACCTGACGCGTCTATACCGTCTGTCGTTCTCTGCTGGTTGTGTGCCGAAATCTCAGAAAGAGGCCAATGACCAGCCGGTTCCCAAAAAGGGGGATCGTTCTGATCCGGCTAACTATCGTCCTATAGCCGTCACTTCCATTGTAAAATCATGGAGAGGATCTTTAATACCCAGCTGATCCGTTACCTGGAAGGTCACTCGTTACTTAATGACCGTCAGTATAGGTTTGTTTTGTTTATTATTTTATTAATGCTTTATGTACATTGTGTACAACGGCGGACTTAATGCCTGAGGCATTTTCTACCAGTCGACCTTTGGATGGTGCAGAGAGCAACTGTGGTAGATGTACTAAAAACAGAATTAACAATTTTACATCGAAATCATTTTTAAAAAATTCAAACCATTCATTTACATACTCACATTGCAAGTTAAATAAAAGCTTGTAATAAACTAATACATATTATTATTCCACAACATTAATAAATTACAACAATAATACAGCCAACAAATAAGCGACATTATGACATACAGTTCTGTTGCACATATACTATTTTCGCAGTTTATTTTTAAAACTAACCTATTGATAGATTTCTTAATATCTAAAGGCAGTGCAGCGAAGAGTGAATTATTTCAGAGCTATGAGATGGACATGTAAGAAGATAATTGGATGCTGACCGAAGAGGTCGATTGTGAGACGTACATAAATACTGAAAATGCGGGTTTACATAAGTTTCGTCCTAAACAGTCAACAGGTGACCTTATAGCGTTCCTTTTGCACAAATGGGGTGAATCTATCGATAAGCGCGGCGAAACGGTGGCTATTAGGCGCTTAACACATTGCCGCCGCATCCTGCTGCGGTGTACGGAGGGACGAAAACCGCATGCGGCTGCGTCGGCACGGAACCGTGCATCACCGCATCACCGCATTATCTATGTCGAGATCTATTACGCGTATGCACGTCCTTTCTACGCAAAAATCCGTACGATACTGCGGCACAGTGTGGCATACCCCGCGGACCGCACCGCATCACCGTCCGGGAGTGCGGTGCCGTCGCGCGCGCCGCACAACCGCACGGGCATGCGGTGTGAGTGTGTTATACCCTGCGGTTTTTGTATACAAATTAAGATTCTTCAGTCAAAATTAACAACCGTAGCCGCACACCGGAGCGGTGTCCGGTGCAATGTGTTATGCGCCTTAGTCTCGACATCGCCAAAGCTTTTGATAGAGTCTGGCACAAGGCTCTTCTTTCCAAGCTTCCGGCATACGGATTACCCACGCAGTTCTGTACGTGAATTGCCAGCTTCCTCCACGAGCGTAGAATTCGCATTGTCGTTGACGGCTGTGCTTCGCGGTTCGTGGCAGTGAACGCTGGAGTTCCGCAAGGCTCCGTTCTATCCCCAACATTGTTTCTTCTGCATATCAATGACATGCTTTCCTTGGGAAGTATATATTGCTATGCAGGTGACAGTACAGTGCATGGGGGATATCACGGAAGCTCAGGGGCTGCTCGTGGTGATATTAGTAGGGAGAGGCAGAATCTTATCATTGAGCTCAACAGGACGCTGGACCTCGTCTCCGAATGGGGTTCCAACAATCTTGTTGAGTTATGCTAATAAAACACAGGTGTTCTCAGCGATAAGGTCACCTTTCCTGCCCCTTCCTTCTCTTCAGGGCACAATACCCTTCACACAGAGAGCAACATCACCTTGCTTGGAATGAACATTCGCTGCGATCTGAACCCCAGAAACTACATCGAATCCGTCATAACTACTGCCTCACGAAAACTCGGTGTCCTGAACAAGGTGCGTAGGTATTTTGCGCCGGACCAACTATGCTTGTTGTATAAAACTCAGGTTAGGTCTTGCGTGGAATATTGCTCGCACCTTTGGGACGGCTTCGCTCAGTACCTGCTCTCAGATCTCAGATGCTCTGGACAGATTGCAGCGTCGCGCTATTCGCATAATTGGCGATGTAGAGGTAACTAACACCCTCGAGCCTCTACAACTTCATCGCGACATCGCCTCTCTTATCGCCTTTTACCGAATGTTCCAAAGGGAATGCTCTGAGGAGCTGTTTAACCTTATCTCTCACTCTCCATTCCTTAACAGAAACACTCGTAAGGGCCTTCGAAGTCATCCGTACACTGTATCCTCCTTTTCACACCGTACTAATAAATTCCAAGATTCCTTCTTCTGTCGTTCATCCTACACTTGGAATTCTCTACCTGCGCACGTGTTTCCGCCATCCTTCAACATGGGTTCCTTCAAAAGAGGCGTGAAAAAACATCTCTTGCGCCGGCAAGGGGCGGGCAGGTAGGATAGTGAATATCGTCCCTACTCTATCTGTCAACTCATTTGTGCCTCTTTCACCGCTTAACATCAGGCGGGAGGAGATCACTTGCCGGGCCATTCATAAAAAAAAGGTGGGCACAGCTATAATAATAGATATATTGTTCAAAGCTTGATGTTGTAGCTATATTTTAGTAATTCAAAAGATAATTCAATTTTTAAATTTAAAACTAAATAACATAGTGACTTCTGAGTTAAATCATACACTCTATTTTCAAGGAATAATGTGAACAATATTTAAGTTGTTTTAGATAATAAATATTTATCTCATTTATTTATTTTTTTCATATTTCACCTTACGCGTAATTATTTTCTTACGAATCCGCTGTTTCGCTTTCACTCACACTCGAGTGATTAGTGGGGGACAAACGATTCGAGGTCGACGGCAGTATTAAGCGTCAAGCAACTATATGGTTAAGGATGGAGTATACTCGCCCAAAAGGTTATTATTGTAAAAGATCTCGACTCAAAATCTTATACTGTCAGCACCAAACTTATCATACTATACTACCATTAAATACAAATAAAAATAAATATACGCTCCCCATTGTTATTTAATAAGGATATCGTCTCTGAAACTAGTCTATGCACTCTATTTAAGTAGCTTGCGATTGGTGGAAATAAGAATGCTCTCAGTTGCACTCGTACCGCAATCTACAATCGGCAGTTCGTAATTAAACGGAGCAGGAAAGGCGGAATTCTTCGTATTTATTTTCCTTTGAACTCTCAAAGGCTTTTCGTATTGCTAAGCCCGCATGCTTGTACGGTACAAAGTTTTAACAATTTATTAAACTTTACAAACAAACTGCTTGAAGGAAACTCAGTGCTGGAGTAGTCTGTGCGGGTATCTATCTATTTCATCTATTTCCGCCGTCAAGTTGGCATTTTATCGTACTCTAGGGTCATTGATGGGTTGTAGATGTCTTGAAAGATGGAAAATCTTACAAGAACTACATTTAGGTACTATAGAGGATTGAAACCACTTACAGATTGCGCCAACTTCTAGTCTGCTCTGAACACAGCACAATTCGCGTCGCACTATCGCAGGGGTTCCCAACCTTTTACCCCATGCGCCTCACCCAATATTATGCTAAAACACTACGCCCCCCTAGGGACCGAAATGGGGAAGCAAGAAAATTAAGCAAACTATGAAAATATTGGCGTGTTTAGTTTTATTCAAAAGATGGTTGCAACGTGTCTCTGATTTCGCATAGGTGGCACCGTCCGCGTTGCGTGAGTTTACATGAACAGTTTTAACAGCCGCTCGCTGCACCCCCCCCCCCCCCCCCCTTAGTTCACTCTACGCCCCTTAAGTGGGGCGCGCCTCACTGGCTGGGAAACCCCGCACTATCGAAACATACGTATAGATTGCACCAAATTTCTAGTCCACTCTGAACACAGCACGATTCGCGTTGCACTGTTGTAATATTATACAGGTATTATTAAATTAAATTATATTGTCTGTCTACATAAATTATAAGTGAAAGATGAAAGTCACACCACTAAATAAGTTTTAGCACGATAAGAATAAACTCAGTATACCCCCGACTCGATCACACAAGCGAATTATTGTTGTTGTTTATTGTCAAACACTGCACACTTACGCACTAGTCCCACACCCCGCACTCGTAGAAGAAGAGTGCGAAGGCCCGGTCTACACAGTTTGCGATATACCAGGTACAGATATGTGCCTGGTTGCTTCTCCCCACCCTCCACTACACGGCGAACTCGAGCGTCCGAGCCTTAGCCTCTGGTTACACCATCAGTATTTCATCAGTTTGATCCATCAGTCTGGCATCAGTATTTCATCAGTCTCCGCTGGACTAGCGAAAATTCATCAGTATTTCGTCAGTCACTGGGTTACACGATCAGTCTGGCGTCAATCATACCAGACTGATGGATCTGACTAATGAAATACTGATGGTGTAACCTCGCTCTAGAAGCGCGCTCGCGTTGCAGCCGCTATAACCTGGTGACTCTACTCAGAGAGCGGGACACCCCCGTGGTGATGCCTCTCTGAGCTAGAAATCCATCAGGTTAGGTTTGCCAAACGAGGCTTGAGGACCCACCAAAGTTCTCACCTTCTTATAAATAATTAAGGTGAAGCTCTAACAGCCATCTGCGGATAATAGCATAGGTCCCTCAAAAAAAATAAACTTCAGAGCCGACTAGAAGCTTGCCGTGATCTGTACCTACCTATAATGTAATTCAATTATATTGTCTGTATACATCATACTAATATTATAAATGCGAAAGTGAGTTTGTTTGTTTGTTACGCTTTCACGCCTAAACCACTAAACTTTTTCTTGTGATATTTGGTATGGGGATAGCGTAAGCCCTTGGAAATAGCATAGGCTACTTTTATCCCGAATTTCGATGAGTTCCCTAGAAACGCAGGAGAAGTCGCGGGCAGCAGCTATAGTAAGTTACAAAGTGATGGCTGCATTTAACGTCACTAAAATAGTTTTAGCATGATAAAAATAAACTTACTTCAAAGCGGGCTAGAAGTTTGGCGCAGTCTTCACCTGCTTTTTTGCCTATATTGTATAAAACGGCAACGTTGTGAAAAACTTACATTTCTGAAATAAGTTAAAAGTAAACTACATTTACGTTTTCAAACATAAAAAAAACAACAACAATGCAAAGGACATTGCTCTGCGTCCATACATTGTTCGCCCCAATATCAACAGCAGTGAAAAAATGCTTTTCGTATAATTAGACATTAGTAAATACTGTACGACCACATCAATTACTACGGACAAGCTCGAAATCGAATTTTATATCAGAAAATGAATCAGATTTTGAGGTTAGTAAAAGTAACACTTTATTTCGTTAGAACAATACACATAGTCCATACCTATACAATAATTAAAATAATAATTATTGCAATCAATCAAAGAACGTTATTATAGCTACGTATTAAAGTAGAAGAAGTCTCGAAATTATAAAGCAAGTCAAAAACACAACGAACCATCAACGATCTAACAAGCGACAGCGCGTGAGTACTGAGTAGTCATTTGACGTATGTTTTAATTTAATTTACGTTGTAAATTGTGAAAGAAGTTACGAAAAAAAATAAACTAAATAAACATAAACTAAATATAGAAGTTATGAAAAATATAAATTAATAATGTACAAATAAATAAATGTCCGTACCTACAGAAAATCGACTCAATTCTATTCAGTCCACCAATAACCATTCGTATATCGTTTGTAGCATTTTTGCTCCAAGGTGTAGGTAGGTAGGTAGGTTAGGTACTTTATGAAAGTACTTTTAAAACCACAATCATGCTCGCATCACCAGAGTATAGGGTGGAGTAACTTTTTTTAACGAGCTCAATAAGAAAACACGATCAGCCCACCCCGTCTCCCTTCACTCTTCAGCCCAGGGGTCTCACCATGATTGCTTATTGATCAAGGTTCAAACAAGATTGAAACAGAGACACCGCTCTTGCTGCGTGTAGCGCCATCCCGCTCTCAGCGCGATTTCAATTTTGTTTTGAGCGATCATGGTTAGGGAGCTGGGTAAAAATTCTCGCACTATTCGTAAAAAAGTTTGAATTCTAATTTTTTTCGAGCGGTTATCAGAGTTCAGCCAGTCAGAACACAGGACATGTCGAGCTCCGCCATTTCTTTATGGAAAGTCGCTTGTATTGATTCGAGTGCTCGGGAGTAGTCGAAACATCACTTTTAAAATTTAGTGTAAGTATGGTTTTTATTTCTTTTTGTTTTTAATTAACCTATATCTATTTTTTTTTTCAATTACATAAAAGATTTATTGTATTGCATTTTTTTATTGCAATTAAGTTGGCAAACAAGGAAACTATCCACCTGATGGTAAGCGGTAACAGTCACCTATAATACATGAGGTTCCTGTGAGATTCGCAGCAAAATTGCAACCCCCACAGTGTACGTTGCCAACTTGTGAATTAAGATGTAAAGTCACGGTACCCAGTAATTTCAATGCCATATCTTACAAGCACTGCTGCTTTGCGGCAGAAATAGATAAGACGGAGCTATCCATGCACACGAGCCTGGTACAGAGTCTCCCTCCGGTAAAATAAGCATACTGTATGTGTGCATTTTTTGTCTGAATGAGCACTTGAAATAACTTATTTTTCTCAAATTAAAATTATTTTATTGGAGCTTTATTCACCTAATATAAATAATTATTTCATAGAAAGATAAAAAAGTCGATAACCGTTTCTACTGCTCAAGACAAGTCAAGCGGCATTCCTTCAAAAGATGGGCTGAGCTGTAACAACCGATCGATAAATAATTGGAATTCGAACTTTTTTCGATTGCATGAGAATTAGCCCCCTGGGCCGGTGCAGGGAAGCAATTAGATCTAGCATTGAGGCCGCTGTGTGAAGTGGAGTGAAAACAGTGGTTAACTCGATGCGCTTAACTAGGTCTCTGTCTTCAAATATACTCACCGGACTTTACTTACCGGAGGGAGACTCTGTACTAGGGTCGTCTGCTTGGGTACCTCCGTCTTACCTATTTCTGCAAGCAGCAGTGCTTTCATTGCTGTCGTTCTGTTTGAAGGGTAACATATGGCTGTAAAATTACTGGGTACCGTGACTTTACTGTTACAAGTTGGCAACGTACACTGTGGTTCTTGTGGGTGGTTGCAGTTTTGCTGCGAAGTTCACAAGAGCCACATGTATTATGGTGACTGTTACCACTTACCATCAGGTGGGCAGTTTGCTTTTTTGGCAACTTAGTTGTATAGAAAAAACTTCTTTTTGGGATTGAATTGTCATTTTTTTACATACGACAGGGAAGCTCTTGGCCTTCATCTCACCTGATGGTAAGTGATGATAAAGCCGAAGGTGGGAGCGAGCTTTACCTGGACTCCTCAACAACTGAGAAAACTGGCTATCTTACCTCCCATTTATCGGAACACAACAATGCTATTTACATTGCAATTACGGCGACAAACTTAGCTAAGATGGTAGTAGTTAGCCAGGCGGGCTCAGAAGCCCCACCCACCACCAACCAAACCAAGCAGAAAAATTTCTGCCCCCATGGAGATTGGAAACTCTGACCTCCCGGTCAACGCTCGGTGGTATTGACTACTAGACAGCTGAGGAGGTGGTTAAATATTGGTTGTCATAATTATGGTGAGTTCGCTTTTGTATACCTACGAAATGTTTAATATGTATTTGTGACTGTTTAATCTGTTTTTTATAGTCTATCTATCTATATTTAAAAGGAGAAGTTCCTATCTATAGACGCACGCACAACCGTAACCGCTAATGGTAGAAACGTGAAATTTGGAGAGTTGTTTTAATTCAAAATGCGGACCCGCTAAGGGATTTAAAAAAAATTGATAAAAATAATCTAAAGAGATTAGTTATATTTTTAAAACATAATATTTTTAGAACGGAAAGCTTCTACCTGTTACGGGAACCTTCTTATCTTGAACAGATTATAATAAAATACTTCCATAAATAAAAAAAGAAATTAGATATAAGCCTATTTGATTAATTCATAAAGTTTTCACAAGGTTTATTTATTTATTTATTAGTATCGATGTGTGGCTTTGGGATAATATTTCTTTGTCATTGCCTAAAATAAGAAGTTTTTCTTTTAGGACACTAGATGTGCCTGTATTTGACCTAAATTAATAATTCAATAATTCTAAAATAATGTGACTATTTAATATTGACATTCTTTTTTGATTTCTTGTCGGCCCTAGGGTGGCGATATATTATTTTCAGCCCTATACTTAAGTAAACAATGACCTATTTTCAGAATATGAGAAATGAAAAATTATTTCGACTCCACGATCGGTGACAGGAGCCGAGTTAACCGATAGAAGTGTTCAACGTCCAATTTTGTAGACACTGAGAAGCGTTCGGAAGATTGCATCGAAGAAAACTAAGAGTACTGTCGATATTAGGTCGCTCTTTGAAAACACTTCCTCAGCAAAAAGAATGGGAGCTAGCAAACTGTGCAATTGCGATCGCTGGGTACTTCCGTGTTTTTAAAGTTTTTTTTATACCACTAGGGTGGCAAACAAGCATACGGCCCGCCTGATGGTAAGCTGTTACCGCAGCCTATGGACGCTTGCAACACTGGGGGTATCGCTTGTGCATTGCCGACCCTTTAAAAACGTTTCAATACCCTTCTTGAAGAATCCCATGCTGTAGTCTCTTGAGAAAACCTCGACAGGGAGTTCATTCCACATCCTGTTTTAAACTAAATAGAAAAAAATCTGATTTTTTTAATTAAAAATGTTTCTAAACCCATAACATGGGTGTTTTTTTGAGCACTACACCTCTGACTCAATCAGAGTCCTTTGTATTACCTGTGGTATTACTAATATTCTTGAATTCCAGTTCTCGCGTTTATTCTTCTCGCATTGTCAATACTCCTACTTTATCTTTCTTGCATCCGTCCACTCTCTTATCACAAATTTATCTACTACTATCCATTTATGGGGAGTAGAGTGAGGATTTTGCTTTTATTATATTTCATTACAAATTTTATACATGAAATGAAATTGAGATGAAATTGTTTATTTTCTTAGAAAAGTTATACAATAGGAAATACTGTGTTGTGGGCTATGGTTTGTGTTGTGTTGTATGGTATTAGTTCAGTCTCACTATAATCCAATTTCATAAGTTTGTTTTTAACGATTTTTTTTACACTCAGTTTTAGTTTCGTCATAAATGTTGAGTTCCTTGTTTAATTTTGTGTAAATCATTGGTCCTCGATAGTAAAATGATCTCCTTAACAATTCACAGTGAGCCTCAGGGAGTGTCCACTTTGGGAACCTCTGTTATCTACTAATTCTTGATGAAATAAATAAATAAATAAATAAATGTTGAACTATTGCTTTTTGATGAAACTTAAGAGTTAAAGCCATTATACACTGTGTTTCATAATAACCAATAAATAATCAATGCATTTTCTAAAACTAATTATTCAATTGTGTTTACCCGTAATGTCATTCAACCCAAAATTTTCATGTAAATCATAGTCTATGATATACATGAAAATTTTGTGTTGAATGACATTACGTGTTAACACATTTTAATAATTAGTTTTAGATAACGCATTGATTATTTATTGGTTATTATGGAACACCGTGTATATAGCTTTATAGCTGACATACGTACAGTCAATAGGTACATCGGTTAGATGATATATGAGATTGGTAGGGAAACGTCTTGGTTTTTGCAGAACATGATTCAAGAATTCAAGATACACCTCTGTGCTCGTTCAGCTGTTATCATGAGTGTTTTATTGGCTGACATGACCCTGTACTTAATATTTATCACTAGCTGCCCAAAAAGACTACGTTCTGGCAAAAGTTATTTACTCTGTTATTTGTATGGGAAATTTAAAGTGTTGTTTTTACTATTTTCCAAGCAATTTTTGTTTTCTCCATAAGAACTTTCCTTGTGCCTTAGGGAAAATATGAAAAAAATTGCCGAATCCGTCCATCGGCACTCGAGTTTTGCACTTAGCAACATATTTGGCGATCCATTTTTATTTATATTATACATTTCATTTATTATTTAACATTTATACATTTATCATTACATTTTTATTCTAACACGGGTGTGGTCGCGCGACTCATATTTACGGAGTAGTACGGGAGACAATTTGAGGAAGTTGAAGTAGCAAGTAAATTTGGAATAATTAATCCTCAATGACGTTTTAGACTTGAGCCTAGGTGAGGCACTGAGTTATAGAATTAGCGTTTCCATATGCAGCAGCAAAAGACGAGTTCAACAATGTTTTATTTAATTTTCATTTACTTATTAATATTACAAATACAATAATGAATTAGAAATAGAAGCTATGTAAACCACTATTGTTGTTAACTACGACCGCAAATCTGTTTTTTTATAGAAGGCCCAGCAAATGACCTGCATACAATATATATTTGCGTTGACAAATTTTATATCTATAGTATCCTTTAAGCTTCATGGCAAATCAATTTTTATATAAGTATGGCTATTTCTGGCGGTAGCGCATTGTCCAACCCCCTTAACATTACTATACATATATTACGATTATCATTACTACAAAATAGTTAAATATGTCACAAGTTGGGAACGTACATTGGTGTCCTTGTGAGGGTTGTAGATTTGCAAGTGTTACATGAACCGCACGTGTACAATAGGCGACTGTTGCCACCTACTCGTACCATCAGGTGGGACTTTGGGGGTGCTTGTTTGCCAACTTAGTTGTATAAAAATATTGAAAAGACGAAATAACTAAGAAACGGACTGCAACTTGGTAAATATGTCTAAAGTTGCCAAGCCCATGGCGTCGATGGCGTTCTGTGAACTAGGCACAGGCCTTCTAATTGGGAGGGCCACGTCTCGATTCTGGCATGTACCGACGTGTTATTCGTTTTTCGAATTTCATATGTACATTTATCCGAGAGGCAGCCTGCATACGTCTGTGAAGAAATTCAAAGGTGTATGTGAAGTCGACCAATCTGCACTGAGCCAGCGTGGTTGACTAAGGCAACAGAATAGATAATAGTACTACGTACAGAACGGTCACTCACCTCCTCGCACTCATTTCAAATACCTCACCCCACCCGGCACTTCGTTGTAGACATCACTGACACATAAACAAGGGCGCGCGCGATCACTCGGGCATGGCGACACTTCACGTTCATCGAGTAGACGCGAGCGCCGGCCGATAACAGAGATAGCGCTATGCGGGTAACAGAGAAGGCAGTTGCTGCACTTCTCGCGTCATTTCGATTGATAACCGCGCACTCAGCGCTACTAGATTCCACGCACACATTTGCGCGTGTACAAACGTCATTTGCTTTAGTAGTAGTAATAGGTAATTGATTTGCGAACGTTGTATGGAGTGTCCAGCGTCTAAGGCCTAAACACCCTAACTTAGTGTAGGCTCGAGCCCATCGGTGGGGACGTATATGATCTGTGATGATGATGAAAGCATATTACTCGATACAGCCGAAGTTATAAAGTAATATTATCTCAAACTAATCTAATATCACTACGCTAGTTTTAGATTCTATAATTTTATGTCATACTATGTAACATGTAACATCTAATATAGAAATTTTCGCGGTACTCGTAATATGAAAAATGACTTCAAAGGAACCTGACACGGACAATGAGAAAATTCCTTAAGTTCTTTAATATTGCGCTAGATAAAAAGCCTTTTGTATCTTCAAAGGTAAAATGTAAGTACGGTCGATGCCTCGGCTCGTATTAGTAAAGTTTTTAATAAAATTAAGTCTAAAATATAATTAAGTACAAAATAGAGTAACTTTTACGGTAGGTACTATTCAAGCTTTGAGTTCATAGTAAATTTAATGTTCACTTTGAGGATAACTCGAATCATTCGTTAAATTTCAATGTGCATAATAATGCTGGAATATTACCGTAGTAAAACATAGATTATGTGAACTATTTTAGTGTCTAAGTACATTTGGAAGTTGAACTAATTGAACTTTATTAGTTAGTTGCTTTTATAATCATATTAATTAAATTATTAATTAACTAAATTCATATATTGTTGCCAACATCAGGTAAGTCCTGGCCTGGCCTTCGTCTCAAGATTGAGGTCTTCGGTAGTATTTCAATATTCGTATTTAACACCTTCTACTTGTGATCGAATCGAATATTGAATTACTTTAACAATATCTCAGAACAATAAGTTCTTGTTATTAACTACACATCAAAATTGCCCCAGACACAGCGATAGCACATTTTTTTTATAGTGTGTCCAGCAAATGACTCCATTTCACCTGATGGTAAGTGGAAGTGGGGTCCAAATGCGAAGATAGCTAGTGCAGCAGAGAGAATACACGCTGCACTAGCCACCCTTACCTTGCCGACCTGCAAGGTGTTTCTTCATGCCTCTTTTAAAGGACCCGGGATTGTAAGAGGGAGGGAACACGAGTACTGGCAGTGAATTCCATTTTTTTGACTGTGCGACAAAGAAATGAGTTGGGTACCAAATTTCTTTGTACGCGTTGGAATGGTAGTCACAGTAAGACGGTGACAGCGCAGACCAGGACGCGTAGTCCTTAAAAGGAATGGAGCGGAAGGGATTAGAGAAAAAGCAGTTGTTTTTTAACATGTAGGAAGTATACATTGCTATGCAGACGACAGTACAGTGCATGGGGGATATCACGGAAGCTCAGGGGCTGCTCGTGGCAATATTGATAGGGAGAGGCAGAATCTTATCATTGAGCTCGACAGGACGCTGGACCTCATCTCCGAATGGGGTTCCAACAATCTTGTCGAGTTCAATGCTAAGAAAACACAGGTGTGCGCGTTCTCGGCGAAAAGGTCACCTTTCCTCCCCCCTCCTTCTCTTCAGGGCACAACCCTTCACACACAGAGTAACATCACCTTGCTCGGAATGAACATTCGCTGCGATCTGAACCCCAGAGACTACATCGAATCCGTTATAACTGCTGCCTCACGGAAACTCGGTGTCCTAAACAAGGTGCGTAGGTATTTTGCGCCGGACCAACTATGCCTGTTGTATAAAACTCAGGTTAGGTCTTGCGTGGAATATTGCTCGCACCTTTGGGACGGCTCCGCTCAGTACCTCCTCGATGCTCTGGACAGATTGCAGCGTCGCGCTATTCGAATAATTGGCGATGTAGAGGCAACTAACACCCTCGAGCCTCTACAACTTCGTCGTGACATCGCCTCTCTTAGCGCCTTTTACCGAATGTTCCATGGGGAATGCTCTGAGGAGCTCTTTAACCTTATCCCTCCCTCTCCATTCCTTAACAGAAACACGCGTAAGGGCCTTCGGAGTCATCCGTACACTGTGTCCTCCTTTTCACACCGTACCAAGAAATTCCAAGATTCCTTCTTCTGTTGTTCATCCCACACTTGGAATTCTCTACCTGCGCACGTGTTTCCTCCATCCTACAACATGGGTTCCTTCAAAAGAGGTGTGAAAAAGCATCTTTTAGGCCGGCAAGGAGCGGGCAGGTAGGATAGTGGATGTCGTCCCTACTCTATCTGTCAACTCATTTGGGCCTCTTTCACCGCTTAACATCAGGCGGGAGGAGGTCATTTGCCGGGCCTTACATACATAAAAAAAAAAAAAAACATGGCCCTGTTTATTTGTCTGGGTCAAAGTAATTAGTAGTTGAAATTTTACCCCCTTCCTGTAGATGTAGACAGACTGTTCTGATATTTGGTACACATGTTTAGTTCTGATGACAATACAATTTAACATACTCAGTACATTGTAAATCCAAGATGGCCGCCGCTTCACTCCCTCCATTTGGGTATCAAATGAAAGGGCTTGTCTTGTAGTATAACTACTGTACTCTATAACAAAAATTTAAAAACTTGAAAATAAAATCAGTAAATTTGTTTAAGTTAAACTGTTTTATTGAAAACTAATTTCGTAGCCTATATTAATCAAGGATAATGTAGCATTCTAATGGTGAAAGAATTTCTAAAATAGGTCCAGTAGTTTTTGAGTTTATTCTTACATACTAACATACAATTATCTTTCCTCTTTATAATAATATTGAAAATAAAGATAATAATAATGTTAATAATGTACTTTAAAGCTAAAAATAAAAAATCGTAATTCAGTAAGTCCTAGGTAGCTACTTTGTACTAGTCATACTAGTATTATGCTATCTGTGTCACAGCGTTCTCCTCATCAATCTAGAGATCATTGATCAGACAAACAAATAAAATCGTAGGTCGCTTGAAATTTCTATCGACAGTTAACCGTTCATTATCGTTATAAAAATGCTATTTACATAATATTTACTCAGGTTACGCTATGCCTCACGATTTATTTTTTGTCTGAAACGGATACACAGAATAAAAATAATACCTACTAAAGTAACTGATATTTTAAAAAACTCGCGCAAACGCATAGAGCGCCATCTATGAAAATATTCTGGAGCTACAATATGAAACAGAAGTATTCTGGTATACAAAGCAAAGCACGCCAAGAAAGAAAGTACGGCTCGAACTTCGAGTGCTACGGAGCATGCTCATTGCTCATAGTCGTAGTTTCTATTTGCCTGTTATAGGTGGCGTTAGTCTAAGCTTTTGCGCAATATTTAATTCATGAAAAATTATATATATTTTAAAAATCTTTTTACTTTAAATAATAAAGATTGTAATATTCTGTTTGATGGATGGTTGAAAAATCTGCTAACATTTTTTTTTATTTTGTCGTCTTCGCCATTTCAGCTATTCAAAAGGAAGGTATTTTGCAGGAAAGATTTGCGCCATTTTAGTATCCTATTTAAGTACTGAATGTATTTTTATACAACTAAGCTAGCAAACAAGCATAGTGCCCACCTGATGGTAAGTGGTGACAGTCACCTATAGTACCTACATGTGGTTTTTGTGAGATTCGCAGCTAATTTGCAACCCCCACAAGAACCACGGTGTACGTTGCCAACTTGTGACATAAGATGTAAAGTCACGGTACCCAGTAATTTCACTGCCATATTATATTACCCTTCATACCGGAACACAGCAATGCAAGCACTGCTGCTTTGCGGCAGAAATAAGTAAGACGGAGGTATACCCAAGCAGGTGACCCTGGTTCAGAGTCTCCCTCCGTTGAACGTAATGTACCCAGCAATAAACCTACTTATTGAAGTTTTTTTTTGCAAAACGTTGCCCCACACTAGAATTTTCTCCTGTGTCGTGGGTGCGGTTACAAATATAGAATATCACATGCACATACGCCCAGACCGGAACTTTCTGTAGGCCATACAAAATATTTGTCCCGTGCGGGAATCGAACCCGCGACCCGTTGCGCAGTAGGCGATCACTCGACCTCTGCGCTAACCGTGTCGTCAAATTATTGAAACTAATATAATAAAAATCCGATTTATTTAAATTGCGGCGTCTTTATGTAACAAGCACAAACTTTGGTGGAAATAAAATGTGAAATTTAAACTAACATGGGTACACATGTTTGGTTTTACATGCAAACTTTTTGTCGCTCCAACCTCCTCATAACGATATCATTAAAATCAGCTTAAATTGGAAAAATGCGACAAACTCTCAGGAAACCGTTCCGTGGATCTTCCTATTTCTCATGGATTGCATTTTCCCGTTTGACAAATGAGTACCAATCGCAATAGGCATGTAGACAATTTTCTCCGTAGCATTGTCACGAGCGGCTTTCCCAAGACGCACCGCACCGGTAATCGGAAAGCAAGCGGCATTCAGAGAAACACCCATTGTGACGTCTTCCTCAAAGTCGTGCTTTATGTGGACGGTTAGGGACCTCACACACTGCACGGCCACGAACGCGAGCAGTGACCGCATGCGACCAGTACCTCTACCATGAGTTGCCATCGATTGCACACTGTAGTTAACTACAGTCGCTAACGTGTTAACGCAGACGATATCGTTTTCGATAGTGACTGTACCATGAGTTACTTCTGCATTTACCTGACTTTGTAACGTTTACTCGATAGTATAGTAAACGATACAAAGGATACAGACTACATATCAGGTAATTATTTGTTGTCGTAATCCGTCCTCGCAAAAAGGTAGCTCAATTCGGTTTCTTACCATATTGTTATGAACTGAGCTGCTAATAAGTTACAGCCGAATCGAAACTTAACGGTTGCGATCGACCAATCAGAACGCCACATTATCACTTCATCGAATAGTTGAATATACGCGCTCCGATTGGTAGATCGCAACGGTTTAGTTTCGATTCGGGTGTAACTTATGAGCAGAATTGGGCCCCAGTGGCCGCATGCGAAATTCGTATGCGAATCTTTCGTTTTCGAATGCGAATTTGAGTTCTGTTGCTTCAAAAATGCGTCTCTGGCCCTATTTATGAATCATTTGGCTCGAGCGTCGAGCGTCTTTCGTTTGGTTATTGCATAACAATAAAATAAATAATTATAATGTTACAACAAATATCAATATTATTTCGAATTTTATAAAAAATAAATGACAATAACCAAAAATTGAGCGAAGACGATGCTTGGCGAGCGTTCGACGCCAGAGAAAAGATTTGAAAATAGAGCCCCATGCCCTTATTTCACTATCTCTGACAGGCGATAGCTATGAAAATATGTTATAATATAGACATGTTATAATATATTTTGACAAAAAGATGGTGAAATAGGATATGTCGTATATTTGGACAATTGTCGCCTCAACCAGAAATGGTTAAATATGAGGTAGGTTAACTATACATCACTATACTAATATTATATAAGCGAAAGTTGGTATGTATGGATGCTTGTTACTCTTTCAAGCAAAAACTGAATGGATTTGGCTAAACTTTTGTAGGTAATCGGATTACGACAGGGAGTAGTTTTTCAAGTAGAAATGTATGCAATCCCAGCCTGTGTGCAAGAAAACATTGATAAAAGGCGCAATGGACTCAACATATACATTTTAAGCGATAGTCAAGCGGCATTAAAGGCACTGATGTCATATAATGTGCACTCTAAACTCGTCATGAATACCATCAATGCACTAAATAGCTTGTAAAGAAAAATATAGTATATTTGATATGGATTCCAGGAAATGAGGGTTTCTATGGAGACGAGAAGGCTGATAGTCGTGCGAGACAAGGATCGGAAACCAATTTTGTGGATCCGGAACCTTTCGTGAGTCTGGTACACTATTCTGTCAACTCAGTTGTCAGAGACCAAGCAAAGAGAAGACACCAAAATGAATGGGTCGCCCAGAAAGGAATGGTGCACACCAAGCGGTTCATGGGCCTGAATAACTTAACAAATTCTCAATGAATTTAGGCACAACGCAAAACCGACTCTTGTTGGGGGCTTTGACTGGTCAGTTTGGCTCTAATCGTATGCTAACAAAAATGGGTTTGAGCAACACACAGACCTGCAGGGCCTGCAATGAGGAAGTGGAGAGCATGGAACAGTCATATTGTGCCATTGCGATTCTCTTGCTCGTAGGAGAATAAGTCTCTCGGGGATTGGATACTTTTTTTATTTCATTTACCTATTTATTTTTATTTTGTTGAAATGGTATATTTACAGCCAAAATAAAAAAATGTTCTTATGTGGAGAAATGGTTATCAATGTCAAAAAGTTTTTTAAAGGATACTCGTACTAATGCTTGGAGTAATCTTTATTTATAATGAAAAAATAAACAAGCTAAAGCAAAAGTAATTTAATAACAAGTTACTTTTAAATATTTCAAATGAGTTCTATCAACTAATATAGGCCGTGGTTAATTTATTGACTTACTGACGTCTTCGTGTCTTCGCCTTGTATAATATGCAGAAATATTCACTTAAATCCTCTTTTTCAATCGGGAACCGTGAAAGGAGCTTATGGTTAACTGGTTGTCTTGCTAACGTTAGATGAGCTTTACTGGGAGACATAAACGTAGACATATTACAATTTGTAGCTGGATTTCTCGCTCCTTAATAGGGCCTTCAAGTAGACAGGTTACTAGAACCATATGGTTCTACACTACTCATAAATCCTTCTAGGTACATATCAAATAATACCATTTTATACTGGAGGGAGACTCTGTACCAGGGTTGTCTGCTTAGGTACCTCCGTCTTACATATTTCTGCCGCAAAGCAGCAGTGCTTGCATTGCTGTGTTCCGGTTTGAAGGGTAAGCTATGGCACTGAAATTACTGGGTACTGTGACTTTACATCTTGTGTCACAAGTTGGCAACGTACACTGTGGTTCTTGTGGGGGTTGCAGTTTTGCTGCGAATCTCACAAGAGCCACATGTATTATAGGTGACTGTTACCACTTACCATCAGGTGGGCAGTTTGCTTGTTTGCCAACTTTCTGCAATAAAAAAAACCATGATCATTATTATAATAGTACCTAGGAAAGGAAACATTCCTTTATTTTCAAAAATAATTAAAACTGCAGCATTTAAAGATTTTTGCTTGAATTTTTACAATAAAAAATGTTTTTCTTAACGGAAACGGCGAAACGTAGTTCGCGGGCACAGTTAGTATTACTAATATGATAAGGAAAACTTTACGTTACCTTTTCGGTTTTCTTAATCATATAAATATTGCCCGTACAGCAATTTTTAAAAATTATTAGGTACATGGAAAATATCAAAAACTCGAAAATCCTAAGAAAAATTACAGAAAGTACACGAGGCGTCTGTTTTTGCGGATAACTCCATCTTTAATGATTTGAATGAACATGGTATTAAAAAAACTTGGTCTCAGTTAAACATAAAACTTCTCAGTAAAAAGGTGTTTGATTAACAGTAACAGTTATAAATGACTAACAGTTGTCCAATTTAAAGAAAACGTAAAATATTCATATTTGTTTTAGTAGTTTTGTTTAGTTAGTAACATAGTTTTGTTACTAGATCGTACCCGTAACATATGATATATTTCTAGCAAAATAGTTATAAATCACTCTCAAATAACTGTTTGTTTCAGTATAAAACTATATCCCTACGCTCGGACGCCAAACCCCATCTCGGGACTAATTATGTTACTTTTACCCCTAGCAACAAGTACTATTTCATTACTCATACTCGGAAAATAGGTCAGTAAGATTTTTCAGCCCTAGGGAGAATCGTTTCAACTGACAACTGACAACTGACAACCGTCAAATTATAAAAAAAAAACATTCTATTTTCACATTTCTATTAAACCATGTACTTACCAACTTTCTATACAGCCACTCAATGACAGCGCGATGTAAAATTGAAATAGCATAAAGATTTTATTAATATTTACCATTTTATTAATGATGAAAATAAAAGGTAATGGCTGAATAAATGGTCGACCAAAAAAAAATCAAAATACGCGGAAAAGCGGCAATGTAATCTTCATTTGTTTTTTGTAGAGTCAAATCTTAAGAATTTCTAGATAATCATCTTTTGGCACCGACTTCAATATAGAAGTGTGATGTTATATGGTGGTTGTATGTTAACTATTCTTATATTATTTTTAACTTTTCAATGTTTTTGAAGTCTGTTTTCGTAAAATAAAATCAGTTATAATTTTTAATTTCCTTATATTCGTATTGAAAAGCACTGTGCTTACCTCGGGTTAAAGCCATGCCCCGTCTCGGGACTAAATAAGATACTTTCACCCCTAGGGTAACAATGTACCTACTATTTTGAGAATTCCACTCTCAAAGTCAATAGGGGTTGAAAGTTTGTATTAACAACCCCACCTTCAAACGGGTGACTTTGAGCACTTTTATTGATTGCTTCTGCTTTATGGTTTTTTAACTCCTTCTATAATAGTGATAAATATGTTATAAGTTATAACATATTTATCATGTATTAATTTTAAAAGCAGCACAGCAAATAAAATAAATATATGTAGGTACTATATAAACATAAATTACAATAATATACTACTATATTACATTATACAAACGAACATACAAATGAATAATGCAATTAAAATATTGAAGTATACTACAAATACATACATTTACTGTACCTACTGCTTTATAGTGCGGCTCCAGCTCCAACGAAAAAAAAAACGTAAATTACTCAAGCAAACTGCGGGCGGAACGCTAACATAACTACTCGTACATATATCACAGTTTTCACCATCTTACAGCGACATATACGCTAATATAATGACAGTGTTTGCGAATCAAAACTATTTGCATAAAATCATTCAAACATCAAATGTCTGAAATGTTAAATCTCCATCACCATTCTTCGAATAGCCCAAATTCAAATACATTTTCACACAACATTAGCCGGCAGTGTATAAGAATGTTCTGACGATACAGAGCCAGTAATCAGCCGCCAATTCTATTGTGAACTATCCAACCAGTCGATCTCCCAAGCTGATAAGAATGATACCAAATTATTCCGAAATGTATCTGACTCAATTTCTGTACCAACCTCAAAATGAACTGCGGAAGCGAATTCATCATTGAAATGGAAATATCACGATTTATGAGTAAGGGACATTAATAAAATATCTACATACTTGCATTGCTGTGACTTTGAATTTTCAAAAAAAATTGTTATCTAAATGAAAAACTTAACCAATACAATTTCTTTGCCTCGGACAGGATTCGCACTTGTAATTGGTTGATTCGTAAAATTTTACCTATAAAATTTCTAATTTTGCTTTATCTATACTGATATTACAATCTATACTAATATTACAATCTATACTAATATTACAATCTATACTAATACTTACTTCCTAATATTGTAAAGTTGAATAGTTAGTTTGTTTGGTTAAACGCGCTTTAATCTCAGGAACTACTGATTCAAATTGAAAAAAATATGTTTGTGTTGTATATTATATTTATCTAGAAAGGCTATAAGCTTGCTTGCATATTTATACTCTAAGCTATAAGCTCTATAACATCACGCTACGACTAATAGCAGCTGAGCATCAATGAAAAATGTTGTAAAAACGGGAATAAATAATCTTTTCAGAGCTTTCGTTGCGTGCGCTTAAACGGTTAAAGTTATACAAAAATCGTGTAAGCCGCAATTGTTCTCCTTTAAAAGTTATAAAACAAGTATGTGACAACATATCGACGATAAAGTGTAATGACCTTTGGTCTTTTTTATCATACATAATGTTTATGGATGTAAAATACGATTTCTCTTAACATTATTATGTCTATCTTTTAAGGTTGACTCACTTTAACCGTTTTTGGTAATCAAATTTGTTCTAAAGTAATGCATTATCTGCGAAGGTGTTTTTGTAAACATGTTATTATTTATTACTTATCAAAATAAATACATTGCTCATCACAAGTATTTAATTTTGAACAATGTTTTGACATCATTTGATTTCAATGAATATCTTAAGAAATATCATAGTTTTAAAATAACTCCGCAACAAAATAATCATCAAGTAATATCTAAGGCGGGCGGGCGCGGGGCGGGGCGATCATGAGGGCGTTTCCCACGTCCATACGAAAGAAGTCGCGGGCACATCTAGTTTTTAATAATTTTCACGACATCTGTTAAGATTTCTTAAGGCGCATAGTGCTCCCAATGACCTTGCGTCTTTCGTCCCGTACTGATTACATAGGAGTGAGTGAGTGAGAGTGAAGGGAACATTTAAGCAAACCTTTACGCGTAAGATGAATTATTTAAATTAAACATTAATAAAAGCAAATAAAAAAAGACCATCCTCTAGAATATTGTTCACTTTATTTATTGAAATATGATTTAAATATATGATTTAACCTAATATTTACGACGCGATTAGGTTTAAAGTTTTAAAATCGAGGCATGTTTGGGTCACATTTTAACCAAGTTTTAATTAATTTATCAAAAAATTAAAAAGACCATCCTCTAAAGAATGCGTTGAATAATAACATATCTTTTTTAAAGATTTTTTTATTTAATTTTTATGAAGAGAACCGTTTTTTTCTGCAGTGAATTTTTATGATTGACCTTACAATGCGCCTTAATTGGATACTGATACTGATACGAAAGTCTACTTCGGCTTGATGAAGTAAAATGAGGTCAGCACAGTTGAAATTTCGTTCAGGTTGGATGACTGGGGGCTTAGTTAGACAAGTAGCAATCGTTTCATGGCGAAACGGTAACTAAATTCGTCATCGTCTCTGAGATAACAAAACCAAATTCCTATAGCCAATGTAAGGATTAGCGATCTCTGTGTTGAATTGCTATTTCTGTAAGAAAACAACATTTATTGATCATATTGTTGCGCCGATGATATAAGAAACTTCCGGCGTGGTTTTCTTGGCCTTAGAAGCGTTTTCAGCGGCCTGAAAACGCAGTTCAGCGCGTTTCAGGAGGTGCTCTATCACATACTAGAATATCGAAATTTTACCCAAGTTGCCGTTGTTTTCAGTTAACAATATATATACAAAAAAAAACTGAGAAATGGAAAAGAAATATTATTACAATTAATAGTTTGATTTAATTTTAAAGGAAAATGAGTTGTTCGAAATAGTATATGAAAGTTACGAAGAAACGATTCGCTACTTCATTGATTAGTTGCGAATCAATTTGTCTACCAACAAACGTACATATCGATGACTTTTTTCAATTTGCCACGCTATTTAGTGATAATTTATGATATCTCCAAAATTGTCTGAAAGGTAGGTCATCTGTAAGCACATTAATTACTTGTAGTTCTTAAACACGTCACAGATAAAATAATACTACACGTCAAGTGTTTAGACTATGGAACGCGTTTCTTTGTCTTCATTGACCACATTTTCTTTGTTTAAGCGGACGCTCCATACCAGTGAACGGTGCATGCTCTGGTGACCATCTAATGTTGAATAATTTTAATACGAGTAGTTAATTAACAATATTAATAATAAGCATACGTGCCGTTTGATGTAAGGTTCACGTGGCTAAATAAATAAATTTAAAACTTACTTAACTATTTACTTCTTTAATAAATAAAATGTTGTTACTTATGACTATATCTAAATAATGAAATATTTATGTCATTTCTAAAAAAGATACTATACTGATTAATTAATGTTGAAGCCACAAAAATCTTTAACCCTATAAATGCCGTATTTCATTTTCATCATAAATTTTGCCCATCGATAAACTGATAGAATATTTCAGGTGCAACAATCATGTAACATCCTCCTAACCTGAACCTATTTCTGGACAAGACCTAAGTTACCGGTGATTAGGGCTACAGAGTGAGGACAGCATAATCTCCGCACAAAATACGTGCTATTTCGAGAATTACCGCTTTCTGTATCTGATCCTTATCGTTCCGTCAAGCGAGAGCCTCTTGAGATGTTGGTCAAGACTCTTCGCTATCAACTCATTTGCCGAAACGACTATCGGAACAATTATCGTCGACTCAACATCCCACATGGCGGTTACCTTGTGGGACAAGTCAAGGTACTTGCTGCTTTCTTCTTCTTCTCGGCTTTCACGTTCTCGAAGTTCTCGACGTTGCTGGTTTTCGTTCCAGGAATCTGGGCTTCATGATCCCAAATGAGCCCTTCAAGGGTGGAGGGGTTCCGAATTTTATCAACGGTTACATCAACTTGTCTTCTCGGTACATCTTAAAAGATTCATTAGTCTTAAGGGTTCAAAGTATTAAGGGTCGTTATGTGATCGCTTTGCGCTGTAACGGTATCGTTTATATCGCCACTGTTAGTATTCCATCGATCAGATCTATGTCTGAGGACGCTTCTGTTGAAATTTTCATTTTTGTCAATCATGTGTCAATTGTGTGTTCAAGCATATTAGTTTCCGTGGTTAAAAATATTATATTTTAAAAATATAACTCCCTATTTAGGTTATTTTTATCAACAACTCAATAATTAATTCGACATTAAATAGAACCAAGAATATCAGTCCAGTTAAATTTAATCTAAACTAATATTATAAAGAGGAAAGATTTGTATATTTGTACTGAGATCCGTAACTACTGGATCGATTTGAAAAATTCTTTCACTAATAGAATGCTAAAATATCACTGAGTAACATAGGCTATAGAATATTTTCGTACGGGAAAATATGGAATTCCCACGGGAAAAACGAAGACAACGCGGGCGAAGCTGCGAGCGGAAAGATAGTTATTTATAATTCTGAAATATATTTGTTTTGTTAAGTATGTAAGATTCAAGTACCTACATAATTTACACAAACTTTTATTTGTAAAATTTAAACATTTTTTTTTCAGAATTATAATTTAAGTTGACTGGACTGATATTCTTCATCATCACAGCCCATATACGTCCCCACCGAGGGGCTCGAGCCTACCCTATATTAGGGTGATTAGGCCTTAGTCAACCACGCTGGCCCAGTGCGGATTGGTCGACTTCACATACATCATTGAATTTCTTCGCAGATGTATGCAGGTTGCCTCACGATGTTTTCCTTCACCGTAGGAGCATCAGACAAATGTCCATATGAAATTCGGGGTTATTGCCCGTGGTTCACCTGCGTAGTCCACCTATGTGTACCACGGGAAAAAAAAACTTCCCTTGGTTCACCTAGTTGTACCACAGGAAGAAATTTTTTCCCGTGGTCCACTTAGGTGGACCATCGGAAGTCAATTTTTCCCGTGGTCCACCACTCGTATTTATCTCAATTATTTTCGATAAAGAGGTTGCTCTTGCTAGCATGCCCCCAAAGAGCTCGATTTCATTCGGAGAAAAGGAGGCATAGTCCTATTGTTTGACGGGCGTCAATATTATAAAGTAAAAAATTAAAAGTCTGTTAATTCCGACAATCATTCGAAGTTGTGGAGATACGTTTTTAACTTTAATCAATAATACACTGAATAGACTTCTAAAAAGACTATTGATGCCACAAAACAACACATTTCACTAAGCACTTAACGTAAGCCACAAGATATTATTACATTTTTTAAATACAATATAATGGTGTTGGCGGCAAAATTTTAGCTATGAAAACAATATACAACGGAGTACCGTTGGTGCACATTATGGAACAAATTGTAGAAACATTCTTTATTTTTAAACTAGCTGTGCCCGCGAACTACGTTTCGCCATCGAAATGCTTAACACAGTGTTTAATTTTTTCCTCCATTTTATTCCATAACCTCCCGCACGCGCACCCCCGCCCCGCCTTGGTGACGCTCACTTCGCAACGGGCCGTGCAGCAGATATCGTAATATTTTAATTTCGCCATAACTTCAAAACCAAACGTCCAATTTGAATCATTCAAAGACCAAATATTATCTACATAAACTGTTCTTAGTGATGAAATAATTGCGTTTATAAATGCGTTTAAATGTAGTCCAAAAAAATTCCAGATTTTTAAATAAAAAAATTGTTGTTGTGCCTCACTCGACATAGATAGGTATAGTGTGTCGCGGACTTTTTTGTAGATATTTATAAGATCTACAATTAATTAGAACATTTTATGGTCCTATCTTTTATAGTTTAGGCAGCGTACGCAAAATAAGTTACTTTTCTGGTTGATTTTTTACACCTTGTGTCCGAAAAACCCAAACATCTTACGGAACCCTATTTTTTTCCAAAATAAAATTTAGCCTATGTTACTCGTGGGTAATGTAGCTTTCGAATGGTGAAAGAATTTTTAAAAACGGTTGAGTAGTTTTTGAGCCTATTCATTACAACCAAACAAACAAACAAAGTTTTCCTCTTTATAATATTAGTGTAGATATGCCATGTAATTTTTTCAAATGTAGACGTAAGCATTTAGTTCGTGTTCTTGCTTTACTCTGCTTTTATTCGTTTTTATCGATAATTAATGATGGCCGTCAAAAGATGGCGCTTTTAGCATAAATAGTATTTTATCAATAAAAAATAAAGTGAAGTGTTATTGTTTATTTTAGCTTGCAGTATTATGTAGGTAAATATTTATTAATTTTAGTAAAGAAATTATGTATTTAGATTTTACAAAAACATTATTTACACAGGTAGAATGTTTATTTGTCTCTAGTGGATGTACGCTACTGCTGTATGGGCGTAGAACCTTTGCCTTCCTAAGCTAGCATCTATGCTAAAATTTAATACGAATTTTATGTTCCAAAACACTTTAACCCCTTGGGAGTTTCATACAACATTATATCCCCGGGGATATAATGTCTTGCTTTACGTTCAAGTCAAGGGGGTTATAATTGAACATTGTCGAGCAGGTGGTATGAAAAATTATTTTGGGGTGTCTTAGTCGAGCTTTCTTGAGCCCCCTACACATCCAGTTTCCTTAAATTCAGGCGACTCGTTTCTAAATCCGACCGATTATTTATACCAACTTTGATTATATCTTAGTTTTAAGAGGAAACACCAAGGTCGAGAGAATTCAAAAATAGGTATTTGTATACATATATATGTATTGCTGTATAAATATAAATGTATTGCTGTCGCGCTGTATGTCCGAACTTAGCGCGATAGGGACAACTGCAGCTCGGACCGAAAATACCTATGAAAAGTACACAAAATATGAATTCGTAGTCCCATGTTTTCTTCGCAAAAAATTGACCAATTTAATTACTTTTTGCGTAAAAATTAAAGCAAGACTTTTTCTGTGTTCCTATATTTTGCTTTTTTATATAATCTTGTTCAATTTGTTTGCTGGACGTTTGAATACAAAAGAAAATTAGGGCGATTTTGTAGGTTTTTGAAGGTTTGAAATCTCCTTTATTAATTAACTTAATAAAAAAAGGAAAACATAGAAACATCCTTATAGTGGCGATTAATTTTATTGGAAAAAATAGAGCAACTAGTGCCATTATCCAGGAAGGAAACTGGGACTACGTTTGTATGGAAAAACGGCCTGTATTGCTTCTAACACACAGCAGTCATTTGATGAAATGTTATAACGCCAATCCTCAATTTTCTTTCGTACTTTATAATTAAATGCTTATGGACATACTGGTGAAACAAGGGAAGTTTTTTTCCCCGTGGTACACATAGGTGGACTACGCAGGTGAACCACGGGCAATAACCCGAAATTCGAAACGAAAAACACATTGGTACATGGCGGGTCTCAAACCCCGACCCCCCGATTGGAAGGCAAGTGCCGAGTCCACTGCGCCACCGACGCTCCACTGATATTCTTATTTTTACTTAATGTAGAATTAATTATTGCATTTTTAATAATAATAACCTAAAGAGATAAGTTATATTTTCAAACAATATTTTTAATCGCGGAAAGTAGTGTGTACGAAACGGAAAACTTAGACCTGTCACGGGAACCTTCTTATCTTGACTACACTATAGTTACTAGTTTTTAGGGTTACAAGTTTATTATTATGATTAGGCTACTTTACGGTAGTCTGTGCGCAATACTATTACCATATTTGTTCGCCAGATCCTATCAGTGACGTTTTAATAGACACACAATATTTACGATTATGGTAAATTTCTAGGCGTCCCAACGAATCCCATTTGGGAATGTCGCGGCGAGTTGGATAAGCGGGCAACGGTATTACGTGATTGGGACCAAGCTGATGTGTGCGCGGCGCGCTACTACTGTAACTCGAAGTTATACATTTAAAAGTCGGAAATTATAGCAGGTGTGAGGGTATGCAACTTAAACCTAAAGTTGCGGCACGCTATGGCCGCTTTGACAGCTGTCATCCCCATAGTGTATTTGTCAAAACTGACGGATAAACTATGGGGATGACAGCTGTCAAAACGGCCATCATAGCGTGCCGCAACTTTAACTTCAATGCAACTTAATCTAATGTCAATGCAGATGAGTGCCAAAAGGAGTGAATAATAATTCAAGGCGAGAGTTGTTGCTAAGACTTCTAATATAACACTAATTTATAATATGCAATACGATATGAAGAATTGTCAGGTTGCCGATCATTGCGCTTCTCAATTGTAGGTCGCGATCAACGTGTAAGGTTGACGAGCCTGCTGACAATAAAAATAATTGCATAATGGATTTTGTACATAACGCTTAAATCATAATAATACACATTGATTTATTTGAGGCCTCGTTCGCTACGTCTAGGTTTTTAAAAGTGTGGGAGGCCGTGGCCTTTTTCTGCGAGGAAATACTTGAGCAAAAGAAGACTGCAGAACGAGTCCACGAGGATGCTTCTAAGGTGGACTCATCCCACAAGCGATGGCCGTGTAGGAGGAAGTGAATGTATGCCCTCTAGCAGCAACCGCAAGGCTCGCAGGGGGGAACGAGTGGAACTCCTGTCACTCGCACTAATGACCTCTATGCTGAGGTAGTGACTGAAGGCGTACCGCAGGCATTCCCTACCCTGAAGAGTTGCCTGGTGTGCCCGGGCAACATTGCTGTCGAGTCTCGTCACAAAGCGTTTGTGATAAGTTCCCTTTGTATGTCGGGAATGCGATTTGATGGCACCACTCACACTGCGGTAAATATAAAATCTTTTAACTGGGTAAAAAAACATCGAATTGTGAACTTCACCTATTTATATACGCCACTGGAAACAACGTCAACTGGCATCGTCTTTGTTCGGCTTCCTTCGTTACGACACCGTGAGCCGCGGGCAGAGCTGCCGCGGTGCGGATAAGAGCTTCACCTAACAAGTCCCAGAACCAATATGCTTTATTTATTCTTCTGAGTAAGAAGTAAACCCGGAAGTGATTACACTTCAACTTTTTCAAAAAAAGAACATAGAGATGGGATTGAACATAGCGCACGAGAATTTTAATCCGTCCCAGGACGTATGTTAATCCAGCGGCGCAGTTTTGGTCAGTCTTTGAAGGTAAATTTTCATTTGCATATTTTTTCTCAATATTTATTTTCATTTACCTACTTAATTAATAAGAAATAGTATCTTAGTAGACAATTAGCATCATAGTGTCCTTTAGCGTAATTAAGGTTACGGCGATTCAATGGTATGTTGAAAAGGTGGGTTCGATTCCAGTCCGAGATTTTAAATTATATTAATTTATTTGTATTTTTATTTACAGTTAAATATCAGACACATAAATACCTGTGATATGTTTTTGGCAGAACAACGTCTATTAGGTTAGTTATTTGGTAAAAATATTTTACATGAGTCCAAAATACTGTTCACACTAATGACAAAACCAATCGACTCGTGTACTAGTGAAAACGCAGTGAAAACCGATGGTACTGCCCACAGTAGCGACCGCAGGCGTGTAATCAATGGAGTGGGGCGTCTTATTCTGTGCACTGCGTAGAAATCTGCATAGAAATGCAAAAATATATTCAAATTTTTGTCTTTGCATTTTCTTTAAAAAAGCTAAGTAAATTGATATTGATAAATATATAGATCTATAAAAAATCTTACATTAACCACGAGTACTATAGGTGTACTTACCATCAAATAAGCAGGTTTGCTTGTTTGCTAACTTTGTTGTATAAAAAATACTTGAAGTGAGCTGCGCAGAAGTGACTTAACTTACGAGGCCTTGTTATGTTTAGAAGCACCTTAATGGCGTCAAAACAATTCTGATTCAGCAAATGCATAATGCTTAAATATTAAACGAGCCTCTAGCCTTTTATCCTTATCATAATATCAATCATAAACAGATACAAAGTTGACTCTACGTTTGTTCTGAAATCGGTAGAGCCTTCTCGATTTCGTTAGTGAATGGTATTGCGACTATAGTCGGATATTTCCATTCAAGCAATACCCAACAAGTGGAATGAAAAGTGTGCTCATAATACGTCAGTAAACTTGAAACTGGTACCTTCAAACGTCGATCCGCAGTCTTACTGCTACCAATCATAATGAAGGTGATTTTTTCGAAAATTGGTAGAGCCTTCCCGCATTAGCAAAAAAGTGTTGTGATTTTAGTCAAAGCTTTCGATTAAAGTGACACCCAACTAGTCCAGTGAGAAACGAGCTTAGAATCCATCGCCGAGCTTCAAACCACAGAGTACTTTATGTATACCTGAAACTTCAAACTAACAAGTTGAAACGTCGATCCCCAGTCTTACTGCCATCAACTATAATACATTATTACTTATTAAGTTTAAAAAAAGATCAAAACGAAAATACAGCATTAAAAGGGCACGGACCACGAGTCTGTGGTGATATAATTATATTTAAAAAAAAACTATAATACATACACGAGCAAAAGAGAAAGTTCACTCTCCGTTCATCTGAAAAATGGTAGAGTCTTTTCGCATTAACGAATGAATAATTGAATAACTTTATTGTTATAATTCAGAATTAAATAAAATTTAATTGTAATAAGCTTTGGTGGCACTGTGGACTCGGCACTTTCCTTCCAATCGAGAGACCCGGGGTACGAGACCGCCATGTACTAATGTGTTTTTCGTTTTCATATGTACATTATTGTCTGACGCTCCTACTATGAAAGAAAACATCGTGAGGCAACCTGCATACATCTGCCAAGAAATTTAAAGGTGAAGTCGACCAATCCGCGCTGGGCCAGCGTGGTTGACTAAGGCCTAAGCACCCTAACTTAGGGTAGACTCGATCCCCGATGGTGACGTATATGAGCTGTAATGATGATGATGATGATTGTTATAAATAATACAGTTTACAACTCATTGTATTGTGTCTTCAGCCAAAGTTTTCGATTTGAGTGATACACAACAAGTGAGAACTAAGCTCGTCGGTAAACTTAAAACTGACAAGTTCAAACGTTGATCCTCAGTCAGTAAATACCAACCAATCATAATAGGTATGTGTGCAAATGCAAGCAGAAGAGAAAAAAAGGTGACTCTACATTCGAATGAAAATTGTAGAGCCTTGCGGCATTAGCGAATAGTGTTGTAACTTTATCCAGAGCTTTATATTCGAGCGATTGCGACCCAAATTGAAGTGAGAAGCGAGATCAGAATACGTCGGTAAACTTGAAACTGGCAAGTTCAAGCATCGCTCCCCAGTCTTACTGCTGAGGCGGCGCGTGCGCACGTCACACGCGCACTTAACCCGCGAGTGACAGTTGTTGGGAAAACTCGGATTTTTATGAATGAAAACCATTTGTGACACGGGCGCAATTGTTTTGGTGTAGTGTGCTCGGGGATGGAGTGAGGATTTGCCGGTGTCGTTAAATACAGGTTAGATTTTTCATTACTATGAACATATTATATCTTACGTTATCTTAGATTACTCGAATTTTTCATTATAAAAAATTAAGTATATATAGCTTAATATGTTAAAAGTAGAAATAAGTATAAAGGTTTAGACTGAATATTAAAATGGTACGATACAATTAGACGTTAGCAGAATTTAAAAATACTCTCTACATACAAAATAGTTCAACCAAAAGTTTGAAGACTTTCCAAAACTTGGATAGTGCTTGCACATATTATAATCAAATAATGAAGATGTATTTAGATACAATAAAATCTCATGAAAGTTTGTAAGCGCTGACAATAAAATAGTTTCTTTTAACAGAAGCTGCTTCAGTAGGAACCAACCTATTTAAAGTAATCGAAGTAGACGAATTAACGTCATGCCACTTCTGTTTGAGCTGCCCATCTAAAGAAATAATGTAGAATTCTAGATAAAAATCACTTTAGACTGAAAAGGAAACAAGAAAACACAATAACTAAAAATAAAATTGAAAAAATGGCATAAATACACATTAAAAATATAGTCCCATGTTGACGATATCGTACTTAAAGCAAAGTGATATATTTTTACAAACAGGATAGATAATATAATTTACTATTCTAACACAATAAGCAGCTAGATTTCGCCCCATTGTTCTAAGAATCAATTAAACTTTAAACGAAAAGTAATGTTTTCGTTTGTGAACCTGGTGACGCGTCAATTGAAGCTACACAATAGTCAACCATAGTGAAAAAAAATCTTTTTTGAACTGACCTAACCTATTTGTAAGATATAAAAGTAAGTAGGTACTAACTATGCATACCTAATTATAGGTCGTACAAACGGTTTATTCCCAAAGCTGATACTTCTGAATGCTAAGACAAGCTAAATTCAAAACATTTACTTATTGAATTTAAAACCAAACACAAGAATTCAAACAGATTTTAAAATCAAACACAAGAATTCAAACACAAATTCAAATTTAGTGACAGCATACATGAACGACTAAAGTATGAAATGGGTAACCTTTGCATGTTTATACATGCCAAGGTTTATTTGCTTGTATACGCATGTGTATATATTATGTAAACCATAATAATACAATGACATGCTAATACATGAGATGAAAAGAAATAACACTTGCTCGGAAAAAGGCAGTACCTTTACAAAAAGAAAGCAAGGAATCTCATTTGGACTATTTTGAGAATTGTAGGCAATTTTTGAAAATCTCTGTTTTAGTAACGTTTTCTATAATTTTGTCGTCGTAGCATAAGCGTAACATAAACGGCATTTGTTTTTTTTTTTCACCCACAACCAAGACCATGCAACTAGATCAAGTTAGCGCCAGGTTCAACTAGTTTTTAAATCGATTGCCATAAAACCGGTCAAGTGCATGTCGAGCCACGCCCAGGATATGGTTCCGTAGCTCAATGCTACAGTTAAACTGCCTAGCAGATTCAGGTTCGGAAATGAGACTGAAGCTTCTGAGAAACTAAGCTCAATGAGTGATTTGAGTGTAAAAAAAAAGTCATTTGATAGCTTTTCTGCAACTTCGAATAACCCCGAAAGCTTGTATTCGTATCGTATTTCGAATCACTATTAATGCTCGTAGCAAAACACCCTTTATGTGTGGAGTTATAGATACATATATATTTTGAAAAGCGAGTCTACTATAATATTAACTGATTGTCAAAATTACTGCGCCTGCTGAAGGGCTACTCTCTAAGTCCCGCGTAAAGTTATGAATGAAGTACTATTATATGCTGTGGTATTTATCTCGTTAACAGCGGGACGATTCTCTAACGTGACAGCCTTAAGTTCGACGCTGTGACAGCGCTTACCTATCGAAGTGAAAAAAGTAATACAGCGCTGTCACAGCGACGAACTGAAGGCTGTCACTTTAGATAATCGCCCCGCTGTACAGCTGTGGTTTAGTGACATCCATGACAGCACGCACAAATGAACAATAATATTGATTACAGACCTTAGAGAGTAGCACTTCTGCGCCAATTGCTACCTTAAAACCTGCCAAAGGTCCATGAAAAATATATGATAGCCAATTAATGAGATCTTTTCACATCAGATGAGAAAGCATAAAGCTTTCCTGTCTCCTTATAAGGGTAAGAATCCTTTCACGCCATTGCGTCACATTGTTTATTCAGTCCGAAATCTGTTAAGCAAGTGCCAATTTCCGCATTGGAAGCAGAGCAGTATATTTTGTAATTTTAAATCATTCGTCCTTCCTTATTAAGCTGTTTTGGGCGTGGACTGATTGCGCAATATCAATAACGTTGCGAAGTCAAAGTCAAGGAAATATGGGACCATGAAGCTTTTAATAATGCAATAAAAAGGAATAATGTATAGTTATTTTCGCACTTCCACCAATTTTATCCAAAGTACCTGTGTATTATGGACGTGTATTATTTAATATCCACATAACCAGTTCCAGTACCTTATACCCAGTGATGGGTATTCTTATAACTGGAGTGATGGTGCTGAAAGGTTCTTAACGACATACATATACAATCTGAATTTAAGGGCAAATATCAAGCAAATTAACATACAGTATATGCTGTGCTGTGGACTTGGTACTTGTCTTCCAATCGGGAGGTTCGGGGTTCGAGACCGCCATGTACCAATGTTTTTTTTTCGTTTTTAGAATTTGAATTGTGAAGGAAAACACCGTGAGGCAACGTGCATACATCTGCGAAGAAATTCAAAGGTGTATGTGAACTCGATCAACCAGCACTGGGCCAGCGTGCTGCGTGGTTGACTAAGGCCTAAACACCAAACACCCTAACTTAAGTTAGGATCGAGTCCCTTGATGGGGAAGTATATGAGCTGTTATGATAAACTCTGTTCCAGACCGGTGACGAATCAAGTCAAGTCAAAGGAAAGTCATAAATGACAGAAAACTTAATACCGGGGCGATGTTTATTTATTAATTTATCTTTATTAAGAACACAAACAGTAACAATTATGAACATAATATATGAACAATTGAACATTATTATAATCCATAAGCCAATAAAGTGTCTACAGACAATTAAAATATACCTACGATTCTGCCCTGCGAGCATGGAACTCTCGATAAATAAAATTTGACAGCTAAGATCGACATACTCGACAAAAATCGATAAATTTGACATATTTCTAAGGAGTGAAAAGGACAGATGCTTTTGTCGATCGATATATTATGTTGATCGACAAGTCCATGCTCGCAGGGCTGAGCAGGGATTAAACGTTAAAGGAAGGAGATGACAAAACAAATGAAAATTATAGTGCTCACAAACAAACAATTAAATTCCGATACCTCACTTTGTAAAAAAAATACCTGACCTCTTATAGCTCGACGATCCTCTAAAGTCGGACTTTGTGTAGCAAAATCAGCGAATTTTCCCGTTAGTCGTCGGGCTGTGTAACATTTTAATTATCCGCATCCAAAGGATGCGCAAAGTAATCAGAAGTCGAATTGACAACATATCGAACATATGCAAATTAAGTTCTTTGCGCGCAATAAAAAGTGCAATGAAAAAATGTGACGATAAATTTGTTCAAGTTTAAGATACTCGTAATGGTTGTGGGGCATTTCGCAAAACCGGTTACTTCTCTGATAACATGCCGGCCAAAATTAAACAAGATATATATTTGTTATGGCCCGACTTTCGCCGCGGCTAAGCCTCAACTGGGTAATGTGTACATACCGGTATTTGTGCTGGAATAGTATGAAATAAAGACGAGAAAGGTATACTTAGCTACACTTATTTTTATTACAATAGTCATCATCAACACCCCTAGTAATATAATAATTGCAAAAGGAGACCGCTGAATCAATTTTGTCTCAATGTTAATGAACAAGTTTATCGCTATAATAATAGAGAATGGCCCCGAGAACTCTCTGTTCTCAGGGCCATTCATTCTTCCAACGGTGAAGTCAAGAAGGCTGCATCTTACTTCTGACACCAAAATGTTGAGGAAATTGGGAAATGCTACAAATAACTTACTCTAAGTATCAAAACCAAACGTGTAGCAAAAAGTAGAACAAAAAAAAATTCTTTATAAAAAGGTTTGCTACCAGCTTAGCATAGTCAACAACGACAATTAGAGATAAGATAACCAGTTCCTTACTTGATGAGGAGTCCAGGTGAAGTTCGCTTCCCTCTTCGGCCATAACGTCACTTACTATCAAGTAATATGAAGCTTCCCTGTCGTAGGTAAAAAAATTAAAAGTAAAAAAACTTTTTTAAAAAAACAAGCTTTTATTTAAATGCCAACTTATAATGTTATTACACAATATATCTGATAAGAAAGCTTGTCGCGAGTTTTACCTGAGCACCTAGATAAACAAGTAAACTAAATACTTACGAGTAAGTTAATAACTAAATTGTGTAATAACATTATAAGTTGGCATTTAAATAAAAGATTGTTTTTTTAATAAAGTTTTTTTACTTTTAATTTATTTTCTACTTTTTAATCTGTCTTCAGACTTTTTTTTTTGTTTATATTTAAGGGTATGTTTGCGATCTAAAATACAGATTTCAAGTCCGTATTGTTAACTACTGAGGAGTTACATCATTGAGAGTCGATCCTGGGTGTACCATCAGGTCATTTCGATTATAATACTGCATTGCCATTAGAACTGTAGCCACGTGTAAAAAAAATTCAAGTCCGTACTGATAACTATTGAGGAGTTCTTTCGTTGGGAGCCGATCCTGGGTGTACAATCAGGTCATTTCAATCATAATACTGCATTGTCATTAGCACTGTAGCCACGTGTAAAATTTCAAGTCCGTACTATTAACTATTGAAGAGTTCTTTCGTTGAGTGCCGATCCTAGGTGCACCATCAAGTCATGCTGAACATTATAATGTATTGTCACGTGAATGAATCAAACGCGTATACAAATATTCAAGTCAATTGAATATCAGGAAGTTGTTTAAAATTGGTTAGCAAGATTTGAAAAAATGAGTTACTTTACATACGAACATGGCAAGGTAAATAAAAGCTTGTAAAAATGGACGATTCAGAAGGGTGGCTGGCGGCGAATGGATGCGGGTTGCCCATGACGGATTTTTTATTTATTCATTTGAAGTTTCAAATAATTATATCATATATCGCAATTAATTAATTGCTAAAGCCACTTATGGCTTATTTACAGCTACAGTTTGGTTAATTTTAACTAAACTATTTCACACTTTAACAAATTTATGGTGCACAGAGTATATTTTTTTTATCTGTCGAATAAAATTGTCGGCGCACTTTGGGGAGGCCTACGTTCAGCAGTGGACGGCAATAGGCTGTAATGATGATGATATTAATATTCAAAGAAGTAGTTCAAAAGTAGCGCCAGTGACAGAGGCGATACGAAGTAATAAATTAGTAGTATGGGTACCTGATGATTGAGACCACACTGAACAGTTTCTTAATAGAAAAAACCAGATTTGACATAGAAAAGGCCGGAGATGTTTAAAATTATAGTTATTACGCTTTTCAATATCACATAGGACGCGTCGTCTCCTCGGGCTGTTAACTGTTAAAAGGCAATGTCATTATTAAAATAATAACTATCCCGCAATGTATATGTTAAAGAATTTCCTTCGCTGCAACTTATCTGAGTAGCTTTTGATTCCGCCAGTACTTTAAAATTGGTCTATAATGACTTTAAAAAGGCGGAGGTTTTATGTTCGACTGTATCTATTTTTTGTTATGTATGTTTACCAATAACTCGAGTATTTGTGGGCCGATTTTCAAAATTCTTCTTGTAGTCAAAAGAGTAAACTCCCGAGGTGGTTCCATTGTTACCAAGTTATGATCTGATAATAGGATCTCAGGAAAATTGAGGGAAACCCTTGAATTGCATAGGCACGTCCGACATGTTTCATTTTAAACCGACTTTAAAAAAGGAGGAGGTTCTCAATTGTTTTTTTTTTGTGTGTATGTTACGCGATTACGCCGCCAATTGTGGACTGATTTTCAAAATTATTTTTGTATTCGATAGATTATACCTACTCCAAGGGTGGTCGCATGGTCACCAAAGTCGGATCTGATCATGGGATCCCGTGAAAATCGAGAGAAATGCTAAATTAGGGTTTCTTTCATTAATAAGATGTCATTCACTAAAAAGTTAAAAATAAAAACCGCCTTCAAAAACACAGAAAAGTTAAAAATAATATAAGAATAGGTACAGACAACATCACACTTCTATATTAAAGTCGGCAAAGTGTTAAAATTTGTCACCGACTTCAATATAGAAGTATGATGTTGTCTGTACCTATTCTTATATTATTTTTAACTTTTCAGTGTTTTTGAAGTCGGTTTTTATTTTTTGTAAAATTTTTTTTTTTTATTATTTATTCATTGCAGCCCCTAACTATTATATTATTTTAGTCCCATCAAATGAATCATGTCGACTTTAAAAGTTTTTGTTGATTTCGCCATTTCATCATTGAAAACTTGCTATGATTAATGCGATGTGGTAGAACGTCCAGTTTTGTTTTATTTTGTTGCAACCACAAGAGACATTAAGTGGCTCTGTGGCCACATTACGTGTGACATATTGTCAAAGCTTGATTTTTATTGAAAACAGTTCGAGACGATTCCAAAGTAATTGCAGAGATTATCTTATTCGTAATAAATCTATACCCAAAATGGTTTCTGCTAAAACACTTTCACAAAGAGTTTTCAATAAATTTACGAGGAGAAGCTATTGGATTTTCATCTTGCCTGATCGTAAATGACGGTAAGGCGAAGATTGAAGTGAGCTTTACCTGTATTCCGCTACAGTAGAGGAAGTGCTTAGGTATACATAACATCGGACAACAACAATAAAAAAATAACAATAATGACAAACATAAGACTACGAGCTCAGAAGAGATTATTTGAATAATGTCAGATTCTAGAAATATTAGACGAGTCTACAAACACCAACATGTCTAAGCAAAATGTTGTTTTAAAATCAATACCATTTATCATTATTTAGGACATTCATTTCATATTGTCTCTAATTCAACTTTAGTTTCACATGAATTGACATTACACTATAATTAACATTGACATTAAAATCATAATAAATGTGAGGCTGGTTAAGAGTATTAAAATTTTTAATTTAGTTTTTCTTTTTCCTTTGTATATTTCGAATGATGTAATCAGACAGTGTTTGTTATGGAACTCTTCCGAAACGGCTTGACCGCTTTTTATGATTTTTTTAATGTACGAGTATTTTTAGTAGATCTGAGAATAGGCCGTAGGCTATTTTTACCCATTGCTGATAAGAGCCCTCACCAGAATTTTTTTATGGACAAAATTTGTATTTTTATTTCTGATTTAGCATCAAAAATACTTAGAACCCTTTTTCACCCTTCTACCACTAGCCCCTATTTTTAATAGCGATATTAGTATTTTTACTGGCGAAACGTAGCTAGTGTATAAATGAAAAATTAACTGAAAACACCATCTACTCTCGGGAACTAACCACTAGACAGCAATAGGACCACGCTAGTATGAAACGAGACAACGAATTTATGGAAAGCTTTATACGTGTAACAATTCAATTTTTTCTACGGCAGCATAATCATTATTGTATTGATCCAGTTCTGTAAGCGTTATGTATATTTTAGGTAATATGTTAGCACACTGGCGCTGATTACGCCTGATTACTGCCGTCGTCTATTACCGCGAAGCTCTGCAATTTTATTAGCACGAACACTTATCATACGCCCATTACGAAATAGCGTCTGATTATTCAAACTAGCTTGAAGTTTTGTGTGACTCTTTTACCCAATAATTTCATTGGTGTGTCGTAATGCGTGTAACATACAACGTCTTTGGTCAAAACGCTATCAAGCCGAAACCTACCCATAATAACATTAGTCATACCTACTAAAGTTATGGCATCATTGAAAATTCAAAATTGTAAAATCAATTTTGAAATCGCCCATACAATACACGCATATATTATTAAAGAACATAACTTTGTTTTCAGTACAGTAAATTCAGAACTAAATTAGATTCTGGTACACCAATAGTGTTTGTTAGTGGCATAACAAATTGGTAGGAAGTAGGAAATATTTGGTTATTAGATAAGTGCACTGACTCAAATATTTTTGTTCCAAAGTCATCCTCTCTCCTTCTTGCGCCCGACAGGGTCCATGATGTACAGAATTTGTTGTTAATACCTTAGAATACCTTTGTGGAATAAATCAAATGAAAATTCTGAGTTCGGGCGCACGCGCCGCCGCCGCCGCGCCAAGCCCCTCGTCGTTGTAAAATGTACTCGTATGACAAGCTCGCGACGAACCTGCTGGCAAGATGTCCATAAATTCGGAAGCTATACCGCTATACCATGAATAATGCACGAAGTTGTAACCTTGCGTAACAAACACAAAAAGTTGGACGGTGTTATGCCTAAGTGCATTAATATTGATAACGTCCGGCCATCTTGAATTTTATTACAATTATGTTACAAAATTGACGTGTTTTAATGTGGAGAAATTCTGAGTGTTTGTTTAGAGTTTAAGACTAATTTTGAATATTTTAGCAGTTTGTGATGTTTTTATTTTGTATCTATGACTTAATGAATAGATTTATGTTGTGATTTTTATAATTATTCATAGAAGGTACCTTCTATGAATAATTATAAAAATCACAACATAAATCTATTACAGCTGCTGTATGTACCAGTTATAAGATATCGTCGGCGTAGGTGGAGAACTAAATAATTCAAATTTTATAGTTTCGAGAAAATCGCGATTTACTGTATTTTTTGTTCAATTTTGGTCGTAATTCTCAAATGGAGAAAAATTTTACTGTCGGAAATTTTATATGTTTTGGGTGTCCTTGTCTTTTATTTTATGCTCAGAGAAACTAATCTCTATCATAAAGTATAAAAAAAATAAAACATAAAAAATAAGTTATTTAATTTTGCCACAACTAAATATTGTACGTCTATTGTAATTAGCTAGTTATTCAGCCTAGTTGTTTAGTTTTCCTACGCGTTAGATGCATATGGTAGAATAAAATAAGGTTAAATAAGTACAGTTATTGAATTTGTCAACTTCGAGATATTCATAAAGATAGAAGTAGCTACTTTGGACATAAATAAATTCATATAATTTAGTAATGATTAGTGGTATCACATAAAATAAAAAGCTTTATTTGACTCATTAACATGTTTTATTTTTAGAAAATACATATTTATTCAAAGGACAATAAATTAGTTACATCGCAGGTACGAGCATTATTCCAGATAAGTAATTATTTGACAACAAAGTAACAGAAATAACCCAATTACAACATACAAAACATTAAATAACAAACATAAAAACTGAAACTAATTGAAAATAAACATTTTGTTCGCATCAAAACAAACCAGACATTAGTTAAAAATTAAACATAACCTTATAAAATCAATATCACAATGTAATTACAAATCACAGTCAACATTATAATTATAATCATTTTGTACCATGTTATTTAGGTATTTAAAAATCACAGTACTCGTAAGTACCTAGGAACTTATTTATCAACATCAGATGAATCAGTGCAAGGTGGTCTAACCTGGCCGTCGTTTGAAGATGGTAAGCTTTCGTACCAAACATGGAGCTCTTTGGGAAATATATTTTTTTTACAAAGCTGTAAAAGATCCTTCTTTTTGTTTTGTTATAGGAAGACACTGATTGTATGCTCTGGGAATATTATCTTCGGGATCTATTGTAGGCATTTGAGAGGTTGGTATTCTTCTAGTCGATCTTCCTGGTTTACAAAGCGTATGTAGTAAATTATAAAGTCCATCGTAATCGTATCGGTATTTAATAAGACCAGGCGAAATCTTATCAAATCTTAGACATTTTATTTTCAACCAGCAGACTGTCTCTCCACCCTCCGATATACTTTTGTTTTTCATTATCTTTGAAGCAAGTGTTATTACGTCGATCATGACTTCATACGACAATTTTGGATAGTTTTGCTTAATTACTTTGATTTTATCATGCATTTGCACTAAGTGCAGTAAAAACACTGCTATATATTGGTTATAACCTCAGGAAGTTTCATGATCCATAAGTAAATAGCAGAAGCTATTTCGATGCTGCCCCTGATCATCTGCAGATTCTGCAATCAGGAGCGTGAAACTTCTAAACACCTTCTGTGTGACTGCAGCCCACTGATTCATCGGCGTAGCCTTCATCTGGGAAGACACACCATGAGACCAGATGAAATACAAACTCTTCTAACCCAAAAAATCCTCAGTTTCATAAAGGGTTTGGGCTTGAAGGAGATACTCTAACGGTGCTATAATTCACAATAGATTTTTTAGGTCGAGGTGAAAAGGCCTACAAGGCGAAAGCCCGTACAATAACAATAATAATAATCATGCATTTGCACTAGGTGCAGTAAAAATGCTGCTATATATTGGTAATAACCTCAGGAAGTTTCATGATCCATAAGTAAATAGCAGAAGCTATTTCGATGCTGTCCCTTTTGCTGTTTATTTCTGTCCATATCATACAATGAACATTATTCTGTGTGGGTGTGAAAACTCGTAAATAGACAAATTATATAATTTTAACTTTCTGGAATAGTGCATTAGACTATCTGCAGTTGATGGAATCTGTAAAAGATTTTGCAAGTCCATGGTTACACATTAAAATGACCCATCCTCTTCTGAATTTTTTTATCAAGCTCTATAGACCTGTACTAAGCCTCTTTTCGCTGTATATGTGGACTGTACTCATTTTGGATAGACGTATTAGTTTTGTCTTTTTGGCATCTATTTCATAAGCTTTTGCAGACAGGCTCAAAAGACGTTTGATTCTTAAAAAATCCGTATTCCTACTAGAGCTTCTTTGTTTTTATAAAGGTAGACATTTATTTGTGGTAGTAGCCGGCCAGTAAGCCGAAGCTGCGGTGGTAAGCGAAAACCATCTGCGACAATAAGCTCGCGTGGAACCGCCCGGAGCCCCGCAGCGCCGGAGCCGTGACAGAAATCATGCATGTACTTGCTTGCATGGTGCATGCTTGCTTGCAAAGCTCATGCTAGCCTGGTGCATGTTTACTTGCTAAGCGCATGCTAGCATGGTGCATGCTTGCATGGTGCATGCCTGCTTGCATGTTACATGCTTGCTTACGTGGAGCATGCTTACTTGCATGTTGCATGCTTGCTTACATGCTGCATGCTTACGTGCAAGTTTATCCTTGAGAAATTCTGCGTAAACATATTATCCGTTATGATAAATATGCTAAGCATTAATTATGCTTTAAAAATAATGCGTCGCGTTGTTCTGTGTTTCAAGTTTATGGATTTTAATACTTTATGACAAAAGATTTTCTGCCACACAATATTATGTTTATTTACATTCTGCTTCCTGTGTATTATTATGCGTCTTCTCGATTATTTCAATCGAAATTATGGAATATGATTTTATGATAATAAATTTTATGCCTCTAAATAGAGAGCCTTGTTTTTTACATAAACGTAAAGATAATAATGTAATTACTCAGACGTCAACACAAATGAAGGGCATAACATAACAATACAGTGATCTGATGAGTGCATCCCTGCTGCATGGCCTGCATGCGCTTTACCCTCTCCACAAACCGCGCACTCCAACTTACTACCATTCCCGATCATTCATTGGCTATTTAAATAATTTCGCACAAGTTTATCCTAATGGTAGGATAATAACTTTACCTACGTTTATGTTGTTATATACCAGGCGTAGCGCGGGCTGCCAAGACGGGACTTGAGTCACGCATTATCTCACAATTTCAGTGACATAATATCTATGTCTTAAGAGGGGGTATAAAGCTAAATTGCTAATCGTAGATTTGATATCTACACTTGAAATTGAATAATGAACTACCCAATTTTTTTAAAATAGATATTTAACTATATTTGTAAGTGAACGCACTGAGTGAAAACATAAAATTAAATTATTTTATCGATAGAAAAAAATCGCGAAGATACGTCCAATTTTCAAGCAAAATCGATTGCTTTTCAATGTGATGCATATAACTGCGTCAATTTTTTTATATATAATATAAAACTATATTACCTAGGGACTGTACTAGCGATTTGCAAAAATTATGTATATTTTACGAGTAATTAAAATAAAAGTAATTCGGCGCTTACAACGTTCTTATTCCGCGCAGAACGCTATCGTCTGTCGCACCTGACCCGAGGTAACAGGCATGTTTTATTTCATCAATCAGTCTTGATCGCTCCGTTGAGACGAGTAAACTGTGCTTCTGTGCTCCGGCCCGAGAAAATACATCGACCAAATTATGGCGAATGAAAAAACCAAAAAAAAATTGTCTAAAAGAACTTAAGAAGTCAAAAATTCAACTTATGGCGTATTGTAGAAGGTATGTACCTATTACTTTACTTTTATTATGTTTACGTAATATTTTACGTTCATAAGTAGTTTCACCTTACAATATAGACCCATGCGCGTTGACTTTTAATAACACAATACAATGCACAAGCGCTGGTGCAACGTAGGCGCGGGTAGTGTATGTAAAACAAATTGATGCGTTTGACTACTCGCGTGCTGGACGTAGGTGACAGTATGTAAACTTTTTATAGTGCTAACATAAATTAAATCAATTTGACGCGAAACTTTGATTATATAAAGACGCGAAATTATCACATCATACTTCGTTAAGTAATTAAAAGTGTAATTACTGTAACAAATTTAAATTAAGCGACGACCGTCTGGCGCTGTGGTTAGAACGTGGACCTTTGGCGCCTTAGGCGCCAACGGTCCCGGATTCGATTCCGGTCGGAGCAGATTTTTTGTGATAAATATGAATATATGTATGTGCTCGAACCATGGACGTGTATGTTTATTTATATTTACTTGTGCTGTATTCATTTTTATTTATTTATGTATGTTTATCCGTTATTTCTATGAAATCTACAAATTCTTAATGATACTTATTGGGTTATATAATTAGGGTGAATGGGAAAAAAATATTTATTTATTTATTAGTGTTAATTATTTATAGTAATTTTGTATTTCAGAGCTGCTGCAACACGAAATATCACACAAGCTGACGAATACGATCCAGTCAAATCCGTAAGCGGAAAGCTCTGATCAAATTTGTAATTTTATTGCAATTGTTGAACTTAGGACATTAATAAATGTTGTTTAGATTTTTCTGGGGACTGAAATCTGTTTACTGTCAAAATATATTTTGATGTGAAAATCTATTTCTAACCAAAATTGCTTCAAAATTTCGGTTAAAATTTGAGGCATTTCATTTCTTTAGACGTTCAAATTATTGTTTTTTTTTGTTATAAAATTATAGATAGATTAATAGAGAGAGAGAGAATAAGAGAGGTAGAGATTAATATTATACACGTAAATAGCACCATGATATAATAATGAATGAATTTACGTGAATTAAGTGAATAGTACGAAACATTTATATTGTTTTTTTTTTCAGATCATCTTCAACTTTAGACAATATTCCGACGTCTAAAGTCTAAAAAAAAATTGTATAAAATAAGTTAGTACCAATTTCTCTCCTAAAAATTTTGTTATTCCATACTGGGTTCAACGATGATTTTAAATACAGTTTAATATTATCGAGGCAATCCAAAGACTGCGTAAACCTGCAAATTAAACAAGTATACTGCTAACTTGTGCAAAGCAAAATGTTGCTTACTTACACCCAATTTCCGAAAGGCTGATCAAATCATTATTCAACTAACATGCTGCAACATTTGACAGTAGTGTTTAAATCAGTTCGAGTTTCTGAAACGTAGGTTAGTGAAAATTTACTAATCTTTGATCGATTTGATTTGACATGAGAATTATTTTTAGAGATGGGACTATGAACGACACAAAATGAATGATTTCAGTAATATAACTGAAATCATTCATTTTGTGTTGTTCATAGTTAATTTTCAACTACCTACGCATAAACTCTAATTGTGTCGTCGCTACTTTTCTTTACAGGAAGAAAAGTAGCCACGATGTCTAAGGGAGAGGGAGTTGCCATAAGATACATTTATATTTCATTCTATAGTTATTTTTTATTTCATTCTATAATTCATTTCATAGTTCATTCTAAGCTATAAACAAACTCTAGAATACACGAGTCGTCACTACCTTTCTTCCCGTGTATGTCGTAAGAGACGACTAAGGGAGTTTAGAACAATTAAGTACATTTATAGGTAGTTCATAGTTCATTCTAAACTATGAACAAACTCTAGAATACTCGTAAATGTGTCGCCACTACCTTTGTTCCCGTGTATGTTGTAAGAGACGAATAAGGTAATTTAGTGCGATTAGGTATGCACAAGTACATATTATGTATAGTTCATTCTTGACTATGAACAAACTAGAATATATGAGACGCCACTACCTTTCTTTCTGTTTATGCCGTAAGAGACGACTATCTGTGTCATCCACACCCAGACTACTTAGTCTTAGTGTGGCTGACCCCAGCTAGGCTACAAAAAACTGGAAAATAGATTGTTTGAGTATGCCGCTATAATGTCCAGAGATACGAGTAGGTATAGTATGTCTGAGTTTATCGGCATCAGAGTTTGTCGCTTGCGCGTTTCAGAGATACGTGTGGCTCGACTTGAAGGGGGCACTGCCGTGCCCCCAGATTTAGGAAAAAAAAAATAAAACGTATTGCGATTTATATAGATTTTGTCACCACTGAGAAGTTTTATTGCCCAGTGGAAAAGTTAAGATTGTAGGTGCATTCGCGAAAGTTTATGATCGGTTGCTTTTTGTCCTTATTGCTACGCGATAGAGTCGAACAGTAGTCGAGCATAAACTTTCGCGACTGTATTATAGCGACATCTAAGTGATTTTCTGATTTTAGTGCCATCATGATTTTTACACTGGGCTAGATTTGTTTTGACTCCATATTAAAAGTAATATCTAATGATAAAATGGTGCCACCACATTCACACTCAATTTTAACACTAATTGTTTGATTTCAGTAACACCGAACGACGGGTTTATCGGTTAATCGGGCAAAGACGGCTTTCAAAAAACGGAAAGCTAAGGAAGCAAAAGACCAAAGTATCTATGATGCAAGTGAATGACTTATCATTCATAGCCAAGGTATAGACCGTATTCTGAAAAAAATATAATTTTAACATACACACATTAATTATTGTAAATTAAAGCGATTCTTACGGTTAACAATTTCAAAAATTGAAAGCGACATTATAAGAGAGGTAAATAAATATATTTGTCACTACCTTTTCGTATTATTTAAATCTGTACTCCAAGTATTTTTGGTGTTTGAAATATGTTTACGCCTATGCTTATCCGACGAGTGCTTAGCAGGTAAATGTAAATAAAGCACTTATTATGTTAAATACCTATATTCTAAATAAATAATAATATTTATTACCTACCTTTTCGTTTTACTTATCACAGTTCAAAGTACGGATAAATAGTCCGACTCGCACTTAACCAATTTTATCTGCCTAAGGTAGGTTATACTGTGCGCGATCACACAAAACATGAAGAGGGAGCGAACTTATCGCTGCGATGGTCGAGACCGGAACGTGTGAGGCGCGCGGGTGAAATCTGATATTTTTCTAGCTTTATACCCGCTCTTAAAGAGTAGCACGGCGGCGCGTATCGAGGCTGCGGTCCGATAACAGCTCTCACAGTGCTAACGATTATAATCGCCTTGTCCAAATTAAAGAGAACACTGAAAATGCTATCAGCATGCTTACGATTTCGGTCCGGAAAAACAGGTACATTCATTTTGAACCGAAAACACAATTATCGCACGTCAGACTTACAGTTCACATAAAGTGATTTCACTCCAGAGCATTAGCACCGTAAGTTCTATATGACGTTAACGATGACGTCATGTGGCTTTTCATGCCGACTAACATTAGCGCACTCACAACATTTCGGGACGCGTTTGAGCGCGCTAATAGTGACTCTTATTGATTTTCGGAACGCAGCCTTAGTGTGACTGACATGATAAAATTTCTTGACGCTCCTCGAGGGATACGTGTCACTGAGTCTTATCACAAATTTCTTGGCAGTCCGTGCTACGCCTGCAGTAATAAATAACTTTAGTTATTGAATTATATTTGCCAAGCAGGCAGTTTTTAATTCATATTTTGCTGAAGAAGAAATAGACAATAGCACTTATTCATGAATCGCAGTACTTCACGTTAGAATTAAAATATGTATGAATTGAACAACTCAAATTATTTAGTTTTCCTTGAATAGGATTATTTTATTACAGCATTTTGAGCGGAAGGAAAATTAAATAACTAATTTTATTTAACTCTTTCGACACGCATCTATTCACAAATAATAGTTATTGATTTTTTTATCGAGTTAGTTATTTTTTCTTCTACAATTTAGTATTGGTTTGAACATGTTTATTTTTCCATTTGTAATACAAAAATAGCTATATTTTTGAAATGGAACAAGATATGAAAATGCTTGTTAGACCAAAATATGCGGAATGTTTTGGGTGTTACAAAACTGGTGAAAAGTCTATTTAGCTAAAATCGCAATTATTTAATTCTCCACCTACGCCAACGATATGTACAAGCAATATGAAAAATCGGTATTATTTCAATCATCTTAGATAATTTATCATCATGTACTTATAGTAAAATGTTGTTTGTAAATAACTAGCTTTCTGTGATTTTAATTTGGTGATTTTACAGAAAACAAATATAATATGTTTGGTCGCCCAAAACTTGAGTCTACCATCCTTTGATTGCAATTCTATTCCATGTCATAAAATAACAAAGTTGATTTTGTGTTGCATTTATATTCTGACAGTTACTGCGATCACCTTTACTATTTTATGTTGGTTGGTTGGTAAATCTTGACCACTCGTAATACAACTGATCCAAACGTACCACGTTCTACCTAATCTATTTAGATACTACATTTTGTAACTTTTTCTCCTCAGTAGGATTGCTAATGCATTCTATACACATATTCAAGGTGCAATTTGATATGCATCATGTTATTATACGGATTAATGTACCTAATAGATGATTCGTTATATAACTTGGTGGCTTGGTGGCGCATTGGCGCGTGCGCTTAGTAAACGATTGCTAAGGTTAAGCAACGTTGGCTGTGATCAGTCCTACGATGGGTGACCTAAATACGAAACATCTCGAGCTCCTCCGTGCTTCAGAAGGCACGTTAAACAGTGGGTCCTGCGCCTGATCTCGCCCCGGTCGTGTCGGCTAACCGTCCCATTGGACTAGGCGAGTGAAGGAACAGTGAGTGCACTTGCGTTTGCGCAGTCACTTGTGTACTATAATATCTCCTGCGCAGATGGTTAGTTTCTTTTGAGATTGGTCGCTGTGACCGAATATCGATTAGGTGGACATTATTATACATGTGTGGCAATTATGCAGATGGTACACCTGATGGATAAGGGACTTAGCACTGCCATCGACTTTGAGTCGATCGTCTTGCACCAATCAGATAGGTGTTAAAGAGCACGCATGGGGAGAATTTGTATGAAAATAATTACGCATAAGCTGAAATATGTAAATAAAAAGAAATTAAAGCATTTTATTTTTTCTTGTTATTAAAACACTAATTATTGTTTTAATATCAAGATACCATGGAGTTCCATCAAGAAATTACAACACAAAGCTTTAACTATTTTATTTTTTGCCTATGTCTCGTCCAAAGACGAAGCACTTAGATTCAGCGAATTCAAAAATAGGTATTTGTTAAATTAAATATATTGCTGAGTGAGTGCGATAGAGGCAACTGCAGCTCGGACCGAAGATCCCAATGAAAAGTACACAAAATAGACGTTTCGAAGTCCCCTGTTTTCTCGTCTAAAACCAGACCGACTTAATTACTTTTTAAAATTAAATTAAAATAAAGGCATTAAAATTTAAATAAAGGTTTTGATTGTGTATCTATGTATTGCTTTGTTACCGACGAAAAAACGGAGGAGGTACTCAATATTTTCATTTATTGTATGATCGCGTGCGACGCGTATTTTTTTTTAATGTATGATCACGCATAACTTTTTACAGAGAACTCAGATTTTGATGATTCTTTTTTATTGGAAAGGGGTATACCCTTTCCAATAAAAAAAGAATCATCCTGAGGGTGGTCCCATTTAAATTTGAAAAAAAAATTCCCACCCTAAGGGTAGGAAAACAGGAAATTATTGTTGATCTACTCACTAATTGTGATCAATGACCACGCATTACTTTTTACAGAGTGATCCGATTTTGATGATTCTATTTTTATTGGAAAGGGTATACCCCACCCCGAGAAAGGGTAATTTATATGGAACCATCCATATAAATTTGAAAAAACAATTCCAACCCTAAAGGTACAAAAACGGGGGATAATTGATGATTCACTCACTGATTGTAAAATTAATAGATAAAAGTCACAAAAAAATATAAAATAAAAACTTTTTGACAAAAAATTGAACCGCCGTAAAAACTAAAAAGCAAAAACACTGAAAAGTTAAAAATAATATAAGAATAGGTACAGACAACATCACACTTCTATATTGAAGTCGGTGCCAAACGATGATCTCCTAGAAAGTGTTAAAATTTGTCACCGACTTCAATATAGAAGTGTGATGTTGTCTATACCTATTCTTATATTACTTTTAACTTTTCAGTGTTTTTGTTTTTTAGTTTTTATGCGGTTCATTTTTTTGTTAAAAAGTTTTTTAAAATTAAATTTAAATAAAGGCATTAAATTTTAAATAAAGGTTTTGGCTGTGTATCTATGTATTGCTTTTTTCAAATAATCTCGTTAAATATGTTTGCCGGATGTTTGAATTCAGCAGAAAATCTGGCCGATTTTTTAGGTCTTTGAAGGTTTACATCTCATTTAACAATTAACTTGATAAAAAAAGAAAAACAGGAACATGATGAAAGTAGTCATCTATTTTTTTTTAAATTGAGCAACTATTGCTAGGGAGGAAATAGGGACTACGTTTGTATGAAAAATCGGCCCGTATGAACTTCCCTTAAGCGCCAGGACTTTTAGCCCTAAGCTGTCATTAGATTCAGCAGGACACAGTAGAGCAACAGGTAATTAGGTGTTTTTTCGTTATCAAAAGAATAAAAGCAATATGAGAGCAAATATGAATAAGAATTTTGAAAACCACCAACTACTACTTTATATTATGTTCAATTTATTTATTGCAAAAGAAAGTGCATTATTTGACTAGCAATTCATCGAGATTTGGTCTCAAGCTTAAAAATCGAAGTATATCATTTTCCGACGAAGTTGAAATAAATTTAATCCCAAAAACCCCCTTTTTTTCGAGGGGAATGCGTTACCGCACCGTATACTCTCCCTTGGCTAGACGACGAGCGTGTGTGGGACTCTCCCGTCAGGGTCCGGGCTTACCCACTAAACCCCCCGGTGTTGTCCCTGCCTTTATGGGCCCGCGTGATAAGGTCCACACTGCCTACGCGCCCGGGCTAGCCCGATCTGACTGGTCGTGATGTCGCCAAGGGAGGATTGCCCGAGAACACCAGGGCAATCTCCAGATGGAGGGCCTTACAGTGCCAATCGTGCATGCAGACCTCCACGGCAGGGTCATTAGATGAGCATCTCTTATGCAAATGCCCGCCTTCGCCTGCCTATCCGTCTGCGATGGATGGAAGCGGCTTGAGGATCATCCTCCCGTTCCTATTTCGCGACCTCCTTCTACGGGATGACGTCTTCTCGGTGGCACCCCCTAGCACGACAATTTAGTATGGCTAGTTTTGTCTGTGACTTCATCTGACAGCGGCAAACTCAAAGTCATAATTAGTCCAATTTAGTCCACAGGGTCATAGGCCTCTCCCATTGCATTCCACTCAGCTGAATCACTCGAAATCCTCACCGTCTTCTTTACGTACATCATCAACCACCGACTCCTTTGGTCGAGAAAGCTGAGAAGACTGTGACGATCGTGAACCTTATTTTGTAGGCGATAAAACGTATTTCGTTAATCTATAGTGTAAACCTGACACCTACACGATAGACAGGTCATTATATGACAAGTTTCACTTCTAATAAACTGCAAGTATACATTATAACCCGTGCCAATGGAAGAACGGATCGAAACTGTGGCGTAACACGGTATATTGCTGACAGTTGTTTCACCGCCATCTTAGATTCGTTTCTTTATGGCACGGGTTATATCTAGGGACACAAACATAGACTGGTATTACAAGCGATGCAAATTACACAGAGTAAAGTAGACAAAATGTGTATAGCCCATAACTTACCAGTAATAAACAAATCAAATATTCAACTTGCGAATTTTGCTCCGTTCAGCGGATTGAATATATTGTGGGTAATATTTTGTATGTGAACTAATTTGTAATAATGTCATCTATCTTTTTAATGTCGTCTATCTTTTTAGTTTAATCCAAAGACCCCTCTATACCTCAAAGAACGGTTTAAATTTCTTCATTCCTCTCACAATGTGAACACTCGATCCTCTGATAGCTTACTCTTACAATTCCCCTCACATTCCACCGAATTTTTTGGTCAGTCCTTTACTGTACAGGCTATTCGTCTTTGGAATAGCCTGCCTTCCGCTATTAGGCGCAAACAATCTCTTTCCACTTTTAATGTAAGCGTAAAGCAACATTTCCTTCAGCTCTGACACCACCACTCCCCCCCCCCCCACGGTCATTGATTTCATTGTCGTTAAAAATTTGTTTTATTATTATTATCTATTTCTTTATTATATTTATATATATATCTATTTTATTATTATTTATTATCTTTTTCTAGTACTAAATTTTTTTTTTAATTCTCGTTATATAATGATTATTATTTTTTGTTATATATTTATTTTCTGACCACCAACCTAAAACGTATGTTTTTTTTTCAACCTAAAGGTTGCCTGGCAGAGATCGCCTACGGCGATAAGGCCGCCTATTTTGCTGTTCGTGTATGTATTGTTTTGTATTCTGTAAAAATCGTGCAAAATAAAGTGTTTCTATCTATCTATCTATCTAATTTCTAATATCGGCATTTCATTTTATGCCATTTATAAAAATACATTTTTTCGTTGAAGAAATGTAAACACCTTCAAGCAGAGCCCATCTTGACATTTAGTTCACTGCTTCAGTTCCTATTTGAAGTATACTTCTTCCCATATCTGGTACTCAACGATGTGATCGTGAATTACCATCCAAGAATTTGACCCTATTATGGTATTGTAACGCTGTTTGTTGTATTGTCTTACTTATGTCCGTTTTCGCTTTATTTTACAGACACTCAAATGTCTTTGCTGAATTCAAAACATGACTTCTAGCCACGGACCGCGTCTTTTTCAGCTTTCTGTTTGACCTTGCCCATTTTCAACCCAAATTCTTTCAATTATAATGCTGTCGCCAGTTTTGAAAAATCGAGCTTATTTCAGATATCAGGACAGTAATATTACTTGAAGGTGTTGGAGGGGCTTTGTAAATATTTAAAAAAAAAAAATTTGGTTGTGAAAATAAGACATTTTACATCTCTCATGTTCGGTAAGTAGGTCCTTATTACTCCCAAATGGGGCTTGTAGGTGACCAATTAACGCTCTAGGGTAATAATGTAGCTAGAAAAGCCCTGAGGCTGTAAGTAATTTATTGCCAGTATGATGGTTAGATTTACGCGAACTTTTTGAAATAGTGAAGTGTTTTTTTTTATTACTTACCGCCCTAGGGCTTTCCAAGCTACATTATTACCCTAGAGCGCTTATTGGTCACCTACAAGCCCCATTTGGGGGTAATAAGGACCTACTTACCTCACAATCGAGATGTAAAGCAGAGTAGTTAGCTCGGGTGTAAGCACCAATTGCACCCTCGAAATATAGGAATTATCTCGGGCTGCGATTGATGCCTTACAGCCCTTAGCTACTAATCTACTATTATTGCTTTCCTAACATTGCCATAGCAACCGTCAGACCTCGTTCCAATTTGAAACTCAGATAAGAAACTACATTGCGAATATTTAACACGCTACAATACACTCATATTATTATGGAGCCCTAGAGCCATTTGTTTGATAGGATACGATACCTCAAGTGCCTGGGTACCTACAGAGGTTATTTAAAACCCTTTCTTAAACAGAATGACCTGCTTCTCTTGAAAATTGAACTCAAAAATTTTTGTTAAATATCCTTTTCCAAAATCGAATTAAACAAGAATCTTATTTAACAAATAATTATTTCATTACTCATACTCGGAGATTGGGTCTGAAGTTATTGAGGAGCGGGTTGAAAGTAATACTTTACAGCCCTAGGGAGAATAGCTTTCAACTGACAGCTGTCAAATTATAAATAAAACTAGTTCTATTCTCATATGTCCATTGAACCATGTTCCAGCTTTTTACATACAGTCACTCTACAGCGCGATGAAAAATGTTAACAACAAAGTTAAGTGTTAATATTAAAGAATATGTTTTTCATTACTCATACTCCGAAAGTAGGTCTGAAGTTGCCTGAGGAGCGGATTGAAAGTATACTTTTCAACCCTAGGGAGAATCACTTTCAACTGACAGCTGCTGTTAAATTTTAAATAAGAAACTAGTTCTTATTTCACATTTTTATTGTACCATGTTCCGACTTTCTATACAGCCACTCAATTCGGTGTAAAATTGAAATAACATAAAGTTAAGTATTTAAAGAATATATTTTTTAAATGACTTTATTATAATTTATTTTCAACTATTTCTTTGAAATAACATAGATTTGGGCAAAATATCGACCGTTTTTTTAAATATGAAAATGAAAAAAATGGCTGAAAAGCTGGCCGGCCACAGAAAAAAACAAAATGAGCGGGAAAGCGGCAATGCGATCTTCATTTGTTTTTTTCATTTGTAGAGTTTTGTTGATACTTCCGTATAGTAGAGATTTTTATTAACTGTTAATTATATTTGTATAACATCGTGTTAATAATTAACACAATGAGTTCATCTGATTCAGGTATGGAGTTAACGCCTGATTTTACAAGAGAAAGCGGGCTAAAGCAGAAGTTTTACACGTTTTTTCTTTAGCTAATTCATTGTTTTATTTTTACTTTCCTTGTATTCGTAATAAAAAGCACAGTGTTTACCTCGGATTAAAGACTTACTTAGTCCCCTGGGGTAACAATGTACTATTTTAAATGACTTTATATTATTTACTTTTAACTATTTCTTTAAAATAACATAGATTTTGGTAAAATATTCACCATTTTTTCAATGATGAAAATAGAAAATAATAGCTGAATATTCAATGATGAAAATAGAAAATAATAGCCGGCCAGCGGCCGGCCAGACATTAGGGACCGGCTACGGAAAGAAAAACAAGCGGGAAAGCTTCATTTGTTTTTTCGAGCTGTAGAGTTTTGTTTATACTTCCATATAGCGTAAAGCAGAGATTTGTATTAACACAACTGATTCAGATATGGATTAAACGCCTGATTTCATAAGAGAAGAGGCTAAAGCAGAAGTCGTTGATTTATCCTTACATATTATAAAACAAAGTCCCGCGCCGCGTCTGTCTGTCTGTCTGTTCGCGATAAACTACTCAAAAACTAATGCACCGATTTTCAAGCGGTTTTTACCACTCGATAGCGTGATTCTCGAGGAAGGTTTTAGTATATAATTTGTTAAGTTTTTGTATTTATTTCTGTGTATATTAACGATATTTGTTGATGATGTCGGGAAAAAATAAATTAAGGCGAAACGTAGTTCGCGGGCACAGCTAGTGTAAAATAAAATTCACTCATTATTTCTCTAGATACCTAATAGGCTAGTTGACCCTTTTTTAAAGTAGGGCTTAAAATGTTCATAATTGTTGTATTAGACCATAGCACATGAATATTATTTTTTTCGATGGCTAAAAAATGCAAAAAATCTATTTTAAATTAAGATTTTCAATTTTGGACCGAAAACACGGTCAGCCATGATAGTCTGTTGATTATCTGTGGCAATGACGTCAGTCTTATAGTAAACAAAGCACGGGGGCGAAATAACCTCACAAAAACAATGCTTTCTATTAAATATCACAAAATATAGTAAAACTGTATATAGAACGGGACAATAGAAAAGAAATATAGAAATAAGACTCCAGGAAAGCTGTGGATTAGACGTACCCAGTGGTATAGACATGCGAAATATTTGGTTAACACTCGCTTCAAGAAATCCTGTAACTATCTACTGAAACTCAAATGTATTTTTGCGAAAATCACATTAATGTAAGTACTATAACTGAATAACTCAATCTGTGTAGGTACTTCAGTTTCAACTTAAACAAAATAGAAGTTTTTAGGTTGTATGTAAAATCATTAATTAAATTTTTATCTTTCAGTTAGAATGAAAACTGACTGCAGCCGACCAACCAAATTTTAACTTGACCAGAAAACTGAGAGAAAACTTGACCATTCACGCCTTTTTGATTTAATCTAAGTTATACACTGACACTAGATGATGTTTCAAAGAAAAGAATATGTACTTATGTCCAATTGAATAATGATGTAATTGAATATTAATTAAAAAGTATGTAATACAAACAAAAATATCAAAGTTTCATAATGAATATATTTATCTAAACAACTTTTACTTGAATTTACTGAGTACCTAATTAAAATTTGTTGCTTTCAGTGGTTACTTAATGAGAACTATTGTGTACTAACCTGTACTAACCTGTTCTCCTCTTGACAACGAGATTGATAAGGCAGTAAAAGTTGTGCAACATAATACAAAGCAGTGCATGCTCAGCCACAACATCAAAATGTGACCCGTCAACTAGAACAACATTATGTCAACAAAATAACTCAAGTATTCATATACCAAAGCACCATAGAAGTAAAAAGGTCCAGTTTGGTAAAACTGAAAGATGTTATATCTTCACTGATTAAACCTGCTGGCCACCATGGCTGGTAAATTTCAGAACAGCTTACGCAAGAATATGCAAGTTATCCATTTTAAAGCCGTATACAAATATATTAAATGTGCTTGCTGTGTTGTCAGCCTGTGCTCTTCCTAATTTACAAGACCCTTCTTATTAAATAAATAATATAAAGAAATTGTTTTTCTTTACTTTATACATAACTAACATCTAAAGATGACATAATAAATTTTTGTACTACATTAGACATTATGTTCTTCACTAAAAAAAATGTTCTATGTTTATTTGACAATAATGACTTTTAAAGGTTTAAGTTGAATCAAAATATTTTAATTTCAAATACGTGTTTTATTTTTCCGTTACACCTTAAAAGATTTATAATATTTTATAGGTTTGTTGTTAATATTTATCATTGTTACTCAAATATATATGTTCCAAAAGTACAAATAGGTTGAATAGAGTTAGATCAAATTTATTAATTTGTATATATTGCCTTAAGGTCGCAGGTAATAAAAGTAAAAATAATAGTAAAGTGATTTATTATAAAGTAATACTTCCATATAATTTAGGAAAAATGTAGTATAGTTTCCAAAATGGCACTATTTGATCAATAAGTTTTTTGACATACAGATTGTTAGAACAAATACCTATTATAGCTAATATTGTCACCTTTTGAGTGTTTTCAAAATTACATACTGCTAGCAACACAAAAGTATATAAGTTTTGCTTTAGCACAAAACATCTGCATCTATACTTGAGTTAAGCATACTATTCACAGTTTTCCGTCTTTGATAATTAACATTTTCTTCAGTAAAAGAGCATGACAATTTTGTATTAATCTAATTTTATGGATACTGTTTGTTGAATAGACTATTACAGGGTATTAATCAGAAATGAAGAGGTCACATTTTGCAAACTTCAACCCAAATCTTCATCTTTCAACTTTTATCCACATTTCATTATACTCGTAGGTGTCTGCAAGATTTCCCAAAAAAATCTTCCCAACGAAAGAACCATCATGTGTTATGCACTGTCTGACTTCATAGCACATGGAAGCTGTTATTGTTTATAACGAAGCTCGAACTAAAGAACACTTCTGTATTGATGATTCGTGGTTTAGTTTTCTATGCACTTTATTCTCTATTCATTGAAGAGGTCTTTTATTTTTTAAGAAATATGTCACAATCTGTGTCTGTGTATGTATATATATTTTTCCTCCCAGTAATTTTCTTCATGCTTGACAAATTAACAACTGCCAATCTTTCTCTTTTTATGTTCATTTACAAATTCTTGCAGTACTACACTGGTATTTGACACATGATCCTAATGTTTTCTTTTCAACATTTCTCTTGAAGTAAATACTTTTAGTGTTTATTTGACTTTTGAGAGATAGAATTCTATCCAATAGCATTCAACTGCTGTAAAAAATAGCTCCTCACTGTGATGGTAAAACCACACCAAAAATGCATGTTTGCAACTTTCTTCTGACGCGTGACAATCTTGACGAGTACACTTGTAACCTGTTCTTCATTATAACAGTATTGAAACTGTACTTATATTGTTTAGAGCGATACACAAAGAATCTCCTGACCATCAATCTGTCGATTTTCGGAAGATTTGTACTATCTGCTCTCACAAATCCAACATCAATGGTTGATTTTGCTATTAATACAAATAATTTACGATATTTACACATATAATAACGGAGATTTGGACGATTTTTTGCCAATTTTAGGAAAGAATAGTGCAAATCACGAGTTGTTGAATCAAATTTGACATTTCTTTGTTTACTATATGAGTGACGTCACGGTCCTGACCACAGGATATCAAAGCGTTTACGGCGTGAGATAAAAAAACATTATTTCTAGCATTTTCAAATTAAAATTTTACAGTAATCATTAATTGTTATTTATTAAAATCGGTATATTGTGGTACCTTATGCCAAATACTGTTAGAAATAAACAATATTATAGTAAATTTTGATATGAGTCAACTACCCTATTCATGTCTTTATTTTTACTTTCCTTGTATTCGCAATGAAAAGCACAGTGTTTACCTCGGGTTAAAAGACTTATTTAGTCCCTCGAACTATTGGCGCCCTTGCTACGCTCGGGCGGCAAACCCAGTCTCAGTACTAAATAAGTTACTTTCACCTCCAGGGTAACAATGTACTCTTAATCCCCGCACGTAAGTGTATACACCTCAACTATGATTATCCTGTCTTCGCCTTCGAGATTTATTCCTTAACCATGTAGTAGCCCTGCTACGCGCTAACCCTATCGCACAAGTTTTAAAGTCAGAGAAAGAAAACCACTATATCTTCCTCTGTCTAATCACACCTGACAAGCCTCCGCAGTACCGACCTCATTCTTGTCCGTGCGCGCGCGGCGCTCGCACGAGTGTAACAGTAATATAATTTGTGCATGAGTGTAGGTAACCTACGTAAAAAAAAAAAAAGGTATAAATTTACGGTTATTTACTTATTTGTTAAGTATGCCTAAACGAAAACACAGTGAACCCGAAGAAGATAGATGGCTAAGGAAGATGAAGAGATACGAAGAAAAACTGAATTCGGAAAAACCTAGGGGCAAGCCGGAGGCACATTTTGTACTCAGATGATGGCGAAAATGATGTGCAACCAGAAGAATACTTTTTTACATTCCCGTTGCATTCATCGGGAATCATTTTTATGTCCGTTGTATTCTTCGGATAATATTTTATTATGTTCTCGTTGTATTGAACGAGGAATCATTTTTATGTCCGTTGTATTCTTCGGATAATATTTTATTATGTTCTCGTTGTATTGAACGAGTAAGCGGGTGGACACCGCTCGCCTGGGCCGCCGAGTACGCGCGCGGCGCGACCACGTGCAGTAATACTGGTAATGGAAAATGTGGGTATCCTTTTTTCCCCGCTGCCTAAAAATTTCCGTTGCATTCATCGGAAATCACTTTTATGTCCGTTGTATTCTTCGGATCATATTGTTATTATGTTCTCGTTGCATTCAACGAGTGTACTTAATGGAAAATATAGGGGCTGTCCTTTTTTCCCCGCTGTTTTAAAAATTTCCGTTGCATTCATCGGAATTATTTAAAAATATTTTTTGTGTTGCCTAAATTCTCATTAAATATTTATTAGTATCTTTCACATACAAACCAATATGGTGATAACTGATGACTTACAAACCGATGTAGCGGCCAGGTTTCAAGTCCTATTGCAAAACGGTTTCCAAAAGTGACCAAAGACGAGCATTTAAAAAAAAAAAAAAAAAAAACAATGTATACTATAGTACCTATGGCGAAGGGCCGAACTCTAATTCGGAAGTAAGTGCTATGTTGGTAGACAACAGAATCAACTCGGTAAAGCACTTTCAGCACTGGGAAGGGCACAATCGTGTCTTTTAAAGAAAAATCTTAATATTCCAGATGTAGTTACGTTGAACGATGCAGACACCAATTTCATCTAAGAGTCATTTAAACTTGAAAGGCTCATCGTCCCGAACGCGACAGCAAAGCAGCGGCCAATCCTACCCTCATCGAGCCGGTGGGCCGGGACAGTCAAAGACGTCATACTAACAAGCGAATCGACGGCGAGCAGCCGCGTTCGCACCGCTGCCAGCTTGTCACCAGCCAGTCCCGCCGACGCCGCCGCTGCCGCTGGCACCGCCGAGGCACCAGCCAGTCGCGTCGCATCACAACGGTCATCGAACAATCGCGCTACCTGAGCGCGCAGCCGCAAGTACATGCCGGCCGCTTAAAATATTAATTTAGTCAATGAGTGGTGAACTATCACTAGCGATAGGTTTATATTAGACAATGTGTCCAGGATTTCATTTATTGAGGAACCTTATCAAATACCATACAGCCGTGCGCGGCGTTTTTTTTCAAAAAGTTAGTGAATAGCAATTTCTCTCGAATTAAATCATTTATTAGAAATAAAAGCTATTAGGAGATGTAACCCGACAGCAAAACAATTCGTTTATGATATCTTCGTTATTCCTAAAAGCGTGTGCTCTATATATATTAAATCTAAAAATCTGAATTCGAAGTCGAAGTAGGTATCTCATTTCAAAATGGAAGATATCAGAACGGCTACTCGATTTATGATCGAAGACTGATACGTGATTAATATTGATATTTAGGAAGCTTAATTTTTGCTACCGATTCACAAATCAAAAAAAAAAAGAAAAAAAAAAAAAGAAAACATGTTTACGCTTTTATTTTCATGATATTTTGTACGAGTTTCTAGCACTCCCGTTTAGCCTATGTTCCGCGCGATATATTTCAAAAAATATTACAGCCAGCTCTTACTCATTTAAGATCTTATGGTCTGCTATCAGTGAGATATCTATGATATGTTGTGTTTAGCAAACTCTGCTGGAGAGTACCTAGAGAACACAAAAAGAACTATTTAATGTCTGACACGATTAGGGTTAGTTATTAATTAAAAAAAAAAAAAACTAGTCTAATACCAGAAAAGCTTTGTAAATTTTTAGGTTTTATTTTAAACTCTAATAAAATAACATACAATTACCAGACTCAAGCCACAAAAATTTATTATACACATAAAAAATATATTTAAATCTAACAGAATTCGAATAAGGTTCTTTGAACGTTTTCTACGGCAGCATGTCGGCTGTAGTATATGGGTAGTATATACACACAAAATCACTAAAAGTGCTCTTCTTAGAAATACTAACAATTACGACGTTTTTATTACAATTACAGATATTTTATAATAATATGATGATCTCCATTGGTGGCAGATCAATATTCCATTGGCAGTCAATTGAATAAAAAGTCATAGGTACAATTTCGGAATTTTTACGGACGTTTCGACAGCAGGCTAGGGTGCAGCTTGTGCCAACGAAAAGACTGGTGGTTTCTGGACCAACATCGAGCGAACCAATCATATAAACTGACTGGAACTACTCGCTGTATATTGTGGGCTAATTTCATTTGCTAAAAATGTCGCTAATTGTGGTAGTCTTTTAAGTGTCGATAACACCACTGCCATATTCTATATAAATAGAATGGGGAGAGTGTAATACCAACACTTAAGTCAAGTTACTAAAATGATTTGGGACTGGTGTGAGAAATGTAGGTATATTTATTTTCGCGTCTTATATTCGTTACTCGTTAAATATAGAAGCTAACAGTGAATCGAGAAAAATAAACTTCGACACAGAGTGGCAGTTGGGTATCAGACAACTTTTGAAAATAAAACATTTTTTTGGTGAACCATCTATTGACTTATTTGCATCTCGTCTTGCAAACATTTTTTTGGTGAACCATCTATTGACTTATTGCAAATGTCCCGTGTATATTTCATGGAAAAGGGATCCCTTTGCCTATGATATTGACGCGTTTAAACAGTAGATTAGTCGCAATTTTATTTTTACGCTTTAACACCGTTTGCACTAATTTTTAAAACTATAAACAAAATAGTTACTGATTAAGCCACCGGAATTATCGTTGTTCAACTATAGCCCTCTTAACCATGGTATCCCCTTTTCATATCCCTGGGTGTGACAGAGATTGTGATATTTCCTCCAAGAAAGATCTACTTACTTCCTTTCAGGATGGTACACCATCTGCGCCGTCACCTTTTCCTGCCAGCGTGTGTATTTTCCGGGAAAGCTTTCATGACGTGCCAGAAACAGCCTTAGATGTTGTTATCTTCGATATCACATAACACCGGGTCATAATATAATTCTAGTATAAAGTACTAAAGATATGGTGAGAATTTTGTAAAAAGAATACAACAGATTTTTTAAAATGTAAATACTACATTTTTGTTGGAATTTCTGTTAATGTGTTTTGAAATTTTGAAGTTTAGGTAGAACTATTGTTCTAATGTCACGATAGCAAGTGATCGTTATTAGTTAGGCAGTAGCCCCCTGGTATTATAGTATTAGACTATTAAACGATTTGAGAATTATACAATTAATCTTGAAAAAATGAGTAAGAAGTCAGTCATGTTATTAGCTGGACCAAGGACGCATACAATTTCTCTAACAAAAATACGAAATATTAATAAAGCATATGAAGATCGAGTAATTATAACACTTACAAATTTAATTAAAACATAAGCAATTGGCAAAGCTCAACCGGTTTTAAACTAACTTTTTTTTTTATCCCTTTAATATCCCGGTATTTGTCCAGCATCAGTGGTATTAAGTTAAGATATATTGCTGTATCATCTTCAATTCGCTCAGATTCAGAACAAACCTGATCCTCACACATAAGAAACCACGTAGACCTGCTTCATCTCAACCCATTGGGCGCTGGATAAAGCAGATCATGTGCGATAGTGGCATTGACATCTTAATATTCGGAGCGAGCGAGACACGCATCAACATCAGGCGGCGTCTCGTGCTGACCTCAACGTCGATGTAATTAGAAAGACCGCAGGATGTTCGGAAAGATCAGCTGTATTTGCTGATTTTTATAACAGACCGGTATATTAGTTCTGAAACCAATTTTATTGAATCTTTGTCACAATTATAATTATTATTAAGTACTTAAAACAATACTGTCGGTTGATTAGTTTTTTGTTCACAATATTTTGTTGTTTTGAAATTTTTGCTAGAGGCGCAAAAAAAAAAAAAAAAAAATTGAAATACGTACCTAATAATTATGTTTTGATGTTTTACTGTAATGTTGTTTATTTTTTATTGTCGCAACATTGATTTTATACTCTCTGAACATCTACATGGTTAAGGAATAAATCTCGAAGGCGAAGACAGGATAATTAAATGATCAAACGAACTTACCTGAAGTGAAGTTCGATCTTAATTATCCTGTCTTCGCCGAAGAGATTTAAGGTCCCTCCCTCCCTGAATCTTATCCCCCTATATATCAATGTTGCTCTATTTCTCTAAAAAGAATGAGGTCGGTACTGCGGAGGCTTGTCAGGTGTGATTAGACAGAGGAAGATATAGTGGTTTTCTTTCTCTGACTTTAAAACTTGTGCGATAGGGTTAGCGCGTAGCAGGGCTACTACATGGTTAAGGAATAAATCTCTTCGGCGAAGACAGGATAATTAAGATCGAACTTCACTTCAGGTAAGTTCGTTTGATCATTTAATTAAAACGTATACTATAATTAAAACGTATAATATAACAAGTAAAATGAAAAAAAGTGACTATACACCTGTTCAGAAATTGAAGGAGCCTTCTCGAGAAGAACCTAATTTCCAACCGACGTTGCAAAAGGAGGAGGTACTCAATTAATTTTTTTAAATGCTCACTTCATTACCTCATTACTCTGTCATTTATTAACCGATTTGGAAAATTCTTTTTTGTTGCGAGGAATTATTTCTCAATTGGACCATTGTTACCAAGACAGGATCTGGTGATAGGATCCCAAGAAAATCCAAGGAAACCCTTAAATTTTATTGGCACTTCCAACGTGTTTCATGTTTTTTCTAGAGCTATTCAGAATGGAAGGATCCAAGGAAGTTGTGTCTACCCAATTGGATAATTTGTCCAAGATAGACATACTCCTGCACAACTTCGAGTACCGAACCGTCAATGCAAATCGGCCCCGGCACAATATTATGTTCATTGAACTTGACCTTGGTTTTATCCAAGTTCATGCCGAGGCCTACTCGCCTCGAGGCTTCATTAAGGGAATGCAGCATTCCGCTAAGCTGTTCCGGCGACTCTGCGACGACGACGACGTCATCGGCAAATCGAAGGTGCGAGATGTAATCACCGTTTACCTTGATCCCCCGTCCTGACCAGTCCAGTGTCTTGAAGACATCCTCGAGCGCATTTGTGAAGAGCTTAGGCGATTCTTAGTTGTATTCTTTCAAGGTACTTTGATGTGCTGGTGTGAAATTAAATTGTAACTTAATATGATCATTGATCATTCGCACCTTCTATCTTTACATTATGATTCTATCTTTCTCTTAAGAATTGCTTTATTACGAATTGTTTTGTTAGACATGTCATAACGTTATAGCATCGAGCAAACACAAATCATGAATAAACATTAACTGTCCCACGCAGATTTATTTCTTTAATAGACATTTTCTCCACAAGAACTACTAATTGTGTAAGAAAGTATTTATGTCAATTAAGATAACACTGCCATGAGAGAACTGTGTTTTTCACAGTTTGTGTTATTTACTTCGGTTATTTTCTTTAGCGAACTTGTATGGCTAAGTTATGAAATTTCTTGTTGATTTGTATCATTTATTTTGACTGATCTCAATTTTGCTTAACAGCAGGAATCTCAGTAAATAGACACTGCGCGCTTTCTACTTGGAAAACTTGATAACTTTCTTAGCGCAAGATGCGTTTGTGTTATAGCGATTAAGCTAAAGCGAAGTTTGGTGCAACAAGTCGTGTTGTCTCACCAAATCTTGGCTAGTCTAGATATTTTAGAAATCCAGTAGGAAAAAAACGCCTGTCATTTGTCTCCGTGACAGTATAGCTGCGGGTAAGTCTTAAAACAGAAATATTTATCTGGAAACAAAATAGAAATAAAATTATTTTCACATGCACAAGCAATAGTAAGAAAAAGGTAAGAAAAATGGTAAGAATATAAGTATGCAAATGTAAGGTTGGAATTGTGAAGGATGATTGCGATGTTCCGATGAGCAGCGTAACTAGGAAATTCCGAACCTTTCTCGTGTATCCACTAAATTAATTAATTACATTAAGTATTAGAAATTGTCGTTAATAGTCTCCTGGAATACTGTTGTACGATATGGATCCGACAGTATATGACACATAACACATAGATAATCTATATCTATACAAATCTATACAAATAATAAAATTGAAGTGTCTGTTTGTAATGTCAAAATAACAAGTTTTAACTAAATGGGTATGAATGTATATCGAGTACCAATAACAAAGACACAATTTTAAAATTTGTTGTATGTCTGTTTGTTCCCGCTAATCTCCGGAACGGCTGGACCGATTTTGACGGGACTTTCATAAAAAAAGATAGCTAATTATATAAGGTATAAAACATAGGCTACTTTTTATCAAACTCAACAAAAGTTACTATTTTACGCGGATGAAGTCGCGGGCACAGCTAGTATTCAAATAAAAATCTTAAAACATCTGAATGTCCGCTCCAAAAAGTACATTGATGACAACCTCAGAAGAATAACTAAAGCATAGAAACCTAGCAAAAATAGCTACTAAACTTAATATATTTGACTCACTTTGACATTAGGCGCTGCTAATAGAAGTTAGACAGAGACACGTATATGCAAGATGTTTCGAAATTTTGTAGGTCGTCACTAATTCTCGCTTGTCAGTTCTTCTCCCAGTGATGTCGTGCTCATCACTCACCTAGTTTCAACGTCGATAATTATATTATGTAGGTATTTAATAGATCCCTAATACTAAAATGTCTTTATTACGAGAAATATAACATAAATAATTAAGGGTAGATTTTCTTATGTAACTTATCCAGCTAATAGCTGCTGTGTCTCTTTGGTATGGTCAGGCTGGCCGTTCATGAGACTAAAAGCGGGAAGTGCGAGTCGGACTCGCCCACCGAGGGTCCCGTATAAAATTGTAGGTTATACTTTAAATAGAGACTAAATTTTTTATGATTTAATTACAAATGTGGAGTTTGAGATTTTCCCTGACTTGTAGTGTAAGACTATATAACTTCACAAATTTCATAGTTCTAGCTAGATCAACAAAAAGTACCCTATACATTTTGATGCCCGTGAGAATGTCGAAATATACGTTTTTGGCGACATAAACGGCCGTACCTTTTTTTGTTAACTTAGAAGTTTGATTTTTTCACATCTTCAAGGGGCTAGAACTTGTTAGTGTAGAACTGACTAATTATATGGTTTTAATTTCAACTCGATACCTTCACGCGTTTCCGAGATAGTCTTGACAGACAAACGGACAATAAAGTGATCCTATAATGGTTCAGTGTTTCTTTTGAGGTACGGAACCCTAAAATTTGGACTATTTAAGTGACGGGTATTTCCCGTTATCTAAAATGTTGGAATTTTTCTATTGCAGAGATTCACAAATTCTATAGGAAAGAAATCGAAGACATACTGCTTTTATTTCATCGCTTAGATTTAATTCATTTTTTATCGCATCGCTTAGAGGTACTTGAGGTTAATCTCATATTTAATTTACTTACCCGAAAATTTAACCCTCATGGATTTTGAACCTTGGATAAATTCGTGAATGCTAAAACTACTATTTGTACATATGCTTGGAAATTAAACTAAAAACATTAACATTTGACCATACTTTATTGTTAAGACATTTTTCGATAGATTTATTACGCTTGATGTGCGGCCGGGCTTAGTTAGAGTGTAAATTTTCCGAAGGCTGCGTTTTGATATTTTACCTTTTTGACTCTTTCTGTTCTTTTCTTGATTTAATATTTTAAGTTTTAGAAAAAAATCAACTGAACTGGTTGTTCTTGGCATCAGTGTCAAGGATTCCTTAAAGAAATAGTTAAGAAATTAAATACGTTTTTATTTTCATAAATAATATTTTAGTTTAAAGATTTCCTTTCATTAAATAACTTGACTTACGTCATGACGTCTCCATTTCATAGTTTTACTACTAAGTACATACAAAATTAATCTGATGGAAAATATCTGGAGCAAATTTGAGTATGCTTTCTTGGACTCCAATTTCGTCTGACAATACACTTTATCCATATTTTTTTATACATTGTCTTTAGGAAATCTGCAAAATAAAAATATCGACAAAATTTTACAACACTACGCATGATCAAGAAAACCTCAAAGTAATTTTCTAAAAATCGCTAAAACATAAAAGTGAAGTTAATATTACGTATTGTTTTTATACAAAATGATTCAGCGATATTTCATATGTATATAAGTGTACTTATTAGCTCACATTCAAGTAACAATATGAGAAAACATGCCAATTTAAGGTCAATAAATTTTGATTGTTTTCCTTTCGCGACGAATGAGACTTGCAGCCCCAAACTACACAAGACATTGTATTACGGAGTGCACAAACACACACTATTTGTAAATACCTAAAGAATTCTTGCTTTCTAATCACTTAAATATTAATAAAATATCATCAAAATATTACTAGCCACGGGACGCACAAACAAATATTATACGAACAATTCAAATAGTTCAAACTCGGATGGTCTATCTTCGATACAAGGTACTATAGAATTTAGCCGTGTTATATATTTTTAACCAATTTTAATATTTTTAACCAAAATGACAATTCAATCAATTCATATACTGACCACCTTGTGATATGCCAAAAGACAAATATTACTCATCTCTTACATTTACACAGTTTTGTGCCGTATGTTAGAAAGAGACAAATAGCACACAATTAATTCTTGTTTTAATCTTCCTTCTATGCTGTAGTGATTGTTCTGAGATGACAACAAAGAATCATGTGACAAACACCATTCGATAACACTTTCCAACAGACGCCGCCTACACGACATATCTTTCCTTTCTATATGACCTGTGCATGGGACGGTTGGACTGCTTTGAGTCGCTTGATATTTTTTTTAGGAACTCCAACTAAAAGAACCCATCATACACAACTTATCCATCTTCCACTAGCGCGCACAAACTATAAAGTCAATGATAATTATGTCAATTAGAACCCGCAGAACTTACAACAGGTTTTTCGCAGATATTGACATGTTCACTAAAGCTACTGACTGTGGTTGTTTTATGTAAATTTATACATACATATGCAAGCACACAGTCGCACACGCACATACACACACGTAAACTGGCATTCTTACTCTTGGATGGTTGTACCTTGCTTTTATTACCTATAGTTATTAATGTATTTAAGCGGACCACCTGCTTAGTATGGCGACATTTCAAAAAAGGAATCAATTCTAAAACCATAAATATATACATAGTTAGAAACTTATATACATAGATAACTTTGTAATCAACCCTCGGTTCGCGAGTCCATCTCGCATTTGGTGGACTAATCAGATTTCAATTTTCATATTCATTTTTTACTCTTCCTTATTGACAGTCAAGACAGCAGTTACTTCGTATAGTAGGTACTGTTCGTTTATGCTGTAGATCAAACTGTGGGACCAAATAAATCTTATTCAAAATAGAGTTCCTTGTAACGACAATTGTATGAACTCTTCCAAGATTTTCATAAGCTTCACTAAGATTCTTGCATGCAACGCCATAAAGTCGACATCGCGTTATCGTTGTAAGTACTTCATCGGATCGCGTATTGAACTCGGAGCCCATAAAATACCGCATTAAGAACCAACGTGCAGTACGCATTACCATTGGAATTTTAATCAAAATATTAATAAACGATACACTACTGGTACGTACTGGCTTAATCGTGTCGCATAAACGTAACTGTTCGTCAGTCGTACTACTTTTTTTAACTGCTAACGGTCACTGTTGGTTGCCCGTGGACGGTCGAGACCGGGACATCAGCAGACTTAGCAGACTACGTGTTAAACAGTGAACAAAAGAAAAAATCATGTGAAACGATCAAACTTGCAAGCTAACGCGATCACATGCGTTTAGGACACATATTTTCACGTATTTTGCGATTTTACAGGGGTACTTCCTTGGGAAAACTTATAGGGTACTTCTACTACGGTCGTTTCCCATGCGCGCCGCCGCCGCCGTAAGGCTTCTCCATCTGAAGATTGTCCTGGTATTCCTGGACAATCGTCCCTTGGCAATAGCCCGACCAGCTGATCGGGCTAGAACGGACGCGCGAGTAGTGGTATCGCACTATGGACCCTGCCACACGCGCCCTAAAGGGCAGCGAGAATTCCGGGAGGTTTTAGTGGGTAGGCGTGCCACACTACCGGGTTAGCCCCACATACGCCCGGTGTCTAGCCCGCGGTCGGGTACGGTGCGGTCACGCATTTCCCCCCGAAAAGGATAGGTATACTTCCACTTGACCTGGAATCAAGAAATTTGGCAAAAAGCTAGGTTTTATAGCACACTTCAAGGAAAATTCAAAAAACCGTAAATATGTACATAGTTAGGAACACTTATATACCGAGATAATTTTGTTATCATCATCATTTCAGCCAAGAGACGCCCACTATTGCACATAGGCCTCCCCAGAGATCTCCAAACCAATCGGTCCTGCGCCTCCCGCATCTAGCGGCTTCCCGCGACCTTCACCAGATCGTCGGTATACCTTGTGGGGGCCTACCAAACCAACGCTGCGTCTCCCGGTACGCGGCCGCGACTCAAGGACCTTTCCGCCCCAACGGCCGTCAGTCCTGCGAGCTATGTGTCCTGCCTACTGCCACTTAAGGTTTGCAATTCTTTGGGCTATGTCGGTGACTCTAGTTCTTCTACGAATCTCTTCATTTCTGATACGATCGCGTAGAGAAACCCCGAGCATAGCCCTCTCCATTGCCCTTTGAGTGACATTGAGCCTTCTGATGAGACCCATTGTAAACGGCCACGTATCAGTTCCGTACGTCATCACTGGCAACACGCACGAATTGAAGACTTTCGTCTTATGATACTACGGTAGATGCTGCGGAACTTTATAATATGTTCTTTATATTGGTTCCTTTACAACTTATATAAGCTTGTACGAAACCCTCGGTAGGCAAGTCCAACTCGCACTTGATCAGTTTGTTGATATAATTTAGCCAAAAAAAGATAAAAATGTTCGAGGTAGTTTTTAAGTCTTAAAATATACATATTTAGATGCTAATTATTTGTATTCTGAGAAATATTTCTTCAAAATCAAAACGTACCAACCAAGATCTTCAATATATCTACAAAATTTCCAAAAATATGAACATTGAACTATGTATAAAGGGAGAAAATGTTTTGGGGGCACATTTTAATTAAAAATATTTAGTTAAATTAGTTCCTGAGACCTGTCGCCATTTCATCCAATGCATATCCGATTCGGTACAGACAAATGTAACCATCGACTTCAAAAAAAATATACGCATCGAATTGACAACCTCCTCCTTCTTAAACGTCGGTTAAAAAGGAGGACGTCATAAAATTCGTCGATAACTCGGAGACGCCTCAACCGATTTGGATTTTTTTTTTGTTTGAAAGGGTATACTTTCCCGGTGATCCCATAGTCATCAGGTCAGGATCTGATGATGAATGAATCCCACGAAAATCGAGAGAAACCCTTAAATTTTACAGGTACGTCCAACATGTTTTTTGTTTTAACCGAAGCTATTCCAGTATTTGCGTCTGCTCTATTCCAGTAGTCATGATGATGGAAAGATCCTTGTCCTTATTATATTGCCTATAGCCTTCCTCGATAAATAGACTATCCAACACGAACAGAATTTTTCAATTTGAATCAGTAGTTCCTGAGATAAGCGCGTTCAACCAAACAAACAATCAGACACACTCTTCAGCTTTATAATATTAGTAAGTAAGTATAGAAGTAAGTTTAGTATAGATATTAAAGTATACATTCGAGAATCAGCATCTTAGAGGCTATCAACGGCTGATTCAAAATGAACTGCGCCCTATCCTGGGAAAGCCGTGAGGCGAAACGATCTTGTTAACATTAACATGCCGATTGTTATCTGCGTCGCATAGTGAGACGGCCATTTTGCCAAACGTCGGGAAATCGTTAGCTGCGGCGAACTGTACGAAAGACCGGAAATAGAAACAAAACAAAGTATTGAAAGCTGGCTATTTTTTAGAGATTTGTAATTTATAACAAACAAGACGAGAATCTTCCCCTTCAGCCATATTGATAACTGGCTGTTTGATAACTGGTTACCTAAAAATAATTTTTTTCACTGTTTCGTAACTAGTTATCTGAGGAGAAGATTTTTCTGCATTCGTAATACCGGGTATAAGTGACGGTGTCCCATTTCTTTTAACAGTGAGTACAGACCAATGTTAATATTTGTTTGCCGATGTTTATTTTTCCCGGAAAAGCTTTTAAAGCGGAAAAAAGGAGTTTTCATTTTTAATTTTTATTCATGTTGCGCAATCTATGGCGCGTCGGCATCATTTTTGTTCCGCTCAAACCGGTGCGCTGACGTTCGATGACCCAAAACTATTCATTATGCGTTAGGCTGCAAAAAGAAAGCGAGATCTTCAAATACTTCTAATGTTGATTTTTTATTAATGATAAGAAATACAGACGTTAAATTAAAATAAAATGGTTTAATAATTTTAATTTAGTTTTAATATTTCATATAACTAGCACCAATATTTTAGAAGATAATTAATATTAATGTACAGTCAGCAGCACGTCAAGCTTTACATTTGAATTACGAATGCCGCCGCTATTACGAGCGACATAAGGGCGGTCTCAAGGTCAACATGTAAAGCCTAGTGTGTTGCTGTGTGTACTACAAAGTTCTTTTATAGTATATCAATGGAAGATATATATTACAGAGGTTACAAATACCCACAGATACAAAAATACAGAGCTTTTTGTTACTGGCCCGTTGTCTTTGCTTTCTCAGTGTATGAGTGTCATGGACTTATTGATAAATCCATGATGAGTGTAGAAAAGTTTTCCTACATTTTTAGTTTGGTGACAGTGACTTCTTTTGCGCCATTAAGTTTTGTTTGACAGTTGAAGCACAGATAAAATAAAATGTTCCAAGTTTGAATACTGTCGCGCGCTACAAGCAAGGAGATGTTGATTGAATTTTGCAAGTTGTCAGCTGTCACACAAGTAGGTAGTCGCGCGGCGTATGTGCACGGCGGAATGTTGACATATTTATTTTGGCGCCATTGCATCATTACGTCAACTAGTTTTTTTTATTGAAGTGCTTCTTTTTTTTAACGGATTGCAAAAAAGGAGGAGGTTCGCGGAGGCGTATGTATTTTTGTGTGTATGTTACGCGATTTCTCCAAAAATGGATCGATTTTTAAAATTCCTATTGTACTCGATGGAGTATACTCCTGAGGTGGTCTCATTGTTACGAAAGTTAGGATATGATGATAGGATCCCATGAAAATCTAGGGAAACCCAAAAATTTTATAGGTACGGCCAACGTGTTTCATGTTTTTTTCCGAAGCTATTCAGGTATTTTGCGTCTGATAGAGCTGACGATGGAAGGATTCTTTAACTTTTAGTAGCTAGAGGCTACACAGGATTTAGTGTGGGGCGACGTTTATTTTAACAAAAATAATGCTTATACTGCCTAAGTATTCTAAAATGTAGATAAAGTAGTGTAAAAAACAGCACATGACTATGTATTAATAACACTTCTTATGCAACAGTTTAAACCACTATAATACCGGGCACCGGAAATTTTTCCCTATAAAAACGTCAGAGCATCTCACCTATTATTATTTAAAAACGCAAACGACCACTCTAATTGTGGAACGGTCAAGCGTTCTGGTGCCTAATGCAAGTGAAAATACATCTTGTAGGGTTGCGGAGTACGTCGCTAATGGCTTGAAATCAACGCGCTAGAAAAACCCAGGGTCCCTTTATTGTCGGCTAGATGAGAGTTAACGAGGGAAATAAAAATATTTTCAAGAAAAAAAATAATGTCCAGGACATTACGCAGACCTATAAACGACTAGAATTACCCGACATAGATTGATGTAAATACTTTAATTATTTTATTTACCTATAGTATATATTATATCGTAAAAAATAATACCTACCTACATCCATATATATATATATATATATTATATATTGTGGGAAAGTGTGTGTGTGTGTTTGTTCAAGTCCGTCTTGCACGGCAAAACGGAGCGACGGATTGAAGTGATTTTTTAAGTGGAGATAGTTGAACGGATGGAGAGTAACATAGGCTACTTTTTGTCTCTTTCTAACCCCCTACTTCCCTAAAATGGGGGGTAGGAGTTTGTATGGAGCATTCCGCAATTTTCAAGGTAGAAAGCTAAAAATTGGTATGCGCACTATTTGTGACTAACAAAAAATCGTGCATTTTTTTTTTTTGGAAATCTGCCCCCAACCCGTTAAAAGAGGGGGTGAAATTTTATATGGGACTTTTTGCAGTTTTCAGCTAAAAATCGGTACACAGACCCTTTGTTACCAACGAAAAATACCTGCCTTATTTTTTTTTAAATCTTCGGTGTTAACCCGAATTTAACGCGAGCGAAGCCGCGAGCAAAAGCTAGTTTTAAATAAAATGCAAAATCACAAATGGAAAATAAAATATGTAAGTTTACTTTTTACGAAATTTATAAAGATTTCTTAATTTAATGTCGATACGTTGTTATTAACAGTGAATAAAGTCTACGTTGGCTTAACAAAGTATAAAGTGATCGGTAAAGCTGAAATTTCGTTCATATCCAGTCCAGTAGGGTTACTCTTGAACCAAATCCAATCTATCGGCATTGAGATTGTGATTTTTCGTACGCTTATTTAGCAACACTAGCGACAAAGTGGATCCGTATTTTGAGAAAATTAGATAGCACCGAGGTTGGTTCACTCAAAATCACCACAATACGCTTCCAATTTTGTGCCAATGTGGAAAATCGAGCGTACAAAAAAATCACAATTTCAATGTCGATCGACTGGAAATGGTTTAAGAGTAGGCCTACAGGTGAAGCTCGCTTCCACCTTCGGCCGTGTTGTTACTTCCATCGGATGAGATGAATATCAAGAGCTTCCCTGACAAAAGAAAAAAAACACTGGTATTTTAGCGCCATAACAAAATTAAAATCGCCCTTACTGCCCATCAAGCTGATGCACTGCAGAAGGCCACGCTTGTAAGTTATTCAGCAGTCACTTATGCCCGCTGATGCAGCCTAACGACCACTATAATTATTATGGGGCCGTTACGAACAGCTCTTCGGCGTGCTTTTGTAACTAAGAGATATTTTACTCGAGATAATGTATGTGGAAAGTGATTATAGTAATTTAATATAAGTAGAGAAAACAGTTAGTCGAGACAATTTTCGACAATTATGTGTTATGTTGTCGTCTTGTGTTATTAACACATCACTAAGCAAAATATGAAGATCAACTTGTTAATAAGTAAATCTATCGATCAGAGGCCGGATGGGCCATGCTCACCCCAGTATGGTCTAGTGCAGGGTTTCTTAAAGTGGGGTCCACGGACCCATGTGTATCAGGGGTCCGCAGTGGTCAGTCTGTAAACATATTTACTAGGAAAGTGTGTAGTAATTGTCGAAGACAATTCCACAATTATTTAACGTTCCCATTGAAGTCAACAGCAGCACCCTTCTCATTAACCAAGTAGTAAGTGTAATGAAAGAATCAATAATAGTTTTTTTTATAATATAAAGAAGGCTTTTTTCATTTCCAAAAATATTTTTGACAGGGTCCGTGGAATTGTTTAAATTGTGGAAGTGGTCCATGACTGCAAAAAGTTTAAGAATCCCTGGTCTAGTGCCTACCCCAGGATGTTAAGCTACCGATTTATAACTACGATGGACGCCAAAATATTATTGATACCTGATTTCACACAAAAATCACGGTCCAGGCCCGCCTCCTAAAAAACCATAGATACGCCAAATTAAATGCTATCGATAGAATATGTACGGCTACCCTCATCTTGCCTTAGTTTGTTTCATTATAAAATATGACATAATTTTATAATGTACTAGCTGTGTCCGCGAACTACGTTTCACCATAATAATTGTGAAAAAAATCCTTATCACCTAGGGATATAAATAATAGTTAACGACCTATTCTCAGACCTACCGAATATACACAAAAAATTTCATAAAAATAATAATCGGTCAAGCCGTTTCGCAGGAGTTTGATTTCAAACACTCTGACACGAGAATTTTATACTTTATTAGATGTAAGCAAACAAAATTTATAAAATTATCCATATTTGATTATCTCTGCATAATCGAAACGAAGTTAAGTGATATGAAGTGATGTTAACCATTGTTAACATATCTCTTGACATTTCTTTTTTACAAATCGGTGTCACGCATCGCGATGTCAATATTACTCTAATGCTTAAAATGCACGTCCACAAAAATAATATTTTTAATGAGGACTGTAGTTGAGTAGAAAAGTGATTGACGGGGAATCTGCAATGAAAAGGGGAATCGAGAAGTTAGATGGCAATAATTTTCACAGAAATAGAATAATAAAAATTTAGTAGCAGGATGGGGAATTGACAGTTCTAATAACTATGCAGCTCTGTGGAGTATACTTAGGAATGCAACAGGCCGCTTATTGTCGTAAGAAGAAAAGAAAAAAAATCGCTTGTTAACTTATAAACACCTGCCTGCTAGGCGTTGCTTGGTTGGTTTTTCTTCGTATTTTTTTTTTATTTATTTAACACAGTTGATATATTATTCTAAACAAGTTTTCAACTATGCACTAGGTAAATGTTTCCATATTTTTATACAGCATCGGTATTACGTATGCTAGGCTGGGAGTATTCAGCTGACAGCGTGAGGTACCTAAGCCACCAGCTCTAGAGTGCTGACAGCGTAACCCCCATTGAACTCCTTGACTCCTCTGACGGCAAATCTCTGGCGCGACGACCCACGCTATGACTACAAGGGGCCTAGACAAAGTGACAATTCATAAACGATAACGAAGGTAGATAACAAAATGTATAGGATTGTCATATACCATCAAAGTCATCGATACGTAAGTTGGTAGACACATTGGTTTGCAACGAAGCAATGAAATAGCGAATTGTTGTTTCATAACTTTCGTAAGAGCGTCGATGGCGCTGTGGACTCGGCACTTGCCTTCCAATCGGGAGGTCCGGGGTGCGAGACCGTCATGTAGCAGTGTGTTTTTCATTGTCACACTTCATATGTACATTTTTCTGACGCTCTTACAGTGAAGGAAAACATCGTGAGGCAACCTGCATACGTCTGCGTAGAAATTCAAAGGTGTATGTGAAGTCGACCAATCCGCACTGGGGTACCAACCAACTTAGGGTAGGTCTTGGTGGAGACGTATATGAGCTGTTATGAGGATAAAGATGATGAACTTTCACTACTCAAAACAACTCATTTTTCGTTGAAATGAAATTATTAATTTTAATCATTCATTTTACCATTTCTAAGTTTTGAGTTAGATATACTTAAATGACCAATATGTTGTTTTCTCACAGAAATAACAATTCGACACAGCAATCGCTAATCCTTACGTTGGCTAGGAATTAGTTTTCGTTATCTCAGAAACGATGACGAATTTAGCTATCGTTTCGCTATGAAATGGTTGCCACTTGTCTAAGCCCCCTGAGGCCCAATTCTGCTAATAAGTTACAGCTGAATCGAAACTAAACCTTTGCAATCGACCAATCAGAACGCCCCATTATCACGTCATCGAACAGTTGTATAGCAATATACGCGCTCCGATTGGTCGATCGCAATGGTTTAGTTTCGATTCGGCTGTAACTTATTAGCAGAATTGGGCCTCTGGACGGCTACGCCGAATGACGGATGCCATCAACGCGTCGACGGATGCCGCTAACGCGTCGACGGATTTCGCCAACGTGTTGACCGTTTCCGCATATAGACGTCCACGGCTGCACTGTCTCTACCGTTTACAAAGTCGAGCCAAAGATTTACGTGTGGGAAAACAACAATGCAATATTTAATTGTACACGGTCACCTGTGTGGTGGACGCAATTCCCCAGTTTCTAGGGTTCCGTACATCAAAAGAAAAACGCGAAAAGCGCGAGTCACACTCGCCCATGAAGGGTTCCGTAGGATTTATGACGTATTAAAAAAACTACTTACTAGATCTCGTTCAAACCAATTTTCGGTGGAAGTTTGCATGGTAATGTACATCATATATTTTTTTTAGTTTTATCATTCTCTTATTTTACAAGTTACAGGGGGGGGGGGGGGGGGGACACACATTTTACCACTTTGGACGTGTCTCTCGCGCAAACTATTCAGTTTAGAAAAAAATGATATTAGAAACCTCAATATGATTTTTGAAGACCTATCCACAGATACCCCCCTCAATATGATTTTTGAAGACCTATCTATGTATGGGGAACCCCCAAAATTTATTGCTTTTTCTATTTTTGTGTGAAAATCTTAATGCGGTTCACAGAATACATCTAGTTTCAACAGTGTAGTTCTTATAGTTTCGGAGAAAAGTGGCTGTGACATACGGACGGGCAGACAGACAGACAGACATGACGAATCTATAAGGGTTCCGTTTTTTGCCATTTGGCTACGGAACCCTAAAAAAGGGAACTATAATAATAATAATTTCTTTATTTGCTCTCACAAACTTACAACTAAAATTAACATTAGGTATGGTTCTGTAGTCAAATAAGAATATGAGAGCCTGGTGTCCGTAAAAGGTATACTCTTATATAAGTTCCTAAATATGTAGGTACATATATAGGTTTTCAGAGTTACACGTACATTATAGGTTTTGATTTGTGAAATCACAAAATTTGCGAAAATATGCGACGTAAAATAAAAAAAAAATCATATCTATAATCGGGTTAGAAGCTTTATGACGACATCTTGATAAGACTAGGTATTGAATGGACCACAATAAAAATTACCCCAACCCCAAGGTGGCGTCTCCGTGCCGAGGGGGTGCATGGCTGGTGGGAGACCAGTCCCAAGCGGGGAAAGGGAGAGCATCCCAAAATGCACTTTATGGAATTCGGGGAAAAAACAAAGTGTCCCCAGGGGGTATCAGTCCCCCCCGTAGGACCGCGCAAGGCGGCTGCGGGCAGCCAGGCGTATCTGGGGCTGGCTAAACCGAGTTCCACCCTTTCAAACGATGTTAACCAATGCGAACCCGTTGAGAGCGGGCCACCACCGGTATCCGGGCCGGCTGGTGGAAATACCATCAATGCGACCGAGGCGGCAGGAGGAGAATTCCAACCCCCGACGGCGGTTCCCGGGTCGTCGAGGGGTAAGAATGTGACCGGACGCAAAGGAGGGAGAGGAAGAAGGGACGGGTTATCTGACGTGATGTTGGATTACGACGCGCCAGATATGTTCCCGATCTCCGGAGAGTCGGACTGTTTCGTTGATGAGTCCGAAACATCATCGTTGATGAGTACCGACAGCGGTACTAATGGCCCTTCCGCTCGCCGGAAGAGGGTCCGCGAAGAAGCCGGAGATAGTGATGACCCTTCTTATGAAGATGTTCCGCTGTCTTCCCTTCCACCACCAAAAGCGAAGGGAAAAAGAGGAAGAGGCCGCCCGCCAACCACGGGTGAAAGTAGGTGTATATTGGGCATTCTAAAACAGTTTTCATCAAAACACCGCAAACGAACGGAGTGAGATTTGAGCTACGCTTCGCTGCGCTCTAGCTCCGCTACGCTCCGCAAATCTCACTGCGTTCGTTTGCGGTGATTTGATGAAAACAGTTTGAGATTGCCCAATATACATTATACAGGGTTAAATTATTCATACCATTAAATTGTAATTTTTGATAAAGAGTTATGCGAGTATATTGAATCACCATATTTGTTTTCATTAATAAAACGCAGAAATTTTTGTTAAAAATATTTTTTTATTATAAAGCAAGTAACAAATATCATCATAGCTAAACTTGAACAATACTTTAAATACAAATTTTCATTCAAGTACAATTTACTGAAGTCATAAATTACATGTGCTTAAGTACCACTTTTTTATGAATAGAACATTCCTTAGAGCGCACTCTTTTTTATGAGTTATACAATTGAAGTTAGCTCCACCTTTAGCATAACTATTGCGCAATGTTGCGAAATTAGGACAACCTTTGCCTTCAACATTTATCAAAAAGCAGTCAGAACACAAATCTTTAATCCATTTTTGCTTTTCAACACCTTTCATTATTATGGTTTGGTCCTTTAAAATTGGAATAATTAATCTCTTAAATTCTCTGAAATCTATATTGCCTTGACTCCAGTATATTCCTCTGTTGCGTTCAATCCAATTGACTGCTCTTTTTTCTTCGGCAGATAATTTTAGATACGAATATGGAGGTTTTATTAAAAAGACTTGCGTAAACTCTTTTGTGGCTAACGCAAATTCCTTAATAATAAAATTATTTTTGCAGTCTTTGAATCCTTGAACATCAACAAAAAGTATCGAACTCTTATCAGCACTCATTGTTTCGTTGTATTCCACTGTTTAACATAAAGTTGAAGTTTATTCTTTCAAATACCTTTTGATTGCACTTTATTTAGTTAAGATATTTTCTTCACAATATTGCCCAGAGGTTTGTACTCAAAAATGCAGTCATTTAAAATCAAGCAATATGCTGCTGTCTGATCCGGGATTTCTTGGTCTGTTTCAATCTCCACTCTGACATCGATTGATCCCTTTATCATTTCTTGTTGGTGAGAACAATCAATAACAAATAATGGGGCAACGTCTCTGAATTCCTTCAAGCTCATCAACGGCTCTGGTCGCCGTCCATGATAAGACTGTTGGAATCTTGCATATTGTTCGTATAATAAATTAAATTTATCCTCGGAGAAACTGACATTCAATCCTTCATAAGGGTAATACGATGAATTTAAATATACTTTTACATCTCGTACATTGCAGTGATCGAACTCTGCCATTGACATTTCCGCATTGTGTTTGCGATTGGTTTGCAAGGCTATAATAACGAATCTTGGTTTCTCTATCTGTGACGAAGTTTTGATAGACCAAGTGTGTTTACGTGTCTTCGGTAATAATGGATATTCATACAAATCCCAATTTCGAAATGCTAGTGTAATAGGCCTGTCCTTTTCTAGATGTTTCAACAAATTGATTCTTTCACGATCTGATACTTTAACGTGCGGAACTCGCCAAACAACTTTGCTAATAGTTATATCTTCGACCACCTCTCCGACATTTAATTTCAAAGCATTGAGATTCGTATTGCTTCTTAATAGCACCAATTCATGTTTGGAGTTAATTATAACTTTTTCATAATCTTCTGCAAAACCTAAAATTTTCTTCAACGGCACAGAAGCCGAAAAAATTCCTCCGTTAAGATTGTTTGTACCAGAAGTTGACCATCCCCATACACGTGAGCATTTAGATTCATTATCATTTAACGAGAGGTACGATTTTATTGTTGTAGTTATGCCAGCATTTTTTATTTTGTCTATTTCTATTCCGTTTAACTCATATCGAATATCTTGAAATAAATATAATATTGGATTGTTGATAAAATACACATTTGATATTTTTTCTTTAGTCGAACTATTATAAACATTGGCTTTACCCTCAATATACAAAGTGCTGAGTGAGGGTAACAGACATAGATCTTGTTGATTAATAGGTATTCTTATTTCATCATTCTTGTTGAAACTTGTTACGTACGGTTTATAAGAATGATATTCGAAACTTTCAATACTATTGTCGTATGATGTTGATTGAGATATATTTAAAATATTCATTTTAACAAGCCAATCAACTTCAAAAATTCCTTATTGTTTTTGGTGAGCTTCTTTTTTATGTGAAGCGGTGTGCTTTTATTAGGTGATCTTCTAGTACTAACTTGAATGCAAGCTGTGTCATGATTTTTATTGAAATTTATCATTTTTACGAAAATGTAGATACAGTTGTACTTCTTCGTCTCGTAAATTGATTTGTTTATTCTCGGCGTCTAATAATTGTATAGTTATTGCACTTATAGAACTTTTATTTACAGGAAAATATATTAGATTTTTCGGCACTTCAATGATCCGATAACCAGGTGGTACGTTAGGAACAAACTCGTGAATAATATGACTTGCAGATCCGTTCACGAATGACCCACTAACTACGTCGCATTCGATGCGCACAATGGTTGTTGGCAATATACTGACAGGATACAGAGATTCGGTCCTTTTTAATGCCTTTATTGTTCCTCCACCAAAACCTAAAATCCTTCCAAGTGAGTCACTTTTGTTGAAATGAACATCTTTAGTACAAAAAATTGTAGTTTTTAAAGTATTATTATTACAAGTTAATTTTAACATTGCATTTCTAATGTATGTCTTTAAATAATCACAGATATCTTGAAGTTCATAAGCTCCTTCAGGTATTTCGATTACTTCGTTATCGTCATAGTAGAATTTATTATTTCTTTTATCTATGTTGGGTATAGAATTAAATGTTGAAAAATACAACAATCCACACTCATAGTATCCACTTAATTCCAAAGTAGGTGAGTAGTTTGTTATCAGAGAGGATCCTTTTCCAGTTATAGACACAGTGAAAGACATTTTACTACTGATAAAGAATTTTATTTCAAGCTTTATATAAATGTGTTTTCCAATACTCCTTTTAAAATTTTATACAAAGGTGGCCGCAATTAACAGAGTCAAATGTTTGATATTGCTCATAGTTATAATTTAAAGAAACATTTCTTAAGTAATCAAGTAGTTCTAACGGAGGTTTCAGATTACCAAAACTATCAAAATATTCAGCATACTTATTTTCTTTCACGTAGGCTACCCAATGTGTTCCAATGTTATTTGAAGTATCTAAATTTATAATACCGCATTCTATCTTCCTAGGTTTTGAGGGCAACGTATCCCTCATGAAAACACCACGAAAAAATGGAATATCACTAGCATGTTCTAATATATCCCAATTAGTTAATGCCCGCCTAGGTAGCCGCTTTATTAGTTTTTTGAGGGTTTCAAATATAGACCTGCACCCTTTTTATAAGGTCTAATATATAATCCTTTTCCGAGAGCAACCGCCTCCATCATCTTATTATGTCGTTTCGATTCTTGAAGAGCTTTTTGAGCTGCTTTTGAATCATTAACCGCTTTTGCTATGCCAGCTGCTCCACCAGCCAGTGAACCTAAAGCTGATAATCCCGCGAAAATAGGAATTAACGGTAACAGTCCTCCACATTTTGGAATAGGAATACAACGAGGTAAACTCATTTTATTTTTATTTCTAAATAGTTTTTTTGCAGCGGCGACCGCATATTTAATAGTAGAATTTGTGTCTTTAGATTTTATTTTTTTTAATTTAGATTTGAGTTTTTTCACAGCCGTCATAAACGACCGAGCACCTGCACCAGCTCTTAATTTGGCCTTCATAGCATTTTTTACTATCCATGAAGCAATTTTTTCTTTCTTTCCAGCGTCTTTTGATTTCAATCTTCTTTGAGCCATATTTAATAGATCTAGATCAGCTTTGTGCCTTACGTTAGCGTCGTTGTTTATGTAAGCAATATCGTGGTGCATACAAGCGTTATCCAATTTATTAATTCCTCGCTGACCCTTAAGTAATCGTTTCTGAAGCTTTGTGCCGGGTCCGCAATATTGGTAGCCCGGTAAATGTAACTCAAACGGAATCTTATTTATTAAGCTGTTTATGATACCACTTCCTTTCTTCATTGATAAACAAAAAGTGAATCAATAAAGATATCTTGAGCTATTTTATATCATAAAACCAATTTATTCTTATCAACCCAACTATTTTCGCTATTACTTAATCCTAACCATTTTACAAACAATTTGTTTCCTTTTCTTTTTATAACCTTTTCAATGAGGTATAGGTCTGGAAACTTAGTTTTTTGTAACTCGTATGCATAAAATGAGCCGAGGATTCTTTGATTGCGTCTGTCCTCTATTTGATAAGTTGTTGGGTTAGTGTGATGAACTTTTACTATACGAAATATTTCGGTGGACCAGTTTGGCGTATAGCCTTTGTAAAAATCTGCTTTATATCTACTTATGCGAACATAATCACCAACACGAAATGTATATCCCCGACTTGTTTTATTCTTTTGAGAATTCATAATATAACCTTTGACTATAAGCTCATTTACTTTGTTAACTTCCACAGGCTTAAATTTTGTTATTCTATGCAAAGTGTTATTGTAGTGTTCTACAACGTCCTTTAAAATATTTTTATACCATTGGTAATTTCCGTTCAAACTAAATAGTTTGTAAAGGTGAGATTTAATTGTTCTTATAACTCTTTCTACTATAGATGTTTTTTTAATAGAATATGTTGAATAATGATTAATATTATACTTTTTCATTAATTGTTTAAAATTATCATTGTAGAATTCTGTGCCTAAATCAGTTTGTAAATTTTTAGGTTTTCGTAATGATGTAGTTAAAATACTTTGCATTGCATCTGTAACATAATTTTTCGCTTTTGATTTTAAAGGCCTGATCCATACATATTTTGATAAAGTGTCAATTACGATAAGAATATATTTATACCCTTTATTAAACTGTGAATATTTTTGCAAATCTATGAGGTCGGCTTGCCATAAATCATCTATTCCTTTTATGATCGTACATCGCCGGGAAAAATTCCTTCTTGCTGCTTTGTGAAGCTCATTCACTATGTCTTGTTTGCTCATTATTATCTGGTTTCTCTTGAAGCATGTGATCAATTTCTGTCCTTGTGTAAAACAAGGTGGCTAGCTTATTAAGTATTGAACTTTCAAAATCATTTAAACGAATATTTACATCACTTAAAATATTAGTTCTTAGTTCGTGTGTCTTTTCATCCACGTAAGCTTTATTGGCGGCTTCGTCATCATTGCCTGGCGATATAAGCCCTTTTAATCTTGATGATTTTAAATCATATTCACCTGTTTCTGACTTCACTAATGTATCGTTGAGATTTCCAATATATTCCTCTAATCGTAAACGTTTATGAACGTGATGACCAAATTTATCTACATTCATTTCCGTATCTATGCGGTGTTTGCTGTATAACTACTGATCAGTTTTTTAAAATTAGGTTCCTTATATTTGGTGTTTTTAATGATGCCTGCTTCGTACAGCTCTTCTATAATCGCAATAATTTCATTATCTAAGCCGGTATTGCCAGCATCACGAGATGCAAACAGTAATTTCAATCGATCTACTAATTCATTTGGATCATCCCAATAAACGTAATCTATATCTTTCTTTACACTTTTTAAAAGATTTATTCCTTTTCCTACCGTAAGACTTTCTGTGCTGTCATACTTATTTCTAGAGAACTTAAACAGTGGTTTAATAATATGCATGTACTTAAACCCTTTGTTACTATTAATTGGCTTGCGTGGATCACAATTACGCCTATGTGCATTCGTTTCTATTAGAAGCTCTTTATAATTTTGCAAATCTTCATCTGTGATAACATCCAAATTTGGTGTCTTTTCAAATAGTAATTCTTTTAATCCAAGAGTTTTGTTTAAACTTCGATTTCCAATTTTTATAATTTTTCCGTCGTCGAAAACACGTGTTTGGCCGAGCATAAGTTTTCCTCGTTCATTTTTTATTCCAAAAGGGATATTTGCGTCGGGTGAAGCACACCACGATAAACTATTAAGTGAAACATTTGGTGATGATTGAAAGGACTTAAAGGAAGCATCACTCATATTATTGTTGTCAGAAGGTGATACGACAAGGGTTTTTTCGGAATTAAATTTTTTATAGAACTGTTGTTCCTCTTCTTCATTAAAATCGTCATCAGAAAAATTTGTTGCCTCGCTGTCATTATGTTTATTTTTTTTTATTGTATAATGTTCAAACTCATCCTCATCTTCATGAGAAATTTCATTGTTCTTAATGGCTATTTGTTTCAGTGGATCGGTTATAGGTTTGAATATGGATTCCAGAGTGGCATCATTTGTATTTTTCATATCCTTTATCATTTCAACCTTTCTTTTTACAGCAGCTGCAGCTTTTACAATTTGTTTTTTAAGTTGCTTTTCCATTTTGACAAGGATTCCGTTCAATGCAAAATCCAGAGTAATAGTGATTGTGTATTGATGAAACAATAACTTATGTATATTAATCTACTACTACAAAAGTATCGAATGCCATCCTATAACATCCTTTATTTCTTTCGCAGTCTTTATTGATCACAACATAATTAAATGGTTTATTCCAAATAGTTGAGCACATTTCACGGAACTGAGACCACGACATATCTGAACCTACATGCTCATCGTAAACGTGTTTTAAATTTACATCGTCTTGTTTAAATAAAATAATGAGGTTAGAATTGTCCCTTATAAGTTGTTTAGGTACTTTACTGTATGTTTGGTTAATGTAAAAACAATCAATATTCTTATGTCGACCCATAGCAAAATAATCCCGAATGCTATTTTGGTTTTCACAAGCTACGTCGTCGAATATTATAATGGAGTTTGGCAAAGCTTCGTGTGGGCTTATGATATCATTATTATGGTTATATTTACTATAAGATATGTCTGCAACTAAATCTAATACTTTTTCTAAGAACACATATTTTGGTTGGTATAATGATTTAGAATATACATATAAGTTACGAAAACGTGCACCATTCTCATGTAATAACAAACCTATTACTAAGTTTGTCTTGCCGCAATTTGATGGTCCACAAACAATACATCGTATAGTGCTCGGCAATAAGTTGCCATGTCGCTTTGCTTCACATAATGATGCAGGACAGATATTATAATCTAATTTTAACGTTTCCTTTTGTTTGAGGAACTTCATAGCAACTTGTCCGTTTTGATTCGTGGCTTTTAACAAAATGGATATAACACTTTGCGTTCGTAATAATAAGAGAACTAGCAGTATATTTACTTGTAAGTGCACTCACTCCACCATATAGACTAAGCATTCGACGGCGGTAACAATAGCAAGGAGTAGAAGAATTTGGATACTGTTACCACTCATTATATTAAGTTATTGGACGTGTCTAGAACACACAATGTTAAAGCATCGAGAAGAATGGAGAGAGAAGAAAGAGCTCTCACCCCTCTCGAATCGTGCAATAAAAAATGATATGAGTAAGGAATCGATGCTTAAAAATAAACATTGTTTAATTACTTGCATCCCTACTTTAACAAAGTAATACACTGCGTTCTTTAATAAATAAAACTATATTTTTAATTTTATTACCATTATTTTAAACTATGTATTTGAATTCTAATAAATTTTATCTTAGATTTATTTATAGAGGTAATTCTGAATGAATGTTTTTCAAAATATTTGATTACATTATAGAGGTGTTAAAATAAAAACAAATATTTTCATACAAGTCTTTTTATTTTTAAATAATATTTATTGAAAACAATACAAGACTTAAACTAACATAACTATTTAAAATAACATAAGTCTTAGTTAGTAAAATTTATAAGCATTACTATAATTTTTCAGAAGAATAATGTTGTTGAAATAATGTATCTCCGTGAGTGTACACGTAACTAAAGATAGTAGGTACGCATCTAGCACATTAGAGAATTTTAATATACATCTACAAATGTTTTAGGTCAGCAATAGTTATTTAAAAACTATAACTGTAACCACATATTTTCTTAGAGATATTAGTTATAATATTTTCTGCTTGATCCATTATTGGATCAATATGCTCGGTTACCACATATTGTGTTTTTATTAATGGATCATTGCTGGTTGATTCCAGATCTAATATTTCTAATTTAATTAATCGCCGCCCTTTAGTAGGTATTGTTTTAATTAAATAAGAAGGTTCGTTCCCCTTCGTATTCTGCAGTAACTTGCTTCTCCTCTTCATGGGCTTCTTTTTATTAAAAAGACTTTTAACCACCTTGGCATGCAGCGGTGAATCTTTAGCATTCCAATGTGGAAATTCTTCAGAGAAGCCCTCCAACATATCTTGCGCATTTTGCTCAAAGCAAGGAGGATAATCTTCTGTTGCCTCCTTGCTTATGAGTAGCGACTGCGAGATTTCTTGGGTATTCTGAAATTTAATTTATTATGCAACAAAAATAATTTCACATCGAAGAAATGATTGATATAGTGGCGGAGGTAGAAGAGTATATCTAGGATCCACAAGGAGGCTGACTATCTTATACGGAACCGATAGAATATGAGAATCAAGATAACAGCATCACAACCATAAGGTTTTAACAACAACATTATCTTCCAACTAAATCAAATATACAAATAAACATTAACTAGTGATCTAACCACTACACAAGAAAAGAGTTTGAAGAAAAATAATTTATACGACTTACCATGATGTATTTGGGTGACCGTAGTTGTCACTTGATTAATTATGTGTGAAACAAATTTTAAAAACATTCGACTTTAATAGCTATTTATAGTGTAAATATAATGCTGACATAACAACAAAGCATTCGCACGGAATCGCAATTGGACAAATTACTAATGAACTATAAGTTGGAATACCTAAATCAGCAATAACATGTCCCAACCAGTTTCGAATTGTTCATTGCGTGTGCTATTTTATTAATAGTTTTATATTTTATGGATTATGAAATAAAAAAAAACATGGTAGCTGGTTTATAACGTTATATATTTTCATCGGTACAATACAACATTAAGTATTTGATTAAAACTAGGTAATTAATTTACCTATTTACCATTAAAAAACAATGTATAATACTATTAAACAAATAACTGATGGATAACAATATTAAAATTAAATAACTTTACAATATAAAGTGCCGTGTCGGTACATACTATACAATTTCATGTATGTTTTTATTCTATTAACTTATTCATTACTTAAGCCATATAATAAATAAATAAATAGATGATGGGGTAACATATTTCTCAACTTACAATTTGATTCATGATTACCATTAAAATAATAATAAACTATACAATACGGTGCTTCTAAAGAAAAACTAATGATATTAAACTAAACTATCCCAGTGACCCCATGATAAAGTAGAAATTTTGTTTTTTAATATGATACGTTTATCGTCATTACCTGACAAAGCTATTTTGTTCTGTTCTTGAGTAAATATTTCGTGCTTAAGAGATTTAAATATGATATTTTTTTTCTTCAAAAATGTATTTTCATTTAATACCTTGTAATAATCTTTATATTGTACATCTTTTAATACTTGCTTCTGTATGCCTTTTGCTTTTTTTAATTCATCTTCTGCCGTTTTAATACAGTATAACTTGGACCTTAATCCTACAAACTTCGAAATCAAACTTCCTCCTAGCTCATCTTTAAAGAGACCTGGCACCTTTTTGTTCCAACTAGGAATGTCGTATACGTTATTTACAGAATAATTACTAGTGTCGAAATAGGGAAGAAAATTTGATTTTAAATCAGCATAAAAATCTTTACTTTCTATTGAATACAAAAAACTATCAGTATCCGTATAACAAAGTTTTAACTTTTCCTTATAAAAAGGCTTCATAATAGAATAATGAAAATCAAACATGTGACTCTTAGATATTTCCAAAACGGAAAAACCAATGTATATAGGTTTATCCAAAGTGATTGTTTCAGGCTTCATTTGAATGGCTACCAAGTTTTCAGTGAAAATTGTAACACTGTGAAAATTTGGTCGAGCTATCATTTGCTCTGCACAGAAACTTTTCTTTGTTTTGTTACTATCATCATTCCACTTATTGACTAATTTCACATTAACCCTCTTTTCTGTGTCTTCTAACGTCTTGCCAAATATACTGTTGTTAAGAAGTTTGAAGAAATCTTGTTCAAATGTAGATTTAGCTTTTTTTCGTAATTCAGTATTCATGTCAATATACTGCTTTAAATAAGGACTCTGATTAAATTGGATAACTCTATGTATTTTTTTTAACAACAAACCATGTTTTATACATGTTTGCAGATGAGCAAAATGTATGACATAGAAATATTTATCGTATAAATTTGGAATCAATTTTGAAGTTTTAGAACCTGGCGGAGTAAATTTTTGAGCACAGAATGGAAAATCGTTATGATCATTATGCAAATGTTCGGGGTATTCTAAATCTACTTCTAGTATATAACCAGTGTCTCCGTTAGTTGGCACATTTATAAAATCTATTCCAGCGATTTCCAAGTCATTCAATAACTTAAAATTGGAATGAGGCAAATAAGCACACATTGCATATCCATAGAGATTATTACAATCGATATAAATTAGAAAGTTATTACTTTTTCTTGGATCGTAAGTTTTTAAATACTTGTTATTGGCTTTTGAATACCTTGTCGAACATAAACATATTCCACCGCGAATACCTTTTTGAATCATTCTTATTATTTCCAGGTCGTGTATTAATTCTAATTTAACATCTGTTTTTAATAGCATGGCATCAAAACTGAGACTCGGTGCTGTAACATAAAAGGCTGGATCTAATTTATAATTCATCTTACATGTCTGGCGAAAACTTTCAAAAACGTCAGCTAATAAAAGAACATCTGACTTAAGATACAAGTCTGTGTATTCACCGAGATTCGATAATTCAAACGTTTGCCAGACTTTTTTTGCATGATCATAATCTACTTTAGATATATTACTATTGCGTAATTTGCTGAAAAAGAACTCCTGAGGCGGAAGTACTTTTTCTTCGTATGAACTCCAAGTAGTCATGTATTCATATGGATACACCCCTTTTCGTTTTATTAAAGCAAAATGCTCACGAGAAGGAAAATAACGCCGCAGATGTTTAAAGTCGTCATTTTTTAAGTTTGCGACAAGTTTCTCTAGACTTGTGCCTAAAAATTTAAAAGAATCAACAAATCGAACAGGTATGATATCTTTATCATTAATTTGAAAAAATTTTGTAAAAGATATGTAGTTTTCCTTATTTTTTGCTATTACTTGTATTTTTCCTGATAGTTTTCCCAACTGTCGTATAAAAAGATGACTGTCATAACCCGCTAAATTATGAAAAAATATAGGAACAAACTTAGGCAAACAATATTTAATATTGCAATAAGAATGAGCTGCACCACGATACCGTCCTGTAAGATGGCAATGATCTTTAACTTTATCGTCAAACAATATTTTATCACAAAGAAAACAATTTGTAGCCCGAGCAAAGTTCGCTTTGTCTTCATTTGTTAAACAAATAGCCACTGGCGACTGCAAAACGTTATAAATATCGGTTATATCCAATAATAGACTTTCTAAAAACTTTTCTACACAGGCTGGACCTCGATAAGATACATATTTATTACGCGACTTATCATAAGAACACACAACGTAATAAGCAAATGCTGATGGTACGTGTTTTTGCAATATCTTTGTACAGCCTGATCCAGAATCGAGTTGAGTTGGTTTTAATAATGATTCAAAATCTGCGTATAAGACGAAGGGCATGTCATGCATTCGCTCGTAATGATTAAATTGAATTCGTGTTCCATCACCGGGTAATATTGTCGATACACCACCACAAACATGAGCTTTCAGTTTATCATTACTATCAAAGAATATCATACAATCCTCGCATAAATATATTTTAGAATGATGTTTAGTTAATTGAAGACGAAGTAATTTAGATAAATCTTTAATAAGACAGTAATGGGTGCGTTTTCTGTTTTCCAGGAAAAGCATATTAATGTGATGATCTTTGCGAATCTCGCTTTTGTATAAAGGTCCAACAATGTTACCATTCTTTTGAATGCCGTAAATATTAATACTTATGCGAGGATTATTCTTTTCAAAAACTTTGATGTCCGCAAACCCAACTGGAAAAATCATATTTTTGATATTGAGTACATTTTTAAAGTGTGGGTAAGCTGACGTTCGATGTGCGTTTCTGTTTATAGGAAATAGTGCTGCCATGACACACCATAAAAAACAATAATTATCAGAATTTTGAATGTTGATACATGCTCGTTTACATTTTATGGACTTTGGTAATTCTATAAAACTGGAGCCTCTTAACGGGTTATATTTGTTTATATTTACTTCTAGATATAGGCTTTGTAAATAGGCCCACCCACTATCTCTTTCTTCAAATTCTTCAATTTTTTTACAAATTAAGTGAATAATTTTTGAAAACATATCTTCAAAATTGAAGTTTTGATGCAAGATGAAGTTTTCCGTTGCAAATGACTTGATTGAAATCGAATCATACTTACTAAGCAGAAAGAATTCACAGAAAAGTTCAAAATTAGCTTTAACATTAGTGTGAGCTTGAATTTTCGCTATGAGCAATAGGCGTACGCGAGAGCGCAAGTGCCATAAAAACTCGGCGGGCAGGCGAACACGCGCACTATCATGACCCTCATCTTGATATCGAACACGGTACGATGCTATACGATTACGAAAAGCGCTATGAACTTTTTCAACCCCCTCACTATCAACGACCGAACTGTTGTTCTTATGTAAAATACTTTTCAAATGTGCAGAGAAAACTTTGTTATTTACGGATACGTCACAAACTGAACAGAAAGTAGACCTCGACATTATGATTTGGACAGTACAAATTCTCAAAGTTAAAGTAATAAAGGCTTAAGTATGTAAGTACCTAATCTTTGAGTTTGCTAACGATAAACAATAAGTAAACCAGCTAAAACATAATTTACGCAGAGAGAAACAAAAGAGAACCTATTTTTTAACTTTATCTTTATAAAATATCCCCTCTGTGGTAAACTTTGCCTTAGCTAATTTTACAAATTTTTTTAATGCGTAAAATTCTGGAGATTCTGCTTCGCCTTGCAAGCGTACCCAAACGATAGCGCGCTCGCACCGGTCAAGGCCGCTGAGATTAGATACCTCCTTCTGGTTGTAGAGGCGTAGCTCCACTAGCAAGTCGCCGTCGAGCTGTGCAGTCCGACCCGTTACACCACCAGGTACTCGGCGTGTCAGGATACTGGTGGTCTTGTTTGGCAGGTTTGGCGGCCGCGAAACCTCGCTGTCCGACTCTGAGTCGAACAACCACTCAGAAGTATTCTTCACTTCTGCACTCTTCGCCTTCGATAGGCACTTTATCGCCTTGCTTCTCTTCTTTGGACTAGGGAGATAGAAAAAGGATACACGATTATTGTACACATTAAACACTTGAAATTTAGATATATGTAAATATAGCAATAAAAGTACCTGATGTCTTCGTCGTCGGTATCAAAGAAAAGGTCAGATTCACAGCTCTTCTTGGCTGACCTTTTGTTTTGCTTGCTAGCCGACCTGAAAATAGTAAATGTCATATTAGTATTAAGAGTGGTTACAAGAAAACGAGTTGAAGATTCACATCTTCAATTCATAAGATAAAAAAAATATCATCATCATCAGTCAATCAGCATGCCACTGCTGGGCTTGATGGTCCCTCGTGAAGACAGCACTTGGAGAGGTCACGTCATATACAGCCTGGTCCAACGGCTCAATTTGTTGAAGCATGAAGATGATCAACCACTTATAGACAATTAAAGAATAGATATAAAGTATAGCAATAAAGTATAAAAACTTACGAACATTTTTCAGCTGTCTTGGTCTTGAGATTTTTTGATGAGAAGGTACTGAAGCACTGTTAGTGGTCAGAGATAGCACTGGAGTGTACTGTGACTACAGTTTTTCCGGATTTTATATAAGAAAAGTGCAATGCAAGTAATAATTTTACTGAGGTTCTCAACCTATACCTTATCTTTATAATCATTTTTATTTAACATGACTAATCTAAAAAAGAATGCTCATTAATTTTTATATTGTTAAATAAGTAAGTAATATTATAAAATATTATATATATAATCATAAAATTATTAATTTCCGTCCAAATCATATCCACACAAAATATTTATAAGAAAACAAATATGCATTCACGGATATGATGTCTATACGTTATCGAGAATCCTAATGCATTCACTTCCACTTCCATAGTCAGTGTTCGTTTTTCAAACACTAAAGAACTGACACTTTATTTAGAGAAAATATTTTTTTTTTCGTGATTTTTTTATCACACCGCGCGTTTTAGGCAAAGGAGACGCGAAGCGCTCTGGGTACTATGGTACCCGGGACGTGTGAGTGGAGCAGTTCTCAGGTCTGCAACAAAATTTTTGATCCGCAGTTGCGTATGATCCAAAAACGGTCCGATCATCGGCTGAACTTCGTCAGCTATATAAAAAAAAGTACTTACGTAGCAAGAAAGAAACAAAACGACGAACTGACGCAATTACGTGTATTGGATTTTTATTTTCGAGGTAGTAGTAGATCGTTATTCAGCATCACAACATCTAAGAGAAGATTATAGTTTGGTAGTTTACTTTCAAAAAGTCGGTTCCATACTCGAAATATAAAACTTAATAACGTTTTGCACCTCTGACTTTCATGATATTTAGCAAAATTTGATATTTACCCATAATTCTACCAATGTGCAATATGACGCGGAAATAATCAGCAAATTAATTGTTTGTCGTTTATTTCCACAAACTTGCAATACAATACTGTGCATATACAGCAAAATAGTTGGTAACCGTTTAATTCTGCTGATGCAGAAATCTCGTGTAAGGCTGCATGCTCCAAATTTTTTTTCATTTCGGGTTTATTATATTTATTTAAATTATACATGTACATATATATTTACAATTACTAACGAATATTATCTCCAAATTAAAAAGTCTTCTTTATAATAACGGATGCTATTTCTAATTTTCATTTTTCGATACTACTATTTAAAACAGATAAACAATAGGTATATCGTTCTATTAGGCGAACCGAATGTATTTATAGCATAACGATATTGATACGACATGAGGACAGAACCATAGAAGTTTATGAAAATTATTGTAATAATACATAGGTGGTATTCATCGGCAGCATCTCATACACGTTCCCACCGCACTACCCTATTTAATTAGGATGTTAAGACCTTAGTCAGCCAAGGTAGGTAGTTAAAATGTTCTTAATATTTTTTATATTTTCATTTTTTAAATTATTGGAATATTTATTTTCTATTTTTTATTCGTGTGATGACTGGAACACATCTTTCAGGGATTAGCCCGCCCTTTTAAATATTTTGTAAAAATCAACAATTTTATACTTTGTTTTATAATAAAGAATATATTTAATTGAAGTAATTTAATAAACAAATAAAAGTATTAACGTGTGAAAGAAGCCTTATTATTTGAGTAAGCACTCGTAACTGGATATATGAATAATGTGCAATAAATTTATTGCTGATAAATGAATTTCGTGGGAATGCTTTGAAACTGTATGGCAGGCAGAGTGTAGAACGGTACTTATCCGAGAGTTGAGTCCTGAAGCTACGAAACCTCAACCTGTTTAATTTCTGTTGTTATTGCACTGCTACCTAGTTGAATGCCTTAATATTCTGAGATAGAAAACCTTGAAAATGTGTCTAGTAAATCGCAATCAATCAAAAGTATACTGTTTACAGTCAAACAACACAACACAATAGAAACATTATGAAATGAAATGAAATAAAAAATCTTCTTTTCCATTTAACCCTATATAATGTATATTGGGCAATCTTAAACTGTTTTCATCAAATCACCGTAAACGAACGCAGTGAGATTTGCGGAGCTAGAGCGCAGCGAAGCGTAGCTCAAATCTCACTGCGTTCGTTTGCGGTGTTTTGATGAAAACTGTTTTAGAATGCCCAATATACACCTACTGGTGAATACGTGGGCTTAGCGAAGGCGAAGGCAGAATACCTACGGCTGGAGCGCCTGGAGCTTCAACTCCAGGCTGAAAGGGAGCTCCAAGAGATGCCTAGGGAACCCCGTAATACTCGGAGTAGAACGCCCGCACTTCCATCTGGGGCAGAGGTTCTTTCTCCGCTTGAGGAGAGCGGTGGCGACGACCCAACACTCACTATCACCGAGCGTATGGGTCGCGCCATAGAAATTATTAACTTTGTGGCGGAAAGGTCCTCTAATTTAAAGGGGACCTTCGTTAAAAAATTGAAGACGGCAGCGGCTAACCTGAGGGAGGTTGCCAAAACGCTGGCGGCGCGCACCGTCTCGGACGAGACGGAGCGTCTGCAGCGGGCGAACCGCCGCCTAGAAGAAGACCTCAAGGCCCAGAAAGCCAGGATCGCCGAACTGGAGGCGAAGATGGAAGATCTTCGGAGGAGGAACCCACCACCACCACATCCCCCTCCAATGAACCTGGACGAAACACTAGTTCCTCATAACATCGAGGAGCTAGAAAACAGGTTGATGGGGCGCATGGTTGCGCGACTCAACGCCAGGCTCGAGGGGTTAGAGCCTAGGTTAAACCTCGAGCCGCGCCTGCGCCCCTCCCTGGAGCACGAGAGAAGAGCCGAGGTAGCACCCGCGCCTATGGCTACTATAAACGACACGTCTCGCGCACCTGCATTCCGGAAGACCGCAAAAAGCGCTCCCTCTGCGCTCGCAAATGCGGTTCCCACAAAACGCAGGCGAGAAAGAATGGGAAAAGCCGCTGCGATACCTGCAGCGAAGGAGCCGCACCCACTACAGCCGGCCCCAACTAATACGGAGGAGGCCTGGACCACGGTGGTGAGGCGTCGCCAACGGAAAGGACGCAGGGAGGACGCTGTTCCGGCAACCACCACCACGCCGCAGCAGCCCGCTCCGCCCCCGAAGAAGGAGGCACCTCTTCGGCTGCCTAAAATGCGTGCGCCGCAGACGGCCGCAGTAGTTCTCACGCTGCAGCCGGGCGCTGAGGAGAAGGGCCATTCGTATGCCGGGGTGATTGCGGCCGCCAGGGCCAGGGTAAGCCTCGCGGAGCTGAATATAGAGGGAGTCCAGTTCCGCAGGTCTCTAACTGGTGCGGCCATTATCCTCGTTACAGGCGAAAAAAAGGAGGTGAGCGCGGTTGACTTAGCCGTCGCTCTAAGGAGGGTGGTGGATCCAACCATCGCGCGGGTCACCGTACCCACCAAGATGGTGGATATGTTAGTCTCCGGACTGGACGAGTCCATCCAGCCGGAGGAATTAAAGGAGGCACTCGCAAAGTCCGGCGAGTGTCAGGTCGACGAGGTCCGGGTGGGGGAGATCCGCCAGGGCTGCTATACTATGGGTACTGCGTGGGTGTGCTGCCCGGTGGAAGCGGCGAAAAGGATAGTTTCTGCCAAGAGGCTGCTGGTCGGTTGGTCCGCCGCAAAAACGAAGATCCTCCAGCCCCGAGAAATGCGGTGCTTCAGGTGCCTCGAATCAGGGCACCTGAGGGTTGACTGCAAGGCGGAGGAGGACCGGAGCACGTTGTGCTACCGGTGCGGAGAGGCAGGGCACAGAGCTTCGACGTGTTCATCGGAACCCAAATGCCCTCTATGCACGGCGTCCGGGAAACCGGTTCAATCGCGAGTGCGCCTCTGCTGTTGAAAACAAACAGCTGGCTTACCGCGCTTGGATCAGAGGCCGAGCTTCTAAGGATCCCAATACAAGCCTACTGAAAACAGCCTACAATAATGCCACCAAGCTGTGTAAGAGGGCTTACATTAGAGCGGATGCTCAGCGCATTGCACAAGTGGGCCAGGAACTGCTATCGCACCCTACGGGTAGCCGTTCTTTTTGGCGCCTGGCCAAAGCTGTGCAATCAAACTTCTGCCAACCCTCGCTGCCACCGCTGAGACATGCCGATGGCTCACTTGCTCATCAGCCGCAGGAGAAAGCCGACCTCCTGGCAAAACTCTTCGCGGCTCATTCCCGTGTCGATGACTGTGGTACACAACCTCCGAAACTGTCCCATTGTGGCAGCACCATGCCCGATATCCGTATCAGACAGCGTGATGTGCGGGCGGAGCTCCAGTCGATCGATACTCGAAAAGCAAGTGGCCCAGACGGCATTCCTGCGATTGTTCTTAAGAAGTGTGCAGCGGAGTTGACTCCGGTCCTTACGCGTCTATACCGTCTGTCGTTATCTGCTGGTTGTGTGCCGAAATCTTGGAAAGAGGCCAATGTCCAGCCGGTTCCCAAAAAGGGAGATCGTTCTGATCCGGCTAACTATCGTCCTATAGCCGTCACTTCCATTTTGTGTAAAATCATGGAGAGGATCCTTAATACCCAGCTGATCCGTTACCTGGAAGGTCACTCGTTACTTAATGACCGACAGTATGGGTTTCGTCCTAAACGGTCAACATGTGACCTTCTAGCGTTCCTTTTGCACAAATGGGGTGAATCTATCGATAAGCGCGGCGAATCGGTGGCTATTAGTCTCGACATCGCCAAAGCTTTTGATAGAGTCTGGCACAAGGCTCTTCTTTCCAAGCTTCCGGCATACGGATTACCCGCGCAGTTCTGTACGTGGATTGCCAGCTTTCTCCACGAGCGTAGAATTCGCGTTGTCGTTGACGGCTGCGCTTCGCGGTTCGTGGCAGTGAACGCTGGTGTTCCACAAGGCTCCGTTCTATCCCCCACATTGTTTCTTCTGCATATCAATGATATGCTTTCCTTGGGAGCTATACATTGCTATGCAGATGACAGTACAGTGCATGGGGGATATCACGGAAGCTCAGGGGCTGCTCGCGGTGATATTGGTAGGGAAAGGCAGAATCTTATCATTGAGCTCAACAGGACGCTGGACCTCGTCTCCGAATGGGGCTCCAACAATCTTGTTGAGTTCAATGCTAAGAAAACACAGGTGTGCGCGTTCTCGGCGAAAAGGTCACCTTTCCTCCCCCTTCCTTCTCTCCAGGGCACAACCCTTCACACACAGAGCAACATCACCTTGCTCGGAATGATCATTCGCTGCGATCTGAACCCCAGAGACTACATCGAATCCGTCATAACTACTGCCTCACGGAAACTCGGTGTCCTGAACAAGGTGCGTAGGTATTTTGCGCCGGACCAACTATGCTTGTTGTATAAAACTCAGGTTAGGTCTTGCGTGGAATATTGCTCGCACCTTTGGGACGGCTCCGCTCAGTACCTCCTCGATGCTTTGGACAGATTGCAGCGTCGCGCTATTCGCATAATTGGCGATGTAGAGGCAACTAACACCCTCGAGCCTCTACAACTTCGTCGTGACATCGCCTCTCTTAGCGCCTTTTACTGAATGTTCCATGGGGAATGCTCTGAGGAGCTCTTTAACCTTATCCCTCCCTCTCCATTCCTTAACAGAAACACGCGTAAGGGCCTTCGGAGTCATCCGTACACTGTGTCCTCCTTTTCACACCGTACCAAGAAATTCCAAGATTCCTTCTTCTGTCGTTCATCCCACACTTGGAATTCTCTACCTGCGCACGTGTTTCCTCCATCCTACAACATGGGTTCCTTCAAAAGAGGCGTGAAAAAGCATCTTTTGGGCCGGCAAGGGGCGGGCAGGTAGGAGAGTGGATGTCGTCCCTGCTCTTATCTGTCAACTCATTTGGGCCTCTTTCACCGCTTAACATCAGGCGGGAGGAGGTCATCTGCCGGGCCATCCATAAAAAAAAAAAAAAAAAAACCGGCGTACCACCGCCTTGGGGGTAAGACTTGTTCTGCCCCCAAGAGGCCCATAAACAGAAGGAGGAGGAGGGCGGCGCAAAGACCACAACCCAGAACCTCAACGGTGGAGACAGAGATGGAGGTCACTGAGGATATCGTCGGGGCCCCCGTGATCCAGGAAGAGGCGACCGCGGGAGGGGAAGTCCCCCGCGTTACAAATAGACCCCAGCCCCAGAGCACCTAGTGCCGGGACACTTCGGGGCAAAAAGCGGCGCAAACCATCTGCGCCGCTGTGAAAGCAGTGGAGCCACGCGCCTTCGGCGTATCGGGAGTCCGGCAACGGGCGTGTCACAGGCAGGGGGTCAGCGGGAACTAGGCCTCGCTGTTGTCCCCTTCCCCCTGTCTTGTGAAAGAAGGAGGAGCTGCTGGGGGTTTTTAGTGGGTAGGCCTGGGCCGAATTGGTCCGGGGAGTCCCACATACCCTCGTGGTTTGGCTCGCCCACGAGGGATGCGTAAACGCATTTTCCCCCTCACAAAAAAAAAAAAAAAAGTCTCGATTGGACTAAGTCGTAGTTGGCCTAAATCTTGATTCAACTAAATAGCAAAGTGACTATATCGATATTTGACTAAGTCTCAGTTGGACTACATAGCGATATGTCGTACAGTTATGTTGAAAATTACAATAAAGGACTACCCTTATAAGTAGGTAGATTGATTAGGTACTTACGTGTGTACATAATACGTCACCTCTTTAATATTATCTAAAAAGATAATACTGGCCGTAGAGTACGGCCGGAGAGCAAAACTTTTTCTATAGCTTTGATATTGTCACTTCGACATTTGCATTTGGCATATTGTTGTGCATTTCATTGCTAAAATTTCTAAAATGAAAAATAATTCTGAAGTCAAATTTATAAAAAATAAAAAAATCACCTTTTTCAAGAAGAAATATGCAAAAGTATGCTACACTGGGAAAGGTTTTCTTCGGCGATGGCACATTCAAACGAGTGCCTAAGCCGTTTTATCAGTTGTTCTCCTTACACGTTGATGTAGATAGTACGGCAGATACTTCCAATGTATTTCCAGTATTGTATGCTTTGTTGCCAAATAAGCATGAAACAACTTACGTCGCACTATTCACTATAATACGAGACGTCCTGAATGTTCAGATTACAAATTTGAAATGCGATTATGAATTGGCACTCGTTAATTCATTTCGGGTGGTTTTTAAAAACGGAGCAGTATCTGGATGCTATTATCATTTCAATAAAGCTGTTTGGAAAAAAGACTCCGATCTTGGTTTGACTAAAAATGAAGAAGAAAAAGACATCGCCAGAATGACCGCCAATTTGCCTTTTCTACCTTCCGCCTGCATACAAGAGACATGGTCAGCTATCGTTGATGAATCTCCAAAGTCACCCGAGTTGGACGCTTTTAATTGCTATTTTTGTAGGCAATAGTTGAAGGATCCCGTTTTAATTTCATGTGCAAAACAAAAACACAGAACTAATAATAAATTAGAGGCATGGCATCGCCGCCTTAATGTTCGGATGGAGCATAAACCAACCTTGCTGTTATTTTTATTTAATTTAAAAAAAGAGGCTGCGATTTAAGACACTAAAATTCGTAACGTTTTATTTGAAGTTCAAAGGAAAAAGAAATGACTAGTATTCAATCGCAAATATACACGAGAATTGAATAAACTTGTGGTGAATTAAGTAACGGCCATCGAGTGTTTAAGAAATATTTGTGACTTAATACGTAGATATAAGTAAATTAATTAAACTTAAACAACGTATTTTCATTTCTGTAACTGTACTTCAAATGACAAATGACTATTCAGACGTCAACGCTATCTAGTCCTATCACGATCTAGTCAAATATCAATACAGTCTGACCGCGATGTTGTTCTATTCAGCTTTAGTCTTACAGCGATCTAGTCTTTTTAACAACCTAGTCATATCGAGATGTCGTCATAAAGCTTCTAACCCCTATAATCGCGTTGACCTAAAAATATATTTTTTTCACAGCTGCGGGTGGCCGTAGACTCAAGTATCTGAATATATTTATATATGCAAGGCGTTTGGTACATACTCTATCAAGCCGAAACCTACCCATAGTCATATAAAAGTTATGGCGTCATTGAAAATTCGAAAGTGTAATTTTTTTTTTATTTGTGTCTTGACAGACAGAGGAACAGACGGATAACGAAGTGATTCTATAAGGGTTCTTTTTATTCCTTTTGAGATAAGGCACCTTAAAAATAAATAAATCAGTACAAGAAAACAATTTGCCTCGGGATGGACATAAATCATCTGTGGTCTAATAAGTTATGGCATCACGGGGTATCTTGCCGACGCATATTCGAATCCTGCCGAAGGTGAAGAAAAATCTTGTACCTACCTATTGATTCATTCATTTTACACCACTAGCTTCATCTACAACTCGACCACAGCGCGTACCGTTGTGATGCTCTAACACCCGTTAATGCGCTGGAAACAGCATTGGACTGTGTGATTTGTGCAGCAAGCGGGCGAGATGGATGGCTAGAATCTAGGCGTTATAATTATTGTCCGCGGTACCCCTAATTGGGCCTGCTACCGGTGTTGGCATACCGCCACCGGAGCAGCGGTACTGGCGTGCTGGAGATGTAATTTTCGTGTTTACTTACTGAAGAATTGGTGCGTACGATTCTAAGACGTAACTAGGCACTGTAATTGTATTATATGGATAATATTAAAGCAGAAGCAATACGAAAAACATTTATAATCACTATAACAATAAGTGCCAACCGACCGAAGAAATATTTTTTGTTGTTTCTAGGTCAAAATCGGCATCTCTTGCCGATGTTACTTTCATGAAAATTTTAAATATCTGTTGCGTTTTCGATTACAAAACTTTTAGTTTCATATGGCATATCCACGCGAAATTTAGAACGAATTGAAAATGGATGAAATAATGAAAAGTTTTCAGTTTTAAAGTCCTACAGACCTAATTGCGAAGCTGCAGTCAAACTAAGCAGAGACGCTACTCGGGAAACACAATGAACTTTATTTTCTACTTACGCGTATTAAAGTTTTAATTACCTAGTTACATCTTTAGAGGGACGAAGAAAGAAGTTTCCCTTTAAAATCTTAAACAGCTTTACACCATCTGCGCAGGAGATTCGAGTATTACTGTTTAGATATTAACAAAGTTCAGATACGTCCTTCTTTTCGATCCCTTTGCTTAAGTATCAAGGATACTTTCGGACATTTTTCAAAAAATAAACTTATTAGTTTACCTACGCATTAAGTATTTTATATAAGTACTCAATGCTTTAGTTCTCAGAACATAATTATGCTTTAGTTATTCTTCTGAACTTTAGATATTGTTCTGAGATTTTATCCAAAACTGAGCCAAAACTTGAAATTGACAGAAATGGTTGCCATTATGGCCGATCGCCATTTTCCCATTTTCAAAGAAGTTGAAGTATCAATGTTTTGGTTGCGAGTTGACGACAATCCCAGAGAAAAACCAACAATAACTAATAAGGCGACAATTATTGCATATATAAGATATCGAGGAATGTCAATCTCATCATCATCACAGCTCACACACGTCCCCACCGAGGGGCCCAAGCCTACCCTATGTTAGAGTGATTAGGCCTTAGTCAACCACGCTGGCCCAGTGCGGATTGGTCGACTTCACATACACCATTGAATTTCATCGCAGATGTATGCAGGTTGCCTCACGATGTTTTCCTTCACCGTAGGAGCGTCAGCCAAATGTACATGTGAAATTCGAAACGAAAAACACATTGGTACATGGCGGGTCTCGAACCCCGACCTCCCGATTGGAAGGTAAGTGCCGAGACCACAGCGCCACCGACGCACCATGTCAATGTCAAACTATTCATCGATAAATATCACTGCGCTTTAATCGAACTTTAATTTAACCTATCTACTCGTATCTATACCAATCCGCACTGGGCCAGCGTGGTTGACTAAGGCCTAATCACCCTAACATAGGGTAGGCTCGAGCCCCTCGGTGGGGACGTATATGAGCTGTTGTGATTGTGATGAAATGTTGCAGCGAGTTAAACTCAACTGATCCTCGAGAATTTTTCTCTCGAAGTGGTCGTCGTAAGTCTATAAGTTGGCAAACGTCAAAAATAGTCCTAATTTTACAGTTCAGTTAAAGTGTCTTTTGGTAAAAGACATATTTATACATTTACTCTTCATATTATTATTTTTATTTTTATTATTATTATTTTCTCATCGCGCCGTCATTAGAATACAGTAACCGTTTCACCTACTGGTGAATATGCCTTTTTAATACCCATTTATAAAGGAATAGTGCCAATAGCCCTTTCGGCTTGGAAGATCTATGCGCATACGCAATGTGTCATAGTTCGCTCACAATATCTCCGTGTGAGACTTCACACAACAAAAGGCCGAAGGCGGTGTCGCCCGCACAAGGCCTGAACGAATTACAGCACAACTGTTAATTACAAACAAAATTCGCCCGATAGAAAGTTACGTGGGCGGCGTAATTACTAATTCGTGCGATACTCGCGCGTTACATGCAATCGAGGATAATCGAGTGGGTTTAAATCGATACGCGATTAAAATTGCCGTGAGCGACGTGTGTGATGAAAACAGAAGGCAATAGTGGCTTCGGAAATTCGATTGCTCAATACCTTATGTGGCAAGTTATAAGGATCAAAATTTGCTGGCAATTGCCTTTGCAAGATGTTGAACTATTTGCTCACGTCGAACGTTTGTCGGTCGACATTAATGGCGTGATAATAGTTCGATGGTAAGCTAAATAGATCAACATCTTTGCTGAATAGGGATAAGTGAGATCTTTTTTCTACAACTAAGGGATTCGAGAATTTACTGTTGCTTTCTTGATACTTCTTTGCTTTTTTCTCCCGAGTGCAGGTAGCTTTTAGACCAGAAGCTCATTGCATGAATACCTAGATCAAATCGTAGGTTTTCATACTACGGGCTCACGGTCTATTTTACTTATAAGATTTAAAGAATAAATTGGATCCTTCATGTTACCAAACACCGAAATCTTACAACAATCCTGAGTTTATCAACTGTTGAAGCATCATGTTCTTTATAGGACATATATATATAACAATATGATTCGTTTAAGTAACTAGATTTATAAATCTTTGGATGTTTCATCATGATATATTTTCTTTGTTCACAGGTACGGCCAGTATCCTTCTTAAGTTCTGCATAAAAAAGTATGTACCTATATACAAAGTGGAGACTTTTGATTTTCTACATTATGTTAAACTTCCTTTGCTATCGCCCTCAGGACATATACGAGTAGGCCTACATTGGTGTAAACTATTTGGTCTGTGTTGTCATTTTTTTTTTGTTGGCTCTTAACGTTGTTCCCGTCATCTGCTGCAACTTTTTCCTTCCTTTTATATAATTAACTAATATTGGTCGTAATAAATATAAAAAATAATTAAATCAATGACGAAAAAATTTCGTCTCGGGCGAGATTTTATTAATTTTGCAAGAGAAAAGAAATTTTCCAAAGAAAATGCAAAGGTGTATATAAAAATAATATTAGCCTCTTTTTATTTATTGTCGTATTGACGTCTCTGCCTTGTATACTAGTAGATATATTCAATATCGTCATGCTGGTCTGTCCACGAGCACGATCTTATCATAAGCATGCATCTCAACTTTTCTCACTCCCGTAACCGCACCGTACCCGCCGTTTGGCTTGACGGAGAGAGTGTGTGGGGCTCTCCCGGCAGAGTGCCAGGCCTACCCACTACCCCCGGTGTTCTCCCTGCCCTTATGGGCACGTATTGTAAGGTTCACACTGCGACACCACTACCAACGCACCCGGAACTTCATCAGTTTCCTAATGATTTCCTTTAGGTATATTGCACTCTAATTATAAATTAAATTACATTCAACCACCATTCACATAATTTGTCATCTACAGTCATCCAGGTACCATACACACGGCGATATGACAGCCCACCCTGCGTTCCCGCCTAATTTGAATATAATACATGATGGCGGACAAAATGGCGCCCAATTTATATGCTAAAGCGGTTGCCGCAAAAGGCGCGTCATGCTTTTAAGGAAATAATTGCATCGAACAATGTGACCGGTGCAATGCCTGTATATTTTATGCGAACGTTTTATGTGAAGGATTCGCTAACATAAATATTTCTACATTTAATACATAGCGAAGGGAATTGTTATATAAAACTATAATTAACAATAAAACTATTATCTAATCTATCTATTGTAGATTTCGTAAGACTTTTTTCTAAAGTAGTAGAACCATTTATCAAAGCGGGAGAGAGAGAAAAGAATAGAAGATGTGTAAAATAAATATAGCAATTATCTTTCTAATTATAAGCCCAATAAATCTGTTTGAAGTCCTCCACCTTACCACAGATAATATAATAACCTCATAGACGACCTCAGTGAATAATTATTAGTTTGAGCTTCTGTGCAGGATTCCTTTCGCCAGACAAGAAAAATATACTTTTGTGCGTAATAGTTTTGAACTTTTAACAATAAAACGTTTTCCTAAATATGATCACGGTGAATTTAATAAGCACACACTTAATAAATACGCACAAATTTTAAAAATAACATTAAAATAAACATACTATGTACATATTACAAAATATATTAATAATCGAGTAAAACAATAATAGTTTATAAGATTCGTATAAGACTACTGACACTCCGCTTTGCACTAAAACTATCAGACTTATTATCGTACTTCGAAGTATTGAACCATGTTTCTAGATAGCTTGAAGTCATCTCGCCGAGTATACGGCTTTTATCAATGAACATTACTGCCATGTTGAAGATTATCCATAAAAGTTAAGGCCATAGATAAATAATACGTGCAACTATTTCTAACTATTCTAGAGTAAAATGCAAAATGATTTACTTTATAGAATTATGTCGGAAAGAAGAAAACACAAAAGGTGCTCTCAGATTTATAGCAATTCCGTAACAGGCTATTTTTTACCATAATCCGTTTCAATATAAAACATACTAATTATATATTCGTATTATAATTAAAAATGCCTGTAATCTGTGGAGACGCTGATCTATACTTACTAATATACAGGTTGTTACGAAGAGGATGTGAGACTCGCCGTCTCTGTCACGTTAGCGTCACTATCTGTCTCGCTCATACTTCGAATCTCTCCGTCTCTGTCATGTTAGCGTCACTATCTGTCTCTCTCACACTTCGTAAAATGACTCTCCAGGTCTCACTCAAACTAGAATGTTAAAGTTACGGCCTTAAAGCAAACCATGGGTACATTAGAATAAATTTTAAGTACGTAAGAAAAAATTGTTCAAAACTGCCTGTTTTTGGAAAAAAAAAATATTGTCTGCAATCGTAGAAATTATCTACCAAGTATCATACCATTTTGGAATCCTTATTGAATGCGCCAACTTTTGCAGTTACTTGCCAAACTCGCATAGTACATTTTTTTTTCAGTACAGCTTGTTACAGCTATGCGAAAAATTAATTTTGAATATTTAATTTAGATAAAAATGGCATATTCTTCTAATTTGGAGTAGCTGGCTTTAAATTTAAGATTAGAGTATACAGAAACATTATTCAGGATTACAAAACAAAAGAAAATGCTTAGAAAAGTCATGAATTGTAGCAACAACAGTGAAAAAACCGTCACAGGGTGTAAATTATATCGATTTTTTTAAATGTTAGATTTTTTTAAAATAGGTGACTTAGATTTTTTTTTTTTTTTCTGATAACATATATGAGTTAGTCTACCGCCTGCTCTCGGCTTGACGTCGGCTTCTGGGACATCCTGTATATATATGTATTATAAAGCTGAAGAGTTTGTTTTATTATTTGTTTGTTTAGTTGAACGCGCTCATCTCAGGAACTACTGATTCAAATAGAAAAAATATTTTTGTGTTGGATAGTCCATTTATTGAGGAAGGCTATGGGCTATACAGGGTGTCCCAAAAAATAGTGTCAAGCGTAAGTCCAGAGTTAGAGCACCTCTTCGAGTACCCGAATCACCCCCATGTATGTTCCGCGATTATTCGTAGTTTTCGAGTAATAATTTTTTTTCTGACTTTTTGAAAATTTTGATCCAAAGAACTTAAAAATTTTAAATAAAAAAAAGTAGAACATATTTTAATGTTTTTCTTTTTGCCACCGAATTATCTTTAGTGCTTCTTTTATGTCTAAAATAATCAGCTTCGTAACTTTAGTGGAAATTTAGAAAACAGTAGTGTAAAGTCAAAATTTGAATGTTAGTGAATAATTACTTAAACATTCATCTTTAAATTAAAAATCTAAACAGGCGAATTCATGGTTTCTGAGTATGTGTAAAAACTTTTCTAGACTCTCTGCTTTCATAATCATTTAAAAAAAGAAGTACTCAATAGGGCTACTTTGGCTTAAATCAGCCATCAAAGACAGCGAGGTGAAAATTTCATAAAATTTACCAAATTCCTATCAGATGATAAAAAAAAATCTGGTCTTTTTATAATTTCTAAGGTTCTGATTAATTACAATTTAGCAAAAATTAACTACATGAAACCCATATTTAAATATTTTTCTCGCGGATCACATCGGTTGTAGTGTTGGATGTAACGCAGTACTTACCTGCTAAAAAATTGCCCGAGTGAGAGGATATGAAAGAGACCGCATTATTGCTATCTCTCTAACTCTCATTGGCGAAATGGATAACTGTAACTGAGGAATACTATTCTTTGTGACAAGGGGATGAGGCGGGGGGTGTAGTCCGAGCGCCTATTGTGTTCTGGCGCCAGTCGTTTGCCTGCTTTTGTTTGCGCCTTACGTACGATACGCTCATTTGTGATTATTTGACGAACTTTGCTTTCTTTACGGACCTTGAGTGCGATTACGATTTGGTTTTGTGTGAATACGGGATTTTGACAAATTTGGCATTCTTAACGGACTTTTCAAGCTCTTCATTTTGTGATATCTTTTTCATCGCAAGAATATGCTCTTATGCATTGCTTTTATGGATATGCAAGAGGATGCTTCTGAAGCAGCCAGGTTGTTCCGGCAGCAAGTACAAAATGGAGGTGGACCTCAGCCTGAAACTTGGCCTGATCATCGCATGATTTTAAGAGTACATAACTCTTACGTAGAAGATTGGGGCGCCCATTTGAAATGAGTGACCCAGATACTGTCCAATCAGTGGTCGAAGAAGTGGTGAGAGATCCATCAGTTAGTGTAAGAACAATAGAACGTCGAATCGGAATTCCGAAATCACAAGCACATCGAATACTTAATCAAGAGCGTTTTCACCCATATCACATCCAGAAAGTTCAGCAGCTCAAGCCCGCAGACTACCCGAGAAGGGTGGCATTTTGCCAGGAAATATTACGGAGACAAGCTGAAAACGAAAATTTCTTTAAAAATATTCTATGGACTGATGAATCACATTTTAAGCGATGTGGGGTGTTTAATGCGCATAACTACCATTCGTGGAGTATTGAACATCCACACCTCACAAGGGAATCTAATTTTCAAGAACAATTTAGTATCAATTTGTGGTCAGGCATCCTAAACGGACAGCTGATTGGTCCGTTCGAACTACCGGACCGACTGAACAGCGAGGCCTACTTGCAATTTCTACGACGTGATCTCGGCGTCTTATTAGAAGATGTAGACCTATTAACGCGGAGAAATATGATTTTTCAAAACGACGGCGCTCCATGCCATTTTGCTAGAAATGTTAGACAACATTTGTCTGAAACATTTCCAGGCAGATGGATCGGTCGTGGAGGGCCCATTGCGTGGCCGCCACGGTCCCCCGACTTGAACCCCATAGATTTTTTCGTCTGGGGATACTACAAGGAATTAGTATACGCCAAGGACATTACAAACGTCACAGTGTTAAGAACAAAATTAAGACAAGCGGAAGGAACAATAAAAAATAACAGAATTGCATTTATAAATTTAAAAGAAAACTTTTTTAGACGATGTAGAATATGTATTGAGCACGAAGGTCGTCATTTTGAAAACTTTCTTTAAGCGATCGAATAATAAATACTTTGAAAATAATGTTTTGTAGCAGGAACATTTATTTTTGACCTTCAAATAATAAATTTTTAGCTTTTCTACAATCATTTTTGGTTTATTAATAAATAATTGGAATTAAAAAAATATTATTCAGAAGTCGAGTTTTATGAAATTTTCACCTTGCTGTCTTTGATGGCCGATTTAAGCCAAAGTAGCCCTATTAAGTACTTTTTTTTTATTATTATGAAAGCAGAGAGTCTAGAGAAGTTTTTACACATACTTAGAAACCATGAATTCGCCTGTTTAGATTTTTAATTTAAAGATGAATTTTTAAGTAATTATTCACTAACATTCAAATTTTGACTTTACACTACTGTTTTCTAAATTTCCACTAAAGTTACGAAGCTGATTATTTTAGACATAAAAGAAGCACTAAAGATAATTCAGTGGCATAAAGAAAAACATTAAAATATGTTCAACTTTTTTTTATTAAAAATTTTTAATTTCTTTAGATCGAAATTTTCAAAAAGTCAGAAAAAAAATTATTACTCTAAAACTACGAATAATCGCGGAACATACATGGGGGTGATTCGGGTACTCCAAGAGGTGCTCTAACTCTGGACTTTCGCTTGACACTATTTTTTGGGACACCCTGTATAACATCACGATACGACTAATAGGAGCTGAGCATAAATGAACAATGTGCGACATGTTGTTATTTTCCGACATCCACGCGAACGAAGTCGCGGGCACATCTAGTGAGTTATAATTTGGCACCGACCTCTCAAACAAAAAAGGATTTTCCAAATCGGTAAAAAATAACGGAGCCATGAGGTAACAAACATAAAAAAAACCGGCCAAGCGCGAGTCGGACTCGCCCATGAAGGGTTCCGTAGGATTTATGACGTACTAGCTGTGCCAGCGAACTACGTTTCGCCGTATATTTTTTACCCGTTTTTACAATATTTGTCATTGATGCTCAGCTCCTATTAGTCGTAGCGTGATGTTATATAGCCTAAAGCCTTCCTCGATAAATGGACTATCCAACACAAAAATAATTTTTCAATTTGAATCAGTAGTTCCTGAGATTAGCGCGTTCAAGCAAACAAACAAACAAACAAACAAACTCTTCAGCTTTATAATATTAGTATAGATTAAAAAAACTACTTACTAGATCTTGTTCAAACCAATTTTCGGTGGAAGTTTGCATGGTAATGTAGGTACATCATATATTTTTTTTAGTTTTATCATTCTCTTATTTTAGAAGTTACAGGGGGAGGGGGGGCACACATTTTACCACTTTGGACGTGCAAACTATTCAGTTTAGAAAAAAATTATATTAGAAACCTCAATATGATTTTTGAAGACCTATCCATAGATACCCCACACGTATGCAAAACGTATGTAAAACCACGGGCGGACAGACAGACAGACATGGCGAAACTATAAGGGTCCCTTGTTTACTACGGAACCCTGAAAACATACAGTCGAATTAATAACCTCTTCCTTTTTGTGAAGTCGGTTAAAAATCAACGCAGCATGAGCGTATACTTTTTTTTCATAAACACACAAAGATACCAATAAGGCAGCTGCTTCTTGCGGGGTGAATTGTAAATTCAAGCGGATGGTGGAACTAAATGTTGGTCGGTGCGTCGGTTTTTCTCACATTCCTGAAGTAAAATTTACATTATAGCATGCTAGCAGCTGTTCATTGCATACTGATGCATTCGATAGAAATACTCGTACTTTCTGTCTTATAAAGTCGATACAGTGGCTGTAGTGTCGTAAATGAAATCATTTGGCTGTGAATATGCATCAGTAATAAGTAGGTAATAAACATGAAATACTTACCCTGTGTTCTCTTGCGATAATGTCCTGAATTTAGTAGTTGTAAAGTAAGCAAATAAGAGAAACGCCGATTGAATTTCCCCCTTTTTGCCTGAGAATTTGTCTTGTCGCTCTTCTAGACAGAGATATCCAGAGTGTGCTAATACACCTTAAAAGAAAACTCGTGACGCTAAAGCACGAGAGAAAATGACTATTACTTGTACCATTAAACATTCACTACGCATTCAATACTCTGATCTACGCGTTAATAGGGGGAAATTAAAATTCACTAAGAACACTCGCACTAATCAATCTCACATCTTATAACTACTTTTCTGTTTCTCCTCAAGTAAAAGCTCGGTGGTAAAAGCCTAGTGCTAATGGAAAGGTGTCGCATATAAAATTGAGTAATTAATGATTTGCGTATGAAATTACAAGAGTGCATCCCAAGATAGGATTTGGCTGAGGGTGTTACGCAAGGTTCCGCCTTGGGTCCCGGCTGAGCCTAAAATAAAGCGAAGCTCTTGTAATCAAGCCCTTTCTGTATTTTGAGATTTTCTGCTTCGCTTGTATTGGCACGGATGCCTGTATAGTCGTCTTGCGACAGACTGACTTATCTGCTCCCTGAGACGTTTGACCCTAGTTCTCAAAATCACACACCACGACATGTTCTTCGTCCGTTACTAGTGTCTAACAATTGTTATTTGTAATAATAACTATTTTATTTTTTCATTTCTCTTGCTCGTAAAGTCCGTCATTTTAGCGTACCAGAGCGGGGATAAAATAGCATATTTAGGTCTAGAGGGGAAATGTTTTTTTCTTTACTCATACTCTGAAAGTAGGTCTGAAGTTGCCTGAGGAGCGGGTTGAAAGTAATACTTTTCAGCCCTAGGGAGAATCACTTTCAACTGACAGCTGCTGCCAAATTTTAAAAAAGAAACTAGTTCTTCTTTCACATTTTTATTGAACCATGTTCCGACTTTCTATACAGCCACTCAATTACAGCGCGGTGTAAAATTGAAATAACATAATGTTAAGTATTTAAAGAAAAAATGTATTAAATTACTTTATTATAATTTATTTTCAACTATTTTTTTAAAATAACATGGATTTGGGCAAAATATTTACCATTTTTTAAATTATGAAAATTAAAAATGATGGCTGAATAGCTGGCCGGCTACAGAAAAAAAAAAACAAAATAAGCGGGAAAGCGGCAATGCGATCTTCATTTATTTTTTCCATTTGTAGAGTTTTGTTGATACTTCCGTATAGCAGAGGTATTTATTAACTGTTAATTATATTTGTATAACATTGTGTTAATAATTAACACAATGAGTTCATCTGATTCAGGTATGGAGTTAACGCCTGATTTTATAAATAAGAGAAAGCGGGCTAAAGCAGAAGTTGATTTATGAAAAATAAAATTTACACGTTTTTTCCTTAGCTAATTCATTGTTTTATTTTTACTTTCCTTGTATTCGTAATGAAAAGCACAGTGTTTACCTCGGGTTAAAGGCTTATTTTGTGTCTGTTACCAACGAACAAACGAAATGCACGTTTGATATAAACTATTTAATATTGCTTTTAAATATTTTATTTTTTCGCATTCGTAGTGAAAAGTAGAGTAACACTCGGTGCTAAAAACAATTACAAATCCATTATAACTCGGTTTTTAATCCGTAACTAAAGTTCGGAAGCAAAACTGCATCGAATATAATGGGTCATTTAAGCCCCTTGTATCCACTATTTTAATTGATTACTTACTCAATTTGAAAAGCACAAATTGGCAACAGTTCATCTCTGACACTAGCGATATATCACTTTCGTTATCTAAACGTTCGTAGATGGCTAAGCATTTATTCTTGTTCCAACCTTGGCTTTGACCCAAAGACGACAATCCAATAAATATTAGCTATAGAAACCGAAAACCTTTCCATTTCAAAGATTTGAATCACGCCATCATTTTCACCAGCTCTCGACAAAAGGCGATGAGTCGCAAATATTTCCGATTTTTACAAGTCACTTGTTATGTGCCAGTGAAAGTGTTTAACTGGAATCGCTAAATACGACGGAATTCATGCGTTCGGTACTGATTAAGCTATCATGCATAATAAACTGTCGCCTTTTTCTTGAATTTTTTGCCCAAATTACACAAACAGTGCTATAGGAAAAGTCTTACGAAATGCACAAAGTTTATTGAATTATTTCAGCGATGAAAAGGTAATAATAACACAAGCGGGCCTTTTTAACGAAGTGAAATGCTGTTGCACACCCTACCTGCGGATGGGTAATCGACAGGCGTGTGTAGGATTCTCCCCGCTGAGCGCGGGACATACCCACTAATACAACATCGATGTCCATCTTATCCTTATTCAGGGTAGTACCATGTTGCCCTAGATGAACAAACGCGTTTGTTTCATCAAAACGCTTAAAACGCCAATGTATGGAATTACGCCATTACGAATTGACATGATTTATGTCACTTCCATTCATTTCTGTTATAGGTGTTTTAAGGTTACGACCGCGTAGTCATCATTATAGTAGTATTGTTCCATCATCTCTGCCATGATCACCCAGCTGTAAGCCCACTTTTATGTGGGGTGGCGCATTTCGTTTTCTACCCCCATTTATCTTCCATTCATCTCTTACATACGTCACTGACATTCTTTGCATGCATATCCGTCTTCAAGCAATCCATCCGTCCAATTTCTTAGGTCCTTATCTTCCTTGTTTCCATTCACATACATATTCATTTACCGGAGGGAGACTCTGTACGAGGGTCGCCTGCTTGGGAACCTCAGTCTTACCAGTATGTCTGCCTTAAAGCAGCAGTGCTTGAATTGCTGTGTTCCGTTTCGAAGGGTAAGATATGGAAATGAAATTACCAGGTACCGTGACTTTACAACTAATGTCACAAGTTGGCAACGCACACTGTGGTTTTTGTGGGGGTTGCAGATTTGCTGTGAATCTGACAAGAGCCACATGTTTCATAGGTGACTGTTACCACTTGTAATAAGCTGCTATATTCTTTGATATAGCAACTCGTTGCATTTCCGCCTATCCTGGTTGCATTTTATTTTTTTATGGTTATCACAATAAAGTTATTTTTCTCTCATCACTCAATTGACATGACATCAAGACGCCAGAATAGTCACGATGGCATAATTAATATTAATTAATATTTTTTTCAGCACTGTTTCTGTATTTTAAATCAGACAATATAATCTAATTAAGATAAAGGCATTTATATAGTGCCTTTTTTTGTCTGTAATAATAGTAACCGTAGAGTAAATATTAAATACAGTGACGGAACCTTGATGCATTCTGATGGGTACAAGTATTATTTCAGTTCCGTAACACTCTCGATATAAAAAAATTTAAGCACACACAATATACACAAGTAATTCATATTTGTGTCGATTCTTCATTGCAAATACATATATTTTTTCGCAAAGTGCTTTTGAATGAACCTAATGTAAATTCGATTAAGCCTGTAACAAGAACCATTGTTTGGTTCGTCTTCATAATGCTATGCTCTCACTTACTATGTAGCTTCGGAGTTCATCATCTTTTTACACCACTTTTCAACATTAAATGCATCCGCATTTGTTTGTGTCAATCTCTTAAAATTTTTCGAAGAAAAAATAATTCTTACGATTTCATTTTTTTATTATTTTGTTTATACTCGGGCAGGTGGCCTTTGCATAAATACATACTTCATAAAACGTACATAAATATATGGTATGCATAATTTATGTACAGCCGGCTTCAAAAGTAGATAAGCATTTTTAGCAGATTTAGTACCATGTCACACCAACTATTAACAATGCAATAAAATGCAATGGTGTAACCATACTAAATAAAAGGAATAGTTGGTGTGACATGGTACTAAATCTGCTAAAAATGCTTATCTACTTTTGAAGCTGGCTGTTCATTTTATGTTCATAATTTTGGTAGTATATTGAACTTCATGGGTTGTTATGCAGGCGTGTTTTGCGCTATTCTGGTGATGTTAGGAATCCTATCACAGAATCTCCTTTACAAATCTCTCTTCGGCCAAAAGTCCACCTTCCTAATTCTGCTAATCTTAACGTTCTTATCGTGTCTTGATAGCATTGCAATAAAACGGATTTCGTCACTTTATTCAATTTTCGTTAGGTATGCAATTTATTCGAACTACAATTTCTTGATAAGTTAATATTGACAAATATTTCAGAAGTTATCGGTTAGTTAACCCACAACAACTGTCTCAAAAAGCGATGCTATTGAAGCGTTATTGACACGTCATAAATGCATTAATCCTAGAAAAATAAGGACCCAGTGCGTTGTTCGGGATTTGCATCACCAAAGCTTTAAAACTAGCATTATGTCGCGTCTCCAGTGCAGTGGCTGCACCCTCAGATTGAAGTTCTTCTGTAAGTGACGTCCGACGACTATCCAGTATCCACGCGTTTCTTCGAAGCATTTTAAATTAATGGTATTGCAAAGAGAATAAATTGGTACTACTCCAACACGTACACGCTATCAACTTCATAATCATCGCTCAATCTCGAAGAAAACAAAGTTATGGCTCGTTTTGTCTACGATCATAGTTATAGAAAGCTATCATTATTGTTTTATTTCATATCGCCACTCCAATTGCATCTGCAGACAATATTAAGTATTATCTCTGGCGCAATAATAAAGGAATTATTTTGTTTTTTAGTTATAATTGCAGATGGTTTCACGAAAATCGCTAGTTGATCGCGGAGCCGAGTAACGGCAGTAGGTAGTAGTTATCGAGCTAAAAATTTACTTTCTCGCTGTGTTCCAGTGGCGGATCTAATTCTTCTTTGGATAGTGTTGTTTTTTTCGGTTATTTACATCGTATCAAAGCAAGTGAATCGTTCTCATGGTGGGCGAATTATATATGGTCCAAAAAGAATTTGACTATCTACACCAACAGCTTCAATGATAATGATGACAAGAAAACATTTACTCGACCTAATGATGGCTTTTATTGTTAATTTTGCTCTTTATTGTTTAATTTCTTTGGAATCAATAGATTAATCAATTAAAAAAACCACAAGCAAGATTCCAATCTGCGTCTTCAACATACTATGACGCCTTGATTAATAGGCCATCGAAGATTTACCCAACCCGAGCGAAATTTCATCAACTGTTTAGATGTTTGTTTACCTTTTATTGATTCTGATACTGTTTAAAATTCATTTGGCAGTTTTAAATGATCGATGTATTTGTTGATCTTTTTACTTTGAAAAATTAACAAATCAACTATAGTGCGGTCTACTATCATAAATTAAAAAATAATATTGTGAATCAGAGTACCCAATATACATTATTCTTTACATCCTGATATTGATACGTAGTTCAGCATATCACTTCATTAAGGTATCACATTTTCTGACATTCACGGTTATTTTCAACTTCAAAGCAAGCCTGTCTGGCCAATAGTGACCAGAAATAAATTAAAAGTGTACAAAAATGAAAGTTTACCTATAGTATTACAGCAAGAACGTGAATAGTTCTCTATGATTTGAACGTTTCAAATGTAATCACTTAATTGTACAAAATAGCCGACAGGCCGAGTGACTTTAATAGTAGATCACATGCAAGTTACGTCACCGCGAACCATTCGGTTGCTCAAAGATAAAAAGTTGCGATTTTATGCAAAACAACGCAAGTAAATTTTTTTTATTGCGACATTTATTTCCGCAAACGACAATTTATTGCTGTGGACATTAATATTACATATCTATAATACATACGTGACGATGGACTAACAAGTGTGGGTGTCTAAGTACGCCTTTATTTTATAATACCAACTTTATTGAGGAGTAGCTGCGAACTACGTTTTGCCTTAATAAGGTTTAACTGTAGTTAGTTTTATGTTAACCCCTATTTCACCCCTTTCAGTTGAGTTATTTGGTGGCTTTGGTTTAAAAATGTTGCAAATTAAATAAACACATTAAGGTCGAATTTCACCGACATTTAAACAGACGTTTAGAGTTAACTAACAACCGTTTTTGACACTTATCGTATGAGTGAAATGTCAAAAACTTCTTTGTTAGTTAATTAATCGCCTATTTAAATATTGGTGAAATTGGACCTTAAAGTGGTATTTATAATATACTTAGAATGCTAAGAATATCATATTAATTATTGAGAGTATCATGCATGCACAACACTTATTTCTCGGAATTCGCTCATATTCTTCTTACTGATTTTTATTTCAGAATAAACTTAATGTGCATTATGTAATTAGTGCCTACTTAAATACTTTGCTTTTGCACCTGGTGTAGTTATATTTTTTACTACCACGTGGCACATAGTTGGGTCGCCACATATACTTACTTTGATTTTACATCTAGTGTAGTCATATTTTTATACTCTTTACTACATATTTTATGCTTGTGAATGCGTATGTTAAATGTTCGGAAACAAACTGATTTATTCACAAACACGCTTAACACTTGCATTGCTAATGTATCTCGGAATTCTCGTATTGATTCTCGTCGCTGCGCACGAGTGCTTAATTGTCACGTTCTCAGGTGCACATGATGTATGACAAAACTGTCCAGGGTAGGTACACTTGGCGTCGTAAAACTGCAATTAAAAGCTGATTAATGACATAACGATGATTGATCGTGGGTGTTCCGTTAAAACAACATTGTAGCTTGATGTGAAATAAAAAGTGCAGGTCAAAGTTCAAATGTCAGGTTGCACGGCTTGTATCTTTTTTTTTACTTTTGGTGTTTTAAAGTCGGTTTTATTTTTTTTCCTAACATGTGCTATGGTTTTTTGTAGTCATGTGTTTTAATAGCGTTGACTTACAAGTTTGATTTATTCACAGATAAGAGAGACCGTTGCTCCGAATATGTGATATAATTTCAGCTTGATATCGCTACGCGTTCCCGAAAAAAAGGTCTTGACAGACACACCTTTCCTTCCTGGGTTCCGTTTTTTCGAGTCTTTGTTGAGATGTAGAAAAAGTTCTTATGGATAGAAAAATAAAAAATTGTATAAACTGCCCGGAGAAACGTAAAATATTTTTACATTTCTCATGTTCGGTAAGTAGGTCCTTATTACCCCCAAATGGGGCTTGTAGGTGACCAATTAGGGTAATAATGTAGCTAGAAAAGCCCTGAGGCTGTAAGTAATTTATTGCCAGTATGATGGTTAGATGTACGCGAACTTTTTGAAATAGTGAAGTGGTTTTTTTTATTACTTACCGCCCTAGGGCTTTCCAAGCTAATTTATTACCCTAGAGCGTTTATTGGTCACCTACAAGCCCCATTCTGGGGTAATCAGGACCTACTTACCTCGAGATGTAAAGCAGAGTAGTTAGCTCGGGTGTAAGCACCAATTGCACCCTCGAAATATAAATTGCACCCTAATTATCTCGGGCTGCAATTGATGCCTTACAGCCCTTAGCTACTAATCTACTATTATTATTAAGCAGAACGACGTTTATCGGGTCGATTGGTGTAAAATAAAAAACATTCTACTCTTATACTACTCTACCTCGGGCGAAGCTATTGCAACTTCGCAGATTAATTCGTTACGCTAATCACGATGTGGACTGTATTATATTACCTGTGACTGTACTTAGTCACGGTCCGCCGGCTATCTCCGGAGGTGCAAGATGGAAAACGATCTGCTTGTTTAGTGCAACTAATCGGCTATACATTTACAGTGTAAACCGTGATGTTAGTTTTAGTGTCGCGCTGGTTTTCGACGCTGGCTGAGAAATTAATTTTAGGTGCTACTTTCCCGTTTTATTGCACCGTTTCGTGTTATTGTACCGTCAAAGATATAAAACATACAGTTCTAAAATTCATACTTATATGATGTTGTTAAACATTTTATAAAAAAAAATCAAATACAGAAACATGATTAATTAAGAATATTTCACTCGATAGAAAACAATCCTAAGATCACTCCGTTCAATATTTTGGTTGTCTGGTAGAGATCGCCTACGGCGATAAGACCGCCCTTTTTGTATTTGTTTTTTGTATGTTAGGTGTATATAGGAATTGTTATTGTACAAAATAAAACAGCTGTGGATCATAAAATACAGTAATAAATGACATAAGAGTTTTACAAATAGATGTGCATTATAATTGTCCAGATAAATTGCAAAAATATATTTTTTATTTTGTGCCCCAGATTTCCAAAAATCGATTTAAACCCGGTTCGATCACAGCGCGTAAGCGACATTAGAAGTAAGGTTGCCTCAAAGGGTCAGAAAGTTTTTAATTTGAATTAAACTGTTAGTACCACCTATCTATATTTAGTTAGACAACATGATTTGCGCGACATATGATTTCAACACGCCATCGCGTGCGCCATCCATCACTATCTTACCTAACCCGTCAAGAGTCAAGACCCACCCAAACTGTTGACTAAAGTTCACGGCTTGAACAATGATGACATTCTTAACAGTGCTAGTGTAGTCTAATGACATTATTATATTTTACTCCAAAAAGCACTTGAGATATTAACAACGGCTTCAAAATTTCTACTATGCTACATTACATTACATATAATAAATTTATACTACAAAATTTCTATGTGATGCGAACGTTCGCTTCACACGTGAGTAATGAAATAATGAATCGATGTAAGTATAACTGTATAACTGAGTTTTATTTATCGCAATCGGGCATAATTGATAGTTTCATGCACAATAACCTATCATTCTCATCCTTATCTCAAGATTAATATAAAGCTTACTCGAACTTTTGTCTTCAGCTGACGGTGACTAGGTGCGGTGCGGACACGCATTCCCCTCCAAAAAAAAAAAAGGCCTTCCAAGGCTCACCCAAACCATACGAAACTTTTACCACAGAACAGACAGGTAATACTTTGACATTAAAAATTAATGTCATTTACCTGGAGGCACTATTGGAAAGTTTTATCTATATTAATATTATAAATGCGAAAGTAACTTTGTCTGTCTGTCTATCGCGCTTTCACGCCAAAACTACTGAACCGATTTAGATGAAATTTGGTGTAGACATAGTTTGCGTCCCAGGAAAGGACATATGATAGATTTTATTGCAGAAATCACCTCTTAAGGGGGAGAACAGGGGGGTGGAAGTTTGTATGGGGAATCAATAACCGCTGAACCGATTTAGATGAAATTTGGTATGGAGATAGTTTGAATCGTGGGGAAGGATAAAGAATAGTTTTTATCCCCGAAATCATTCCTAAACGGTATAAAGGGGGCCGGGGGGGGGGGATTGTAAAGGGAATCAATAAAAAAGGATTTCCACGCGGACGATGTTTTTTTTATAGGAGACCAAGCAAATGACTCCATTCCACCTGGTGGTAAGTGGAAGTAGAGTCCAAATGCGAAGATAGCTAGTGCGGGAGAGAGGTTAAACGCCGCACTAGCCACCCTTACCTTGCCGACCTGCAAGGTGCTTCTTCACGCCTCTTTTAAAGGACCCGGGATTATAGGAAGGAGGAAACACATGCGCTGGCAGCAGAGAGTTCTATTTCTTAATGCGACATAGAAATGAGTTACCAAATTTCTTGGTACGCGTTTGAATGGTAGTCACAGTTAGACGGTGACAACGCAGGCCAGCACGTGTCGTTCTTAAATGGAAAGGAGAAGGTGGAATTAGTGAAAAAAGCTCTTCAGAGCACTCACCGTGTTGCGGGCAAAAGCTAGTCTATATAAATGAAAATCAATGTATTACTATGTTTGTTTGTCCTCTATGCGTTCCGAAACCATTCATCAGATTGTAATGAAACTTTGGTAGGGTGTTATGGGGACACCCGTTAGGGTTCCTAGCAACAAAAAGAAGCATTTATGTGGCATTGCAACGCATGCTGGGCACAGCTAGTTACCAATAAATTTCAGTTTCAAATCTCTACGCGTTCCTGAGAAAAAGGGTCTTGGCAAACATATGAATAACGATGGAATCCTATAAGTATTCCGTTTTTTCTATGGAGATACAAAACCCTAAAAATTTCAGGCAACACCTAATTGTCCAATTGTGATGTAAGTACGGACTCGTTGCCTACCTAGGCACTTAGCCTACTTGATAGTTGTAATGCCACTAGCAGTGCCGTGGTAGCTACTCCGAGCCTAATAAGGGAACGCTCAAAACGTCTAAAGATTAAGGTTGATTTTAGACCAGACGATATATTATGAAAGTTAGTATTTGTTAATTTTGTACAGGTTTCCAAATTAGGTTTAAGATAAGCGGTGAATGAGTTGTGGTGTTTTGTGCATTGCGATCAAGCCACCCGCGAGATGAGACGTAATGTAAAATACTACCTACATAATACGTCATATACGTTACTTATACACCACAATTATGTACACCAATGGACATTACCACCACTCATACTATGTCCCCACCGAGAGGCTCAAGCCTACCCTAAGTAAGAGTGTTTAGGCCTTCTTTTTAAAGGCGCGGGAATCTCTTTATGATTCAACAAGGGGCTGAAAGCTGACAAGGCCGCCCCAAGGATATGCCATTGGAATCGGCTATAAACCCCATACCTGGCTAAACCACCCTCCAGCAACTTCTACCTCCAAACTCAAACTCAAAAATCTTTATTCAATATAGACCTTTACAGGCACTTATTGAGTACTCCGTAGAGACACAATCGGGATCGGCGTTAGGCCAGGCCTTAGTCAACCACGCTGGCCCCGTGCGGATTGGTCGACTTCACATACACATGTATACAGGTTGCCTCACGATGTTTTCTTTCACCGCAGAATGGTCGGACAAATGTACATATGAAATTCGAAAAACGAAAACACATGGCAGGGTTAAACCCCGAACCACCTGATTAGAAAGCCAGAGCCGTATCCAGAGCGCCATCGACGCTAACCCCCTCAATACTGATCCGTAAATACAACACCAATGTCATGGGTTTTGATACATTTTTATTCACTTGCATTTAATTTTGTTTACCTTTTGTAAACAAAATTAAATGTAATTGAATAAAAATGCCGAAATCAAGTCGAGCTGCCAATCGCTGCCCACGCGGTATTATAATTATAGATGTTACATTGTTCGATTCGACCCCGATACGTCGGCTTTTTGCCGCGACCGGGCCCCGAACCCGGTCGACATATGCTGATTGATCGGCGGAACAAAAGAATTGCTCGCGCTCGTTATGCGGCTAAACTGCTTAGTCAAACACTCGAGAGCCCTGAAGTACTTCGGTTTGAATTAAGCAATGCGGTATGTGTTAATCGATTATGATTACGAGCAGATGTTTTTAGACACAAGAAAACATGCGAAGAGGGAGGCAGGCTCTCTGACAGTAAAAAATAATCTACTTGAATTAACAAAGTACAAAAAAGAGAGCATTTTGAAATAACCGCCTCCGTGGTGTAGTGGTTAACACAGCGAATGTTGATCGGGAGGTCCGAGGTTCGATTCCCCGTGGGAGCAGATGTTTTTCTACTCAGTTTGGTTGGTGGTAGGGCTTCTGAGCCCGCCTGGATAGCTACTGGTGCCATCTTACCTATACCTAAGTTTGTCGTCAACAATGTTAGTAGCATTGTTGTGTTCCGACAAAGGTATAAGATAGCCAGTTCCTCAGTTATCGAGGAGTCCAGGTAAAGCTCGCTTCCACCTTCGGCCGTATCGTCACCTACCTTCACGTGAAATGAAGACCAGGAGCTTCCCTATCGTTTGTAAAAAAATCTTGGAGCAACACAAATACATATTGCTCTTGTAAGATTCGCAAATATGCAACCCCCCACATGAACCGCAGTATGCGTTGCCAAAGTGTGACATAAGATGTCAAGTCAAGTCACAGTACCCAGTCATTTCACTGCCTGCCTTACCGTTTAAACATAACCGCTAAAGCAAGCGCCGCTATTGGCTGCTGAGATAGGCGAAATGAAGATGCCTGCACCGAAGACTCTGATACAGTGTCTCCCTCTGGTAATTTGAGTTTCATATAATCTAAACTTTAAATTTTATTTAAAAATGCTACGTAAATTCTTTATCAAATCATTTATGTATCATGACTCATGCCATCCTTATAGGCTAAGACCTAATACGAATGTGTAGAAATTAGTTAAAAAGTTTATTGTATATATAAGCAATAAACAGATGAATATAAGGCTCATTTTTGACATAACATCAGTTATTTTTGACGAAATACTACATATTTCATTTATCTTACATTGAATTATCCTAATTAATCAATGATAAAAATATTTTATACATCTAATGATGCAGTTTTAGTTTTTATCAAAATCGGTCCTGAGACGTCTTTGAGTATTCTTCGATATCTGTTATATGTAGTTTCGGATTTGGCCATCCAGGTACACTTGTAAAATTCATTCTGCGTATACATATTTAGTATGTAAAGGCTACTTTTAAAGCAGGGGGCAAATTTAGGGTGTGCTTGTTAGACTACAAAATTAAATAACTTTTACTATAGGGCCAATCTTGAAATCGCGAAAAAAACATCAGCTGTTCTATACATTTCGGATCAATAGATGAGTTTCAGTTCAGTTTGCTTGTTTGAAATACTTTGAAAAAAAAACACAAAATGTATACGTAGTTACCATATCCTAATGACTTTAATGCAGGTTTACCTGACAATTTTTTAACGCCGACTACACTAATAATGAAATCTTTAAAACAACCACAACATAATGCCTATAACATTAAACTTAGATCTTTCGGCGAGCTCATCCCTTAGGCAACAGAACACAGAAAATTTTTATCTTTCAGACTTTGTTCCCTTATCATAATTATATACATAATCCAACTGTTCGTTGTACTTACTACAATTTTATGTTCGGTGTCTTTTTTCAATCTGATTGTGACTTGGAATCAAACAAAAAACATATTAGTAGCAAATCGATTTATCGTTCGGTCATACATTATCATTTGAACGGTAAAAAAATACCAGCCAAGTCCAAATAGGTGTATGATCTAATTTCTGCCCGTTTTTGTTACAGGTATACATGTGCTTCTGAGTTTTTGCTGGTCCAACCTTACTAAGGCTAACCATCAGATCACGAGGTAACATCGTCCAGGTACAAGATCTCTGATCCGATTCCGACACTGAGTACTCAACTCAAATAGTTGCATGTTAACTTACGCTCAGTTTTTTTATATTTTGTCTGTGGATTTGGTTAATAGCGATAGGTATTTGACATTAATGTCATACACAATATATCAAAATTCTATCTAACAAATCTGCAGATACTTAAGTGTTGAGAATAAAATTTTAAGTTGGCTGTTTGTTTTGTTGCAAAGAAAATGTCGTATCTCCTCGCTTTCAGGGCATTCCCCTAACTGCCTCAGCCAATATCCTTGGTGTCGACATATCGAGCGAAGTCCAGTTCCGTGGCCACTTAGAGGGTAACACTAAATTAGCTTCTAAGAAGCTTGGTGTGCTCAATAGATCGAGACAGTATTTCACTCCGGCGCACCGCCTTCAGCTTTACAAGGCGCAGGTTCGGCCTCATATGGAATACTGTTCTCATCTTTGGGCTGGGGCACCCCAATACCAACTTCTTCCACTGGACCTCATTCAACGGAGAGCGACTCGAATCGTCGACTGCCAGGAAATTTCAAATCAGCTCGATACCTTGGCGCTGCGTAGAGATGTCGCTTCGCTATGCATCTTCTATCGTATTTATTACGGGGAATGCTCCGAGGAATTGTTCGGATTTATACCTGCCGCCTCTTTCCGCCATCGTTCTATGCGGCAAAAAATCCATGCCCATCACTTAGATGGTTTGCAGTCCACAACTGTGCGTTTCCCTCGAAGTTTCCAGCCTCGCACAGGCAAACTATGGAACAAATTTGTCGCCTGCGGTATTTCCGGACCGATACGACCTTCAAACTTTCAAAAAAAGAGCGTATTCCCACCTCAAAGGCCGGCAACGCACTTGTAACTCCTCTGGGGTTGCGGGTGTCCATGGGCGACGGTAATTACTTGCCATCAGGTGATACGTCTGCTCGCTTGCCCCCTATCGCAAAAAAAAAGCTGTATAAATATTTTTTTTCTAAGGTTAACGCTTGTGACATTTATTTCTCCTAAGAACCTATGAACTTAGCTTTTTAGTTTGCCGCTTTTTCTTATGTCTCGCGAAGTGTCAGTCATAATTAGGTGCATGTGTAAGAGAAATAAAACTAAAGTATAGTTCGAAATCTTGTATTTATTGAAGAAAGCCCTTCATCTAACTAATAGATAGGATATAGAAAACTGTCGTTACAAAATTAACTACCTACATTTCTGTCCGGTGAAACATTGGTCCTATTTTATTGTAGTAAGTGCTTTTATTCCTGATGTTAATAATAATGTGTGACTGGACAAAATGTATGTAACTTTTATTAACTAAGTAACATTAACTCCACAAACTCAATATTAACAGTAATAACAAACTTAGCAGCATAATAAATTCTTAATGACTATCACACGTTGAATACGGAAGGTAATGTGAGCATTGCAGTATTGACATAACACGATTCTTAATTTGGCTTTTGGACTTAAATGGAATGTGACTAGTGTACATTTTGTTACCGAACAACGAAACTAACGATGTTCGCATAATTTTAGAGTTTGAATAAAAATTAAAGAATGAGATATATTGAAGTGAACATTTTAATCTTTCGGTAACCAATGACGACACAATGGATAACATCGTGAGGCAACCTGCATACATCTACGAAGAAATTAAATGATGTACCTATGTGAAGTCCACCAATCCGCACTGGGCCAGCGTGGTTGACTAAGGCCTAATCACCGTAACATAGGGTAGGCTCGAACCCCTCGGTGGGGACGTATATGAGCTGTGATGATGAACCAATGACGAGTATCTACTCGTAAATAACATTAAGAACGTTAAACAAGAAACACACTGATTTGATGAATTTAACAAGTAACACGTGCTACAAATACTACAATATACTAACAATAACAACGATATGAAAAATAAACAGTTTAAAAGTTCAGAATGTATGCCTCATAACTTCTTACCTAGTTCAATGACATATAATTAAATATGTTACATATTAGAATTTTATATAAATACATGTATATCGTAGCTGGAATGGGAACATTCATTGGTTAATACTTTTACCGTGATAAATATTTATTTATAGGTATATATTTACAAATAATATGAAGAAGAAATAGACGTCACGACGAAATAGACGACGATTAAAACGTCAAGAAGTATCAAAAAAATATTGATAATTGAACAACTATTCTAGTAAACAATATCAGTAAAATGTCTGCAAATATTCCGAGCTTGACTGATGGAATTCTTTTAAGGAAACTCTGAAGCGAAAACAATTTCACCGACACCGCATACCGACAATCACGCGAGGGACTCAATGTAAAGTACTTACTTGAATTATTGCTGACAATTTCTTGACATATTTCCCGACTTCGCAGTTAACTTAACACGTCCCGTCACTCCATTCCTTATCTCTGGGCCTGTTCCAGGAGGATTGCTGTGATGAATCGGGTCTTCTTGATCCTGAACTAGCCCACAATGGGGTAGAGAGATTTCAATCCCTGGCACAGGAGTCCTACGGCATACCCAAGGCGGTATCGTAAACTTTTTTCTAAACAACTAAGCTGACAAACAAGCATACTGCTCACCTGATGGTAAGTGGTAAACAGAACATGTGGCTTTTGTGAGATTCGCAGCAAATCTGCAACCCCCACAAGAACCACAGTGTACGTTGCCAACTTGTGACATAAGATATAAAGCCACGGTACCCACTAATTTCAGAGCCATATCTTACCCTTCAGACCGGAACACAACAATGCAAGCACTGCTGCTTTGCAGCAGAAATAGGTAAAACAGAGCTACCGAAGCTGGCGACCCTAGTACAGAGTCTCCCTCCGGTAAACAACCCGACTTAACCTCTTGGTGTCATATTATTAATAGTAACCCATTAAGACAATAATGAACATTGTATCAATTTTTGAGACTTTGATTTTTATATTTTTAATAATAATTTGATAATGCCCGACTACGTAAATGAATAATTAATTGATACATCAATAATTTTCTGCCTTTATGACTTTGTGTGTTACTTATTTAATACCTAATAATTCGCAAATTCATTTTGTCCAAGATGCGTTCAACTTCAATGTTTATTTTCTAACCGACTTCAAAAAAGGAGGAGTTTCTTTGTTGGACTGAATATATTTTTATGTATATTCGTTCACTGATTACTCCAGAATTTTTGTGAACCGAGTTTCTAAATTATTTTTGAAATCAAATAGTCCTGAGGTCCTTCAATTTCATAGGTTGTTCTTATATTGTTAAATAAAAATATAAGGACAACTGATGTAGTTAGTTAAAATTTGGCACCAACTTCCACATGAAAATATGATTTTGTACTTAGTATTTTTGAAGTCAATTTTTATTTTTAATTTCAAAACTTAGTCCACTTTGTGAAAGGTATTGAACTAAACATTACTATAGAATGTGTTTCAAAATTTGAAAATAATAATAACTATTCGTATGCTGATGTTACCGAAAATTTCCACCAGGAAAATGTTTATTGAATTAAAGAAGAAAGCTTGAATTTTTGAATTTAAAACTCAGGATTATCTTGCGAGAAAAAACTGTGTGCTGTCATGTTGCGGTTTTAAAAGTATCAACATTATGCTGCATACGAGTACAGTGCATTTAATTTGAAAATGGAAATCCTCAGTCGAAGTTACTACAAAGTATCAAAAGTTAATTTTGTCATTATATCATCATGAAGCGGAAACATGATATCTATTTCTTTTTCTCACAACTCACAAACGCAACTAGTTATATACGTATAACCTTCGCACTCATACCACAAATCTCATTTCAAACATTCAATAGTACAAGATAAGCCGAGAACAATATGAACAGTTTCATCGTGTGAACTGAATTCCAGTCGGATGAGCGATTCACAGTCTTTATTTACTGGTTCAAATTAGCTTTCGTTAATACAAATCTCTCTTAATGATCGTGAAGATTCAATTTTGTTTAGTTTCTTTCTCATATTAACCGCTACAATTGCATCGGGACGAAAGTTGAATTCTTCGCTCACGGGTGCTTTAATTAGAGCTATTAGGAATTTAAATTCGCGAGCAATTGTTTCCGTGGTGCGCACTCTTCTGGTGAGATTAATTTCGGTTTTGTTTATCAAGCAACTTTGAACTTTTTTCTTTGCTTTTGAAAGAAAAAAGATTTTCTTTAAATTTAAAATTAGCTTACTTTTGATCACAATACAGCGCTAATGCAAGAATGAGATCTACAGTGGGACAAGCCGGTATAGAAGATAAAGAATTCCGCCCTAAAAAGATTGAAGTTTCGATTGCATCCCCCAGTACATAGTACAATACTCGGGAATATGTACAGAGAATTCCACACCTTGGCTTGGGGATAAAGCAATTCTAGTCATAATCTTACATTTCATGTCCTTTACTAAGAATGCGAATCTGTAAGTCATTAAGATGACATATACGAGTAATTGAAATAGGAATAACATCATTAAGATATTGCTACGTTAATTAAATATACTCTTTGGCTTTTTCGTTATCATTAAATATCAGTACCCCTAGTATGAGTTTTCGTCGTCATCGAGCTCGATCAATCGTATTGTCTCCTCTCCATACATTGACTAGTAGCGCCCCTAGCGTCCAATAGCAAGAACTAATATTGGCAGTATGAGTCAATTCGAGGCCTCGATTTACGAAATCGTCTATCGTTGGCGGTCGAAAAGTGCATTTTGGCAGTATAAGTTGCTGTTTTGACAATTCTCACGAAGTATTTCGAGACGAAATTTCGTATCGAGTGACGATACGAAAAATTCAGTGAGAGGTATTGTGATAGCTAGTTTTAAAAGCCAAATTAATATTTCTTTGGCAATAACATTAGTGGAAGAGTTTGACAAAACCGGCTGACATTTTAAACCGGGGGAGTTAAAACAACGGTCGTAAATATGTAATAAAAGGTAGGACCATAAGAGGTTATGTTTCTCCTGTGTAATGTGTTAACTTTATTTTATTACTAATATAGACGGTGCTTTGTTGTAGGTGTTGTAAATGCTTTGCTGATATTTGAGAAGAAAGACTTGACAAGATATCTTGATAATCAAAGACAAGACAATAAATAACTCGCTGCATTTTCTAATAAATCATCCTAACCTTAGTGACCAAAAATATGGTAAACAAATTGATAAAATTTCTTGCTGAAGGACAGTATGACGCATAAGTTGGTAAGATATTTATTGTAATAATTCATTAAATCATTTCTCTCTATAATAATAATTATGAGAAGGTGTACATACTTACAATATGTTTCCCATTAATAAAAGTAGGATACTTTTTATCTTGATGACAAAAATAAATAACATTTAATCATACATTGAGCTATTCGTGTGTATTCAGTTTAAAAAATCAGAGGATCAGACATGGAACCTATTGTATATGAAAAATAATAAATACTTATCTTTATGAAGAAAAAATGTAACTAAAGAATTAATACTATTAATTTTTGAGGAGTACGTAAATTGTAGATGGCTATTGCTTGGAATATTTAAACCACAAAGGTGGCTTTATGTTAATTTAAGAATATTATGTACTCTCTGTAAGTTATTAAAAGTGGCATAATATTTTCATTCGGAAATGTAATTTATAAATGGTTGATTGTATCATTAAAAAATAAAGATTCATTAAAAAGTAAATCTAACTTTTTTTGTATAAATTTCATAATCCTGTTACCGACTTCAAGAATAATGAAGATTTCACTGAGATTTTACCATACCATATGGGAATAGTGGTTAACGTGTTTAATATTGAGTTTTACTCAATATATATTATATATGTATAAAAAGCAAACGGTGTGAATGAGAATCTCCTCTTTTATGAAGTTCATAAAAACAATTACTATACTACCAGTGTTTCATTGTTTCCAATCTACATCGGATCATATACATACATATCACTGCTGGCTGGGCAAGGGTCTCTTAATTTCACGGGTTTTCATTATGAAATAAAAAACCAGAGTAAATAATAATATATTTAATTTTACAAAGACTGGAAACATAATTTTAATTTAAATATTATCCATATAATATTTTCCAATCACATGAAATTGATGAAATCGCTAAGGACAACGCCTCTACTGAAAGAATAGAATAAAAAAAAAATTACCATCCATTTTACACTATTGTATACAAAAGCAAATACAAAGGAATATTTCCTTAAATTAACTGAATAATGAAAAAGTAGTAGGACAAATTCTTGAAAAAATAACATTGTCGCTTAAAAATATGGCCATCAAACTAGGATCAGTGGAAAAGTAGGTTTGCTTTTTGATTTGGCTTTTATGGGAATGATTGTGGTCCGACCTCTATACCTTAAAAAGGAAGACTACATCAAAGTATCACAGGACACCCATAATCAAGTCCTATTTGCTGTTCCACACTGTTTATGAAGTGAGGTCATGTTGGATCTAAGATCATGGTAGTGCCAAGATTCACCCATTTAAATAATGTAATACGATTTAAACTTTTCAAATATAAAATGTTTCTATTTTGATAAAAGGACATCTATTATGACTAAAGTTAATATCTTTGTAAACACACACTTTGAAATGCAAGTTATTTATTTGTTTAATATTATTTCCCCCTATTGCACGAATAATGGTTCTGCTTCTTCGTCTTGAATTTATGTTTATAGTAACAGCTTTTTATGTTCGTTTGAAGGATTCCATATTCCTCCTCCCTGTTATTTCCATGTTGCCGCCGGCAACTTGGTCTTTTGAGTGGTAGTTGACCTGCCTTAGATAACTTCAGCAGCTTCTAGAGATCTTCGATTTCTCTTTGTATGTAATTCTACACATATTAAATTATTTTCTTGAATTGCGTACGATGCACTTGTACGGTTCATATTTATGAGTTAAACCTATAAAATAAGAATAATTGGTTGTATTAGATACAAATAACCCATCGTATTTAAATAAATAAAAATGCATGAACACACCGTCAATAATTAAACTTACTTTTTGTCTGTTTTTGCATTAGCAACAAATAAAATTAACAATTCACATTCATAACATCATAACCTCAAAACCATAGAACACTCAAAACGGTGTGGCCCCTTTTTTTCTGCGTTTCTACTAAAAGTTTAGAAAATATCTACTAAAACATTATTAAAATAAATTAAGTCCATATTACATTCGTGTAATAAAATCTGCGGAAGAAGTAATACATTTATGTTTTAATAAATTTTTTTAGCGTGTAAAGTTATAATCACCTCCTAGATTATTTTGCACTGATGTACCCTATTTTTCATTTATTTATTTGTCCGTTTTGTCCTCGGGCAACGTAGGCCCTTATATCTATATTTTTCATACTAGTAAAATCTCCAAAAACTGCTAGAATTCTTTACGGAATTACGAACTAAATGCTTAATTTCCATGCTTTAAATCTACTAAAAAAGTAAAAATATACCAAAAGTGGTATCACCGAATTTTAGTGAAACGTCGAGTTATGAATGAATGCTATGTGTCTCTTTTTAGCACATATAAAGTGAAAGAGATAGAGAATAAGCAATATGAAGTTCGTTCAATCGAGTGATCGTGAGCTCGATATGGTGAAGACGCGCGATCGAATTGTAAACTCATACTACCAATTGACTCGATGACGATCAACGTTAGCGTTTACTCGACGACGATCACTCGATCGGTTTTGAGAAAACTCATACTAGGGGTACAGGGACCCGATTCTCATGTAATAGAACTTTTCCGCATGGTAAATTCGTATGCGAATTTTTCGATTCTACTGAAAAGTTCGAATGATTCGTATGAACCGTATTCTGGGGTACCCATAGAACAATATTACCAATCGAACTAGGAAGTCGGAAATAGCATTGACAATTTAATGTTTCGTACGACGTTCATGAGGCGTTTTTAAAAACGCTATGGCTACCACTATAATGTACATCTTAAAATAGTTCTTTTTGGTAGAAAAATATAACAAAAACTATTTTAACACAAAATATATTATTAAATGTGATCATATTTTCTAAAAATAATACTTATATTACAAAATATAAAAGTTCAATTTTTAATATTTCGTAAAGTACATTGATTGAAACGGAACGCTCCAGACAGCACATTCCTAAGTTCTGACGTTAAATGTCATTAATTACAACAAAGTTTGTCTAAGATAAATATTGAATTGAGACAAATTCTTATTTTAATTATTTTATTTATATAATAATCTGTTATGGAGCAAAATAATATATCCAAAAAATTTGCTAGTGCGGAGCAAAGGCTTCGTCTAGTACATTTAGTAGAAGCCGATCCACAGCTGAAATGTGGGAAACTTGATTGTCCAACTTAGTCCCGAATCATTCACTAAGAATGAAACTAAAAGGCGGTGGATAAACATCAGTGAATATAATAGGTTGGGGAAAAAGTTTCTTCGCATTTTTTAAGAAAATTCAAAACATTTTTTAATATAGTTTATTTACATTTAACTAAAGTATGTAGGTACCATTTTGTTTGATAACTTTTTGCCATCTTGTAGGTAGGGACATGATCCCATTGCTATAGAAATTTTGAGACTTCTGGTCAAAATACCGCGACAAGTGGTTTTGGCAGTCCTCTCGTGATGTTAACCTGACACTGCCTAAAGAATTCTGAAGAGACCGAAACAGGTGGAAATCTGAAGGTGCAAGGTCAGGACTATACGGCGGATGCATTAACACCTCCCAGCCAAACTCTCTTAATTTTTGCTGAGTGGCTAAAGATGTGTGAGGTCTAGCGTTATCATGATGAAAAACCACACCCCTTCTGTTGATTAATTCCGGCCGCTTTCTCTCAACTTCTTGCTTTAATCTCATCAGTTGTTCGCAGTAGAGTTCAGAATCGATGGTCCTGCCTGGTGGTAACAGCTCATAATGAATAATGCCCTTCCAATCCCACCACACACACAGCATCACCTTGTTGCGAGTTAACTCGGGTTTCGCCACAGTCTGTGAAGCCTGACCGGCCTTTGACCACGACCTTTTTCGCACGTTCTTGTCGTACGTGATCCACTTTTCATCACCAGTTATCAGCTTCTTCAAAAATGGTTCGGTTTCATTACGTCGTAATAAAGAATCACAAATGAGTACACGGTTCATTAGGTTTCTTTCAGTGAGCTCGTGAGGTACCCAAATGTCAAGCTTTTTTGTGTACCCAGTTTTTTTCAAATGCGCCAAAACTGTTTTGTGGTCAATTCCCAGTTCTTCAGCTACGTCGTAACTACTGACATGCCGATCTTGCTCCACTTTTTCAAAAATGGCATCCATTTTATCTGTAATAGGGCGACCAGAGCGACGTGCATCTTTGACATCAAAATTTCCGGATTAAAAACGCTTAAACCAAATTTGTGCTACTCTCACAGACACTGCACTAGGTCCATAAACATCGCAAATTTTTTTCGCGGCTTGCGTTGCATTTTTACCTTTTTTGTAGTAAAATTTTAAAATGTATCGAATTTCTTCATTAGATTCACTTATCTTGGCGGTACGAAAAACAAATGAAAATCACACATTTTCCTAATTTGAATTTGGAATTATGTTCTTTAAAATTTAAACTTTCAATGATGCCAAAACCAGCCAGATACAAATAGTATAGCCAAAGAGATTTTATTACAAGTTTATACATACTATAATGCGAAAAGACTTTTTCCCCAACCTAATATAAACTCCATCACAGGGGCTAAAAACTTGGGAGGAGTGGCGCAAGGTAAATTTTTGAAGTTATCCTCGATGTTATGTGTATGTGGTTCGGCGCTTGCTGCCTCTAATTCTTCCACCAAATTGGGAAAGAAGTTCACCAAAAACTCTTCCTCATTCATTTTAATGAGACAAAACACAGAGAGAAAACGCAGTTTGAGCCAGCTTCGCGGTTTGAGCTCATTTATGCAGAAATAATCACAAACTCCTTGTATTTTTATAATTTTGAAACACTTTTGACAGCTAAATTCGTATACGAACCTCAACTTCGACTGGTCCATACCACTCGTTGCGTTCGAGTGATGTTCGTTCGAATTATTTCGATTGTGAAATTCCGAGAATACACAAACTGTGGTTCCTTCGAAAAAAATTCGAATTTCGAACATTTTTACGAATGTGAACTTTTTTCGAATGCATGAGAATCGTGTCCCAGGTCTAGATTTGACATCAATTACAATCACATTGAAAATTCATCAAATTCAGTATGGTGACATAATTTTGCAAACTTTATAAAATCACGAAGTAGGTAATGCTTCAAGAAACTGTGACATTGTATTGTATGTTAAGCCAACGGAACGTATTATCACCAAAGACGCCACTGGAAGTGGAAAAACGCTTACAAAGCGACAACTTCGTGTTAAGTTAAATGTCGAGTTAAACCTTTCTTTTTGACCGTAACTTGGAAACTAACTTTCAGCCAAGTAGATCACTTAAACGGCTCATCTACCTACTTTGTTTTTTCTTCCGAACGAATTGGTGTTTGCAAACACTTTCAACCAAACTGACAATGCAATCAAGAACCGACTGATTGTAATCAATTTCTCGCAAACTGTTTAAGTTAACGAAGGTTTTTTATCAATAAAGATTATGGATTTATGAATTCAAGTGAATGCACTGATATAATCGTTTTCAAAGCTGTGTTTTGTAACTCAAATGTTTCTGAGACCGATCAACTAATTCCACCAGTTGGTCTCTGAAGACAAGTGTGCCTCTAAACCCCCCCCCCCCCTTTGTTAAGGTCCATGAATAATTGATCAATAGCTCTACAAAAATCTATAGAAAAATTATAAAAGCAAAATGAAAATTATTTTTACGATTATACCTTTTTCTCTTGTGCTCTGAAATGTGGAGAATCGTTAATTCAAAGAGATGGTTAAAAGGTTTCCAAATCTTTCAAATTAAAGTGAGACATACAGTGGCGGTCATATAATTAAAGACAACAGTTGATTTTCATACAAACAAGGTATCTTTGAAGCCTTGGTTCTCCGCCAAGGATTGACCTAGCTGTGATCTGGTGATGGTCATCCAGGGAGTGAATGGAGGAGATTGAGATCGCTATACACAACCAACTAATCTGATCAGCGTTCTTAGAGTTGAGTGCTCGTCGAGCGTCTTCCGCGTTCGATCTACTGATTTTCGTATTCTTTTCGACAAAAACAACACAATATTGATTTGAGTCGTAATGTTCCATTGATTTTCATCACAAGAGAAACGAAAATCTATAGTTTCGTCGTATGCTTACCATCTTGAAGCGGTCTGAAAGTAAAGCGTTGCACCTGGGAAGTTTTCGAGACTTTAATACGTTCGCGCTTATCACATTATCAGCCTCTTTTTGAAGTATTAATCATTGCAAAACAATGTTTACAGATACGAAAGCAGCAGTAGCTAACGATTCGATTCATGCCGGTTCAACGACGAAAAAAGCATTATGAACTCTATAAAAATGGACGCAATTACTTTTTTCATCCGAACCAATCGCAGAAGCGTGCTACCAAACAATAGCGAGCTATCTTCCTCTTCCATTTGTCTGACCTTATCGCGTGGCGTTAAGACCGCTTTTTCATTGGCGATTTTTCTGTTTACTCGGCGTTGGTAACGGTCAGCCACCTCCTTCAAAGTCATGATCGCCTGGTAACGGGTTGTGTTTTGCTTCGAAAAAATGTATCGCCGCTTCCACATTGCTCAATGGTGGTATCACATTGTTACGGATTGTAAGCAATATTTTTTTTATTAAATAGATTAATTTGTTTATTTGCATACATATCGTATAATCTGATGAAACAAATCCTTTAAACTATTTGCTATCATTTTTTAATTTGAATTTTAACTACGTAATTCGTTTATCGTTTAAATGGACGTTTTGTAGGAGCCTTACAGTTATTTAAGAAGGTCAAAGAGCCAAAATACTTCTTACTTGTGACTTATATATTTATTGTTTTTTTTTTTATTTTTATGGATGGCCCGGCAAATGACCTCCTCCCGCCTGATGTTAAGCGGTGAAAGAGGCCCAAATGAGTTGACAGATAGAGTAGGGACGACATCCACTCTCCTACCTGCCCGCCCCTTGCCGGCCCAAAAGATGCTTTTTCACGCCTCTTTTGAAGGAACCCATGTTGTAGGATGGAGGAAACACGTGCGCAGGTAGAGAATTCCAAATGTGGGATGAACGACAGAAGAAGGAATCTTGGAATTTCTTGGTACGGTGTGAAAAGGAGGACACAGTGTACGGATGACTCCGAAGGCCATTACGCGTGTTTCTGTTAAGGAATGGAGAGGGAGGGATAAGGTTAAAGAGCTCCTCAGAGCATTCCCCATGTAGCATTCGGTAAAAGGCGCTAAGAGAGGCGATGTCACGACGAAGTTGTAGAGGCTCGAGGGTGTTAGTTGCCTCTACATCGCCAATTATGCGAATAGCGCGACGCTGCAATCTGTCCAGAGCATCGAGGAGGTACTGAGCGGAGCCGTCCCAAAGGTGCGAGCAATATTCCACGCAAGACCTTACCTGAGTTTTATACAACAAGCATAGTTGGTCCGGCGCAAAATACCTACGCACCTTGTTCAGGACACCGAGTTTCCGTGAGGCAGTAGTTATGACGGATTCGATGTAGTCTCTGGGGTTCAGATCGCAGCGAATGTTCATTCCGAGCAAGGTGATGTTGCTCTGTGTGTGAAGGGTTGTGCCCTGAAGAGAAGGAAGGGGGAGGAAAGGTGACCTTTTCGCCGAGAACGCGCACACCTGTGTTTTCTTAGCATTGAACTCAACAAGATTGTTGGAGCCCCATTTGGAAACGAGGTCCAGCGTCCTGTTGAGCTCAATGATAAGATTCTGCCTTTCCCTACCAATATCACCACGAGCAGGCCCTGAGTTTCCGTGATATCCCCCATGCACTGTACTGTCGTCTGCATAGCAATGTATAGCTCCCAAGGAAAGCATATCATTGATATGCAGAAGAAACAATGTGGGGGATAGAACGGAGCCTTGCGGAACACCAGCGTTCACTGCCACGAACCGCGAAGCGCAGCCGTCAACGACAACGCGAATTCTACGCTCGTGGAGGAAGCTGGCAATCCACGTACAAATTCGCCGCGCTTATCGATAGATTCACCCCATTTGTGCAAAAGGAACGCTAGAAGGTCACCTGTTGACCGTTTAGGACGAAACCCATACTGTCGGTCATTAAGTAACGAGTGACCTTCCAGGTAACGGATCAGCTGGGTATTAAGGATCCTCTCCATGATTTTACACAAAATGGAAGTGACGGCTATAGGACGATAGTTAGCCGGATCAGAACGATCTCCCTTTTTGGGAACCGGCTGGACATTGGCCTCTTTCCAAGATTTCGGTACACAACCAGCAGAGAACGACAGACGGTATAGACGCGTAAGGACAAAGTCAACTCCGCTGCACACTTCTTAAGAACAATCGCAGGAGTGCCGTGAAGTAAGGTTAAATAGAAATTAAATTTAATTACAAAAAATAAGACCATACTTGTAAAGGGAACCGTTGGTATAAATAAACAGTATTTCAAATACTGTAACTAATCACTAACCGTTTCCTATCTTTGAAAAAATTAATCACCTACAAGGGGAATTCTAACTATTGTCGGTATGGCAACCTTTTGTTAGTAGTGAGAGTACCTAGCTTCTGTCCATGGTTCTCTTACGACATTATCCAAGTTAACCATCATGAGTTTTTTCACAATGGTGTTTCTAGTGCAATAAAACGTCGTGACGCGAATATGTTGACCAAAATCGAGCACCGCGCTGTTGTTAAAAAAAACTAGCTGTTAAATACATTTAGGTTCAGCGAACTTTTATATGAGCGCATAATATTGGCATATTTTTTTTTTGGGAATTCCAAATTGTTTCCATAGTAATCAACTCAACATGCCTGGGTTTATTATCTATTTATATTATTATCAATGAATAAAAAAAATAAGAGTTTTTGGAGCTTGCCGGTGAAAATACCACACCGGTGTTTTCGATCCACACCGACAGACAGTACTTTGAACTGCCCTCGTGTTTTCATCTGTGTCACATAGATTACTGTAATCGAAATACAATTACAGTGATATTACTGTTACTGTAATTGTTAATATGGCTTAGAAAGCTTACATTTGGAGCGAATAGCGTGGCGTAGGATCATCGTGCGTTGGACCATATATAGATAATCACGCTCACGATTGCACATAATCACATAATTTTCTTTTCTCATTTAAATTTAAGGAATATCAATTGCGGATATCAGGTAGTAGATAGGTAGGAGTATCTTTTGGGTCACCAAAAATATTAACATAAATTACACACTATAAAAAAATATCCTAACCCATATTCGGTAACGGCGGCCAAACTCTACACTCAACAAAGACTAGCCATCTGCGCGGGAGATATTATAGTGCACAAGTGACTGCGCAAACGCAAGTGCACTCTCTGTTCCTTCACTCGCCTAGTCCGATGGGACGGTTAGCCGAAATGACCGGGGCGAGATCAGGCGCAGAACCCACAATTTAACGTGTCTTCCGAAACACGGAGGAGAGCTCGAGATGTTTCGTATTTTGATCACCCATTTCAGGACTGACCACAGCCAACGTTGCTTAACCTTAGCAATTGTTCTCTGAGCGCACAGGCCAATGCGCCACCGAGAGAACGTTGAATGGGTTTGAAATAATCTTTATTATTAATACACAAATGATAACGGGTAATGCGTCGGTGGCGCAGTGGACTCGGCACTTGCCTTCCAATCGGGGGGTCGGGGTTCGAGACCCGCCATGTACCAATGTGTTTTTCGTTTCGAATTTCATATGTACATTTGTCTGACGCTTCTACGGTGAAGGAAAACATCGTGAGGCAACCTGCATACATCTGCGAAGAAATTCAATGATGTATGTGAAGTCGACCAATCCGCACTGGGCCAGCGTGGTTGACTAAGGCCTAATCACCCTAATATAGGGTAGGCTCGAGCCCCTCGGTGGGGATGTATATGGGCTGTGATGATGATGATGATGATGATGATAACGGGTATTAAAAATTAATATATCACAACGGCCGTTATAACAATATTAAAAAGGAGACACAGCTTTTGCAGCCTTTAGCTCTGTCTCGCTTTCACTGCGATTTCAATACTATCTCAAACGATCATGGTAGGGGGCAGGTGAAAAATTGAACTTCGGATGCATCGCGGCAAACGATAGTCAACAGTCAGTGAAAATAGCAGCGGAAATTATTCTAACCGCCGTGTTCACTTGATCGGACGGTGTGATACTAATGCGACGGGCATAAATCTCTCCGAAAACGCTTTGTAATGGCGGCTAGAGAAGTGTTAGAGCATTGTATATTCAACCACATATTTTCCTTCTGCTATTTATTTGCATACATTTTAACCATAGTTGGGCTGTATGCTCAAACTAGCTAGTGCACGCGATATCGTGAATTCGGTTATATCACTCATACCCTAAGGAACTCATCAAATATCGAAATAAAAGTCACATGTCCTTCCTCAGGGCTTAAGCTATCTCTGTACCAAATTTCATTATAATTGGTTCAGTGGTTTAATCGTAGAAGCGTAATATACATACAGACAGACAGTTTGTACTTGTTTTCAACGTCAAAGTGTCTGTTAAGTTTTTTTTTAATTTGACTCTACGAGAAGGAGTTTCTCCTCGTAACCGTGACAGTATATGGGTTGAAATGATGATGAGGTGTTTTTCGAAAATCGGGAGCTCTTAGTTGAAGTGGCAGTATTTTAAGAACTTAAGAATGATTAACCAACTCATAGATTGGTTGATGGTGAACTTTAACGTTTTATGAAATGTAAGTCTAGACCTCTTAGTTGGGGTCGTAAAATCTCGGGGCTCATTGGATCACAATTCACAAATTGTAGTAGGTATATTTTAAGTTCTCAATAACATAGTTTAACCGATTTATTGAAATTTAATTCGAAAACTAATCAGCGCTTTTCTCGACGAAGGTGCGCCGAGGAAACGCGCGAGCTGGTGGGAAAGGGTCACAATAAGCTATTGTCCTGAGGACACCAGCAGGGCCACCGGTCGCCGGCGATAACTTGCCACCGGTCGCCGTGCGCGGCTACCTCGCACCGAATGACCTTTGGGGTCCTATTTTGGAATTACTCGTTACAAATCGCATACGACTTTGGACAGATTGAAGAAACATAAAACACGTATTATTGGCGATGTATTTATGATCAACAGTTGAATCTCTACAATTATTTCGCGATATTGCGACGATAACCGCGTCCTATTGTCTTTATTACTGCCAGTATTCTGAAGAGCTTCTTTCGCTTATCCCACTTTCTTTCCTTTTAAGAGCTACACGTGCTAATCTGCGCTATCACCGACTAACATTGTTTACCGGAGGGAGACTCTGTACCAGGGTCGTGTGCTTGGGTACCTCCGTTTTACTTATTTCTGCCGCAAAGCAGCAGTACTTGCATTGCTGTGTTCCGGTTTGAAGGGTAAGATATGGCATTGAAATAACTGGGTCACAAGTTCACAAGTTGGCAACGTACACTGTAGTTCCTGTGGGCGTTGCAGTTTTGCTGCGAATCTCACAGGAGTCATATGTATTATAGGTGACTGTTACCACTTACCATCAGGTAGGCAGTTTGCTTGTTTGCTAACTTAGTTGCAATAATAAAAACATTTTCAACGTGAATAAAGAAATTTAGCAACTCATTTCAATATTGCACAAATAAAAAATGGAACTCTGCCAGCTTATTCCTTTCTTTTCACAATCCTGTGTCGCAAAGCGGCAAGATGAAGGTGACTATAGGGCAACGGGTATTTTCTCTCCTGCACTAGCTACTTCCACTTATTTACGTGGAATAGAGTCATTTGAAAGGCCAACTATTAAAAAATTATCGACGCGTGCGTTTTCGTTCGACACCAATACACGATTAGTATCCGTCCGCTTGTTGCAGTCGATCGTTTGAAAAATAGATAATTTGTGATATTGTGCGACGATGATGCTCGACTTCGTATCAAAATTATATAGATTTTTGTTGAAAACGAAATGAAATCAGTACATATCAATATCAAAACGACGTTCGACGCCACACGTACGTTTCCAAAATAGGGCCCGTGGACGCTACAATAATGGGAAAACATCAAGGCACTGTATTCTACGATCACAGATACGTGCAGTTGAGTACTGCTTCTAGTTGCACAACTATCAAATTTCATATTTGAACATGTTAAACGCAATAGTTTCCTTTAACCTCCTTTAATTTCAAATACATTTAAAAAATCAACGCATACATATTTCCAACCAAAAACAGCATAAATTTCGATTTAACTTTCAAATCGACGAAATTGCTAAAAACAATGTTACCCGATTGCGCTACTCAAAAAAGAGTAATGTGTTCATCAGTCTATGTATGTATGTATGCTTCTTCCTTTGCCAATCGATTTGTTTTAATCTTGCGAGTGTTACCAAGGACGTCGACAGCTATCGAAATCCATTAGACCCATTATTAAGAATATTTGAGCTAATATCTAGATTAGTTAATGGGTCACGACTGCTAGAATTTTATAATACTAGACTAGGTCTTTTAGGTGTTTCTTGGAAATTATTATTTTGTTTTTAATTATTGTTCTTTTAATTTTTTTCAGTGTTTAGCATTTTTAAACACGAGATCTCAATTTAATTATACAGTTGACTTTCCCGTAGTCGCGTTTAGACCATTAACGCATTAATGAAGACATGCATCTTATTCCGCAGTCGTGAGACATTCGTAATGACAGGCCTTACCACGATCGCTAAGAGCAAGGTGAAACCAATATTGAGAAAAGGACACCGATATTACAGCGTATATCGCCATCTCGCTCTTGTTGCCGCCTTAGTACTGTTTTAAGCGATTATGGTAAGTGGATGGTTATGCAACTCGCACAGCAAGCGAATATTAATGCACGTATCATATAACTTACGCATAACATACTCGTGCGCCCTAATATCGAGGTTTAAGCGGAAGACAGTTTTTCGATAATTAAGGTAATTTCAGTTTTATACTCGGAATTCATGCTAAATTAAAATAAAAACAAAAAATCTTATTAACGTCCAAATCAAATAAAATTCTAATTAGAAGATTATAATTTAACCTTGTATGTACTATCGCGCGCAGTTCCGCCTGATCACCGCTACGCTCATTTTCGTTTGCACTAGCGCTCTCTAGCCCCACCCTGTCGACCTCGAATAGACATGGAATAATGAAATAAAAGATTCTTCTTCGGCCTGCCGCCGAGCCGCCGAGGAACCCCCCAACGCCGATTAGAGAGAGAAAGAGTATTTCTTTTCTAATAGGCCAAAACTTAAGGGGGCGTAGCCCGGCGCTTCCGCACGATTCAAGCGAATAAATTTTTAAATGGTCAGGCGGAAGTGCTCGCGATAGTACATATGTGCTGTATCCCAAGATGTGTCCAAACAAGTAAGGAAAAGAAAAAAATATTGACTCTGCGGAAATTAAGAGAGCTTTCACGATTACTAAAAACGCATTATTGATCACTAAAAGTTAAAAAATACAACCAGTATACAATCACTTTGAATGTAAAAAAACTAAGGAATATTATACTACAAATTATTAATGCTGTTAGCAAAGTCGACATAATATAAAAATTTAAGTTTTTATCAAAAAAACCCATTTATCAAAAAACAAGTCAATGACACTTTGAAATATAGTATGTATAAAATATTTTTAAAGCTTTTAAGCTTTCAAAAAAATTAAACATTTCTCCAAGAACGAGCCAATTGTTTTATGGAGCCTTGGCATTAGAACGGCGAGCTTATATCGCAAGTATAGCTCAATATGTAAACCATTTTAAAATAAAAAAGGTGGACAAAAAAGCAAGAACCCTGTCTGCAAAGTGTGTGATCAAACAATTTAATACAGTTTTGAGCAGCTTTAGAACAATTTTATGTATGAATCAGATCCGGAACGAGGTGATCCGACAGAAGACAAAACCTCTGTTTCTTGGCTATATTAGGTTTAGCAAGCTGATGTGGCAGTGGGCTGACCACATCAACCGCAGAACCGGCAACCGTTGGGGGAAATTACTGTAGAGTGGATACCATACATTGGCAAGCAGAGTGTAGGACGCCCTCAGATTAGTCAGTGGCGTGCACGGAGAGGCCTAAGTCCAGCAGTGGACGTGTGTGGGCTGATGATGATGATGATGATATTTAATAAGTATGTATTTTAGAACATTGTTAATGAAATTAAATTCAAATTTAAGCACTACACGTTTTGCTTCCTTTGATTTAGACAATTGTATATTTTTGCAACGTTTCGACCAATCAAAGAAGTTTTACAAGTGCAACCAGTTGCATTATCTATAAATTTTCGAAATCCAGTTTTGTCTCTTCTTACAATAAAACTCATGTGTGAACTACACTTGTAGAAGTTGTAGGAAATACAAACTGCATGAAATAAATACGAACCTAGTCTATATAAATAAAAATCAATTTATTACTATGTTTGTTTGTCCTCTATGCGTTCCGAAACCATTCATCAGAATGTAATGAAGCTTTGGTAGGGTGTTATGGGGACACCCGTGAGGGTTCCTAGCAAAAGCATTTACGTGGCATTGCAACGCATGCCTAGTCGTTTATATAACAGGAAGGTCGAGTGCAATTATAAATCCATCTGCATCAAACTCAAACATTCGCACATGCTACTTTAAGCGGTTAAATGCGTTCAGCAGAGCTCGCAGCAAAAAGCGATCTGGTTTTACTTAGGCATACGGTATTCGGCGGATCCAGTTAGTTGGTAAAATAATTAAGGAAATATCGGTCGTTGATCTTCCTATGTGAGTAATCAAATTACTTGCTTTTGGACTCCACGCTCGTTGGCGCCGCGCCGCTCCACGGCAAGCGTGAGAAAACGCGTGTGTTCCCGCTAAGGGCCGAGCTACAGCTAAGGATATATATTGTTTAATTTGAGCATCACTAAATATTCTATTCTATTGTCTTTCGTGTACTATGTTTGTATTTATTTGTGTTCAATAAAGAGTTTATATATAAATAAACACAAACAGAACATAAGAGTATTATGCTGACAGGGTGGGAATTTGATGTTTGTCCCTCTGTTAACGAGGGACAGTTCGATCTATTTTCACTTTTTCACGGTTTCATCTGTCCCTATAACACTAACCCCATGTTACAGCAATCAAACATTTTTCTTGATTTTCCTTAAAATAAATGAATATAATATTATACTTAGCTTTAGTCATAGCCACTAAATATCAGGTTTAGCGTAAGTGTAGGTATGTTTTTCTACCCGACTGCGCAGCGCAAAGTGGTGGTGGTGTTCACCAGCATATGTTATATGTTTATTCAATATGACGCCTGATGGTCGCCACATTGGATAAAATATAAAAATAAAATTCGTTGACCTAAATCATGACGTGTGGTATCTTTAAATAAGTCTTTGAAAATTATTGTTGGGTTCTTTGACAATTTGAATTAATCATTCAAGAAATATTACTATGTAAAGTTGTTAGTCCCAAGTGAGAGATCGCGCGCGAGCATAGACGCGAACGTCCACGTTAAATTTAAAATTAAAACAAGACTGCATTAATTTAAAGTTAACATTTAATAAAAACTGAAAAGAAAGAACAAGTCCAGTAGTAGGTACCTAGTAGTAGAACTTTATACTACTGGGCTTGTTTTTTTTTCAGTTTTTATTCAATAGTTACTTTATATTTTGGTATTTTATGATTTTATAGTTAATGTTTACTGTCATAGTTTGTCTACATTTAAGTACACTTAAAGGAGTGTAGATGCAACAATCACCGACCTAACCTGCATCGTGGTTATCTATTGACTTCCTGATACCGACCCGTTCAAAAACATTCGAGTTTGTTATACCCTGACCCGTGTCATATGAAATTCTCATCAGCCGAACAATGGACATCGAGGAAAGTGCACAATGGCAGTTTCTCGGTATCGTGGCCGATGCGCGGGCGCAGACTCGTAATGTGATTTAATAGCGCAGTAATGTTCGCACGCTCGCCCTATTGGGCTTCGTTTTACAGACGTTTGAAACTCGTACGCATTTTTTGGGAAGCATATAATAAAGACCCAACTAATTAATCAAAGCTTTTGTGATTGCCGATTTCCCAATGCATTAAAAATATATCTGATAAAACCCATACATAAAAAAGGAGACACTACAAACCCACTCAATTACAGACCCATAGCTCTCCTTTCAAGCTTTGCAAAAGTATTTGAAAAGGCAATGTGTAATAGATTTTACCGGTTTCTTGAGAAATATAAAATACTAGACGATAGTCAAAATGGTTTCCGGAAATCAAAGTCAACCACTATGGCGGTATACCAATACATCCAAAGTGCACTTCAGCATCTCAATGATAAATATAACGCATTGGGCTTCATGCTCGACATGACGAAAGCGTATGAAAAAGTATCCTATAAAATCCTACTCTCTCAAATTATACGGTTCAGGCATTCGTGGTCCACACCATCGCTGTTTCCAGTCCTACTTGATCGATTTGTACTATTTGTTTTCTAATGAAAATAGAAAATAAATAGTAAAAATCGATCACTATAATGAGGATAAAAAAACCATTGAAACAATAAGACCAAAAGTAATACCTCTAACTGGATCAATTCCGCAAGGTAGTGTTTTGGGATGTGTCCTATTTCTCCTTTATATAAATGACCTTCCTAAAGCACTAAACGGAACGGAAGCTATGCCAGTACTCTTTGCCGATGACATTTCCGTATTATTTAAGGTAAAGAAGGACACAGACCCGAATCCTCTCATACAGAATACGCTTAAATTAATTACAGATTGGCTCGATGAACACAACTTAGAAATTAACCTAAACAAAACAAAGTTAATCCAATTCCGCTCATATAAGACTGTGCCTTTAAATCTAGACATCAACTACAATAATGTAAATTTAGAAACTGTTAGCATATTCAACCTACTAGGATTAAACATAGACTCAAATCTTAATTGGAAAACTCACATTCAGAATATAAAATCGGCTTGTGTTTAAACGCCTACCAAAAATGTACCTATTTTACTACCTACCAATAAAATTCGAAACGCTTACCAAAATGGATAAATGGTCACCAAATTGTGTTTCCTGAAATATTATAAAGTAGATCCAATTTTTCTTTTTATTGAATCTCATAAAAATATATCAACGCCTTTAAAATTCATTTAAGACCAAATATTATACATTGTCGCTAAATAGAGATTACCAATATTTTATGTCACGAGTTTTAATTTGGTCATTTTTCTGAGCTTAAAAAATCTAACGGTCAGTCGATTTTTTTTATTCTTACCAAATATCATTGTCGTTCCCAAACATATGTCACTTGTTTATTGTTATATGAAATTGACTGAAATATGATAACAGCGAAATAGTATATTTCAGTTTCAAATATTGCTGTGAAATAAAAAAATGTAAAGTAAAATGAAAATATCTTTTATTTCTTAACAAGGCGAAATTGATGTTGAAAAATTGAAGTTATAAGTATACGGAATATACCTATATTCGTAGGTACTTATAACATTTTTACTTAAAGCGAGGTTTCCCAGGAAATCTACTCGTGCACGGCAACTACTTTATTGCAAGGTAGTTATAGTAGTAAATTGTATAGCTTCTAAAGTCACTTACGCGCTGTAACCGAACTCAAACGCTACTTTTACGCGTTTTTAATTGTTTTTTTGGAAAACTGGGATACAAAATAGAAAATGTATTTTTGCAATTTTTTAGCCATTAAAAACGCACGTCTATTAGTAAAACTTTTATGTCATTTATTATTTTATTTTTCTGATTCACAGCTGTTTTAAAATATTGAACATCTTTGGATTTTTTTCTATCGAGTGGAACATTAATCGTGATTCTGACTTTAATGTTTAGATAAAATGTTAGACAAAATCATATAAGAATTTAATGACTAGCGCCTTAAGGAATAAAGGGAAGCAATTGTAATTTTAGTCTTACATTAAAGTAATCTGGGTTCAATTTCATAATTTTGAATGTCAGTCAAACAAATCTGAAGAAAGGTTGTTGGTAGTAATATGAATATTTTTGTAAGAGATTATTTGGTGACCATTTATCCATTTTGGGAAGCAAAAAGAATATTTGGAAAAAAAGGTGCAATTATTCTATTGTTTGTTTATTTATTTTGTACCATAATATCATATATTTTAGGACCCTTTTTATAAAGTAATTTTAATGTTTTTGGGGTTATTTATTTTATTTGGTGCTTAGGCTTAGGGTCTTAAAAATATTTCTGGTGACCGTTTAAAATATACCCTATAAAATCTAAGTTGACTAAATTCAGTTACGCATTTTTTGAGATTAGAAATTGCACGAACTTGGATACCGCCTTATCTACATATTATGCATATATGCTTAATATGCCTGGCTCCGATATGGAGTTATGCTGTGGGGCAATAGTGTAGACTCACAAGATCTATTTGTCATGCAGAAAAGCTTGTTAGGATACTTGCTAACATAGATAATTCACAAAGTTGTAAGCCATTATTCAAAAAATATAAATTGCTCACACTTCCTAGTATTTGTATATTTGACCTGTGTACGTTCGTCTTTAAAAATATTGAAAAATTCAAAAAGGTTCATCAGACTCACAATTTTAATACAAAAGATTATATATACCCCCTTCAAGAATTAATATGCTGTCGAAAAACCCATATCATGTGGCTGTAAAAATATTTAATAAACTGCCTCTTAATATAAAACATGAAAATAAATTATCAACATTTAGTGCAAAACTTAAAAGTCTCCTTATAGAAAGCTGTTTTTACTCAATAGACGAGTATTTAAATCAACCGAATAAAATAGTAATTATATAGTGTAACTGTAGGTACAGTATTAACATTTATGATAAATCAAACATTGATATTCACATCCGCAATTAAATTTACTTTTTATGATTTAATTTTATTTTATTTTATTTTATTATATTGAATTTGATTTAATTTATTGTATTTATTTTATTTTATTTGATTTGATTTAATTTGTTTTAATTTAATTTATTCCAAATAATAATTTCATAATTAATAATAAAATCATGTAACATTGTAAAAAATTCAATAATTTTAATTTTTGTTAACTCTTACATTTGCCATACCCAATGTTTGGGTCATTAAGTAGTAAGTACCATACTGAGTAGCTTTAAGATCTAATGTACACTTAATTTGCAAATAAATAACTATAAGACTCAGTTACACAAGGAGAGTTTCTCGTACACGAGCGGCGAAAAATCGTATGCGATTATCGCATGGCAAAACTTGCCATTCGATTATCGCCTGCAGTTGTTTACATTTTGACAAAAACACTCATTAATCAAGCGACACAGGCTCGCGGCCTAGGAGAGTTTAAGTAGCAATAATTGTATTCGGGAGGCAAAACTAGTATAGTTTGTTTACACTAGGCGAGCAATCGAGCATATTATTGCCTAAAAGAAATCGCCGCTCGCGTGTGAGAAATTCTCCTTGTGTAACTAAGCCTTAACAAGCACAAGCGCTTATACACAACACAACATTTGTTTTTCATATACAGGATTGTTTCTGGGTCCCCACGAAATATTTCCTTTCATTCTATAGTGGTAAAACAATCAATTTATAAAGAAAAACAATCTTTTTACAAAACCAATAGTGTAAATTCCATTTAAAAAGAGGAGATAAAAATAAATTTGATCTTTCGAGTTTCTTGCCTGTTCTTCTCGAGAAGGCTCTCCCAATTTCCGAACAGGCGTAGCGTCAACTTTCTTTTTTCATACCAACGTGTATTTGCAGACATATTGAGTATATTCCGGATGTATGCACATACAATTTTTCCTTTAAATTAAAATATTTTACTTTGTTTTAACGTCAATAACTGCCTGTAAAGGCCCATGTTGAATATAACAATTTTGAATTTTGAATTCATTTCTTTGTTTATTGCGCACGACGCCCAACGCCCAACGCAAGGTCGCTGAATGATCAATATAAGGTATTCGTACTAGAGATACTTCTGTTCTGGGCCGCGTATTAGGGTGATGATGAGTGTATGCCTTGTGTATGCGCTTAGAAATTTAGTATTTAAAATGTGGTCGCAATATGTAGATTCAAACATTTTTTTAACCCAGTCCTTTTTTTATTTTCTTTATCTTATACTAGTAGGCCCGGCAAACGTTGTCCTGCCCGATCACAGCGCCACCTACCCGGTTCAACTGTATGTTTAAATCTTTCCTGGACCTATTCAAACACACACACAAAATTTCGTAAGAATCTGTCTTGCCGTTTTTGAGTTATAGCGAGACTAACACACAGCGTTTCATCTATACCTACTAATATTATAAAGAGGAAAGATTTGATTGTTTGTTTGTTTGTATTGAATAGGCTTCGAAACTACTGAACCAATTTCGATGAAAGTTGGTATAGAGATAGTTCGAGACCAGGGGAAGGACATAGGGTAATTTCCCTACCGGAGAATATAAAATTCCCACGGGAAAACAAAAATAACGCGGACGAAGTCACGAGCGGAAAGCTAGTTTTTATATATAAGAAGAAGAAGAAGATTAAATTTTGACGGGGAATCCAAAACTCACGCTGTATATTTGGATCACGCTTGATCGCCACCTCGTCCTCGCCTGACGTTTGGGGGTTAATGCCAACGACCTTAAATCGATCATCCTGCTCTAATCTATTAAGCGTGAGTGAGGAGAGCAAGAGAGTGAGCGGAGTGCAAGTTAAAATATATAAAAAAACAAGTGAAGGCGAATTCGAAAAATCTAAACAACCACCTCCTTATTATTATGGTTCATTTTATTTATTAAACAACAAACTTGCCTGCATGAATGTTACCTTAATATTCGTCGAACGTCTGGTTTCAAACCTGGAAATCGAAGCATGTTTGAGTCACTAACAGTCTGATGAAGTTAAAATAAGTTTCTTAGAAAATTATAACACTCACAACATGTAACAAAACAATAGCATTAAAAATGTCTTCTGTATAATAAAAATTAATTCCGTTCATTAGTCTCGCTAAAACTCAAAATTTAAGTACTATTTTTTCTTTTGTTCGCAATAAAAAATACAGGGGTGGTTTAAAAATGGTACTTTTGTATGTAAAATGACGGGTCACTTTGCTGTCATCTGTCAAGAGGATACGAGGTTCACCTAGTCAACTAGTGTTCAGTAAAATTCCCTTTTTTAAGGTATTTTCGAAGAGAAACAGTTTCTTCTTGAGCAACCCCACTTGCCTTAGGCAATAATGCGGTTTGCATTCAAGCGCATTCAACTGACACAAAACAAGCGAATGCGACAGCTACACGATTTAATGTATTAAATATACACTCCCGGACACCTAAATCGAGACACCTTGCACTTTTGGAATATATCGGCCATAACTTTTAAAATATATTTGAACAACCAAAAAGTCTTTATGCAATTTTGTAGTTGACATATTCATTTTAAATTTGATGTGCTGATTAAGTATATGCCACCTACAACATTGCATGAAAGTTTTGGTAGACCAAACGTTTCTTGAAAGTTATGGACGATATAATCCAAAAGTGTTGGGTGGCTCGATTTAAGTAAAATTAAAAAAAAAATCTGTTTATTTCATTGAAAAAAGCATACAAAAAAAACAATAATGACCCTGAGATAAATAAATCTTAATATTAAAGATTATAATTTTTTTTTATTTGTACATTAAAAGTGATATATTTCCAATGTACAAATTAGAAATATATAACTTTTAATGTACATTTTTAATAAATGTAGAAAATTTTTCAACACGCTCGTAAAGTGCATCCAATTTCTCCGGTTTTAGGAACATAAAGCAGCTCATAAAACACGCGTGTGTTATTACCATTATTTAGTTTTCTCCACAAACCAAGAATGATCTGCTTTATTCAATCATGAAAAAAATCGGTTTGTTAAGTATTTTTTCTCACAGGTGTGTTGAAAAGACGTCATATGACATACATGCGCATACCAGTCACACACTCGGCGCCATAGCGCCCTTGCCTTCGGCTTGGGCTGAAATTCCGCCTTGTGGGTTATAACTACCATAGCGCACTCACATCGTAATGTACTATTAAGTAGATAGGTAGACATCAATTACTCTTTAACTTGATTGATTTACATCCTTGTCTATACACTTTTAGGAATGTAATAGCTTTTTAAGATTCGTTTTACTTGTTTTAAATTTTTATTAGTTAGTTTATTTGTTATTTCTTTAGGGTATTTATTTAGTATATAGGGAAGGATGTACGACCACACTCTTTTACAGGGAATCAAAAAAATCTTTTTAAAGGGAATCAATACAAAAAAGGATTAAAAAACTAAATACAAAGATGAGCGTTAAATGAAATCGTTTCCATAGGCTATCTACCCACACGCACGACACTTAAAAATGTATCAACAAAAGATCTAGGCGCTGCCCTTTGGATAATTACGCGGCTACCGTGCGCACGTAGCGTGAAGCGCAGACACCTTGGGAAGAAGCCATAGTCAAATGAGAAAGCAGTAGTGCAGTGCCAACTTTATCTATGAATCACACTTGATTATTAGGCTAACATAAGCATTCGGTACAAATGTATGGCTTTATCAGCAGGTTAGCCGACAATTTTCGACGTTCTTCTTCTACTTATATACTGTCGTTTGAGTCACTGGTCAGGTCTCAGTTGTGAAGTGTGTGATACGAGTCTGGAATCATATCTGCGAGAAATATAGCATTCAAGGCTCAAAAAAGTTTCTACGTTCTGTGAATTTCAAACGCTACCGCTCCTATCTGCCTTGGGAACAGCTTTTGTTAAAATAAAACACACTTAGCCTTGGGACGAGATGGTATCGTTATCATTATTTTATCCTTAATAAAGACACGCGCTTCCCAGCATTTGTTCTACAAACATCCTTACATATTTTAAAACAACTATAATGTCCCCCGCCGCGTCTGTCTGTCTGTCTGTTCGCGATAAACTCAAAAACTACTGCACCAATTTTCAAGCGGTTTTCACTACTCGATAGCGTGATTCTCGAGGATAGTTTTAGTATATAATTTGTTAAGTTTTTGTATTTATTTCTGTGTACATTAACGATTTTTGTTGAAGATGTCGGGAAAACATAAATTAAGGCGAAACGTAGTTCGCGGGCACAGCTAGTTTATTCTAAAATAAATTTAACACTGAGTTTTCTATATCAATAAATTGAACAATAAATAAATCAACACAAGAAAAACATCCGACTCAATGATTTGTGTGTTTTCATTCTATTTGTAATTTTTCTTTTAATATAAAATTTGTAAGTTTGCTTTATTCTTAACCAATTCTCACGAAATCTATCAAGATTTCTAAATTGGACGTTGAAGCGTAGCTATAGTTGTAAATAAACCGTTTAAAACCAGAATCCGCGGTTTTAAATTTGTTTAAAACGGTTTTAAACCACGACCACGTGGTAAGACAGTTTCTGCACCCTTCCCCCGGTTGAATCTCCTGTGTTTATATTTTCCACTTCCGAGGTTGCCTGGAAGAGATTGCTCTTTAGCAATAAGGCCGCCTATTGTAACATTTCTGTTTTTATTTCTTTTGTTATTTTTCTGTTGTACTTTGTCTTTGTGTGCAATAAAGAGTATTATTACAAAGAGTATTGAAACATCCGGGCTGGAATTTCGCATGGTGCCCGAAAAGTTTAAGATGCAAGATGGAATCGAAACCGAGACGAAATTCTTTCTTGTGATGATTTTTTTTAAATAAATATAAATGGACAGTGTCTGTACTCTTGTCAGCTGTGATTTGTTTAATTAATTTCGTGCATGCAGAATTCAATGAGGCAATTAGACTTAGTTATATTATAATACCTGAAAAGAAATAAAAGTCATTTGAATAATTTGTAGATTTTGAAATGAGAGCAATAAATACCTCAAAATGAAGTCGTTGCTCTTAATTTTATTTCTCTACCTAATTTGAGAGCTTAAACCTAAATTAAATAGTTTTACTACTGCTCTATCTTGACTATACCGCAACTATCTCACAATTTACACATAGCAATAAAAAAGAAATCGTTCTGTCTCTCCCCACGCTGTAGTGTTAGAAAAAGATGATGAACACAAACGAACGGTACCCGGTTAATGAAAAACGGACGTGATATGCAGATTGCGTAGGAGAGAAAGAGATGGTGATAGCGTGGGGAGACGAGGATTCAACTTAGTGGTTGATACAAATATTAATGGTCTTTTTACAATATGAGGGCATCGCAAAATAAGTATGAAATATAATATTTTAAACAAATTGTTGTGTTTTTTCTTCTATAACTAACTATCTATTATTTTTGTATTTATGGAACTCTCTCTGTGAGATTAGGAGAGCTCGTAACCTGAAGTCATTTAAGAATTAAATCAAATATTTTCTTTTAAATTGACTTCAATAAAGAAGGTTCTTAATTCGATTGTATTTTTTTTTAAAAAAAAACCTCGCCCCACGCTAGGATTTTCTCCTGTGTCGTGGGTGCAGTTACAAACATAGAATATCACATACATAGAATATCATTTACTGTTTTTTTTTTTTTTGTTACGCGATTTTCAGAATTATTTTTTTATTCGACAGAGTATACTCCTGAGGTAGTTCCATCGTCACTAAGTCAGGATCTGATGGTAGGATCCCGGGTAAATCGAGGGAAGCTCTCAAATTCAATATGAACGTGCCACATTTTTGTGGTACTCAGGTATTTGCTTCTGGTAGTCATCATCTCGTGAAGTTCAGCTGATGATAGACGGTTCTTTTAAGAATAGTAGTAGGGGAATAGTTCTTTTAATATTATTATCACGTTTTAACCGTGTCCGTATTCTTGAAAGTTTAAAAAGATAAAAATAAAAATAATTTACAAATGTATGTAGCCAAGGTTGCCTAAAAAAGATTTCTTGTTAACAATAAGGCCACCTGAGCTGTAGAGCTGTGTGTATTCTTTTTTAATCTGCATGCACGTAGGATTGAATGTTAGTAAGGGACGGATGATATAGCTTCTGAATAATGATCAAGTGTCAAGACGATAAACGAATGGTAGGTAAGATGAGAGAAAGACGAACGACGTTAAGTCGAAATATGTTTAATTGTTATTGTAAGAGTTTAAGTATTATTGTGAAGTCGAATAAAAGTAGTTTTCTTTCAAGTTTAATATATTTTTGAATTCTCACCCTACATGTATACTATTGTATGCAAAGTGCTTAATTTTTTTATTTTTTATACCCGCACAGTATATTGTATCAGAGTGAGTTTTCTGACGTAACTACACCTATATAAAATTTTATAATTTATCAAATAACCATAACAATCGCACGTACACCAATTACGCCGCTCTTCCAGAAGCCACCTTACAAAATTAATTATAAATTCTCATAAAAATTTTTCACTTCATCAACCTCAACGAGGAAGGAACAGGCGCTAATTGTGGTCATCCAACGTAACGCCTAAATTATCGACACTTTCCCTTTAGTAAACATCTGCTATCGTTCAATATTCGACCCTAACTTGTTTCCGGTAGAGACTACCGAAAAATAGCGTGTAACGGCTGTTATAAATGGTTTAATTTTATAATATGATTAAATTTACTGCGTTAATGCAATGTTGTACGAAAATGAGTGCACGTCAAACACACCAGAGTCCCAATTATCGCAACAAGCGAGATAATCTTGAAATCGAGATTATATTTCGAATGAAAATCTCTAAATTGGAAAGTACGGTTCGAGATTGTAGGCCTGAAACTTACTAATCACAAAATGTATAAATTTTGTTTTTGTTTTTAATTGCTACATAAATTAATTTTACTTTTAACGATAATATTTCATTAATAATTTTATATATAACAAATTGATAATTTATTAATTATACATATACTTTATATTTTTATTAACTTAATAAAAAACATTTTTTCAAATTGTTTGTCATTTGTTTTGAAGTAAATAAATAATTTTAAAGCTTTAGTTTCAATACATTTACGGTGAAGGAAAACATTGTGACCGTGAGGCAATCTGTACATCTGCGAAGAAATTTAAAGTGTTGTAGGATATGAAGTCGACCAATCCGCACTGGGCCAGCGTGGTTGACTAAACACCCTGACTTAGGATAGGCTTGAGCCCCTCGGTGGGGACGTATATGAGTAGTTGTGATGAAAATTAAATATTATTTGAAAGAAGACAAAAAAAATTAAATATCTATTTAAGTTGGAAATTTACGTTTCGACTAGACCCAACAACTCACTCGAAAGGTAGTTCAACCAATGAGTTCAACTGACATTCCTTCTTAATATTTTGCTGTTAAATAAGCCCCTTGAAAAAACTTAAATGTTGTTAATTTTATTTATTAACATTCACCTAGCGATTTAGTTTCAAGCACAAAAATATCGAGACGTGTTTTGGTCACTCTAAGATGAAGTGCAAATAAATTAATAAAAAAATATCACTATCAACATATCTTGTGGAACAGCATATAGGTACGCGTTTTACATTTATATGTAATATTGTCGAAGAGAAACGGCATCTTCTCCAGTGATTTTCTGTAATTGAGAACATTATAGTAATAGCGATCGTCACGATTTAAATTTACGAGGCAAAAATTAACTAGCCTCTTATTACAGAAGGCTCCACGGTGTAGGAACTCGTTCATGGCATTGGGTACTTACTTTTACAAGATTACTATCAATATTGAAAACATCATCATCACAGCTTATATACGTCCCGTCCGAGGGGCTCGAGCCTACATACCCTATGAAATTACATATGAAATTAGAAATTAGTATCGAGCAAAAAATATCATGTTTGTTGTATGGGACACCCCAGTGAAATATTTATTTTATTTTGTTTTTAGTATTTGATGTTATAGCGGCCACAGAAATACGCATCATCTGTAAAAATTTCAACTTTCTAGCTACAGACAGACGGACAGCGGAGTCTTAGTAATAGGGTCCCGTTTTTACCCTTTGGGTACGGAGCCCTAAAAACAAAAAACACGTTGGTACATGGCAGGCTCGAACCCCGAACCTCCCGATTTTATAGTCACGAAATAATATTTTTTTTATTTCGTTTCTATTCGCCTTAAAATTACTTGACATTGCTGACTTCGCTATGATGGACAGTCTAATTGGTGGCCTTCGCCGACCTTCTTATTAATTTATCCGTGGGAGTTTTCCTAATTGCTTCCTCATTGCCGCCTATAGAAAATGTGTTGCAAATGATGTTAGGTATAATCTAAGCTTTGCTTATATGCCTAGGTTAAGTATTACCGGGATGAATCGCTCCTGTGAATTCGACTCCTTATATTGATTGACATTTAATTGAGTAAGCTAAATAACAACCGATTATTTAAACCGGAAATTTAAGAACCGGTTGATAATTTCACCGGTATTTCTATTTGAATTTCACGTTACCGATCAAGGCTCCAGTTCGAAACGTGTTACTGTTACATCTATTCCTTACTCGCTACATTGCTTATTGAATGTGCACCTTTTAATATTCCGCCTTCGACACACAGACTGGCGCTGTTCTTGGTAATAATATAATATTGATGCTACGAATGAATCTTTGGAAATGGTACACGGCGCCATTTGCATTTTAATGTGAGCGATCCTAGGGGAATGCAGGGTGCTCTTTTTGTGTATTTCTTTTATTTTGGAGGCGCCCCTTTTAAATTTTAAAGCTGGTGGTTACTTCTTCCACGTTTTTATACAACAAAGTCAACAACCGGAGGGGGACGGAACCAGGATCGCCTGCTTGGGTACCCAAGTTGGTTCAGTCCCCCTCGGTAATAATATGTGTAGTTTATGTATTTTACTATCAATTTATTTAGATAATCATTTAAATGTTCATCACAAATAGTATACCGCCATAAGCTCTCATTTCGAATATCAACATTCCTGTACCTATAGGTTGCCTGGCAGCGATTGCCGTCTAGGCAATGAGGCAATCGTTTGTTAATTTTTTGCCGTTAATCCAAAATGACAAATTTTCGTCTCTTGCTCACAATAAAGTATTTATTCATTCTTTCATTCAGATTGAACCTATCACATAATAATCCATCTGATGAAAATCATCTCTAAATAGAAAGAAGACAAAAGAGGTAGTAACAATTAAAATAATCCGTTCTCTATAATACTATCCGCGAATAATTTAATCCATTATATAATTCAGTCTCGGAAACAGAGTGTTTGTCTATCAAATTCCACGTCTAATCTACTAGATATTAGATTAATAGTAGCCGTGCCCTGCTGACCGCGATTCGGTCTCGGCGGCAATACAGAGGCTGCAGTCATCTCGATGACTAGCTGATTGTAGAGTCAGCTGCGAGACTGCGCTATGTTCATTTATTTAAACATATCAAAACTCTATTATATTGAAGGCTAACTCTCTTTGGCTTATAATCTTTACGCGGCAACGATAAATGTTGTCTGGACAGTTTATTGGAGTTAAAAATTTTATAATCTTTGATTTTTTTAAATCAACTTTTTTGTTTCTGAAAGTATACCAAAGTTGCGACACATATTTGTTTTGAATAAGCTTTTAATGCTTCATTTTTTTAAATCCATATCATAATCGTAGTATATTCAAAGACTTTAAACCTCTATACATTGAATTATAAGTCACTTATTGTTTCTAATGTTTGCACAGCAATCATAAAAATTGTTAGAAGAGTAAACTGGAATTCGATTTTTTTTTAAATCGACGTTTTGTTTTTGAAAGTATAACAAAGACTAAATACCACATGAATTAGTTCAGAACATGCCTTAAAAGCAACATTTTTTCAATCCATATCACAGATGATTTATTTAAAGATTTTCAATCTCTTTATATTATAATCAGTGTTGAGTCATTTTGGTTTAAAATCTACATTTTTCTGTTAACAATACAAATTTAAATTGTTAAGGTATAAGTATATAGCAAAACTTTTTTATGACATGAAACTGAATTTTAACTTTTGTGGCCGACTGTACATACATTTAACTTCTCGTAGAACTTTTTTTCGTTTGTTATGTCCAAAACATCAACTTATATTTGAAACACAATTATTTCCAGGATCTTTTCTATTCCCGGGCGCGTGGGTAGTGGTGTCGCATTGTGGACCCTACCACGCGCGCCCACAAGGGCAGGGAGAACACCGGGGGGTTTTAGTGGGTAGGCCTGGCACTCTGCCGGGAGAGCCCCACACACGCTCGCCGTCTAGCCAATGGCGGGTACGGTGCGGTCACGCATTTCCCCCCGAAAAAAAAAAAGGATCTTTTCTATCTTTAAATGGAACATTACCTAATACAGTTTCAACTAGCCTACCAGATGTCACTATTAGCGAAAATGTATTTGCCCAAGAATTAAAATTAGAAATTAAAAAATTACAAACGGAATTACAAATTGCAAACAAAGAAATTGAAAATTTGAATACACAAAACACTGAATTAGCAAGGAAAATCCAAGAAAAAGATAAAATAATAAAAATGTACAAGACAGTGAGCCTTGATGACATCAACGCAAGTTTAAAATTCAATAAATCATGTATATCTACCCCCTACCTATTGATCGCAAAATTATAAAACAAACAAGAAACATCTTACCAAAATTTACAGAAAAAACACATATCGACAAATCAAATTCCTCCGTGCACCTAATTATGCCGCAACCTGAAATAACGAATTTTCATATGAAGCAAAACAGAAAAAGTTCGAAATTAAAGCCGAAATTATGTTTGATAAGCAGTATGACCCACGATAAAACATGTCATAAACTTAGAAATCACTTTGATGGTTTCAGCACTTGTCATTATCGTGTTCCGGGAGGTGGCGTCGATCAGTTATCATGCGGACTTCCAGAGAAGCTAAAGGGATTTACTTTAAATGATTATTGTGTGTTGATTATTGGAGATTCCGATTTTTATATTTCACAAAACTATAAAATTTTAATTCAAAAAATTAAGGAGAGGGTCTTAACCGTGCAACACACAAATGTTATTATATGTGTACCAACTTTCAAATATGGCAATCAAATATTTTTAATAGAAGAATTGAAATGTTTAATTATTTATTATTCAGGGATAATAAAATTAATCAATTTTGTTTTATACTCGACTGAAATGAAAACTTGCAGTACTCCCATCTTATGTTTTCTAAATACACTGGGAAAATAAATATGAATGGTTTTCGTGTACTTTTAAATGACATTAGTGATTTAATATTCAATGTTAGTAAAGAAACACTCTTTAATTCTGAGCAAGTTGAAGATTATGAAAAAACGTCATTAAACTCTGCTAGTTTTGTAAGCTCCATGGCCCAAACCAATCATTCCTTTCGTGCCTAAAGTACAGTCCAAAAAAGGAATAAATATATTACATCAAAATATACAGGGCATTAGATCAAAACTTTGTCAGATTGAAATTTTACTGTCTACAGAGAATATTGATATACTATGTTTTAGTGAATCTTTCCTGAAGTATCAGGATGTAAATATTATACAGATACCAGGGTATAAATTAGCTGCTTGTTATTGTAGAACAAAGTCAAGAGGTGGTGTTTGTATATATGTTAGGAGCAATATACATTATAAGAAACTGGAATGTACCGAATCACTTAGTATGGATAAAAACTTTGAATGTTGTGGAATAGTATTACCTGAAGTAAATTATATCATTTTATGTATTTATAGAACCCCAGATTCCCCAGGATCAAATTTCCACGCTTTCATAAAGGCTCTGGATCTGTTATTAGCGAAACTTACAATTCGGTCTAGATATATAAAAAAGAAAATTATAATAACAGGAGACTTTAATATTGATACTCTTGTAAATAACAAAAAAATCTCAATTATTTCAAAATACGTTACATAATTATAACATAAATTTAACAATTCATGAACCTACTAGAATAACTCCAACATCACAGACATGCATAGACAATATTTTAACAAACTTGAAAACTTATTGTTCAAAGGTTGTTCATCTCGGTTTATCTGACCACTCTGGTCAAATTATAAATGTACCTAGTAATCAGGGCTTCAATGAAAAATACTGGTTGTGGATATATGGATCCAACATAGGCAGACCTCGCGTGTGGGTTGGTAATGAAACTCGTTAATAGATTAAACTCTGTATTTCAGCACGCGTTTATAGTATGGATGCGCGGGGACGACTGACTGCCGGTTGCAGCCAGTCGTAGTTGCTATGCAACATAATACATAAGTGACCACAGGTCCTTACACCATTCCTCTCCTACAAAAAAAATTCGGCAACATATAACTAAATATTACAATTCAAAAGTTATTAAGTTCTATTTAATTCTAACTTGCTTACAACTTGTGCGACTTTATCGCGTAGCGATAGTAGCGTCATCAAAAAGATGATACTTACTCGAATGACAAACTGCTACATTGCACGCTATTGTTATTGTAAATAATAGCCCAGGTGCATCGTATAGAATTACATGGAATGTGCACTGACAATGTTTAATCCTACTATTGCTAAGGCGTATAACATTAATTCTCGTGGGAAATTAATTATTACCTATTCCCAATACATTGCAACAAAATAATGAACGAAATAAATTCATTTATTCTGTATTTAAAAGGTATTTAAATTTAATATACATAGAACTGAACATTGTTATTTATTAAACAGAGGAGATAAAAAAATGCATAGTCACTACTTAGCATAGTATCTTTAAGGTTTAAAAGTAGAATACAGTTTTAATTCATTACATAAAAGTACAATACGTGAAGTGATTTTCGCCAGTCAACATATACCAAAGAATAGTACAAAGAATTAGTAGTTGTAAGTTACCTTTTAACGATTAAATTATTAAGTTTTTTTTTGTTATTGCTTATTATTACTCACTTTGACAAAAATAAATAATAATAATACATAAATTATTTTTTATTTTAAATTTGTAAAACGATAAAAAAATGTGCAAACAATTAATTTTAGCTAGGTACAATTGCGTCCGTACCGGATGGTGAGGGGGAAGTTAAAATCCTCCCCCCCCCCCTACCTCCGCTATGGACAGAGGGCTGCTGGATCGGGTGCTGGGGACTCTGTTTCCCGATCCTGGTCCGTTCCAGCCTCCCAGAATGGTCCCCCCGGACGCTCCTCCGGTGGAAGTGGCTGCCGCTATCCCTCCCGTGTCGAACGTGGAATTCGATACGGTGAGGGAACGGTTCCGGCGCAAAAAGAAGGCGCCGGGACCGGACGGTGTCCCAAGCAGGGTTCTGGCCCTCGCCCTGGGACACCTTGAGGAGCGGTTCCGGGCGGTGCTAAATTTAAGCATCTCCTCGGGCCGCTTCCCCAGTCGTTGGAAAGCGGGCAGGCTCTGCCTGTTAAGGAAAGAGGGCCGCCCCGCGGATTCTCCGACTGGGTATCGGCCGGTGGTGCTGCTCGACGAGGCCGGGAAGTTCCTGGAGAAAATCCTGGCTTCTCGCATCGTCGAGCATCTAGAGGACCGGGGGCCGGACTTGGCTGACAACCAGTTCGGCTTCCGCACCGGCCGGTCCACGGTGGACGCGGTGGCCCTCCTCAAGGGGTGGACTGAGGAGGCCACAGCTCGTGGGGAGACTGTTGTTGCGGTGTCTCTTGACATCCGCAACGCTTTCAACAGCCTGCCTCACGAGTGCATAAAGGAGGCACTCCGCTTCCACCGGGTGCCTCCGTACCTCCGCGCCCTCGTGGAGGATTACCTGCAGGGTAGGTCCATCCTCTACGAGGGGCCGGATGGCCGCATCCACACGTGGACAATGGCGGCGGGTGTACCTCAGGGTTCCATACTAGGTCCTCTTTTATGGAACCTTGGGTACAACTGGGTCCTGCGAGGCGACCTTCTGCCACGAACGAAGGTCGTCTGCTTTGCCGACGACACGCTCGTCGCGGCGAGAGCGAAAACGGGGGAGGAGGCGGCCCACCTTGCGTCGGTCGGCACCTCACTGGTCGTCCGACGCATCCGCCTCCTGGGCCTGGATGTGGCCCTCGAAAAAACGAGGGCCATGCTATTCCACGCCCCCCGTCGCAGGATCCCACCGGGGCTCCGCGTCCGTGTGGAGGGGGTCCGTATACCGGTCGAGGCGCACTTTAAGTACCTCGGCCTGGTTCTGGACCCCCGATGGAGTTTCGAGGAGCATTTTAAGCTTCTCGCTCCACGGCTGTGCGCCGCCGCAGCCGCACTCGGACGGGTCCTCCCTAATATAGGAGGACCAGGATCGGCGTGCCGTCGACTGTATCACGGGGTGATACGGTCGATGGCACTCTACGGAGCCCCGATATGGGCGGAGTGCCTCTCCCCCCGAACGGTGGCCCTCTTGCGACGTCCGCAGAGGGTCATAGCGACCCGGGCCGTGCGAGCGTATCGCACGGTCAGTCACGGCGCGGCCTGCGTTCTTGCGGGCCAAACGCCGTGGCATGTCGACGCACGCGTCCTCGCGGAGGTGTATCGACATCGGGTTGCTACTCGTGAACGAGGGGGACGGTCCGCTCCACAAGAGGTGGAGCGGATTCGTACCATGGCGCAGAGGGAGGCTCTGCGTCAGTGGGGTGAGGCACTCGCCTCCCCAGCTGCCGGCCACCGGACGATCGACGCGATTCGTCCGGTGTTGGAGGAGTGGGTTGGGCGCCGGCAGGGCAGTCTCACGTTCCGCATGGTGCAGGTACTGACCGGGCATGGCTGCTTCGGTCACTACTTGCACCGGTTCGCGCGTCGGGAAGAAACGCCGCGGTGTCACCACTGCGACGCTCCCGACGACACTGCCGAGCACACCCTATTGGAGTGCCCGGCATGGCGACCCCAGCGCAGCGAGCTCTTCGCTGCGCTGGGAGTCGGAGACCTCTCGCTGCCGAGCATGGTCGTGGCCATGCTCCGCGGCGATGCGGAATGGGGGGCTGTCGCCTCCTTCTGCGAGGACGTAATCTCGCAGAAGGAGGCCGCGGAGAGGGAGCGGGAGGCAGATCCTCAAGCCGCTCCCATCCGCCGCAGACGGATAGGCAGGCGAAGGCGGGCATTTGCACAAGCGATGCCCGTCTAATGACCCTGCCATGGAGGCCTGCGTGCACGGTTGGCCCCGTGCACGCCGCCGTAAGGCCCTCCGTCTGGGGATTGCCCTGGTGTTCTCGGGCAATCCCCCCTTGGCGATAGCCCGACCACTGGGTCGGGCTTGCCCGGGCGCGTAGGTAGTGGAGTCGCAGTGTGGACCTTACCTAGCGCGCCCTTAAGGGCAGGGAGAACACCGGGGGGTTTTAGTGGGTAGGCCTGGCATGCTGCCGGGAGAGCCCCACACACGCTCGCTGTTTAGCCAACGGCGGGTACGGTGCGGTTACGCATTTCCCCCCGAGAAAAAAAAAAAAAAAAAAAAAAAAGGTACAATTAGATTAAAATAAGTAATAGTTACGAAATACATATAGTTATAGCTATAGCGCAAAGATTTCAGACGCACCCATACTACACGAACACTTCACTTTCACACTTCACATATAATTTGCGGATGTTGGTGCAGCGGCACTACTCGGGGGTGCCTGCTGCTGCATCGGCATCCTCTCTACCTTGACAACTGGTACGCTTGGATACGCCACTGCGATTTCTTTTCGCAACCAACCTTTCACACTCTGTCGGCATCTCATGCGTATGCCATAACAAAGTAGTATGACTAGTATCACTACTATTATTATAGTAGCGCAGCCAAAATAGTTAATTTTATTTTCGACGTTCGTCGTTATCGCCTGAGCTTGGGCTAACGCTACGTTCTCCTTCTCTTTACTTTGATTAAAACCCATGTTATCAAAGAAGACTGTTTTAGAGATAAATACTAGTGCTCTCTAGCAGCTTTTAAATGCTAATGATCTGTGCATTAAGCATTCACCTTTAAATTAATTTATTGGTTATATTATTGCCAAATCATTATATTGCATTGAATGCATTAATTGTGTATTGGACGCATAAATAAGTAGTTATGCATAATAGCAAAATCTTTGCTGATTTTACAACCTACTTAAATTAAATGTAATTGTTTATAATTTTATTGACTAATTTAATATACTAGCTCTATATTGCGATTTTGTTTCTGATATTGTACGTATTGTGTATATATTAGGCATGTAAATATAGTTACAAATAATGTTTTTATTTAGTAAATGTGTTTAATTTTTTTAGCTACTAAAGAATGTTAATAAGAAAACTAAATTATTTATTTATTTGTAAAGCGTACCGGTGGTCTAGTAGTTCGTCCATAGCGTGTGACGACAGGGTTGACAACCTGAGAATTAGCATGCATGATACCATTGTCCTGTATTTCTCTAGGTTGAGGATTGCCTAAGTTACTGTTGTTATTTAAAATGTTGTTATCTTGCTCTATTAATACGTAGGCTGGCTTCAATCTATCTATTGAAATGCGAACCTGTCGATTAGGCAGTTGAATTAAGAATATTTTTGAGTTACGCTCAATAACTTTAAATGGACCATCATATGGTGGCTTCAACGATTTGTGAACTGCGTCATCTCTAATCAAAACATAATTACATTTTTGTAAATCTTTACTAACAAAGAATTTTTTTGAATTACGTGATGACTCGCTGCAAGGGGTGAAATTACGTAAGTTTAGCTGAATTTTATAGGCTATATTGGATGGGTCACAGGGTTCAAATTCCTTAGACGTTTCGTAGAATTCGCCTGGTAGACGAAGTGTTCGTCCGAAAGTCAGCTCTGCTGCGCTTATTCCACTGTCACTACGACAAGCCGAACGTAACCCCAATAATGCTGTTGGTAACTCATCTACCCATGATTTGTTAGTAAGGCGGGCCATTAACGCTGCTTTAAGAGATCGGTGCCAGCGCTCGATTGCACCGTTGCTCTGAGGATGATATGGCGTTGTACGAATTTTATTTATTCCCAATAATTTCATTAGGCCTAAGAAAAGGTAACTCTCGAATTGGCGACCTTGATCGCTAGTGAGTCTTACAGGACAACCGTATCGTGCGATCCATTCGTTGAAAATTGTTTTCGAGACAACTTCCGCTGAAATTTCTTTTAAGGGAAATGCTTCTGGCCATCGCGTAAACCTATCAATGATGGTTAAACAATATCGATACCCTTGTGGAGATGTCGGTAGTGGCCCGACAATATCCACGTGGATGTGTTCGAAGCGATTAGCGGTTTGGAAGTGACCTAATTGAGATATTGTGTGACGGCTTATTTTCGCCTTTTGACACTTTATGCATGTCTTGGCCCATGTGCCTACATCTTTATTCATCTCGGGCCAGAAAAATTTTTGTGTTATTAATTTACGTGTCGTTCTTACTCCCGGGTGACTTAAATTATGAATAGTATCGAAAGCAATTTTTCTAAATTCTTGTGTTAAGTACGGTCTAATATTCTTTTCCGTAACGTGACAGTAAATATATTTATCACAAGTAGGTATGGGCATTTGTTTAAAGTACGTTTGACTGTTATGTTTAATTTGTTGCATTAAGTACTCGTCTTTAGCTTGCGAGTCTGCAAGTTGATCGTAATTTAGTACAGTCGGACAAAAAATTGTTTCGACGCGTGATAATGCGTCGGCTACGATGTTCGCGGGGCCGCCGCTGATATACTGTATGTCGGTTGTAAACTCGCTAATAAAAAGTAATTGTCTTGCGCGTCTCGGTGTTTCTTTGTCATCTTTTCCTCACTTACTGAAAGCGTGGCACAAGGGCTTGTGGTCTGTATAAACTGTCAAAGGGCGACCTTCAAATAATTTTCGGAAATGTTTAATGCCAGAATGAATTGCTAATAATTCGCGGTCATAAGTACTGTATTTTTGTTGACTCGAAGACAATTTTTTTGAATAATAACCCAAAGGTTGCCATGAGTTACCGCATTTTTGTTGTAAGACTGCTCCTATGCAATTATCAGATGCGTCGGTCATCAAGGCCAAGGTCGAATCGGGATAAGGATGAGACAGTGTAGCGGCGTTTTGTAATGCCATTTTGCACTGCTCGAATGCATTATCAGCTTTATCCGTCCATGTGATAATTCTTTTATCATTTCTTTTTGAATTTGTTAGGTATTTATTTAGTTCTGATTGATAAGACATTGTATTAGGTAAATGTGCACGGTAAAAGTTGACCATGCCTAAAAATCGGCGTAATTCTTGAATATTTTTTGGCTTAGGAAAATTTAAAATTGCATTTACTTTATCTTTTAAAGGTTTGATACCTTCTTCACTTACTTCATGGCCTAAAAATTCTACTTTAGACTGACTTAGATAAGTTAATAGTAATTCCAAACTTTTGAAAACGCTGAAATATAATTTCTAAATGATGTTTATGCTGATTTTCATGGTCCGAGGCCACGATGACGTCATCAATATAATTAAACAGGAAATCTAAGCCTTGCAACACGTGATTCATAAAACGTTGAAAGGTTTGCGCTGCATTACGTAAACCGAACGTCATTCTAGGGAACTCAAATAGTCCAAATGGGGTCGTTATTGCAGTTTTCTCTATATCAGCTGGGTTAACTTTTATACAGTGGTATGCTCTATTTATGTCTAATTTTGTAAATATAGTTTTTCCTGATAATATGTATGTAAAATCATGCAGGCGCGGAATGGGGTACCTGTCAGGTTTTGTTATAGAATTTAATTTACGGTAATCACCGCATGGCCTAATATCCCCATTTTTCTTTGGAACAATATGCAATGGGCTTGCCCACGCACTTTTTGATGGCCTGCATATTCCAGCTTCTTGCATGATACGGAATTCTTCTTTTGCTTTTTTATATCTATCCGGCGGTAACGGACGTACGCGGGCGTTTACCGGAGGACCCGTTGTTTCAATGTAGTGCAAAATATCGTGTGACTGAGTTTCTTGGAATGACATTGGTTTAGTAATCTCCTTATATTTACAAAGTAAATCGCTATAGGGATGTACGTCACTTACCGTATTAATTGAAGGCTCCGCAAGACTTACTATTGACGCGATTACATTTAGGTCGGTCACTTGATCTCTTAACTTACGAGCACTAAGGTCCACTAATAATTTATGGTGACTAAGAAAGTCTGCACCTAAAATGGGTTGTTTTACATCGGCCACAATAAAATCCCATCGATACGGTCTGCGAAGTTTTAAATTTAACACTAAAGTTTTAATACCAAACGTTTTGATTCCAGTGCCGTTTGCCGCATACAGTTTATAATCAGAGCACTGCGAACGATTTTTGGTTCGGTTCACTGGTAGAACGGAGACGTTTGCTCCCGTGTCAACCAGGAATCGGAGACCACTATTTATATCTAAAATACGTAAGCGGGAACACGGTGATATGGCACAGATCTCCGCTGGTACCTGTGCCTTGCTTATTAGTTTTCCGAAGGCGATGGTTTTTTCCACGCGCACGGCTGTACGCACTTATGTGCTTTCTCCTGGAACTTGCGGTGATAAAAGCATAAGCTTCCGGAGCTAGGAGAACGATGTGATGATTGGTTCCTATATCTTCCTGCTGACCTTGACTGATAACGGCGATGCCGGTAGCGAAAATCTCGTTGCTGGGGACGTGAACGTTCTAAATTCATCATACGGACACTAAGTTTGGCGATCTCTGCCATTATTAGAGCTGTATCGTTGGAGGTCGAGGTGTTGCTGGATACTGCAACTACTTGGCTCGTGCGTGTTGCTTCAGCCACATTGTCTGCGACGGCAGCGAGACTGTCAAGATCCTTAGTTTCTGTTACTGCCAATACTGCACGCACTGTGTTCGGTAGATGACCTTGCCATAGCACGCGAAGAGTGTCGTCCGGGATTTTGTCTCTAGCCAGGTCTCGCATTCGGCGTAAGAGTTGTGAGGGTTTTTGATCCCCCAGATCCATTTCACCGATAAGCTTCTCAATTTGTCTGGCTTTCGAATCCTCAAAAAGTGACAATAGCTTTGTTTTTAAAGCGTTATATTTGCCAGATGTAGGAGGATTGGCAAGGAAATCGCTGATCTGTGTGATAACGTCCTTCGGCAATTTCGATACGACCAAATCGAATCGTGAGTCGTCGCCTAATTTTTGTGGTGCCAAAATCGCTTCTGTCCTAATGAACCACACACGCGGTTGGTCTGGCCAAAAATCGGGAATTCTTGAAGAAACTGTTATCGCCATGATGTCAGTTGATGTCTCTGGCCCTGGAACTGGAGGCACGTAGCTCGATGTGGACGGTGTCGATGGTAAGTAATTTTGTGGGTTTGTACTCGAAGTCATAATTTAGAATAGTTTATAATTTATATTATATAATTTAGTAACACTGCACTTATTGTCCAATTACCAACGTCGGGTCACCAGTGTGGATATATGGATCCAACATAGGCAGACCTCGCGTGTGGGTTGGTAATGAAACTCGTTAATAGATTAAACTCTGTATGAGTAAAAAAATGAATTGGCAAACAAAAGGTATATATCAAGCTAGCAAAGTAAAGCGAGCCCTGCATAGACAAATAGTACATAAACGTCAAACACAACTTCTCCCTCATTATATAAAATATTGCAAAATTTTAAAATCCGTCACTCGTTCAGCCAAAAAAAAATATAATATTGCATTTATAAAACGAAGCACTAATAAAAATCAAGCAACATGGAACCTCATAAAGAAACTGACTACATCCCAAAATTCATTTAAGAGTACTATAAACAGCATACAAGTCAACAACACAAATATCACAGATGCGTATACCATTGCAGAAACATTTAATGATCACTTTGCTAATATAAATTCATTTAACTCGACTAATTATAAAAATAATCGTTCTGTTACACAATCTCATAGTATATATTTGACACCAGTTGACTCATTTGAACTAAGAAAAATCGTGGCCACATTAAAAAATAAAAGGAGCTGCGGGATTGATGACATATCCATGAAAGTCATAAAAAGTGCATTTGAATATATAAGTGAGCCACTAGTTTACATTATAAATTTAATGATACAGACAGGTGTGTTTCCGCAGGAGTTAAAAGTAGCAAAGGTTAGACCATTATTCAAAAAAGGTTGCAAAAGCAGCATAAATGACTATAGACCAATAGCATTATTATCAAATTTTTCTAAAATATTTGAAAAAGTAATATATAACAGACTCTTAGCGTTTTTCAATAAAAATAATTTGCTGAGCAGTAATCAATATGTCTTTCAAAAAAAGAAATCAACTACCCTTGCTGTGTTTAGAATCCTTAAAGAGATATGGGAATCCTTAAACCACAAAACCCAGTGCATTGGACTGTTGTTAGACATGTCTATGGCATTCGACTGTGTTAAATACGATATCCTTTTAAGTATGCTGAATAATCTAGGTATTCGCGGGTTAGCTCTTAAGCTTTTAGAAAATTATCTTACTGACAGGGAACAAGTAACTCTAATTGATACATATAATACAAATACAAAAACATTCGAAGAGGTAAAATCAAAATCAATAAAAATGACTCAGGGGCTGCCTCAAGGAAGCATCCTAGGGCCTCTTCTATTCCTAGTTTATGTAAATGAATTCCCAAATAACATGAAAAACTTATGTGTAATGTTTGCCGATGATGCCACAATTTTTATTTCAGATAATAATAAAAATAGAAATGTTTTTGAAAACAATGTTAATAAAGCCCTTAAATCAGCTGTTTCTTGGCTAAAATCAATAAATTTTAATGTTAATTCAAATAAAACTAAATTCATTCAATTTAGAAATTATAAAACAAATTCTTATAAACTAAATATTACTGAAAATAACAATAAAATAGATGAAGTGGACGAAGCGAATTTTCTTGGTGTCATGATTGATTCTCATTTAAACTGGAAAGCACATATATCAAAAATTAACGCAAAAATTTCTAGTCTTTGTTTTGCTTTATCTATACTTGCCGAAACTGCGTCTACAGATGTAACCAGGACTGCTTATTTTGGGCAGGTTTATCCGCTACTCACTTATGGTATCATTTTTTGGGGAAACTCTGTCAATGTTGATTCGACTTTCATTTTGCAAAAACGATGTATACGTATAATTTATAATATGTATTCCGATGATACCTTAAGAAATACTTTTAAAGACAAGGGGTACCTAACCTTAACTAATATTTATATTTTGGAAGTGTCAGTATTTATTAAGCAGCACCCAGAGTTATTTGATGAAAAAACATCTCCATGTACCCGTAATGTTCGTAAAAAATATAAGTATAATTTACCTATTCCTATAAGTAATAATTATATGTTTTATAAGAGTGCTTTCTTCACCAGTATTAAAGTATTCAATCATCTACCTCTAGAAATAAAAGCCCTAAGTCTACCTAAATTCAAATTTAAATTAAAACATTGGCTGATGAAAAATGTTTTCTATAGTTTGAGTGAATACTTTTATACAACATATTAAATGTAATGTAAAATAGTGAGTAAGTAATAATATGTAAATCTCTTTTATTTTTTTAAATTGCATGCCCGTTATGGGTAAACTGTTGAACTTATAAATGCATTAACACCAGCACTTTGTACACAGTTTAGCAATAAAGACTATTCTATTCTATTCTATTCCTAAATCAACCCTTGCGTTTACACGTGTTCGCATTTATTCATTTGCCTATTCTACAAAAAGCGTTAATGACTTTTATAATGCCCATAGCATAATCGGTCATAGTTCAATTAAAATCTAGCTTTGTTACATCATTTGCACATATCACCCAGGTTAACGAGAAAATTATTAAATATACGACCATCTTAATAAATTAACATAAATGTTTTAATGAATTAACACACCTGCATTATTAATGGGCCCCATTAAACTTTCGTTTTCATTTGAGCTTATAACTAAATCCACAAAAGCCTTAATACTGGCGCCGTTAAGGTACCACGAGCTTTCAATAGCTAAAAAATACGGAAGAAATCTGTTTTTTTTTAACATTAAGTATACGAAAAATGCTAAAAAAATGTTTTTTGTTCAAGTCATTTGATATAATTACTGTAAATTATTTTAATGATATAGTTTCAACTTAATCAGAGAGTGAACTAAATAATTATGCTTGGATTTTTAAATTAAACCAATTCGAATTGAAATTAAATTTAGAACTAAATTATTTCTTATTATATAAAATAAGCAGTAAATCATATTGTAGTTGTGTCAGTTTTTTTCATATCGGTCTGATTTCAACTTACGTGTGGTATTTTTTACTCATTCCCCGTCACTCACACTCAAATTAAATATATTTATTTTTGACATGATTGTTATGTAGATTTAAATCTTATTCATAATTTTTATATTAATTTTGTAGAAAAAAAAAGTAAACGAATATACGAATAATGTTGCAATACCCTTGCAGGGCCCCCATGTTTAAACAAATATCTATGTAAAACAACAGCAAAAATGTACAGTATGACAGCAATAATAAATAAACAAATAACCGGGATGATTGGTCCAAGGTCTTTGGCAGCGATAAGCCCCTTAAAGAGTAGATCGTGCAAATCATCCTCGATCATTTTAACGAGAGCTGCGTATGTGTTAAGTATATACTCGTATGTTGTACTTGTAACCCAAGATTTCTCACTTTCTAATTTCTTTGCGAAATATAATGTGAAGTAAGTACTTGTTACTTCTGTTCAGCGTTATTAACTGCTGGACTTATACTAGCAATACGTAAAGGTACAGTCGAGGAATTTAATTTGCGACCCACCTATGGTTGAAAATCGTAAAAGCAATATAGAACCATAATTGCTATTGCATACAATGTTTATACGTGACGTAGTCTTCATCTGACATTCTATTGGAATTTTCGACCTAAAGGCGCTACTTTCCCATTTTTCAAAAATTTAGATTTACTGTACCACCACAAATACGAGTATAAAACATACAGTTCTAAAATTCATATATGATATTGTTGTCTAAACATTCATAAACACAGAAACATGTTTAATAATATTTCACTCGATAGAAAAAAAAATCCAAAGGTCACTCTGTTAAATATTTTAAAACAGCTGTCAATCAGAAAATACAATGATGATCCTATTGTGTTGCAATTGCAAAAATTTATTTTTTACTTTGTACGAGTACCTACCCCAGCCCCCCTAGCACGTCCACCAAAACACGATATGATAAAGCAGTTTATCGCGGTGAACTGTCAAAATACAATAGGATTTCGTCGTATTTTGACAGTTCACCGCAATATATCGCTTTATCATATCGTGTTTTGGTGGACGTGCTACGGGGGCTGGTTTCCAAAAATCGATTTTAAAGCGTGTAAACAGTAACGTTTTAGTCCGCTCACAGCGCGTAAGCGACATTAGAAGCTATGCAATTATCAATTATACTATTAACTTGCAATAAAGCAGTCTCAGTTCACGAGTAGGTTTCCTTATAGTGTCACATAGAGTCTGAGGGGGTACCTCTTTCCTACCTATTTCTGCCGCCAAGCAGCGGGTGTCGCATTGCTTTGGTACCGCCTAACTCAAACCGATCACTTGCTATCGTTATCGTGACATTATAACAATAGTTCTTATGTCACAGGTGACATTTGAAGTATTGTTCTAATGTCACGAAAGCGATAGCGAGTGATCGCTATGAGTTAGGCGGTAGCCCCCCCGGTTTGAAGGGGAAGACAGGCAGTGAATTACTGGGTACTGTGACTTGAGCTTGGTAGCGCATTGGCGCGAGCGTTCAGCGAACGATTGCTAAGATTAAGCAACGTTGGCTGTAGTCAGTCCTATGATGACCAAAATACGAAACATATCAAACTCCTCCGTGCTTCGGACGGCACGTTAAACAGTGGGTTCTGCGCCTGACTTGGGTTCTGCCCCGGTCGTGTCGGCTAGCCGTCTCATCGGACTAGGCGAGTGAAGGAACAGAGAGTGTACTTGCGTTTGCGCAGTCACTTGTGCACTATAATATCTCCCGCGCAGATGGCTAGTCTCTGTTGAGATTGGCCGCCGTGACCGAATATCGGTTAGGAGGACATTATTATCACTGTACTTGACGTCTTATGTCATAATTGGCAACGTACATTGCTGTACTTGTAGGGGTTGTAGATTGGCAAGTCATATAGGAACCACGCGAACTATAGGCGTTTGTAGCCATTTATTCACCAACAGATCACAGAACAGCTTCTTGTTTGCCAACTTTGGTGTAAGTATACTAATCCATGCTAATATTATAAATGCGAAAGTAACTCTATCTGTCCGTCTGTCGCGCTTTCACGCCAAAACTACTGAACCGATTGAGATAAAATTTAGTATAGACATAATTCAAGTGCCAGGAAAGAACATAGGATAGCTTTTATCGTAGAAATCACCACTTAAGGGGGAGAAAAGGGGGGTGGAAGTTTGTATGGGGAATCAATAATCGCTGAACCGATTCAGATGAAATTTGGTATGGAGATGGTTTGAGTTGGGGAGGATAACGAATAGTTTTTATCCCCGAAATCATTCCTTAAGGGTATAAAGGGGTGGGGGGATTAGTACATTTGTAAAGGGAATCAATAAATAAAAGGATTTCTACGCAGACGAAGTCGCGGGCAAATGCTAGTATAGTATATATAAAAAACTACACTTATCCTGCCACATTCACCCACTGACCCCAGAACTTTAACGATCTTAGCAGCTTTTGTGATAACAGTGCTTTTATAACAGTACCAGGTGTTAACTTTTACACGCTTCAACTTTGCTTCCTGATGTCCGAGTTCTGAATAACACTGGTAGTTAGTTAATTGAACAACTAAATTGCAACCCACATTCCTAGCCGTGCTCGCACATAAAATCATCCTCATCGACAAAGCTTCAATTATGATTGAGCAATCTGTATAATAAAATAATAAGGGTCGATTTGTCCGTGATCACTTTTGCGCCACAACGAAATCATATACCTATGAGTACTTCGACGGTTACTGTTCCGTAGATCGGAAGATGCATTTTTGAATCATTAGAAGTGTACATTGAATTCGAACACGAATACAAATCGTTTAGAAATTATTTTCTACTGTTTCCAATTTTAAAGATTTTTGAATCACACGAATTCAGTTATGTCAATGAAAACAAATTCCATATTAGGAACCGTTACTCGCAGAAAAAATGAAATCCGGTACGCAATAACATGGCAATAATTCATTAATTTTAAAAACCAGCGATGAATCCCCTCTAAAATGGAACGTATATACGTTGCGTATATTCCACTAGAAGAAATCAAAAACGAGTGGGTGGGACCACTCGTCGTAGAATCACGGAATGAGTATTCAAAAATAGTGAATTTTGAATTTCGTATGCGAATCTTACGATTTCGAATGCGAATTTGAATTCTATTGTTTCAAAAATAAGTACCGTAAAATGGGGTGAATAGAAAATGCGGGGTGAATAGAAAAAAACAAGGAAAGTTTTTTCAAGAACAATTACTCGTTGACGGATATAGGAAAACTACTAAATTATTATATTTTTAATATGGTAACATTTTTTTATATGGTAGCAACGCCGATTTGAAATGAAGTATGTCAAAAGTGGTTTTAGTAACGTTTTTCAAAGCACCAGTTGGGCTGTGTGATTTTGAGGTCTACAAACTTTGGGTTTTTAACGAAAACTACGTTTCTTACGGTGTTGAAAACACTTTTAATCGATCTGTGGTTCCTGTGGGATAAATTTTGTGCAAAAGTAAGTACCATTTTTATAATAGTTTTTTATTATAAACGTAAATAATGAATTGTGCCAATTTTGGTTTGTATTTGAGGTTAATAGACACGGGGAAGAGGCGAATAGACACGTAGTATGGGGTCAATAGATACGGCATACGGGGCTAATAGAAACGAGAAAGGGGTCACTGGAAAAAATCCATTTAGGGTTGCCACGCATGTTTAGTTCTAGTATATTTAAATCTAATTCGAAGCAAAGTAAGCACTTACATTGCTTAGGCGTCGAGCAAATTGTCTCAGTATGTTTCAACGTAAATATTTTTTTCTTTACCTAGAGTAATATCAGACGAGTGAGTGTAGTGTGCCTACTTAGTGCACCGGGGATCGTGGATTTGATCTTCGCCCAGGACAATCCTTTATGTGATGAACATTTCTGTTTGTTCTGTCTGGGGGTTTATATTTATCTATATATAAAAAAAAAATCTCACGTCATAGGGTTTGTCCGAGATAAGCTCCAAAACAACTTAATCGATTTTCGTGTTTGGCTAAATGTCCAATTTAAAAGATAGGATTACCTTTTACCTCGATTATTGATTTTAATATTTATTATTGCGTTAAACTTTATTATGACAAAACGAGGATCGCGGGCACAGCTAGTTTATCTATATTAAAAATAACTTCGTTGGTACCGAAATCTCTAACAAAAGTGCTTAAGCTACGTACCACGGAATCAGATCAATGTTTGTGATGTTGTCTAATATTTCACTATATTTAACAAGCTTTTATTTAACTTGTTAATTTGAAGTTTATGTTATAAATCATTCATGTATGTACCTGTTTGTTCAAACAATCTGGTTTTGTTCCAGGTACATCATCAACATGCCAAGAATCTACAAAGGAAATTTGCCAACCCTACACAATTTTTCTATTCACCTCGTATACCGTATTTAATCACCCCGGGTTCGAGGCGAATAGAAAATGCGTATATTTTTGAAGTTTTTGCTAAAATAAGAAGGGAAACTTAGTTAAGTTTGCTTTTGACAGACTAAATAGACCTAGACTCATATAGTTATTATTATTCCCTAGCCGTTAGTAAATAAAAACATAGTTTAAATCTTATCTAAAGTTCAGAATTGTGTCTATTCACCCCATTTTACGGTATCCATCTATCTATGCCTGAGGAGGCTCCCGTTGAAATTTTACACATGACATGTTCCATACTACCGGAGGGAGACTCTGTACCAGGGTCGCATGCTTGGGTACCCCCGTGTTACCTATTTCTGCCGCAAAGCAGTAGTTCTTGCATTGCTGTGTTCCGGTTTGAAGGGTAAGATTATGGCAGTAAAATTACTGGGTACCGTGGCGTTACATCTTATGACACAAGTTGGCAATGTACACCGTGGTTATTGGGGGGTTGCAGATTTGCTGCGAACCTCACAAGAGCCACGTGTACTATTGTGGCTGTTACTACTTACCACCAGGTGGACAGTATGCTTGTTTGCCGTGTTAGTGGTAGAAAAAAAATACGCGGTGACGTATCAAAGTTCATCAGCGGCCAGTTTCAATATTCTTTAGGCGCGGAATGGTCAAAAAGCAAAATGCTAAGTGATACTAAAATGGCAACGGAGCAAAATGGTAAAAGAGCAAAACATCAAAAGCGCACAATGGTAAAAGATGATATCGGTAAGAGAGCAAAATGGATATTCTATCTGTGGATTTGATCACTAGCGATAGGTATTTGATATTAGCTGCATACAAAATACGCGGGCAACTCTATGCTAAGCACATGCGTGCGCGCGACTATGTGTGTCTGTATACAGGTAGGTACTTATCACAGTAGCGCGCTTGTAGGTAGGTAAAAATTTTGGACGATTCAGAAGAGCTATCTATCAAGTCATATTTGAATAAAGAATATTTTGATTGATTGATTGTCAAGTTAAAATTTTGATTGTCATTTTAATATTTTATAAATAAAAGTATCTTCCTTACCAAAGTATACGCAGTTTACGTATAAAGAATGTGATATTCGGAATAAAAAGTGGGGTAAACAGGGAAACAATTTGGTGGGAAAACATAAGTGGGAAGAACTAGATAGGCTTACAAAAATCTCGTTTTTTTTATCTCAGAACATTCTCAAAAAATCTTGAGATAAAAAGCATTAGGTTAATTTAGAAGCTAAATATCACGTGAGTACAGGTGACGAAATCCGAGTAAAAATTTGCGATAGTGAAAAACACAGGAGTCTGAAACAGATTACGATGAAAAGTACTCGTAAAATGGTATCATTGTATTTTATTTGCTAATCAGAATCTGATACGCCTTTTTTATTGCAACTAAGTTGGCAAACAAGCAAACTGCCCATCTGATGGTAACATGTATATATAACATGTATTATAGGTGACTGTTAGTCACTTATAATACATGTGGCTCCTGTGAGATTCGCAGCAAAACTGCAACCCCCACAGGAAACACAGTGTACGTTGCCAACTTGTGACTTAGGATGTAAAGTTACGGTAACCAGTAATTTCAATGCCATATCTTACCCTTCAAACCGGAACACACCAATGCAAGCACTGCTGCTTTGCGGCAGAAATAGGCAAGACGGAGGTACCCAAGCACACGACCCTGGTACCGAGTCTCCCTCCGGTTACTACAGTTACAGTTTTTTAAGCCCTTATGGTTTACAACATGTAGAAATATAAGCTTTAATTAAAATGAGGTAGCAAATTTCAAATATAATATCTAGAGATCCACAAAAATGACTGTTCATATAGGTCTTTACATTATGAAATTGGCGTTATGCCGTACTGGCCACTTTGATCTCAAATATCTCATCTATGGTTAGGAATTCCAAATTCAAATTCATACAGCTATTTACTCATGTATTTGTGTTTGTTTTTCCTCAATTGTTTTTTTTTTCTTTGCGTCACTCAGTTTACAAAATGGAAAACTTGAAATATCACGTTATTTACGAGCACGAGTTCCACCGTGGCACCAGTGCTGCAGAAACGGCTCGAAGGATTAATGATGTATATGGCGACGGTGCCGCAAAAGAAAGACAGTGCGTTTTTGATTCCAACGTTTTCTTTCTGGAAATTTCGACCAGCAGAACAAGCCCCGTGGACGACCGGAGACCAAAGTTGATAATGAAGAATTGAAGGTTATTGTGGAAGCGGATCCATCGCAAACCACGTCCGAGTTAGCTGCAGGCTGCGGTGTTAGTGATAAAACTGTTTTAACCCACTTGAATGAAGCAAATTGGGAAGGTGAAAAAGCTTGAAAGGTGGGTACCTCACGAATTGAGTGAAGCAAATCAACAAACGCGCGTTGACTGCTGCGTTGCCTTACTCAACCGGCACAATAATGAAGGGATTTTAAATCGAGTCATTACTTGTGATGAAAAGTGGGTACTGTACGATAATCGGAAGCGCTCATCGCAATGGCTGAACCCTGCCGAACCAGCCAAACCATGCCCCAAGCGAAAATTGACTCCAAAAATTTGAAAACAAAACAATTGATTGAAAAGTCCAAAACAATTCAGGAAAAAACAAGTGAATTATAATTTTATAAACAAATGAGTAAATAGTTATATAAATTTGAATTTGGAATTCCTAACCATAGAGGAGATATTTGAGATCAAAGTGGCCAGTACGACAAAACGCCAATTTCATATGTAAGGACCTAATATTTATTGTGTTCAAACGTATGAGTTTCATGCATTTCAAAATATCAATTAAATATGACTCCAACCTATTTTTGTGCGTTACAGTGAATCATACCATTCCGCTGCATTGCTGCCTAGGTATTATTATTCTGACGTATATCTTATTAATAAGATTGGCTCAAATATCCATTTTCTATTTTTGACGGCGCTTACAAATAATTGAATTTGACAAACGAAAAAAAAACATTTTTAACGTAGATCGACTATGTAACGTAATTCTCTCCAGTCAAATAGGCTACTTAATTTAATCCGGTTAAGAACATTTATACACGGACCGAATCGTGCACGCACACCGTATGCAAAATTCGGACCGTGTGCTGAGTCAACATATTGTCACTAGCATAATCTCGACCGAGTCAATCGACATAACAGTGCACAGTAACTGTAAGGCGCCTGCGCAAGTGACACTCACTATTAAACTGACCCACTTATGAGCTGTGAGAAACCCATGTTTTATTATGTTAGTCTTCGTTTGTTTTCATATCATGCCTTTGTATTGAATAGAGTTTGACATACCGCACGGTCCGTATCGTACTCATATATTTTACCATAATGGCATTATCAATTAATAACATTAAAATTGAAAAAAAACTTCTTTAAATTATTAGACTAAGTATTCTTTTATGATATGTATTGATTCTAAGTATTTTAATCCAAATTTCGTAAACATTTTCATTTAAATAACACACCTCTACAAAAATTTAAAAATCAATATCAACTATGACATCACTACAAAGAGGTTTGGCTTAAAAAATTGTTGGCAAAAACATTAATATTATTATAAATCCTACACTAGCAATTTTTAGGCAATTTGGGGATTCCTTGATTCAAAATCACCTAACATATTTTTTTCATACAAATTTTCAACTTAAATTACACCCTGTATGCAGAAACAATCTGGCTTATAATGTTGAGTGCCAAGTCTCACATAACTATAAATAAGAAAATATACAGCCAAGTTTCAATTTCCAAACCGTAATCGTAGCGTAAAAAATGTTTTTGCCCAGTCAGTTTGTAAGGGCCTGAGAGTCTCACCGCTGATTAACCACTGATTAATGTCGTCTCAGGCTGAGACGACATTAATCAGTGGTCAGGCATCTCCTTTTTTACTTTTAGAATGCTAAGATACTCATATAGAGTCAAAGAATTTAAATGTTTAGCAGGTTGAAGATTGATATACGAACTACCAATATTTTGACAGTTTGCTGCGATCCATAGAGTATTTATAAACTACGGTAGATTAAAGCTGACTGATTGAAGCAATATTATCTGTCATCTTATTTGCCTTTATATATAACACGACAAAATCAAAAAAAAAATATTTTACCTGCCAAATATTCCGTGGCTATACATATCAAATTACTTATTCAACAAAACCCACCATTTCACACGAGAGAGTTATTAGAAGCAATAAGAAATACAACTTTAAATAACTGCAAAGTCCAATGCCAGTGAAGAATGGATCAACACAGCGCCTGCCGACCGTGTGCGCGTTTCCATTGTCCCTCACGACACGGTTTTTAGCCAGTCACGATCTTTGGGTAACATTTTCTTTTCTGAGGGGATTGCTGGGAACAGGTCGTCTTGGCGCAATACCATCAACCAGAATGTGAAAAAATACGAGGAAAACCGGTTCGATACCTACACCTATAACACCCGAGGACAGGGGCCCAATTCTGCTAATAAGTTACAGACGAATCGAAACTAAACCGTTGTGATCGACCAATCGGAGCGCGTATATTACTGTTCGATGACGTGATAGTGTCGCGTTCTGATTGGTCGATCGCAACGGTTCAGTTTCGATTCGGCTGTAACTTATTAGCAGAATTGGGTCTCTGCTCTATTTCGCTGCCTGCATTAGAGCAATTAAAACAAAATTTAGTCTGGCAAGTCTGACCATAGAAATTCTTAGAGCCAAGACAAATTGTTGAGGACGCCTACACCGAAGAAAGTGTGGTTATGTTATTATTACTATAGCTGTGCTCGCAAACTACGTTTCGCTTTAATAAGGCTCGACACTCAAAAATGTCTGAAGAGGGCCACCCTTATCAACTTGGGGTATAAAAAATAGCCTACGATCTATTCTCAGACCCACAAAATATACACAAAAAATTTCATAAAAATCGGTCAAGCCGTTTCGGAGGGATTCGATAACAAACACTGTGACACGAGATTTCTATATACGAGTTAGCTGTCAGTGGATTAGCTGTCAGTGGATTAGCTGTCAGTGGATTAGCTGTCAGTGATTTAGCTGTCAGTTGATTCAGTTTTTTTGCGAGTTCGGTTATCTCACGCGTCTTCTAGAGAACTCATTTAAATTTGGAAAAAAATACTTATAAAGACACGGATTCCTCCTTATCTATGGAGAGATTCATGCCGAGCAGTGGAACGGTTATAGAAGTCCAGTCCAAGTATGATTACATCTTCCAGGCTCATCAAAGTCAAAATATAAATGAAAGCAATATTTATTCCAATATGACTTAATAACAAGCTCTTTTTAATCGTCATTTTTTTACCCAACACCTATCTTGAAATGAAGCTGCAACTCGAAAAGCATTTGTTACAATAATTACGAACATGTATTATCGAAGCAATGATGCAGAGGTTGTCGACAAAGCCTAAAATTACGACTCATGCTATTGATTGATGATTTACGATACATGAATAGAATGCAGTGATCTCTTTCGGTGCGGCTAACATGGTTTATAATTGGAAAGGCCTATTCCTCGCACAGCAGCTCCTCCCATTAATCATAACTGTTACTGAACTATTAATATAAAAAACTGTATGCTAAGAAATTTAACTACAAGAACACTGTGGAGTAAATTTGGTGAGATTGCTTCGCAGTCAACTAATTATACTATATTTTATATTTGTGACTTGGCATTTTCTTTTAAGTTTGATTGATAATTTTCTAATAACAAAATTATAATGAATAAAACATTTTTTTTCTGTCCGTATAATTTTATCTTATATTGATGTTAATCTTGTTTATTATTATAAATTTTATACATATAAACAATGCGTATCAGTTTTATCCTGTTTATGTGCATCATATTTTTAATAAATCGTTTTTCGAGAAACAATAATTATATAAAATAATATATACAGCCAAAGCTTCTACCCCCTGATTGGAAACCGACGTCATAAGACCGTCGCCTTCCAATCAGGAGGTAGCGGTTCGAACCCCGCCACGTACCTATGTGTTTTCAAATTTTGAATTTATACGTACCTAAATTCGACGCTTTTACGGTGAAGGAAAATATAGTGAGGAAACCTGCATACACCTGTGAAGAAAGAATTTCTAAAAAGATAATTATTCCCCGTTGAAAAAAAATGTAATCCAGTACCCAACAACTAATAATTAATAAAATAAAAAATCTATGTATATGGTGTTTGTGGCATGGTTGTGGATGTCTATGTATTTGGCATGTGACTTTTATTCTAAATAACTTTATGCATGTATGTTAATTTTTCATCTCGTTTTATTCGTCGATACCACTTCCTTCTCCAACCACGCGAAGGTCGGAATAAAATACCACACGCATTAAATCTGTCCAAAAATTAAATAAATAACACTTCATCAACTCGATACCCCAATCGGTGTAATGGAAACAGTTTCGCTCATGAATAGGCTTACTTTATAATTTATAATCAGATACCTTGCACCCGCGGCCGTTGATACAGAAGATGATAAATACACTTTTAACCGACCAACTGCTGTAAAGGATTCTCAACTTTACTCCCAAGTACCAAGGTCGGAGTGCAACGTCACTAACGCCCTCCAAAGGAGCTGGTGTGTCCTGGTAATGGCCTAAAGAGAATTATTAAATCTTGGCGTGAGTGAGCCTAATAACAGTTCGCCTTCCATCACGATTTGCTGCTCAGGTAGCGACTTTTTGTAGAATTTGTGGAGATGTTATCTCCTGTGTTTCAGATATCTCACTAAGCAATTATATAAATAAGTAAATCTTCTGTCCGATAGAAAACAATACATTAACCCCCAGTTTCTGAAAGGCTGATCAAAATAATGTTCAACTAACATCCATGTCATCTTAACAGCAGTGTCAAATCAATTTGAGTTTCCGAAACGTTGGTTAGACAAAATTTACTTATCTCTAAAAATTTGATTTCTCGTGAGAAATATTTTTAGACAGGGTCACATTGCTGAAATCATATATTTTGTTTTATTCATATGTATTTTGGAAACCCAAAATGGGTCTTTCCTTAATAATTTTGCAATAAATTTGACAGCTGTGTCAACTAACACAGTGATAAGTTGATTTAGCTTTCAGCAACTCAATTCATAGTTAGCATTAGATTGACAGCTTGTTAGTTAATTTTAACGCTGAACAGCCTTTCAGAAACTGGGTGTTAAAGTTGCATAGATTTAATAAGTATGACCCCAATATTAGCGTCAAAAGAAGATATGGCGTAGTGCTTTTTTACAACTCAGAGTGGTTTTTGCTGCAAGGCAATACGATAGACAGTAAAATATCTGTATAACAAAATTTACAGAAAACTTAATACTCATCCAATGAATAATTACAATTATAAAACAACCCTTTATTAACATTGACGTTAACTGATTTTTAAGTATGTGGATACCTACTGAAAGTTTACTGACATTTCATTTTAAGGCTGTCTGTAATAATTAAATAATACACCACTCACACACGTATACTCTCACACACACACCCACGTACTCTCACACATCCATACACACACACTACACAGTATATTTTATTTGGTTTATCTTTTTCACTTTACTTGCCTGTTAGTTAAAATTATGCAGATGAGCAGAGATTTCCTGATACAGATTTTATTTACTTATTAGGAAAGTCTCCACACCAATTTGTAAACACACGGTAGTGACTGAAATAAAACTTTAAGTTGTCTTGACCAATTGTTATACTAGGTGGGTCACTTTACTCCTAATAAGTCACAAACCCGTTGATGTTGCGAAATCAATAATCTGGTTCTATAGTCGACTTGATTAATGTGGTTGGGATCCGGGGCGCAATCGACCCCAATTTTATTCACACAACAGGGAAGCCCTCTTTCTTCATCTCACGTGATATGAAGGTGGAAGGGAGCTTCATCGGGACTGTTGTTGAGAAACTGGCTCTATTTATCAGAAGACAACAATGTTACTAACATGGGTACAACAAACTTAGATAAGACAATTGCAGCTAGCTATCTAACTGTCTGCTTAGTTAGGCTCTGAAGCCGCTCACGAAACCAAGCAGGAAATCTTCTGCTCACTCAGGAAATGGGACTCTAGACTTCCAGATCAATGGGCCTAGACAAAAGCCACACGCTTATCCTTCTGCAGTCGTTCTGTAGAAAAATGTATGGATATAACATTAACTGCGGAAAAATAGCGGGAGGTTGCCACATACTAATATCATTTCCATACAATTTCTCTCGTCTCTGCAAAACGGAAGGAGCTCTTAGGAGTCCGACTGGCTTCGAGTACTAGAAGGCGATCGCGGTTAATGCATATTTTGAACTGACCGATTAGTCGATTATTGAACTGGTTAGATTCGTCGTCAAAATATTGCAAATTGTACTGTCATGACAAAACTGGACTTCAGCTATCAAACTAGACATGCTGCCTGACACTAAATGAGGTGTTTGTCGAATCTAAAAATATCGTTCTCAATCTTTTTTTATTGTTAACCCCTAATGTGTGCGATAAAATTGTTTAAATGTTGATTATGCGTTTTCCTTTGCTCGCAGGTAACTACAGAAACAGTATGGCGTAATTGAATGACCACAGCGGACTCAAAGGTATGAAATAAAAATCAAAATAATAAGAAAAATAAAGACATAAAAACCTAAAATATTGACAGTCATAATTACAAACTCACTAGAGTCTGGCTAATGAAAGATGAACCTGACATTTTTTGAAGTAGCAACACTGATACAATGTGCCTATGTTTAGTTCAACATGGTGATTTTGATACTTTGTAATATAAACAATTTCATAATATTTTTTTCTTAATTCGAAATATTACAGATATTAAGTAATTTTAACATTCATGAAATCGAAATACAGCGATTTCTTATAAAAGGTTCATTGTTGGAAGTTCATTGAAACTAAACATTACCTAATATTTAATTTAAAAAGGTATCAAGTCCTTTTTTTACTATATTCAGTAGAATATAGTAGGAAAAAAAAGATAATCCTTTCACAAATTTAACATTCTAAATTACAAAATATTAGAATATTTAAAGTATCAAATAGTTATTTGTTATACATGAGTGCAAAGTTGCTTTTTAACCGCGTGCTCAACTTTGATAACCGAGCAAGCGAAGGATTCAAAATTTTGAATCCTGAGCGTTAGTGAGGGAATCTATAGAGCACAAGGTGAAAAATCTTTGCACTCGAGTGCAACACGTAACTTTTCATCCCCCCTCAGCGAGGAAACGACTAAATGCAAAATAAAACATTTACAATCACAAGATACTTACTTTTATTTCAGTTTAGGTACAAATTTACTACAACATTATGATAGGTAAGTTTTACAGAAAAATATTTAGATTATGTATAACAAATAATACGTTTTTTTTTTCTTATTTTCAAGTTTCTTAGTTATAATAATACGACGTCAAAACAAAATGGCGCGCGCAAAGCAAATCAAAAACAAAAGTACACCAAGGAGGTTCAGAGTCTGAGTTTTTAACAAATTTAAAAAAGTTGTATGATAAATTCGGCACCATGGAGATGGAAGTAAATAGGTTTTATGATGTTTTGAAATCACATATCTAGTTGCACGCGATGTTCTTAATTCAAATTTACTTTAACCTCAAGCGGATAAAAACGGCTTTGGCGGTCAGATATCGAATAGCAAAAATACTCTTTCCGAGATGGGGGGATGAAATGTATTTTACCTTCTGTAGACAGTATTACCAGAGCTAGAATTTTTGAATTTGCCGCTTTTTTCCAAGCTCATGTTTCGTGTGCCAGACTCTAACATAATTTTTTTTTCATACAGTTTTTTTGTTCTCTTATTTGTTGCAAATACAGTTAATTTATTAAATCTATCTTTTACTTCTATTTACATATAATACATAGCTTCATCAAAGCTTAATTTCAATAACCAATTATAATGGAGTAAATATAACGACTTCATTGAATACAGAATCCTTCTCTATAAATTGCAACACTTTAGCGAGGTACATGTCTTTAAATGCATCCAAAACACTTGTAATGGAAAATACATATAAATAAAGAAATATATAATTGCGATAAGTCTTCCTGCATTTTCCAACGAGATTCCAAGTAAGGTCAATGTTTATTCAAGCTCGTCGACTATTTTCGCCGCAAAGCACTGGGGCTTACATCGCTGTCATCATCATCATCAACAGCTCGTACCTACCTACTCTAAACTAGGGCAATTAGGCCTTAGTCAACCACGCTAGTCGAATAAGCGAACGTATGAATTCAAAATTTGAAAACACATTGGTAGTGGCGTGGTTCGAACCGCTACCTCCCGATTGGAAGACGAACGGCTTACGCAATACGTGTGTGTGTGTTCTGGTTTAACTTGAGATTGTGACTCTGCCCCCCTAGACAAGACGCATTTCGATAATCGCTAACGCAATCGCTAGAAGGAAATTGTATGCAATTTGACATAAGCCCTCGCTTAGCTTTCGAGCGCAATTGTCAAATCTCATACATTGTCCGTTTAGCGATTGCGTTAGCGATTATTGAAAGACATCTTGTCTAGGCTGATATCTCATTGAATACCCCCCCTCCCCCCTTCATTTGGACCTCAAGATATTGTCTCGATTCCTTTAGTTTTCTTAAGCATAGGCTGTGCATCTTAAATGCATCCTAAATTATTTATTTATTTGCCATTTAGGTGCACGAAACTATAATGTGTGTAGAATTGTAGATATTGTGATTAATGCATCCTGTGCAAAGACGCTACGATTGTTCATATTGTCGTTTCCTATACATCGTAATCGACGGATGCCGTGAATCAAACCGCCTTGCCTTCCGTACAGTGAAACTACTATACGTGTAGGTAGCACCTATGTGAAGTCGTATATCAGATTTCTCTTCTACCACCATCTAGCACATTTATTACTTTTCTAATACTCCTTACTGTGTTGTTGGGATGTCCTGTTGTTCGCTCGGCAGTCGTACGACTGTGGTGCCAGACATAAAACCTATTTAAATATTCTCACTGAATTCAAAAGCACCTGTGGAATCGACACTGGTCTTCTATTCGGGAGGTACGGGGTACGATGCTGCCATGAACCAATGTGTTTTTACGTTTTTGGAATGTCATATTGTATACATTTATTCTGCCTCCATACATCTGCGATGAAATTCAAAGGTATATGTGAAGTCGACCATTCCGCTCTGACTAGGTTGACTAAGGGCTAAGCACCCTAACTTAGGGTAGGCTTAAGCCCCTCGGTAATATAAGATAATGAGCTGTGCTGTAAATGTCATATTTGGCCGATTTATCTCACAACTCCAACGTAAACTTGCCTCTAGAATGTATAGGTTCCATAAAACTAGTTGCTCGTTTTAATGGAAGCCGAGTAGCTTTTTATAATAAGATTCCGCAAAGCGAATGACTTGACTTAAATTTTTCAAATTTAAAATTCACGTCAAAACATACATACAAACAACATAATACACTGGCGTCTATTCATCAAGAAGACTCTTGATTAAACGTTATTACAAAGTCACTGATTAATAAATAGAATAAGTGATCATACGAAATGGAACAATCTAGACTAGACTAAATTAGTATATTATGTCATGTTTGATAACATCATAATTTATTGTAAGCTAGCTGCCCGCCCCGGTCCCGCACGGGTATACTATTGACAATACAACAGTGTAAGAAACCATAGATTTGGAGTAGCCTAAATGTCAGTCTGTCAAGTTCGTCACTTTTACGTGAACATTTTTTAAATTCATTTTTTTTCCTGTAATAATTTTTCAAATATTTTCCTTTAAAGAAACCTTGTCCTAACAATAACGAATACATAAAACCAAGAATCATCCAATTTGGTGCAGTCGTTTGAAAGTTATGGGCGTACATACATTTCGAGGTGCCATTTTTATTTATATAGATAAGATATATTAGGTATATGAGTAATTTGTCGGGGGGAGCGGCCTCTCCCGCAGGAGGTGGCGCGCACGAGGTACATGGCGCAGAGGGAGGCTCTCCGCCAGTAGGCCGAGACGCTCGCCCACCCAGCTGCCGGCCACTGGACGATCGAGGCCGTTCGTCCAGTGTTAGAGGAGTGGGTTGGGCGCCGGCGAGGCAGCCTCACCTACCGGATGGTGCATATGATGACCGGGCACGGGTGCTTCGGCCATTATCTGTATCATGTCGCACGGAGGGAGCAGACGCCGCAGTGTCACCATTGCGGCGCTCCCGACGACACGGCCGGGCACACCCTCTCGGAGTGCCCGGCCTGGCGACCCCAGCGCGATGCATTAGCCCTCGCGCTGGGCCTAGGCAGGGGTACGCCCGTCGCGCTGGCCAGCGTCGCACGTGAGATGCTGACCAGCGCGGCGGCGTGGGAGGCTGTCGCCTCCTTCTGTGAGGATGTTATCTCGCAGAAGGAGGCTGCGGAGCGGGCGCGAGAGGATGACCCTCTCGCCACACCGCTCCGGCGCAGGCGGTTGGGGAGGAGGAGGCGAGCGTTCCTGAACGCGCGCCACCAACTTCCCTAGCAATCTGGGGATTGAAACGGCCCGGCCGGCTGACTACCGGTCGGGAGACACTTTTCATCCCTGGCTGGACCACCTGGGGGGTCGAATTTGGAGATACTTGTCGACCCCCCCGTAGAGGAAGTCCTGGCGCTTGCGCCAGGCAACCCTCCAGGGGGCGCAATCGGAGAATGGCTAACGCCGATCCCGATTGTGTCCCTACGGAGGTAGAAGTATCTGGAGGGGTTTTAGCCGAGTATGGGGTCTTCTACCCGAGTCCGGCATATCCTTGGGGTGGCCCCGTCAGTCGGCCCCTTGTCGAATCCGTAAGAAGGATATCCCCTCTTAATAAAAAAAAACAAAAAAAAGGTATATGAGTAATTTAATTGTATTTTTTATCATTCAATAATTATCGTGACTACTTATGTGAAAATGGTGATTTAATAGAGGCGACAAAAATATTATGATCTTATGACGTTCTCGCGAAGGCTCTTACAATTTTGGAACAGATGTAAAGGCAACTTTTTTCTACTTATTTAAATAGCTTTCTGAGCAGTTGAGTATCGGATAGTTTTTTCATGTATCGAACCTAAGCCAATAACATTCAACTAATAAAATTATACTATTTGCATTCAAAAGACAAATCAATTTCAATAAAAATAAAGGGATATAGAATTTAATTGCCAGCAATAATCAAACGGAGCCGAGCGTACCCTCATAACTATAGAGACCGTAAGGATTTCCTTTCCATTATGGACACAGCTTATCCGCGGGAGCCTTTGATCGGGATACCCGTTTATGGGCATCGTACAATTACGCCACGTTTGATAGGTCAATTAAAAAGTGGTATAGTTACTTGGTAATTAGCTTTATGCAGATAGTCCGTCCGACTGACTTACGTTTTGTTGCGATCATGCGAACTTGCGGGCGGCCGTGACAGTGCCAAAAGCGGTGTATTGTCCGCTTATAAGAAACAGAAAACACTAGTTTAAATATATTTTCGTGTTAAATTTATTAATAAAAATCTTTATTCAACATAACGAGCACGTGCACTTCTTTGTCACTTATTGACGTCAAAGACAAAAAGTTTACTCTACTGTGTAGGAGAACAGGCAAAATCCTCGGAGGTCAAAGCACAAAGCATGTTACAGTCTTGCCCATGTAGCTGTACAGTATCTAAAAAATTGAGAAAAATAACCGATTCTAGTAATCGTACACCTTGAAATAAAATATAATTAAGCATAGTTTTTTGGCTTTTTAATTAAATATACAGTTTTTAATTTAATTAATAAATAGCGTGTGACAAGAAAAAATAAAACCGAATCGCCCTTTTAGCGCAAGTTAAGTGACCTGTGAATAGTTAATTAAAGAAGTGGCTCAAGTAAAATACCTACATACATGACCTGTTACAAGAACTGTGTTACCTTTAAAAATGAATAAAATCCATAAAGAAAACATTTCGTCTCGAGCGAGAGTCAAACCCGCATCTCCAACATACTCGGTCTTATTACAGAACCTAGTCGAAAGTTAGTCTTGGTTTAAACTTAGTCACAGAATAGATAATAGTACTACGTACAGAACGGCCACTCACCTCCCCGCACTCATTTCAAATACCTCACCCCACCCCGCACTTCGTTGTAGACATCACTGACACATAAACAAGGGCGCGCGCGATCGCTCGGACGAGTAGACGCGATCGCCGGCCGATAACAGAGACAGCGCTATGCGGGTGAAAGAGAAGGCAGTCGCCGCTCTTCCCGCGTCATTTCGATTGATAACCGCGCACTCAGCCCTACTTGATTCCACGCACACATTTGCGCGTGTACGAACGTCATTTGTTTATGTAGTAGTAATAGGTAATTGATTTGCGAACGTTGTATGGAGTGTCCGAGGTGTGACTTAGTGCGCTTTCACTTGTTTTACATAGATAGAGACAACGTCAACTTAGTCCTGGCTTAAACCAGGAAGAAGTTTAGACCATGTTTTTTAATAAGACGGTATGTGTTGACGCCTAGACCACCTACCAGCTCTTACCAGCCCTTTTTTTTTTTTTTTTTTTTTTTTTTGTCGGGGGGAAATGCGTAAGCGCACCGTACCCGCCGTTGGCTAGACGGCAGGCGTGTGTGGGGCTGGCCCGGCGAAGTTCCAGGCCGACCCACTAAAACCCCCCGGTGTTCTCCCTGCCCTTGTGGGCGCGCATGGTAAGGTCCACACTGCGACTCCACTACCCACGCGCCCGGGCAAGCCTGACCACCTGGTCAGGCTATCGCCAAGGGGGGATTGCCCGAGAACACCAGGGCAATCCCCAGACGGAGGGCCTTACGGCGGCGTGCACGGGGCCAACCGTGCACGCAGGCCTCCACGGCAGGGTCATTAGACGGGCATCGCTTGTGCGAATGCCCGCCTTCGCCTGCCTATCCGTCTGCGGCGGAGGGGAGCGGCTTGGGGATCTTCCTCCCGCTCCCTCTCCGCAGCCTCCTTCTGCGAAATTACTTCTTCGCAGAAGGAGGCCACAGCCTCCCATTCCGCCTCGCCGCGGAGCATGGCCACGACCATGCTCGGCAGCGAGAGGTCTCCGCCTCCCAGCGCAGCGTTAAGTTCGCTGCGCTGGGGTCGCCAGGCCGGGCACACCAACAAGGTGTGCTCGGCCGTATCATCGGGAGCGTCGCAGTGGTGACACCGCGGCGTTTCCTCCCGACGCGCGACTCGGTGCAGGTAGTGACCGAAGCAGCCATGCCCTGTCAGTACCTGCACCATGCGGAACGTGAGGCTGCCCTGCCGGCGCCCAACCCACTCCTCCAACACCGGACGGATCGCGTCGATCGTCCGGTGGCCGGCAGCTGGGGAGGCGAGTGCCACACCCCACTGACGCAGAGCCTCCCTCTGCGCCAGGGTACGAATCCGCTCCACTTCCTGTGGAGCGGATCGTCCCCCCCGTTCACGAGTAGCAACCCGATGTCGATACACCTCCGCGAGGACGCGTGCATCGACATGCCACGGCGTTTGGCCCGCTAGAACGCAGGCCGCGCCGTGACTGACCGTGCGATAAGCTCGCACGGCCCGGGTCGCTATGACCCTCTGCGGACGTCGCAAGAGGGCCACCGTTCGGGAGGAGAGGCACTCTGCCCATACCGGGGCTCCATAGAGTGCCATCGACCGTATTACCCCGTGATACAGTCGACGGCACGCCGATCCTGGACCTCCCACATTAGGGAGGACTCGTCCAAGTGCGGCTGCAGCGGCGCACAGCCGTGGAGCGAGGAGCTTAAAATGCTCCTCGAAACTCCATCGGGGGTCCAGAACCAGGCCGAGGTACTTAAAGTGCGCCTCGACCGGTATACGAACCCCCTCCACTCGGACGCGGAGCCCCGGTGGGATCCTGCGACGGGGGGCGTGGAATAACATGGCCCTCGTTTTGTCGAGGGCCACGTCCAGGCCCAGGAGGCGGATGCGTCGGACGACCAGTGAGGCGCCGACCGACGCAAGGTGGGCCGCCTCCTCCCCCGTTTTTGCTCTCGCCGCGACGAGCGTGTCGTCGGCGAAGCAGACGACCTTCGTTCGTGGCAGAAGGTCGCCTCGCAGAACCCAGTTGTACCCCAGGTTCCATAACAGAGGACCTAGTACGGAACCCTGGGGCACACCCGCCGCCATTGTCCACGTGTGGACGCGCCCATCCGGCCCCTCGTAGAGAATGGACCTGCCTTGCAGGTAATCCTCCACGAGGGCGCGGAGGTACGGAGGCACCCGGTGGAAGCGGAGTGCCTCCTTTATGCACTCGTGGGGCAGGCTGTTGAATGCGTTGCGGATGTCAAGAGACACCGCAACAACAGTGTCCCCACGAGCTGTGGCCTCCTCAGTCCACCCCTTGAGGAGGGCCACCGCATCCACCGTGGACCGGCCGGTGCGGAAGCCGAACTGGTTTTCAGCCAAGTCCGGCCCCCGGTCCTCTAGGTGCTCGACGATGCGGGAAGCGAGAATCTTCTCGAAAAACTTCCCAGCCTCGTCGAGCAGCACCACCGGCCGATACCCAGTCGGTGAATCCGCTGGGCGACTCTCCTTCCTCAACAGGCAGAGTCTGCCCGCTTTCCATCGACTGGGGAAGCGGCCCGAGGCGATACATAAGTCAAGCACCGCCCGGAACCGCTCCTCGAGGTGTCCCAGGGCGAGGGCCAGAACCCTGCTAGGAACACCATCCGGTCCCGGCGCCTTGTTTTTGCGCCGGAACCGGTCCCTCACCGTGTCGAATTCCACGTTCGACACGGGAGGGATCGCGGCAGCCACCTCCACCGGAGGAGTGTCCGGGGGGACCATTCTGGGGGGCTGGAACGGACCGGGATCGGGGAACAGAGTCCCTAGCACCCGATCCAGCAGCCCCCTGTCCATAGCGGAGGTAGGGGGAGCGGAAGCTTTGAACTTCCCCCTCACCATCCGGTACGGACGCCCCCACGGATCATCATCCAGAAGCCGTATGAACGACTCCCTGGACTCCTCCTTGGCCCTGCAGATTTGATTCCGTAGGGCCTTCTTGGCTGCCGCATACACCCGACGAAGCTCAGCTTCCTCGTCAGGTGTAGTTCTAGCGCGCCTACGACAACGCACGTAGGCGCGCCTGGCCCTCATGCTGGTGGTACGCAGGTCCGCAATCTCCTGCGTCCACCAGTACACCTGCCCCCTTTCGGGGCAGGCCTGCGCCCTTGGCATGGCGGCTTGGCAGACGACCTTCATGTCTTCTGCGAAGAGATCCGCCATGCCGTCGACATCCCCGGCGAGGTGGGGCGGCACTTCAGCCCACGCCCGCACCATCGCCGCCTCCTCCGCCACGTCCAGGCGAAGCTTGGTGAGCGCCCATCGCGGAAAGGCGCTCACCGCGGAGCCCCTGCGGTTTGGGGCGCCTGGGGATGCCGTGGAGACCTCGTATCGGACATACAGGTGGTCCGATAGAGTCTCCACATCTTCCTCCACTCGCCAGTCGTTGATTCGACGGGCGAGGGAGGGGGTAGCAAACGTCAAGTCCACCACGGACGTGCCCTGCACCCGGACGCAGGTAGGGGTGGAGCCCCTATTCAAAATCTGGAGCCCCAGGGACAGAACCCAAGACTCCAGATCTCCACCCCTCGCGCTAGTGCGGGAGGACCCCCATGCGGTAGACCACGCATTGAAGTCCCCCGCAACTAGCACCGGTACCGGGGCCGTCCTACGGACGACCCCCTCTAGCGCAGCCAGGAAGACTGTGAAGTCCGCCCGGCTGCGATTGGGGGAGAAATAGGTTGAAACAACCAACATTCCCCCCCACATGGCGGCAACGTAACCAGTGCCCCTCTCTCTTAAAATGAGAGAGGGGGCTGTGCCACGCGCCGCCCTCATTATGGCGGCGGTACTATCCGCCGCCACCAACCAATTTGGCGACTGTGGCGGAACGTAGTACGGTTCCGACACAATCGCAAAATCCACACCCCACTCCGCCGCGGTCTGACATAGGAGGTCCTGTGCCGCGGCGCAGTGGTTCAAATTAGCCTGGAGGAGCTTAATGGGACCACTAGACATTGATGATCTCCATGGGCTCCTCCTGGGCCGTCGTTGCGGCCGGTGCTGCCTGTGGTGCCGGGCTCTTCGGGGTCACGGTCAGTTTCACTGGGGCCAAACGGCCCCTGACTGGCGGGGGGCTGCAGTTCATGCCCCCCATCCTGTGGTCGGCCGGCCTCTTGGCGTCTGCACAGACGGCACAATTTAGCGCCGCCATGCAGTCTACCGCCTTATGTCCGTCGGCGCCGCAGCGGAAACACAATCCGCTGCGATCCTTGGCAGAGGGGCACCGCTGAATGGGGTGCCCCAGGCCCATGCAGCGGAAGCACCGCATGGGCTTTTGCTCCAGAAGTTGGATGGACGCAGAGCTCCATCCAACTTCGAGCCGACCAGTATCAGCTAGGCGCCGCGCTGCCTCTACAGGCACCGAGGCAAAGGCCGCCCCGACACCCCGTACCCCAGTATGCACGCGGCCCACTTTTATGTGGTGGGCCGGGCAGCCACCGGCTTGTGCCAACACTTGACACAGCTCTTCAGCGGACACTGAGTCGTCTAAACCAACGACCCGGATGTCCGCTTTTTTTACAGGACGCGACACTTTCGCCGCGTCCCCTAGCGCCTCCCCTAGCTTGGCGGCCAGCGTGTCGGCTTGGGACGGGGATGTCTCTTTAGGGAGCTCGATAATTCGAGCTCCGGTAATACCCGTTCTGAATTTGGCAGGCCCTATTCCTAGAGCGCCAAGGCTGACGGAGGCTTTGGCCTTGGCGATGGCCTCACTATAGGTGAGGCCCTTCGCCACCGCCTCCGGTTTGAGGGCCAGTACCACTGCCAGAGAACGTGGTGCCTTGGGCAGTTTAGGTATTTTCTGCGCCACGGTGGTCCTCTTGGGCACCGTTACGTCCACTGCCGGCTTTTTCCGACCACGCTTGGTAACAACGGTCCAGGGATCCTCGACCGTTGCCGTGCTTGCCGCGACCCCAGAGGTAGAGGGGACCGCCGCAGATTTCTTTTTCACCAATCTTGCTTCTTTCGGCATATTGGCCGGTGGGGCAAGAGTGGTATTGGCCACCATCGTTTTCGCTGACCGCTGCGATTGAGGCTGCGGCTGCGGCTGTCTTGCGCGATCCGACGCTAGCGGTGGCCTTCGAATCGGGGCCGGCATTAAGCGCCCATCTATTTCAAGGCCCTCTAGGCGGGCCGAAACCATTGTGCCCACTTGGGCCAGCAATTCCCGCTGAAGGAATTCAATACTCTCCAAGAATTCCCTCTTGGAGATTCCCTCAGCGGGGTTATCCCTGGCCGTCTGAGCCGCCGGCAGCTTCACCTCTGGAAGCTCCTCAAAATCGGCTCCCTCGGAATCAACGGCCTCCGGTTCGACGTCCGATATAATCGTGGGGGGCGCAACCATACCACGGCCCCTAGGGCGCTCGGACCCCCGCTCCGAGAAGTCCCGACGAAGGGCCTTCATCTCACCTTCAATGGCGTCCAGCTGACCCCGGAGCCTCTTGTTGTCGGCTTGAAGCCGACGCACCTCCTCCGAGGTTTTCTTGGACGCCAGGGTGCGGACAATCTCTAGGAGAGAGTCGGAGGCGTCCTTAATTTCTTTCACGTAAGTCCCCTTTAAGTTCCGGGACTTACGTGTTACTCCTAATAGCGCCTGCACGCTCTCCTCGGCCTTGCTGCAAAGGAGCTCAGAAGTGGGCTCAGGAGAGTGCTTCCCTTTGCCTTTCCGCTTTTTTCCGGGGGCCTCTGCAACCACCGGCTCCTCGTCAGATTCCGACTCAGTATCGGCCTCCAGCTTTTGTATCTCCCGCCTAGCCTGGGAGAGCCCGACGCCGTGCACTAGGCCTCCTCTGCCCCTTTTAGTACGGGCGACCTTGGGAGCGTACGGCGCCGTTACTACCTCTTCTGTCTCGGTTGTTACATCTAGGTCCGTAGCTAAGGGATCCTGGAAGAAACGGCTATAATTTGGCCTCTTCCTTCCACTAGCCCGCGGTAGCGAGATATCCGCATCCGACAATATTGATTTCCCGCTAGTAATGTCTCTATAGGCGGAACAAGATTTCCCTGCGTTATTGCAGCTCCGACGGGGCGTTGCTTCCCCAGCGTTGGACAGCGGCAAAACCGGGGACATCACCCCACCAACTGCCTTCGCTACACCGCCATTGACCGGCGATCGGCTCTTTTCCGTCCGCGAGACCGGAGCCCTAACGGTCCCCCCCTCATCTGCACCATCCGTCTCGGACATGATGTCCGAGTCGGACATGGTCCAATCGTGGGCCCAGCCCAGCAGAGATTCTGTCGGCGAAAACAGAGCAAAATCTGTCTTCAGTCTAACAATACCTTTATGAAAAAAAAAAAAAAAAAATCAAAGTATTGGCTGTATGGGCATAGCACCCTTTGCCACCGACAACAACAAAAAAAAAACAAATAAAAAATGAAACTAACCTAAATTATCTAACATAAACAAACGTGGTCTGTGATATATACAATGGCCAACGACACCGACAAATTGAAACTAATACGACAAAATGGGACGAACAACTAAACGGACAAATAAATTACTGATGCCGGGGCGGCGCCCCGCTCACCAATACCGACCAACAACAATAAAATAAGAGAAAAGAAACAAACAAACACCAAAAATACCAAACACAAAACTTTAAAAACGAAATAATTTGTGTGTTTGACTTCAAACACACAAACTAATTTATTCTTTAGACGGCACAACACTAGAAATTACGAAAACAACCTAATAATATAACAAAACGAAGTCAATTCAATCAATCGATATCGACACAACAAAACAAATCGGCAGGGATGCGTGCGCTCACAATGACAGCTCGCCACGCACTCAGCTCTTACCAGCCCTGACGAAATTTTTAACCAATCTGTTACTTTTAGTTCTCAATTGTAATAAAACAATATTCAAAGCGACTGTAGTTTGCTCCATTCAAAATGAACAAATCGAACTCATAAACCGCCATAAACGCAAGTTAATCGCGGACAATTTTGTTACGTTAAATACGTCAACGTCAATAACTACGAGTAGCAATCCCCCACACACTATTAAAAACTAATTGTAGAACATTTTATTTTGGACGGTATACCAGTGTACTTCTTATAGTTTCGGAGAAAAGTGTCTGTGACATACGGACGGACAGACAGACAGACAGACAGACATGACGAATCTATAAGGGTTCCGTTTTTTGCCATTTGGCTACGGAACCCTAAAAAGACTTTGCGGAGCCAACATGAATATACTATTAGTTGAGGAAGGCTGAAAAGGGATAGTGAGATAGTGAGAAAATAGTGTGCAAAATTTACGAATTCTAGATTTAGCAATACAAATTTTAAAGAATAATCGTATACCAAGATTAGCATATATAGTAGTTCTGTAAAATTTTAATTCCGGTCACACTCTGCAAAATAAACCCTATCACCCGAGTCAGAGAGCGTATCACCCATCAAGTATCTAGACGCACAAAATAAAATAAAAAATGCGCTTAAGTCAGTTAACCGGCCTCCTTGAAGATCAATGGAGGATAGAAATCCAAATTAAATAAAACCTTTTTGTGCGAACCTAACATCCTAACTAATTACTTCACTCCAATGATAACTCCGACCTTGGACTTAAACCGTCTTGCAATATGGTTGAAAATCCATTGCACCATATTCTTTGAGAATTATGTAGGCTTATGCCACCTGCTTATGCCGGGCACTGCAATATTAATGTGATAACACTTGCGTGCGGGGCTACAAAGTCAGCGGCCGGTTTGTTTGAGCGACTCTCAAACTGCTGAAAATAGTGTATTTCTTCTATAGGCTACGTGCCATTAAACATAAAAAAAAACCAACGCAGAATTTCAAATGGCAAAAGCAAACTTTTAGTGGACTGTTATTGTCGTGATTTTAAAATTGTTTTTGTTAATTAATGTCTTATCAGTTAATATAGAAGGAAAGAAGAAAGAAGGAAAGAAAAATAATTTATTCTGGCCACATGGTAAAATAAAGCATTAAATAAAAAATACACAAAAAAAATATGGTGCCAATATTGTGCGAGCCCAGAAAAGGTCCGAGCCTCAGTATAATGCTTCCGCTACAAACAAGGAAACGAAGGCGCTGGTATTCTGGCAGAGCCTTGTAAAAAATGAGCCACGACATCTCAAACCACTTCAAAATTTAAAAAAAAATGATAAAAAATCTTGCTGAATAAATTAATTAGGTAATTGACATTAAATGAATTGATAAGACATTGCTGAACAAAAACTATTTCTTTTCCTAAATCGTGACAGAAATAGTCAACAAAAATATTGTCCTGATACATTTTTGGACATCAATGTATTTCATCGTATTGTCAAATGTATTTTACAATTATTCTCAATGTGTCTGTTTTCCAAATAGAGTTTAAAACTTTACAGTATAAAATATTTATATTTGAATAGATCATTTGCTTAAGTCGCGTTGAATATACGGACGCTTAGGAGTCGGCTGTGACAGGCTGAGACATTAATCTGTTTTACCATCTCTATAATGACTGATAATCCCCTCATCCCTGTCACACATAACTAGGTACATTAACGGGTGAAGATAAGTAGACACCAGGAAATAATATAATTGATTCAAACTATAAATATTTAGTATTTTTTTTTTACATATAAATAATTAGTAAAAAATATATTATCGGGGCATTAGGCGAATAGGATCCTCCCGATTCAGACTCACCCTGCCATCCGCCGATTGCTGAGACGCGTTTAAAACCTTCCTGCTTGGCACAACTTTTCGCTCTAACCCCGCTCAATATCAAAGAGCATGAGGTTTGGTTGAAACAACTGGCCCCTTCAAACGTCCAGAGCAAGTTACAACTGAACAACAATCGAATTTTATGGTTAAAAAGAACACTGCTGTGTATCAATGTTAAACACATAGATAGTGATTTTGAGGTCATAATCTTTTACGTCATAGAGAGAAAATAAAAAAATATGTGAATAATTCCGCTTGTGGGAGGGATGTTTAGCCGAGTATGGGGACACCATACTCGGTTAAACATCCCTCATGTTTGGGATCAGCAAGGCCGAACGTTCCAGGCCCAGCAGTACAAACAAGCTGGGACTTTTCCTAGGGAGGGGTCACCAGGTTGACTCGTTTGTGACCCCCAAACCGAACAGGTCAGTGCTATAATATCTCCCAGTCAGATGTCAGTACAGCGGGACGATTCTCTAAAGTGACAGCCTTGAGTTCGTCGCTGTGACATCACTGTATTACTTGTTTTACTACCATAGCGAATTTTTTTTTCCAAAAAAATTATAGCAATTATTTGTTCATGTTCATTATTTTAATGCTCCTTTAAGTCTAATGTCCCCTGAAATGTTTAAATATGAAAAACGTGACAGCATCAATTCTGATGAAGATTTCAATATAATGAACCTTTGTACAACTGACTACCTACTAACCTTCAAAAACCTAAAAAAGTTGGCCAGATTTTACTCTGTTCAAACATCCGACGAGATTATGTGAAAAAATTATTGCAAATGAAAAACATTGAAACATAGCCAAAGCCTTTCTTGAGTTTTTAATGAAAAAAGTAGTTAAATCGGTCTAGTTTTGGAGAAGCACACAGGGAACTACGAAACGTCTATTTTCAGCTCCGAGCTGCAGCTGTCTCTGTCGCGCCCTGTTCGGTTTTTCGGGGATAGCGCGAAAGCTATATATTCCACAAATGCCTATTTTTGAATTCTCTCCGCCCTTAGTGTGTCCTCTTATAGCCTAGACTCCTAGAGGATTAATGCATCGCACTGGGGTCAGCAGGCCCCTGCCTCAGGTGCAGTTTGGGAACCGCTGTTCATATGTAGATCGCCGCCTACGATAATGGGATATTATAACGAAGTCAGTGAAGGAATAGTAATGAATACCATCAAAATAAAAAATAGGCGCATCGTTCATTAGCAGTTTCTTATTTACGCTCTGCAGATGTTACGTTTATTATTTGTTATCGAGGTAGATTTATAAGAAGCTTCGCTTGCGTGTATGTCTATTGACATTATAAATGATTATGAGAGCTATAGCATAAGACTACAAAAAATAATTGTGTGGTTTTGTGAACCCACGATTCAAGTGAAACTTTTTATGAAAACTGAAAATTTTTGGAAAATGCTTTAGGATGCTTTAGAATGCTAGTCGCGATCCAGCATCGATGCAGTCGCAAAATCGCTGATCGCCGCTACTGAAAGTAGGCTAGATGACAAAAAATTTTTTTTTGCTTTAATAGAAGCTCATTCATTTAATAAACAGAAAGAAAAAATCGGTTTTCGAATAACTATAAAAACAACCAAGATATAGGGTATTAAAGATTTTTCTCCATCTCTTTCTAGCAAAACGGCAATTTACAAGGAGTTTATATGGCCGTACTCAACAATGACGTCACGGTTGATGTCGGATCTCTCTGTCTAATCGCCTTCAAATTAACAACTTAAAATGCTTGTATCTAATGTATTTCTAAGCCGATTTTAATTCTGATTTCACAAGACTGCATCTTTTTCCACGGCATTTTAATATTTAATGACGAGACGTAAAAATTTGAATTCAGTCATCATCCCAATTTATTGACCAAATAATGTCCGCTATTAGATTCTTTTTAAAATTGATACATTTGAAAAAATATTCTAAGATCAGCATTTACATGTTATCAGTTACAGAATAGGAGGTGCCGCCAGCGTACAAGGGGTTTGTTACTTTTAAAATATTAATGATTAATTTTAAAAAAAACGTCGCCCCACACTAGGATTTTCTCCTGTGTCGTGGGTGCAGTTACAAACATACAATATCACATGCACATACGCCCAGACCGGAACAAATTTATGTAGGCCATACAAAATATTTGTCCCGCGACCCGTTGCGCAGTAGGCGATCTCTGCGCTAACCGTGTATTTATTTTGATTTTTTATTGGGGAGTTTTAAAAAATGACATAATACATAGAAACGATCGTATATCGAGCCAGAACATGCCCTTAAAATGGTTCACAGGGTTTTAGTTACACACTGTATACAGGGTGGAGACATCAATACGACAATAAATGAAAACACGGCAAATATCAGTCAATAGTAGTAGTTTGAAATGATTAAAAGTAGCTTACCATCCAAAGCATAAAAATATTGTTTTCGGACAACCTGAATAACAAAATAATTGGAACAAAATTTTGTCTAGGACACTATAAATGGCATTTATAGTGTCCTAGACAAAATAACATTTTCGTTCGTTCAGTTTTTTTTTTATTGCAGAAAGTTGGCAAACAAGCAAACTGCCCACCTGATGGTAAGTGGTAACAGTCACCTATAATACATGTGGCTCTTGTGAGATTCGCAGCAAAACTGCAACCCCCACAAGAACCACAGTGTACATTGCCAACTTGTGACACAAGATGTAAAGTCACAGCACCCAGTAATTTCACTGCCATATCTTACCCTTCAAACCGGAACACAGCAATGCAAGCACTGCTGCTGTGCGGCAGAAATAGGTTTTCGTTGTACGTTATGTATCAAACGGCAATGTATGAGAATTATTCATGACGTGGAATCATTCCCATACATTGTGTTCTTTCAACCTTCTTCGTTATCATTTTTGGATTGTTACTTAGTCTAGCTAGGCCCCCTTTTTTTCACCCAGTTAAAAAAGATCTACCGCAGTGGAAGTGGGGCCCACCTGCGGTTATGTGGGACTCTCCCTAATGAGGCCTACCCACTAAAAATACTGGGGGGTTCCGTAAAATCGCATTCCCGACACACAAAGGGAACTTTGCGCAATCGCTTTGTGTGTCGAGAGAGTCAACTTTCTGGGAGTCTAGGCCTCCTGAAAGGTGAACCGCAACGTTCCAGTCTCCTAGAGACACTAAAGAAAAATAGGTTTTTCACTTCTCGTGCTCGCAAAGTTCGTCTTTATGTCGTTTATAGGCTGCATAAAATGGCTTTTTATGTTCTAGAGCATAAAGTAAATTTTTTTAGACAAAGATTCATAGGCTCAACAGCCAACAACGCTTAATAAAACTTCACAGAATAACTTGCGATAATTTATTTATTTGCTTTCATTTATTTGTTTTGTGTTTTCTACCTTAAAAGTCATGAAACCAGATAAAAATAGTAACCGGTTATTATTAAAACGCATCGAATTGTTTTTATTAAATGGCAGTATGAAATATATACCAGACCATAGCCATGTAAAAATTTTAAAAAAATTACGGCAGTGCTTGGCTATTATAATATAATAGCCAAGCACTGCCGTAATTTTTTAAAATTTTTACATGGCGATGGTCTGGTATATGGACGACATTTTGCAATAACGTGTCAACCAACGAAATAGCTAAAATTGAGATCTTGATGTCAACAGATTCTTTACGTCATTTCCGCCGTTTTGCAATAACATTCTATATCAGTTGATTTATTGTTTGATACTAAACTTTAGTTTAAAAATGTGTTCTAAGTCGCTAAGAGCTGTAAAATATTTTACAATAATCAACTAAGGCACTTGAAACAAACATAAAACTGGTCAAACCAAGTTAGGTTATCATCAATAATATATCAGGTGACTTGACTTATTATTGCGAATAGGAACGTGCTTCATTCAGTTGGCGGGTCGCAAAGTGACGAGTTGTGTTGTTCCCGTTATTTAATTATTATTTTTAAGGCTTATAGTGCAGTAATTGTAATGAAAATAAAATATCATTTATCCTGAACGTCATTTTCTTCAGATGGTACTCTCGGGTACCTATTTTTGTAAGAATCTAAGTAATTTTTTTTTTGAGGTTAGTTTCTTTTTCAAAATGTTATTTACATTAAGGAAAGTTAGGTTTTCTTGAATTTATAGCAAGTAAAAGGAACAATAAACATTAAAAATATAATATTTAATCAAATTTCGTTTAATTTAGATTCAAATTAGACCGTTTACAATGTTTTTGTACTTGATACATTATTGCAAAATCAACAAACAGCCCTTGCAATAAAAAATATGGACTTCTACTAAGCAACTTAAACTAATTTTGAAAAAATATTAAATGACTAAATTAATTGACAATAATGTAAACTGAAGTTACATTTGCGTTTTTCTCAAAAGTGACTATTTGTTGGTTGATTCATTATTGCAAAAGGTCGTCCTTATTTAAGTACTTTAATTTTTGAACATTGTGTTACATATTTAAATTAAAGTGAATTTTTAATCAAAATTTTACTTTAAATTTTAATTAAATTTTCGTTTATATTTTGAAGTAATTGTTTAATTTTCTCGCAATCGAAGTGAAAAGCAGAGTGTAAAAACACTGGCATAAACAAGTCATTGTACACCTTAACTTACTAAAATCGTCTCGGGCTACAATTACTCATTTTATGCCCTTGTTGTACAATCTACTATTTCTTACTCGTATGTCAAATTCAATTAAAAATAGAACTGGAACAACGTAAAGAAAAAGAAAATGTATGTAGCGCAATGGAGTAAATACTTATAGTAACGCACAAAAAACAAGCTTTTATTTAAATGCACCTTTGAAATGCATGCTTGAAAAATTGTAAAAAATAATCATGATGATAGTAGTTTTCGTGGATGTCTACTGTATTTAATTTAAAATTTAGCCCCTCACTATAATGACGATAATAGTATAGGTATACTGTGCTTCAATTTGTGCTGTATAAAATCAGTTTATTTCCTAAAAGAATACGGATCAAAATCTCATTATAATAACATTTGCAAGATTGAAAGATTTTTTATTTTAGTAATTCACTGAAACCATAATAATGTTGGTATCTTGTGAGGTAAATTAAGTCACTTTGTTGGTATCTTGTGAAATAAATTACCTATGTGATATTATTTCAAATTACCTATCTCCTCACGCATGGTATTGTTTGATGCTAGCCCGACTATCGCACATAAGCTTCAAAAAGCTTATCGCATTCGCCAAATAAAAATTGAAATTGTGTAAGTGAAAACAGCTCAATCATCCAACTCATTTCCTGTGTGTGGTTTTTGCAAAGAATAATTGATAGCTTGGCCTACCATGATGGCTTAAAGCAACATCAATTTTGCGGTTCGAGCAAGACCGCATTTCATATTACAATAACGGTGTCTTTGTTCACACTCTTCTCATACATGGTTTTTAAACGTTTGTAGTAAGCCTCCAGGCAGTTTGCGGTTGAGATTAGCGAAGTTACATCGTGAGTACGCTATCGTGCTGCAAGTTGGCACTTCGAGGCGAAAGTTGACATTTCGCAGTTACTAAGCTATACTGTAAGAAGGTGAGAATATATTTTTCTTATAATCTATTGGTAATTGTAATAGTGACAACATGACGGATGGATTATGCACCTGCCTACTTATTAGCCTTTTTTCGAATAGAGATCATTTTTAACCGACTTAAAAAAATTATGTCAATTCGACGCGTATGTATTTTGTGTGTATGTTACGCGATTACGCCGTCAATTGTAGACCGATTTTCAAAATTATTTTTGTATTCCATAGAGTATACTCCTGCAGGCGTAGCACGGGCGGCCAAGACTGGACTCGAGTCACGCATTATCTCACAATTTCAGTGACATAATCTCTATGTCTTAAAGAGTAGCACGGTGGCGCGTATGTAGTGTGGCTGGCGTGGTTAAAATTTCTTGACGCTCGTCAAGGAACAAGTGTGACTGAGTTTTGTCACGAATTTCTTGGCGTGCCTGTGCGCTGACTGCTGTGGTTGTAGCAAGGGCTTTAATACTTTGGAAGATGTATCAGCAGTCGGAGAGCAAAAAATTTGTGATAAAACCCAGTCACTCGTGTCACGTGTCCCTTGACGAGCGTCAATAAATTTTTATCACGTCAGTCACACTAATCTCAAAATTTGTCACCGACTTCAATATGGAAGTGTGATGTTGTCTGTGCCTATTCTTATATTATTTTTAACTTTTTTGAGGTCGGTTTTAATTTTTTGTAAAATATTTATTTTGAAGATGGTTTTTATTTTTTGTATTTATTTTTTACAGAATACACATATTTTATCGGCGTAATAACAATGCTGGTAACATTGTTGCTTTCCGACAATTGGAGGTCTAGAAGTGAGATAGCCAGTTCCTCAGCCGTTGAGAAGTCCAGGTGAAGTGCGCTTCCATTTTCGGAGCCATTTACTTTTAGTTGAGATGAAGGTCAGGAGCTGCTCTGTTGTGTGTAAAAAAACGTAAACATCGATGATGAGCCAACCTCGGATTATATGGAGACTCCGGAAAGTCTAGTATAACTCTAAACCTCAGCAAACAGAAAAACAGAGCCCCAAACTGCCCACTTAGGGTTCGCATTCAGTCTAAGAAGGTAAGAAGGCCCGTTCTTTTAGCCTACCGTCTAAAAGGACGGGCTTCAGGTATATAAGAGGGGCAGGAAGGTTTTAGGTACCTCTTCCGCTCCGCAACCTCCAGCGAGATGATTGGAGTCGCTCACGTCCGTAGGTTTCACCCTCGAGACCCTACACGTGATCCCCGGGTGGTGCTAATCGAGTGACCAACTTCTGGTGATAGGGCTTGAAAAACCCGACTGGCTAGCGACCACCGTGCGCATGATGTAAAACCCGTCAAGTGGCCATTTTTGTCCGCGTTTCGGGATCAGTCTGCGCACAGCCAGAGCTTGAGGGGTCGTTGCTGCGATTCGTATGGTTTGTGCGGGCTTCCGTCGAACCAGTGCCAGGTTGACTGCGTTGACCCTCCGCCCAGGAAGACCCGAAGAAACGGCTGTTCCGCTGGCCGCCCGTGGTATAGTACAGGGCCCAAGCGGACCTAACCAGTCCGTGAGGCTGCCCCACCATGCCACGCATAATCTCGGAGTGGTCCGTCGTGCCGGTTGGTGACCGGACGGTGGGTCCCGGCGACCACTTCCAGGGGGGTTCGGGGGCCCTTCCGTGCGGAGGGTCAGCGCAAATCAGCTGTCGGCTGTTCCCTGGCGAAACAGGCCTACACACATTAACTATGCGAAACGCGGCAAGGACACCTCAGTTTCACGCCTCTCACTCCAATAATTATGGCAGCGCAAAATATTAAGACAGGTCGTACAGCGGTGCATTATCCCACCAAAACACCATTATTCGAGGTGGGGCTCGCTAACATCCGCGGGCTCCATTCTAACCTCTTAGCTGTCCACCACCATCTCGAGACAGCCCGTCCAGCAATGCTGTTTTTGACGGAGACGCAAATTATCTGCCCGGCCGATACAGGCTACCTTAATTACCCCGGCTACGCTCTTGAGGAGTCCTTCAAGGCGAAGGCTGGTGTTTGCTTGTTCGTCCGGGCGGATGTTTGCTGTCGTCGCCTGCGCTGTTTGGAGGAACCTTCCTTTTCCATCCTTGCGGTACACGTTGATTTTGGCACTCATTGCCGTGTCTACGTCTGCGTCTACCGTTCCCATCGTGGTGACTTGGAGACAACTCGACTTTTTGAACATCTAAGTCGGGTGGCAGATGACGCGCAGGAGCGATTTCCTTCCGCCGAGCTGGTGTTTTTAGGGGACTTCAATGCTCACCACGAGTTGTGGTTAAGTTCCTCTAAAACTGACCATGCGGGTAGGACTGCCCACGCATTCGCTCTCACGCACGACCTGACACAATTGGTCACCCAGCACACCAGGGTACCAGATATTATCGGTCAAGCGCCCTCTTTATTGGACCTTCTGCTGACAAATCGCCCTGACGGATATCAGGTGGTGATTCGAGCTCCACGAGGATCTTCGGATCACTGTCTGGTATCCGTCACAGTGCCTCAGGCGTCGCGACCGTCACCTATGGTTGCAGCAGCCGTCTGTGGCACTATGCGTCAGCAGATTGGGACGGTATGCGGGATTATTACGCATCTGTTCCTTGGTGGCAGCGCTGTTTCAATAGGATGGATCCGGACTCCTGCGCTGCCTCTGTTGCTGACGAGATCATACTAGGAATGGAATATTATATTCCGCATTCCAATCTCGACAGTAGAGGCAGACGTAACCTCTGGTTCAATCGCGAGTGCGCCTCTGCTGTTGAAAACAAACAGCTGGCTTACCGCGCTTGGATCAGAGGCCGAGCTTCTAAGGATCCCAATACAAGCCTACTGAAAACAGCCTACAATAATGCCACCAAGCTGTGTAAGAGGGCTTACATTAGAGCGGATGCTCAGAGCATTGCACAAGTGGGCCAGGAACTGTTATCGCACCCTACGGGTAGCCGTTCTTTTTGGCGCCTGGCCAAAGCTGTGCAATCAAACTTCTGCCAACCCTCGCTGCCACCGCTGAGACATGCCGATGGCTCACTTGAAGCCGAGAAAGAAAGCCGACCTCCTGGCAAAACTCTTCGCGGCTCATTCCCGTGTCGATGACTGTGGTACACAACCTCCGAAACTGTCCCATTGTGGCAGCACCATGCCCGATATCCGTATCAGACAGCGTGATGTGCGGGCGGAGCTCCAGTCGATCGATACTCGAAAAGCAAGTGGCCCAGACGGCATTCCTGCGATTGTACTTAAGAAGTGTGCAGCGGAGTTGACTCCGGTCCTTACGTCTATACCGTCTGTCTTTCTCTGCTGGTTGTGTGCCGAAATCTTGGAAAGAGGCCAATGTCCAGCCGGTTCCCAAAAAGGGAGATCGTTCTGATCCGGCTAACTATCGTCCTATAGCCGTCACTTCCATTTTGTGTAAAATCATGGAGAGGATCCTTAATACCCAGCTGATCCGTTACCTGGAAGGTCACTCGTTACTTAATGACCGACAGTATGGGTTTCGTCCTAAACGGTCAACAGGTGACCTTCTAGCGGTCCTTTTGCACAAATGGGGTGAATCTATCGATAAGCGCGGCGAATCGGTGGCTATTAGTCTCGACATCGCCAAAGCTTTTGATAGAGTCTGGCACAAGGCTCTTCTTTCCAAGCTTCCGGCATACGGATTACCCGCGCAGTTCTGTACGTGGATTGCCAGCTTCCTCCACGAGCGTAGAATTCGCGTTGTCGTTGACGGCTGCGCTTCGCGGTTCGTGGCAGTGAACGCTGGAGTTCCGCAAGGCTCCGTTCTATCCCCCACATTGTTTCTTCTGCATATCAATAATATGCTTTCCTTGGGAGCTATACATTGCTATGCAGATGACAGTACAGTGCATGGGGGATATCACGGAAGCTCAGGGGCTGCTCGCGGTGATATTGGTAGGGAAAGGCAGAATCTTATCATTGAGCTCAACAGGACGCTGGACCTCGTCTCCGAATGGGGCTCCAACAATCTTGTTGAGTTCAATGCTAAGAAAACACAGGTGTGCGCGTTCTCGGCGCACACCTGCGGCGGCCAGGGCACAACCCTTCACACACAGAGCAACATCACCTTGCTCGGAATGATCTGAACCCCAGAGACTACATCGAATCCGTCATAACTACTGCCTCACGGAAACTCGGTGTCCTGAACAAGGTGCGTAGGTATTTTGCGCCGGACCAACTATGCTTGTTGTATAAAACTCAGGTTAGGTCTTGCGTGGAATATTGCTCGCACCTTTGGGACGGCTCCGCTCAGTACCTCCTCGATGCTCTGGACAGATTGCAGCGTCGCGCTATTCGCATAATTGGCGATGTAGAGGCAACTAACACCCTCGAGCCTCTACAACTTCGTCGTGACATCGCCTCTCTTAGCGCCTTTTACCGAATGTTCCATGGGGAATGCTCTGAGGAGCTCTTTAACCTTATCCCTCCCTCTCCATTCCTTAACAGAAACACGCGTAAGGGCCTTCGGAGTCATCCGTACACTGTGTCCTCCTTTTCACACCGTACCAAGAAATTCCAAGATTCCTTCTTCTGTCGTTCATCCCACACTTGGAATTCTCTACCTGCGCACGTGTTTCCTCCATCCTACAACATGGGTTCCTTCAAAAGAGGCGTGAAAAAGCATCTTTTGGGCCGGCAAGGGGCGGGCAGGTAGGAGAGTGGATGTCGTCCCTACTCTTATCTGTCAACTCATTTGGGCCTCTTTCATCGCTTAACATCAGGCGGGAGGAGGTCATCTGCCGGGCCATCCATAAAAAAAAAAAAAAAAAATCTTTGCTTAAGAAAGCAACATTTAATCCTTGAAGAATTCACGATAGACGTGAAGCACGGCTTATAGGTAGGGCTTTAATTAGGAGAATGACAGGGGAACCTCCACCTCACACAAAAAGGCTAATAATAAAAGTGATTGATTTGATTATATATAAAAGTAAGTACTCTGTGGTGCTAAGTCGACAAAATATTACGTCTGACATATCGCTTGAACGAGATGTAGAGATACACGCGAAAATGTCCAAATCAGAATGTTTGAATAGCATGTCGTTGTAAAGCCTGCACCATACGCACAATAGGGTTATAGAACGAAGTGTTATTTTGGAATACATCGAGAACAAAGAATGTTGGTGCACGGCTTATGTATCTAGTATTGATGTTTAAAGCAGATAACAAAGTGGATGATTTGATCTTTGCAATTAAAATTTTATGTAGATAAAAAAGATCCGAGTGAAGTCGGCGCAAATGAAGACTAGACATCCTAAATTTATGAAGTAAATCAGCGTATGACAGTCCATGAGTGCAGGCAGACCCTTGAGCGATAACAAGCCAACTTAAGACACTTTTTTTATCTTTTCTAGCCTGTATATGTACTCGTATGTGTGATAGAATGGAGACCAAACAACAGAAGCGTACTCCAAAACGAAAAGTACGAAGCTGCACCAGAGTGTGATAAGGCAACGTTGATTCTGCCCCCCTAGCACGTCCACCGAAACACGATATGATAAAGCGGTTTATCGCGGTGAACTGTCTAAATACAATAGGGTTTTCGTCGTATTTTAACAGTTCATCGCGATAAATCGCTTTATCATATCGTGTTTCGGTGGACGTGCTACGAGGGCTGGAAAGGCTTAGTAGCTCTAAAAATGAAACTCAGTAATTATGACAAAGTCATAGTGCGCTCTAAACGTCAGTTCTTTATCAAAGTAGATACCAAAATCCTTGACAACATTGCATCTTTGAAGAGTATGCGATTGGATGCGATAGTCATAGTGCAAGGGTTGATGCTTGCGCGTGAATGTGATTACGCAGCATTTACTGACATTTAGAGACATACCATTAGAAGCGCACCATTGGTCTATCCTATCGATATCAACTGAAGAGAGAGGAAGTCTGAAGGAGATGAAATTGAGGAGAACACTTTTTAATTATCAGCATATAACAGACAGTTATTTGAAAGGGAGCATATGAGATCATTAATGAAGATAATAAACAAAAGTAAACCCAAGGGCGAACTTTGGGGAACTCCCGAAGTTACAAAATCAAAATCAAAAGTACTTTATTTCATAGGCCCTTGCGGGCACTTAAAATCTTCAATTTTACAAAATTAATAAAGCATTGCTAGCTTGGCTTTATTTCTTGAATTTAAATTATGATAGTCACTATTTTTACTGAATTTGATATCTTTATTCTTGTGTGCATACAGTAAGTTTTCATAAACATATTGTGAATGTACAGTCATAATATCAATTTCTTTGAATTTTTCTCTTAAAGACTCTCGGGAGCCTATCCCATAGATCGCCCGAACAGCCCTCTTCTGCAGTACAAAAATGCAGCTAATATCGGCGGCATTTCTCCACAGTAGTATCCCGTATGACATAATACTGTGAAAGTAGCTAAAATAGACTAACCGCGCAGTTTTCACATCTGTTATTTGACGAATCATTTTTACGGCGTATGCTGCAGAACTTAGTCTGTCCGATAGGCATTCAATATGAGGACCCCATTGTAACTTAGAATCTAAAGTTATACCCAGAAATACAGTTTGATTGGCCAGCTCTATTTCCTCATCCCTAACCTTGACTTTGGCTTCAACTAATCGAACATTTGGCATAGTGAATCTAATGCATTTTGTTTTACTTTCATTTAACAACAAATTATTGGCGCCGAACCAGTGAACAACCTTGAAGAGTGCAATGTTTACTTCGACAATATTAATTTGTCCACGTTTAACTTTAAATACTAAAGACGTGTCATCTGCAAACAAGACTATCTCTTGGTCGTGTCTTACAAGGTGAGGGAGGTCATTAATATATACCAGAAATAGAAATGGACCTAATATTGAGCCCTGCCCTGCCTACAGAAACAGGTTGAGACAGGTATCCCTTAACCGCCACAATTTGGCTCCTGTTAGACAAATAGGATTTAAGCCATCGCAACAAATCGCCACTAACACCAAATGCCATTAACTTTTTTATAAGAATGTCATGATTGTCCTTATCAAATGCTTTACGAAAATCGGTATATACAGCGTCTACTTGACCCCTCCTGGCTAAGTTACTGCAAAGAAAATTGTTATATTCTAAGAGACTTGTTACCGTAGACTTATTTTTAAGGAAACCATGTTGATGAGGTTGCAACAAGGACTCAACGTGACAGTATAGGGGGTCATAGATCAATCTCTCAAATACTTTTGCAAAGCATGACAAAATGCTGATTGGTCTATAATTGTCACACAGCAATTTGTTGCCTGGTTTGAAAATAAGCACTACATGTGTTAGTTTCCAGTATATCGGATTGATGCTACTGATTTGATGACACAAAGACACTCCGGGCATAGCTCGCCACCCTTTGGGTGGCGTTGAACTTTCTCTAAGGCACATGATTATATACAAATATTAACTAAGAGGGTGCCAACAATAACTTTTTCTAAATTTTGCCGAATTGTAGACTTTTGGCCCCACTACTGGGGCCTTACCATGATCACTTATAACAACATTAAAACTTCACGGTTACAATTAGCGCAGAGGTTGAGTGATCGCTTACTGCGCAACGGGTCGCGGATTCGATTCCCGTACGGGACAAATATTTTGTATGGACTACAGAAATTTGTCCCGGTCGGGGCGTATGTGCGTGGTGCATGTGATATTCTATGTTTGTAACTGCACCCATGACATAGGAGAAAATCCTAGTGTGGGGCGACGTTTTTTTTTAAATTAAAACAGAGACACCGCTCTTGGTGCGTATAGCGCCATCTCGTTCTCAGTGCGTTTTAATATTCTTTTGAGCGATCATGGTTGGGGGGCAGACCTATGAGATGAGACAGACATTATTTTTACCGTAAGGAGACTGTACCAGGTACCTCTGTTGGGTACCTCTGTGCTTGCATTGCTGTGTTCCGGTTTGAATTGCAAGATACGAGATGGCAGTGAAATTACTGGGTACCGTGACCTTACATCTTATCCCACAAGTTGGCAACGTACACCGTGATTCTTGTGGGGGTTGCAGATTTGTTGCGAATCTCACAAAAACTGTTACCACTTACCATCAGGTTAACAATATGATTGTTTGCCAACTAAGTTGTATAAAAAAATCTTCGTTTTGACGTGTAATTTTTAAGATATCAGAGGGTGCCTGGTCCCATTAGGGCGCAACCTTCGTCACCCTCACGTAAATGATGTCCTACATCAACTGTGCGGAGCCAAGGCAAGACGTGTTCGCGCTTTTACAAACAATAAAATCTATGACATCAGTAATATTGTACACTTAAATAGCACATAAAATAATGTACCGTAACCAAGTGGTATTACTGAGGCTGGTCCCGCACGAGTGGGCACTGCCATTGTCTCCGCTTTACGATCGAATCCAAGCACCGTATAAATCTGGCGAAAGGCGACATACGTCAGCCTGGGGTTAAACGTACGACTTTATTGAATACGTGCTTTATTACGGTTCCAGGGTAGTATATTCCACAACGTTTGTCCGACGCGTCGGCTTATAACGGTTGGAACTATCGCCGTAACAATAATGGTGACTTTATTGCCCGCGGAGAGGTAAACCAGTACTTTCATGCGAGGATTCCGCGTTTTGAGTCCATTTACGTCCTGGAAACGCATTTTTGAAAGAATAGAATTCAAATTTGTTTCAATAGTTTTCAGAAGGGAGTCCTGTAAATCTAGCTCCTTTCTCCAGCCAGTGCCGGATTAGCTCATATGCAAATTGGGCAATTGCTTGGGGCATCATATCTTGAGGTCACCAGAAAAAGCACCAAAAAATGCTAGCACATGAAATAAAGGCAAGGATTCGGCGAATATCTATTTCATGGCCATCAGTCGATTTTACAAAGCGGGCGCTTCACCAAATAAAAAACATACAGATAAAATTACAATTTTCCGCAGAATAAATGTATGGAAACGACATAAGCCTATTTTTTCCGAAGCTTATGTTGACTCCATACGTTTCTTCTGCGGAACGACTTCGGAAAAATAAGCGTCCGGTTTTTTTGTCGGTAGTCTCAATCCGGCACTGTCCTCCAGCTCGTGTTTCCCGGCCGGCCGGAGAATTTAATTAAAAGCAATAAATTCTCAGTATACTGTAATAACGGAATGAAAGTGTGCGTTTTGTGTAAAGCCGACACTGCTGGGCCTTACCATGATTACTTAGAGCGAAGTTAGTACAATATTGAAACAGAGATACCGCCATTACAACGTATAGTGCCATTTCGCTCACACTGCGAATTTGAAACTGTTTAAAGCGATTATAGTAAGGCTGATCGTTGCAGCAGCGTGCTGGACACACGGGATATTTCTGCGTATATTAACGGGTGTTTTTCATTTATTTCAAATTCAAAAATACTTTACTATTCTCCTACATAGATTTTAAGAGGTGATAGCAATGAGTTGAAATTCTATAATGAATCTATTGAGAGAAATAATATCAAGTATTTAATTCTAAGCGATGAGTAGACTAGGATGAGTCTACCAACTCTTCATTCCTAGTTTTGCATTGTAATTTTGATTTTCATGTACCATGACTGTGATTCTGGTAGATCTCATAAAACCAACACTATGTGACTAGTCCTAATCGAGTCGTAAATTCTTGAAAATCAATTAAAATTAAAGTATAGCAAACTATTAAAAACGCATTGAATGTTCCATTTTTGTAGGGATCATTGTGTTATTTCACTTATCAATTCTATTAACTGACTTACTTATAATATTTAAACATTAATATGATCTAGTAATTTAGCTTGAGTGAAAATTATATTTGAAAATCTTACCACTTGCAACGATCGGTCAAAGCTTTTCAAAATTGAGTGTAAATTGAAAAAATTTGCAAGCACAGGAGCCACGAAAAGTGTCCTCATCTGTGAGGAGTTAAGTGAGCTGTGACGGAAATTGGTCTAGAATCAGCATGAAATTGTAGCGTCAGTGTTAACTTTCCATCTAGATTCTAGAGCGACACTGTCTTGCAACTTGCCTGATCCTCGTATAAGGATATTTTCTGTATCCTCAAACAAGTTGCAAGACTGTTTTTGTGTTTTCTTCGAGCCAATAGCTTTTTAACCCAATTAAAAAGATTTTATGTCCACCGCAGTGGAGGTGGTGCCCGCACCCCGAATACTTGGGGCTTTCGACAAATAACTATATCGGGTCACAATGAGAACTGTTTGCAATCGCTTTCTGTTGAGACTACAGAGTAACGCGACGGTAAAAATCCAAATCACGCACCGTGTATTTTCAGCGCCGAGTACATGACCTACCGCACGCCGCGCACGATCGTCCGATTTATTATTATACCATTTACTACGCCGTAGACACCATTTCCATCCGAATGTGATTCTGCCCCCGTACCGTGATCACTAAAGATAGTCAAAAACCGTAGTGTGACCGAGATGCCGCTACACGCTACAATAGTGATGCGTGGTGATGCCTCTGTTTCAATGTTGTTTTACTCTGACTCTTAGCGATTATGGTAGGGCCCCAAGGGCCAATTCTACTAGTAAACCACAGCCAAAACGATGCCGAACCGTTGCTTTTGACCAATCAGAGCGCTACATTATCACGTCATCGAACATTCCGAAGTCAGACTATGCGCTCCGATTGGTCGATCGCTACGGTTCGGCTGTAACTATTAGTAGAATTGGGGCGCAAGGTCACGTGTGAGTGTGACCGTCCTGCGACTTCAAAGAATTTCAATTGGGCACTGATATCTGTGTCGACCAAAGAAATGTAAATGTATAATATTTTTTTAATCTAATATATAAAAATCTTGTCACAGTGTTTGTTAGCGAACTCTTCCGAAACAGCTTAGCCGATTTTTAAGATTTTTTTTATGTTTATTTGGTAGGTCTGAGAATAGATCGTAGACAATTTTTATACCCTCAGGTAAGTAGGTAATAATATGATGATGGTGATAATATAAAAAAAAATATTGTTATATTTTTATTTTTTATGATTTGAGAAACTTATGACTCTAAATTTTCCCCTTCTACCACCAACCCCCATTTTTTTATGTCGATATTAGCTCTTTTACTTTTTGTTGTTTTGCCCCCTAGAGTTTTTTGTTGTTATTTTAGTCTGGCAAATTTTAAAATTGGATCATTATCAGGATAAGGGTAGAATAAGTAGGTGGATTGGATCTGCGGTATAAGCACATTCGTTCAACTAATTTATCTATAGTACAAACATGTTTCAGGGGAACGTTTATAAGATAGCTTATTGACTTGCAGTTGCTTGCTGATTGTTTTTGCTCTTTCTATGGCAAAACATCCCCACTGAGCCTTGGCTCGTTGGGTTTCGCAAAACATAATAATTATGCACATTTTTTTATTGTTGTTTCTTTCCACTCTTTTTGATATCGAATACAATAATATCTTGATTTCGTTAATGTGTATGTGTGTTTTGTACCTAATAATAAAACGTTTATTAGGTACAAAACACACATACACCTATCTATCAATCTAATACTAATATATTTGGTGTCGACGAGATAATTTGTCCTTTACTTTAACTACAATAGTATGATAATTTTGTCGGATCACAGAAGGGGGCATGGGAACGTATTTACTTACTTACTTACTCCGCTGGCTCAGCGACCCAAAGTGGATCTTGGCCTCCGATACGTGATGACGCCATTTCACCCGATCTTCCACAATGTTTCGCCAATCACTGGCTTGCAGCTCCCTGAGATCGGATTCCACGGCGTCGCTCCAGCGGTACCTATTAGGGCGGCTGACGGGATGACGGCCAGTCGGCCGACACAGGTATGCTCTTTTCGCAGCACGATCTTCATCCATTCTTTCCAAATGACCAAGCCAGCGAAGTATGTGAGCTTTTGTCTCTCCTATAACATTTGGGCCGGCCATCAGATCTTCCAGTTCGGCGTTCTTAAGGACTCTCCAGCTGCCATCCGCTCTTTGTCGTGGGCCAAAATTCTCCTCAAAATTTTGCGCTCCGCAACCAGGAGCTTGTTTTCTTCCTTAAGGGTCAGCGTTCAGGCTTCGCATCCGTACATTAATATAGGCCGTATGACCGCATTATACGCGGAATACCTTGTATATGCGGATTTTGGTGTTCCTGTTTAGAAGTCTGGACGCTAGCACTTTATGCAGAGTAGCACTGCAGCGCAGGGAGTGAGAGGAGCGCACCGCGTCCAAAACTCCCCGCGCTGCATGGGAACGCATTTGATCTGTTCTATTTACTGATATGCACAAAATTAACCTTAAAATAAATTGAGTTAATTGAATGGTTTATTTTGTATCCACAACTGACCTGTAAATTAATCTAATACGTTATTAAAATAATTCAGTCACATTAAAGATTTTTTGCTACAGTATTTAAGTATAACTTAATGAAATATGCTTGCAAACTGAGCCCTTTAGTCTTCGATGTTAATAAACTAATGCACTGTGCTCAGCAAACACCAGGAGTCCATGAATTTTAACTGGTTTCAAGAGCCAACCTACTGTAGTAGGGGCTTACTCTTAGAACCCACTCTTATCCCACGGGATAAGATAAGATTTTGGCACGAAAGGTCAAAAGAGGTGGCAGTGCAAATGCCACACGTTAACTTTTCCGCAGTCGTTCCGCAGAAAAAATGTATAGAAATAACATTAGCTTACGACAACCTCACGCTATTTTTTCCACAGCTAATGTCATCTCCATACATTTTTTCTGAGGAACGACTGCGGAAAAGTTAGCGTGTGGCATTTGTCTAGGGGGCAGGGGACGTAAGGTCCCCCAACATAGAAGATAAGAACAATCTACTTATTTGCCAGCTCCTACTGGTTCCTCCAAGAGAATAAGTCGTTAAAAAGTCATCACGTAGCACACTACTTCTCCACATTCTTGTCGCAACAGCCGCATTCTAACAGCAGCCGTAATGGAGCCGCGCGGCGAGACGAATGTCGTCGTCGGATAGCGGGTTCGACTCCCGACGTGATTTATGCGCCTGCGCACTGAGGGCCGATTCTACCAACAAACAAACGCCGCCGTGCCAACATTGAGGGGCTCCTGTCAAAGACCTTAAGAGGAAACGCTAAGGTCGAGAGAAGTCACAAATAGGTATTTGTAAAATATTTCTGTCGCGGCTGTGCCCGATCAAACGAGCTGAGAGCGATAGAGACAACTGCAGCTCGGACCACAGATATCTAAGAAAAGTACGCAAAATAGTCGTTCCGAAGTCCTACTCGTATGTTTTCTCATCGAAATCTGACTGATTTATTACTCTTGCTTTAAAAATAAACGATAGATAGTAGCTAATTTCTGTGTTTTGCTTTTTCTATTTTTTCCTATATAATAATCTCGTCCAATTTGTTTTCTGGATGTTTGAATATATAAGACAGCAACGTTTTAATCTCTTTTAATAATTAACGTAACAAAAAAGGAAAACATAGGAACGTGCTCTTTTAATAGTTAACATTATAAAAAATATAGGAACAAAAAAATATAGGAACATGCTAATAGTGGCCCTAGATTATTTTGAAAAAAAATTGAGCCACTATTGCCGTTATCCAGGAAGAAAACAGGAAACTACATTTGTATAGAAAAATGGCACGTATAATTTACTCTTAATCAAAGCTTCGAGTTCGGAAGTCGCCGTACATTTCAAATAGAAGCCCCCTAAGAAGTTGCATTCAACGAAACCAACTATCACATGTTTGATGTTTGATTCCGTAGGTGTCGATGTTCGAGCATTAAGTTCTGTTTTAGGTTTGTTGATTTATTGGTAGAACCCGCCCTTCTCGATCGAACGATGGCGATGAGAGAGATCGAATTGGAAGTCACGTTCATATTCACCGCTAAGTCGAACTGTAGTTTTGTTTATATTAAAAATATTTCACCGGGTACGGAAAAGTATATTATAACTTACTATAGTTAAATCTGTTATTTCAACTATCACGCAATGATCTGTCAATGACAACTTTCCAGTAATACTCATACAATCGCTAGTAGGTAATGTTACTAGGTGCTTTTCTAAAGTGATTCTTGCAAGTTAACACGCAAGCAAGTTAATTGAGCCCACAGTTAAATTAATATATATTAAGCCGAGGTCAGCGATGCAAAGCAAGTCTGTAAAAATAAATGACAATGATTATTTTGTGTTGTAATATTCATCATCATCATCATCACAGCCCATATACGTCCCCACCGAGGGGCTCGAGCCTACCCTATATTAGGGTGATTAGGCCTTAGTCAACCACGCTGGCCCAGTGCGGATTGGTCGACTTCACATACATCATTGAATTTCTTCGCAGATGTATGCAGGTTGCCTCACGATGTTTTCCTTCACCGTAGGAGCGTCAGACAAATGTACATATGAAATTCGAAACGAAAAACACATTGGTGCATGGCGGGTCTCGAACCCCGACCCCCCGATTGGAAGGCAAGTGCCGAGTCCACTGCGCCACCGACGCTCTTTTTAATATCTATATTATATATTATATCTATTATAACTTACTATAGTTAAATCTGTTATTTCAACTATCACGCAATGATTTGTCAATGACAACTTTCCAGTAATACTCATACAATCGCTAGTAGGTAATGTTACTAGGTGCTTTTCTAAAGTGATTCTTGCAAGTTAACACGCAAGCAAGTTAATTGAGCCCACAATTAAATTAATATATATATTAAGCCGAGGTCAGCGATGCAAAGCAAGTCTGTAAAAATAAATGGCAATGATTATTTTGTGTTGTAATATTGTTGACTTTTTTTTAAACGGTGTTCATTTAAATAAGCTTGCAAACGAGTTTCTAATTTTTGTGCGCCTGTGCCGATGCGACAGGCCCACAAAAATTTAAATCGTACAGGCTGGTCCCCTGTTTCCTTCCTGGATAATGGCACTAGTTGCTCCATTTCTTGCAATAAAATTAATGGCCACTATAAGCATGTTCCTATGTTTTCCTTTTTTTCTTAATAAAACAAGGAAAACATAGGAAATTTAAATTATTAAAATATATTTTAATGATTAAAACATAGGATTTTTTAATAATTAAAATATATATTAAGCCTTCAAAAGCCTAAAAAATCTACCTAATTTTCTGTTGTGTTCAAACGTCCAGCAAACAAATAGAACAAAATTATATGAAAAAAAAAACAAAACATAGAAACACAGTAAAAGCCTTGCTTTAATTTTAATTAAATCGGTCAATTTTTCGCGGAGAAAACAGGGGACTACGAAGCGTATATTTTGTGTACCCTGATTTCACTTCCGCAATTATTTTTTCTTTCTCGTCTCCAGACTAAATTTTATCGAAAACGGTTTGGAGGCCAACTTTCGCATTTTATACTTTGACATACATACATACATACCATACTGCGTAATGTCTCCTAAGACCTGTCAAGAGCGAAGCGGTGGGTCCACGAGTAAAGTTAAAATTACTCGTGGGCCCACCAGTGGGTCATCGCAGTGGGGCCACGAGTCCGGTGGGGAATTGATGAGTATTCTCGGTAACTCAGTATTTCTAAAACAGGTAGTAAATTCCAATTCCATTCTAAATCAAATTCGCACCGCAAATTTTTGCACGGTGCCTATATACTGTTTGACCGATCATAACAAAGGAACAGTTCTTGACACAAATCAGATCAGAAAACCGTATTAGCCGGGGGCGATCCTGATTTCCAACTGCCAGCTTCTGCCAGATCGGTCGCTGCGGTAAACAAGGCTAGCGTTATTCCAAAGTGTTATAACCGTTTTTCACTCATTGGCCGAGCTATTTATGTATCAGTTTGATGATAGGGCTTCTGGCTTCTAGAACTGGCTTGCTACCTTCTCAGATAAAGCCATCATAAAACCAAGGCATAATGTTGTATTGTAAGGCGCATAACACATTGCACCGGACACCGCTCCGGTGTGCGGCGCTGCGGTTTTTTATTTGACTGAAGAATCTTAATTTGTATACAAAAACCGCAGGGTATAACACACTCACACCGCATGCCCGTGCGGTTGTGCGGCGCGCGCGACGGCACCGCACTCCCGGACGGTGATGCGGTGCGGTCCGCGAGGTATGTCACACTGAGCCGCAGTATCGTACGGATTTTTGCGTAGAAAGGACGTGCATACGCGTAATAGATCTCGACATAGATAATGCGGCGATGCGGGGCGTCGTGCACCGCAGCTCCGGACGGTGATGCGGAGCAAACCGTACGGTGGCACGGTTCCGTGCCGCCGCAGCCGCATGCGGTTTTCGTCCCTCCGTACACCGCAGCGGTGTCCGGTGCAATGTGTTATGCGCCTAAGAGCGTCAGTGGCGCTGTGGACTCGGCACTTGCCTTCCAATCGGGAGATCCGGGGTTCGAAACCACCATGTACCAATGTGTTTTTTGTATTCGAAATTCACATGTACATTTATCTGACACTCCTGTGGTGAAGGAAAACATCGTGAGGCAACCTGCATACATCTGCGAAAAAATTCAAAAGTGTATGTGAAGTCGACCAATCCGCACGGGCCAGCGTGGTTGACTAAGGCCTAAACATCCTAACTTAGGGTGGGCTCGAGCCTCTCGGTGGGGACGTATATGAGCTGTTATGATGATGATGATAACAACGCTGTACTTATTGTTATTGTGAACCAGCTGTTCACATCTGTACGAGCTAGTCTAGCTACGCATAATTTTATTGATTGTATGCAGTAACAGCAGTGAAAAATGTCGTCAAGTTGAGTTGAAGCGATGATATTCCTTTTTTTTCTTTTATTCCTTTACATAAATCTGGTAGCACATCAGACCCCAGTAATTTTAGACCTATCTCTGTGCTACCTACTTTTAGCAAAATTTTTGAAAAAATAATGTTGGAGCAAATGCAAAGTTATTTTAATAGGAATAATCTTCTACACTGTAAACAATTTGGTTTTAGGAGGGGTCGCTCAACAACCGATGCTGGTGTTGAGTTAATACAACATATATTCGAAGCCTGGGAAGACTCACACGATGCGTTAGGCATTTTTTGTGACTTGTCCAAGGCATTTGATTGCGTTTATCACGAAATCTTGATCAGAAAATTACACCACTATGGGTTTCGTGACACTGCACTTGATCTTCTAATCTCTTATCTAAGTGGGAGGATTCAAAAAGTAGACATCAATGGAAAAAGGTCTCAAGGTTCTGCAGTTAAAATGGGAGTTCCGCAAGGTTCCATTCTTGGTCCTTTTCTATTTCTTATATATGTCAATGACCTCCCTGATTTTGTACAGGATAGACATGAGATGGTATTATTTGCAGATGATACTTCACTTTTATTTAAAATTAAAAGAGGTGTGCAAATTAATGACGATGTAAATAATTCTATCTCAAGAATTGTTCACTGGTTTAATGTGAACAACCTGTCACTTAATGAAGGGAAAACAAAATGTATAAAATTTGTTTTACCCAATGTCAAAGAGGTTCACACCACTGTAAAAATAAAGGATATAGGTGTTGACCCTGTGGACACCACAGTATTTCTAGGGATCACACTTGATTCTAAGCTGCAATGGGGCCCACATATCGATAAATTGTCAAAGAGACTTAGTTCTGCAGCTCACGCTGTATGGAAAATACGTCAACTGACTGATGTTGATACAGCAAGACTTGTATACTTTTCTTACTTTCATGGTGTGATGTATGGTATTTTGTTGTGGGGAAATGCTGCCGACATTCAGATTGTTTTTGTACTGCAGAAAAGGGCTATTCGAGCAATCTATAACCTTAAAATGAGAGATTCTTTGCGAGAAAAGTTCAAAGAAATTGGTATTATGACAGTAGCGTCGCAATATATTTATGAGAATCTAATATATGTTCGTAAGAATATTCATGTGTTTTGTAAAAATAGTGATATTCATTCAGTTAATACTAGACAAAAGAATATGTTAGCTTTACCAAATACCAGGCTCCAAAAAATTAATAATTCTTTTAGAGGCCTGTGTATACGTTTCTACAATAAAATCCCAAGTTGTATACAAGAACTTAGCTTAAACAAATTTAAAGTTGCAATCAAAGATGTACTTATTAAAAAAGCATATTATAAAGTGTCTGATTACATGACGGACAAAAAAGCTTGGGTTTGAACTCTCAATTCTAATATTTAACAATGTATTGCGTTTTGTTTCAAAGAAACGTTCAGTGAGAGCAATTTATTTATAATCTAAGTTCACGCACTTCTCTCAGAGATAGCTTATATAATGTGAATTAACACATCTATTCTTGTAATGGAAGTTGAGCTCAAACTTTTGCTTTGAGGTCAGCTTCCAATTGACGACTCTGTAACAAACCAAAATTGTAAATGGCGATTTAAAAGAGGAGATAAAAAATTTAGACCTTTCGAGTTTCTTGCCTGTTCTTCTCGAGAAGGCTCTCCCAATTTCCGAACAGGTGTAGAATCAACTTTTTTTTTTTTTTCATTCCTACTTGTATTTGCAGACATCTTGAGTATATTTAGGATGTATGCACATACAAGGTTAATATAATTTCTTTAAATTAGATTGTTTTGCTTTGTTTTGACGTCAATAAGTGCCTGTAAAGGCCTATGTTGAATAAAGATTTTTGAATTTGAATTTGAATTTGATACCCAAAGTGGTTAATATCGACCCCAGCCCCTGTGCCATGACCACTAAAACGCGACATGATAAAGCGGTTTGTCGCAGTGTTAACTGCCGAAATACAACATGTTTTTATCGTATTTTGACAGTTCATTGCGATAATCCCGTTTTACATTGTTCTGACGGTCATGCTACGGGAACTGGGATCAAAGTTGTTCGACGACACGGTTAGCGCAGAGGTCGAGTGATCGCCTACTGCGCAACGGGTTGCGGGTTCGATTCCCGTAGGAATGTTTTGTATGGCCTACAGAAACTTGTTCCGGCCTGGGCGTATGTGCATGTGATATTCTGTTTGTAACTGCACCCACGATACAGGAGAAAATGCTAGTGTGGGGCGACGTTCTTTTTTTTTAAAAAAAAAGACAATCTACAAGGAGTCCATGTAAGCGGAAAAAATTGGAGGTCTAAGGTCGAATTTCACCGACATTTAAACGGACGGTTAGAGTTAACTAACAACCGCTTTTGACACTTATCGTATGAGTGAAATGTCAAAAACTTGTTTGTTAGTTAACTAATCACCTGTTTAAATATTGGTGAAATTGGAGGTCTGAGAGATGTAAACATTCCACGGTAGTTCGGTCGCATTTAAGCAGGTCGCGACTTGAATTTCGACCGCAAACAAAGATGATTTGTTACTTTGTTGTTACCTCAAAACATTAATAAACAAACCGAGGCTTATTAGTATTTTTTTATTGATGAGTTTCCTTAAATGCAATATTATTTTTTAATACATAGTTAACTCTCCACAGACTCGTGGTCCGTGCCTTTTTCATTTTTTTAGGTTTCTTTTTGATCCATTCTATATAATATTTAATTATATTAAGACTTACGACTACTCTTATTTTAATGTGAGTTGCGCAATCAAATTAGCTTAGTTTAAAATTTTATATACACATATACACATCATGGATATATAAAGACTTTTTTTTATATCTGTATCATCGCAATATTCTTATTGTACGAGTGCTCTTAAGTAACCTATGCTAACATTTCCCTATTTATGCCTATGCCAAGCAAATAAATGCAATATTAGCCAAGGTAAGTGCTTTGCAAAATGGATAAACATGGTAATAAAGTTTGGTGAGCTTTGAGAATAAAGTAGATAAGTTCAGTTTAACTGTTTATTGCTGCTGGAGTGCTGGCAAACGCTGTGTGCGTTACGCTTAAGTACGCTACACTGCACTGTGGGCAAACATAATCTACTAAGAAATTTAAACAGTCCTCGATCTAGGTACAGTAAGCTCCTTATCAAACTATACTGTTTGACCTTTAGACCGTTCTTATGTCGCTCGTAATAGAGGCGGTTTTCGTAGTGTAAATGTAAAGCTCGAATGGGAGCTTACTGTACTTACTTACTTTAAACAAATTACAGCACAGAGCGCTAGTATTAGATAGGTAGATTTTGTTTTATATACATTCTTATAGATTCTTTTGCCGAGTGCGTTCGCCTAGTCGCTCTATTTATTAAAGAACTACAAAGTGCAATATTGATATAAATATAACAAAATGAAGTTAGCTAACTAACAAGGTATGAAAGCTTATATTAAATTCCTGAAATACATGAATTGAATCCCACGAAATCCTGTTGCTACTTTGCAATCTAGTGTTATAACTGCAAAGTAGGTTATTTGTTTTCTGTTATTTCAGGAAAATTAATAACTTTGACTTAACCGTTTTTTTATTTGTGATTTTCTTTAAAAATGCTTAATGAATTGAAAAATGCTATACCTACTATTTACAGTGAGTAAAGTCTAGTTTGGCTTAACAAAGCAATGCAATATATATTGGTTTATTCATGTTTTTGACTTAACCTAATAATAAACTTAATTATTTGTAAAGAGAACACGGAATCGCCATAAAGCGTTAATCGTATGCATCCGAATTGCTAAGTTCCGAACTCATCAGCATAACGTTTCATAATTGGCGATTTCACGATGAATCGATTTGTTATCTAACAATTGCGCGCTTTCATCGAATAGTCCACTCGATTTTTATGTAATCGATTAAGAATATCAACCACGCGAGTAGACCACGAGCGGAAACCCATAATGGGGTCAGCTTGATAACGGAGTTAGTCGGAAAAAAGAAGCAAATCTATGCCAGGGGGCTGATTCTCGCACAATTCGTAAAAAGAATATGAAATTCGAGATTTTTATCGACTGGTAATCAGAGTTGAGCCAATCAGAACACAGGACATGTCGAGCTCCGGCATTTCTCTATCATTCTCATCATTATACTCATTATCATCAGCCTGTAGCAGTCCACTCCTGAACTTTGTATGTCCCGGCTTTTGCCCCAAAAGTGTTCAGCCCAATCTGATGCAAGTTGTCGCAATCTACCTTGTTGCGGGGCGTCCTGCAGTTTGCTCGCCCAATGGTGCTCTACCCCAAACGATTGCCGTTTCAGCGACAGATGTGGCAAGTCCATTGCTTATCTGCTTGCTTATTATCAGAGCTATGTCAGTGTCTCTGGTACTATACTATCGGATAGCTTCATTTCGAATAATATCCGGCAAAGGAACTCGAAGCATAGCAGTTTCCATAGTTCGCTAAGGAACTTTAAGTTTGTGGAACTTCCCTTTACGCACCATTAGTTATTTATAACTTTATAAGAGACTTTTTTTATTTATGTATTTATCACAAGGAAGATCTTAGCCTTCATCCCACCTGATGATCTCACCTGGACTCCTCAACAAGCGAGGAACTGGCTATGTTACCCCTAATTATGGGAAAACAACGATGTTATTTATTTAAGCCAAGCCAGCTTGGAAGCCCTAGCACCAACCAAAGCAAATCCCACCCTACATAAGCCAACGAACCCCTGTGGCGAATTTCATGCCAGAAGCTCCAGTAGTTTAGGCTCTATGTTGAATTGTTGATACCTCTGTCAGTCATATTCCATTATTAAATGGTAAAATTTTAAATTTGCCCATTTTACTGTTTTGGCTTAAAATTTCACATGGGCTATCATCATCACAGCCCATATACGTCCCCACCGAGGGGCTCGGGCCTACCCTATATTAGGGTGATTAGGCCTTACTCAACCACGCTGGCCCAGTGCGGATTGGTCGACTTCACATACATCATTGAATTTCTTCGCAGATGTATGCAGGTTACCTCACGATGTTTTCCTTCACCGTAGGAGCGTCAGACAAATGTACATATGAAATTCGAAACGAAAAACACATTGGTACATGGCGGGTCTCGAACCCCGACCCCCCGATTGGAAGGCAAGTGCCGAGTCCACTGCGCCACCGACGCTCATGGGCTATAAAATTATTTATTTATTTATTCTTTGGCACGGTAACAAAATACAAATTACAATAACCTTATAAAATCATTGTACATAGAAAATGTTGTTAAATTTGTATTTCAATAACTACCGAGCACAACTTTCGACTTAAATATGTCCAGCTAGTTAATTAAAACAATCTAAGTGTCATTAGTCCTTACAGAGAACCATAACTACGCTTTTCGACAAGCTTATACTTTTTATAAAGGATCTAATATTTTGATGGAATATGTCAAGGTCTTTACAGAGAAGATTGTACTTTCTACTCATACGTAAGAGTGGACTATTTTGTGTTACATTATTACTGGCTAATGGGACATGAAAGAGAAGTTGCCTACGATCTGACTTATTTGTAAATCTCAGTGAAACATGGCCCAACATATCTGTATCCCAGCTAGAATTAACAATTTTATGTAATGCTACAAGGTCACTAAGTTGCCGTCTCACCAGAAGTGAATCCAATCCAAACTTTTTGAGTCTTTTGTCATATGTTGTCAAAACTTTGCCTAAACCAACTTTATAACTGAGGCCACGAACAAACCGCTTCGGTATTGACTCTAATTTTTCTACGTGATTCTTATAATATGGTGACCATATTGTGCTACAATATTCCAGAGTGCTTCTCACAAGGGTAGTATAAAGGATTAATATGCTTTTACTTTTTTTGAATGGCTTTGTCACACGATTTATAAAACCCATGGTTCTCTTAGCTTTTAGAACAACTGTGTCATAGTGTACTCTGAATGAAAGTTTTGTGTCGAACCAAACTCCAAGATCGTGCACAACACCAACATGCTCCAATGGATCGTGGAGTATATTATACGTGAAATCTATAATTTTTCTTTTCTTAGTAAATTTTATAACTTGACACTTTTTAACATTCAAGGACATGTTGTTGTTAACACACCAATCAGCGAGAGTACTGATGTCAGATTGAAGTGTAATGCAATCTTCAACAGATTTAATATGTCTAAATATTTTTATATCATCTGCATATGCGAGGCTTTCACTCTGAAATAAATTTAGTAAATCATTAATAAACATTAAAAATAATAATGGACCCAGATTCGATCCTTGCGGAACACCTGACTCAGCTATAAATGGTGTTGATTCGTGACCACAAATTGTTACAATTTGGGGACGATTTTGTAAATATGATCGAAGCCACGATAAGAGAGAACCATGTATACCTAGATGTTCAGCTTTAATACATAATATGGCGTGATCAACACGATCAAAAGCCTTAGCAAAATCTGTGTAAACGGCATCTACCTGTCCTGATTGATCAAACGCTGTATTTAAGTAATGTGTATAGCTTAATAAATTAGTGCTTGTGGATCGGGATTTTACAAATCCATGCTGTTTAGGACTAATGATTAATTTAAAATGCCCGTAAATATGATTATATACTAAACTCTCAAAAATCTTAGCGAAGCTAATCTTATATTAAGCTAAATTATTTTATGAAGCTAAATAATAATTACTAAGTTAAATTATTATTTTATCCACATGAAGCTAAATATTAAGCTGTATTAAGTTCATATTATCACTTTTATTTATAGCAATTGTTCGAAGCGTATTGTGCTTGTCATTAACAGCGTAGTTAGAATTTGGTTAGTCTTTACAATTTGCTAAGTTGTATCTAGTTCAAAGTTTCAATCTCTGATTTCCTTAACCTTGGCTAAACAGCCATTCATAGCGTCTTTATGTACCTTACAAATATTCCACGAATAAATCCTTTAAAAATATTAACCATTTTCCAAGCGAAAGTAAAGATGTTATTCATAAATGAAAGTCATATTCCAATAATAGTAATCAAATGAAAATCCATTGCACCACTGATCCGTTCAAAAAAGTACTTTCGACAAAATTACCCTAATCACTGCGCCCGCAATCCACCACAAACAACTTGAGTTGCAAATCTGCCAACGATGAAAGTTTCCAATGAGTCTACTGTTGTCGAACGATCTTGTGAAAATATTAGGGCTGTCGAAAAAATAACTATATTTTCTGTTTTAAGTCCATCGAGATTTTTTTATCCCCTCTATAAATCGATCGAGATTATTTTAGCCCCTCGGTGGGGACATCTATGAGCTGTGATGATGATGATGAGATTATTTTATGCTAGACTAACCTATATCAATGTTAGTAGTAAGTAATGCCTGCGTCGTGATAAGCGTTAAAAATAACGCGTTAAAACAGTGGCTACGTTTACGGAGTTTGCTACAAAAAATAAGTAATGTATTTTATTTTACAACGGGACATGATAACTAACAAACTAAATTCAAGCAGTACAACCAGGTATCCTGCCATGTGAGAGACTGGTGCCTGTGATAGACTGAACAGTTTGTATTACAGGTCACCAGGCCCTACTTCAAGTGTAAAGCTTACAATGTTTGTACACGCGATCGATCCGGGCTAAGACAAAATTCTATAAATGCCTTACACCATACCATTAATCAAAAATACGCCATTTTCTATGTGGAGTGAACGATGAAATCAAAATGCTTGGAAAATTATCTTTTTTGGCACCCACTTGGAAATATCATATTACTCCAGTCCACCATTAGCTTTCCTAAATTAACCTTCCTCCCTGTCCGCCCCCTATATGGAGAGCACGTTTGGACTTTGTTTTATTGCAACTAAGTTGGAAAACAAGTAAACTGCCCACCTTATGGTAACCTATAATATGTAATCTGTGCCTATAAATACAAGTGACTCCTGTGAGACTGCAACCCCCACAAGAATCACAGTGTACGTTGCCAACTTGTGACATCAGATGTAAAGTCACGGTACCCAGTAATTTCACTGCCATATCTTACCCTTCGAACCGAAACACAGCAATGCAAGCACTGCTGCTTTGCGGCATTAAAAATAGATAAGACGGAGGTACCCAAGCAGACGACCCTGGTACAGAGTCTCTCTCCGGTTGGTCAAGAGGGGCCAATTACTGAACAAACCCAAGGAGATAGGCCCAGAAGTATAAACAAGCTGGGATTTCACCAGGGAGCAGTCACCACATTAAAACTCATTTGTGACCACGCAGACTGGCAACTACGAGTATGTGGCAACAAGGCGAACCCTCAATGAGGAAAAAAGATATAGGACCGCCGTTGTTAATTTGCTGATTCAAAGTAACAAATATTTCGTTCCATAAATCATAATCTGTATTCGAATATATACTTTTAAGTTACCTATCTAAATTTCTTTTTACACTAACCTCGTGACTCTCAGAATCATCCCAAGGTCGTCTGGCAGAAAATGCCTATGGCATTAAGTCCGCCTTGTACACAATTGTACTAAAGAATAAATAAATAAATAATATAGTGGAATATCATCAAGTGAGCAACCCTTTCAATAAATTAGACATTATCGATCAAACATCAGGCGTTTGGCGTAATGTCGCCGTTTATCCGCGCCGCAGTAATGTTCTGCTCTGCGCCTGCGCAATTGGGCCGCGGGTACTGACGTAGCATAACATCATTGCCCTAGACTTAATATCTTACTGGAGTGCATCAGATAAAAGCCACGTGTTTTTTTTTCGCAGAAGTTTTGCAGAAAAAGTGTGGAAATGATATTAGTTACAGAATAGAAGGAGGAAGTAGTCAGTCACCCACAAGCTAATGTCACTTCAAAGCATTTTGCCCTGCACGTTTGCGGAAAAATAAACCAGTTGCTTTTTTCTAGAGGCGCCGGTCATCCGTTTCCTGAGATTTTACAAAAAAAAATCAAATATCAATGCTCTTGCGTTGACGACGTGAGGTGAGGTAACGGGTCGCCTCGATCGACTACAACAATGAAATCAAATTCAATCTCGGGTATCTCGGAATTTTAGTTTTAACAGAAGCGTTATTTGCTGTCTTTGGCAGCGTTACACTATCACAGGAGATCCCCCACATAAAAATATACCTGCCTCATTCAAAATGAGTGAATATTTTGCTAAAAATATTAATGTTTTGTTCCAGTGAACTGACACTGCTGGAAGGCATGGCACACTGCGGCAGCTGGAGCGAGGAGCCTGTGTCCAAGGTAAGTCATTGTGTTCATTTTTTTATTGCATAAATTGGCAATCAAGCAAACTGCCTACCTGATGGTAAGTGGTAACAGTCATCTATAATACATGTGGCTCCTGTGAGATTCGCAGCAAAACTGCAACCCCCACAAGAACCACAGTGCACGTTGCCAACTTGTGACATCAGATGTAAAGTCACCGTACCAAGTAATTTCACTGCCATATCTTACCCTTCAAACCGGAACGCAGCAATGCAAGCACTCCTGCTTTGCGGCAGAAATAGGTAAGACGAAGGTACCCATGCAGAAGACCCATTTTTTGTTGTCGCCTTGAAGCCGACCCACCACCTCCAATGTTTTTTCACTGGAGGGAGACTCTGTACCAGAGTGGCTTTGTTTTCCCTTTTTCTGCCGCAATGCAGCAGTGAGTGTACCGTGATTTTACATCTTATGTCAAGTTGACAACGTAAAATGTTCTTGTGGGGGTTACAGATTTACTATGAATCTCACAAGAACCACATGTACTATAGGTGACTGTTACCACTTATCATCAGGGTGGGCAGTATACTTGTTTGCCAACTTAGTAGTATAAAAAAAATAGACATATACAAAAAAAATTTTTTACAAAAAATACAACCGACTTCAGAAACCCTGAAAACTTAAAAATAATATAAGAATAGGTACAGACAACATCACACTTCTATATTGAAGTCGGCCCCAAACGATGATCTCCTAGAAAGTGTTAAAATTTGTCACCGACTTCAATATAGAAGTGTGATGTTGTCTGTACCTATTCTTATATTATTTTAAGGTTTCAGGGTTTTTGAAGTCGGTTCTATTTTTTGTAAAATGAAATCTTTTTAGTGAAAGAGACCCTAATTTAGTGTTTTCCTCGATTTGCTATAGGATCCCATCATCAGATCCTGACTTTGGTGACCATGGGACTACCCAGTATACTCAATATCATATATCAATATCATCTATATCAAATACAAAAAGAATTTTGGAAATCGGTTTAAAAATGATGGAATTATGAGATAACAAACATAAAAAAAATACAACCGAATTGATAACCTCCTCCTTTTTTGAAGTCGGTTAAAAAGAAAACAAAGTGTACAAAGGTACTGCATGTTTCACAAATTATTTTATCCTACAGACCTGCGAGAGAAAAATATATTATTAATATTTAGTTCAGAAAGTCTAATACCTAAAAATAAAATACTATTTGCACAATAAAACTAGTCAGTTGTTTTTCATATCTAAGAAGGTTTGGAATATCACAATATTTTAAGCCTAGGACTTTGATAGAGTCATTATTAGCGCATTAATATTACTGTCTCAAAATTGTCTATTTCCTTATCACCCGACCGGCTTTGTGACCGGCACAAAAAGCGCAAGTAACTACGACATTCACCATGGAACATATTAAAAAACATATGATTCACAATCATATTCGATTCAACGGGCCACAGACACGGAATTGCTGCAATAATACATTTTATAAGAGTGCCATGATTGAATTTGCGTGTTGAAACGAACAAAAACTTATTGAAATCGAGAGCGTGCGAAATTTACGCGTAACTGTTAAACGGCGTGGAATATGCGAAGCTTGCGTAACTTGCATTTTCATCTTATAATCGACATTTTATCATAGATATATATGTCATATTCCACTATTAACAACGTTAAAGTTACGTGTGCCTAGCAAACATCCAAGACACAGAATAACTCCCCTTTTTGTGTCATTGCTTGCAGTTTCGGGATCTGTAAGATTGTATCGTCGTAATACCGCAAGATTATGAACAACTGTAGTAACATGGTTGATTTTAATTTTGACTCTTCGCAACCGTAAGATTTTTGCCAATTATAACATTATGATGCAGATTTTTTCACTTCCTTTATGTCTAACTCTAATTCTGCCGTATAGCTAAAATGTAAACGCATGTCAAAATTGCCTGTTAGTGTTTGTTACACTTAACCATGACATTAAATAGAATGTATCTGATGTAAACAAATATTAATAAAATAAATAAATTAGTTAATATGTCAACACTTCGATCGAAAAAGTATCCCGGACAAAACAATAGCACATATACACCGTTTGTGATACCTTTTAACTTTTTTTACTTTTGAATCATAAAAAAAACCTTAAACTATAAATATGTTTGAAATACAATATAGCATTTTGGAGTCTTTTTAGCATTATCTGTCCCACAATGCTAGGAGCGTTTATTACAGTGCATTCACAGTTATTTTACCTCTGAATTCATATGTAGATGACCTTTATTGTCATTCCAATAGAGGCGCTCTCAGAGGTAAAATAAATGTGAATGCCACTGTACATACATATTTACATTTTTTGTATATAATATCTTTGCTTAAAACCTATTTACCGAAAAGGAAAAATGTATTTAAAAGTTGGTGTGTCCGTGAGTTGACGAATAAAGAGTACATGTGTCGCCGCTTCCTGCGGATCTCGTCAGAGTCGACTGAAAGAGTTTACCGCAATTACACCTCTGCAAGTAAAGAAATGAAAAACTAGAAAGAAAGCTAACCCATCTGACCAACGTAGTGTAGTAGGGCAAATTCCCTCTCGTCGACGGAGTGACTCGTGCCCAGCAATGGGACGTACATGGAGGTAAGACAGTCAGTTTATCAGTTACTGGGGATCCAAACCAGTCACAAAGTTCATCTGTTTTGATATTAGTGCAAATAATATCATGATCAAAACTTTAATACTTTTAGTTTTAAATAATATGAGGCATGTTTTGTCAGTATTGTTCCTTCATACAATTGATAATTTTATTCAGAATTTGTACTAGTTTGATTTATATAGTCATAACTATTTTCGATTTTATGATGAAAGTAGTATTAGGTCCTTACCTATGAAATTGGCGTTTTGCCGTACTGGCCACTTTGATCCCAAATATCTCCTCCATGGCTAGGAATTCCAAGTTCAAATTTATACAGCTATTTACTCATGTATTTGTGTTTCGAAAATTATAATTCACTTGATTTTTTCTCAATTGTTTATTTTCTTTGCATCACTCAGTTTACAAAATGGAAAACTTGAAATATCGCGTTATTTACGAGTACGAGTTCCACCGTGGCACCAGTGCTGCAGAAACGGCTCGAAGAATTAATGATGTGTATGGCGACGGTGGCGCAGTGGACTCGGCACTTGCCTTCCAATCGGGGGGTCGGGGTTCGAGACCCGCCATGTACCAATGTGTTTATCGTTTTGAATTTCATATGTACATTTGTCTGACGCTCCTACGGTGAAGGAAAACATCGTGAGGCAACCTGCATACATCTGCGAAGAAATTCAATGATGTATGTGAAGTCGACCAATCCGCACTGGGCCAGCGTGGTTGACTAAGGCCTAATCACCCTAATATAGGGTAGGCTCGAGCCCCTCGGTGGGGACGTATATGGGCTGTGATGATGATGATGATGATGATGGCGACGGTGCCGCAAAAGAAAACATTGTGCGTTTTTGGTTCCAACGTTTTCGTTCTGGAAATTTCGACCTGCAGAACAAACCCCGTGGACGGCCGGAGACCAAAGTTGATAATGAAGAATTGAAGGCTATTGTGGAAGCGGATCCATCACAAACCACGTCCGAGTTAGCTGCAGGCTGCGGTGTTAGTGGTAAAACTGTTTTAATCCACTTGAAATTGCATTGGGAAGGTGAAAAAGCTTGAAAGGTGGGTACCTCACGAATTGAGTGAAGCAAATCAACAAACGCGCGTTGACTGCTGCGTTGCATTACAAAACCGGCACAATAATGAAGGGATTTTAAATCTAATCATTACTTGTGATGAAAAGTGGGTCCTGTATATACGATAATCGAAAGCGCTCATCGCAATGGCTGAACCCTGCCGAACCAGTCAAACTATGCCCCAAGCAAAAATTGACTCCAAAATACACTGACCTTCAAAAGTAAGTACCACACTTTTAAAATTGCAATAACTTTTAAAGTAGGCAAAATATATTTTCAAAATAAAAATTATTAAAAAGACTAATGTATAAAAAACTATAACTTCCGAGAAACCTGACGAAATGAGCTGAAAATGTTTTTTGTTTGAATCTTTTATCTTTTGTAGTTAAGGGAAAAATTTAATTTTAAAAGTGTAGTACTTACTTTTGTAGGTCAGTGTAGTTGAAAACAAAACAATTGATTGAAAAGTTCAAAATAATTGAGGAAAAAACAAGTGAATTATAATTTTCGAAACACAAATACATGAGTAAATGGCTGTATAAATTTGAATTTGGAATTCCTAACCATAGAGGAGATATTTGAGATCAAAGTGGCCAGTACGACAAAACGCCAATTTCATATGTAAGGACCTAATATTAGATTATACTACTTTCATTCGAATAAAATACACTTTTCATTTATAATATTTTGCAAGTCGTTTATAATGAGTTTAAACAATAGGTGAGTTAACATGCTGCCATGTGGAAACACCACATCTATTGTGATCGTAAATAATAATAAAGTTTATTTTCCTCAAGTACATATAAAGAATAAATAGAAAAGTTTTTTTTTCAAGACTAACAGAAATTCTGGAAACTTCGTCGAAGCGCTGTTGGCAATTAGCTAGAAAACTTTGTAGGTATGCACTGGCTACTCCTCTTATTAACCTAATAATTTTTCCAATTTGTTGAAGAGAAGTTTGTGAGAGACAAAGTTAAACGCTTTACTCATATCCATAAATACAGACATTGTATATTTACGTGTTGCGACTGTGCCCAGTTATTGACAGTAGTTAAGATATCTCTCCTCGCATATGACTCAGTTGTCAGTAGCTACATACTCTTCCTCAGGTAACCTTTTTAATGCCTCTAAAGCTTTTTCTACGACTCGAACATTAAATACTCAATTAATAGCCCAGTAGCTGCCCAGAAACTGTGACCTAACAATGGGCAAGATTCAATGCGCACGCAAATGGCGAGTTTAATTGAAGGCCTATCGTTTCATTAATTGCGGCGAGCTAATGTGGGAAACTTGAACTTTCTTTTGATGATTTGATACTTTATTGTTCGTAAGCGAAATGGTTAATTGATCTGAAGATTGAATTGTTATTTTTAATTACATCAGTAAAGACGCAAGGAAAAGGCATTTACAACACTTGTTCATGATAGAACTTCTGAACCAAACTGGCTAGCTCATCATCATCACTACTGGCTCATTATCATCACTGCTGGCTCATTATCATCACTGCTGGGCGTGGCTCTAAATACAAGAAATTGGGCCGTGTCCTATCACGCTGACTTACTGCGTTGGTGGTTGGTGAGGAACTCTAGAGAATCACCGTTGATCGGCAGAGTAGGGATGAAACATTTGTAACCACACACAGGCTAGCGCGTACCACCACCAAACTTCTGATGAATAATGAAGTTCGCTTCCGTCTTCGGCCTTATCATCACTGACTATCAGGTGAGATGAAGGCCAAGAACTTCCCTGTTGTTTTTGAAAAAAAAAACCATCACCCAAACTATAAAGAAAATTTCCCTTATTATCATCATTTACACTTGAACCCATGGACCTACAAAAAAATACGGACGGAGTGTGGCATTAAATAAATGTGATGCATGCAAGGTAAGACAATTTAATGTGTTTGTACATGACCTACACTCACACAAATGTATCAGGTAAGACAAAAAGCTGTCATTTTTCAACGAACAAGACACGCACACATACAAATGAGCTGTTATTTGTATGCTTCACTCGTGATTCAACAAAGCTCCGTCCGTCTTTTTAGGGTTCCGTAGCTAAATGGCAAAAAACGGAACCCTTATAGATTCCTCATGTCTGTCTGTCTGTCTGTCTGTCCGTCCGTATGTCACAGCCACTTTTCTCCGAAACTATAAGAACTACACTGTTGAAACTTGGTAAGTAGATGTATTCTGTGAACCGCATTAAGATTTTCACACAAAAATAGAAAAAAGCAATACATTTTGGGGGTTCCCCATACATAGAACTGAAACTCAAAAATTTTTTTTTCATCAATCCCATACGTGTGGGTTATCTATGGATAGGTCTTCAAAAATCATACTGAGGTTTTTAATATATTTTTTTTCTAAACTGAATAGTTTGCGCGAGAGACACGTCCAAAGTGGTAAAATGTGTGTCCCCCCCCCCCCCCCCCCCTGTAAATTCTAAAATAAGAGAATGTTAATACTAAAAAAATATATGATGTACATTACCATGCAAACTACCACCGAAAATTGGTTTGAACGAGATCTAGTAAGTAGTTTTTTTAATACGTCATAAATTAGAATGTATGACGTATTAAAAAAACACTTACTTACTACGGAACCCTTCATGGGCGAGTCCGACTCGCGCTTGGCCGGTTTTTTTTTCATTCAGGTCCGTGCTTGAACCCACATTGACTTGCTCCATATCATTTTCTATTTATTTTAGTTCTCTTTTTTTTTCGTTATTATTATACCTATTTCAAACGTCGATACACTGAACTAACTTAAAATTTTTCGGTTTTGCTAGCAATAGCAAACAAGAACATTCACAACAAAAAACAGAAGACACATAACTTATCCGTGATTAAAGTTCCAAATCACCAGGCGAAAGAGATACCCATCTACACTACAGACTCTTACGTGCCGCGGATTTGTGTACAACCTGTTATTATGAATGTGTAATTAAAAGTACAAGTGAGGAGGCTCTGGTGTGATAAAATCTTTCGGCGAAGACAAAGGGGTCTCTGGTCATAACACGGAATCATAATTGCTGTGTCGTAATGATTACACGGTTCAAGAGACGCGGATGGACGGTGTAAATGGGAGCAGATTCACAAATTCACCACTTTGCGAAGCGTCGCCGCAGACTAGACGGTACGTTTGAAACTTTGCAGCAAATAGCACAAGTAGAATTCTTTAGAAGCGAAGGAGTCTCATGAAATTCATGTATTTCTCCTTGATTATCTATATTAAAGATATTTGAGTTCAATGATTTGAATGGCTTTATTCAATATTTACGAAGAATTACTTCTTGGAATGTTTTGAAAGCCTGCTTTGATTTTTACTTTATAACAAATCCATTCACCATTAACGCCAGTCTTTTACTTCTGCTATGCTTTACATTTAAGAAATTATCATTCCTTGAAGAAGCGGACTTGTTAGCACTCAAATACAACACCGATATTGCCTCAGAAAAAAGGTCTATTTTAAAAAAATATCAGCTGCAAATTATCGCCTCTATATGATTGTACAATATTATGGCCGACATCGACAGAGAAAATCTTGATCGACTTAAACCGTTGTTCTAGAGAGCGACTGCTCTAGGTTTAATGTATAACTGTAAAATTTTTCGATGACCTGGCGCTCTATTTTTAAATCATTCGTCTGGCGTCAAGCGTCGTCTTCGCTCGATTACTACTTATTTTTATTTCGCTTTTGATGAAAATCAAATTTGATATTGGTATTCGTTGTCATACTTTATTGATTTCTGATGAAAACGTAACGAAAATCAGTAGAAATCGAGCTTAGAAGTCACTGGGCGAACACTCGACGCCAGACGAATGATTCAAAAATAGAGCCCCTACTTTTTTTACTATCACCGGGGCCAACCATGATCGCTTATAGCAAGGTTCAAACAATATTTAACCGAGACACTGCTCTTGCTGCGTATAGCACCATACCGCTCTCAGTGTGGTTTCAATATTGTTTTGAACGGTCATAGTTGAGGGGCTGTTCACTCCACTTCCAACTTTTGCCAAAAGTAGACTCAATACTAGAGTAGTCGACACAACAGGTAAGCTTTTTGGCCTTTATCTCACCTGATAGCAAGTGATGATAGGGCCGAAGGTGGAAGCGAGTTTCGCCTGGACTCCTCAACAGATAAGGAACTGGCTAATTTACCTCTAGTTTTATTGTCGATCACAACAATATTATTTATTTATTTATAGGGAAATTTACAGAAAAATAGCCGAATAAAAAACATTTATGTCTAGGATGAACAGATGCTACTCGTAAATATTAATTTCCACAGATATTACTATATATCCCAAGCACGTCATAAATGTTGAATAATTACGGTAGTGACTGCTAACGGTAAGCAGAAGACTTCTGCCCCCATGCGGAATCGAACCCCGGACTTCCAGATCAAACCGGGCGGGCTCATCCACTGGACCACGGAGGCGGTTGGCTTACCTATTTTTGCCCCCAAGCTTTTTGCTTGTGTTGCTATATGTTCCAGTTTAGTAAGTAAGAAAAGTAACGCAGGCGGTGAAGTTACTGGGTACTGTCAACTGTGACTTGACATGTTAAATCATCCATACTAATATTATAAATGGGAAAGTGTGTGTGTGTGTTTGTTTGTCCGTCTTTCACGGCAAAACGGAGCGACGGATTGAAGTGATGTTTTAAGTGGAGATAGTTGAACGGATGGAAAGTGACATAGGCTACTTTTTGTCTCTTTCTAACTCCCCACTTCCCTAAAATGGGGGGTGGAAGTTTGTATGGAGCATTCCGCAATTTTCAAGGTAGAAAGCTAAAAATTGGTATGCGAACTATTTGTGACTAACAAAAAAATTGTGCATCATTTTTTTTTTGGAAATCTGCCCCAACCCTTTAAAAGAGGGGGTGAAATTTTATATGGGACTTTTTGCAGTTTTCAAGGTAGGAGGCTAAAAATCGGTACACAGACTCTTTGTTACCAACGAAAAATACCTGCCTTATTTTTTTTAAATCTTCGGTATTACCCCGAATTTAACGCGAGCGAAGCCGCGGGCAAAAGCTAGTAATTCATAAGTTAGCAACACATGGGCCTTGTAGAGGTTTTATTTGCAATCACCAGAACACGATATGATAAAGCGGTTTATCGCAGTGAACTGTCGAAATACAATACGTTCTTATCAATATAGAACGCGGATCCCTAACGCGTTTGCTGTCCGGGTATACCAAAATAACACATCTTATTACAACCCCCTTGTAAGAATGTGCAGATCTTTTAATGAGTTGGCACGGAGTAACAGTGACTTATTGGTGGGGAGATTCGCCCGGTACAAAAAGATGATCAGTGATCTCTTGGAAGGCAAAATTAAGCTTTCTTAATTCATGGTCCTCGATATACATAGTTTAGATTAAGGTTATGTTTAACATAAAAATATAATCATCATCATCATCATCAGTTGTAGATGTTGATACTTTAGTGATTTAAAGTTTAATACAGTACACAGTTTAGATTTAGGTTAATTAATAAATGTGAACATGTCATCCCAACTTTACTATCATGCTATGTACATTAATCTGGGATTACAATCTAGCCTAGTTTTTAAGTTATATATATATATATATATATATATAGTCCTCCCTTCGGCCATTGTTGATCAGGCCGAAATTCGCATTAATTGTTGATCCACTTTATCCCCCTATTACTTAGGAAGTTTTGGGTTTATCGTGCTAAGTCTGCTATATAACAATTCTCCTCCTTGCGACGCTATGCTTAATTGTGATGTAAAGTCTCTAGCACGTCAAAAATTTTTACGGTATTTGTTGATCATCTAACCGTCTTTTTTCCTACATTGAGAATACTTTTGTTGATCAATATAAACTTCGCTTGATCAACATTTGCCGCGAATATTTTCTTTTTGAGTAACGTGGCTACCGGTGGCGGCAGAGCGGCAATGTCGCAAAAACGAAACGGAAGTAATATGTTTGAGTGAGATAGAAAGTGCGTCCGTGACTGCGAGTCGTTTGCCTAGCTGAGTTTCAGTCGGGGTTTGTACAGGTGACAATTTGTTTTAGTTACACGATGTGTTTTTTTTAAAAAAAAGGTATGTTAGCTATGTTTCACGGAAATCGGTCCAACTGTTCGGAAGTTATCAGTCATTTTGCCATGTATGCAGGAATTATTCAAAGGATTGAACAACTTCCGCCGCCCTAATCGTAATTAATTGTAATTATTAATATATTAGTCTCTCTAGGAACTGACAAAACATCGTCGAATTATTATATTTGTGCGTAAGAGATTAGAATAAATTGTAGCACCAGCAGGGGTTTGAACTAAGAAGGGATCTTTCGCGATCGCCTTGAAATTACTAATCATTGCGGCGTTATTACAAAACTCTGTGTCGATTGTTTATCAAAAAATAGCGATGGATGCACTTTGACTCTCAAAATTGGAAGCGATCGCGATGGATTTTTTTTATACAATCAAGGGACCGCTTCACTTATTGTTAACGCGGAAGAAAATTAATTGTCAGGTACTATAGACAAAACCAAGAGGTTTAAATGGTACCAATGTTCCAAAATATTATTTGCATGTATTATTTCTGAAATAAAGAAAAAAATCGATTTCAATAATCGTATTTCATTACTCCAGTCAATAACATTAGTACATACATATATACTCGTACATATGCTTATGCCGTTGTCCCATGGGGGTAGGCAAAAACTAAGGTTCATCACATACTATGACCCTGACATACATCTTTTGCTTCAACTAAATTCATACATCTTTTCATTCACTTCCGTCGACTGAGGGAGCTACATAGGTAGAAAATTAATTTGGTCGTGGTATGTTTTTCTCGGACGACCACTCCTGACAGTTCCACTCACACTGGGTTGATATATTTGACTCGTAAGACTACTTTTATTCATTCTGTCCACGTGACCACACTGAACCATCTAAGCATACATCTCCCAATTCTTGTAACAAAACCTATCATCCTGCACATTACAACTATTCCTTATCACACTATTCCTGATTCGGCCAACCAAAGTAACAACACACATAATTGTTAGGGAAGAGAACACATCTCCACTGCTTTCACGCGGCTATCATTTCTTTCTGACAATACCCAACATTCACTTCCATACATAAGTGTAGGCAACAACACCCCATTGTCAATAGCCAGATGCGCCTTTTTTGATACCGACCGGCTACTCATAGAGTTCTCATAGAGGGACTTCAGTACCCATACTGAGCGGTCGTCAACCTCATATAATGCCAGTGTTGACCACAATTCATACCGGTTCACTTTATCATATGCCTTTTCGAGATCCACAAAGGCGCAGAATACTTTTTGGTGCTTTGCCAAGTATTTCTATGAGATGCACCTTAGCGAAAAAACCTCATTCATGCATCCCATACCCCTTCCGAATCCCGTTCGTACGTCCCACACTTTTCTTCAGTTAAATTTATCACACTTTCAATCGACACTTTCACATTTAGTTTGCCATCCACACTGAGAAGCCTGATGCCACGATAGTTCTAGCATTCTTGCTGTGAACCTTTGACTTTAAGTAGGACAATGATGGCTTTACACCAGTGCTCTGGTACTCGGCCTTCCCTCAAGCACATATTAAAAAGTCTCCACAGAAAGCTAACAATTACACTATTGTCACTTCTCAGCATTTCGACATTCACGCTGTCACACCCAGATGCTTTACCTAATTTCATTGCCATTAATGCTTTCACTATTTCATCTCCCGCAGTTTCATTATCCATACTCGTCTCTCACTCCCTCGCTATGCTCGGAAGTTGATACTAGAATCCTTCGTTACGCTCGGTATTCAATATGCCGCCCGTGACGAAATACATTGCTTTATCCCCTTGGTGTATAATCTACTATTAAAAAGTAGTATTTATGTTAATCACTTTAGCAGTTATTTAATTAGTATTGTGATGTTTCGTTATTTCTAATACTTAATAAGTATGATATTGAAAAGGAAAACATGCCCACTTAGTAAAAGGAAACCTTATTTGGGTGATTATACGGTATTTGATTTTTTTGTGTCCCCAAAGGAAAAATGATCTATTTCATTTAATATTTATAATTTCACTACTTGACCTTACTTTTGTAACTGTAAGGATAAGGGCCAGAAGATATTTTCATTTTTTTTACTTTTATGGGCACCAGGGGAAAATGTGTGGTCAGGGGAGTGACACTATTGGCAGAGTAGTGACAAATTAAGACAAGGAAGTGACAGGCTATTAATAATTAGTATAGGAAAGTAAATAAATATTAAATAAAAGACATGAATAAAAGACTTTAAGCATATTTTTAATGAATAAAATACAGTCAGTCTAAAAAGTTTTAAAATATAAGCACATTGAGTACTTATAAAAGTTTTAATCACCCAAATGAAATAACAGCACTAATTCCTGCTTATAAAATTATATTTATTGGGCTCATTTGAAATTTAAACAAATGTAATTATCTTAGGAATTACATTACTAGGTTTTCAATGATTGATTAAATATCCAAAGACATTAAGCATGGCAGAAGAAAACTTCTAAAAAGAAAATTGAGGAACTTTCCAATTAACTAAACTAATAGTAATAAATAATGATGAACCTAATAACCTATAAGTAAATCAACTTTGGTAATTTAAAAGTATATAAAAACTTTCATGTTTTTAAATTTAAAAAGAACAAAATAAAATATGTAATATAATAAATGATAATATAACTTCTTGAAACTATCCGTTTTAGCCCTTTTTTTTCTTATATTCCAAACAGTTAACAGTTAATTTTTCATATACATCAAATGGCTCTGGATTCCCTTAGAATACACTGTTTCTTTTCATATTTTATACAACTAAGTTGGTACACAAGCAGGCTGCCCACCTAATGGTAGTGGCTAAGTCGCCTATAGTACATTTGTTGTTCCCGTGAGATTTGCAAATCTATTACCTCCACAAGGACCCAAATATACGTTGCCAACTTGTGACATAAGATGTCAACTCACAGTACCCAGTTACTTCACTGCCTCTGACCCTTCAAACTAGGAACAATAATGCAAGCACCGCTGTTTGGCAGCAGAAATATGTTAGGTACCCACACCGTCGACTCTAATACGGATTCTCCCTCTGGTTGTTTGGCTCCATTCTCTGCAACGCGATGGACCCGGCACCCGCACGGAGGATCCATGGAATGCTAAGTTATCGTCTCCTATATTTAGCAATGGTAATAAAGATCGCATTATGACTCAGACGGCCAGTGACGAGCGCAAACTATAAACCTCCTTGCGAGACTCACTCACCCTATTCTGTGATACCTCAAACTTCCCCATCACATCCGCTTTAGGATAATGATGTCCTTTAATAGGCTGGTCACATCTACGAGGTCGAAAGTGACGGGAGGCAGCTTGTTAATCTTGCCACGAATGTTGGTACGTCATTGGGGTCAGCCTTTTACAGAAAGCTCGGTCTTTGTTGATGATGTCCTAAAGGTTCTTCTATATCCCATCTCGTCAGTGAGACACAATCTGATCTGTTTCATTTAAAAACCGATACAGCAGCTGCTTTGCTAACCGTATGCCTTCCTCGCTGAAGCTGGCCTCCTCGCTGAAGGTTTGCACGGCACTGACTTCCAGACTGACGTCCCGCCGACGCTTCTGTTGGAAGAATGAGAGGAGCTCGTTAGCCAATAATCACTCATTGCCATAGTTTCTTAAAGTGACGGCTTACAGCACCCTATTTGTTATTATTAGATTGCAATCATGCTCGATGCTCGAGATGGTCTTCGAACTTTTGAGTTTGGTATCATTATGTGTTTTTAATGATGACTTTCTGACAACTTTTTAGCAACCAAGGCGACATTTTGGATAATAAAGCATTAAAGCTTATGTTTTTTATTAAGTTTTCCTCTTCAAATTTTGCTCATAACCCTTTGGTTCCTTTCAGTCAAGATCCTCATACTCCTTATTTGCCCCTTCTGCTTTAAAATATTTTTGCTTTTCTTTATCCTTTGATTCAGCATATTTTTAGCTTACATTTTTCAATTTTACGCTTTTTTTGTAGTCTCTCTTCCTTATTTGCTTTTCCTTGTATTCGCTATGATACTAGATCTGACGAGCGAGGAACTAGAACAAATAAAATGAAGCATTACAATAATAAACATTAAAGAATCGAAATTTCGTCACTCCACTGGAGTGCACGTATTTCCCCTGGCGTATAAAATGCCAGAGGAGTGACGCCAGAGAAGTGACAAAATCACACATAATCCACGAAATAAACTTAACTCGTTCGTCTTTTCAGAATTTGAAGTAATACATGACATTTACACATGATAAATATTGCATTGTGCAGATTTACAATTGCATAAGAATAAAACAGAAAAACATATACTTACCAGGGGAGTTACAGCAACGACTGGCACAAGCACGCTTTACGGAGATGTACCAAAAGATTGACCCAATTTTATTTTAGTTACGCTCAAGCGCATTAGCTTGCTTATAACTTTACTATATACTAATCGTAATATTCATGTTCCAGAACATACATTAGTAGATTCTCTTCAAATTTTGAGGCTTTAAATTACGCCAGGTGAGGGTGACATTAAACTTCTGAGACATAAATAATAGGTATTTTTTTAAATAAAAATAGTTATTCTTATAAGGATTTTTGTTAAAATATCTTTTAATGTTTATTTAAGTGTACAATTACGTTTAAGAAATCATAATCCCATGAATATTAAAAACAATATGCCCAAACAAGTGTAAAATCTTGCAATGGGGCAGGCCAGGGGAGTATACATTTATAACATTCTTTTACAAATAATGCCATATATAAAACAATTATTGTGAATTAATTATGTGGTCCAAATAATAGACAATATTGTTTATGGCATGAACATTCAATTATAGTAATATAAAAATTTTAACATGAAATTTGTTCACTGGCCACTGGAATTCAAATAGCGTATATTCACCCATTTACCAATCTGTGATTTTTATTTAAAATAAAACATAGTGCGTAATTCAAGCTTTAAACTAATCCAATAAGAAAGCAAAATTATTCAGTTGTTATTTTAATTTTAGGTACATACTCGTATGTTAAAAATAGTGCAGAATATAAGCTTTAGTATCTCCAGAAACGGTTTGTTCGTTTCTCACTGTTTTTTGAATAAATCAATAAAATAAATGAGCAAAATCGGTTCTCTGTTTTTGCACGCGCGTGAGAAAATGTGACTATTACTAATGTCTTTGGGTGCGTAAGAAAAAGTCACAACAGTGAGCAAAAACCGATTTTGTTCACTTTTTTAAGTAGCAAACACCTTCTCTCACTCACTCTTTTGACTTCTCGTGCGAGAGGTCAAAAGAGTAACTATTTATAGCAGTCATAATGCTGTGTGTGCCGGCCTAGAATAACACCAACTCATCTTCTCCCGAGGGTGTCGTACGAGGCGACTAAGCGAGATATGGCCTTTAGGAGACGAGCAGCAGCGCCTCCTTAGATCTTGGCCCTACTACCATTTCCAAGCCACCAGCCAAGCGTGGCGATTATGGCAACCACCCCTCCGCATATGAGTCACACACTATGTAATCGGCCCCTAGTTCCCGGCAGCCCTGCTATGCCTAGCTACGGTAGCGGCTACGGTAACGGTAGGGCAGAGGATGCGAAGAATCTCCGGGTAAGATCCGGCTACCACCTACGACGACTCGACTGGCAAACTACAACACGCGTACACTCAAGACGGACGCGAAGTTAACGGAGTTGACAAAACTTTTAGTAAGCTACGCTGGGATATCATTGGTTTATATAAAGTCCGAAGAGAGCGGGAGGACTCGATAATCCTCAATTCTGGAAACTTGCTGTTCTACCGGGAGGGCGACCAATAGTCCCAAGGTGGTGTCGGGTTCATCGTCCACAAGTTCCTCGTCAAAAACGTAATAGCCATCGGGAGTGTGTCGACCAGGGTAGCGTACCTGATACTCAGAATATCGAAACGATATTCGTTGAATGTCGTTCAGGTTTACGCTCCGACCTCGACACACACAGATGATGAAATGAAGCCTATGTATGTGGAGATCTCTGAAGCCATACGTAGCCACAATACCCAATACACGATTGTGATGGGGGACTTCAACCCTAGGTTGGCGAAACGTTGCGGTGATAAGTTGAGAATGGGGCAATTCGGATTTGGGCACCGGAATACAAGAGGCTGGATGCTAGCGGACTTCATGGAGAAGGAGAACCTCTATATGTTGAACTCCTTCTTTAGAAAGTCCGAAAGTCGAAAATGGACCTGGTTGAGTCCGGACGGTAATGGCAAAAACGAGATAGATTTTATCATGTCGACGAAAAACCTTAGATTCGATCGATGGATGGAGCTGCAGTCCCTCCAAAGATGCCAAGTGGATTATAGGTACATAAAGGTGCTAAGGTACCTTATACGAAAATACGAAAAACGAAAAAGCCACTATGTCAGTCCGACTCCAGATCCAGAGCTCTAATCCCATCTAATTGCAGCGAGGTGTAAGACAGGGAGACAATCTCTCCAAAACTCTACCGCCGCATTTGAGGATATTTTCAAGCTTCTGGATTGGAAAGGATACGGCATTAATATTAATTGCGAGTACCTAACCCACCTTCGTTTTGATGACGATGATTGTAGTCCTAATGGCTGAGACCTTTGAAGACCAGCAGGTTAATTCTCTAACTTCGGTTGCTCACTAGAACTCTCAATTTTCAAAGAAACTTAACGTCCATTACTGCTATCATGAACGCCGCTGTAACACATAAGATCACTAAACTAGTAATGGATATAAAGTTTCTTCAAAAATGACATTTCTAATTACCAACCGTAGTTAGAGAATAGGCTTGCTGAATACCATGCTCGGAGATCTCAGTAGTGCTTCCTAAAGAGTGGATCTTAAAATGAACATGGATAAGAAAAATCGTGTCGAATGTCCATGTTGTACCCACTCCAGTTAATATTAAGAACACTACACTTGAAGTTGTAGACAGTTATGGATACCTAGGACAGATAGTCCAGTTAGGTAAGTCCAACTACGAGAAAGAGATCTCAAGGTCACTCAGCGGGCAATGGAGAGAGCAATGCTTGGGGTCTCCCTGCGTGATCGGATCCTAAATGAGGAGATACGCAGGAGAACTAAGGTAACCAACATTGCTCGAAGTATTGCTCAGCTGAAGTGGCAGTGGGCGGGACACATAGTGAGAAGAACCAATGACCGTTCGGGCCGAACGGTTCTTGAGTGGCGACCACGAAGCGGACGACGCTCAGTGGGTAGGCCCCCGACCAGGTGGACTGAGACGGTCTGCCAAAGGTCGCGGGAAGCCGCTGGATGCGGGCAGCACAGGACCGATCGTTGTGAAGATCCATGGGGGAGGCCTATGCCCAGCAGTGGGCGTCGTGCGGCTGAGATGATGATGTAATGTTATGACTGCATTTCGATGGCAGAGCAAGACTTATTGAAATTTTGTGTAGTGATAAGAAGCTTGTTCTCAATCTAGCAATACGGGCTGTATAATTTTAAGTATTACCTCCTTTCTTTTTAAATAAGATCGTGCAAGATTATACGTCTTTGAATTATTTTAGTTTTTAGAAGATTATTTTTGTATTTTTTTATGTTGAAATATGCATATAGAGCACGCCAGCACTATTTTGATTTTACCAAATGACGTTCAAACGTATCTAGTACAAGCCACTGTCTAGTATTTACTAATACGGTTCAAATTCTAATGCTTAGAAATAAAACCATCAGCACTGGCATAGACACGGGGATCGTACTTATTTCTATAGATACATTTGAAAAATGGTAAAATAAAAATTTACAACTTCACATTAAGAGGTATGATTATTGATGGCATTAGATATTTGTTTGTAAAAGGTATTTTTATTTTTTATCAACTTTATTGTTAACATAATCCATACTTACTTACTTACTATACTATACTTACTAATATTATAAAGCTGAAAAGTTTGTTTGTTTGTTTGTTTGCGCGCGCTAATCTCAGGAACTACTGCTTCGAATTGAAAAATTATTTTTGTGTTGGATAGTCCATTTATCGAGGAAGGCTTTAGGCTATATAGCATTACGATATTGTTATTTTCGAACAACCACGCGAACGAAGTTGCGGGCAGAGCTAGTATTATATACTTGTATATAGCGACACATTACCCTTTTTGGTAAGATTAAAGTACCAATATCAATAAGGACACATCCATTATTATAAAAAATAAAAAAGCTATTAAAAAAGTTAAAAAAATTTTAATTGTAGTGTTTGCATATTTTAGAAAATTAATATAGTGCAGTATTTTTTGGATATTTTAGAAAATTAATATAGAATTAAATAGGTAAGTTATTTTTTTATTAATATTTAAATCATTCTATTACCGTGTCTTGAAAAGTCCCTTAAATTTTTGTGGGTGATAAAAAATAACCCTGTATCGGAAGCTATCATCCCTCGATACATAGGTCGTTAAATCACAGCTGTTTACTAACATCTGTGATCGGAGATGTTGCGCGATTTATGTAGCGAAGTGGCAACAGCGCACAATGGAATACAACTAATCGTAGAGAAGGTGGCCTCTGATTGGCCCATTTGAATCTGATCAACAATGGATGGTATGGAATTGTATAAAAAATACTGTGTATAGTTCGTATTTTTGCCACTAGAGGGCCGGCAATTGTTGATCTGATCGGAGACACATTTGTATGCAGAATCCTGCATTAGATCAACAAAAGCTGTTCTGATCAACAATTGCCAACAGATCAACAATTAACTGATGCCACAAGCCGTGTGATCAACATTTGCCGAGTGGAGATATCTATATATATATATATATATATATAACTTAAAAACACCCTTATATACACCCTTGTGCAAATTAATGTGGACAAAACATTTTTTTTCATATTGGCATGAATTACACTTTAACTTTTGTGGTTATAGCTATCAGTATTGCTCTAAATTCAAATATACAATGTCACGTGCTATCTGATTTCCATTATAGACGCATAATTTCGAAATCTCGCGATGTTTTAACAATTTCGCAAAATTTTTATATTTTCGACATATTTCATCACTTTCATTTATAATATCGTGGACAATATAACAATGGATATCTCCATCGAAGTACGTTCAAAGGTAATTACGTAATCAGAACACACTAATATGACACATAGGTAGATAGCTGATGAATGTGGAACATCAAAAAGTGGAGTTAATAAATTGCTAAAATTATACAAAAAAAATAGCTTACTTTTACCCTCCAGAAAGGGTAAATGTGGTCAAAAAAGAAAAACGCCTCCCAAAGAAGACATCTTGCTACTAAGAAGTAGCAGAATATACTATTATACGAACACCAGGGATGGCTTATAGAGAGATTTTGCTATAGCCTGAACGATTATTCATGCGTCAACCGTGAGACTTCGACTTTTAGAAGTTGGTATATAAGTAGGCTAGGAGGCTCGTGAAATAACAGCCCTTAACTGAGCAAATTAAGAAAAAAAGGATACCATGGGCACAAAAATATAAAGATTGGACTGAACAAGACTGGAGAAAGGTGTAATTTTCAGACGAAAGCCATTTCTATTTCCAGGGCATGCGTCGCCAATTTATACGCAGATCATATAGTGAACCAATTTCAGCGGCACACATTCAACAATCTGAAAAACAGCCTGAAAAAACAAATATTATGGGGTTATTTTTCCTATCCTGATCTTGGGCCTCTAGTTCCCATCTCAGGGATGATGAATGGTGAGAAATATATTAAAATATTGCAACATAATTATGATGCCAGATCTACAGAAGTTCACCAAAGAATGTCCTTTTTTTTCGACAGGATCTTGCCCCACGCCATACAGCTAAAAAGTGAAGGATTTTTTTTTTTGAAAATTAGATTACTGTACTTGGTTGCCCTGGCGATTCACCGGACCTTAATCCTATAGAAAAACTTGTGGTCAATTTGCAAAACTAGACTAAGAAAAATGGATTGCACCACAAAACAGAACTTATTGAGGGACGTATTGAGCCGGTCATTCAAGTGTGGCTTCAAAATGAGAAGATGTTATGAAACTGTCATAATTTGGTAAATTCAATGCTAAAGCGTGTTAAAATGCTTCTCAAAGCCTGGGGTAGCCATACTAAATATTAGTTTTATGTTTTGTTGACAAAAATAGTTCTAATAAAACTTATTTTATTGAAAACATCGTTTTGTCCGCATTAATTTGCACAAGGGTGTATATATGGAATGATTGTAATTTGTCTATGTACCTACATTAAATAAATAATATCGCATTTTGACAGTTCACCGCGATAAACCGCTTTATCATATCGTGTTCCGATGGTCATGCTACGGCTACGGGGGCAGGATTCTCAACTCAGGATTCTCAGGAGGCATTCTCATCGCGCATTGACGATATGTCAATGTTAACGCGACTGTACCAGCAGGGCCGAATTAACATTTTTTCGGCTTTGAGCCCAAAATGCCGGCCCGCTCCCCTTCCTTTTACTCCTTACAAAAAAGTGTTAATACCAATTTCTTTTTAGCAGTCTGAGTATAATATGTTAGATCTTAAGAGAAATACATCAGTTTTGCACATGAGCTATACTACAAACAAGAACAATGCAAAAATGTGATAATGACGAAACGCAACATCAATAACACTAAATAGGTGCAATAATGTTGGTTGGGGTATCAAATTGTAGATATTGGTAGACCACAAATTTTAATGTGTATCACATTTTCAAAATGGCGGTTACCTACTGAAAGGACAATGCCAGAAGTTCTATAGAAGTTTGCCCCACCCGATAAAATTAATTTACACGAATGCGATAAACGACATTTGATAGCTGTAATATTGATAATTAAAATATAAAAGTTATAAATTCTCTAAATGTTTTTTTATAATATACTAAAAATGAGTATAATTATCTTACGTTTCTCGAGGTGCATTTGCGCAGAAAATTGTAATTTAGTCAAGCGCATTTATAATTCTTATAATTAAGTAGTTCCTAGGTACATATTCGTCCGTTTCTAGATAATTAAAGTAATAAGTATATTATTCTTATAGCCCACTACTTATTGGTAAGTCGAAGCAATCAATATTGTCGATACATTATTAATCTATTACAATAGATTACCTGTTCCCCCACATAGGTTCCGGTGTTGTGGGATATCAGAGATATAATGTATGATGCTTCATTTCTAACGGTAAAATAATTTTATGAATCGGTTAAGTAGTTTCTGAGTTTATTCAATACAAACAAACTTGTAAACTGTTCCTCTTCATAATGTAAATAATTGTATTCTATCGCAACACACGTAAATAGCAATTTATGCATCTCACTCAACATGATTCCAAATCACAAACAAAAAATTGGTAACCTAAAAACAAATCCACAAAGTCGAAAGTCGAAGGCGAAGCAAAAGTCGTTATTATATTTTCCAAAACACTCGATCCGTCTTCATTTCGTTCAGTTTGTCACCAGAGGCCCAATTCTGCTAATAAGTTACAGCCGAATCGAAACTAAACCGTTGCGATCGACCAATCGTAGCGCGTATATTGCAATGCAACCAAATGCAACTGTTCGATGACGTGATAATGTGGCGTTCTGATTGGTCGATCGCAACGGTTTAGTTTCGATTCAGCTGTAACTTATTAGCAGAATTGGGTCTCAGTTCACCACGCCACAGAGTCATAAGAAAAAGTAAATGTCAAATAATATTAATCCAGAATTGGCGTTTAGTTTCACATAGTTAAATTATACCGTTTAGTCCACTTCGCAAAACGCATACAAAAACTTATTTTTAAACATTAATAAATTACAACCGATATGCGTATTAGATCCACAATGTTAAAAGAGAACGGCATTTTTCGAAAACTTAATTGATGTTTTATTCTGTTTGTACCTACGTCGTACAACAAAACGCATGCGTCATTTCTTCGTTCATATCGCAACGGAAATAGTAGGTGCACATTATTTTAATATTTATTCAATAACCGCAACTTTTAAAAAGTAATAATTAAATCAGTACAAGAAAAAAAATCATATAGATTTTTTCGTAGATTTCATATTGCAGTAAATGGTGGGGCAGAATCTGGCATTGTCATTTTAATATTTTTCGAATTCTAGTTCTTTTTACCGCTTTGTCGCCCCTAAAAATTTGCCGCTATGGGCCCGGGCCCACTTGGCCCCAATGGTTAATCTGGCCTTGCTCACCAGTAGTCGCTTGTTTGCCAGCTTTGTTGTATAAAAAAAATCGTTTTCTCTACGTCGCATTTCACATGACTCGTTAGTTGTTCAGGATTTATTCCTCGAAACAGTGATAGATAGTTCCAGAGGAAACATCAATTGGCCTCCGAGGAGCTTGCTTGGATTTAATGTGTTTTCATTTTGCTCCATGACCATAATGAGACATGCAACTTAAATGTAGAACATTTTTAACGAAAATTGGATCGAGTGCAAGTATTGTAATATATTTTGAACAGGAACTGTATGTGTGTACATTTATATTAAACACTCATTTAAGTAACTCGCGTATTTGTCCAAGTTTAAATTTATTTCGCCCTATTCATTTAGTTATTCTATGGTAGGTACATTTGTGTACAAGTCGGATTTAATGCCATTTTCTGCCAGTCGACTCTAGGAAGATTCTAACAGTCGTATCTATAGTCAAGTCAAAGTAATCCCACCAAAAACATTCTGTAAAAAACTAGCCAAGTCTCGATGGAGCTACTTGTTTATCTCTAAAAAGTAATGAAATCTAGACAAAGTCGTGCCAAGTCTAAGGTTCCTTACTGCGATTTCTTTATTATTATAGTTAATGTTGTGTGACTTGGCCGTTGACTTGTACCCACTAACGTATAAAGAATGTTCAACGGCCAAGTCACACAACATTAACTATAATAATAAAGAAATCGCAGTAAGAAACCCTAGACTTGGCACGACTTTTGTCTAGATTTCATTACTTTTTAGAGATAAACAAGCAGCTCCATCGAGACTTGGCTAGTTTTTTACAGAATGTTTTTGGTGGGATTTCACTTCTTTTTGTAGAAACGTGAGCTTATTGATTTATTTTATTAGATTTTCTGATTTGACACAGTTTTTTTTCTTTTTAGGGGTAGTTTTTTTATTATTACAAATATTTCTTTTCTTTTTTCTTTTCTTTATTGGAAGCGGCCCACCAAGTTGAATATTTTTTGTAAAGGCGGTATGTCGATATCTCTAATAGTTTGGTTGGGCTCTTGTGTTTTCTAATCAGGGTCACCAGGTACTCCAGATCTTCGATTATCCTAGTTTTTATAGTTTTCTCTTTATGTGGCCATTAAACCCTAACTCTGTACCAAATTTCAGCTCTCTGAGTTTATGGGAAGTACTAGTTCTATTTTAATGATCATGAGTGAGTGAGTGAGTGTCATAAATGCGAAACCTTGCTTTCGCTTAACTTCGGAACTAAATGACCTACAGACTTGAAATATTGGATTTTAAGTATGTAATTATAGCTTACTGGATGACGAAAATTTCTGCGTTCTGGTCTTATCCAGAGGTTCTCAAATAGGGGCCTGAAAATGCGGCGAAATGGTTCCAGTAAAGGATGGTACGGCAGTGTTTGCTTCGCGCTCGACTTGGCGGGGGCACTACCGCGCCCCCAGATTACTTGAAAGAAAGTCGTTACTTAAATTGTGATTTTATACAATACTCGAGAATTTGAATGAAGTGAAGAAAGTTATGCTTATCACCTAGTGCAGGATGGTGCATTTTAACGATTGCAAATACACCCGGGAGCAACGGCTTAACTAGCCTTTTGAAAGACGGAGGAGCTCGAGATACTAAGTTTTGGACACCCATCCCGGGACGGACCATTGCGAAAGCGTAATCGCCATTATCATAAGCCGGACGCGCGAACTACTGCGCCACCGAACACAATAATAAGACAATTTTTGAAGTGAAACTTCTTTAGGCACGCTTGACTTGGGGAGTAAGCTGGCGAACGCGTTACGAAAAGTGTGATCGGGCAAGGCGAACGGAAGTTCGCCTTGCCCGAAGAGACAGCAGTGCGCGCGCACATTTTCTTTCTCTCTTCCTCTCATAGAAGTTTCACTTCAATCGTGTGGTCATAAGCACACTCGTTTTTTTTAATTGTCACAGTACTTATTGTATAAAAATCACAACTTAAGAGGCTGACAACGCTGAGCTGCGCTCATCGAGCTTCACTTAAAACTTTTTTTAGCAAAACCTGTTTAATATACCGCAGTAAAAAAAATATATGTTACTCTTGAAAATATTTTTGAGAATATCCATGTCCCCAAAATAAATTTGAATCAAAATTTCTCGTTTAAAAAAATGCCAAAGACACCCATCAAAAACAGCTTCCAGAAGAAAATCCGAGTTATTTAACAAAGTTTATTTAATGATTTTCAAGAAATTAACTCGTTACACTTAATTTGATAATATTGATGTTTCATATCTTCAAATAATTTACTCGTTTTTTTTTAATATATATATATTGATTTTTTCGCTCAATTTCAATAACGCACCGCGCCCGTTTTCCAGTACAAATCATGTCTCAAGGTCGTTGGCGTTACTCAGCCTCTTAAGTAACGACTTTTACTCAAATAATTACTTTGACTCGACTGTAGATACGAGTGTTAGAGTCACTAGGTAGATGTAAAAAGAAATTTTTGCATATTACTTTCGAACGTTTTAGAGTATTCATGATTATAGTACTTATGTCAATTTTTGATGCGAAAAATTTTGTTAATTTACATCAACCACTTATTTTTTGGAATAAATAAGTAGCTTATATGCGATTTTTTGCAAATGGCGCTAATTCGAATTTAGTAACAGCTCTTTTCTTCCAACATTATAATAACGACTTATATATAAGACAATAGAGGATATCTCTAGCCATGTATTGACAATAGAAGGGCCTCATTGTTTACGAATTGTTCACCAAAATATTCAAGGTTTTTCTGGCAAAGACTTAGAAATTAATTTATTTTTATCAGATGAAAATATCGACATATTATGTGTTACCGAACATTGGCTTAAAAAATATGAATTTATTACTTTTGATAATTACAGTATTGTAAGTTCATTTGTTAGACAGTCCGCAATAAGAGGTGGATCTTTAATTATTCTAAAAAATATTTTTCATTATAAAGAACGCAAAGATGTAATATCACTCTCAATCGAAAGAATTATTGAGATATCGTGTGTGGAGCTTAATAATCTTATAATAGTTTGTGTGTACAGACCTCCGTCGGGCAACTATCTGGAATTTGAGGCCACTATGGAGGATGTCTTGCAAATAGTGTGTAGAAAAAATAAGAAAATAGTTATATGTAGAGATTTTAACATAAATATCTTAGATTTATCTTCTCTGTCTAATAATTTTATTAACTTATTCAAATCGTTTGATTTGCATTATTTATTCAAACAACCAACCAGAATAACACCTACATCAGCCACATGCTTAGATAATATTTTTTGTAATTGTGAAATCTTGGAATGTGCTGTAATAAGCTTTATTACCGTAGGACCTACGGTAGCTCCTACGGTGAAGGAAAACATCGTGAGGCAACCTGCATACATCTGCGAAGAAATTCAATGATGTATGTGAAGTCGACCAATCCGCACTGGGCCAGCGTGGTTGACTAAGGCCTAATCACCCTAACATAGGGTAGGCTCGAGCCCCTCGGTGGGGACGTATATGGGCTGTGATGATGATGAAGCTTTATTAACTCTGACCATAGTGGTCAATTAGCCTGTATTAAACACCATCATGTTAATTATGAAGGTGAAGTAATTTGTAGACCAATACCAAAACGTAGTTTAAGTAAATTTAAAAGGAAAATAACATCTCAAATCACATCTCTGCCGACCATAAATAAAGATGCCAATGTCTTATACAATAATTTATTTAATTTAGTGAAAACTGAAAGTAACAACATATTTCCACAAAAGGTAATGAAACTAAACGAAAATAGGACGAAATTTAGTGACTGGGCTACACCAGGTATCTATAAGAGTAGGAGAAAGCTATATGAACTTTATTCACAAAAAGCAGCTTCCGCTGATCCTGTTTTTTAAATTATGTTAAAAAATACTCAAAAACTTTTAAAAATGCTTGTTTGGCTGCTAAATCTCTGTACATATTTAATAAAATAAATATGTCGAAAAATAAAATTAAGACAACATGGGATATTATAAACCAAGAAACCGGGAAAGTAAAATGTTCTGGAAACTCATTCTCGTTAGAAATAAACAATAACATTATTAAGTCGGACAATGAAGTTGCCAACGCTTTTGTTGATTACTTTTCTGAAATTCCTATTATAACTACCAGTAATCTAAATTCATCTTCCAATGTGGCGGTCACCCTCCTGGAGTCAAGTGTAGATAAGTGCAGCGAAACTTTGAAATTTAGCCATGTTGATTCGATCACTATCTTGAAAACTTTCCGTTTGCTTAGCAAGAAAAAGACGGAAGATCTTTGGGGCATCTCGACTCCCATAATTCAGTCTATTATAAATGAAATAGCTCCTCAGTTAGCGCTAATTTTTAATACTTGTGTTGATGAGGGCATATTTCCTGATCTAATGAAATACAGCAAATTAATACCTTTGTTTAAATCTGGAGATAAAAAAGATCCCTCGAATTTTAGACCTATTTCAATATTACCAATATTAAGCAAAATTTTCGAAAAAATCATGTATAACCAGATATTAAGTCATTTATTAACAAATAAATTACTACATGGCAAACAGTTTGGCTTCACCAAAGGAAAATCCACTACTGACGCCGGAATAGCACTTCTTAAACATATTTTTGATGCTTGGGAGGGCAAGCAGGATGTAATTGGAGTTTTTTGCGATCTCTCCAAAGCGTTTGACTGTGTAAGTCATGAAACGCTTATTCATAAACTTAAACATTATGGTTTTTCAAATGAAGCAGTAAGTCTTATTAAATCATATTTATCTGACAGATTGCAGAGAGTTGTCGTTAATAAATCGGAGTCTGCCAGTGCACCTATTCTTATGGGGGTACCCCAGGGATCAATATTGGGTCCATTACTCTTTTTAATTTACATCAATGACCTGCCTTATTACATTAAAGACTTATGTGAGACTGTATTATTTGCAGATGACACATCATTATTGTTTAAGGTTGACCGAGGGAAACAATGCTCTGACGATGTAAATAATGCTCTCTCTATAGTTATGTTCTGGTTTACAACTAATAATTTGTCATTGAATTCTAAGAAAACGAAATGCATTAAATTCTCTTTGCCAAATGTAAGGCAGATTGATACCCACTTTAATATGAATAAGGATGTAGTTGACCTTGTAAATAACACGAAATTTTTAGGCATTACTTTAGATTCACGGTTACAATGGGACCCACATATTGAATCCTTGGCTGGCAAACTAAGTTCGGCGGCGTACGCAGTAAAGAGAATCAGGCTTTTAACTAATGTTGAAACGGCGAGATTAATCTATTTTAGTTATTTTCATAGTATTATGTCATATGGATTATTGTTATGGGGTTCGGCGGCTCATATTGAAAGAATTTTTGTGTTACAGAAGAGAGCAATTCGCGCCATTTATAATTTACGGGCTAGGGACTCACTTAGAGAATTGTTCAAAGAAATTAATATCTTAACTTTAGCCGGTCAGTATATTTATGACAATTTAGTTTATGTACACAAGCATTATGCTACATTCGTTAAAAATAGTGATTACCATAATATAAACACAAGAAATAAAAATAAGCTTGCCGTTGCAACTTACAGGCTTCATAAAACTAGTGGTTCATTTCTAGGGAGGTGTGTAGCTTTTTATAATAAGCTTACACAAAGTATCGCCGATTTACCAATTCATAAATTTAAAGTTCACGTTAAAAAGACTCTCATGAACAAAGGTTATTACAAAGTGAGTGATTATTTAAGTGACCACACGATATGGAATTAGCTAGACTAGTTATCAGATGTCATGTTTGGTAACAACATAATTTATTGTATAATGCTTAGTGTTAAGCTTATCATGTTTTTCTGACATTTTAAGTGTATGTAAGCATACTTACTGAATGTATTTTATAACTTTCAATGACTATGTAACAGAACCAATATTGTAAATGGCGATTTAAAAGAGGAGATAAAAAATTTGACCTTTCGAGTTTCTTGCCTGTTCTTCTCGAGAAGGCCTCCCAATTTCCGAACAGGTGTAGAATCAAAATTTTTTTTTTTTCATTCCTACTTGTATTTGCAGACATCCTGATTATATTCAGGATGTATGCACATACAAGGTTAATATGTTTCCTTTAAATTAGAATGTGTTGCTTTGTTTTGACGTCAATAAGTGCCTGTAAAGGCCTATGTTGAATAAAGATTTTTGAATTTGAATTTGAATTTGAACATTTAAAGTATTTCCTATTAATTTCATCTCAAGTATTTACTTGGTAAGATACAATTAATTTCTCTTCTTACACTTAACTATCACTTTAATGTTCAACACATAAAATGAATTAACACCAAAGTACCTATAGGTATCCACTTCTCATACCTTGTAAAATATGTGATTCAATTAAAATTGTGAATGGCCTCGTCTTTCACTTAAAACTCTCAATTAAAACACAATAAGTGCATAATTGCCATATTGTTCGCTCTCTGCTGCTTTATATGTATGATTTTTATGTAACATGATATCATAGTTGGATTACGGGCACTAAAAAACGAATTTTGTATATTACATAAGAAAGATAAGCGCGATCAAACAGAGAAATTATGTTTTAAGACTTAATGGGTATATTCTAAAGCATTTATCATAACTAGAATAATGAATAACTTATAGGTACTCGAGACTATAATTTATAGAGTGTCATATAAGTTATTAATTGGGCTAGTTAAATGTTTTAGAATTTATTAATTTTTGTTTTACTATACAGCATCGAAGTTTTTTTATAATAATTCTATACTAATATTATAAAGAGGAAAGATTTGATTGTTTGTTTGTTTTTATTGGTGAAAGTTGGTATAGGGATAGTTCGAGACCAGGGGAAGGACATAGGGTAATTTTCCTATGGGAAAAATCTGACTGGAAAAGTTTTCCTACGGGAAAGGTTAGTTATAATGCAAACAAAGTTGCATACGGTCAGCTAGTAATAAATAAAGACATTCTTAAATATAGTAGCAATTTTACTTAAAAATTCCTTAGTGAAAACTACTTTCACAGTTCAATGTTGCATTGCAGAGTATTTCACGAAACCTGTAATTGTAAGTTCTATTGTTTCAAGTCTAGGTCAACTGTTTTAACAACCGTTTCGAAGTAAAATCTTGACTATGGATCGCGAGATTAGTAGAACCACCATAAAATTTATAATGTATACCTATTGATTAAACTTCAATCGGCCTGGGATTGTATCACATTTTCAGATTCAAGAAGACGAAAACATAAATAAATTGATTATACTGCTTCTTTGGTGAAGCTTATTGATACAATGCCTATTGATGCAAATAAATAAACACTTTCTTTATATTCCACTGAAAGCTACAGCTGTTCTGCGATAAACGACCTTATTATTGTAATTAAAATAGAGTTTGGAGGTTGGGAAGATTATCCAGCCAGGGCTTTCTACACGCGCTGTCATCCAGCTGCCATTGTTACTCTATATGAGTTATGAGCACTATATATTCGTGGTTGATACAATACGGTTGCACTGACAGCGATTAATACCCAGCTTTTAACTACAAATCTAATGGTTAGAACTTTTAGAGGCGACCTTGTGTTGATACCTTCCATCTCAGACGAGATGACTGAACTGAATAGAGCCGTTCAGTAGGGTTACTCTTGAACCATTCCCGATGGATGGGATTGTGAATTTTGATAAGCTTGAGTAAGAACACTAGCGCCCAATTGGATCCGTATTTTGAGAAAATTTAATAATACTCAGTTTGCTTAACCCAAAATCCGCATAATACGTGGTCAATTTGGAGCCAATGCGCAAAAATAGGCGTACGAAAAATCACAATATCAATGCCGATCGATCGGATTCGGTTCAAGAGTAACCCACAGGTCGCGAGACACCCTTGAGGTGAAACCCCAATCTAAGCCCCATTACTGAGCTAGCCAGTCGGATTGGTATAGGTAGGACTTTATTTTGGTTTTATTTTTATTTTTTCGCAATGGTGTAATTCCGGAAAACTTAGTCAGCTCCTCACTATCACAGCTCATATATGTCTCCACCGAGGGGCTCGACTCTACCCTATTTAAAGTGTTGAGGCCTTAGTCAACCACGTTGGCCCAGTGCGGATTGGTCGACTACGCAGATGTATGCAGGTTGTCTTACGATGTTTTCCTTCACCGAAGGAGCGTCGGGCAAATGTATAATGAAATTCAAAAACGACATTTCATATGTACCGACGCTCTTACGGTGAAGGAAAACATCATGAGGAAACCTGCATACATCGGCGAAAAAGAAAATTTTTCAACGATGTATGTGAAGTCGACCAACCCGCACTGAGCCAGCGTGGTTGACTAAGGCCTAAAACACCCTAATTTAGTGAGGGAAGGCTCGTGCCCCTCGTTGGGAACTGGTTCGATTTCTCGCTAGGAATAGTGATAGTGTGCAGTTTAATTTTTAGCAAGAGTCTCCTTTGAGTATTTTCGCTATTCCTTATGGTTACGGATTTCGTCGTCTACTCCGTTTGAAAAAAAGGAAACTTGCCAGTGCCAAAAAAGCAGCAATAATTAGTAACGAAAAGGTGATCCAAATTTTGCGAGTAATTTCTTAGTTTAATATACCGTTGCCTAGATTGAATTTCACCCGCTTACACTAGGGCCGCACCTCAATACTTAATTAACTTAGTGCATCACACGCGTTTTCGCATTGCTCGCCGTTGCATGCCTCAAATGGTTGGGATGGTATGTAATTCCAATTACTGTTAAGTAACGTCTTTACGACTTTCGTTCGTAAATCAATGTAGCGTTAGAGAATTGTATGGCTCAGGTATTTACCTCTTTTATATACTTAATTGTTGTATTGCAGACAGTCTTAATTATTATTTGTAGGGTTACATTTCATTGATATATTTTAATTTAAGAAATCAACGCTAAAGAAAAGTATACTAATTATTGTGATGTATTCTAAATGTTGCAAATGGATGAAGAACTTCTGAAAGCCGATATCATCCGGTTCGAAGGACCAATTGTTTTTAGTATTTTATCAAATGAGCTATTAAAGATTTAATCATCAAAATAAGTTGTATTCGTGTCATGAATACGCCATGATTCAATATTAACTGCATTGATATTCACCAGGATAAGCAGAGGCCGCCGATCTACAACCCCGAGGACTACGCCACATCTCTGAAGAAATGGGGCAAGAAGGCGGGCGGGGGAGGGCTTTACGAGGCAGAGCAAGGGCAGGACCCTAACAAAGCCAGGACCCTGCCTACCCAGAGCAATAAAGACTTCAGGTATGCCATCACAAATAAATATAGCTAGATAGAACAACAACATATTTTCATAGTTTATATCGATTTATCGTATTATCATGTCGCGTTTCGGTGTTCATGCTACGGGGGAAGATCAATACCACAGATTAATACATTGTTAAACTGTGTCAATATAAAGCGTGCGGTCTAAACTACGTACTTGACCACGGAGGCGGTTCATGTGTCCTCTGTGAACTACTTAAAATATTCAAATATACGTCAATACGACAATAAATGAAATACAACGGCCAATATTAATTATAGTAGTCATTTGAAATGATTAAGTAAAAGTAATTTCTTATCCAAATTATAAAAAATTAAAGCAAACTATTAAATAACAAAAATATCTCGTATCGGATGCCAAGATCCACTTTGGATCGCTAAGCAAACGGAGTAAGTGTTACTTAAAAGTAAATAACAAAAAGGAGACAAAATAAAACACCATTTATAAAGTATTTCTTTGTCCTGAAAGTTAAATTTACTGTCGTATGATGGCTAGCGTAATATTAGGTCCTTACATATGAAATTGGCGTTTTGTATGGGAGGAACATAAAGTCGATTTTTTAATATAATAATTTATTCAATCAAAATATATACTATTGCTATCTATGCACTTTTGCCATCTCATAGCTAATGCATCGCTCTCTTTACTAAAAAAAACCATTCAAACGGGAATCAATAAATTCTTTGAAGGCGGTTTGGACTGCCCCACCGGAGTTGAATTTTTTCCCTTTCAAGAAGTTATCCAAATTTCGAAAAACAGGGTAATCTGTTGAAGCAAGGTCCGGAGAGTACGGTAGATGTCTTAGACATTCCAATTGAAGCTCCTCTAATTTGGTAGCCGTCTGTTGTGCAGTGTGTGGTCTAGCGTTATCATGAAGCAGCAGTGGCCTAGAGCGATTGACCAGCCTTGGTTGTTTAGCAGCTAGCTTTTCCATCATGGTTTGCAGTTGCTGACAATAGACATCTGCCGTAATCGTCTGGCCAGATATAAGAAAGTAATAGTACGAAAGTAGTGAACGACACCAGCACTAGTCCACCAAACGCTCACAAGTAACTTTTTTGGAGTCAATTTTTGCTTGGGGCATGGTTTGGCTGGTTCGGCAGGGTTCAGCCACAGGGGTCCTGTACGATAATCGGAAGCGCTCTTTTTATCACAAGTAATGATTCGATTTAAAATTTCTTCATTATTGTGCCGGTTGAGTAATGCAACGCAGCAGTCAACGCGCGTTTGTTGATTTGCTTCACTCAATTCGGGAGGTACCCACCTTTCAAGCTTTTTCACCTTCCCAATTTGTTCCCAGTTTTATCACTAACACCGCAGCCTGCAGCTAACTCGGACGTGGTTTGTGATAGATCCGCTTCCACAATAGCCTTCAATTATTCATTATCAACTTTGGTCTCCGGCCGTCCACAGGGCTTATTCTGCAGGTCGAAATTTCCAGAACGAAAACGTTAGAACCAAAAACGCACTGTGTTTTCTTTTGCGGCACCGTCGCCATACACATCATTAATCCTTCGAGCCGTGTCTGCAACACTGGTGCCACGGTAGAACTCGTACTCTTAAATAACGCGATATTTCAAGTTTTCCATTTTGTAAACTGAGTGACGCAAAGAAAAAAACAATTGAGGAAAAAACAAGTGAATTATAATTTTTGAAACACAAATACATGAGTAAATAGCTATATAAATTTGAATTTGGAATTCCTAACCATAGAGGAAATATTTGAGATCAAATTGGCCAGTACGGTAAAGCGCCAATTTCATATGTAAGGATCTAATATATTAGAGTAGACTTACGTAAGCTAACTGCTCCTCATCTGAGGACAGGTTTGTAACGGTGTCACGGGTGAGGAGTAGGTTCAGCGACGACGCAGCGGCGCAGTGGTTAGGAAGTAAGGCCGTTAATAAATAATGCACCAAGAATTGTGTCACTAATATATATATATATTAATTCCATCGTTACAAATATAATTAAAAAGGAAAAGGCACTACATAAGTGCCTTTAAGATTTTATGATATTCGTTAAATTATTTCGTCAGATTTATAGAAAAAGGTGCTGATAAAAATATTAATTAATGTTAATTAGCCATCGCTACTTTTTCACGTTTCGATGTCCGCAATTGAGTGAAGGGAGAGACGAAATTAATTATGTCAAAGACATAAGATTCGAAATGCAGTCAGGTTAGGCGGGAATGCAACGAATTACTATATCTAGAGTATAGCACCTCGTTACAGGTTCATGCCCGGCACTGGGATGTACATATAATAATAATTGTATATGGGTTAAAGTGATATGCGATATGATTATTTCGTAATGACTATTAGATCAGACAAAGGGTAATAATCATACACCCGCCACAATACCTCCGCTGTTAGCTGTCTCCCACCCAGCTATCCCAATGCGGGTTGGTGGGAACTCCTGAAGCGTTTGTTCCTCTCATTTGATTATCACTATCATCATTTCAGCCAAATGATGCCCACTATTGGACAAAGTACTACCCCAAGGATCTCCAAACTGATGGGTCCTTCGCTTGTCACATCCAGCGGCTTCCTACGACCTTCACCACATCGTCGGTCCACCTTGTGGAGGGCACTAACGCTGCGTCTCCCGGTACGCGGCCGCCACCTCAGGACCTTTCCCCTCCAATGCCCACACCCCAGACTAATACTTAACCTTTGTTTTTGACCTTGCCATAGCTAAGCTTTTTCATTTGAATTTATAACAGTTCCGCATCCGAGAATTTAACCTGAATAGACATTTATTAAAACCAGTTTATGGATTAAGGTATTCATATTATGTATATTACTAGCTGTTCCGACAGACGTTTTCAATGTACTTGAATATAACGTCGTGGTACGGCAAAAGCAGTGATGTTTAAAAACCGCTATTGTCAGCAGGAATCCTTGCCTGAACGGCGGCGAGGAGATGACCCTGAGGCAGTTCGGCACCCCCAGCGAGCTGCTCACCAAACTCAGAGCTGACCTGAGACTGTCGTTTCCAAGGTCAGTTCAAAATCCTTAATCGTCACCTGGTCCTGGTATTGTATAATTATAAACATTTTATTTCGACAAAGGGGTCGTTTACCATGTGCTGCCGGCTAAGGAATAGTACCACTCTCATTTCAGTTCATAATCAAAGTAAAAGTAGTATTTTAATTGCTTATTAAACTTATACAAAAATCTACTTATTCGAATGTGATGGATGTGCTTACATGGTTTTAAGCAAGGTTTTCGATTCTTGGCCTAACCACAGAAATGGAATTGCGTAAACCACTCCCAATGTTAAGTTTATTTCTATAAGTACTTAGTTTCTGTCGCTATTACCGCAAACAAATCCTCTCTCTCGGATCTCTACGCCCCCCATTTTGAAAGCCCCTGCTCTGCTCTACGGGATGCCGTGAAAAAAGGCAGCAAGGCAGTGATGGAAGGCCTCAAAGGCGGCGATGAGATATAATCTAGTTATCGTTGGCTTGACACAAAGGGATGCCAGAAGGGTTGACGTTAGGCAGCCGTCAGTCGTAAAAACTTAAACCCAAATCTAGCAGCAACATAGAAAAATTTTGCGCCGACCCCACTGTTAATGGGTTACAATGTTTTCCAACAAAGGGACGAGACACACAGTTTTTTAACGACTAGTTAGATTTGTTCCATAGCTAGCGCAGCAGCGGCGCACGCAGCGGTAGAGTCAGAGGATTGTGAAGCTGTAAATTTTCATACAAAAAGCGAACGCTTTTCTCGCTCTTTACATAGTCCAGTTTTCATAATTTTTGGAAATGTTGTAGATATAATGAAAAGTACGTTTTGATTTTGAAGTAATATTGCTCAAAATATAAATTATTAGCATCTAAATATCCATATTTTAGACTTCAAAACTACCTCGAACATTTTTATTTTTTTTGACTAAATTATTCTGAATTACAAAAAAGCAAAAGGTACAAACATAGATTGAGGTATACTGAATCTAATGAGACCAAAAGCGTCTAATTTCGTAAAGGGAGGTAAAACAGTCATCGCCCGAAACAATATTTCAAAAAGAAATGTAGGGACTTATGCCTCGAACTTTCAACTCTAAGCGGTCAGCAACAAACTGCATTTTTGAAAGTGCATATTCAAGCCATGAATTGGCACTTCACAGTCCTCTTAAGAGGCAATGCGAAAAGATCAGCTGAAGGAGAATCAAATGAAGCAGAGCGGGCCAGCCTGTTACAAGATTTTGGGCTTTCTTCGTCAACCATCGCTGGCCCAGTGCGGATTGATCGACTTTATACACCTTTGAATTTCACCGCAGATGTATAATATGCAGTTTGTCTCGCGATATTTTCCTTCGCCGTAGGAGCGTCGGCAAAAGCATACAAAATTCGAAAAACCACTAACACATTTGGTACATGGCAGGATCGACCCACGGACCGCCCCGAGTCCACAGCGCTATCGAAGCCCTTGAAAAGCATAGTACGAGTATACTATAATTATTCAACAGTGCGAGGTTCAAGTCATTTGAGAATTAATCTCGGCAATATCAGCGTGATCTCAAAACTTTGATCACTACAACATTCCGTGTCATGTTCCTATTTTATTATGAACTTTGCGCGCGCCCAAATTTAATTTGTGCAAATCATACTAAGCCGCACATAGCGGAACTCTCATAATTAATTCAGAACAATCGGTTACGTAGCAGGAAACTATTTCGTCTCGAGATCACAAAAATTACTCGAATCATGTCTGTTTGGCAACGTAGGCGGACCGTTGGGTAATTTAATGGTTGCGAATTTATTTATATAGGCGAAGATGGTGTGACGGAGATGAAATACTTACATAGTCTTGAGATATTCAGATGAGCTTTTGCTGCACACGACGAGGAATGGTGTAGTTTCATAGAACACAATGAGGTGTTCTATGCGTAGTTCATACAAACTTACACGCCCCCATTGTAAGCCTTTCGGAAAGTAACTAATGTAGTTAGACACGATTTCCTCTTATATTTCACCCATGTCTCCAGCTATATCAAATTTCATGTTCATATAAGTCAAGGAGTTTTCAAAAATTCAAATCAGTCAATGGTTTTTTCTTGCTTTTTAGGGTTCCGTACCGCGAAAGGAAAAAATGGAACCCTTATAGGATTACTATGTTGTCCGTCCGTCCGTCTGTATGTCTGTCAAGACCCTTTTTCTCAGGAACTCGTGGAGGTATTAAGCTGAAATTTATATCAAATTCTCAGGTCTACTGTCTCTTGGAGCTGTAAAAAAATCAAACTTCTAATCTAACGCAATCAAAAGATACAGCCGTTTATGCCCCATAGTTCCGCAAATTTTCGACACTCGCAAGGTAATCAAAACCTACAGGGTACTTCCCGTGAACTCAGAATCTTGAAGTTTGGTACGAAGTAACGTCTTATAGCACAGATAAAGGAAAAATTGCGAAAACCGTAAATTTTTAGTTGCATCATACAATAAAAATATTTTTAATAATTTTTTACGGAACCCTCGGTGCGCGAGTCCGACTCGCGGTTTTTTTTGTATAAATATAAGTAGTAATGCAATTTTAAGTCTATTGTAGGTGGTTACATTTACAAATGTATGCATGAATACGTGTCTTAATTTCTATAGCTCATCGTTTCCGATAAGTACCTACCTTTTATAACTAAATAAGCTCAAAAAAAATTCATAAATTACCTAAGAAAGTAAAAGCTACAAACAAATATGTTGTACTGTGTTTGTATATTAAAAAAAGGTCAAACGCTTAAAATTGGCCATATGAATAAATCAAGATAATATTGTGTACAGAGAGAACTTAATCCTCTATTACACTATTGCAATCAGGAAACTCTTCCATTCCGCAGTCAACTAAGACCAGTGGCGGCGCTAGGCGTCGGCGTCGTCGGCCACCGCCGACGGCCTCGCGCCTGAGACCGTCGTTTTTTTTTACAAGTTTCGTCAAGTTTCAAAATTATTTCGTCAAAATCAAAATCTTTAACAAGTAGTAAATACTCGTAATATCAACCAAGAAATAGGTACCTAAGGTAAGTACTAACATATGTATAGGTAGGTAATCTATTTCTCCATAGAAACCGAAAGAGAAAAGTGAATGAGTGAGTTTTTAACCTGTTTTTTATCGAGAACATATAAATTTTTAACCTTTCGATCAATGCCTTCGAGTATGTTTTGTATGCGTCAAAATTCGTAACAATTAAGTATTTAAAAAGGCCGAAGGGCCGAGGGCGAAGTAAAATAGGCCTCGCGAACTTGATGTCGCCGACGTCCACACGTGGTCTAGCGCCGCCACTGACTAAGACCAACCAGCAGGCGTAGCACGGGCTGCCAAGAAATCTGTGATAAGACTCAGTGACACATATCCCTTGAGGAGCGTCAAGAAATTTTATCATGTCAGTCACACTAAGGCTGCGTTCCGAAAATCAATAAGAGTCACTATTAGTGCGCTCAAACGTGTCCCGAAATGTTGTGAGCGCGCTAATGTTAGCCGGCATGAAGAGCCACTTGACGTCATCAATAACGTCATATAGAACTTACGGCGCTCATGCTCTGGAGTGAAATCACTTTATGCGAACTGTCAGTTTGACGTTCGATAATTGTGTTTTCGGTTCAAAATGAATGTACCTCTTATTCCGGACCGAAATCGTAAGCATGCTGATGGCATTTTCAGTGTTCTCTTTAATTTGGACAAGGCGATTATAATCGTTAGTACTGTGAGTGCTGTTCCGGACCGCAGCCTCAATACGCGCCGCCGTGCTACTCTTTAAGAGCAGGCATAAAGCTAGAAAAATATCAGATTTCACCCGCGCGCCTCATACGTTCCGCTCTCGACCATCGCAGCGACAACGTCGCCGAAAGTCGCTCCCTCTTCATAATATTTTGTACGATCGCGCACAGTATACCCTACACAAGCAGATTAAATTGGCTAAGTGCGAGTCGGACTATGTATCTGTACTTTGCAATGTGAATATAAAATACTTTTCGCTGGTGATGAGTAAAACGAAAAGGTAAGTAATATAATTATTTTTTTTGTATATGTACGTTACTTAAGATAATAATTGCTTTATTTACAGTTACCTGCTAAGCACTCATCGGATAATCTATATAGGTATGAACATACTTCAAACACAAAAATACTTTATTTTTATTTTATTTATAAGGAATAACAAACAGCTGTCACAGTCAGTCTTAAATTAGAGTATAACTAATAGATACTAGAAACTAGTAACAATAATCTTATTTATTGTGAAGCCCATACCGTTATCCACGGATTGTTATAATGTGTTACTCGATATGTACGAAACAAAGTGCAGATTCTAGTTGTATATAAAAATAGAAGTAATTGTAAACAAAACTGCTTTTACATTCATATAAGAAGATACATACTTAAAATCTATATAAAAAATATACACAGTTATTTTTTTATCACCCTGGAAAATTTTAGGGACGCTTCAGGACGACACTACAGGATACATCCATTATTATGTAAAAAAAATAAAAAACATGAAATCTAAAATTTATAAAAAATACAAAAAATTCTGCTCTGAACTAGTGCAGCATTTTTGGATTTTTTAGAAAATTTATATAAAATTAAGTGTTATTTTTTTTTTCATATTAAAATCATTCTAATACCATGTCGTAAAGCATCCCTTTAATTTTATAAAAAAATAGCAGTGTATGTATATATTGAAATGATGGTAATAATTTTTCGTTCAGCTTGTCTACTTTGTAAAACATTAAAAACATGTCTTTTGAATTTTGACTCTGATTCTGAGAATATATCTAACTTTGAAAATACTTTGAAAATAGCACATATAATATTATATCAACAATCGTAAAGAGACCAAACCAATAATAACATTGAGTAGAATGTACATGACTGTGTGCTGCAGTGCCTAAAAGGGTCGAGGCCCTAAAAGGACAAAACACTGATTTTCAGCCATCACCTTAGGGAGTGAGACCATATTACTAAGTAAGCAACATTTTGCTTTGCACAGGTTAACCGTCATAGTCGGTCTATTATATCTCAGAGACTATACTTGTTTAATTTGCTCCCATAGGGGGGCGTGGGATGGCCGAGTGCAACTCGGCGGACCGCTTGCGTGGCCCAACGCGTCATGCGGTACAAGGTGAAGTCTCCTCTTCTTTTCAAAAAGTGGTAAGACTCTTGCCTGAGGATGTGATGTGGTCAGTCTGATCCACATTAAATGGCAGTGAAGGGGCGAAGTTTCGCCATGACGTTTTGTGGATGTGTCACTATTGATGCTCCATGAGCTTCGGCTCTCTTGCGCGGCGGTAGATATAATGATGTCTGCCGTCGGGCAAACCCGTTACCCACATTGAGTGGGCCGGGGGTCCGACGCATTGAGCGTTGGGCCAAGTGGAAGAAAACCACATTAAAAAATTACCCCAAATCCTAAGGTATGGTCCGTGCCGATAGGATTAATGGCTGGAGGGAGTCCAGTCCCGAACGGCCTCCTCAGGGAGCTTCCCCTTAAAAAGCAATTATGGAATTTGGTGTTGAAAAACACACACACCAGGGGGTGTCAGTCCCCCCCGTAGGACCGCGCAAGGCGGCTGCGGGCAGCCGGGAGTATCTGGTGCCGTGCCACTCGAGTTCCACCATTGATGCGTCAGTAACTGAATATGAACCCGTTGAGAGCGGGCCGTCGCCGGTATCCGGGCCGGTTGGCGGAAATAATGTATACGAGGCGAGTGGGAGAGTTGATGAAGGAGGAGGAGCTAAGCTCAATAGTTGTGGGGGATATATGGCGCCGAATGCTACCCGTACACGGTACGGAAAATCGGACGGATGTGCTGTCTCGAGCTCAGAAGAGACAGTCCCAAAAAAGACGGCTGCTAAACGAGGCCGAGGGCACCCGCCCACTACCGGAAAATACATAGGCTTAGCGAAAGCAAAAAAAGCTAACGCTCTGCTCCAGGAGTCCCTAAGGCAGCAGGCGGAAAATGAGTCTGCAGATGAGCTAACCCGGCATCAACTTCGTTCGCAGTCCGCTGCTTCGCAGCAATCTGATGCGTCGGACCTGCTCTTTGTTGAAGAGTAGGGAGAGACAGGAGCCAACAGACTCTATAAGTCAGTGCAGGATGCGTTGGCCAATATTCTCGAGGTCGCCACTAAATCCAGCCATCTCAAGGGTACAGATCAGAAGGTCCTCAAGTCCTCCGTGACGGGCATTCAGGAGTGCATAGATCATTCCCCGAGTTTGAACTTTTCCTCGGTGAGCTCGGAGCGGCCTTCCGGTGGATTCCTGCGTCTCTCTCGGTTATTGTGATGGGGACTTCAACTCCAAGTCTGCTGCTTGGGGTTCCCGCATCACTGATCGTCGTGGCTCTGCAGTTGAGGCCTGGGCGGAGAGATACGGGCTAATGTGTTCCAACCGAGGTTCAGCTTATACGTGCGTACGTCGACAGGGTGGGTCAGTGGTGGACTTAACGTTCACCACCCCTGCTTTAGCTATATGCGTCCGAGACTGGCGGGTCACGGACGCTGAGACCTTGTCGAACCAAGTTTACATCAGGTTCGACTTGGTTCTGCCACGCGCTATAAATTTCTCTACACCGTCTTTGGTCAGCCCGTTTCCCAAGTGGTCACTGACCAAACTGGGCTATCCGCTCCACTGTTGGACCGGCGAACATAGATGAGGAGGCCGTCTCATTCCAGCGATCCCTGCACAGGATATCCGATGCGGCAATGCCTCGAATTCGCCGTCGCCCACTTGATAGAAAGGCCGTTTATTGGTGGTCAGAGGAGATTGCCGGCCTCCGCGCTGCATGCAATAGCAAACGCCGAGAGCTGGCTCGTTACCGTCATCGGACTAGATTAGGTAATAGAAACTCCGAACTGGAGGCTCTGTTGCATGACCAGTATGCAGAGGCACGCAGGTCTATGAGGTCGACTATTTTCAGAGCTAAAACACAAGCGTGCCAAGAGCTACTTGATAGCCTCAACAACGATACGTGGGGTCGTCCATATCGTGCAGCGCGCAACAAGTTGCGTGGGCAGGGCCCACCGGTTGCTGAAACTCTTTCTCCACAGCTACTTCGGAACGTTGTTGAAGCCCTATTTCCGGATAGATCTGAACACGTGCCTCCACCAATGACTCCGGAAAATGGCGAGTTGACGTATGATCCGCAGCCTCCGCCCCTAGAGATCTCCAACACAGAGTTCGACGCTGCGCTCCGTAAATTGCGAGGCAAACGGACTGCCCCGGGTCCAGACGGGGTCCATGGCACAGTCCTGGCCCTCTCTTTGGTGGAGTTAGAGCCACGCCTTCGCAGGCTTTTTGACGCGTGCCTCTCCGCAGGTCGTTTCCCCCGAATTTGGAAACAGGGCAGATTGGTGCTCCTCCGAAAGGCTGGTCGCCCGGCGGACTCGCCCTCCGCGTACCGGCCCATTGTCCTTTTGGATGAAATCGGTAAGCTGTTGGAGCGCATTGTCGCTGGCCGGATCACAAGCCACTTATCGACGAATGGTCCGGATCTTGCGGATACACAATACGGGTTCCGGGAGGGCCGATCGACAATTGACGCAATCTTACGCGTAAAGTCCCTCTCCGATAACGCAACCACCCACGGTGAGGTTTTGCTGGCGGTGTCACTTGACATCGCCAATGCATTCAACACCCTGCCGTTTGAGTGCATCACCGAGGCGCTCTGATACCACGGAGTGCCCCTGTACCTAAGACGGCTTATCGCAGACTATCTGCAAGATCGGGCCGTTGTCTGTCAGATGAGTGACGGTGGCCTCCTCGTAAGGCGAATGGTTTGTGGCGTTCCACAGGGGTCGGTTCTGGGCCCACTACTGTGCAACATCGGTTATGACTGGGCCCTCAGAGGGGTTTTGTTGCCTGGCGTAAACGTAACCTGTTACGCCGACGATACGTTGGTCATCACGCAGGCAGTTACATTCTCCGAGGCCGTCCGCTTGGCAAATGTTGGGAACATGCAAGTGGTCCGCCGCATCCAAAGGCTTGGGCTTCAGGTGGCTCTCGGTAAAACCGAGGCTATCCTTTTTCATGGTCCAAGGCGAGGACCGCCTGCGGATGCAGCTCTTGAATTGGATGGGTGTCGGGTACGGGGATTCGAGGTGGAAGTTTTCACCTCACTTTCGCCAGCTGGGCCCCAAACTTCTGAGGGCAACTGCCTCCCTTGGGTGCCTTTTGCCCAATCTCGGCGGGCCGGGTGCCGGGGCCATGTCGCCGCCTATTTACGGGGGTGGTGCGGTCAATGGCCCTTTATGGTGCCCCTATATGGGTCAATGCCCTGTCGGTTACAAACAAGGCTCTGCTAAGACGTCCACAGCGGGTCATGGCCGTCAGGGTTATTCGAGGGTATCGCACCGTTTCCCACGAAGCAGCGTGCGTGATGGCGGGCACCCCACCATGGGAGTTGGACGCCTCAGTTTTATACGAGGTGTACCAACAGAGTTCGGCCTTCCGTCAGGCAGAAGGCTTGAGACGAGTGCCGCCTGACATTGTAGACCGCTGGCGTAAGTCTGCGCAATGTCGAGTTCGCCGGCGATGGCGTGGGCACCTAGCAGAGCCGGTCTCCGGTCACAGAACCGTCGAGGCAATCCGGCCTGTCCTTAGACGCTGGACGGAGAGGCATCACGGGGTGCTGACCTTCCGACTCACGCAGATCTTGTCGGTAAGTATCTGCACAATATTGCTCGAAGGGAGAGCACCCCGCGGTGCCACGAGTGCGGGGCAGACGAGGACGACGCGCAGCACACGCTAGAACATTGCCCGGCATGGGCTGTTCAGCGGGCCGCCCTCGTCACCGATATCGGGGGTGACCTGTCTCTGCCGGCCGTCGTCGAGAACATAGCCAACAGTGAGATATGTTGGAGGGCGTTTGCCTCCTTCTGCGAGGAAGTCCTTGCACAGAAGGAGGCCGCAGAACGGGTTCGCGAGGACGATCCTAATGCTGACCCGTCTCGCAGGCGGCGGCCGGGTAGGAGGAGGCGAACTTACGCCCTCCACCAGCTGGCAGAGGGGTCGCGGTGACGGAGTGGGGTTCCCGTCACTCGTACTAATAACCCCCCATGCTGAGGGGGTGCCTGAAGGCGCTCCACAGACACTCCCTACTCTTGAGAGGAGCTCGATTTAGTCGGGCAGCATCGCTCTCGACACACAAAGCGATTGCGAGAAGTACCCTTTGTGTATCGAGAATGCGATTTGACGGAGCCCCCCAGTATTTTTAGTGGGTATGCCTTGATTAGCGGGGTGCGTCCCACATAACCGCAGCTGGGCCCCATTCCCACCGCGGTAGATATAAAATCTTTTTTAACTGGGTTAAAAAAAAAAAAAGGTTTACGCAGTACTTGGATCGCCTCAATAATATTAAACTGTATTTCAAATCATAGTCGAAACCAATATGGGAAAAATAGGAGAGAAATTGATACTCACTTATCTTTTATGGACTTTGGTAGTCGGAATATTGTTAAAAGTTGAATATGATCTGAAAAAAAAACAAAAAAAATTTCGCCCTATTCACTTATTTTTATATCACAGTGTTATTTACGTCTAACAAAAAAATACAATAATTTGAACGATTAAAGTAACGAATTGCCTCAAATTTTAACCGCAAATTTGATCCAGTTTTGATTAGTAGTTTAAACCTCAAAATAAAATTTGACAGTTAATTAAGTAAAGACTTACTGTTTACTAAAAATCTACACAACATTAATGTCAAATTATTGAACAATCGCAAATAATCGCAATAAACTTATAAAGTTGATGAGAGATTTCTGCTTACAGATTTAACTGGATCGCATGCTTGTGCGTTATTACATTCTGCAGCAACTCTATAATACAAAATTACTATAAATAATTAAGAAATACCAAATAAATAAACAAAATTCTTTTACTTTTCTCTCCAATTATATAACCCAATAAATAAAGTATCATAAAGAATTTGTGGTATGGGTACACATAAATAAATAAATATAAATAAAGCAAAAATAAATATAAATAAACATACATGATTTGAGGATATACATAATATTCATGTTCATCACAAAAAATCTGCCTCGACCGGAATCGAATCCGGGGCCTTTGGCGCCTTAGACTGCGTTCTGACCACAGCGCTAGACAGTCGTCACTAAATATGTGAAGTATGGATATGTATGGATACGATAATTTCGCGTCAAAATGTTAGTACTATAAAAAGTATAACTTCAGATACTGTCACCAGCGTCCAACACGCGAGTAGTCAAAAGCATCGATTTGTTTTGCATACACTACCCGCGCCGACGTTGTACCGCTTGTACTTTGTACTCGTATTATGTTATGATATGAGCAATGAGCGTCGGTGGCGCTGTGGACTCGGCACTTGCCTTCCAATCGGGAGGTCTGGATTCGAGACCGCCATGTACCACTGTTTTTTTTCGTGTCGAAATTCATATGTACATTTGTCTGACGCCCCTACGGTGAAGGAAAACATCGTGAGGCAACCTAGATACATCTGCGAAGAAATTCAAAGGTGTATGTGAAGTCGACCAATCCGCAATGGGCCAGCGTGGTTGACTAAGGCCTAATCACCCTAACATAGGTACATAGGGTAGGCTCGAGCCCCTCGGTGGGGACGTATATGAGCTGTGATGATGATGTTATGATAATTATGACCACTAAAGTCGACGGCAAGAGTCAATATTGTAAGGTGAAACTACTTACTTACAAAAAGATATGAGGCAAACAATAAAAGTAAAGTAATAGGTACCTTTCGTTTCCGTTTTTCTTATTGTAATGTAATGTTGTTAGTTAATGTTGTTGTGTATAATAATAAATAAAAATAATATAAAATAGGTACCTTCTACAATAAGCCATACATTGAGTTTTTGACTTCTTAAGTACTCTTTTAGACAATTTTCTTTTATTTTTTTTATTTGCCATGATTTTATCGATGTATTTTCTCGGGTGGGGGAGCACGGAAACACAGTTTACTCGTCTCAACGGAGCGATCAAGACTGATTGTTGAAACAAAACATGCCTGTTACCTCGGGTCAGGTGCGACAGACGATAGCGTTCTGCGCGGAATAAGAACGCTGTAAGCGCCGAATTAGTTTTATTTTAATTACTCGTAAAATAAACATTATTTTTGAAAATCGCTAGTACGGTTCCTGGGTAATATAGTTTTATATTATATATTAAAATATTGACGCAGTTATATGCATCTCATTGAAAAACAATCGATTTTGCTTGAAAATTAGACGTAACTTCGCGATTTTTTTCTATCGATAAAATATGATGATTTTATGTTTTCACTCAATCCGTTCACTTACAAATATAGTTAAATATCTATTTTTAAAAAATGGGGTAGTTCGTTATTCAATTTCAAGTGTAAATATCAAATCTACGATTAGCAATTTAGCTTTATACCCCCTCTTAAGACATAGATATTATGTCACTGAAATTGTGAGATAATGCGTGACTCAAGTCCCGTCTTGGCAGCCCGTGCTACGCCTGCTGCATGCGATAAGCCCCATTTTATATCCTGCGGACTATTAATTAAATAACATCGACTAATAACGGCTGAACACTTTTCATCGTATGAATATGAGGATGCTAAAATCGCACGAAGAAGCTAATACCCCTATAATTTCGCACTAAAATTGCCATTATCACCATCTTTATTAATGCCCTCCATAAAGTTAAGTGCTGAATATCAGCTATCGGGACATCCCTGGAGTTTATTGAGGCTTGCTTAAATTTAACTTGGCTTAAGTAGAGCCTCTAATTAAGATCGAAATAGTTTTATGGCCTGAATAAGTGGAACATGCGATGGATTTTTATCGTCCAAAGACCAAACGGTAGCGTTTTAGTGGCACTTAACAACTATATAAAAATTTATTTTCTGTATATCAGTGCATTTTAATTTATGTTCTGTGATCCTACTTTTAGTTAGTCAAGTTTTACAATTTTAAACAAATTCATTAAACAGATTTTGATCAAGTAGTGCCCTTTTTACAAGGTGAACTGACTTACTAGTAAATAAAAAGGTGAGATTGGTTATCAACCAGTCTCACCTTTTTGTTTATTTACTAGTAAGTATGATCTCTAAAGTGATCTCTCTTATCATGATCATCATCATCAGCCTAATGCAGTCAAGACACAGCCCTCTCCAAAGGCGCACCACTTAGATCGGTCCTCAGTTTAGCGCATCCAATCACTGCCAGCTGTTTCACGCCGATCGTCAGTGGACCTAGCCATAGAATGACCAACACTACGCTTGCCCAAAAAAGAATCCTCTCGAGGACACGTCTACCCCAACGATTATCAGATATTCGGCAAATGTGACCAGCCCGCTGCCACTGCTTCAGTTTTCTTACGGACCTCATTCCTGAACTTATTCCACAGAATAAATAAAGTACTAAAGTACTTATTCCTTAGAGAAACATTGCTGAGCTATTTTAAGCTTGTGTAGAGGTTGTTACGGTTGTTTTGTCTAGATGTAATATTTGACACATACCTTGGTCAAATATTACATCTAGGCAAAACAACCGTGAGGTGGAAATTGAAAGGCCGATTCAGCTGGGCTGGACAGCGTTTGGAATGTTGCGACATATCCTAACGTCGGCGTAACGAAAAATTTACAAACTTTAAAACGAAAGAACAAAAAATTAAAAACGGAAATGTTTAACCAGTGCGTCCTGCCCGCTATGATCGCACTGGAAATCAGCCGAGAGGAAGCAGCTTTTCTTCGAATATTTAACATATTTTTTCAAATATGACACTTATCTAACATCGTAGCTGTAATATTTTTTTAATAAATTTTAAAGCTTTGAGCCTGAATTTCTTTTTTATCAAATTATGCGACGTCAATGTATATAAGTTTTTTTTCATATTAACTGTTATATGTTTATTAAATTTTTAGTTTACGCGCAAATATTTATCCTTTTAGTTCCCGCATTAACCTGGCGGCTAGCATATTGTTACATCGTAAAATAACACTTAATGTTGTGCACACAATTCTTATGTTCGACTTTTATAAATTAAGATAAGAATCTGATACCTGCAACAGAAATTAAAATTTTACCTTTTAATTTGATCCCTCACAATACCTGCTTGGATTTTAATGACGACATTAATAAGCCATATTTAATGTTCGTCGTCTTCAGGATAATATTTAATGTACCTAGCATTTATGCTTGGTTTGTTCCATTTATGATGAAAGAAGTTTTTAATAAAAAAGTTTTCTGTACGAAACTGTTGTATGAAATGACTATTTTACAGCGGAAATACTATTAATACAAATACATGAATAAGATATTTCAAACTGTAATGTTAAAATTATTACTTGTCCAAGGGTTAAAGTGTTTTTCATTGATTGATTTTCTTTCGTTGTTTTATTTTTTTCGCAAATACATTAAAAAACGCCGTTCGATGCACGTGGAAAATTGTCATTTCCACTCGTCCCTATTGTCACGGTAATAGTATAGTATAATATTACCGTGCTATTGTTTACCCAAGCCGAAGGCACGGTTCAGCAAATCGGGCCTCGTGTAGAAATTACATACTTCCCGCACTTGTATCGAAATGTACTATTATATATAACACACAACAGGAAATCTCTTGTCTTCATCTCACCTGATGGTAAGTGATGAAGATGAAAGCGAGATTCATCTGGACTTCCCAACAACTGAGGATTTGTTTATTTTACCGCTTTGTCGGTGGCGCTGTGGACTCGGCACTTGCCTTCCAATCGGGAGGTCGGGGTTCGAGACCCGCCATGTACCAATGTGTTTTTCGTTTCGAATTTCATATGTACATTTGTCTGACGCTCCTACGGTGAAGGAAAACATCGTGAGGCAACCTGCATACATCTGCGAAGAAATTCAATGATGTATGTGAAGTCGACCAATCCGCACTGGGCCAGCGTGGTTGACTAAGGCCTAATCACCCTAACATAGGGTAGGCTCGAACCCCTCGGTGGGGACGTATGTGAGCTGTGATGATGATAACCGCTTTGTCGGAACACAAAAATGTTCTTGACATTGTTATATAAATTAGGTGAGTCGGTGGTAGAAAAGTTCTGCCCACATGAGGAATTACCCTGGTTCTCCAGATAATTACCGGGTAGTCCAACCACTAGACCAGGGTTTACCAAACTTTTAGCCTATGCGCCTCACCTAGCATTATGCTAAAATACTACGTCCCCCCTAGGGGACCAAATGGGTAGTCAAAATAGGAAAATTAAACAAGCTATGAAAATATTGGCGTGTTTAGTTTTTTTTCAAATGTAAAGAGTAAAGTTCGCTTTTCTCAGATGATTACCATCTGAGAAAAGTAAAACATACAATTAATGTGAGCACTGTGGCTGCACTTTATTAACCAATTGGTGAATCCTTGGCTTCGTAGTAGTCAGTGCACAGCGAATATCATTTTTCTCAATATAATTTATAGAAAGTAAGAAGGAAAATATTTATTTAGTCGCACAGATAGATTAGATACAGATAAAATTACAATATAGGTACAAACATTACAACAATATACAAAATATATACAGGGTGTCCCAAAAAATAGTGTCAAGCGAAAGTCCAGAGTTAGAGCACCTCTTGGAGTACCCGAATCACCCCCATGTATGTTCCGCGATTATTCGTAGTTTTAGAGTAATAATTATTTTTCTGACTTTTTGAAAATTTCGATCTAAAGAACTTAAAATTTTTTAATAAAAAAAAGTTGAACATATTTTAATGTTTTTCTTTATGCCACTGAATTATCTTTAGTGCTTCTTTTATGTCTAAAATAATCAGCTTCGTAACTTTAGTGGAAATTTAGAAAACAGTAGTGTAAAGTCAAAATTTGAATGTTAGTGAATAATTACTTAAAAATTCATCTTTAAATTAAAAATCTAAACAGGCGAATTCATGGTTTCTAAGTATGTGTAAAAACTTTCCAAGACTCTCTGCTTTCATAATAATTTAAAAAAAAGTACTTAATAGGGCTACTTTGGCTTAAATCGGCCATCAAAGACAGCAAGGTGAAAATTTCATAAAACTCGACTTCTTTTTTAATTCCAATTATTTATTAATAAACCAAAAATTATTGTAGAAAAGCTAAAAATTTATTATTTGAAGGTCAAAAATAACTGTTCCTGCTGCCATCTTTAATAACCTTTGAAGGTTTATTATAACTTAATAAATGAAACAAAACATTATTTTCAAAGTATTTATTATTCGATCGCTTAAAGAAAGTTTTCAAAATGACGACCTTCGTGCTCAATACATATTCTACATCGTCTAAAAAAGTTTTCTTTTAAATGTATAACTGCAATTCTGTTGTTTTTTATTGTTTCTTCCGCTTGTCTTAATTTTGTTCTTAACACTGTGACGTTTGTAATGTCCTTGGCGTATACTAATTCCTTGTAGTATCCCCAGACGAAAAAATCTATGGGGTTCAAGTCGGGGGACCGTGGCGGCCACGCAATGGGCCCTCCACGACCGATCCATCTGCCTGGAAATGTTTCAGACAAATGTTGTTTAACATTTCTAGCAAAATGGCATGGAGCGCCGTCGTTTTGAAAAATCATATTTCTCCGCGTTAATAGGTCTACATCTTCTAATAAGACGCTGAGATCACGTCGTAGAAATTGCAAGTAGGCCTCGCTGTTCAGTCGGTCCGGTAGTTCGAACGGACCAATCAGCTGTCCGTTTAGGATGCCTGACCACAAATTGATACTAAATTGTTCTTGGAAATTAGATTCCCTTGTGAGGTGTGGATTTTCAATACTCCACGAATGGTAGTTATGCGCATTAAACACCCCACATCGCTTAAAATGTGATTCATCAGTCCATAGAATATTTTTAAAGAAATTTTCGTTTTCAGCTTGTCTCCGTAACATTTCCTGTCAAAATGCCACCCTTCTCGGGTAGTCTGCGGGCTTGAGCTGCTGAACTTTCTGGATGTGATATGGGTGAAAACGCTCTTGATGAAGTATTCGATGTGCTTGTGATTTCGGAATTCCGATTCGACGTTCTATTGTTCTTACACTAACTGATGGATCTCTCACCACTTCTTCGACCACTGATTGGACAGTATCTGGGTCACTCATTTCAGATGGGCGCCCCGATCTTCTACCTGGTAGGCGTCCTTCCATGTAAGAGTTATGTACTCTTAAAATCATGCGATGATCAGGCCAAGTTTCAGGCTGAGGTCCACCTCCATTTTGTACTTGCTGCCGGAACAACCTGGCTGCTTCAGAAGCATTTCCTCTTGCATATCCATAAAAGTAATGCATAAGAGCATATTCTTGCGATGAAAAAGACATCACAAAATGAAGAACTAGAAAAGTCCGTTAAGAATGCCAAATTTGTCAAAATCCCGTATTCACACAAAACCAAATCGTAATCGCACTCAAGGTCCGTAAAGAAAGCAAAGTTCGTCAAATAATCACAAATGAGCGTATCGTACGTAAGGCGCAAACAAAGCAGTTACAGTTATCCATTTCGCCAATGAGAGTGAGAGAGATAGCAATAATGCGGTCTCTTTCATATCCTCTCACTCGGGCAATTTTTTAGCAGGTAAGTACTGCGTTACATCCAACACTACAACCGATGTGATCCGCGAGAAAAATATTTAAATATGGGTTTCATATAGTTAATTTTTGCTAAATTGTAATTAATCTGAACCTTAGAAATTATAAAAAGACCAGATATTTTTTTTATCATCTGATAGGAATTTGGTAAATTTTATGAAATTTTCACGTCGCTGTCTTTGATGGCCGATTTAAGCCAAAGTAGCCCTATTAAGTACTTCTTTTTTTAAATGATTATGAAAGCAGAGAGTCTAGAGAAGTTTTTACACATACTTAGAAACTATGAATTCGCCTGTTTAAATTTTTAATTTAAAGATGAATTTTTAAGTAATTATTCACTAACATTAAAATTTTGACTTTACACTACTGTTTTCTAAATTTCCACTAAAGTTACGAAGCTGATTATTTTAGACCTAAAAGAAGCACTAAATATGATTCAGTGGCAAAAAGAAAAACATTAACATATGTTCTACTTTTTTTTATTTAAAATTTTTAAGTTCTTTGGATCAAAATTTTCAAAAAGTCAGAAAAAAAATTATTACTCGAAAACTACGAATAATCGCGGAACATATATGGGGGTGATTCGGGTACTCCAAGAGGTGCTCTAACTCTGGACTTACGCTTGACACTATTTTTTGGGACACCCTGTATATACACAGAAAAAAAATATAAAAAAGAAGCTGTATACGAGGCCATATTATTGATTCAGAAAGAACTCAAAGAGCAATTCTTAAAACCATGCTAGGTCTTCCTTTTCGATTCCCCACGGAAGAGCTATATAAACAGGCAACCGTTCTCTCGATTCGCAAGCTGTATGTCCTGCCCCCTAACCATGATCGCTCAAAACATTATTAAAACCGCGCTGAGAGCGGGATGGCGCTATACGCAGCAAAAGCGGTGTCTCTGTTTCAATATTGTTTTAACCTTGCTATAAGCGATCATGGTAGGGCCCCTGCTGGCGTTAAGTAGATTCCATAATAAAATAGTACCGCATACATCTCTGGAAAAAGGGAGAGTTCGATCCTAGGCTACTCCTGTGGCCCGAACAACGTTATTGAAACGACAATTTACTTATACGGCCCCCAAATTGTATAACAAAATATTACGAACAAATAAAGATCTTACAAGAATTAGATCTAAAAAATTAAAATTAATGATACTAGATTGGCTTAATCAATTTGATTATGTCAAATTAGAGAATAATATGATCCATTCTATCATTGGATCATTCTAAAATTTATCTATACAATACATTAACTACAATAATACACTACAACGCGCTTGCAAAAGTAGCACGCTCACATACATGCATGCACATGCGCTCACGCACACGCACACACTCACACACATACGCACACAATATAAATAGTGCAATTAGTAAATAAATCGTGTTTGTATTTATTTTGTATAGTTCATTTAATAAAGTATAAGGTATTATGCACTCCTCTTTAGAATAAGATAACATTGTATAACATTAAGGAAGAGCCTGTCTCACATGCCACAGGGAAACCATTATGAGAGCAGAACTGAAATGTAATGTATCTATCATTTAATTATAATAAATAAATAAAAAAAAGGTCCCTGTTTCAGCTATTGCTATTGGCAGCGGCACCGCAATAGCGCTGATTTGCAGACAGAGCCGCTGCTGTGGCTATGTAAGTGATATGCATAATTAAGATGGTACATATCACCTCCATGGCCGCGATTATATACAGTTTAATTCTGGAGCCGCCTCCCCCCTTGGTTCACTCTACAGAAATCTAACCTTAATCTTTATGTCCAGAAAACGAGCGAAAATCAAAATCTTAAGCAAATATGAAATGAAAGCAGAAACCATAATTAGACCGCCCGATTCAAAGAAGGCGTTCCCTCTCGCTCACTTCGAAGATATATATCACTTGCAATTAATATTCATACTTTGTATACCTACGTGGGAACTTCTGCCCAACAATACTATCGACTGCGTTATTTATGAATATCTACAGGCTTTTTTCTACATCGGTATTTTTATGGTAACGAGAACATAAGTTATGAGAGATTCAATCTTAGATTGTACTAGCTCTGTTCCGTTTAGTAACGGAATATGCCGTTTATTGTTATGATATAGTTCATTTTAGTCTTTATACTGAAAACACCTAAGTTTGCGAGTCTTGAAGATTTTAAAACAGTCGAATTGGATAAAGATTTGAATAGTTTTCGTCACAATGTCATGCAGCCGTAACGTCAACTGCTGGGAGCATATACCTCCGTTGATAGGTCTACCTAGGGGTAGTGCTGCCCAAAATCGGTCTTGGGTCTTACAGTCTTGCGAGACTCTTGCTGCAAGACCGAGGCCAAGATCGGCCTAATTGTAGCAAGGCCAAGACCAAGACTGACCCATGCAAGATTTGAGCAAGAGTATTGGTCAAATCTTGTTTTTCGTTGTAAATGTGTTTTTCGTTTTTCGAATTTCATATGTACATTTATCCGACGCTCTTACAATGACGGAAAACATCGTGAGACAATCTGCATACATCTGCAAATTTCTGCAAAATTCAAAGGTGTGTGTGAAGTCGATCAATCCGCACTTGGCCGGCGTGGTTACTAGGTTCTAAATACACTAACTTATTTAGGGTAGGCTCGAGTCCCTCGGTGGGGACGACTACGAGCTGTGATGATGATGATAGTGACATCATTGTTGGAAGGTTTGCGATATACCTACTTATTAACAATCAGAGTTATGAAGACAATATGTTTCAATCATTAGGTAACTTTTTGCATTCTCTTTGTAAAGTAACATCGTGCTGAAATTACCTACACTCCGCAATGATAGATTACGTATCGGACTTATCAACGTAAGTATTTCCTTTACTATTAAACTGTCTCATGCGTGCATTCGGACATGCACATAATTGTGTGCTGTCAGATGACGTCACAGACAAAACTCGCCGTACTAAACGGACGTTCTAGGGGGTGTGGTGCAGGCTAGCGCGATGAGAAAAACGGCGAACTCCAAGTGAACGTCTTTGTCTGAGCAAATGACCTTAAGTATTTCTCTCCCTCTCACTTTACCTCACCGCTGCGACAGCACGAGAGTTACAATCGATCGAAAGATTTTTTTAATGCAAGGTAGCAAACGAGCATGCGAGTCGCCTGATGGTAAGCGCTCACTGCAGTCTATAGATGTCCGCGATACCCTGGGACATCACTCGCGCATTGCCGACACTGCAAAAATCACTTCACGCTTTTTTTGAAGAGCCCCATGTTGTAGTGCTTAAGACCTCAAAAAGGAGCACGTTTAACAATCTGAGTATAAGTGTGTTGAGAACCTTACGGTGCGTGTCCATTTCGGTTCCAAGTTGTGTGAATGAATAAAATTCCAATCCAATGTCGATTGGTGCGATGGTAGAGTGGAACTGTTGGCATCATATCAAACAGTTCCTGTGAACACATCCGATTGTAAAAACGGCTGAACACGCATAATGAGCCAAAGTTTCAAAGTCAATATAGTTTATGCAAATTGGATTATTGCATATCACTTTTGCACGTCAAAGAAGCTACGCCAATGGTTCACAAGTCTACGGCTGAAGAGCTTGTCCTGGAAAGAACCAGTAAGAAACAGCCCGATTAGTCTCTCCATATAGGCTTAGGGACTGGATAGGCTTAGTTTGTGAGATTGGGCTCGTCTTCAATCCGCACAGCCTGTCTCTGAACCGCGTCAAAGGGTCCGAACTGGTATTTTGGTGCTCCCGCTCACAAATGACAGCAATATTACATGCATATGTAACCGGACCTGAGACTTGTACAGTACGAGACTCTGGACCGGCGAGAAATAGCGCTTTGCCTTGTTAAGTAGGTACACTTCTTAGAAGCCAATTGCACTTTATTTTCCAAGTGACCGCGAATCTGTCGCTGGAAATGTCGACGCCAAGGACCTCAATGCTATTTGATAAATAGGGGTTTGCTAAGAAACTGTAGAGCCTAAGCAAATGAGGATTTTTTGCGGTGAACGCGCAAACTTGTCTTGAATATACTCGAAATTAGGAATAATTGCAAAGAAAAATTGAAAATGAACCTAATTGAAAATTATTATCCGCCGATTGATTCAATCTATCGATTGAAGCAATACCGGCCAAATGATAGTTAAAAATAATATCTACATCACAGCTATACTCACGAAGTATGTCGGTTTCTGTCCGACTAGTTTCGGGTCCATCGGGGACCCTTGTTCAGGGAGAGTGAGGCAGTGGTGTCGCGACCGCGTTCCGCCTCGCAATGCGCGTCAGCGCACGCCGAGCCCGGCTTGATAGCTCGGGCGCCGCGGCGGGCGTGGGCGGGGAACGCTGGTGTTGACACAGACAACGTAAAAGAGTCTGAGTCCAGCACGCACAAGACATTTAAAATATAAATAACAGTAAACATGAATTTTAAACGATAATTTTATAGATAAACCTTCAGAGATTAGGGTAAAATCATTTTGATGTGCATTATGAAATAAGACACTTTTCCTTTCATTTGTATATTCTATTACAAATAACTGTAAAACGATTTATGTAATAATAACATTAATATTGGCATATTGCAGTTTCGTCCAAGAGTTCGCGTGCGAGCCACTAGATGGCGTCACCTTGCTGCTGGAACTCCTGCGCAACGTGCAGTTGAGCCAATCGGGTGAGGGCGCTCGCGGCCCGCCCGCTGTGCGCAGGAGACCGCTGCTGGACGAGTTGGCGTGCTTGTAAGTCAACATCATCTCAATCATACGCATTAGGTACTGATTATAGGCCTCCCCTAAGAAGGTGGGGTAAAGACTGTCTCTAATATGCTGACTACGTGTTCCCATCCTTCCAGGCAATGTCTGTGGAGTTGCTGCAGCCGGTACCCCGACTGCGTGAGGAGAATAGTGTCCAGCTCCAACGGCGTCTACACCTTGACGGCCTGCATCATGTCCACGGTGAACAAGTCTCGGATATTGGCGCTGCAGGTGAGACCTTTTTGTGCCATTTGTGTAACCGTCGATTGGTGAACCTCCGACTAGCTCTTGAATGCAACGAAAGGACTTTCATTTTGATAGTATATCATTATGATTTAGAAAACTGTCTGCGCGGGAGCTATTACAGCGCACACATACGAGTAGTGCATAATTACAGACACTCTGTTCCCCCACTCGCAATATTTGCATATTTTAATGGCGGCTCGGCAGATCAGTTACATTACTCACAATTTACCGTGCCTTTCGAAGCAATCCAGGTCGTTTTGATAATTCGAATTTTTGGCCACCCATCATAGACCTGACTACGGCGGATATTCCTTAACTTTAACAATCATACTGCTTGGCACCACGCCACTACGCCGCCGAAATGCTCAACCACAAGGCAAAAAAGTATGGGCCTCTTTGATCTGACACGAATACGTTATTCGACTACGCTCTACAATGAACAATGATCCAAGTATGTACAGTCAACAACAAGTCAAAGCTTACACTATTACGATTAGTCTTGAGGTCAATATGTGTCACGTATTGTTGTTTGTACATCCACAATGAAACTGCTAGAGTTCAATCGGTTAAATGACAACATAATCCTTGTCATCAGTTTAACTGCTACCAAAATTGCCTTTATGCGAGTCTGTTCTTTTAATAATTTGCCCTTTTTTTAATTATTATGTTTACTCCACAGACTCTTAGTCCGTGCACTTGTTCTCATTATTTTATTTTTTTTACAAAATTTCTTTTTAAACTCCTTATAAATAATATTATCAATTAGGTGATAATATGATTTAGGTATAAGAGAACCTTATAAACTTGCGCAATTGTAAAAAAAGTAGGTACTTACTTTTTTTTACATTTGCGCAGCTTATAAATTAAAATATACTATACAAATATAAACTATTATACTAAACAAACGTACAAACGGCAACGCTACAGAGACCACATAATATCTTTCTTGAGACAGATCTTATGTTGCTCGTAATAGTGCAGGTTTTCTTAGTGCAATATAATGGGCTCCACGTGCCGCCGAACGTACAGTCAGCAACACGTCAAGCTTTACATTTGCAATACGAAAGCCGCCGCTATTACGAGCGACATAAGGGCGGTCTCAAAATCAACATGTAAAGCCTAGCGTGTTGCTGTGTGTACATTTATGCCTAATTTGCCCTTATGAGAATTTGGTATTTTTTATTAGCCCTTATGAGTATTTGCTATTTAGTGAATTTGCCCATAAACAAAAAAAAGGGTTTAAATAAGTAAGTAGTTGGTGCACTTTCAAATATAACGACACAGACTTAATTTTTCAGCTCCTAACAAAAGCATGCTACCCGCCGGCAAGCGGTCACAGTATGGTATCGGAGTCCTTGTCGACTCTTCGCCTCCGATACGGGGAGCCGGTTCGCTTCAGGTTCCTGGTGGGAATGCTGCAGAGTGCCGGGGGCTCGGGAGAGCTGCAGGCAGCTGGATTGGCGTTCATCAACGCTCTGCTGATCAGTGCCCCCACGCCTCAGAGGAAACTGTACATCCAAGCGGAGCTGGAGCAAGCTGGATTCGATATTGTGGCCTTGAAGAAGGTAAAATTGTTTGTGCTTCACATTTGCGTTTGGTTACGTAAATTGAAAATTAAATAGTCTGTTAACCTTCGGTAGCTTGAGAGGGCGCGAGCTTTTTTCAGTTTTAGTAGAGTTGATTGCCATATTATTAAAAATAAACATAATCAGATTATCATACAATTAATATTTAGATATTCATGTAGGTATCTAAAAGATTTTCTAAAAGCTTGAGTAAGAATGCTTATACCTACTGTTAAGTCAAAAGACACATAAAAATGTATACAACACCTAAAACGTTTTAAAGTGTTAGTAATAGCATATTTCACTTTTTCCAGATAATCACAAAAATACCTAACGGGAGCGATCAAGTTTTAAGTGAAATAGAAAAATATGAGAAACAGTTAATAGACATCGATACGTTGAGCGAGAAAGCTAATGAAGCATTGAAAGAGAAGGACGATCTTCGGCACAAATTGGATTTGTTAGAGAAACGGGTTAAAATATTGCAAGAGGAAAAAGGTATTTTGTTGTCTTTGGAAAAATGTCTGAAAGAAAAATGTTGTGAACTTCAAGAAGAGGTATCATCTCTCCGTTCAGAACATGGTAACTCGAACCGAAAGAAGTCCTTCGTCATGAAGAAAAAGATCTCTGTGCATAAAAGTAGAGGTAAATATTTTCATTATTATGAAAATGTTAAATATTGTCCGAAAAGTATTCCTACGCGGTTATGGCAACAGCTAATAATCTAATCTCGGTTGCTATTTGCATTTTGTATTTTCCTTTCAATTAAGTCAACCTGCAATATTGTTATCTTATTTCCTTATTACGCTTATCATGCTGTAAAAATCTCATTTTTTTTATTTTTATACAGTGCTTCAATTTCTTATCAATCTCTTTTTTGTCGTAGACGAGTCGTCTCCACCAGAAGATGAAGGTATTAGTTCTTCAGAGAGATCTTTAAGTCCTGAAGGTGACCCTCAACGCGAGTCCATGGTTTACGAAGTATTTAATGTCAAAAATGAAACTTACGATTTAATGCGTAGCAAACGCCCACTTCACAAAAAATTAGATTCATCCAAAAAGATCAATGAGTATAAGAAATCTTCAGACGAAGAAGATGAGACAACAATCGATGAAGTGATTCAAGAGCTCAGGAATATTGTCAACCATGCGGAGACAGAACAACTTACCAAAGAAGCGGAAGCGTATGCCGACGATAGGTCCTCAAGATGTAACCAAACTTCAGAAATCAACGTCTCGGTAAAAACGCTAGAATGCAAAAAGCGCAAGGACTCTGAAAGAGAAGATTCGATCACTAGTACTCGACATAGCATTCAAATCACAAGCAGTGGGGAATTTGCACACGAAAGCAACGAAGACGACGAAGAAACCGAAATCATTCCGAGTAAAATACTGCCGCATCCACCGAGAAAAGCAAAGAGCTTGATACATTTATTCAACCCACCAAATGAGCCAGGACTAGTATATAAGCCATCTGATTTATACGACGACACATACTATTCCAGCGATGAAGGTTCTGATTCCCTTTTAAGTGCATCACGTTGTCCTAATCAAGTAACTAAAAAACCCTCAGCCTCAAGTTTTGACTTTCACGAATGTAGAGCTTTATTTAACTCAATGGTTGAGAAAGATAAAACGGCAAGTAGTAGAAGTAAAAGGCACAGGTCAAGAGAAGACTCGAGGAAAAGTTCCATAAAACGAAGTGAATCATTTCAAACGTCGGAAAAGGGTTCGCGCCAACGTGAATACATAGATAGCATGTTTTATGAAACTCATAACTCTCTTGGATCAGGCAACCCAATACAGAGGTCTAATTCTAAATGTAGCCGAGTAGATGAAATAGTAAATTTAATTGAGACTAAAAAACTAACGAAAAGCTTGGACAGGATTGACGAAGGCTTGAACTCTATGGTCGACATTGTAATGCTGGCTGAGCCCAAAAAGCCGACGTGGTCTTACGAAAGGAGACAAAGATCATGTTCTGGCGCCAGCAGCGACACTGGAAAGGAGACTCCCTTAGTACCTGTTACAAGACCGAACAATAAGTTGAACAGCTTCAATCAACGATTCAATACTCGTTCTTCTTACAAGAAAACTAACGAAGAGCTACCTAAATCGGATCCTTCCCAAAATTTCTACTTGCCCCAGCCAAAACTAAGCACAGGGTCGTTTGAAAATCACAACTCATACAATAGTACATTCCTGGTAAAAAGAGGTCATAGCAAATCGGGTTTTTACTCTGGCACGCACATTATGAGAGATGCTCCTGCAAGTATGACCAGTCTCGTGATGACAGGGACACATAGCCATGCAGATTTGAAGAGGACGCTGTCTCCAATGGGAATATCCAACAATTTCGGTCTACACAAAGTAACGGATATGCCTTCCGGGCTGTATTGATGCACTTTACATTTACACTCCATACGTTAATTTAAACCAACGACTAATTTAAGTAATTGTACCTAATTATGTTTTATAGTGCAATATTAAATCCCGTCTGGGTGAGTAATTTGTCTTTTAGAGTCAGTTTTCTAAAATTAGGGTCTAGTTATTTATGACTGTGTCTTAAAGTCTATTTTTAGAAACTGCTTGAGCGTGTTTGTTGATGTTTGTTTTAAACTTGCGAATTATTGAATGTATCTTGGTAATTTTGTTTATGGGCAAAATTGGCTTAAGATCGCACGGCTAAGTTCTGATTGCTGCCAGTTTTTGTTTATCTTTGTTGTAATCGATTGTTTATAATTTCTTTTGTGTTGAATCCATCACTTATTATTTTCTTCATTTCGATTTTATTTTATTGCTTGTTCAATTCATTTTACATTTTTTACGCATGGTTTAATACTATTTTTCCTGTGTCCGTTGCAATATTTACATTTTTAACACTGTTGCCTTTCATACTTGAAAGACTGTGTCTATTTATAATCTTATGCATGTAAATATTGTGTAACGTAAGCGTGAACTGTATGTCGTGGAATGGTTATCGTAAATATACTTAGTTTAATTTACACAAAGAGGTGTTTAATTCCATTAATCTGCCAATATGATAAGAAATTTTAATGAAGTTAATAATTGCAAAATAATCCAGTATGTTGTCGCCAAACATGTTTCATACATAACAGATATCTGTTCTACCTACATATATTTAAGATATAGATATACATATATTTAAGATATAGATATACATATAGTTATGGTCATAGTCCGTTTCTAGGCAGAAATGTGCTGTCACTAGTCAGATGCAATATATAAAAAATACGTAGGTGCCTTTATTGGGGATTATTTAGGTTCAGATCAATTACTTGAGTTGTCTGTGAAAAGTACATAGACGGGTACCTACTCACTTAGAAGTGTAGCACGTAATGTATCTGACACCGTATTAAGTGAGTACGTAGGCCGCGCCTACGTACGTACTCACTTGATACAGTATCGAATATATTACGTGCTACACTTCTATGTGAGTACCAGTCTTAAGGATGGACAATATTTTAAGGGTGTTTAATATATTGATACAATATTGATTTTTGAAGTAATCCGCCAGCAGACCTTTTTACCGCCCTTATGTCGCTCGCAATAGGGAATGTTTCGTTATTGACTGCATTTAGTAAATAAAATTGTACAAGGTTATTTTTAATTACCAAAAAAAATTTGTGTGCTTGTCCAGACAAGCAAACTGAACAACTCACTATGGGACCAACTTTGAAATCGCAAAAAAAATCAGCTGTTCCATACATCTAGGTTCAGTGAATGTTGAACATTTGTATGGAACAGCTGATTTTTTTTCGATTTCAAAGTTGGTCCCATAGTAAAGTTGTTCAGTTGTTCAGTTTGCTTGTCTGAACAAGCACACAAATTTTTTTTTGGTAATTAAAAATAAATTTGTATAAAGGTCGTTATTTTCATGAGAGGTTATACAGTCTGTTTCGACGTGTAATTGGCTGTACCTACTTAGTATATATGAAAGGTCGTTATTTTCCCAAAAAGGAAAACAATAACTTGTTACAGATAATTATAATTGCTGTACTACAATATAAACCTTATTCTACAGGAACATCCTTAGCCTTATCACAAAAACATTCGATTAAAGTATATAAAAATATTGACTCACATAAAAACTTGTTTATTCAAAACCTATTGGTGCCTGCGATACTATTTAGAAAGTATAAATAAAAACTGCATTTTTTTTCAAATTGGTGTCTGTGTTCATTTTATAGGTGTCATCAAACATAGTTTAACTAACACACTAAACAGTATTCAGGCCGAGTCGGTATATTCATTATACACCTATGCATCGATACAAAACTTATTTACATTTAGATTATAGATTTTCAGCCTCTCTCATTTTCTCCACAACGTGATCGTATACTAGTGATTTCGCCAAATTGTTCCAAATGAAACCCACGTGGTCGAAATCATCGTCTTCTACTAAATGAACTCCAGCTACGTTAGACAAACTGTCAACTAAAATTTCGACATCCTTTGGATGAACCAACACATCGTTTTCAGCGTAGAAGATGTAAGAAGGCACGGTGATTCTGGAGAGGTTGTAAGTGGGAGGAGTCCGTGAGCCGTACCGAGCGATGTTGCTCAAAGCATTGAAGTTGTACCTTCTGAAAGATTTGAACCTAATGCTTTGGCCGTAGTGTGAAAACTGGCGGATGGAAGCCCCAGCTGGAACGTGACCAAGGATGAGCGGGAGAGTCTGGAAACGAAAAAAAAAACAAATTTATAAGATTCGATGTCTGCTGTGATAACTGCCCTAAAAGATGATTTCCATAGCATTACATCAACAGTAAAGTTAGCACGTTAAGTGGAATTGCTTCCTTTTACAACTAATATAATTTACGCCTGTAAATAAATCTTTGAGTTATTCATTACTGCAAATTTACTCTGGATTGTGAACATAGGAAAAGGAAATTAAACTTTACAATAATCATTCATGTCAGATAACACAAAATTATGATAACAAAAATTTAGAAGATATGAAAAAACAGTTGGTGATTTTAATAAGTGTTTCACAGTAGGTACCTCATTATACTTGTTTGAAGTTCCACCAAGCAATATGGAGTTGCATAAACCACTGAAAGCAGAGCCAAATATGCAAATTCTTCTTTGAAGCCAATCTAAGAACTCTCTGTCTCCAAAGACCTCTACGATGCCAATGGCAGAAGCACTTGTCTGCAAATGAAAAAAATAACTTACATTAGATTATCTTTAGCTTTTTATAACACGAAACGTGAAATTTGTGTCTGATGTTTACTTTTTTACAGTTGTAAGCATCCATAGGTAAACACTTAACGGTAGACGAGCCGTACATCCCATCCATTAGTATACACAGTTGCAAATCAAATTATACGCCAACCAGAATAATGTCAACGATGTCAACTAACCTTTTGATTTTAAAATGTTTAGCTTAGGTTCATTTATATTTCCCTGACAAGGAACTGTTGTTAACTGATTGGATAAGTACTCATAGTCACAAACTGATTGAGTGGTGGCGAGACTAGAAAGGTAATCATCATATTTAGAAAACAAACCTCAAGAGCAGATTCCATTGGTGCCAACTTATTGAGCATAGAATGATCATTGTTATTGAAGAACGACGCAGGAGCCAGGCCTTGGAAAGATATGAACTTGTCATTGTACTTGGGCTTCAGAGAGTTCAGGACTAAAAAGGCAGTGCCTCCTTGAGAATGGCCGATGTAGTGGATCTTCTTTTGTCCGGTGGTAGCGAGGATGTGGTCGACGATGGCAGGAAGGTCGAGGTTACCGATCTCATCCCAGCTAAACTTCCAGAATCCGCTGAACTGGTTGTTAGGATTATATCTCCTGTGTTTGCGGGAGTAGAAATTTCCACGGGCGTTTCCTAGCCATACATCGTAACCTTCTTCGGCGAGTTGATAGGCTGAAAACAAAACGTGTTTCGGTTAACATGTACACATATTTAAAGAAAGAATGGCGTAACAATTAGAGCAGGGTTTCCTAAAGTGAGGTCCACGGACCCCCTGGGGGTCCGTGGTGTATGTGTCAGGGGTCCGCGGTAGCTCTGTTAAACCATATCATACTTATCAGGAAATTATGTAACCACGAAGCGAATTTTCCGATGTTGGAAGATTTTCTGACACAAGGTGACGGAAACGCTATTAAAATGGTTCAAAAGGAAGTGTCTAAGCATCTGGAAACATTGCAGATGTCTTTTGAAGGTTACTTTAGCTCAGAACAGCTTGATAAAGAAACATGGGTGCGTAGTCCATTTTTGATTGATATGGGTAATATCAGCGATGAAGATCTTATTAATGATGTAAGTCATCATTGACATGAGATCTAAAGAAGTTTTGAAAACTGAATTTCATGCAAATGGTCTTGGTGAGTTTTGGTGTTCTTTGAGTTAAGCCTATCCTCTTCTTGTCAAGCGAGCTATGTCCCTTCTGATACCATTTGCTACGACATACCTCTGTGAAGCAGGATTCTCGGTTCTAGTTTCGATAAAAACGAAAAATCGCAATCGATTGAATGTCACAGATGACATGCGGCTTGCCTTGTCGAAGACTATTCCACAGTTTGACGACCTTATTGAGGCCAAGCAGTAGCATCCTTCTCATTAATTTAGTTCTGGCAATATTTAATTAATTTTGTTAGTATGTGTAGGTCATTAAACTACCAAAAAGAGTGATTTTTAATATAATACATATTACGTAAATAAGGCTTGTTTTCTTTTCCTAAAATATTTTTTGAGAAGGGTCCGTGGAGCTATTAAATTCTGTAAAGGGGTCCGTGACTGCAAAAAGTTTAAGAAACCCTGAATTAGAGGATGATTACATTTTTGTATTTCAAAATTGAGAAAGCCACTGTTATCTGTCTACTGAAGGTCAAAACCAAATCATTTCATTGTTAATCCAATCAGCTACTCTCTAAGTCCATGTATAATCAAAGTTTATAACAGCGTGCTGCTATCAACGTCACTAAAGCTAACTTCGAGATCAAAACATTGATTGCAGGCATTAGAGATAGCCATTCAGTAGGCTAACATAAATTTATTTTCCAGAGGTCATTATTAAAATTTTGACCAAATCAACTGTTATAATTTGGTTACTTATCTTTGGTGATCAATGGGTAGGTACCTGATTTACAGAAGTAAAGCAAGTTAGAAAAAATAGTGTTTAATTTAGTAAGTAGTTTAGTATATAGACACATAAATTACTCTAACAACAATTACTTAAAGTTCATCCGTCCAATATAATTCATCATCAAATCATTTGAAATTTCTGATATCAGTAATTAATCACTAATGCGATTAGACTAATATTCTTGTCAGTTGATAACAGGTGATGTATATAATTTTAATACTGTTTTATCGCAATCGAGTATTGTCTCTAATCAAAGCATTCTAAAACAAAAATGACGTACCTATTGATTTTACTTAAATAATCATCTTCCTGTTTTATCTTTTACTAGCTACGCCAGCGAACTACGTTTCGCCTTAATTTATTTGTTCCCGACATCTTCAACAAATATCGTTAATGTACACAGAAATAAATAGTACAGAAGCAGACATAATGCCTAATGCATTATTCCACTCAAGCCTAGAATAGGGTAGTGCAGAGAAAGAAAGTGGTAACTGTACAGCCAGTAGCACGTCAAACTTTACATTTGCATTAACTCATCGCTATCATTGATAATATTCTACCGATAGACAAGAACGTTCGAGTAAAAAATGTGTGCAAATATTGTTGAATCAGCTAGAGACGTTAAAACTACATGTCTCGTCTAACCATACAAACAAAACAAACATCGCTAGAACGCTTTTGGAGTATAGATTTCGTTTAACCAAAACGTCGTAAGCGCCAAGAAATTCATGACGCTTACGCGTTTCATTCAAACAAAGCAAGACATCATTTTGTAGCTTTGATTTTCAACAACGTGGCTTCAATAAAGAGAAAATAATATTGTTTACATTGTTTTATAAATTTTAACCATAAGGTGTTGAACCTCTTTTTTGGGCGACTATTCATAAACAAAATATGTGAAATAAACAATCTTAAATGCCTACGTGACTATCGTCATGCAAATGCATACAAATTACTAGAAGAAATAGTTTTATTTTATTTTTGCTATACCTTAAGAAAAGACCCACTCATTAGATCTTCTACTATTCCACTTATTCGAATCAGAAGTTTTTCTGCTTAGCTACCTACAACCATCTTACCTATAATTGTCGCCTTGATTGATGATGTTGATTACATTGTTAATTCCGACAATTGGAGGTAAGATAGCCAGATCTTCAATTGTTGAGGAGTCCAGACGAAACTCTTTTCCATATTCTACCTAATTGTCACTTACCATCGGGTGAGATGAGGGCTAAGAGCTTTCCTACCTAAAGAAAACCTAATCCTACCTAAATTGCTAGAACTATGATTGTCAAAGCCAAGAGCTTTGCTGTTGCTTGTGAAATACCCTAACCTATTATAACTATGCGGAAAAAGTACCTAATCTCAACTCACCCAAAGCACGGTCAGGTCCGAGAATAAGGAAGTCAGCGGATGATGAGAGAAGACCGTGCATGATCAGAACAGCTGGCCGAGGCTGGTCAGGCTGGCTGTTGCGATCACGTCCATGCGGGATCCTGTGCACTGTCAATTCATAGCTGTCTGAGGTGACTACGTTGTGCACTTCTACTGAGTACCCGTATTTATTGAGAAGCCCAGGCTGGAGAAGAGACGGATGATGCATTAATTCTTTGATTTACTACGAGCAAGTTGGTCGCCGCACTGAGACAGCGTGGTGGAAGACAGCCCAAACAGCCTAAGGGGAGAGAAGGATTTTTAATACCGATGTCTCCCCTAGGTTGGCGAAATATCAAAACTTTCAAAATAATTTTTTTCGTACCGGTATCCGCCCTGTCAGGCATTTAAATTAACACCATAAAGTAATAAAACATTTTCCTGCCTAGTGAACAGGTACGTTAAGCATAAGAAGTATTTTTAGTAAAGGTAGATACTACTTAATATATGTGATGCTTTATAGTGAAGATACTAGTATCCATAACATTATTTTATAAGTATGTTATAGATTGTAGAAACAGGCCCGCCGCTAGCTGTTTCATCGCCCGTGTGCAATACCGATAATGCCGCCCTTTTTTCTAAGAGGGGAAATCCTTCTTACGGATTCGACAAGGAGCCGACTGACGAGGCCACCCCAAGGATATGCCGGACTCGGGTAGAAGACCCCATACTCGGCTAAAACCCCTCCAGATACTTCTACCTCCGTAGAGACACGATCGGGATCGGCGTTAGCCATTCCCCGATTGCGCCCCCTGGAGGGTTGCCTGGCGCAAGCACCAGGACTTACCTCTACGGGGGGGTCGACAAGTATCCCCAAATTCGATACCCCAGGCGGCCAAGCCAGGGGTGAAAAGTGTCTCCCGACCGGTAGTCAGCCGGCCGGGCCGTTTCAATCCCCAGCTTGCTAGGGAAGTTGGTGGCGCGCGTCCAGGAACGCTCGCCTCCTCCTCCCCAACCGCCTGCGCCGATGCGGTGCGGCGAGAGGGTCATCCTCTCGCGCACGCTCCGCAGCCTCCTTCTGCGAGATCACATCCTCACAGAAGGAGGCGACAGCCTCCCACGCCGCCGCGCTGGTCAGCATCTCACGTGCGACGCTGGCCAGCGCGTCGGGCGCACCCCTACCTAGGCCCAGCGCGAGGGCTAATGCATCGCGCTGGGGTCACCAGGCCCAGCACTCCGCGAGAGAGTGTGCCCGGCCGTGTCGTCGAGAGCGCCGCAATGGTGACACTGCGGCGTCTGCTCTCTCCGTGCAACATGATGCAGATAATGTCCGAAACACCCGTGCCCGGTCATCATCTGCACCGTCCGGTAGGTGAGGCTGCCCTGCCGGCGCCCAACTCACTCCTGCAACACGATTATGCCGCCCTACGACTACTTAAGGGCACGGACCTTGAGTCTGTGGTGATATAATTATTAAAAAAATATATATTTATTTTAATTAGGTACTTATTATTTTTGTTTTCTGAAGTGTAAAACTATATACTTAAATATTTATCTACAAAAATTTAACTCTTCTTGCCTTTATATTTGCGAAATCTTCTATCAACTTTCTTGTATCCAAATTGTTTAAAATTTTATGTTGAAACTATAGCTAAAGAACTTATATAGTCTTTGAATGAAGCTCAGAGGGGATTCCCCTAACTTCGCCAGTCCTGCTTTTCATAGAATACCAGCCCCCGTAGCACGTCCACCAAAACACGATATGATAAAGCGATTTATCGCGGTGAACTGTCAAAATACGACGAAACCCTATTGTATTTTGACAGTTCACCGCGATAAACCGCTTTATCATTTCGTGTTTTTGTGGACGTGCTGGGGGGGTTGAGGCGCCACCAAGCGGGGGCGGGTGGTTCAACCTGCCGACAGACGATATTTGATATTGCATCTTAGTTTTAACGGATGCAAATATATGGCGGTGTTAACGATATTCGGTCCTACGCATTCGATCGGATTTTTTTACATATGATGACATTTCTTAACGTAAGGTGTGGTGGGTAATAAGACAATGACTTGAATTACGTGATGATTCGCACGATTTGCCGCCCCCCTGAACGTGCCGCCCGTGTGCGGTGCACGCTTTGCACGCCCGCTTACGGCGGGCCTGTGTAGAAACTCCCCAAGCTAACGGAAACACGAAGATTAAAAAACATGCTGATGGCATCACTTGGGGAGACATGAGACCTTAGCCGCCCTTTGCTTGGCCGGTATGTGGCTAGGATAATTTCGTCGAAAGAAGATAAAGAAAAATACATCCCTGATTCTAAATGATTACTTTGGCTTATAGATGCTTATAGATAACCAGAAGCAAATGATATGCACGTTGCTCACCCAAGACCAACGCTAATGAAGCATATTGACAACGTCTTCTCTCTATGCTCTGACATAACTAAGCGTTATTTGGCTGATGTTATATGGATCATCGGCTGGTAATCATCGAAGCTATGCCTCAAAAAATTTTCATTCGGAAAATTTTCAAGAGCTCGGCTTCTATAGTTCCTTGTCGGGTAAAAAGAAAGAGAATTTAAGCAATTCACTTTTGTCGCTTTGACTAAGAGTAGGCCAAATAATACTCAGATTTGAAAGTTCTGATATTCCCTAGAAAATCCTTCAGAGATGACATGAGACGAAAGCCCCAAAAACCAGAGGGTGCGATGGTGCAGCTTACATCAGCTAAAAGCTGTACTGAAAGTACAGAACTCACCACATCCAACGTAGCATCTTCGAGCAGACTCGATTTAACGGAAGAGTCGTGTTTGAATCGAGACATCACGAACTCAGCGTGGGGGGAAGACCCCGCCGACGCCGCAGCCACGAGGGCCGTCAGCAGCAGTGCACGGAACATGTCGTGGACAATACAAAGATGTACTGTTTACTGAAAACGATTGAACGGAGTTTTTGTATGAACGCATGGCTGGGCTACACGATTTTCGTTTAAATAGGTTTGATCAACTATTCGTTGGATATCTAATCGATGATTAGATTGTGGCTGACATCTATGTGTTTATGTTCTTAGTTGTATTTAATTGTTGTTTGGGCACCTTTATGGGTGTATAATGTGCCTATATTTTTGTTTTTTCCGAAACTACAAATCCTTTATATCAAGCTAACGGAATATTATTTTACTCCGCGTGAAATAAGTAATTTCGATAGCTTACTTTTTATCAAATCTGCTTCCCTATTTCTTCCCTATTTCCTTCCCTATAACTCAAACTATCTCCATATCAAATGTCATCTAAATCCTTTCAGTGGTTATTGATTCCCCATACAAGCTTCCATCCCCCCTTTTCATCGCTTAAAGGATGATTTCTACATTAAAAACTATCCTTTTTCCTTTCCCGAGGCTCAAACTATCTCTATACCATATTTCATCTAAATCGGTTCAGCGGCTTTAGCATGAAGAGGTAACAGACAGACAGACAGACACACACACTCTCGCATTTCTAATATTAGTATGGGTTTTTGTCATTTAGCTCCTGTTCATGATCCTTTTTTAATATTGTAAATTATATGATTAAATTGCTACGAGTGATATCCACAATTGATGCCATATTTGCCTTGAAAGTATTTGTAAAATTTTGTTGTAAGCAATTATTGTTAGTAAAAGGAGAAGTTCCTCCTTTGCACATCCTCCTTTACTAAAATATTCGTTATTTTCAAGAAAACTACAATTAATTTAACAAATACGTAAAGGCTATGACAGTACCTAAATTACAGTTTTTTATACACACACACTAGAATCATAAGGATTTTAACGGTATTAAAGTTTTGAATCGCTGTCTAAAACACACTGTTTAAACATGATGCTGTTTCATTTGTTTTAAAAGAATAGATAGAGAGAGCACCGTGTTTAACAGTGTCTTACTTTAGACAGCGTTTAAAAGCTTTTTGTAGTACCTAACGCCGTAAATGTTTTCATTACGACTAGAAGGAACATCCTATAGGGCTGTTCCAGTGTTATAAGTATCCGAGTTTATAAGCGCAAACGCAAATCACTTACATCGAATAATAAAATAATAATTACCTACACTGAATCAATTTTAATGATAGTCAATAATATCGCCCAAATATATTGCATACTCAATAATCGAATCGTATATCCAAAGTTAGTGTAACTAATTAAACACATGGTTAACAAACGCACTCTTGTGTGAAACCGGGCCTTATCAATACGGATTATTACGTTTTTTTTATCACACAACACGTCTAAGGATTATTTAATTTGCGAATTTTGTAGTTGAAAAGGAAGATTAGAACATTAATATTTAAAAGTTCATACCACGCGTTAAACAGACATAATGACGTGAAAATGTGGAATGTGATGATAATAATAAAATTATCTCTTAAAATATTTTTTGTTTTCCGATTTTACCCATCCGACTTTCTATACAGGATGTAGAACTAACTTACGAGTTTCGTAGTCAAAAAAATCGAAATTCTTTATTAGTTCTCTCCAGCTCCAAAATTAAGCTGTGATTGGAAACTTTTAATAAAAAATTAAGCGATCTGATATTTTACCTTAAATAATTTTAAAATTAAAGCTCACCTCTCTGAACGCTCCTCTTGTTTATTACACATGTATTTATTGTATTATACACATTATACCCTGCGATATACGAGTATAAATCTGCGAAGAAATTCAAAGGTGTACCTATGTGAACCGCACTGGGCTGGGTCAGCGTAGTTGACTAAGGCCTAATCTCTCTAACATAGGGTAGGCTCGAGCCCCTCGGTGGGGACGTATATGAGCTGTGATGATGGTGAGTAGGGTCAATCATAAAAAATCACTGCAGAAAAAACCGTTTCTCTTCATAAATATTGAATAAAAAAATCTTTAAAAAAGATGTGTTATTATTCAACGCATTCTTTAGAGGATGGTATTTTTAATTTTTTGATAAATTAATTAAAACTTGGTTAAAATGTGACCCAAACATGCCTCGATTTTAAAACTTTAAACCTAATCGCGTCGTAAATATTACGTTAAATCATATACTTTCGATTTCAATAAATAAAGTGATCAATATTCTAGCGGATGGTTTTTTAGATTTTTCTTATTCTCCTTTATTAATTTTCAATTGAAATAATTCATCTTACGCGTAAAGGTTTGCTTAAATATTGCCCTCACTCTCACTCAGTCACTCCTATGTAATCAGTGCGGGACGATCGAGCAAGGTCTGCGAATCGAAGGTGCAATATCAAGCGGAAGTTCCGAACTTTCGGAATCGGAACCGAACCTCCGTAACATCTCTAGTTTCCATTCCCCATTTTTAACGACGTTAGAAAAGCGATCACTCATGCCGTGCGGACGAACTCAGAGTTGTGTCAGTGCAAGTATTAATAGGTACCCTTCATATGTGAAAGCGTTGATTATTCCATGAACTATGGATCTGTACGGTCGACTAGTCCTGTGATAAATCCGATAATGATCTCTTTAGAGCAGACCTGACAAATTGTATGTTGTACAGTGGTTCCCAACCAGTGGTCCACGGACTACCCGTGGTAGTATCCGTAGTGTACTACTCACTTTTGGGAACAAGTCTTTGTTGGTAATAGAACAAAGTACGAAATCAACTGAGAGCATGTGATTATTTTCTGATTGCTTCGATTAAATTAGCAATAACGATTGGGTCGGTCTCAAGATGTCCAGATAGCATTAAGACTATACTACACTAATGACTATATCAAAAAAAAGGTAAATGGTCCATGGAGATTAAAAGGTTGGGACTTGAATAAGGGCGCTTGCGCACTTATACGTATTCGATTCGTGTTCGGTTTTGATCCGGTTTGGCCGTCCTAGTGATTGTATGGACGCTTGCGCACTCGTACGTATACGGTTCGTATTAGGTTCGTGTTCGATCCGTTAATTCTCACTTCGAGTCGGTTTAGGTGTGCTTCAGGATGGCGGGTCTCCATCATTTATTTATATTATTTAATGAAGTTGCTAGTAACGTTTATATATGTATTTATAATGATAGCTTAATCGTTTTTTGATATAAAATGACAATTTATACTGGAAAACATTATGTTATAAGTGGAATGTTAAAACGCCTACAGCTTATTCAAATATCAATTAATAGAGCTGGAACTTTTGTTCGTAATTTCTTTCCATATAACAAACTTAGTCCTAGCTCTGCACCCCTTCCCCTATTGAATATGTTGTCTCATTCTTTTGTCCCGTGGTTGCCTGGAAGAGATTGCTTTTTAGCAATAAGGCCACCTATTTGTACTGGTCTGTTATTTTTGTAAAATATTTCATACATTTTTATGTTCCTTTTTCATATATTTTTTGAGCCATCAGAATTTAAATATTCGATTTTAAAAGAAACTGCTTTTTATGTTTGGGCATGATCCCGCCATTTTAATATTCAATGCCGGATTTTGTCTCAGCTAAGCAGGTACCAAAATTATAATATTTGGTATCAAATAGTACCAAATGAGTACTAAATTGCAGTGGGTTTTTAAAATAGGAAGTGATCCCGCCATTTTGACGTTTATCGCACAACCGTCTCAAACACGAATCGAATACGGATAAGTGCGCAAACGCTAGGACGTAAATTTCCCGTTCGGTTTTCTTACGTATCGAACCCGAACCGAATACGTATAAGTGCGTAAGCGCCCTAACAAATCTGTTTCAACGGTCGGTTTCTATATGTTATATATGTGTGGATTTGATTACTAGCGATAGGTATTTTTTATACAACTAAGTTGTATAAGGCAAACAAGCACACCGCACCTGATGGTAAGTGGTAACAATCATCTATCTATTGTACATGTGGCTCTTGTGAGATTCGCAGTAAACATGCAGCCCCCACAAGAACCACAGTGTACGTTGCCAACTTGTGACATAAGATGTAAAGTCACGGTACCCAGTAATTTCACTGTTACCCTTCAAACCTTAACACAGTAATGCAAGCCCTACAACTTTGCGGCAAAAATTTATTTGGCATAACTTTTCGATGGGAAGTGTCCAGATTGAAGACTTGAGTTACAGTTATAGGTACACTGAGACTGAACCGGCGCCTTTCTACTTGTAGGAAAACTTCATTCCATTTGCAGTGTACAGTAAGCTCCTTGTCAAGCGATACTGTTTGACCTTTAGACCGTACTTATGTCGCTCATAATAGTGATGGTTTTCGTAGTGTAAATGTAAAGCTTGAATGGGAGCTAACTGTACGTTGATTTTTAATGGGGGGGCATCCGCACCCCTAGTCCGGGCTTTCGGTACGCGACTCCAACTCTCACTTGACCGGGTTTTTATTGTTTTCTTTGTCCTTCGTGAACAATGTTACGATCGCCACTTCTTGCACAAAAGAAGCAGAAGATACAGGAATTTTAGAATATTTTAACTAATGCTATTTGTTAACAATGGTTGGTAGTTGACTTGATGAATACTTGGAGAAGAATGACAGTTTTTGAGAGAGAATGAATGAGTATTTACTTTACATTGAGAGAAAGGATTAGATGAATGATTGACGAATGAGCGACTAATGATGTGGCGTAGACATTATTAACATTTATTTGACATTAGAAGTGATTTTTTGACGGAAGATCTTAACCGCCTCTATGGTCTAATGGATGAGACCACCTGGCATTGATCTGAAGGTCCAAGGTGTGATTCCCATTTCAACTAGGTTTGCTTGGTGGTGGGGTTCTGAACTCACCTGGCTAGCTGCCATCGTCACAAATTTATCGCCATAATAACATTTTTATGTTACAACAATAAAAGGTAAGATAGCCAGTTCCTCAGCTGTTGCGGAGTCCAGGTGAAGCTCGCTTTCATCTTCCGCCTTACCTTATTAAACATACCAACAAGTGGGATGAAAGCAACAACTACTGCACACTTCTGTCAAGGTATGTAAGCACCAAGCTAGGGAATTTGTATATCACTAGAAATGTCTTGCTAACGACCAAACATGAACCTTTTGGTTCTTTGCAACACAAAAATTCAATCTTGCCCTGTAGTGAGGCAATACGGTTTCTATCATCCTATCAAGTAGGCGCTCGATCTAGGTATCAAATCCAACCAGCCCTGCGAGCATGAAAATCTGGATAAACAAAATTTGACAGCTAAGATTGATATACTCCACAAATATCGATAAATTTAACAGATATTCCTAAGGAGTGAAAAGGACAGATGCTTTGTCGATCGATCGATATATGTCGATCGACAAAAGGTTCGATAGGTATTGGTACATTGACTTTACACCGTACCAAACCTACCTTACCTAAGTAAGTACAAATACTTTTTACGGCAAACCTTTAATAGATAACAAATTTTTTAATCTTTATTGAACCATCCCTAGAATAATTCTAGGAACCACCGTTCAATTGCTTTAATTTGCGCGTGAAATATCGAATCGGACATTTCTTACTGAAAGTCATAGGACGCTCCTACCATAAGTCACCAGATATACGTAAATCGACAGATAACACTACTTCCGCCTAAAAAAATGTGATTAGTCAATATCTGCTTACACCTTAAGTACTAAATGGTCTAAGGCTTACACTTACGTGCCTACATACAAGTCTTATTTAAAACTAAGCGGTTTTTAATCCATGCTTTAGAAATATCTTGATAGATGATTGATCTATTGTCTTTTTTTTTACCCGATTGAAGACGTGTCGCTAGAGCTAAATTTACGTAGGTAGTTTTATAAAAACCCCATTTACTTCCATAAGAAAGTTTTTGAAACAAAATAAAGCATTGCATAAGTAAGGTATAAAAAAATGATAGTGTGTCAGACCCCTTAGACAAAACCCACATATGGCAATTTTTCCGCAGTCGTCGTTCCGCAGTTAATGTAATTTCCATGCATTTTTCTGCGGAATGACTGTATGGAACCGACATTAACTGCGAAAAAAATAGCGTGAGGTTGTCACTAGCGTCTGGCGTGTGACAACCTGACAATGTATGAGAATCATCATCATCATCAACAGCTCATATACGTCCCCACCGAGGGGCTCGAGCCTACCCTAAACTAGGGTGATTAGGCCTTAGTCAACCACGCTGGCCAAGTGCGGGTTGGTCGACTTCACACACAACCTGTAAAGAAATTCTTTTTTCACAGGTGTGTGCAGGTTTCCTCACGATGTTTTCCTTCACCGTAAAAGCATCGAATAAACGTACTTTGAAAACACATTGGTACGTGGCGGGGTTCGAACCGCTACCTCCCGATTACCTTACGTACCGATTACCGTAGTGCCTTACGCACTACGCCATCGACGCTTCTATGTATGAGAATCGTGACATGGAATCGTTCCCATACGTTTTGTTCTTTTCGTACTTTGTTACCTTTTTAGGGTTCCGTAGTAAACAAGGAACCTTTATAGTTTCGCCATGTCTGTCTGTCTGTCCACGGTTTTACTCAGAGACTATTAGTACTAGAAAGCTGTAATTTGGTATGGGTATGTATATTAATCATGCCAAAAAAGTGGTAGAAAAAAAAAATTAAAAATTTTTTTTAGGGTAGCTCCCATGCAAGTAAAGTGGAAGTATTTTTTTCTCGACTAACCCACCGTGTATGGTACTGATGAATAGGTCTTTAAAAATAATGTAAGGTTCTGAACACCATTTTTCGATTTAGGAATCCGTTTCTGAAATATTTGGTTTTAAATTGCAAATTTTTGTTAGAGGTAATTAAGTGGAAGCGCAGTGGAAGCGTGCTGGGCAGAAGACCAGCTATTAGCTTTGTAGAATTATATTCGTCTGACACACCTACATCAAATATATTTATATAAACTTATAACAAATCTGCTGAAACACCAACACCCCCCCCCCCCCTTTATCTGCTAAACGGTTATATATGGACACGACACGGTAATATAATATGTGAAAAAAATTACAAGAGTAGTATACACGGTGTTTCATAATAACCAATATATAATCAATGCGTTATCTAAAACTAATTATTAAAATGTGTTTACACGTAATGTCATTCAACACAAAATTTTCATGTATATCATGATGTACATGAAAATTTAGGATTGAATGACATTACGGGTAAACAAAATTTAATAATTAGTTTTAGATAACGCATTGATTATTTATTGGTTATTATGAAACACCGTGTATACATATAACGAAGTTTAAAGGAAAACTGTCAGAGTTGAGTACTCAGTACAAACTAAAAAGTTATAGACGACTAACTTATAAAATGTACTCGGAAAAGTAAAATCGCATTGAAAAGAACTGAATATAAATTTACGAACCACGTGAAGAATTAAGGAAATATAAAATCATTGCAGCTTTTATAATAATAATAATAATGCCTAATTTGAAGCAACGTGTTGTGAGGTGTGAGTGTGAACTCAAAGTTGGCATTTGCAACAATTTCAACTACGGAACCCTACACTGCGCGTGGCCCGACACGCACTTGGCCGGTTTTTACTTATGGTGCCACTACTTTGCGCCACTGACGGGACCACGAGGAAATGTGGTTCCACTAGCCAATAGAACCACGCGAAATGCCCCTTACTGTTCCTCGTTTACCCAATTATAACTTCAAAATAGGTGAATGTGAAAAACAAACATCTGCACATCGAAAAAACGAGTGAGCGTCGAAAAAACAGGTGATAGGTATTTATTGTCTGTAAAACAATGCTCATTGAAACAAATAACAATAAAATAATTTTGACACCATTCTATAAAACAACTCATACACTAGTAATAAAATGCAAACAAAACATATCTTAACCACTTTGTTTTTATGACATCTTAAAATAACTGAATTAAAAGTGAAAAATTCAATCAATCCTCACTCTCACGAATTGTATGGGGCATGTACCTACCTATATGTTAGCCACTTTTACTAATAGTTAATCTCGTGAGCTATCGAACTATATCAAATTGTTGCTGTGGGTGTGTGTGTGTGTTGAAAATGTTATTTTTCAAACTTACATTCAGTTTTGAAGTCACAAATAATAAATTAAGTAAATCACAATCACAAATATAGTCACAATAAAGGGCACAATAAACACTTCAATTCGATTAAGTGCTTTTTAATCATGTTTTTGTTATTATATACTAGTAATCGGGGCTGACTCAACTTACAGCCTGAAATCAAACCTAAAACGAACGCTATTCTCGACCAATCGAAATGCAGAGAAATCTTTCAAATATTCGAAGACGTGATATGGTTGCGTCTGATTGGTCGATGCAACTATCAGCTTTGGTTCGGCTTGGTAATCGGTCATCCTCAAAATTTTTAAGTTTATGGTGCAGCAATAAAAGTTAATCGCGCCATGATAACTACAGATTAGGCGTCAACACAAGAATGAAAAACTCAATACCTACCACTAAATTATTGTTTACCTGCTTTTATGACTTATTGCCAACTGCGCACATTTTTTATACGTCGAATTAAAACAAATTCTAAATTTCTTTAGGAATGGTAAAAACACACTTAACCCTACAGTTTTACCTGCGTCAAGTTTTCCCGCCGAATCCCGCCCTTCGTAATAGCGTGAGCTCTGGAGACGCATTTTTGAATCATTAGAAATGAATCTTGAATTCGAACACGAATACAAATCACGTGCAAATTTATTTTCTACTGTTCCCAATTTTAAGGATTTTTGAATCACTCGAATTCAGTACTGTCAACTACTGTCAATAATAAGAAATTCTATATATGAAACCGTTACATGCACAAAATAGTAGTTTATGAAATAGTCACATAATAGGGGGTCTTAAAACACTAGTGTTTGTGTTAAAACAATAGTACCACACGAGTGTTTTAAGACCTAATTATGTGCAATTTCATACACTAGTTACTTTATCTACACTCATGCAATCAGTGGTTACCTAAATTAAATAAAAGACACAAAATTAAAACAAAATCAAACTCATTTATTTAAATAATTATTTGCATTTTGAACAGTGCAATTGTGAAACTAATACAGAAATCTAAAACTACATACATTTATATTATTTATTATTTTAACCAATAACAGAAATATAATGAATGAAAAATTCAGAGAAATGGCGCCAACACCAACATTCTACCGCGCATGCGCTGTTGCACGCGCCGCCATCATTGATTTACTACCAAACGTAGATAGAGCGCTTCATACAAAAACGCGCTTGAAATCTGTCACCTAATCGACTATACATTTGTACTCGCTGATATATACTTGAATATGCACGCCCGAATGAAAATTACGAATCGAATTCAACCTTATTCTGCATTATTACGGCAACTATTTTAAGTACAACCGTGGGAAGTTACATCATTTCATACCTAGCCACAGATCAAGCGACGTTTTAGTAATTGCTACAAGAAAATATCAACTTTATACTCTCAAACATAATGCATGAAATTGCTTATCGCGTTGTCGCTCCAACGCATGAATGAGATAACACATCGTGATACGAAGCTCGTGCGAGCGAGACGCTTTGATGTACTGACACTGACGCGAAGCGACATGTTTATGATTTAAATAATTGTTTTTGATTGGTTTTTACGTATAAATCGAATATTTGAATACATGATAAGATGTGTCATGAGTTTACTCACGCAAAATATGAAATCCCGTCTTTTTCTGCCGTTTCTGGCTATTGTTACCACAACTTTTGAATGCGCACTTCGGCATGTTTACGTGCCGACAGCTAATCACTCACTATGGAAAGGAACTGCACGAGTCGCGATTGAGCAGTTCTTCACCAGCCTACTTTTCGATCGTTCATGCGTTATCTACGTTTGATAGTAAATCAATGGCCGCCATAGACAATGTACTGGCACAAAAGAAAATTGTGACAAAACCTCCTTGGTCGGGCTTCGTCAATCGAACTGTATTTTATTGGAATTCGAGTTACATTAAAGTACTGGTTTTGTATGGCGAACCTGCATTATAATGTAATTTGTAATAGGCCAAGGGCTTTAAGTTATGCCTTTAAAATATTAGTGTTGAGTTCTTAAGAGGATTGTGAAGTAATCGTGCGCGGCGCGAGTAGGTATTTTCTAAAATGCTATCTGTTTCACACCGCTCGGCCTCCCGTCTGGCGTTTACACCACAAATACAACACGCGCAAATTCTCACGCACACAACGACAGCAGCGCGCGACTCCTCGGCGCGAGAACTCGAGATCATTATTTTACCGTTTGTAATGTTTTGCGTTGCTTAGGTATTCCTGACTGCCTTTACGCTCGCAACTTTGCCTTCGTTATCCACTCGAACGTTCGCCACGCGAAGCGTGGTGGGTTTCAAAAGCAAAAAGTAGTATATCTCAAATATCAAAGGTGCCGCCATTGCGGAATGACTCACCCCGGCGCGTACGGAGTGTTCAAAAAATTGCGGAGAGTGACATATACTGTCTACAAGAGAACAAAAAATACGTATGGAAAGGTAATTTAATATAGAAGGAACTTATAACAGTTAATTAGATAAGGATTAATAATTAAATGAATGAAGCGCGAAAATGTTCGGAAGGTCGCGGAAGACCCGATTTAAAAAAAAAAAATTTTTCACAAAAACTATTTTATAAAACTTTAAATAACCATATATATTATTATAGCCCTATTCTTGAAGATTATTTTGATATATAATAGTTTTGGGTAATATTTTTAATGAAAAAAGAAAAAAATAATAAAATCGATTAATTACGTAATTATATACGCGAGATGCGCACGCGCGACCTCAAATTTAAAAAAAATGCAAAAAATAAATTATTGTGTCTAAAATTAAATAAAAAATACGTATGGAAAGCTAATTTAATAAGGAATGAACTTATAATAGTTAATTAGATAAGGATTCATAATTGAATGAATAATGACGAGAATAGTAACTAAAGTGCTTAAAATTTCAAAAATACTCACTTTTTGAAAAAAAACGTTTAGTGTGGCAATATAACACTATAAACTATCATAAACCATACATAATAATGTAGCCCAATTCTTCTAGTTTATTTTGATATAGAACACTCTACGAAAATACTAATACAGACTAAGTAAGTACGCAATAAATCTCATCGGTCATGGAGTAAGAAACGTATGGATACGGCCAAGTAAGTTAAACCGCAGACTATGACAAATTTATTTCAATCTAAGACTAAAAATAAATTAGACATGACCTGTCAACTTATGAAAGAGACTATTGGCAAAGGAATAAAGCCATAGAGAAAATATTTTATTTTTCGCGATTTTTTTATATAGTCCCCAGGACGTTCCAGTGGAACGTCCTGGGGACTATAGTCCCCAAAAATCGTAAGCTTCTTGATCGACCTGGGTACTATGGTACCCAGTTCCCTTTGCGTAAAACCGCGCGGTGTGATAAAAAAATCGCGAAAAATAAAATATTTTCTCTATGGCTTTATTCCTTTGCCAATAGTCTCTTTCATAAGTTGACAGGTCATGTCCAATTTATTTTTAGTCTTAGATTGAAATAAATTTGTCATAGTCTGCGGTTTAACTTACTTGGCCGTATCCATACGTTTCTTACTCCATGACCGATGAGATTTATTGCGTACTTACTTAGTCTGTATTAGTATTTTCGTAGAGTGTTCTATATCAAAATAAACTAGAAGAATTGGGCTACATTATTATGTATGGTTTATGATAGTTTATAGTGTTATATTGCCACACTAAACGTTTTTTTCAAAAAGTGAGTATTTTTGAAATTTTAAGCACTTTAGTTACTATTCTCGTCATTATTCATTCAATTATGAATCATTATCTAATTAACTATTATAAGTTCATTCCTTATTAAATTAGCTTTCCATACGTATTTTTTATTTAATTTTAGACACAATAATTTATTTTTTGCATTTTTTTTAAATTTGAGGTCGCGCGTGCGCATCTCGCGTATATAATTACGTAATTAATCGATTTTATTATTTTTTTCTTTTTTCATTAAAAATATTACCCAAAACTATTATATATCAAAATAATCTTCAAGAATAGGGCTATAATAATATATATGGTTATTTAAAGTTTTATAAAATAGTTTTTGTGAAAAAATTTTTTTTAAAAAATCGGGTCTTCCGCGACCTTCCGAACATTTTCGCGCTTCATTCATTTAATTATTAATCCTTATCTAATTAACTGTTATAAGTTCCTTCTATATTAAATTACCTTTCCATACGTATTTTTTGTTCTCTTGTAGACAGTATATGTCACTCTCCGCAATTTTTTGAACACTCCGTACGCGCCGGGGTGAGTCATTCCGCAATGGCGGCACCTTTGATATTTGAGATATACTACTTTTTGCTTTTGAAACCCACCACGCTTCGCGTGGCGAACGTTCGATGGAACCATCCTTTTAGGAATAGTAAAACTCAAGAAATCTTTGCATGGGGCCAAGCATTTCTGCTACCTATGCGGTTGTTAATTTGTTTGTATAATTATCCATTTCACAATATTTATTATTGTCCAGTGGATAATAAAGTTGATTCAAAATAGTAACAAAATGTATTACATAGTCTCTTATCCACTTTTAAAATTAATTGACCTCGGTTATTTATTCCCACGATGGGTAAAAATATGGGGTCTATGGATAATTGGTTCGAGACTGGCTGCTGATAACAGAGCATGTTCATTCGTGACCTGAATGATAGTTGAGGTTGGCCCTCTCTCTGAGCCTCTCCGAGGAGGATATTGATAGAAATTATTGCAGCGCACAGGCTGCTTGTTGCAACACACAGGCTGCTGGTAGGTTTTCAAACTAGAAGCAAATTTTTGAGGTTTTTATACATGTTTTATATTTTAGAATGTTTTATCATTCTTTTTATGACTGTAAATAATTTTACACTTTTACAGTACAAATATTCATCCCTCTTATTGCTTTTAATAGCTTCTATTAGGTCTTTTATAAAAGCATAGTCATGTTTCCTTCTGATCCTGGTGTACTGAAATTGTAAACTTATTGCATTGTAATCTAAAGACATCACTCAGATATTTTAAGAAGATTGTTTGGAAATTGAAGTCAATACTTGTGATATTACAGCTATTGCAAAACTCATATCCTTTGACTTTATTTTTCGAGTAATTTATCTCAAGTTTTAGAAGGATATTAGGAATTTCCATGTTATGTTATGGACCATCTAACAGTTTGCAGTTTTCAAGAAACTTTATCTACATAGGCAACCTCAATTAAAATATTTTTCAATGCAATTCTTTGTAAACTTGGTCATAAATATAAACTACTCGTATATACCATAATTTCCTATAAAGGTATTTGTGCTTTAGCCTATATCCAATGAATAGAGTTCATAATCGAGTAGGTAGGAGACCTAGGAGATTTGTGACAGAGGAGAGTTGTGACAAGAACGATTTCTCCCTATCTATACTTAATAGTTAGCGAACTGGCAACATCGCACATTTGTCGATTTAGAGACGCGCTACTAGACTCAATACCCACCGGAAGCGCACGAGGAGCGGTTCGGTAATTACGGCGTCAGCGTGCAAAAAAATTCGAAAAGTAAGTTTTTCTTCAAAATTTTGATTCACTTTAAATCTTGTTTTATTACAATTGCGCTGTTGTGTTATTTTTTCTTAAGTTGTGTGGTTATTTAACTCTCTAGGCGTTGCATTGATCTTTCATGTTTGCATTGTGTTTTGAAATTACGAATTATTATTCCGACCAAGTCGTATTTTTGAGCACCTAGGAGAGTTGTGACAGGCTGTCACAACTCTCCTAGGTGCTCACAAATGCTCTGAGAAACTGTTTGCAATGGTGTCTTCGTCACCTTTTTATCATTGCACCACCCGCCACCGCAATAGAGTTTATCCGTACCACCTGGAACCGATCTTGTCTAGCACAGTTCGGTTTCAGCGTTCATTTCTTCCACGTACGTGCAGACTCTGGAACGAACTCCCAGCTGCGGTGTTTCCTCAGCGCTACGATAATGTCCAACTTCAAACGAGGTTTAAAAAGAGCACTTCTCTCCAGGTAGGCAGCAACTGAGCTTTGCCCCTGGCATAGCAGATGTCCATGAGCGGTGGTTACCACTTACCAATCTTACCATCAGGTGGGCCACTTGCTCGTCTGCCACCTTTAGCAATAAAAACATCAGATCGAATGAGGAGTGGATGCAATGCCTACAATGCAAAGGCTGGTCACACACAGATTGTACTGAAGGCGTGCTGCAATACATTTGCCATAATTGCCTATCAGATTAGTTTAAAATTTTCGAGTGATTGTAATGTGATTGATCTTAAAGCGATGCCATAATTACTTATAAGATATAATTACTTGTTATGAGAATGTTTTACATTGTTTTTGTTGGTACTTAATATATAAAAAGATGATTATACTACTTTTTGCATTAAAAACAGGTTTTATTTACTTATTAGGTATGTGTAATGGTATTTTTAATACTCAAATAGTCTAAATACAAAGCTGTCACAACTTACCTCTGTACCTGTCACAACTTACCTCGATGATAGGGGAGTTGTGACAGAGCGAATAGTCTTCCTTTTTGTTGATTTTCTCGGAAACCACAATACTGTTATTAATTTTGATGATTGTTTTGGAAAGAGAAGGCATGGTGCTATAATAATACACATAGTTTATAACTGGCGAATGTTTCCTGAGCGAGATATGTCGCATAAATTAAAAATTGTCACAACTCTCCTAGGTCTCCCCTACCTAGATACATCATCTAATTCATTTGCCTTGATAGGTAACGCTTTCCCACGGAAAGCAGGCAGTTTTAAAAATATATTTCTTATTATAAAATTTTATCTAAATTAATTGTATCTAGGTCCTCTTGCTAAGCTAAATCAAAATTACGACGCATCTTCAAAACAGGTAGGTACTTACTGTTTCGACATCTTGGGTTATTTTCTTTATGTTAAGATAACCATTTTACTTTCGAACAACTTTTGACATCTTTTCTCCATTTTTATCACTGCGTATCTGGATTTTAGTTTTATTTAGATAATTAAATCACTTTGAAAAACATCAACATGTAAAATATGTGTCAGCTGCTTAGAGCGCGAAAAAAACGAATGAGCTATGGTGACGGTGGAGTTGCCAGGTGTATTTTTCTTTTATATTTTTAAGGCGAGGAATTTCCACGTGCAAGCCCATATGTTCCGCACTTCACACCGTTCATTTGTATATGACGTTAGCGCGGACGCGGCCACTGAACAGGCGCCAACATCATGTGCCGCACAGTAAAAATATAACAGTACAACAATATACTTTTTGCTAGGTTACAAATAAGTATTGATTTATAAACTGAGGTATGTACCTACAGTAATACAACCAATAAAGATACAGCTTTATGACTTCATTGCTATTTTTTATTGTATCTTTACTTGTATGTAAATATGGACACTTTTTAATTGTTACATTACATAGTATTTTTATTTGACAAACAACCACGTGATTTTTTTAATAACTTAAAAAATAACAAAGTTTAAAAAGCTTTTATTTGCTAGTGACGTCATTGTACTCGTCCACCATTATAATACCGATACAAACATATATTTTATAAGAAAGAGACGTAAAGCAATTATCAATAATTAGACTTTTTCAAGATTCATCATAATTAGACCGTTTCTTCACAATTTCAAAGGTTTTAAATGTTTCTATGATGTGTTATTAATAAAACGTAAATTCAAATTTTATGCATATTTCTTTTGTGCAGTATAGAATGCATCACTAGAATACAAGAAATGCTCGATTAGCTAGAAGTAGTATTTAAAACAAAAGCTAAGAATATGATTGACGCGGCGGCATATACAGGGTGTCCCAGAAGCCGACGTCAAGCCGAAAGCAGGTGATAGACTACCTTATATATGTTATCAGAAAAATATGAAAAAAAATCTAAGTCACCTATTTAAAAAAAATCTAGCATTAAAAAAAATGATAAAATTTACACCCTGTGACGGTGTTTTCACTGTTGTTGCTACAATTCTTGACTTTTCTAAACATTTTCTTTTGTTTTGTAATCCTGAATAATGTTTCTGTATACTCTAATCTAAAATTTCTATGATACTTGGTAGATAATTTCTACGATTGCAGACAATATTTTTTTTTTCCAAAAACAGGCAGTTTTGAACAAATTTTTCTTACGTACTTAAAATTTATTCTAATGTACCCATGGTTTGCTTTAAGGCCGTAACTTTAACATTCTAGTTTGAGTGAGACCTGGAGAGTCATTTTACGAAGTGCGAGAGAGACAGATAGTGAAATAAATTAAATACACAAAAATTGTTTAACATAATTTATTTAAATGTCAAGATTTACAACAGGTGTTCAAACTGTCTTCCTTCAGCTCTAATGCAGGCTCGACATCTTCTTAAAAAAGATCGGGCTATCAAGCGGGCGAATCTTCCATTATTAACAAAATCATTTGCTTTTATTATTCTTTGCCGTAGGTCAGTCACAGTTTCGATTGGCTTTGCGTAAACTTTTTCTTTCACCGCTCCCCAGTAAAAGAAATCTAATGGATTTAAATCTGGGGAACGGGCTGGCCACGAGATAGTACCAGATCGTCCTATCCATCTGCCTGGGTATTCCTCATCGAGATATTCTCTTACTGAGCTGGCATAGTGAGCTGGGCAACCATCTTGTTGAAACCACATATCTCTTAGAATGTTAAGTGGCACATCTTCCAGTAGATTTCTTAAATCATTTTGTAAAAAATGTAAATAAACTTCACCAGTCAAGGCCTCTGGCAGCTCAAAAGGACCTATTATTTGTCCATTTAAAATTCCAGTCCACATATTCACTTTAAATCGATATTGTGATCTATCTTGCCTCATCAAATGAGGATTTTTGATATGCCACTCGTGTAAGTTGTGTAGGTTCATGTAACCATCTTTTTTAAATGTCGACTCATCTGACCACAAAATTTTTTCGAAGAATCGAAAAAGCAACACGGGGTCAATGGTCCCGGGGTAGTAGAATTTGTACTCGCTGTACGTGTTACGGGTGTAGCTGATTTCTTAGCAAAATCCGATGGGTTGTACTTTTGGGTACTCTTGTGCTTCTCTCTATTCCACGTACAGAAATACTCCGATCTTCTTCGACAATGTCTAGTACAACGTCCTCGTAAGGGGGACGAAATCTTCTTTCACTATGTACTTGGTTCGGCAGTCGGCCCTCTGAGAAGAGTAATCGGTGCACATTTATAAAGACTCGATGATTCGGAAAACGAGCTGCATTTGGGTACCTCTCACGATAAAGTCTAGCTGCAGCGTTGGCATTGCATCTACATTCCCCATAAATTTAATGCATGTTGGCGTATTCTTGTATTGTGTACGCAGACATGGTGGCACTACACAATCAACGATAGGTAGTCCGGAGCAAAGCAAAGGTCGTCGGTAGAGACACTAAACAGTCCGAATCCAAATCACAAGCAATCAAGTCCAATAAACGAAGCAGAAAGTGGTAAGCACGAAATCAACACGAACGAATACAAAAAGATGCGCAGCGAAGGAGCGAAACGTACTGATGTGTATTGTTTGTGCGTTAGCGAATAATTGGCGTCACTATCTGTCTCACTTCCACTTCGTAAAATGAATATTTTGTGTGAGACTCGCCGTCTCTGTCACGTTAGCGTCACTATCTGTCTCGCTCATACTTCGAATCTCTCCGCCTCTGTCACGTTAGCGTCACTATCTGTCTCTCTCACACTTCGTAAAATGACTCTCCCGGTCTCACTAAAACTAGAATGTTAAAGTTACAGTCTTAAAGCAAACCATGGGTACATTAGAATAAATTTTAAGTACGTAAGAAAAATTTGTTCAAAACTGCCTGTTTTTGGAAAAAAAATATTGTCTGCAATCGTAGAAATTATCTACCAAGTATCATACCATTTTGGAATCCTTATTGAATGCGCCAACTTTTGCAGTTACTTGCCAAACTCGCATAGTACATTTTTTTTTCAGTACAGCTTGTTAAAGCTATGCGAAAAATTCATTTCGAATATTTAATTTAGATAAAAATGGCATAGTCTTCTAATTTGGAGCAGCTGGCTTTAAATTTTAGATTAGAATATACAGAAACATTATTCAGGATTACAAAACAAAAGAAAATGTTTAGAAAAGTCAAGATTTGTAGCAACAAGAGTGAAAAAACCGTCACGGGGTGTAAATTATATCGATTTTTTTAAATGTTAGATTTTTTTTTAAATAGGTGACTTAGATTTTTTTAAATATTTTTCTGATAACATATATGAGTTAGTCTACCGCCTGCTTTCGGCTTGACGTCGGCTTCTGGGACACCCTGTTATAAAGCACTGTTAAATTTTTTTGTTTGACTTCGACGGCTATTCGGTTTGATTTAGAAATAGTAGATTGTTACACCGAGCGCTAAGTGACTTATTAATGCCCGCGGATGTTTGGTGCACGAGCACTTGCTCAAGGGCACTAATAACCCGAGGGCATTAATAGCTCACTTACGAGGTGTGTAATCTGCTTTTCCTTCAACTTATTAAAAAATAATAAAAAACTGAAGTTGACTGTAGAAAAATTTATTTATTTATGACAAAAAAATGCAAATTGTTCTTATTAAGATACCAAACCTTATCTTGACGGTGGTGACGGAAGTGGAAAATCCACAAAAAAAAACTCACTGTCATGTACACCACAAAACCCTTATTTCTTGCCGTCAACATGAATGTGCACCTGAAAAAACACCACTTTCACTGCACAATATTCACTCGAATACAATTTTTAATTTATTAAAATAAAAGCTAATCTTCGCCATTAAAGCCAATTGCCTCTCTTTTTTAAATAAAATTGGCTTTGTAGGGTCCTATCCAACTTGTTTTGCGCATGTGTATTTTTTGTGACATTTTATACAACCACTCAAATCTCTTTGGAAAAATGCCTACATTTTGTATGAATTGTATGAATATGAATTGTAATTTCTTTTTAAATTAGAAAAACAAACAACAGGGCAATTATGTTGAACGGGTCATTAATGAAATTTCATACAATACTACTGCCGTTTTCCAGGGTAGTAATGTATTACTTAGTGTTGCCTTTTCCGATGATTAGAGTAAAATTAATGAGTAGTTTGAAGAAAAATATTTTAATAGATATATGTAGGTATTTTAATACAGTACTGAATAAATAAGTACCATAACTTATTTCGATTTGATTTGTTAACCGACTTCACTGACTTCACGAAGTTATGAGGTAACACATACCTCATAGCTTCGTCATTTATTAACTGATTTTCAAAATTCTTTTTGTATTCAGAAAAGTATACCCCCGAAGTGGTTCCATGCCATCAAGTCAGGATCTAGTATTAGTTAAAATCGAGAGAATAGGCACGTCCAACGTCTTTTCTGTTATTTTTCTGAAGCTATTCAGGTATTTGCGTCTGATAGACATCATCTCAAGGATTCTTCCACTATGCTGAGCTTACGATGGATCCTTAACTTTAAGGAGTTAGGGAGTTAGTCTTTAGATATAAAAGGTACGTATTGACTCTCAGTTAGGTATATTCTTTCAAGTTGACTTAGAGAGCTATTATTAATTTCACGAAAAAAATAAAAATATTTTTTTACAAAAATACCGACACCACTTCAAAACAAAAACTACTTCAAAATAAAAATGTAATGTTGTGTGTTTTATTTTATTGCTACTAAGTTGGCAAACAAGCAAACTGTCCACCTGATGGTAAGTGGTAACAGTCACCTATAATACATGTGGTTCCTGTGCGATTCGCAGTAAAACTGCAAGCCCCACAAGAACCACAGTGTACGTTGCCAACTTGTGACATCAGATGTAAAGTCACGGTACCCAGTAATTTCAGTGCCATATCTTACCCTTCACACCGGAACACAGCAATGCAAGCACTGCTGATTTGCGGCAGAAATAGGTAAGACGGAGGTATTTTTATCCTTGCCTTAGCAAGCATCAAAAACGATAGTTTTTTTGGTTTCTCTGGCAGGTACGTCATCCATCATATTATTATTAGATGAATTCGAAACAAGCTCAAACCTGTTTTTGATGTGCTACCATCATCAACGCTGGCCAAGTGCGGGTTGGTCGACTTCACACACAACCTAAGAATTTCTTTACACGTGTGCGCAGCGGTCGGCGCGCCGGCGCGCTACTTAGTGGTAGGTATTTATAACGCTGCATTGCGTGAGTGACAGGGGCGTGCATGTACTAAACAAGATTATCAAGAAGAAAGCCACAAATCGCTATGAATATCAGGCAACCGTATTAGTCTCTAAGCAAACTGGTTTTAAAATATTAATTAATATTCTACCACCTTAGGCCTGTAAGAAAACTCGGGAAGTACTACACAGCTAGCGTTCTTTACCATGATGACTTTACATTTGACGACACGGTTAGCGCACAGAGTTCGAGTGATCGCCTACTACGCAACTGGTCGCGGGTTCGATTCCCAAATATTTTTAACCGACTTCAAGAAAGGAGGAGGTTATCAATTCGGTTGTATTTTTTATGTTTGTTACCTCATAACTCCGTCATTTTTAAACCGATGTCCAAAATTATTTTTGTATTCGATAGAGTATAGAGCAAGGGTGGTCTCATGGTCACCAAAGTCAGGATCTGATGATGGGATCCCATAGAAAATCGAGGAAAGCACTAAAAACACACTTCTTTCACTAAAAAGATTTGATTCACTGAAAAGTTAAAAATAAACAATATTTTACAAAAAATAAAAAACGACTTCAAAAACACTGAAAGCTTAAAAATAATATAAGAATAGGTACAGACAACATCACACTTCTATATTGAAGTCGGTGACAAATTTTAACACTTTCTAGGAGATTATCGTTTGGCGCCGACTTCAATACAGAAGTGTGATGTTGTCTGTACCTATTCTTATATAATTTTTAAGTTTTCAGTGTTTTTGAAGTCGGTTTTTATTTTTTGTAAAATATTTTTTTGTAGTTACGGGACAAATATTATGTATGGAATACAGAAATATGTTCCGGTCTGGGCGTATGTGCATGTGATATGTAATATATTCTATGTTTGTAACTTTGATGACACGGTTAGCGCAGAGGTCGAATGATCGCCTACTGCGCAATGGGTCGCGGGTTCGATTCCCGTACGGGACAAATATTTTGTATGGCCTACAGAATTTTTTTCCGGTCTGGGCGTATGTACATGTGATATTCTATGTTCGTAACTGCACCCACAACACAGGAGAAAATCTTAGTGTGGGGCGACGTTTTCAAAAAGAAAAAAACTGCACCTACGACACAGTTGAAAATCCTAGTGTGGGCCGACGTATTTATATAAAAACACTTTCATTACTGAGTGACTGACAGATTACGCACAGCCGTAATTAAAAGGCACAAAAAGTGGAAATTTGACATGTATGTTGGAAATTCGCCATCTAAGGGGGTAAAACTAAAAAATAATAGTTTGTATGGAACCTCTATGACATTTATGCGGGCGAAGCAGCGAGCAAAAGCAAATATTTTATAAAGTTTCACAAAATTCCGCTGATCAGATATTTTCTTTTAATACAATGAAGTGATCTTTACATAAATCGAACGGAAATTTTTGTTAATTATTTTTTTACTTTTTTATAATCAACTCACGCTTGACCATAAATGTTTCGAAATTTAAAATATTCCTAAAATACTGTTTTACTGTTCATAATCATATATAATACATAGGCTCGAATAAAACTCTATTATTTAGCTACATGTATAATGTGCTGTTGATTCTACCTTCTAAAGCTTTATGCAAGGCGTTGTGAATAAAGGGGGTAACATTAAGTATTTAAAGGAATTCAGCAATAAAGTTTTATAGGAAACATTATTTTGAACCTATAAATCGTTGCATATTTACTTGAAGAAATTATCATACTGGTTTATTAACACTGCACTGTGCTATATGGCCGCGGCAATAAAATATAAACATTTGGGAAATAAATATTTACCACTTTTCTTTCAGCATTTTTTGTATGCATTTAATTTAACATTTCGTCTTTGACTTCTTTTATTAGCGATTTTTACACATAAAATAACTTATAGAAAAAAAGAACGAAAAACATATTTTTTCACACATAAAATAATTTAGGAAGAAGGATTAAAATAGTTTTCTCCTTTATTATACCTAATCCATTATTTACACTATTCACCATATTACTACACTAATCTATAATAATAATGAAAGTTAACAAAATAAACGCAAACTGCAAAATTAAAATTCGATCGTAAAGAAACACGTAAAATATTTTTTTGCGCCCGCGACACGAAGCGACATGACCATACCCTGAGACGACTTGGCGAGTACTGTCTTATATGGAGCACGATTGCAACCAAGCGAAATTATAGAATTTTCGTCATTTTCCTAAATATTTTATATGACATCAAAAAATCTGTCTTCACAGTTCACTAGATAATAACGAACTACATGTTTTGGTATAACTTTTATACTGTTTTATGTATATTTCGATTTCAAATCGTGGTTTTAGTTTTTGATTTAGACCTATGTTTGGATTTTTTTTCTATCGAGTGAAATGGAGTAAATCGTGTTTCTACTTTCACAGTTCACTAGATTATATCTTCAAGTTTAAGGTGTGTGAATTTCAGAATTGTGGGTTCTAATATTATCCAGATCTAGACGTTCTAAGATCGGCAAATTTGGGAAATCCTCGCCTTAATGGTGTCTTTAAAATTCGCGTATTTAGTAGCGGGAGGAGGCGTTACTACAATAGTTATACCTTGGACTAATTACGAATGTAATATTTTAGTAGATGTTTCGTAAATTATTTCAGTATTCCTTTGAAATTTATAGTGTAGGCACTTACTTGGTTGGTATCCCTACCAAGTCCTACTTTATAGGACTGAGCTGTTATTTGTTATGAAAGTACCTATCTATCATACATTTACCTGTCTAAAGAAAATGACTTTTTGTAAGATGAGTGTTATACTGAATTAAAATGATTTTCATTTGAGATGTGAATCAATAATGGATCCTTTTGTGAAAAAAATAAACACTAAACATAAAATGACATACAATTATTTAAACAAGAACAGACCTCTTGTTAACTTAAAAATAAATAACAAAAAATTACATACAAACTAATTAGGAGCAGGGATTTAAAAAATATAAAGTAACAATTATGCATCAAATAAAAAATACCTCTCATTTTTATACACTAATCTTGGGTAGTTATACTAATAGTCTTAGAATTCTAATTTTTACCACCTCCGTGGTCTAGTGGTTGAGGCCACCGAATGTTGATCGGGAGGTCCATCCGGCGGGGTTCGATTACTCGGGTTCGTCTGGACTACAAAAACACTGAAAAGTTAGAAATAATATAAGAATAGGTACAGACAACATCACACATCATTATTGAAGACGGTGCCAAATTTTAAGACTTTCTAGGAGATCATCGTTTGGCACCGACTTCAATATAGAAATGTAATGTTGTTTGTACCTATTCTTACACTATTTTTAACTTTTCAGTGTCTTTGAAGTCAGTTTTTATTTTTTGTAAAATATTTTTTTTGTTTAACTTTTTAGTGAAAGAAACCCTAATTAAATTAGGGTATCCCTCGATTTTCATAGGATCCCATCATCAGAACCTGACTTTGGTGACCTAGGGACCACCCTAGGAGTATACTCTACCGAATACAAAAAGAATTTTGAAAATCGGTCCACAATTGGCGGAGTAATCGCGTAACATACACACAAAACGGTTGACACGGTTAGCGCAGAGGTCGAGCGATCGCCTACTGCGCAACAGGTCGCGGGTTCGATTCCCGCACGGGACAGATGTTTTGTATGGCCTACAGAAATTTGTTCCGGGATGGGCGTATGTAAGAAACAAAATACGAATTTATTTTGAGTTGGTTTCTTTATGGCACATATTTATTATAACAAACAACTACTTACATACTTACATTTTTTCCTTTTTTGGTTTTGGGAATTTACAGTAAAGTTAACAGGCTACAGGCTGCTAACCCTTAAATAAGGAAATTTGTATTGAAATAAAATCTTTAAAATAAAACACTAAAATCAATAAATGTATTCAAAAAGATATTTACTTTTTCATGTATAAGGTATTTGTGAAGATTAATAGTTCAGACTTGAGTAATAACTTTCACTATTGATCGATATATCGATATTACTTTCTCCTCCCTAGGCGACAATAACTACGATAACATTATGTCACATCACTATCACTACATTGTACCCCTGCCCCCGACCCGTATCGTGCGATAGAGAGAGTTGCAAGAAATGGTCGAAATTGCCTACAATTCCTGTTTGAAATATTGTTTCGGGCGATAACTGTTTTACCCTCCTAAACCTTTATGAAATTAGACGCTTTTGGTGTCATTAGATTCAGTATACCCTAATCTATGTTTGTACGTTTTGCCTTTTTTCGTAATTCAGAATAATTTAGTCAAAAAAGACAAAAATGCTCAAGGTAGTTTTTAAGTCGAAAATATAGATATTTAGATGCTAATAACTTATATTCTGAGCAATATTTCTTCAAAATCAAAACGTACAAACCTAGTTTTTCGTTATATCTACAAGATTTCCAAAAACTATGAAAATTGGACTATGTTTAGAGGGAGAAAAGCGTTTTCGCTTTTTGTATGAAAATTTACAGCTTCACAATCCTCTTAATATTAGAATTAGAACATGAGTGTAGATAAAATAAATTTCGGTACGTAATAACATGGCAATAAGTCATTAATTTTAAAAACCAATGATGAATTAACATCAATTTATACATTTGGTTGGCAATACAGAAATTGAAATTGAAAATTGAATCGCATGTTAAACGGAACATATATAAGTTGAGTATATTCTACTAGTAGAAATCAAAAAGGAGTGGGTAGGACCACTCGTTGCAGAATTCACGGATTGAATATTCAAAAATAGTGATTTTGGAAATTGGTATGCGAATCTTACGATTTCGAATGCGAATTTGAATTCTATTGTTTCAAAAATGCGTCCCCTGATCCAAGGCTTAAAATGAGTACCTACCTACATATAATTCCATCAGAATAGAATATCTTCAGAATACCAGAATATCCTAATATAGAGAGATCATCAGACATGTGAATGTTGCTTTGAATATGTAGGTAAAAAAATTTGTGGCATCGCATTAAATAGTATTCTCTAGTTACATCTAGAGGACATATACGCAGCCTGCACTGTTCTGCTCGCACTCTTTGTCTGCCGAAAATTTCATTTTGTTTCTGCCAGTCTTAAGACATTCTTCCTCGTGAGGTATTGAATATGCAATATGCAAGCGACTGGTCGCAACCGTCCGCAGGTTTAAGCTCTCATTCGCATGAGCATTAGAAAAGCGCTAATATACGATAGGATACGATCTCATGGTTTTCAAATGATATCATTTGATATTATAGTGCAAAGCGAAAAATACGATTTTCGGCTAGACTTTAGATCATTCGTTCATTATATCACGATGACAACATCATTGAAGTTATGTCATAGTAACATGATATCATTGAAGATCGGCAATTCGAAATCAAGCATTTCATGTATCATATATTCAATTGTATATTCAATTATCTCAAATTAGATGAAAGATCCATAATTGGCCTGCAGGTTAACCTTTGATTTGTTTGCCCTCTTTGTTTGTGTTATGTGTTGAAGTTTTTTAAAACTTCAACACATAACATCCCCAATCGATTGGTCACAACTAGAGATGCCACCTTTTTTGAGACAAATAAAGTATTTTTTCACTTTGGTGGAATAAAAATAATATTATATACTCGTACACAGTAAAAAAAAGACTTACTTATTTATTTTTTCACTTATCTATCTTTAATAAGCATATTTTTATTGCTTATCGTGGCATAGTATATGTTATTCTTAAAAATAGTTATAGCATCTTTGCAGTGAAAATTTAGATTAAAATATAATATCAACTCGTGTTTTAGGGTTCCATACCCCACAAGGAAAAAAGCGAATCCTTATAAAGTGATCCTACACTTTGTTGTCCGTCCGCCCGTCTGTCTGTCTGTCAATGTTAAGACCCTTTATCTCAGGAACGCGTGGAGTTATCAAGTTGAAATTAAGACCGTACTCATGTCTCCAGTCCCTTGAAGCTGTGAAAAAAACATATATCTAAGTTAACGTAAAAAAGATACAGTCGTTTATGCCGTAAAAACGTAAATAATATTTAGACACGCAAGGGAATCAAAATTTATAGGGTACTTCTCGCTGATGTAGAACCATGACATTTGGCGAGAAGTAAGGAATCTGAAAGGTTATCATAAGATCGAATATTTTTTGACCGAATTTCATTTGACAAAAAACTTTTCGACTATTTTCTTTTCGTCTTTTTTTTTACTTCGTCGAAATCTCGTTTGCCACTGTATCAGTTGATCAATTCGTTTTTTCGTGACTCCGACGTTTGATTAGGTCGAAAACCTTTTTACCAAAGTTATGCCCAGCCGAATCAACATTTGTTCGAAGTATTATGTTTCCGAACATTCATTACACCACTGTTTTAGTATGCAAGTCTACAGCATGCAAGCCAGCATGCAAGCAAACATGCAGCATGCAGTTTGATGCTCTGTGTGTGGTCACAACGTCTAACCTACAATGATATCCCATAAGTTGTTCTCCTTTCCGGGAAGCATGAAAGAAACATGTAATTTGATGTGTGATTACAATGAACCCTACTTACTTATAACCTCCGTAACCTAACCAGCCAAGTATTAACCTAATAATTTTCCGTAAAATGTTTTTTTGTTGAAACGAAAATATGTCAAATAAATCACCTGGCAATTGAAAAAAGATCAAGAGAGACTTCGGTCAATAGTAAAAAAATATTTTGAAAATCGGTCAAACGTATTTTGGTAAGCGTGCACGATTGGCCCCGTGTATGCCGCCGTAAGGCCCTCCGTCTGGGGATTGCCCTGGTGTTCTCGGGCAATCCTCCCTTGGCGATAGCCCGACCAGTTGGACGGGCTTGCCCGGGTGCGTGGGTAGTGGAGTCGCAGTGTGGACCTTACCTAGCGCACCCATAAGGGCAGGGAGAACACCGGGGGGTTTTAGTGGGTCGGCCTGGCACTCTGCCAGGAGAGCCCCACACACGCTCGCCGTCTAGCCAGCGGCGGGTACGCGGCGTTTACGCATTACCCCGCGGGAAAAAAAGATACAGTCAGCAACACGTCAAGCTTTACATTTGCATTACAAAGCCGCCGCTATTACGAGCGACATAAGGGCGGTCTCAAGGTCAACGTGTAAAGCCTAGTGTGTTGTTGTGTGTACTTAAGTAAGGTCGGGGTGGCTAATTCCGTCTAGGGGGCATCACCGTCTGCTTCGAATTACTCTTGCCAGAACTAACCTATGTTTTGTTATGTAATGTCGTTAAAACAGGAGTTGTAAGAACATTTTATCAAACGTGAATATGATATTATTCGATTTATTGTAATAAAAGACAACTAAGTGTATAGTTTAAAGCATGCTTATACTATTGTATGTTATTGTTTTGCAATAAAACGTTTAAACAGCTAATAATCGTATCTGAAACATTTGTAACCTCAAAATCGTGAAGTGGCGAATTCCGTCTACATTGAATGGGGCAAATTTTACCCCTGAAATTTATGTGAAACAAAACAACATACTTTCAAACCGAATGTTATTAGATTAAATAGATTTAATTTATTTTACAAATTATACTAAAGATCTAAAGGACTGCCATGAAAAAATACATATACTAGAATATGTAATGGTGCCTCTATTATTATATACTACTTTTTGCAAAGTACGTGGTAAAAAAAGTCGTAAAATAAATAGAGGTACATACAAGCTGTACTGGCACAATGTTGATTTAAATAAAAAAATCATTGTCTAGCCTTTTTGCTAATTTTTATTAAACGACAAATAGTTTTTAAATTTTTCTAGTGATAAAGTATAAGAAAGAATTTATCCTATAATATTTATGTTGATTTTAAAATAATAACACTGATTGCAACTTGAAAAAAAAATATATAATAGTATGGTAATTGGTAAAAACGATTATAATAATTAATTCTTTATTTTTTCTTACTGTAATAGTTAAATATTTATTTTATACGGTGACTGCTCCTCATAAATATTCAAGTTAATATTTTAGTAGGTACTGTGGTTAATTTGGTTATAAAGGTATTTGAGATTTGTTTAGAATTTATAAAAAATGATTTTATTTTAAATAGGTACATACATTGATAACACTGATTCAGATTTAACCAGGTGCTCAAAACTAATATATCAGCAATAAAGTAACAAATGGTTTGAAATTAAATGTAAATATTTTTTTTCATTTCATATATCGTATAAACTAAGTGGGTTTCCTATCCCTGGACTTCGTCAGTATGCCGGAATAGCCCCCAAAAAATGTTTTTACGCTTAAAATGAGATCTAGACCCTATTTTTACAAGTGTAAGTTATTTATTTGACTGTCGTTCACTAATAAATGTTTCACTTAGGTGTAGTCTCAAATTGCTTTGTTGTTGGCTTAATTATTGCTACATGACGGATTTGCAACGATTTGCGGGAAAATCCGTCTAATGGGAAGGTTTTAAAAAAATGCCGTTTATCTTAAAAAGTTATTAATGATTAGAAAAAATTATAACTTTAACAAGAAGTTACATAAAATTATTTTTGACAGCCACTTAAAATTTTGCAGATATTTAGAAGGTTTGTTTATTATGCTCAATCAAATTTACGTTTCAAAAAAATATGCCGGAATTAGCCACCCTGACCTTATGATATTTCGATTGTCTAAAAATATGGCAAACAATACATATAGTTTAAAAAGACCTCAGTCAAACGTTTTCGGTCAAATGTGAATCGGACAAGAAAATTTCGAACAAGTAATAGGTTCCCAATCTGAAAACCGGAAAAATGTACCTACCCAGGAAGTTAAAGAAGTTTGTACGGAACCCTCGGAGTGCGAATCCAACTCGCACTTGGCCGGTTTTTTGGAAACTATTATATAACTATTATAACTAATATATATATTAAAATACAAATCTATTTGCAGGTGGCAGATTTAACGGCCTGATTGAAAAACAACTAAATCCGACAATCTGAATTAAGCCATCCATAAATTTATTAGACATTGTATGCCTATTGCCTATGCCACTTTGTTCCCAGGCATTAACGTCTATTATATCAAAACTAACCATACAAAGATAAAAAGATTTACAGCGCATACTCGTAGATTACTTTGTTGAGCACGATAACATTGGTAAAGTAGATACGCAACAGCAGGCGGAGCACGGGCTGCCAAGACTGGACTTAAGACACGCATTGGTGTCGGTTCAGATACACAACTTAATTAAACTAAACTAATTTGACAGGTCCAAAAATAAAGCCGTCACTTTTAATCCTTTAGAGAAAAAGAAAGATGGCGATAGTTTTATCACAATTTTTTTGCTCTCCGACTCCTGCTGAGTCCTGCTACATCTTCTAAAGTATTAAAGCCTTTGCTACAACCACAGCAGTCGGCGCACAGACACGCTAAGAAATTTGTGATAAAACTCAGTCACACGTGTTCCTTGACGAGCGTCAAGAAAATTTTTCACGTCAGTCACACTAAATACGCGCCACCGTACTACTCTTTAAGACATGCTATCTAATCCTGTGAGGTTGCAGGTGCATTAAAATTGATCCTGTATACACATATAAGGATACTTTTGGAAGCAAGAGCCAAATTTAGTATGCTTGTTCAGACAGGCAAACTGAACAACTTTCACTATGGGACAAATCTTGAAATCGATAAAAAATTTTGCTGTTTCATACATCTAGTTTCAATGGATGTTGAACATAAGGAACAGCGAACTTTTATTATTATTATTATTATGTGTATGTATATACTTAACATACACTCATATCAACATGTTATTTACAAATGTTACTTGCATTTTGAAGCTTTTCCCCAATTGCAATAAAGCATTAATTATAGAATCCAAGTAGTATACACAGTCCATTAGTGTTATCACTTATTAAATTAATTAGCGTTCTGATAATATTGGAAGTTGCAATGATACTATCAAGATCAAATTAATTATAGCTATCACTCGATCAGATGAATTATCTTTGTACCAAAGAAAACAATTAAGATAAAGAAACGTTACGTAGGTGGGTATTCAAAGACATATAGTACAATACGTCTCGTATTGTGCGATCCGCCAGTACGTCACGCTATTATCTACCATTAATTTACAAAAAATCACTGATGAACTTTTCTGCAAAATAAATATTTTATCTCAGGTTTATTTCGATTGACAACATTTCATTTTTGCTTAGGTGCCAAAATTCAGAAACGTATTCGATTTTTTTTCATTGTTATTATCACAATAAATGCTGGTTGGATATTTTGATAAGTATAATAATTTTAGAGATATTTCGAAAAAACTTCAAAATACGAGATGTTGAGCTGTAATGCCCGGGATAGGCCTTATCATTTAAAAAATTGCTTATCAAAAAAAACTTAAAATAAATAAAAAACTTAAAACTTAAAATTACGAATGGTACAAATCAGAATCGGCTTAAACCACTTAAAACTATATAAACAAACAGTTTCTTAATTTTACACGTATTTTCATGTAAACTTAAAAAAATGTTGGGGTTAACGATTTGAACTGACGTTTATTAGGTGTCAGACATACTCGTACATTCGGTTTCCCCGATGTTCAATAATTCCACATGGGAAGTTTCCTTGCCAACTAAAATATAAATACTTTCAAGCATTCTTCGCGAAGAAACATGAGCGAAACTTATCTCTCCTGCAAGCGTAGCACGGGCTGCCAAGACGGGACTCGAGTCACGCATTATCTCACAATTTGAGTGAAATAATCTCTATGTCTTATAGAGTAGCACGGTGGCGCGTATTGGGTGGGACTGACGTGATAAAAATTTCTTGACGCTCGTCACGGGACATGTGTGACTGAGTTTTATCACAAATTTTTTGCTCTCCGACTACTACTACATCTTCTAAAGTATAAAGCCCTTGCTACAACCACAGAAGTCGGCGCACAGGTACACCAAGAAATTTGTGACAAAACTCAGTCACACGTGTTCCTTGACGAGCGTCAAGAAATTTTTAAGACGTCAGTCCCACCCAATACGCGCCACCGTGCTACTCTTTAAGACATAGAGATTATTTCACTCAAATTGTGAGATAATGCGTGACTCGAGTCCAGTCTTGGCAACCCCTGATACGCCTGCTGGATGGAGTCATAAAGCTTCCTACAGATGACCCCGGCAATGAGGATGCTCATAATAAAAATTAGTAACTCCCCAGGATTACTATACCTAATCTTTAATATCAAGGTTTCTTTATTTCGAGTTCATTATTATTGTTTTTTGTATGCTTTTTGGAGGAGGAGGAGGATAAGGAGGTTGTTAGCTCTTATCTAATTATTTGAAAATTGTGTTTCCCAATGAATCGATGTGTCCTAGTCCCTAGTCTTTCACGAAACTAAATAAATAAACTAAAAGATAAATATATAAATAAACCAGACGGTTGTACGGACTTTCACCTTTAAACCTTGATCTATCAGATACAAAGATCAATATTGTATCACAGTAATACTTATTCACTATCAGTAGGCTAATAGCCATGTCAAGATTACAACAAATAAATTGCCTAGTAATCTTGTAGGTTATTATTTTTTAACCCCCGACGCAAAAAGATGGGTGTTATAAGTTTAACGTGTCTGTCTGTCTATCTGTCTGTCTGTGTGTCTGTCTGTCTGTCGGTGGCATCATAGCTCCCGAACGGATGAAGCGATTTCAATTTGTTTTTTTTTTATTAAAGGTGACTTATGTGCGAGTGTTCTTAGACATGTTTGATGAAAATCGGTTGAGCCGTTTATACGTTGTGGGGGTGAAAGTGGGAAAGAATAACCGAATGACTGCAAATATACTCGAGTGGGGTCTCAAATGAAAGCGCATCACGTGCACATTATAAAATAATATGTTAGGCCGTTTAAAAAGTATGAAATAAAAATTAAACATTTTAGAAACCCCCTACAAAAAACCTCCAAAAAGTAAAAAATAAAATGTGTTGGTTGGCCCTTTAGTCGCCACATCGGGGGACTGACTAAAGGGCCAACCAACACATTTAATTTTTTACTTTTTGGAGGTTTTTTCTCGGGGGTTTTTAAAATTTTTAATTTAATTTTTTATAAGCATAGTAAAAGAATAACTTTCGCTTTTGATATACCTTTACCTACCTACCACTGGGTTGTAAACGTGATATGTTGCACTTACCTAATTTTGAGCGGTTTCAGATGTAAGAAACTCCTTATATACTTACCTTAAATCTAAAGTAGGTACAGATTAGATAAATAGTTACTAATAGTGTAAGCTATTTTAAAATTCTAAAAAATAAATAAGTTAGGTATTTGTTACTTTATATTTTCTTTAAAAACGCTAAAAATAAATAAAGAAATACCAGAAAGAAATTCTGGTGTAGTGTCTGGTATTAAGGGCAAGGTAGGTACCTTCTCGTATTTAATGGTCTGGTATAAAATGGTATTATCTAAAGTACCTATATCTAGTTAGCGAATGAAGTTTTTAACCCAGTTCATCGCAAGTAAAAGCGATTTAGTTGCGAAGCCGCCTAATTTGAAGTTATCTGAAGGTTATGGCAGTATAGTCGTTTCCTTACTCTTTATCATTGCTGCTCGAGAACTCGCTACTGGAACAATCGAATAATTTTGGTTACCTCTAAAATAGATCATTTCAAATAGGTACTTACCCTTGGCAAATTACCATACATATTACATTAGTAGGTTAGGTATGTACATTTATATGACGCTCCTACGGCGAAGGAAAACATCTCGAGGAAACCTGCATACACCTGCAAAGTAATTCAAAGGTGTATGTGAAGTCACCAATCCGCACTGAGCCAGCGTGGTTTGACTAAGCCCTATAATCGCCCTAACATACCTAGTTAGGGTAGGGTCGTGCCCCTCGGTGGGGACGTATATGAGCTGTGATGATGATGGGTGCTGCCGGGGGCAAGAATGGGAACTAGTGGTCACTAAAGGTCGTGCACTTAGCCGCAGCGACCAACGACCACAAACTGTCACGACTGGATGTGGTCGTAGCCGTCTACTGCGCGACATCGAGTAAACCAGTTGTACAAAAGATGGTAGCCGGTCAGTTGGATATTTAAAAGCCTTACAACCGAGCAGAGAAAATTGACGCACATAATTCAACAAACAGATTCGTTCGCCCACGTTCCCAAGTCTCGCCTTCACAGGCTACAACAGGTCCAAAACTGATTCCTGCGCCGCACCACTGGCGCTTCTCCTTACAGGTGTGGTGTCAACCTTCATACGACGTCGACCTCTCGTCGGTTGAGGCCCACATTCATAATCTGTCCCAACGCTACTTCGCTAGAGCCACCGTCCATCCTAACTCACTAGTCAGACAGGCGGCCGACCCCTTTGAATAGTGTATAGACCCGGTCTACACAGTCTGTGATATATCAGTTACATATATGTAGGTACGTGGTCGCTTCTCTCCGCCCTCCACTACACAGCGAACTTAAGCGTCCGAGCCTTAGAGGCGCGCTCGAGTTGCAGCCGCTCCCCGCACCGGCTATAACCGCCTGGTGACTCTACTCGGAGAGCGGGTCACCCCTGTGGTGAGGTGATGCCTCTCTGAGATAGAAATCCATTAGGTTTGGTTTGCCAAACGAGGCTTGAGAATCCACTAGACCCACCAAACTTCTCACTTTCTAATAAAAATAGTTAAAGTAAAGCTGTAACAGCCATCTGCGGCTAACGGCATAGAGATCCCTCATATAAAAACCAAACAGATTCGAGGCTCCTCTTCGCTGTTCCGACTTTTGAACAACTAATAATAAATTCCAATGTGTAGCAGTGTAGCTTAAGTTCAGCGATTAGATATAGAGGCCTATGTCTTGGCTGTGCCGTCACACCTAAGTGTTCAAAACAAATAATATTATCAAACGCAAAGCAAAGCAAATCTGTGGAAAATTTATTGATATACCTACATCACCTACATGTGATTTTGGGCCGTGACTAAAGGTCAGTTCGACGTTTGGTAGTACTATTAGTTATTCCGTGGTTAATTCCTGAAGGTTAGTCCGAATCACAGGGGCTACGCTTTGAGGCCCGTTGCATACGGCGATCACCACCGAACTAGACCTTCGGGCACAGTTAGTCGCGGTCTTCTCACTGGGTCTGGGGCAAGACCCAACACCCGGTGAGTTTGTGGTACCACACAGGGGAGCGGCGAAGAAGGCCCGTCATTTCGTATCGCGCCTAGTAGCTGCTGCCACAAAATAAGTAGGTATGCTACTGCCCGCCGCATATGGAAATAAATGAACGAGTGAGCACCGATTTTTGTTTATTTTGTACTTATTTAATATGCAATAACATAACATTCATTCAATGTCACTGTAAAATGATGTCTTCGTGGTTCAACTGCATCGTCATTAATTATTGAAACCGTACGCGTGCAATACGCCTCGTGGACAAAGTTTAGTACGCCGGGCAGCACAAGCTGCACGGCGTATTTTGAAGCGTCTATGACGCTACGCCTCCGTGGACAGTAGGCCTTTAATTATCAAGTCACATTAGAATAAAGAATATAAGTAGGTATTATTTCGATTTTAATAAGATTTTGACAAACTGTGACTTCAAACGTAGATCAGTCGGCCTTAAAAGTAGATAAGTACCATTTAAGTACCATTATCACACCAACTAGTAGCAATGTAGTTATTGGTGTAACAATACTAATTATAAGGAATAGTTGGTGTAATAGGGTACTAAAATGTCCATCTACTTCAGAGGCCGATCGTACCAATATGCAATGATAATACCGCCACAGCAGGCTTTCAAAATGATCTTTAGAGGTTTGTGGCTTTCGTAGACCATTGCGCTGCTGAAGATATGCTTAGACCGCGTAGCTTTAAAGTTTCTATAGGCAGAGCTGGATTTAGCCATGGGGCCATGTAGATCCGGGCCCGTAGCGGCAAATTTTTAGGGGCGGCAAAGCGATTATTCCAGTCTTACCTATAGGTAAGACTGAAATAATCAATATTACAATAATCATAATATAATAATAATATAATATAATTATAATAATATTGGAATAATAATCGGAAATCAATATTATTTTATAAATATAATAGGTGATTGTGCTCTACCTACCCCAACCAATATTATTGTTTTCTTCTGTGTATTTATGTATGTTGTTATTGTTGTTTGCGTTTCACCATTACCATAATGTTTTTATGTCGTGGTAGGTACCGTTCAACTCTTCAGTGTAATTCGTTCAATGGTCAGTATATAAAGCTAATGTACGTATTAAATAGTAGGTATCGGTAGGTAGATCACAATCACCTAGGTATCTCATTTTAAAAATAATATTGATTTCCGATTATTCCAGTCTTACCTACCGCTTTGCCGCCCCTAAAAATTTGCGCCTTTGTGTCAGTAGTGCCACTACGGGCCCGGATCTACATGACCCCATGGCTAAATCCGGCTCTGCCTATAAAAACATTAAAGCTACGCGGTCTAAGCATATCTTCAGCAGCGCAATAATTGTTATACAGGGTATCATCAAGCTCAACTTCTATAGGAGACCCTGTATCCAAACCGTGTCATTGGCACCTTTAAGGTCTACGAAAGCCATAAACGTCATTTTTGTTTCGAAGTTATGAAATAGTGTTAAAGAGGGGCCCGGGACTCGATTTACCATGGGGGCAGAACTTTTTCTGTCCGGTTTGTTTGGTGGTAGGGCTTCTGAGCCCACCTAGCTGGCTAGCACCATCTTTCCTAAGTTTGTCCTAAGTTTGTCGCTATAATAACAATGTTATAAGCACTCGGTGTCGGAGCGTCGGTGGCGCAGTGGACTCGGCACTTGCCTTCCAATCGGGGGGTCGGGGTTCGAGACCCGCCATGTACCAATGTGTTTTTCGTTTCGAATTTCATATGTACATTTGTCTGACGCTCCTACGGTGAAGGAAAACATCGTGAGGCAACCTGCATACATCTGCGAAGAAATTCAATGGTGTATGTGAAGTCGACCAATCCGCACTGGGCCAGCGTGGTTGACTAAGGCCTAATCACCCTAATATAGGGTAGGCTCGAGCCCCTCGGTGGGGACGTATATGGGCTGTGATGATGAAGCACTGTTGTGTTGTAAGATAGCCAGTTCCTCAGTTGTTGAGGAGTCCAGGTGAAGCTCGCTTGCTCCTTCGGCCTCATCGACACTTACCATCAGATGAGTTCATGGCCGAGAGCTTCCCTGTCGTATTTTACGATCACTACATATTTTATTGTACTGTGTCTCATTTCAAAATATTCCTCATAATTTATGTACTGATGGTAGGTATCGTAGTTATGGTAACACTCCCTATTCAAACATCATATAACGTCATAAAATGTTTTGTCTCATTACAGGGTCACACCATTGTCGCATCTTTAGTACCATCATTGATCTAAGCATAGATTTAATATTGAAACTGAGATCATACAGATTAAATAATAGCTGAAACACCGATATTGCAGCGTACGACATCTCGCTTTCACTGCGTTTTAATGCTGTTTTATTAAGCTGAACACACATTTTTGTCAGCACCGCAAGAGCCGCACCCGACGTACGCGCCGCATTTTGGAATTTGTTTTATGAACACGAATGTTTTATGAAAAATGAAACCTCGCACATAAGACCCGCACCGTACACGCCGAATTTTAAAAAATGGGGTAAATATCCGGGTATTGAATGCAGCGCACACGGCGCGTACGGCGCGTGCTGATATGTGCATTCAGCTTTAGAGCGGGTTCAACCGCGGAACAGAAAAAATATTGAAAGCGGCATATCTGTTTGTTATCCCATAATAACATTAAAAAATAAAATAAAATGAGCATGCCATAGGTACACAAACAACAGAAAATCAGCAAAAAACTCTTGCTTGGCGAAATCCCCATAGGCACCACCTTAAAACACAAAAGAAATATGGCAAAATTTTCATCCACTTGTACTTTTCAAGTTGGGGCTATCCCTTATACTTAGGTACCTACCTACGTAGGTAATACGTATAAAGATTCTTATCAAATCGTTTTAGTCGGCTACTGTTTGCATGATATTAACTTCATGGATTAAAGCATTAAGGTTCATGCAGATATTCTGCGTCGTCGATAAGATTCCAGCACGCGTTACGTAAATATGTCGGTACTTTTATATCGGCCATCTAAGTGTCAATGAATATCAAACTAATGTTTAGTAAAAACAAGCTAATTTCAAGTTAACTTTCGATCTCAGTAATTTTATTTTTTTGCGTTGTCGGCTATTTTGAATTGACGCCGTTCCGCCAGAAACCATAGAGCAAGAAATAATTTATGGTTTGAACCAGTAACATTATGTATGGATCTTCATAACATCCATTAGAATCTAATGTATCCTATTCACTTCCATAACTATGACGCGAAGTAGGTGGTGAGTCGTAAGGAACTAGTTAATAAAACTAATAATTTAACCGCCAGTGATCTTGTGGCACAGAATAGATAATAGTACTACACTTGTGGTTGAAACCACCCGATATGATCTAGAGGTCCGGGGTTCGATTCCCCACGGGGGTGGAAGTTTTTCTGTTTTTTTTTTAATTTATTTTGTACATAATTTTTACAAATAGCTTAAAGACTTAATCCAGCCAAACTGTGCAACAGTTTGTCGGCAGTATCCCCGTGGACGCGCGTTTCCATAGCTTCGATTGGTTGTTGGTGGCAGGGGTTTAGAGCTAACCTGGTTAGCTACCACCGCTTTACCCAAGTTTGTTACATGTTTATGGCATTGTTGAGTTCGCACAATTAAGAGGTGAGATAACCAGACCCCTTAGACAAAAGCCACACGCTAAGTTTTCAGCAGTCGATCGTTCCGCAGAAAAAATGTATGGAGATGACATTAGCTGCGGAAAAAAAAGCGTGAGCTTGTCACAAGCTAATGTTATTTCCATACATTTTTTCTGCGGAACGACTGCAGAAAGCTTAACGTGTGGCGTGTGGCTTTTGTCTAAAAAGGGTCAGCTCATACCTTAGCTGTTGAGGAGTCCAGAGGGCCTATTACCGATCTCATGGTTTTGCAAATGATATCATACTAGCTCTCCGCTCACGACTTCGTCCGCGTTATTTTTGTTTTCCCGTGGGAATTTTATATTTTCCCGTAGGAAAATTATGCCCTTCCCCTGGTCTCGAACTATCCCTATACCAACTTTCATCAAAATCAGTTCAGTAGTTTCGAAGCCTATTCAATATAAACAAACAAACAATCAAATCTTTCCTCTTTATAATATTAGTATAGAAGTATAGATGATATCAACGTGCAAAACGAAAAATACGATTTCCGGTCAGATGTTTAATCATTTGTTCATTATTTAATGATGACATCATTGAAATAATGCCATAGTGATGATATCATTGGAGATCGGTAATACGAAATGCAGCATTTCATGACTTCTTTTTCTCAAATTTATACCATGTCATACGATGAAAGCTGCATAATTGGCCTGCAGGTAAAGCTCGCTCCCACCTGCGGCCTTATTGTTACTTACCATCAGGGGCGATGAAGGCAAAGAGCTTTCTTGTTGTATATAACAAAAAAACTAATAGTAAATTTTGACATTTTAATGTCCGTGATTTTTTCTTTTTTTTTGACATTAATAAGTGTCTGCAAAGGAAAGGAACTGGTCCCTAAAATCCAATATCCAAAATGTTTAGATCCGTAATGTCCAATGTTCTATGTAAAGCTTCTGCCCAAGATCGAACCCGGAACCTAGTCATTAAAGCGACAGTCAACCATCAAACTAGCAATGAAATCAAACCAATAACACAAACACAATTGAATAAATAAGCTTTATTTTTGGCCAAACTATTACAATGCATCACTTTACACATAATGTGGATATAATCAATATTTATTGCAGTATTTGATAAAAAAAAAAACAATATATCCATATAAAATATAGCACAAACTAAAATCGCCGCACTGGCAAGCCCTACACGAAAGTAAGTCGACGTGCGACTCAGGTATAATTAGAACACTTATACGCTGAATGTAAAAATGTAGTTCAGTATAAGGGTGACTACTCTAGTCTAATAAAATTTATAAAAGGTAAGCATTAATTCAAGATTAACACGACAGAGCACCAGTGGTGTACACTGAAGCACCTATCCCTTTCGCACCATTTTAAGTTAATACATAACATTTAGGCGTTATCCTCATTTCTATTGTTACAATTCTTTTTCCATTTCACGCTCAATTTCATTATTAAAGATCAATTTCATTACTCAACTAAATATTTCCTCTAGCATACATAATAATATGAATCATCATTTGTTCATATAATCATGTAGCTTAAATGCACCTGCACACGGCATGTCCGGAGTTTATCTATCTATATCAATGAAAATGAGCGCTACACTTGCACGCCAAAAGCACTGCAACAATGATAAGAACCGCTTAGGACTACTCATTGAAAGGAACACGCATCGTACGCTATAATACTCATATATTATTGCCACGTTTCACCGCTAACGCCGCCGTCGGCCCTCGGAAGCAACGTGTGAAATATAATAAAAATAGAATTTACATCTCTCCATTTGGTGCACCGATACCCTTACATTAATTATACTAATACTAGATTTGGTACTTACACTGAATTTCATATATTGGATATAAATTTCTTACGTTTACTACCTTACAGAACAAGCTTTAGGATTGTCGGATCAGTTTGGCTCCAAATGCGATTAGGAATGCCGGTGGTGAGTGTCGAAAGGTGACTTTGAGAGCCTGATTTTCACAATCTGAGAAAACTCCCAACTTTAATAATGTGTGACGGTCATTATTATAAAACATAGAAAATTCATAAGAGGTTACAATCGACTCGTACAAAAATTACAACTTTCCTTCAATAAAATGTCATAAACAAAACATACATGACCAATCTTAAACTATATAAGATAGAAAATAGACAATACGAAAGGTAAGATCTAGAAAAAGTTATCATATTGCTACAATACATCCACAGACAAATAGAAAAAGGTTTTTAACTTGGCATCTAGTAAGATACATTCAATGATATAATATGTACTTATTCATGTGTCATATTATTTATAGCAGTTGTTTATCTATTATATTATTTTATTTTTAGTTAGTGTGATAGTTTTAGAATATTCTATTTAGATTGATTATACTATAGATAAAATAATACAATTTGTTTTAAGTAGTTTAAACGGATTGAACTCTACAAGTCCAAATTCACATTTTCAAATTGAATATAGATTTGAAAAATAGCAAATACTAAAATATCCGTATATTATCAATATGTAGGTAATTGTACAACAGTATATCTATTCTATTGTATAGGAAAATACTAAATTTTAAATACATAGATACTATAATTTTAAAGTATTCAAGTATAATGATTTGTATCAGTGTCTCAGTCAGCCACCACATCGACAAAAGACTGGATTGGCATATTATTATAGAAAATCATTAAATAGAAACAGCTATTGTCTAACATTTATATTAAGTTCCCGATATTGTAAATACAAGTCAAAATTATTAGCACTTAATTAGCTCGACTAACCTAACCTCGTTAGGTTAGTCGAGCTTATGTACAAACTTACTTACAACAGCAAAAAAATACGCAAATTCAATTGGATTTAAGTAGATAAACATTTCCAATGTACCCATATAAACAAGGGGTTTCATCTAGAATCTAAATTAAAAGTAAACATTACATTTTTAGTCGTTATTATTAATTCCTATTATAAGTTAAATTAATTTTGTGATCGGGCTTGTTAGAATACACAATAGTGACTGTGCCGACCGGACTACAATCGCGTGTTAACTCGATTTTAATAAGCTCGACAAAAAAGTATATAGTAAATCATCAAATTGCTGATCGAGTAATTCAAATGAAGTCATTTTGTTTGTGAGTCCTATTCTAGTTTATCGAGCCCATTGAAGCGAATGATCAGCTGACATCTCGAGTAAAGAATTTAATGAACGCTGATATTTCGAGTAATCAAATAGTTTAATAGCTAATATCTCGAGTAGAGCTCGTGACGTTTAGTCCAGTCGGTCAAGTCACCGTTTTGAAACACACGACCCACGCACGCATCGACTGCAGGTATACTAATACCGGATTTTAAAAAAATTAAGCTCGCATTGCATCTGTGCTGCAGTAGGACGCACTCTTAAGCTATCAAGTTGCTATACATTAAGCATACAAGCTAGAACGCGGATAGGCAAACAAACAGATTCTCTGGTAGTCTACTGACTCGAAGATTCCAATTCTAAGTCAGTTTCGAAAGATGGATCTTTAAGCTAAACCCAAGAAGAAATGTGTTAGAGGCAGCCCTAAATCGCTATTCATTTAGTACACACATTTTAAAAACACAGCAACAACCATCCTGTCTGAAAGGCACTCCAAGGATCCCAACAAGTCTTCGATCGTCATTACGTAATGTAATCTGAGAATTGCAATGTTTCCAGATGGTTCAGTTTTTATAGATCTATCCTCTGATGAGTTAAAGACGCCTTTAGAACTAGATAGGCTATAGTGACAGATCAAAAAAAAAACGGTTTTTGAGCGATTCTTGCACAACTAATCTTCAGCACAACTCCAACCAGTTGGTAATGGCAGCTTAAACGTGGGTAAAAGTCGAGTGTCAGAGGACGCAATGGAAAGGGCTATGCTCGGAGTGTCTCTACGTGATGATACCAAATCAGAAATGATGAGATCTGTAGAAGAACTAAAATCTAGGATAACATACCGAACTAGCAGTGTGCAGCACACATCGCTCGCATGACTAACAGCCTTTGGGACGGGAGTTAGTTGACGCCCCGACAAGGTGGACCGACGGGTGTAAAGGACCGATGGGGTTGGAGATCCTTGGAGGAGAACTGTGTCCAATAGTGAGCGCCTCTTGCCTGAAACTATGACTGCCAATGTCAAGTACTCTCATAGAATTTCTTTTCGAGCAAAGACTACGAGAGACTAACTAAAGACTACGTAGAAAGGACTACCTACGAGTACATGTGTTGCTGCTGCCTTCCTTGAGTCTACTGCAATTATGGCTGTGCGAGGAGACTGGAAACTCATAAAAATATATGCAACGTTTCAGAGTCCATTCACAACTGTGAAATTACAAAAAGCGACGACTCACAGGACAAATAACATCTGCCGGATGCAAATCAATATAGCTTGCTCCCGATGCTCCCTGCCTTTCCACCCCTCAACTTTTCAACGACCTGCAAAAGGCCAGCGTTATAGAGGACATCCAAATCCCGAGTCAGCTTGAGAGCGGCATATTGTGGCTTTAACTATGACTACGACAATTCACCAAGGCTCGGATACCGGTAAAATTTTCAAACTGATATCATGTACAGTAAGCTCCCATTCAAGCTATACATTTACACTACGAAAACCGCCACTATTACGAGCGGCATAAGAACGGTACAAAGATCAATCAGTATAGCTTGATAAGGAGCTTACTGTACCTACTTGGAGCAAAACCTTTTCATTATGGTTTCATTCCAGTAAACAGTAAGTTTTTACATAAAGGTTTTTGCCCAAAAACCGATTTGGAGTAATAAAAACCGGTGAATATAACGCAAGATTAATACTGTTTACTATCTTAAATAATTACAAATGTTAGTGATTCGTAAATCCACTACGCAAATCAGATGTCAACGTACACTACATACGTTAAAACGTACTGCGCGACCGTACGCGTCTTCAAGTCAATAACACGATACAATGTCGATTAAACCGGTTTCTTTAGGTTATAGTAAAGTTCTTATAGCGTTCGCGTTCTCAAGAAAAGATCGGAGCAAAACCGAAATAAACCGGTACATTTTAAACCGGTTCCGAGCCTTGCAACTAAGTAATTCACATTACGAGTACAATCGCCGGCTAAGTTCCGAGCAGTCGAGGTGCGTGCGTTGCGCGCGGTCGATGCGTGAAGTTTACGGAGAAATATACTAGCTTAGCTATGGCACTTGCCAATCCAATCGCGCAGTCCCGCCCCGCCGGTGTCTACTGCGTCTAGTCCTTCCAGTCCTTCTTGATCTCGAAGCACCACTCCCACTGCAGGTGCACGTTCTTGTCGTCGTCGGTGAAGAGGCTGTTGACCGTGTACGAGCCGCGCGCCATTATGCCGGACGGCGCGTCTTCCGGCGGCGTGGTGTAGGATTGTATCTCCTCCTTGGGCGGGTAGGAGCCGACCATGTGCGTCATCTTGTCGACTGCAATAAAATATTGGACATTGCGCTATACTATCGTGTAAGTTGCCTTTTTATATTCTGTGGGCCTGGCGCGGGACAAGGACTAAAAAATTTTTGTTCAATGTATTAAGTTATCTTAAAACTCGTAAAACAAACGTTGTAGTTAATGATGTTAGCTATCTAATCCTGCGAGGTTTCGGGTACCTCAAAATTAAGCGTTTATACAGGATTGTGCTATAATTTCGTGTAAGGCTGGTTTTAATGTCACGCGGACCGTCAGTACAGATCGTTCCGCGCAGACCGATTGTCTGCGTATGTCGTTTTAGTATCGACCTGACCGCCGCGGTGTACAGACGCGCGCAATGCATCCAAACGTGGCGGGTGTTATTGGTTATTGCCCTATATTACACAAGAAAATAAAATGAAGCGAAGGAGACTACATGTTCACCCTTTAATAGAGCAGAGAGCTGTCGCGGGGGAATTCGTCACATTATACGGCAATTTCAGGGCTGACGAAACAAAGTTCTTCAACTCCTCTGGGGTTGCGGGTGTCCATGGGCGACGGTAATTACTTACCATCAGGTGATACGTCTGCTCGCTTGCCCCCTATCCCATAAAAAAAACTACCGTATGTCGACCAGAAGTTTTGACGAACTACTGTCAAGACAAGAAATAATCTGGTTTGTTGCAGCTTACGAAGTCTGTCTATACCACCGATTGACTCGTATCAACATTGCGATATTCACGACTCGCCATGATTGTACTGCGCTTACGCGTGCGCTCCGCACGATACTAAAACGCTCACTGCAGGCAGAGCCGCGGGAGCAGCGGTCCGCGCGGATAGCTCCGCGGCACGGACGCGCCATGCGGACGGCTGTGGAGCTGTCCGCGCGGACGGTCGTCCGACGGACCCGTCCGCATTACTCTAAAACGCTCCTAGAAGCGTATACAGATCGGTATGTGCGGAGCGATCCGCACTGACGGTCCGCGTGACACTAACACCAGCCTAAGTTCCCTTTTTATATTCTGTGAGGCTAGCATGGGACGAGGACTAAACGTGACGTAAGTCAAATACATATATACAGGATTGATTTTAACACCATCACCTGCAACCTCGCAGGATTAGATAGCTAACATCATTAACTACAACGTTTGGTTTTCGAGTTTTAAGATAACTCAATAAATTGAACAAAAATCAATTTTCAAGTTTTTATTGCACTGTCGTGACAAGGTGCGGAAGATTTTGGCACACAAGAACGTGTGACGCGCGCGCATCAAAGCCGCCCACGTGGCGGCCGTAGAAAAGTAGGTCAAGTTCAAAGGTGTTAGCGACGCCCCGCCCCCATACAGCGTAATTCGCACAAGTTTGTTTACGTAATTCTGGTGATGCCCGTAGAGTTATAAACATCCTAAAGGTATATTAAATTAATATTTATTTTTGTATGAAAGTAAAATCAAACGAATTATCAAAAGTCGTAGAACAAACGTTGTTTTTATGATGTTAGCTATCTAATCCTGCGAGGTTGCAGGTGTTTTACAATTAATCCTGTATATTCTCCATCTTCCATATAACATGTGGAGCTAGATGCGACGACTGTGTCATTCTCCTGTTGTCCATGACCCATGCTAGGCGTGCAGGGACACTCTTGACCTTCAACTCACTTGATGGTAACTGACGATAAAGGCGAACATTGAAGCGAGCTTATTTAGATACATACATACATACACACACACAAACAGAAAAAGGTGGTCATATCGCCATAGACAACATTCGGTTGCCTTCAAGCACGGAGAAACTGACTACGTCACCTCAATGTTGGAACACATGACTGTTTGATAGCGACAAACTTAGGTTGGATGGCGGTAGCTGTCTAGGGGGACGTGAGAGCACTAAGGACAACCGAATCAAGCATTAAACCCGTACTTTCAGATTTTACAAGTGGTCTCACAACCATTAAACCACAGACTTAATAGGCGGAGGCGGTGATGATAGAAAGAGGAGCATGCAAATTCATTCAGACATGGCCATAAGACATAATTATATCATTATGGTGCTCCCACACTGCTGTTAGAAAATGTTTACAAAGTTAGTAAACATTTTGTAAGGAATGTTCTTGTATCAATGTCGATTTATCGACAAAATTATACCGGAGTACAGTAAGCTCCCATTCAAGCTGTACATTTACACTACGAAAACCGCCACTATTGCTAGCGACATAAGAACGGTATAAAGGTCAAACAGTATAGCTTGATAAGGAGCTTACTGTACGTAATTATTAAAAACAAAAATCTTGAAGTTGGTCTGATTAGAATTATTGTAAGAAACAACCAGAACTATTGAGAAAAAACCGACCAAGTACGAGTTGGACTCGTGTACCGAGGGATCCCTACAAACTAATGTAAGTATATGTAAGATCAGATTTATTCCTTAACATATAAAACCTTGCCTCTTGTCAAATTTCATGATTTTAAGTCAACGGGACGTAACTATAGGTTTTGGTTCCCTTGCTTTATATAATATAGATATCAGCTGTGATGATGATGATGATATTATATAAAAGGAGAAGTTCCCATCTAGAGACGCACGCACAGCTGTAACCGCTAATGGTAGAAACTCGATATTTGGACAGTTTTTTTTATTCAAAATGTGGACGCACACTAAGAAGGGATTTTAAAAAATGTTAACCCTTAAGGAATGAAATAGGGGGTTACAAGTTTGTATAGATATTTTTAAAAATTAGCAACGTTTTTTATAAAACTTGAGATTCATGCTCTTAAACACATTTCATTGGACACGTGTTTTATGGTTTATTGGAATTCACCCCCTTAGGGTGCAAAATAGGGGTTGAAAGTTTCTATGGAAAATATTGAAAATCTGCTCCTATTTCTATGTAATTTATTATCCGATCTCCTAAATATAAGTAATTCTTCTATATAATAGGCAACAAAATTATTTTTCCTACGGAAGAATATAAAACTACCACGGGAAAACAGTAATAACGCGGGCGAAGCCGCGAGCGGAAAGCTAATCGCAATATATTTGAAAATATGCGACAGAAAGGGACATGCGAGTTAATTTTTTTCATAGCTGAAACAGAAAGTAGACCCGAGTATTTGATATCAACTGATTCCAGATATCAAACGATTTCAGCTTGATATCTCAACTCATTCCCAAGAAAAAGGATCATGACTGACAGACCAACAACGAAGTAATCTTATAAGGGTTCCGCTTTTTTGGTGCGAAACGCTAAAAATAGAGAAAAGAGACAAATTAGTAGAGGAAAAGATACTGAAAAGGCACACACTTAACCTATTTCCTGTACAACTAAAAAAATACTAAGTGGTGGCGCCTACTTTTTAACATAATATTATATTATGATTCACTAATAATATCATAGTCGACGTCGATTGAACATGAATTAAGCAGCCTTGAACATCAACAATACATTTTATACTGGCTGTATTAGGTCACACAAGGCGGCCACGGAGCGTACTCGACGAACAATACGTTCGAGAACTGTCAGGAATATTAAACATTAAGGACAATATTATCATCATACAGGCCAGAGACATATAATAATATGATAGTGGGATTATTCGCGTCGCGTTAAACAGGGAATTTGAATTTCGAATAAAGTACTTAAGAGGCTGACAACTCTGAGCTAAGCTTATCGAGCCATACTCAAAACTTTTTTTAGCAAAACCTGTTTAATATACCGTAGTAAAAAAATATATGATGCTCTTGAAAATATTTCTGAGAATATCCATGTCCCCAAAACAAATTTTAATCAAAATTTGTCGTTAATAAAATGCCAAAGACATCCAGCTTCCAGAAGAAAATCCGAGTTATTTTACAAGGGTTATTTCATGATTTTCAGGGAATTAACTCATTACACTTAATTTGATAACATTGATGTTTCATAAATCTTCAAATAAGTTACTAGTTTTAAAAAAATATATATTTTTTAATTTTTTCGCTCAATTTTAATAACGCACCGCGCCCGTAATCCATTACAAACCATGACTCAGGGTCGTTGGCGTTACTCAGCCTCTTAAAAAGTATACCTTCTCCTTGATTACGAAAAGAAGACAACATATCCATACTAGCTGTGCCCGCGGACGTTTCGCTTTAAAAATACTCCAGACTGTAGTTTCCTTATTTTTCGGTGGGGATTTTTCAGTCTCGGGTATTTTGAAAAATCCTTCCTTAGTGAGTACCTACGTAAACCAACCGAACGAACCCCTGTAGGTACCGAATTTTCATGCTTCTAGCTCTAGGGGTACGATTCTCGCACTATTCGTAAAAAAGTTCGAATTCGAATTTGTTTTTCGAGCGTTACCTAATCAAAGTGCTGCCGCCATGTATGTATGGTTTTTATCTCTTTTTCGTTGTTTTTTAATATCATATTAAGTATATATTTTTTATTTCTTTTCCATTAAATTTAATATTTACTGCATTGCATAGGTACTCACTGTATGTGTGCATTTTTTGTCTGAATAAAGACTTGAAAATACTAATTTAATTTTATGCAAATTAAAATTATTTTATTGTAGGATTATTTATCTCATCATCACAGCTCATATACGTCCCCACCGTGGGGCACGAGCCTACCCTTAATAATTAGTCAAACCACGCTGGCCCAGTGCGGATTGGTTGACTTCACATACACCTTTGAATTACTTCGCAGGTGTATGCAGGTTTCCTCACGATGTTTTCCTTCACCGTAGGAACGTCAGACAAATGTACATAAATGAAATCCGTGAAACGAAAAACACATTGGTACATGGCAGGATCGATCGCGGGCCTCCCGAATCTACTCGGGACACAGTCCAGTGCCGAGGCCACATCGCCACCGACGCTCCATTATTTATCTAATTTTAAATAATTATTTCATAGAAAGATAAAAGTTTAAAACTGATCCTACTGCTTAAGACGAGTCAAGTGAAATTCTTTCTTTCAAATAATGGCGTAGCTCGACACGTCCAGTGCTCTGATTGGCTGAGCTGTGAGTATCGCTCGAGAAAAAATTCGAATTCGGAACTCGTTTCGACTGCATGAGAATCAGCCCCAAGTAGTTTGGGCTGTACGTCGATACCGCAGTCAGTCGCTAAAGCCTTTTATGAACACAACAGAAGAAGATAATTAAAAACACGATTCGCATACATACCAGGAACTGTCCGAATGGAAGCGGGAAACAGAACGGGATGTCATTATCGTGGCGACTAAAGTTATTTATAAGGAAAAATCGTAGCGTCAATTAGAGTTGATAACAAATTACATTGGCTATTTCAAGCGGCAACATAATCCAGTTAGAGTCTGACACACGAAACATGAACCTGACATTTTTTCAAGTAGCAACACTGATACAATGTCCCCATGTAGTTTAGTTCAACATGGTGATTTTGATACTTTGTAATAAACAATTTCATACTATTTTTTTCTTAATTTCTGTCGAAATATTACAGATATTAAGTAATTTTAACATTCATGAAATCCAAATACAGCGATTTCTTATAAAAGGTTCATTGTTGGAAGTTCATTGAAACTAAACATTACCTAATATTTAATTTTAAAAAAGTATAAACTCCTTTTTTTCCTACTATATTCAAGGAAAAAAAGACAATCCGTTCACAAATTTAACATTCTAAATTACTAGTATAAATAAAAAAATATTAGAATATTTCAAGTATCAAAATGTATTTTACCTTCTGTAGACAGTATTACCAGAGCTAGAATTGTTTGTTTGTTTGTTTGTTAGTTGCGTACGCTCCAGTGCCATAACAACTACTTAAACACCACTCAGGCTGATTATTCAAAGGTCATGATAACTTTTATCTATGTGGTGGTATATCAAGCGAATGGTGACATCTTTTTTCTCTATACAACTTGGTTGGCAAAGAAGCACACGACCCACCTGACGGTAGGTGGTAACAGTCACCTATAGCACTTGGTTCTTTTGAGATTCAGAGTAAATCTGCAGCGCCCTCAACGCAACGTTGCCATCTTGTGACTTAAGATGTAAAGTCATGGCACCCAGTAATTTCACAGCTATATCGTACCCTTCAAACCGAAACACAGCAATGCGAGCACTGCCGCTTGGCAGCAGAAATACGTGAAACGGAAGTGGCCAAGCAGGCGTCCTTGGTACAGAGTCTTCCTCCGGCGACATCTCATCATATTTACTTATTTAAAAATATATTTCTATTGTTTTGTATAATGTAAGTAAGTAAGCTGCAAGCAGGCGTAAGACAAGAACGCCGGAAGCTAGTATAACAAAAAACAGTGTTAAATTGTCAAAAAATATACAAGTTAATTTTTAAATTATGACAAAAAATTTGCGTGCTTGTTCAGACAAGCAAACTGAACTGAACTTTCACTATGGGAGCAACTTTGAAATCGCAAAAAAAAACTCAGCTGTTCCATACAAATGTTCAACATTCACAGAACCTAGATGTATGGAACAGGTGATTTTTTTGCGATTTCAAAGTTGCTCCCACAGTGAAAGTTCAGTTCAGTTTGCTTGTCTGAACAAGCACGCAAATTTTTTGACATAATTAAAAAATAACCTTGTATATGGCAAGGTCAAAACAAATATCCACCAACCTGGCACGCCCAGCCTGTAGGTCTTCTGGACGTACTTCAGCCCGTGGACGATCTCTCGCTGGACGATGAAGTCGATCCTTATCCTGTACTGGACGCCCTCCTTTATGACGAACACCTGGAACGGGTGGAAACGGTACACTGCATCGCTAGTGTGCAAAATTTAATTGAAATGTATTATACAGGGTGTAAAACGATCGGTACCAAAGTCGAAACCCACGCATTGTTCCCATCATCACTATAGTTTTTGTCTTCTAGATTTTTATACAAAACTGTTCGAAATGTATTTTGATAATTTTCGTCCAAAGAAACATCTACGAAAAAATCAGTATTTCTTAACAAAATTTATGACTGAAAAGGAATCTCTTGCGCGGGAAACTCGTCTTGCTTTACACGCACTCACACTGACTCACCAACACCGACGCGATATCCGGACGGGCAAGCCAGGCGCGGGCACGCGTTACATTGCGTAGTATTTTATGTCGTTGGTTTTTTAAGCCTAAAAATTAATTTCGTTTCGCATCATTGATTTTTCGTGGTATTGCTTTATTTAATGGTCTGAATGCGTAGACGCGGGCTTCGGTATACGTTTTCTTAACACCCTGTATACTAATTCAGAGGCTTGCTTGATTCCGATCTGTCAACCCGCATTTTGCCCTTAAGGGATCAAACAGGAAAAAACGTTTGATCTGTCACCCTATTAGCTCATACCAGTAACATGGAGATCATCAAACTTACTCGTACTTGTTTACCTGTTTGTTCCTATAGCATCTCTTTATATGACAAGAGTTTGACCTGCGGCGATATGTATTATTTCTAGCTAACATTAAACCCTCTCGACGCATAATGACCAATATTTCATTCGCAAAACAACCAATTCGCGTATTGACATACCTTCTACGCAAAATGACCAATATTGTATTCGCAAAACAACCAATCCGCATTTTTGTTCCTTTCACCGCAATACATCGCGATACGAGGCATTAGATAGTCCCAAAATCCTACTTATATTATAAACTAGCTGATGCCCGCGGCTTCGCAATAAATCTACACCTGCCTTCAGATTTCCATAAGGCGATGTTATAATGTAAATATAATTTATATTTACCGCCGAACACAAAACTGTGTACCAATCATATAGACACAGAAGACTAAGGCTAGATGACAAAAAAAAATTATTGCTTTAATAGAAGCTCATTCATATAATAAACAGAAAGAAAAAAGTTTTCGAATATAACTATAAAAACAACCAAGATATAGGGTATTAAAGATTTTTCTACATCTCTTTCTAGCAAAACGACAATTTACAAGGAGTTTATATGGCCGTACTCAACAATGACGTCACGGTTGATGTCGGATCTCTCTGTCTAATCGCCTTCAAATTAACAACTTAAAATGCTTGTATCTAATGTATTTCTAAGCCGATTTTAATTCTAATTTCACAGGACTACATCTTTTTCCATGGTATTTTAATATTTAATGACGAGACGTAAAAATTAGAATTCAGTCATCATCCCACTTCCGCCAATGCAATTTATACAGATTTTTTTATAGCAAACATACGCAAGAAATAGTAAAAATATTCAAAAGAATACTATAATCCGTTCAAATTACAGTTTCTTCTGCGTTGCAGTAAAAATAACTATAAATGGAATAAAACAAATATGAATTATTCCCTTATTTTATTTTTAAATTGTAGGGTAGGAATTGCTTGTATGAACTTTATTCACTGTGCCCAACAAGTATTTTTCTTAATATCAATTGCATTTGTGCCTCCATTATCCGATGATCAGAATCCTTCCGACGCATAACGACATATACGCATAATATAATATTATGTTGCTTTCCACAAAATGTGTCGTTATGCGTATACCTATGTTGTTTTGCGAGTAGTCATTTCACGTATTTTTTTATTTCCACAAATGTGTCGTTATGCGTATATGTCATTATGCGTCGAGAGGCATTAAACAGGAAAAAGTGATTGATCTGTCACCCTGTTAGCGACGAGGGAACAGTTCGCACTTTTTTCACTCTTTCAAAGTGTCATCTGTCTCCGTACCACTTACATGGGGACATATCAAACTTATATTCCAGTTTGTTCTATTGACAAAGTTTGATCTAAATCCATGACCGGCGGCTATATGTTTCATTTGTAGTCAACATGCACACATTTAAACTGTCCGACTAGTCATAAGCCCACATCTCAAGTTTACCGTCTCCTCGCGCGTGATAAATGACCCGTCGCCCGGCAGCGTTGCAGACAGAAATTAACGTTATCTACATCTTGCATGCATTCGGTTCAGCCCCTCGATTGCGATTCAAAATCTTCACGATAACTTTCAAATTTGTTGGTGAAAATGCATTCATTACTGCTTTATAAAAGACGGTCGCCATAGCCATGTGGTGACGCCGCAATAGTGTCAAATTAAAGCGATAGCGATGGACTTTTCTTTGACAACAAACTCTCCGGTCATGAGATTTAATTGATATGGACAAGAACACACTGATATATTAGGTTAACACCGTCCAGGGTTCGAGACCACCACCGTGTACCGCCGTGTTTTTCGTTTCGAATTTCATATGTACATTTGTCTGACGTTCCTACCGGTGAAGGAAAACATCGTGATGCAACCTGCTTACATCTGCGAAGAAATTCAATGGTGTATGTGAAGTCAACCAATCCACTGGGCCAGCGTGGTTTGACTAAGGCCTAATCACCCTAACATAGGGATAGGCTCGAGCCCCTCGGTGGGGACGTACGAGGGGCGGCTGAAAAGTTCTGAGCCTAAGGTACTTAAAGGTACCTACTTGAATCACTCGCGCAAGTAGTCACTAGTTGAGTGACATCTAATTAGTATATAAGGAAAGTTTTGTCTGATTAGGATCATTATAGTCCGAGCAATCGATCTGTAAACATCAACATGTCTGAGTCATCGCTGCATTACACGAAATTGGAACAACGTGCCGTCATAAAATTCCTCGTAAAAAAGGAAAAAACGGCAAAGGAGATTTTTTAAGAAATGTCTGCAGTTTATCCAGAATCTGGACCATCGTCTGCCACAGTCAAACGTTGGGCAAGACTATTCCAACAAGGTCGAGAGTCATTGGAAGATAACTCCCGCTCGAGGCGAACAAACACCGCCGTCGCAGACGAAAACATCGCCAAAGTGAAGAAAATTGTACTGGAGGACCGTCGAATAAAAATGTGGCAGATAGCAGAAGAGTTGGGCATCAGTAAGGAATGAATTGGAGATATCTTACACAATCATATGCACATGAATAAAATTAGTGCACGTTGGGTTCCAAAAATGCTCACGCCGCTCGATAATCAGCGTAGAGTTGAAACTTCTATGGAGTTTATCGACTTGTGCAAGGACAATTTGGACGAAATTTATAACCGTATTGTCACCGTGGATGAAACGTGGATTCGACAATATGATCCAGAATTAAAACAATAATCAATACAGTGGATTGAAAAGGGAGAGAGGCCGCCAAAAAAGTTTAAGATCGAAAAGGATTCGGAAGGAATTTTACTCATTGACTATCTTCCAAAAACAAACTAGAATGAACGCCGAGTATTATGCAGCACTTATTAAAAAAGTACACAATCCTATTGTGGTAAAAAGAAGAGGGAAAGTCAGCAAAGGATTTTTTTTTTGCAACACAATGCGCCAGTCCATACGGCGCGAATTGCGAAGCAAGGCCTTCGAGAAACTGGTTTTGATGAAGTTAATCACCCACCCTACAGTCCAGACCTGGCTCCCAGTGACTTCTTCCTCTTTAAAATATTGAAAAAAGACCTTCGGGGACAAAGAAATGGGGAAGCTGCCGTGAACGAGCATTTTGACTCCAAAGATTCATCTCATTTTTTTGTGGGATACAAGATCTTTTTAAAAAATGTGAGAAATGCGTTGAAGTAGAGGGAGATTATATAGAATATAATAAAACCGGCCAAGTGCGAGTCGGACTCGCGCAGGAAGGGTTCCGTACCATTGACTAGATAAATTAACATTGGAGTTGAAACATATGTTCTCCCACACATTCCACCTGCAAATGTAAGTTGGTACGCACAATATTGAGTGATTTACCATGTTATTTTAATATCATGGACTTCTTATAGGTTTTCCTATAATCTATAATTTGAAAACTAATTTCTGTATTTTTTTCAACATTTTAGGTTCAGTAGTTTCGGAGATAAGAATGGTCAATTTTCGTATATTTTCTTGAATAACTTGGAAACTATTTATTTTTAAATTAAAAAAAATACATTTAAGATCTTCACAACAAGACCTTTCATTTGATATGTCACACGATACAGTTTTCAAAAAAAAATTTTTTTCCACCTTACATCTGTAGATTTCATCTATTCACGTCACACATTTGCGTTTGGGTCACGGAAATTGACATGTGTACCAAATTTCAACTTAACGGGTCTAGTAGATTCGGAGATAATTGACTATGACCGACAGACAGACGGACACACGAGTAATCCTATAAGGGTCCCGTTCTTTTATTCGGACGTACGGAACCCTAAAAATAAAAATTAATTTAGATTTTTATCTGCCTTTTTAATACCTTAGGCTTAGAACTTTTAGGCCATCCCTCGTATATGAGCTGTCATAATGATGATGAACATCAAGCGGGGAGCGGAGCTCGCACCGTAGATCTGTGCATTGCCTCTTTTAAGTGAAGGGGACGCATCCAGACTGACTTTTATTAGCAGGGATTCAAAAATTGCAAGCAGCAGTGCAAGCACAGGTTCCGCCCCTATCTCCCATGATCCGGACATAATATAGGCGAGGTTGGAATGGCCATAGGTGATACGTGTAGGGACAGATTTACCTAAGGGCTTTTTGGGCTGCAGCGCAGGGCCCCGTGAATACATAGGGCCCCCAGTCCCCATTAAAAACAATATATGATAAGTACTTGTTTTTAAGTAAAAAAAATACGATAAGTACTTGTTTATTATAAGTAAAGAGAAATATATAAAACTAAAAAAAAAACAAAAGTTTGGCAACCCAGAACGATCAACTAGCAATCGAAACAGGGAATTCCCCTCTCGCTTGCCTATTTGAAAGGTTCATTTATAATAATGTCGTAGCATTTGTTTGTACTGTACATAAATACGAACTATTATTAATTCTCCATTTTTTTCTATACCGTACATCACTATAGAAAACAGTTTCTTGACAAAATGACCATTATTTGAATAATTTATAGGGCCCCGAGTAGTATTAGCCCAGAGCCCCACAACTTCACGATCCGCCCCTGCATAGGTGCAACCAAATGCAACAGCATTAATTTTTAAGGTTCCGGTGCCTCAAAAGAAAAAACCGGAACCCTTGTAGGATCACTTTGTTGTCCGTCTGTCTGTCAGGACCCTTTTTTTCGGGCACGCGTACAGATATCAAACTGAAATTTATATTAAAAATTCAGGTATACGGTCTCTTACAGCCGTGAAAATAATCATACTTGTAAGTAAACACGATCAAAAGATATGGCCATTTATTTTTAAGTCGTATATTTTCGCAAATTTTGCGATTTTACATGGGTATCAAAAGGGTACTTTCTAAGGGTATCTTAGGGTATATAGGGTACTTTCCGTTTACCTAGAATCATGAAATTTGCGAGAGGCAAGGTCTTATAGCACGTATTTTAAGGCGAGGTTTCCCATGAAATCTACTCGTGCACGGGGACTGCTTTATTGAAAGGTAAAATAGTTGATTGTAATTTATTAGACACCAAAAATGTATGTCTATCGGTAAAACTTTTATGTGATTTGTATTTGTTATTTTCTAATTCACGACTGTTTTAAAATATTGAAGTTTCTTCAGAAATAGATCAAAAGAATTATCTTTGGATTTTTTTTTCTATCGAGTGAAACATTATTTAAGAGTGTTTAGGTAACATGTTCAACAATATCATAATATAAATAATGTTTAGAACTGTATGATTTATATTTGTCGCGGTTCAGTAAATCGAAATTGTCCGAAAACGGGAAAGTAGCGCCTTCAGGAAAAAATCTGGAAACCGTCAATATGTAAATAGTTAGGAACTTATATTCTTAGACAAATGTGTCTGAAAACATGTACATAGTTAAGAACTCATATAAGTTTGTACGGAACCCTCAGCGCGAGAGACCATGTCGCACTAGACCGAAACGAAATTGAATTGAAATAATTGCGACTATTTTCGACGCGCACGAACGTAAATAAGCGAACGACACGGATATAATCGGTGCGCCATTCAGACAATATTTAGATCGTGCAGTGAACTACGGCTGCGTAAGTTCCTACATGACACTTTGTACGGTGATTCAAATTCAAATTTTATTCAAATTCAAAAATCTTTATTCAACATAGGCCTTTACAGACACTTATTGACGTCAAAACAAAGCAAAACAATCTAATTTAATGAAATCATATTAACCTTGTATGTGCATACATCTTGAATATACTCAAGATGTCTGCAAATACAAGTAGGAATGAAAAAAAAAAAGTTGACTCTACACCTGTTCGGAAATTGGGAGAGCCTTCTCGAGAAGAACAGGCAAGAAACTCGAAAGGTAAAAATTTTTTGTCTCCTCTTTTAAATCGCCATTTACAATTTTGATTTTGTTACAGGGTCGTCAATTGGAAGCTGACCTCAATGCAAAAGTTTGAGCTTAACTTCCATTACAAGAAGAGATATGTTAATTAACATTATATAAGCTATTTCTGAGAGAAGTGCGTGAACTTAGCTTATAAATTGCTCTCACTGAATGTTTCTTTGAAACAAAACGCAGTACATTGTTAAATATTAGAAATGAGAGTTCAAACCCAAGCTTTTTTGTCCGTCATGTAATCAGACACTTTATAATATGCTTTTTTAATAAGTACATCTTTGATTGCAACTTTAAATTTGTTTAAGCTGAGTTCTTGTATACAACTTGGGATTTTATTGTAGAAACGTATACACAGGCCTCTAAAAGAATTATTGTTTTTTTGGAGCCTGGTATTTGGTAAAGCTAACATATTCCTTTGTCTAGTATTAACTGAATGAATATCATTATTTTTACAAAACAAATGAATATTTTTACGAACATATATTAGATTCTCATAAATATATTGCGACGCTACTGTCATAATACCAATTTCTTTAAACTTTTCTCGCAAAGAATCTCTCATTTTAAGGTTATAGATGGCTCGAATAGCCCTTTTCTGGAGCACAAAAACGATCTGAATGTCGGCAGCATTTCCCCACAACAAAATGCCGTTGAGACGCCAAGGAGATGTATAGTCGCACCAGGGGCGGATCCAAGATTTCATTTGGGGGGCGGGGGACATTCTGACAAAGTTTGGAGCTAGGGTTAAAATCACAAGTTAACATAATAATAATAAAGTTTTGGATGTAATAATAAAGATAAATAGTAAAGATGTGGGTGTATGGAATTCCTGGGTCCAATTGACCCAGCCCGGCAACTGGGTTCGATGCTTGGCATAAGGGTTTAAAGACGATAAAGGTTTGTGTAGAAGATTAGGCCTAATACGTATGCACTTTGGGTTAAAGCTTGAGCATTTTCTTATACGTGAGTAAATTATGCGCTATTTATTGGTATAGGTGTACTTTATAATCTACGGTACCAAAAGAGTACGCTAAATACTCTTATTTACGACGTAACATAGACGAACAAGAAACGAAAGGAACAAAGTGTCCCTAAGCTTGTTTAATAAAAATATTTTTTTACAAATAAGTATTTTTTCACACTGTATACTTTTTTTGTACTATATAAATGAAAATATACTATCTCAAAAAATGTGGTAACCCTGGGGTGATCAGTTGGAGTGAATTCGCGAATGGACTAACTCGACAAAGGGACATAGGAATCGCATTATGAAAGGAAAGTTGCACCGCACATTGTCTACGTAAACGCATTCGGAGTTTCTAAGTGACTTGTCCGTGAAATTCGCATCACGTGGAACAAGTCACGTAAGTCGGATAAGTGACGTGGTTTCGCTATGCCATTCCCGTACCTACATCGCTATTCTATCCCATAGTGGCTTTGACAAAGCCCTCGGGAATCGATAGTATCGCCAAGAGAAATACGATTTAAAAACGATCAAAGGAAAATTCTATGGTGGGTAATGCAAACAAACATCCCGTAGCGGGCGACGGACGTTGGCGCGTCGCCAGCCGGGGCGGGCGGCCGGTCGCACGCGGAATTATAACCGCGGCTTTACGAGCTATCAAATGGTGCAATGATGCAGAGAACACCTGTCATTGGTATGAATGATTGCGCGGAGCGCGAGATGGAACTTGCTGGAGTGGTGTTTGAATTTAACGATAATTATAAGATTGGTTACATTTTATACGATAAATGTAAGTGTGCTTAAGTTTTCAGCGAGGTTTAAGAAATACACCTTGCTCTCGCAACTGATTTGCAAATAAGTAGCACCTTCACCCCTTTTTGACCGCGTACGTAACTGGAGCTTCGTAACCAGATGCGATCGCATACTTTTCCGTCCTTGTACTACGTAACCAGTTACGATCAAATACTTTTTAATCCTCGTACGAAACCAAAAGCCTGTAGGACACCTCGACTTTAATGATTTTAAACAAAAGAAACTGGATTTTACAGTAAACCAGTGCCCGAAGTTGCCTCGTGGCCGAAAATAGACGAGTACTGTCATGTTTTCACTGTTCACTGTGAGGTCTTGCAGCAGGAGTTTTACGATTTTTTCATTGTGCCAATGACCGGAATTAGTTGCTATGCGCGCGCGCAGACTGCGGAGTTTATCGTGCACGAGCGAGGAAATTATACGTTTCAGTGACAGAGGCAGCGCAAGGTGGCACACTACAATACTTATCGTTGCTGCGAAAGGTGGCACACTACAATACTTATCGTAGCATGCATCTTGCCCGCGTCATCCTTAAAGGTCTATCCGCACACATCAGCGCTGACACGTAACAATCAGTAACATACCCATCAGTGTCAGTGAAAAATGATTCGCGAATACCGACAGGTGTTCGTAAGCCTCATAAAGAAAAATAAGGTGTCTGCATTTATACTATTAGTCTATTTTGCACAAGTACAATTAAATGATACAAACTTTCTAGATTTAACTCGAAGGATTAAACTGATCGTGATTTACTGCTTTCAGATAAAACATCTTCAGATACAATCTGTCGCTAGATTAGATACCATATCCGATACTTGTTGAATGTTGTAATCAAATATTGATACTTAGTTATGCACAGTGAGTAATCTATTTTGGCTTAACAAAGGTATAAAAGATCAAATACAGTCGAAATTCCATTTGGTTTGGACAAGTCTTCGAAATGTCATAAGAAAGGTCAACATATTGAAGTCGGCGCCAAACGATGATCTCCTAGAAAGTGTTAAAATTTGTCACCGACTTCAATATAGAAGTGTGATGTTGTCTGTACCTATTCTTATATTATTTTTAATTTTTTTGTGTTTTTGAAGTCGGTTCTAATTTTTGTAAAAAAAAATTATTTTTAACTTTTTAGTGAAAGAAACCCTAATTTAATTAGCGTTTTCCTCGATTTTCTATGGGATCCCATCATCAGATCCTGACTTTGGTGACCATGGGACCACCCTTACAGTATACTCTATCAAATACAAAAATAATTTTGGAAATCGGTTTAAAAATGACGGAGTTATGAGGTAACAAACATAAAAAAAATACAACCGAACTGATAACCTCCTCCTTTTTTGAAGTCGGTTAAAAAACCGGTTCTCTTCATAAATATTGAATAAAAAAATCTTTAAAAAAGATATGTTATTATTTAACGCATTCTTTAGAGGATGGTCTTTTTAATTTTTTGATAAATTAATTAAAACTTGGTTAAAATGTGACCCAAACATGCCTCGATTTTAAAACTTTAAACATAATCGCGTCGTAAATATTAGGTTAAATCATGTACCTACTTTCGATTTCAATAAATAAAGTGAACAATATTCTAGGGGGTGGTTTTTTTAGATTTTTGTTATTCGCCTTTATTAATTTTTAATTGAAATAGTTCATCTTACGCGTAAAGGTTTGCTTAAATATTCCCCTCACTCTCACTCACTCACTCCTATGTAATCAGTGCGGGACGATCGACGCAAGGTCATTGGGACCACTATGCGCCTTAATTTGTGCTGCATTTGTATTCAGCTATAAGAAACGAGTCAATTAAGTTTTAATTATTTATTATTATTGTATACGTCCCACTACTGGGCGTAAGCCTTCCTCCACGCAAGAAACACTTCCCAACACTATACACCTTTGAATTTCTTCGCGGATTATGCAGGTTGCCTCACGATATTTTCCTTCACCGTAAGAACGTCGGATAAATGTACATGTATATGAAATTCGAAAAACGAAAAACACATTGGTACACGGCAGGATTGAACCCCGGTCCTGCCGATTAAAAGGCCAGTGCCGAGTTCACAGCACCACCAACGCTCCACATTAGTGGTCAGCCTGCTTGTTTGTTAATTTTATTCCCCTTTATTGTGACTTCACTGATTTGTGTGTGTGAATGAGCGTTAAGCAACCCTTAGGCAAATTGGCGGCCAGAAGCTGGCCTAATCTATATTATTTATGTGAAGCATCCATAGTCGTACCTGTTTCTTGAGATCAGTGAGGTCACCAGATAGGTCGAGTTCGACGTCGTCTCGCTCCGCCACACACAGCGCCAGCTTTTTCACGATAACCTTGCGAGGATCGTTTGCGTCTGTTGAAAAACAAAACAAGTAAAGCGATTTGTCGCATACACTTTTTATACGTACAATGAGACAGATGCTTACAACAGTCTTGCTGTGGTGATTGAATGTACACCTTGTACATAAATCCCACCACCAATAGCACTGCCACCCCTCATATAGACAGCCTATGATATTGCTGATATGTTGAGTCACTTCAAATCTCATAACATATGTGTTAAACTACAGTGGATACCATCTCACATTGGTGTTTTAGGTAATGAACTAGCTAATAGTGCCATACATAGTGGGGAGGAATTGAATTGTAAACCCTATGCTACAGAGCTGATGTCCATAGCAGGGCAGCAATGCCAAAATAAGTGGCAAATATCATTCGATGAAATATCAAAAACTCAAGGAATATGGTACTACTCCATTAGTAACAAAAATTTTAAAACACCCTGGTTTGATTGTGCCAGCTTCTCCAGGGAATTGCTCATTTCTGCATTTAGAGTACGTTCGGGTCACATTCCACTAAATAAATTTTTAGTCGAACGTGACCCAAACATATTATTTCAACTCCATTGTGTCAAAAATGTAATACAATAGAAGACGTTTATCATTTTTTTGGTGGAATGTGAAACAACGTTACAGAATAGAAGTAAATATCTTAGGTCAGTAGATTTATACAATGGGGGTATTAATTTAATTTTGCAGCATTGACTGTCAAGCCATGCTAAACAATTATTCATCTTCATAATACACTCTTTCAATGAGCATTAGTTGGTTTAAGTGTTAAACTAACTGACGCTCATTGAATGTTTTATTGAACTTTAGGTTTTGATGTTCCCTATGAGGCTGGCATAGTCACCCAGAGTGCCTCTTTAAAAAAATAAGAATAAAAAAAAACCATCATATACAGGCTATGGGTTTAATGACGATATCTCCAGATGATGTAGCACAGACAGTGGACAAAATGGGACAAGATACGAATTACACGTTTCTTCTTGTTCTCTCATATAACAATGAAGCGAGGCGGGACTAGAGTTGGTCACTTTCTCTTTTATAGTCCACACGCCGTGCCTGCAGGTCAGACAGCGGTGACAGCGAAACAACATTGTCGGCGGAATGTATGGAGAGAAAAACTTTATTGGGGGAAAATTATGGTACTATTCGCAGTTTTTTTATTAGGATCTGTCATATGTCAAGATGATACAAAGTTCACTAGGTCAGCTAATTTTAAATGAAATAAAAACATGGATTTTAATCATTTTTTTAAATTACTATTTTAAGAGGCTTTAAGGCCGAAACTGTGTTAAGCGTAGACAGGTGACAGGCGCACGTCGCGTGAGCACGTGCGTGGGTACGCTTACGTTACGTGCTCCGTGGGCAAGCGACCCGCCACGTCGCGGGACCCGTCGCGTAGACCCGCCTTACGCAGTGTCAACAGTACACTTTTAACAGTTTGCTCGTACAGTTGTGTCGATGGAGAACATAATATATTATTATTTAGCCAAAACGACAGGCAAAAAAAACCACTATCAATTAGCCCTTTTATTGAATCTAGATGTGTGGCTGACCCCAGCTGAGCCACAAAAAAAACTGTGGAAAATAGATTGTTTGAGTATGCCGCTATAATGTCCAGCGTTTGTTGGAGTGTGTCAGTAAGTTTCAGAGTTTGTCGTTTACGCGTTTCAGAGGTTTCAGAGGATGTGGGGTTACAACGTTACCGTTACCCCAGCTGAGCCACACGGATCTCGAAAACGAAAAGACATAGCGAAAATCTGTTTGCTGATATAGATAGGCGGCAGTTTGTCGGACAAGTTTCGGTGTTCATCGGGCTCGCGTTCAGGGGGTTCTGTTGGCAGCATGCCGCTAATCTATCTTCCACAGATTTATTGTGGCTCAGCTGGATTCAGCCACACAATCTAGGTTGCTGTCGGTCTTTATAGCGTTCATTGGCCTAGTCCCTTATGACGGGATGACACTGTACCTCCATAATCACCCTTTCTGTGTCGAACGTCATTTTGTACGCGTGTGCAGCCCGTATCACGTAGCGCCATTAACTGAACTAGCCCGCGCGTGCCCACGCGACGTGACCCGTCGCGCACAGACGGGCTACGTCGCGTGGGCGCGGGGCCCGCCTCCCCGCGACGTTCTCCCGCGCGTGTCCACGTGACGTATCACTTTTGTGTGAACACGCGCGTGCGTACGCTTAACAAGTTTCGACCCTTAGTCACTCATGGTAACCATGTCAGCCTCATAGGGACTCTCCAAATCGTTATTCAAAGCAATGATTGATAAATTACTCATAATTCACAATTCCGCTCCTTGAAGGATTGTCTTATAAACCTATATATCTGGCCCGCTCCACCACCTACGCTTTTTAATCATAAAACTACAAATTTTATTTTTTAATACTACTGTTACTTAACAAAACCACAGGTTTGACTAACTAATAATATTATAATTATAATTTAATAGCAGGCAGGCAGTTGATTCAACTGATGGGCCTGCATCTGGTTAGAGTCTTAGTGATATTTTCTTTAATGTGCATTTGTGGAATTCCTTTTAGAATGGTCGCATATGTACAACAACCGCATATGTACAGACACCATGATATATCAGAAACCATTGCTGTAAGAAATCTACCTATCCATCAAAATACTATATTTCTGATACCAACTGATGAGAAGGAAGTATACAATATAATTATGAAATTAAAAAATAAATTTGCTACTGGATATGACGACATTAATACTATCATCTTGAAAAAAATTGTATTCTATATATTGACACCGTTAGTACATATTATTAATCAATCACTTAGTGAAGGCCATTTTCCTTCTAAATTAAAATTATCTGTGGTTAAACCTTTATATAAAAGTGGTCTCACTGAAGAACTGGGGAGTTATAGGCCTATAACACTAATACCTATAATATCCAAAGTATTCGAAAAAATTATGTCGGAAAGACTATACAGTAGGGTGGAGTGAATTTAGAAAAAAAAATATTTTTTTGGAATTTCACTTTTCCTGTGTCATTAACCGATGACCGTACATAAAAGCTTTATTCATGCTAAAAATCAAAACCCTACGACTTTATTTTGAGGTGGCGCGCTATGAGGGTAATTTTAAAAAATAAACAATTATTACGTCTATCGTGTACCTGTACGTCAATGTTATTGTGTATCTATATGTAATAAAAGTTATATTTCACGTTACTTTAAAGGGTTAACTTGTTCGTCTTTGCATAGTTTTCTTAAACTTTCTCATTTAAGTAGTAACGACAAGTGTAAAAAAAGTCTGATTTTTCGTCAATAAAATGCCAAAAACTCGAAAAGACTTGCGATGTCCCTTGTTTGGCGATCCAATAAAAATAAGTGTAAAACTAAGTGATAATGTGTTAACGACTTATTGTGATATTATAAAATATTACTTGTGGTTAAGAAATGACTTACTGGAACTAAATAATGGTAAAGATCCTCCAGTGAAAGATTTTTGTGAAATGATAGCCGCTGATATTAAAAAAATTCGGAACAAGGCGTCAATTACCATTATAAGCCATCAACAAATAGTAGCCAGATTGATTTCCTATTATAATAAATACAAGAATGTGAAGAAATTACGCAATGAAAAGAAAAAGCAAATGTTCTACGAAGAATCTGAAATTCAAAATTATTTCACATCGCTACTTGTAAATGTGAATCCAGAGAAGTTTGTAAGTGTGTGATTCAAGTCCCTATTGCGGAAGAAACCTTTTTGAAAGACCAAAGAAATGAACGAAAAATGTATATTGAGTATGCTGATAAAGTGTCTACTAAATCTATCTGCCATGAAGAAACAAGGAAGAGAAAGTATGATGAGTTTTTAAAAAAAGCCAGTATTATCCCAAGTACTTTTTCTGTTCCAGTTCTTAATTGGTCTTCTAGTAGTTCGTCCATTGCAGCATCAGACGAGAATGAAGATGTGATTTTTAGAACAGAAATAACGACTCAATCAACCAGAGAAACTGAACAAATGAGAAGTAAATTGCAAAACTTAGCTACTGCTTGTGACCGAACTGGAGTTTCTGACCGATCAGCTGCATTAATCGTAAATGCTGCATTGTTGGATTTAAACGTTATCAGCACTGAAAACTCAAAAGTAAAATCGAAGTAAAATACGTAGAGAGCGGAAAAAGGCACGCAAAGATTTACAAAGCTTTGAGAGCAAACAAATTTTGACGGCTATTTACTTTGATGGTCGTAAAGATAATACTTTAATCATGACTAAAAGTGGCAGTATCTTACAACTAGGACTTCGTAGAGTTTTAAAGGCAAGAAAAGAGTTTAAAGGAAAGATAGTAAGAGAATTTCAACTCCCAAATCTTAAAATCGATGCATCGAATTATTATGATTTGATTGACTGGTCAAATGAAAAAATAATAGAACCTCCGATGACCATGAAATATAGTGACGCAGAAATTTCAAGCGTGATTTCCTCAGGTGTCAAATTATTTGAAATCGAAAAGTATCCTTGCCACACTCAGGGAGTAGAACGGTGCATCAAGCTCGTTACTGAGGTTTCTTCATGTGGTTGTGGGCCAGAGGCAAGAGATGGATTCATTCGCACGAGGATAAAGGCAAGGCAAGACACCAGTATTTGACACAAAATCACAATTTTTTAAGCAAAAAGAAGAGTCTGTAGCTTCAGCTTCCGAATGTTAAAATGCTTTTATTTAATATATTTTGTATATTTATAAGTACAATACTTAATTTCAAGCTTCAATATTTTCATTTTGATAAATAGTTTGTCTCAAATAAAAACTTAATAAAAAACAAATTTTGTTATTTTCTTTAACTTTGATGCGACACCTTAAGATGTAAACGTAGGAACTTAAAATTTTATTTTTATATCTCTAAGAATGTCGATCATCCATTGGTGATACAGGAGTAACAAAGTTTAAAAAAAAATTTTTTTCACTCCACCCTACTATACAGCTTTCTTTCTAGAAATAATTTACTATGTGAAGAACAGTTTGGTTTCAGAAAAAATAGATCAACAACTCTTGCTTGCTTCAATCTTATCAAACACATAACCCAGAGCTTGGATAATGGTTTGAAAACACTAGCTATTTTCCTGGACTTAAGTAAAGCATTTGATTTTGTCCCTCATTCGCTATTGCTTAGCAAGTTGGAAAGATATGGGATTAGGGGAGCTGCACTAAAATGGCTTGCAAGTTATTTGCAAGATAGGCAACAATGTGTTCAAATAACTAATGTAAACGCTAGTGAAAAAACACACTACCAATCATCATATCAGTTGAATAAGGTTGGGGTACCACAAGGCAGCGTGTTAGGTCCGCTACTCTTTTTAATACATATAAATGACCTCCCTGCTATAACCAATCAGGAGTGCGTTTTATTCGCGGATGATACAACAATCATTGTGAAGGGTCACACTATCACAGAAATAGAGCAAACTGCTAATGTGGTAATGAGTCAATTTGTAAAATGGTTAGAGTTGAATAATTTAAACATAAATGTTAATAAGACTAAATATGTTATATTTAATGCACGGAGTACTGCTCCGTTTCAGAATTTGGATATAAGCATTTATGAAAATAAAATTGAAGAAGTAACGATTATAAAATTTTTGGGTATTATGCTAGACAGTCAATGCAACTGGAAGGCTCATATAGCTACAATTATGTCAAAATTGGACAGATTTATATTTGCTCTAAGAAGAATACGACAGACCGTTTCCAAGGCAGCAGCATTGGTTGCATATCATGGATACGTCTCATCAGTTCTCCGTTATGGCATTATACTGTGGGGAAACTCTGTAGAAATTGACAGAGTATTCATACTTCTAAAAAATGTATTAGGTCAATATTTGGAGCTGGCTATGTGGATTCTTGTAAACCATTATTTAAAGAACTTAATATTATGCCTATACCGTGTTTATATATATTTGAGGTAGCTGTTTTTGTGAAGAGGTGTAAGGTTCTATTTGAGACTAACAGTGACTTAGCTAATTACCGCGGTAGATACGGATCCAAACTGAGAGTACCAAAACAAAAGTTGATAATGTTTTCGAAAAATGCATATTGTATGGCTGTGCGTATTTATAATAAATTACCAATTAATTTTACCAATTTAACAATGACTAAATTCCGAATACAATTACATAAGCTATTGATGACGAAATTATATTATTCTGTAACGACATTTTTAAATGATAATATTAATAATGACAATTTGTAATTTATAATAATTTGTATGTTTTTATCATTTGTAATTTATCAATAATTTGTATTTTTTTAAATTTCAATGGCGATAAAATAATATTCTATTTCTATTTTTGACATGTTACTATTTAAATTTTTAAATATTTGCGCACTGCCAATTTAGCAGTAGAATATGAGGAATAATGTATATAATTAATTTCACACCAATCATATATTTTACCATATTCTTGCAAATAAAGTATTATTATTATAACAAAATAAAGTTTCAAGTTCCATAGAGTTGCATAATTACTTTCAAAAGTGAGCATTATAATAAAATAAAAAATATATAATGCTTATTCAAAAATAGTATAATTCACAGTGGACATTTATTTGTGACACCTCAAACATTGACCAAATAACAAATGAAAATTATTGTAGGTATATTTGAATAATCTATCCCACCAAAAATATTCTGTAAAAAACTAGCCAAGTCTCGATGAAGCTGCTTGTTTATCTCTTAAAAGTAATGAAATCTAGACAAAGTCGTGTGAGGTCTAAGGTTCCTTACTGCGATTTCTTTATTATTATAGTTAGTGTTGTGTGACTTGGCCGTTGACTTGTACCCACTTACGTATAAAGAATGTTCAACGACCAAGTCACACAACATTAACTATAATAATAAAGAAATTGCAGTAAGGAACCTTAGACTTGGCACGACTTTGTCTAGATTTTATTACTTTTTAGAGATAAACAAGCAGCTCCATCGAGACTTGGCTAGTTTTTTACAGTTGTTACACAATGTTTTTGGTGGGATTTCACTTCTTTTTGTAGAAACGTGAGCTTATTGATTTATTTTATTAGATTTTCTTATTTGACACAGTTTTTTTCTTTTTTGGGGTAGTTTTTTTATTATTACAAATCTTTCTTTTCTTTTTTTCTTTTCTTTATTGGAAGCGGCCCATCAAGTTGAATATTTTTTGTAAAGGCGGTATGTTGATATCTAGAATAGTTTGGTTGGGCTCTTGTGTTTTCTAATCAGGGTCACCAGGTACTCCAGATCTTCGATTATCCTAGTTTTTATAGTTTTCCCTTAATGTGGCCATTAAACCCTAACTCTGTACCAAATTTCAGCTCTCTGAGTTTATGGGAAGTATTAGTTCTATTTTGATGATCATGAGTGAGTGAGTGAGTGAGTGATATAAATGCGAAACTTTGCTTTCGCTTAACTTCGGAACTAAATGACCTACAGACTTAAAATTTTGGATGTTAAGTACCTATGTGATTATAGCTTACTGGATGATGAAAATTTCTGCGTTCTGGTCTTATCCAGAGGTTCTCAAATAGGGGCCTGCAAATGCGGCGAAATGGTTCCAGTAAAGATGGTACGGCAGTGTTTGCTTCGCGCTCGACTTGGCGGGGGCACTGCCGTGCCCCTAGATACTAATATTATAAAGAGGAAAGATTTGATTGTTTGTTTGCTTGTATTAAAAGTTAGTATAGGGATAGCTCGAGACCAGGGGAAGGACATAGGGTAATTTTCCTACGGGAAAATATTTACACTTATTTATTTACACACACAAGCTTATAACTATCTTTACAGGTGCATGCACGTTGGTTGGTCGCATCGCAAAATATATAATGCTGCATGCTTGCTTGCATGCTATAGGCTTGCTTGCATGCTTGCTTGCTTCTTTGTTAGCATGTTCGGAAACACAATACTTCGAACAAATGTTATTTCGCTTAAGCATAATTTCGGTAAAAAAAAATCAACCAAATGAAACGTTAGAGTAATGAAAAAAATCGAATTGATAATAGGTCAAATGATACAGTGGCAAACGTAATTTCGACGAAGTAAAAAAAAACGAAACGAAAATAGTTGAAGTTTTCGGTTAACCCATTACCGCCCGCCGTACACGCTTGTGTACACTCATTTAACATTTTTTTTCGCCTATATTTTCTATGATTTACCGGTAAGTAAATTATGCTCAAAGAACTACACATCACTAGTTATTTATAAAAAGAAAAATTTTGAGGGTGGCGCGAAAATAAATGTGACATATTTGACTTTGTAAAAGTGATTGTACTCGTGAGTGATAAGAAAAGATTTGTTTATATTTTTAATTTATAAATAGGTGAGTTTTTTATTATTTTAGAGATTAGATAGAAGAATTGATTATTATTCTAACTTACATAACTATATTTTTAATAATTAGAATCAATCATCGTATATGAAACATAGTATTTATAAACTGTACACAAGTGTGTACAATGGGCAGATCTATACTATTCTTGTTATTGTCTTGCAGCTGATACAAAGTATCGAAAATGGCGAAAAGAAACGTTTTTACTAGCTTTAACAATTACTCCGGCTTTGATGAAGCTGTAGAAGCCATATTGGAAGAGGAAAATTATAACTTGGAGTTTGATATGATGATAATACCCCCAGAACCGGTTGTGGTAACAGTCGAAGAAGAAGGAAATGATGACGATCTTACTTTGTCAACACTTCCGAGGGACGTGCCAGGTACCATTGAGTTAGCTCCACGCCAGCCAGCTCACGATATTTCGGACAGCGAGAATGATATTGACGATGAGCCCCTAGCAAACTATGCCAGACCTCCAAAGCGTCCGAGGAATTGCGACTATGATGTACCTGTGTGGAGAAAAATGCTACCTATATATAGTACAACCTATGAAATCACCGACATTGTTCATAAAAGACAAAAAACTATTATAGAGGCATTGCAAAATAGTACTCCCGTACATTGTTCGAAAAGATATTTGATCATGATGTTATGAACTTGATAACACAACAGTGTCTTGTATGCAGGTCAAAATAATAGACATGACTTTGACCTCAATAATGCAGACCTGAAAAAATTCATAGGAATTCTACTGTTATCTGGATATCATGAATTGCCTAATGAGCGTGCTTATTGGAGTTTGGATGAAGATCTTGGTATTCCATTTGTCACAAATTGCATGTCTCGTAATCGATTTTTAGAAATCAAGCGAAATCTACACCTTGTTGATAATTCCGAAGCTGCAGGATCAAATGAGGTAGGAACGAATAGGAGTAAGATGTTCAAAGTGAGAAGATTGTGAGATCTTATACAGAGAAACTCTTGCCAGTAGGGGATTTTCCATGAAAATTTGTCCATAGACGAGTCAATGATCAAATATTTTGGCCATCATCCTGCTAAACAATATATCATGGGAAAACCTGTACGATTTGGGTATCGTAATTGGGCTGCAACAAGCGCAGATGGTTTTTGTTACTCTTTTGACATATATTGTGGCAAGTCTGCAGTGCCATCCGAAGACACACTTGGCGCAAGAGTAGTAAAATCTTTACTGGAAAAGATGCCGATAGTCCCAAATGAGCATATTGTATATTTTGATAACTTTTTCACTAACTATCAATTGCTGCGTGATTTACGTTTATTAGGGTATAGAGCTACGGGTACGATACGCGAAAATAGAACAAAAAAATGTCCAGTTACTACTGTAAAAGTTATGAAGAACCAACCGAGGGCTGAATACGATTACAGATTTGATAAAACCAATGAAATAACCATTGTACGCTGGAAAGACAACAATGTTGTAACAATGGGGTCAAATTTCGATAATGTGGAGCCTTTAGGAAAGGTAAAAAGGTGGTGCAACATCAAGAAACAGAAGGTAGATGTAAATATACCCCGACAGACACGCGACAGAGCTCGTCAGTTGTACCGGGTTTAGTAAGAATAAATAATGGACACAACCCAGAGCTCATCGTGAATCCGTTGCAATGTGTTATTTGTCATAACCGAGGTCGTTGGCGTTGCCAGTTATGTTTGAAAACTTTGTGTGTGGAACGTCCATGTTTTGGAAGTTTCCATACCTAATCCGCCCACTGTACACGGCCGTGTACACCTTCTAATCTCCCACCCTATAAATATATATTTTATTTTTCTATGAAAACCCCTTTATAAAAGTGTTATTAGTCAATGTAATAACAGTGAAAAATTATTTCAATGTTTTATTTCGATTTGGGCGGTAATGGGTTAAATGAAAATCGGTCAAAAAATGTTCCATCTTATGATAGGTAACCGCACACATCTTAGACGTGAACACAGCAAATGATGCTTAGTTGTCAAATTGCAGATAGATTTCACAAGCCACATGCCACCAATCTCCAGAAGTTACAAAAGACAGGAAATATCTAGGTATATGCATTTGTTACAAAAATTAAAAAACAAACTACACTTATTACATTTTCCCATGTTATAAGTGTAATTGGTGCCCTGGGTGCTTATATACTGCAACACTAATAAAACATTTGATAATACAATGAACAAAAAGCAACAAAATCATTATAAACTAATATTTGAATTCAAAAGCATTTTTAGTAACTAACCATTTCACTAGTTTATGAGAACTAGAGACACTATGCTATATAATAGATGGGAGGGAGCTCCTCCCGCAGGGAGGAGTCTTGTCTCCTCTCCTGTGGACTCTTGCGGTAGACAAATTATTGCACAACATGGCTGACCTCAATTTTGACACCCAAGGATACGCAGATGACCTTGTGGTGACGGTACGAGGCTTCTGCCAAAGTACAATATCTGACATTATGCAGAAAGCCCTTAATACCATAAACAACTGGTGCAGGGAAAACAGCCTCTCAGTGAATGCTGATAAAACTGTTATAATACCATTTACCAGGCGAAGACGGCTTGAAAAGCTTGTTAAGCCCTCGGCTAAATGGGAAAGATGTACTGTTCTCTACAGAGGTCAAATACCTGGGCATCACTCTTGACCAGAAACTGACTTGGAACTCACATCTTACCAACATAATACATAAGGCAAACATTGCCTTAGGGGCTTGCAGTCGAATGGTTGGGAACAACTGGGGCCTAAGCCCCAGATCGGTCCTATGGCTGTACTCCACTATTGTACGCCCGACAATTACGTACGGCTCAGTGGTGTGGTACAACAAAGCTAAACAAAAAACCGCTGCAAACAGGTTAGGCAGTCTACAAAGAACTGCCTGTCTCATGGCTACAGGCACAATTTCCACCACGCCTGGGGCAGCCCTGAATGTGCTACTGCGACTCACACCCCTGGACATGTTTATTGTCAAGGAGGCGATAGCGTGTGCATACAGGATGAATGCCCAAGGCGGGTTAAAGTGTCTGTCCCTTCGACAAAGGTCTCTATTAGACCTAGTCAATGAGACACCAATACTAAGCATGAACTCTGACATCATGCCTCCACGTTGCAATTTCAATAGAAACTACAAAGTGGAACTTCTCTCTAGGGATGACTGGCTAAACAAGCAAGTTACCTATGAGACAGAAAGCACCGTATGGTTTACCGATGGATCCAAGATGGGGTCCAAAGTGGGCTTTGGTATATACAGAGAGGAGCCATTGCACAAGTTCTCACAAAGCTTGGGCAGCTTTGCCTCCATCTTCCAAGCGGAGGTTTATGCCATTTTAGAATGTGCTGAAACCAACCTTGGAATCAACCAAGCCAACCGCACAATATATATAAACTCAGACAGTCAAGCAGCTTTACTGGCACTGAGCAGTAACCTCGTGACCTCAAAGCTAGTGGCTGACTGTATGAACCGTTTAAACACTCTGGGACACAGGAACAGAGTAATACTTAGATGGGTTCCAGGGCATGCGGGAATCACTGGCAACGAATGTGCCGATGAGCTCGCTAGGGCTGGGGCCGAGGGAACACAATATGGTCCTGAACCATTCTGTGGCATACCCAAAAGCCTCGCCCGTCTAACGCTTGAAACCCATTACGACAACAAGTCCTACTAGGCATGGCTACATATGCCAGGACTTAAACACTCTAAGGCACTCATAAAAAAGCCTATGACCGTAGTACCTGCAAACAGATCCGAGGATTAAGCAGGAACAACATAAGCACTTTGGTCATGGGGTTGAGTGAGTGCAGAGAGTGCAGGGCCTGCCACGAAGCAGAAGAGACGCCTATGCACTTGCTCACAAACTGTGGACCACTGATGCGTAAACGCAGCCTACATCTGGGCAAACACTTACTGTTACCAGATGAGGTCAAGCACCTCTCCCCCAAGAAAATACTGCACTTCTTAGAAGATGCAGGGCTTGCGGGAGAACTGTAATAGTGGCGGTCACAATAGATCTTCTAGGTCGCAGTGACAAACCATAGCCGCTTATATCAATAAAAAAAAATATATATATATATATAATAGATGGAGTAAATATTACAGAGTGGCTATACAGACCCCGGTCTCATTAGAATAGAAATGCTATGCTGACCTGAGAGTGAAGTGTAATCGAAAAAAACTTATACGATTAAACTGAAAACTGTACTGAGGTTAGGTTAGAACTGAAAATTAGGTTAGGTGAGATATTGTGACCACACAAAGCAGAACATGAAATTACATGTTTCATGCTAAAGATCCGAATAGTACTTAACATCTAAAAGGACCCGGGTCCATATAGATGCAACCTAAATATGTATTATCCAATTATTTTGATAAAGATTTGACTACAAGATAAACAAATATAAAAACATATGAATTAAATAATACGCACCAACAATAACAGCTCCAGTCTGTGCCTGGCCGAGTAGAGCTTCTTTATATTTCCTCAATGACTCATCCTCCTGGTCAGCAGCTAAAATCTCTTCAATCGTTTTTTCCGGGGGAGGTTTGTATGAAGATTTGATTTCATCTTCTTCAGTCTCTTCCTCTTCAGGCGTACGCGCGATCTCTGGTTCTCCAGACATTTTGAACTAGAATCAACATAATAATATACCCCCTACCAAGTTCAATCAGTTTCACAGAAAACCTACAATCACAAACTAAATCTAAAACACTGGTGACAAAATATTAACAATGTGGTAATCAGAGGGATGAAAAGAAGTTAAGCAAGTAAAATAATGATCATCCAGGCAGAAAATGCATAATTATCGGAAAAACGCCGCCAAACACCGCCCCTTTCCAAGTGACATTTAAACGATAACCAATAATTTCTTTAAAAGTTACAGATTCATTGCGAGTTATTACGTATTTCTGATCTCAAAATCATTCAGCCACAACAGTAAAATACATGATCAAAATTACAGCGGCCTCATCATTGATTTGGAAGCCAAAGCCAATGTGGAATAATGTGTTAATATGACATATACTTACATTGCAATTACTGATTTGTAACGTTTATCAGTGTCTAATAAATGGCGATTATGGCGAATATTGTTTAACTTGAACAAATAAATATTAAAAAATAGAGCTAAAATTTATTATTTTGTAAAAATCTCTTTGAGTAAATGTGTTCTATGGTAAAAATCCAAAGATAAAAAATGACTGTCTGACGGACAAAAAAGCACTTCCGGCTAGGGATGCCGATGGCGATCTGAAATCGATTAATTGCAGAATCGATTTTTTTTATTTCGATTCATAATACTGAATCAATCCAGTTAAGGCCGGATTTAGCATAGGGGCCAAGTAGGCTTGGGTCTATAGCAGAAATTTTTTACAACAACAAAGAAAAACGGGAATATGGAAAATAATAATTATTGTTTCAGTTAGTAGCCGCTATTTCGAAAATGCGTTACACATTTGTGATCTACGCACATTGATTTACTACCAAACGTTTAGCTTTGTTGTACCACACCACTGAGCCGTACGTAATTGTCGGCCTACAATAGTGGAGTACAGCCATAGGACCGATCTGGGGCTTAGGCCCCAGTTGTTCCCAACCATTCGACTGCAAGCCCCTAAGGCAATTTTTGCCTTATGTATTATGTTGGTAAGATGTGAGTTCCAAGTCAGTTTCTGGTCAAGAGTGATGCCCAGGTATTTCACCTCTGTAGAGAACTGTACATCTTTCCCGTTTAGCCGAGGCTTAACAAGCTTTTCAAGCCGTCTTCGCCTGGTAAATGGTATTATAACAGTTTTATCAGCATTCACTGAGAGGCTGTTTTCCCTGCACCAGTTGTTTATGGTATTAAGGGCTTTCTGCATAATGTCAGATATTGTACTTTGGCAGAAGCCTCGTACCGTCACCACAAGGTCATCTGCGTATCCTTGGGTGTCAAAATTGAGGTCAGCCATGTTGTGCAATAATTTGTCTACCGCAAGAGTCCACAGGAGAGGAGACAAGACTCCTCCCTGCGGGAGGAGCTCCCTCCCATCTATTATATAGCATAGTGTCTCTAGTTCTCATAAACTAGTGAAATGGTTAGTTACTAAAAATGCTTTTGAATTCAAATATTAGTTTATAATGATTTTGTTGCTTTTTGTTCATTGTATTATCAAATGTTTTATTAGTGTTGCAGTATATAAGCACCCAGGGCACCAATTACACTTATAACATGGGAAAATGTAATAAGTGTAGTTTGTTTTTTAATTTTTGTAACAAATGCATATACCTAGATATTTCCTGTCTTTTGTAACTTCTGGAGATTGGTGGCATGTGGCTTGTGAAATCTATCTGCAATTTGACAACTAAGCATCATTTGCTGTGTTCACGTCTAAGATGTGTGCGGTTACCTATCATAAGATGGAACATTTTTTGACCGATTTTCATTTAACCCATTACCGCCCAAATCGAAATAAAACATTGAAATAATTTTTCACTGTTATTACATTGACTAATAACACTTTTATAAAGGGGTTTTCATAGAAAAATAAAATATATATTTATAGGGTGGGAGATTAGAAGGTGTACACGGCCGTGTACAGTGGGCGGATTAGGTATGGAAACTTCCAAAACATGGACGTTCCACACACAAAGTTTTCAAACATAACTGGCAACGCCAACGACCTCGGTTATGACAAATAACACATTGCAACGGATTCACGATGAGCTCTGGGTTGTGTCCATTATTTATTCTTACTAAACCCGGTACAACTGACGAGCTCTGTCGCGTGTCTGTCGGGGTATATTTACATCTACCTTCTGTTTCTTGATGTTGCACCACCTTTTTACCTTTCCTAAAGGCTCCACATTATCGAAATTTGACCCCATTGTTACAACATTGTTGTCTTTCCAGCGTACAATGGTTATTTCATTGGTTTTATCAAATCTGTAATCGTATTCAGCCCTCGGTTGTTTCTTCATAACTTTTACAGTAGTAACTGGACATTTTTTTGTTCTATTTTCGCGTATCGTACCCGTAGCTCTATACCCTAATAAACGTAAATCACGCAGCAATTGATAGTTAGTGAAAAAGTTATCAAAATATACAATATGCTCATTTGGGACTATCGGCATCTTTTCCAGTAAAGATTTTACTACTCTTGCGCCAAGTGTGTCTTCGGATGGCACTGCAGACTTGCCACAATATATGTCAAAAGAGTAACAAAAACCATCTGCGCTTGTTGCAGCCCAATTACGATACCCAAATCGTACAGGTTTTCCCATGATATATTGTTTAGCAGGATGATGGCCAAAATATTTGATCATTGACTCGTCTATGGACAAATTTTCATGGAAAATCCCCTACTGGCAAGAGTTTCTCTGTATAAGATCTCACAATCTTCTCACTTTGAACATCTTACTCCTATTCGTTCCTACCTCATTTGATCCTGCAGTGGAGGAGGGAAACAATAAACACATAAAATATAAAATTCAAATGAATTCATTTTAATTTTAAGCAATAAATTTTGGAAACTATAATCAGAGTTTGTGTCAATTATATGAAAGTTATACCTGTTTCTTATTGCTATGGCTATACTACCATGAAGACGATTTGAATCTTTTCTAACGATATTGAAACCAGGAAGCTTAAGCGACTCACCCGGAGACAACCAAGTTTCATTTAGAAGAATAATATCTATACACATACCAGAGCTAGCAATATAATGTTTAAGTTGTTCCAATTTAGGTAAAATACTGCGGGAATTCCAATGCATGATGTTGAATTGGTTGTAAAGCAAGTTATCCATTTACAGCAAAATTATTAATAAGCAAGTCCTTAATTGATTTGGATGTAATTGAGGTGTGACAGTTTGAATTAGCTCCGGTATCTGTTTGTATTTTTATAATATCAAAGACAGTTTTTGTTAAAGTTTTTATAACTATATCAGAGTTCAGAATTTTAGTAATAAGAAGTCTTCCTCTTGGAGTTTTCGATATCTGACTGCCATCGTTTGGTAGTAAATCAATGTCTACGCATCTACAAATTGATACTCCAACCAACATTATTGTTTTCTTTTGTGTTATTTAATATTATTGTACTTTTTAGTGTAATTGTTGTTTGCGCTTCATCAAATTAAGGTTTGGACCGTCGATAGGCGTTTTTAAAAACTACAATTGGTACTTTCTGTATTTTAATGGTATAAAATAAAATACTTATAATAATGATCAGCAACTAATCTGTCCGTTCACCACCGCGATTGGAGCGTTAAGACACCACTTTTTCATTGTACTTGTTTTTTAAACTCAACAATTGAGTTGGTATAATATTTCTCTAAAAATCAAAGAAATGTTTGTGATTCAAACTGATAGTTCTTTTTGTAATAAGAAATACTGGACTGTTTTTATGCGGTAAAAGACAACCATAGGTTTTATAGAAATTAGAAACTACTTGCAAAATACGTAATGTAGTATGCGAGACGGAATATCAGAGCTGCAATAGGAACAAGACACATTCACAGCTCTCTTATATAGTATAGTTTATAGTTTGTAAAATATAGCTTGATCGCTGTGACAGCTGTCATAGACATCATGCCTGGCAAGTTCAGAATTTTGTAACGCTAAATTTACGGGGAGAAAGGGCGGGAAATTAAAAAGTTTTGACGACTTTTATTTAATTTTTTGAAATAATTTTTATTAAACTAATGGGTAAATCTAGTGGCGGTAGAGGTTCTCCAATGGAGACTTCTCATACAGAGGCGGTTAAGCAAAAAGGAGATGAAGATGATCCAGGTCCTGTTTCTAAGCAAAAAACAAAATTACAACTACTAAAATAGGCCTTTTTAAAGATTTCAACATGATTTATTCTGAAAAAGCAAAGACAATTTATTACCCTATATTAATAAATTCAATCGATGCTTCAAATTTTAATTTACTTAAAGTGAATAACATTTTGAAAAATATTAATGGAGTCCTGTATATCAAACAGATTGGATTTGAAAATATTTTTTGGAACGATGAAAGATGCTATTAGATTTCTGCTAAATTCTGAATTGTTACATATTAAGCATAAATGGTCAGCGAAAATACCCTACGATCATATTGAAAGTCAAGGACTTATTCGTGCTCCTACTGAGCTATCTGAGGAGGAATTATTACAGGAATTAAAATGTAATAATTGTGAGATAATTGGAGTAAAGAGATTTTCTAAAAAGAAGGAAGATGGAACATCTATCCCATTACAATTAGTATTGTTAACATTTCATTCAACAATTTTACCCGATCATGTCACTTATGATCACCTCTGGTTTGATATTCAAGAGTATATAAGATCTATCTATACCACAATGTTACACCTGCTACAAGTTTGGTCATAGCAGAGGTTCATGCAAAAGCCAACAATTAGCGCTGAACACCATTTTTTTACCGATTGCCCTAACAAGAATAAAATAAAGTGTCCTAACTGTGGTGGCGCTCATATTGCAGTATCTAGAATGTGTCCAGTTAAACTTACAAAAATGGAAGAGATTAAGAATAAAATTTACAAGATGTCCTATTCAGTAACATTGAAGCAGCCGTCTAAATTAGTGGTACAACAGGATACTGTCATACCAGCTGGAAGCAATGGCAGTCAGATATCGAAAACTCCAAGAGGAAGACTTCTTATTACTAAAATTCTGAACTCTGATATAGTTATAAAAACTTTAACAAAAACTGTCTTTGATATTATAAAAATACAAACAGATACCGGAGCTAATTCAAACTGTCACACCTCAATTACATCCAAATCAATTAAGGACTTGCTTATTAATAATTTTGCTGTAAATGGATAACTTGCTTTACAACCAATTCAACATCATGCATTGGAATTCCCGCAGTATTTTACCTAAATTGGAACAACTTAAACATTATATTGCTAGCTCTGGTATGTGTATAGATATTATTCTTCTAAATGAAACTTGGTTTTCTCCGGGTAAGTCGCTTAAGCTTCCTGGTTTCAATATCGTTAGAAAAGATTCAAATCGTCTTCATGGTGGTATAGCCATAGCAATAAGAAACAGGTATAACTTTCATATAATTGACACAAACTCTGATTATAGTTTCCAAAATTTATTGCTTAAAATTAAAATGAATTCATTTGAATTTTATATTTTATGTGTTTATTGTCCCCCTCCTCCAAATGGTAAAATGCACCAACTCAAGAACCAATAATAGCAGAGGCAAATTAATCCATTCATTTATTGAGTCTTACAATTTGGTATGTTTGAACAACAACGAATTAACGACTGGCATCCCCTGCAATAAGTTCACGTTGCATAGTATCTGTCACCGAGGATCCGCTAAGTGATCATTTCCCAATTGTGATTCAAGTTATTCACGAAAGTGGTTGTTCTAGTATTCCACGAGAATCTATATCTTTTAACAATCATGACATTCCTAGTCCGTTAGACAACAGTAATATAATTTGTACGCTAAATAGTTTAAATTTTAATAAGATAAACTAGTCTGAATTTACAGAATTATGTGAAAAAACGTTTTCTTCTTTTTCGACCTCCAATGACCCGATCACAGATTATGACAATTGCATAGGTGAAATCCACAGAATCTTCTTAACATTTAAAAAACCGCGGTGTTGCAATACTTTTAGACGTAAGTCGGCTGTTTGGTGGAATGAAGCTTGTGAACAAGCAGTTCTCACTCAAGGCTAAAGTCGTTCTTCTTTCATATAAACAGTTTCCTAACATTGAAAATTATTTAATCTACAAACAGTTTGACGCCAGAAAGAAAAAAATTATAGCCGAACAAAAGAAAATTTCCTGGTATAATCTTTGCTCTTCCTTTAATAGAATGACGCTTTCCAAAATAATTTGGGACTATATTCATAGATTTAAGTTTTCTAAATTAAATCAGTCACATAGATTGCAATTTTTTGATGACCCTATAAATGCTTTAATGTTTTTGCATCAATTTGGACAATCAAATATTCCAGTCAATAATAATGATCTTGACATAGAATTGGATAATTATTTTTTGTCTTTAGGTCATGAATCTGCATATTAGCTCAGAGATTCTTTTAAATTACATGAACTAGTTGCTGCGGATGAAAACAAAAAGGACTCTTCTCCAGGCCCCGACTGTATACCATATAAAGTTATTAAAAACTTACCGTCTGTAGCTAAATTATTGCTATTAAATACTTATAATTCACTCTGGGAGAATTGTTATATCCCTTCCTTTTGGAAAATTCAACATACAATCCCTATTTTGAAACCAAACAAGGCTGCTACCCAAGTTGACCCTTACAGACCGAATTCATTAACTTCTTGTTTTCTAAGATTTTTGAGACAATGTTTAAAAATAGATTGGAATGGTATATTGAACATAATTCTCTTCTTCCGAATCCGCAATATGGATTCCGAAAAGGGAAAAGTACGACGCATAGCCTTAGTTGTTTAATTGGTGATATTAAAAATAATTTTGATGACAATAATTATACTATTGCGGTATTTTTAGATATTAAAGGTGCATTCAATAATATTGACCATAATTTTTTATTAAAAGTTTGCATTCTTTGGGTCTTCCTGGCCCAATTTTAAAATGGATTTATTATTTTCTTAAGAATTGGGAAGTATATGTAAAAACAAATCACAAAATTTATCGTCCAAAATATACAGATAAAGGCACTCCCCAAGGTTCAGTAATATCTCCATTGATATTCATTCTATCATTGGTGAAGATCATGCATGCAATCCCAAATGATGTCAAATATTTGCTTTACGCTGATGATTTAGTTATTTATTCAACTTGTACTGTTCCTTCAGAAGGGGAAATTATCATTAATAATTGTTTGTATTTATTGTCTCAGCATCTAACCAATAACCTCAAATTAGAAGTAAGTAAACATTAATAAATGCTCAGCTATACTATTCTCTAATAATCAAATGCCTTTCACCGCCATGACCTTAAACTTATGTATAACAATATGATGATCCCGACATCTGTTGTTGTAAAATATTTAGGGATTTATTTAGATTCAAAACTTTCTTGGAAAAATCACATAGAATATATTTGTAAAAAAGCTGAGCTTGGATTAAATATAATGAGATCCTTAAGTGGTGTATTATGGGGCGCTGATCCTAAAATACTTCAAACTTTGTATACTCACACTGTTCGTAGTTATTTTGATTATAGTAGCATGTTTTATTCTGATGCATCACCACATTTACTTAGAAAAATAGATTTAATTTAAAATAGAGCGTTGCGTATTATAACGGGAGCTATGATGTCTTCCCCAATTAACTCTCTTGATGTTAAATCAGGTATTGTTCCTCTTACTGTGCGGCGTAGTTATATTATAGATAAGTATCTTCTTAAGCTTGTTACGTGTGATAACGATGTCATATCTAAATACTTAGAAAAATAACAACATTCCTAACTTCAATGTTTCTCCTTTAACTGCTAGCAACTCCATTTCTTACTCCATATGCCATCTTAATTATGAATTTCAGGATGTTATTCACTGGAGTAGAAGTCTACCTTGATTCAGTTTTGATTATCATATAATAACTCTACCAACACCACTGATTCTGACTCGGTTTAAAAACAAATTCCAATTTTTAGAATTTCTTAGAAGACCGATTGTGTTAAAATCTATACTGACGGTTCTAAATCAAAAGATCGAACCAGCTTTGCTTTTTATGATTCTTCAAATTAGGTTGGCAAAGTATTTGGATGTAATAAACCTTTTTCAATATTTTCTGCAGAGACTTTGGCAATATTATTTGCTTTGCAATATGTATTAGATAATTTTTCTAATTCTTACAAAAATATAATCATATTGAGTGACTCAATGAGTGTTTTACAAACGTTATCCAGGAAATATTTGAGTGCTAATGAAAACTATTTAATATATGAGGTTAAACGATATATACACATGTTGAATGAACTAGACATTAAAGTTGAATTAGCCTGGGTTCTAAGTCAGTGTGGAGTGTTTGGCAATGAACTGGTTGACTCGCTAGCTAAATCCACAAGGGATTTAAGTTTTTGTAATTTTAAGGTCCCATAACAGATTTGAATTTGTTTATAAAAGATACCATGTTAAAGCGGTGGATTTTATGTCTCGGTCATACCAGAACTATCAAAGGTAAATAGTTGGAGAAAATTGTTCCAAAACCATCTTTTAATGCATGGTTTGAAAAAGATTCGCAATTTCTCGGTCGGTCTTTTATCTCTACGTTAGGTAGACTTCGTATTGGGCATGGCAGATTCCCGACTCATCTCTTTAGACTAAAACTTTGTAATAGCCCAAGCTGCCCATATTATTGTGATTCGGAGTATTGTGACATGAATCATAATCATATTTGTATGTCCTCGTTTTTCCCTACAACGTTTGCTGTTAATAATAGATTTGCAAAATATTATTAAATCTGAAATTCCTACTAACTTGCAGGATTTACTTTGTAACGTTAAGGTTTATAGAATAATGTATAATGTTTTATTTTTTGTGCAAGGAGTCTTGTAACTTGCATTAATCATTGCTTCCTGAATGAATTGACATGGCTAAACATAAATATTTTAGGTTTCGGTAGGTATCTATTTCTGTTTTATTTACTGTATTTTTTAGATATAATAGTATTATTTCATAAGCTTACATTGTATTCACTGTTAGTTATTCAATTTGCATGCATATATACATTTAATTACTTAATATGTTAGTAATAGTATTCTCTCTATAAGCGAAAACTTTTTAGAGCATTTGTATTCTAAATTTCTTAAGTCTATTTGATATAATTTAAATGCTGTTTGTTTTCCAAATAAAAATAAATAAATAATTTTATTCGTAACACTATAGGTGAAATTTGATTTGTCTTATGTCTTTCATGTATACACGGTGTTTCACAATAACCAATACATAATCAATGCGTTATCTAAAACTAATTATTAAATTGTGTTTACCCGTAATGTCATTCCACCCAAAATTTTCATGTAAATCATAGACTTGAAAATTTTGGGTTGAATGACATTACGTGTAAACACATTTTAATAATTAGTTTTAGATAACGCATTGATTATTTATTGGTTATTATGAAACACCGTGTATAATATTTATTAATTTGTTAATTAGTTTTAGAAGATATGTTTTTATGTTTAAATATTAATTTGTGTTATTCCCTATTTTGTAAGTTGCATACTTAGGCTAATGGCCCTGTTGCCAATGCTCAATAAAAAAAAACGCTAAATTTACCCTACGAAAACGTCATACTTTAATGACAGAATTGTAAGAATAGTGTTGTACGCTATGTACAACTGATTACGAACTATCGATCTTGCAAAGAAAACAAATCGCAATGTATTTAGATATAATGTTATTTAATTTAGTGTACACTACATAAAATCATAATGAAATGTGTTACCTCGATCAAAAAAATCGTTCAATCTTGCTTTAATTTAATTATAGAACACTATTATTATTATATTATAGAAGGGGGGGGGGGGGGGGTTCGAGGGATAAAATAAATTCTATTTATGTCACTGAAATACTGTATCCTCACTTATTTAGCTATTTAACAAACACTAAATTCGATACACTCATAACTTAACTCACATATTATTACTCTTAACTTTTAACTGCTAGGAGGGAGCCTACTATGCGCTGTGTTGCCAGGGCTGACCGCTACAATATGTAAATTAAATGAGAGGGTGAGCGCCATTTTGTATGATTGAATCAAGTCAGTACGAGTGCCGACGCCTTGTATACGCTACGTGTTTCCAGTTATAATTCCTTTGTTTTGTAAAAATTGCTGTCATTTGTCGACTATCGTTATCTGTAACTGTTAAGTTTTAATAATGCCAAAAAGAACGAAGAAAACTGTTTTAAATAGTGAAAGCCCAGAGTTTGTTATTCGCTTACGTGAATACTTCGAGCGCGAGTACCAAATGGCGGACCGCTGCGGCCATTGTCGCAAGTATGTGACAGAGTTGCGGATGCTCTTGGTATCGGAATAGCTTCAGTGACTCGCATCAGCAAAGAAAAATATGGCGCGACATCAACAGAGATGTCGGAAGAAGCCGCGGACAAGAAATTGTCAACGCCAAATAAAAAGATAAAAAAAGCTTCTCCAGTCACGAATATTGACAATTTGGACGTCGCTGCAATTCGCAACCACATATGTGCCCATTACTAGCGCGGAGAATTACCTACCCTGAAAAAATTTGCCGTGTCCCTTAAAGATGCAGGTTTATTCAAAGTAAGCTTAACATATTTGTCCAAAATTAAAAAAAAAATTGGGTTCAAATATAAAAAGAGTGACAAACGGAAAAAAATTATCGAGCGAATGGACATTGTCCTTGCCCGGAAAGATTTTTTGCGCAAAGTCAAAAAAAATTTGGACTGGAACAAAATAGTTTTTCTCGATGAAACATGGCTCATCGCAAAAAATACTGTCTCAAAATCGTGGACAGATGATAAAGCGGACTCAGTCACTAAAGTGCCCGAAGGTAAAGGACAAAGGACGAAAGTATCAATATCACTTATATGCTCTCGTTGCTCTCGTCGATCGAACTAATAATAGAAAAATACGTATGTGAACAGATATATTTATAGAAAACATAAAGTAATAAGCCTGTGCCAGTTTGGTTTTTAATCAGGTAAGGGTACAAATAGTCTCTTATTTAAATTTACAGATGAAGTTAATAGTCACTTAAATGAGCAAAGATATGTATTGGCCTTATTTATTGACTGTTCCCGTGCTTTTGACACCTTGAAGCACGACCAGCTAGTGAACAGATTAGAGAGATGTGGAATTCGTGACCCATTGCTGAAATGGTGTCAGGCATACCTGAGAAACCGGTCTTTTTCTGTTAAGGTTGATAACACCTACAGTATGCCCATGTCGGTGACGGATGGCATGGCCCAGGGCTCTGTACTAGGGCCCCTGCACTTTTTATCTTACGTCAACGACATGAGCGGCTATATTGTCAACAGTACGTGCTACCAGTTTGCTGACGACACTTGTCTAGTGATAGCCCATAAAAACCCACAAATAGTCTGTAATCTCATGCAAGCAGATCTAGACGCTTTAGCTAAATGGTGTCATGACGCTGGATTGATCTTAAATGCTGATAAAACTAAGCTTTTATTAATGAAATCTCCCTATATAAAATACACACCAACCTTAAAATTCGTGGTGCATGATCATAATTGTCTACATAACAAAAGTACAGCTGTATGTACCTGCCCACAAATAGACATAGTTGACAAAGAAACATATCTTGGTCTAGTTACTGACCGTAATTTTTATTGGAGTTAACACATCGAACGTGTATCTGTACTAAGCTTAGACAGTTTTTAGCAAACATCGCCATCATAAATTGTCGCATTTCATTTAAGGTCAAGTTGATGTTGTATGTACAACGCACTTGCCAAGTCACACGTTCAATACGGACTGAGTAGCTATGGGCGAATTTACGAATCATATCTCGACCAGCAGGCCTATTTGCTTACTACGGTTGGTAACTAGAACTGTAATTTTTGAAAGACACGTTATATCCATTACTGGTTTAGTGATGTTATGTGTTACGGCAGCGTTCATGATAGCAGTAATGGATGTTAAGTTCCTTACAAAAATTACAGTTTTAGTTAGCAACCGAAGTTACAGAATAGGCCTGCAGATCTTTAACTTACAACTTAAAATTCTTAAAACTATATTTCCTAAAACAGTTAAAAATAAATTTCAAGACGACGTATCTGGCCTTTTTAATTACTGCAAAACATTACCAATTACTATGCAATGCACCTTACTAAAGGAGCATTTTTTAATGAGTCTTTTAAAACACCAGTTGATCATTCTGTATACACTCGAGCGATTTCTTAAAACCAGTTATGGCAGCCGAGTGCAAACAACGCATACGGCGCTCGCACAGTGAAGTACCTACTGCCCCGACTTATCAATAGCATGCCACACGAGTTCGTGTATGAAATTACGGAAAAAATTAATATTTTTTAAATTATTAAAGATTACTTCATTAACTTATTGTAAAATTAATTTAAACATGTACGAAATAAATAATAGTGTGCTGACTGTTATGTAAACAGAGAACGGTGAGCTCCACTTCAAGCTATGCAGGTTGACTTTTGGACAACTCATGTGCAGTTGCAATAGCAGCGATTTTCGTGGTGCACATTGTATGGCTGACTTCGATTGATTTGAGACTTCGATTTTTTTTAAACCGATTTATTAGCTTTCGACTCAAATCGATTCAAAAATCGACCTTTTTGACAAGACTCGCCGACCCTACTTCCTCTTATCACTTTGGGTGCGGTCCATAATCAGACACCAGCGCAAACGTTTGCATGCACACAAATAACCCGTTCAAATCGTTTGCAGTGCTCACGAACGTAAGCACTCAGATCAATTTTGGACCGAGCTTTCAATCTGTGAGTCTGTAAAGTTTACAGTCAATGTTATTTGAAAAGAAAATTTGGAGGGAGACATGCATTGTGCCTCCAGTATCTTTACAGAGCACATCTGTATTTATTGTAGATAATCTAATGAGGAAAAAATTCGATCTAACTTAAATACAAATAAAACTCCGCAGGAAACTGATGTTGACTTTGACATTGACAGTTCTGGAGAAAGTGCACTACCTCTTTTCTGTATGCACTGTCAGCATCAACGGTGAAGTCATCGATTACGTCATACCGCTTACAAATGCGCATAATGAGAATGCTCTAAGGCAAATAGCGCACACGAGCGCTGATATATCAAATTATGAACCGCACTCCAAATTATGGACCGCAGTCTTCATAATATTAAGGAACAGATTAAAAACGCTGTCATTGTGATGTCAAACCTTAGATAAAGAATGAATAGATAGGACGTGACCGTATACCCGTAAGGGACAGACATAGACGACGTCATACCTGCCTAAAGTAGATGGTTATACCAGTGTTGCTTTAAGTTTTACCCTACTTTATGTTTATAGTGGCTTTTACCACTATAAACATAAAGTACGTTGATTGATCTACGTATTTTTTTTTGAGACATTTTAATGAGCGCCCCTCGCTCAATAATATGTCTCAAAAAATAAAAGTGGGAGGAAGTTGCGATTTTTTTTATTGAATTCTTCATTTAACCTTCGCCGCAGTCTAAAGTTATTTACACTTTTAAATAAAACTACACTTTTCGGATTTACTCGAGTATATTTCGTTTTAAAACATTTTACTATTATTTATTTAAGCTATTATGTAAACATCTTTACAAATATAAGAAAAAATATTAGGAATAATCATCATCATCCACACGCGTCCACTGCTGGACATAGGCCTCTCCAAGTGCTCGCCACTGAGCACGATCCGCGACCACTCGCTTCCAGCTTTTGCCAGCTAGGTACCTTGCGAAGATCGTTGCTCGATTAAGAATACAGCGGGCAATTATCATTGTTTTTTCTTTATCTCTGCAGTTTATTTCTCTGCATTTACCTACTAAGCGGCATACTCAGTATAAGACGTCTTAGTCGAAGCTCTTAAGAAATATTTTTTTAAAGTGGTAAAAAGCGAATATTTGTGTTGAAGTAATATAGATTTCAAAAATATAAGTGTTTATACATAAAACAGGAAAATATCTTGTGAATATTCTGGCGAATTAGTGGTTTTTTCTGTAAAATTCATTTATAAACTGTGGGTGATTTACCGGTGAAGTGAACTTCTTTTGTTAAGTTTTATACAGCTGACCTCTAAATCTGATTAATTTCTAAATATGTCATCTGTCTGACGTATAATATCGAGATATTCAGCTACAAAACTTGTGCACAGACAGCGCGAACAGGATTCCTTAGAGAACGGATCTACGACGACACGCCGGCTAGTGGTCCCGAGATCAAATCCCGACCGACGCCTCACTTTTGTGTTTTATTTTTTTTTATATGTATAAATAAATAAAACAAGTATATTTTCAAGATGGATAACATTACTGTGAGACAGATGAAACAAAGCAAGAATAAAAATTTATCAGTTAATAAAGTTAGAAAAAATACAAACAATAGCGGCCGCAGTAAGAATTCAGCTCAAGTATTATGTTACAAGTGCAAAAATAAAGTAGACGCCCAACTCACAGTACAATGTTCAATGTGTACAAATCATTACGAATTTGACTGCATAGGCTACTCAGAAAAGGTATTTAATTTGAGAACTCCTCAAGACAAAAAAGAATGGAAATGCAAGATATGTGACCAGAAGCTGAACATACCAATAGAACAAAACCTAAGCAGTGTAAAACCAAACGACTTAGGTAGTCCCCACGTTGACATCTGCTCGCCAACTAGTCAAGCTTGCTCAGCAATAACTTCTCCTTCTATAGAAAACACCTGTACAGAACAAGACTCACACATTCTTACCATCTGCAATGATTTTGATGAACCACTCGCTATATCAGATCTACCACTATCAAGAAGCATGGATCGTATCGAAAGTGACGCTATAACTATTCAAGAAAAAACTGACACCATAAACCAGCTTCGGTTAGACTTAGCCAGCGTACAAAATGAATTGGAGAACACTATTATAGAAAATAACGCTCTTCAAAGGCAAATTACTAAACTGACCAAGGAAAATGCTACTTTGAAATCACTATGTCAATCTCCTTTAAAAGACAACACAATCAATAACAGCGCTAGTAAGAAAATTGGATACGCCGCCTACTTAACTCAGTCTGCATCAACACCTCTAAGATCTTCCCCAAGACTAAGAACTGGGTTCCAATCGGAAAAAACAACATTTAACTCACTTCAACAAAGAATAACAGAATTACTAAAACAACTCGAAGACGCTGAGAAAGAAGTTATAAATCTGACTGAACGAATTTCGATATTAGAACAAAGGCAAAATAATACGACACATGACAATATAATTCCAAATGTTCCTAAGTCTCCGGCTGTCAATGGTAAGCAAGGAATATTTATATATGGAAGTCAACAATGTATCGGATTGGCTTCTGCTCTGGCTCGATCAAGAGAGAATACCGCTTACGAGAAATACTCTATTTTATCTCAAGTTAAGCCGAATGCTTTGACAACAGACGTGTTGAGAAATTGTGAAAATCACAACTTAACTCTAAAGGACAAACTTATACTATGTATAGGAGAGAATGATTATGACAAGAATATTTTAGCCTCACAATTACGAAATATATTTAAAAAAAATAATGTTGGTGACATAATTGTAATTAACGTGTTTAGAAATAAGTATTTAAATTTGTTTGACCTAAATTATGAAATTGAAACCATTTGTCATGAATATAAAAACTGCCATTTTGTTAATTGTAAAGGAAAGAACTATTTTGACATTTGTAATGAAATTAATTACTTAATTGACTGCATTGATTATAAAAACAAGTACCTAAATGCTAAAGAATTAAAAAAAATGATAATATTGCGCAAAAGAACATTGACTCAAAATACAAATAAACCAAATTTCGTTAATGGAAATAAAGTAACTAAATACCCTAGAGGTACTATTCCCTACTATTTTGCTTGTAAATTCACTCAAAATGCGGATTCTGCGAATGTGAACTCCATAATAAATTTAAATAGAACGAACACTATCAAAAAGGGCACTATTCCTTATTATTTTCGTACTATTACACAAAATAAGACATTTTTTCGAACCTAACATATCAGTAACACATTTTAAAATCTTACATCAAAATATCGCAAGTATATTATCGAAGCAGGAAATATTAGAAATGACCTTAGAGGAGCTAAAAGAAAGTTCTAACGAACCAGATATACTCTGTATGACAGAAACTTTTCTGAAAACTGGGCATGAAAATTATATAAAACTAAACAATTACGAGTTGGCAACTAGCTTTTGTAGGAATAAAAGCAGAGGAGGATCTTGTATTCTAGTCAAAAAAGGACTATTATTTAAGGAGCTCACATTCCTCAAAGAGCATGCATCTCATAGTATATTTGAAATTTGCGGCATAGACGTTCCTTTTATAAAAGCGACCATAATATGCATATACAGAACTCCAACGTCAGATCCATTTATCTTTATAAAAAAACTAGAGTCACTTCTATTTAATGTATTTAATAAGAACAAATTTAAAGGTAACATTATCTTATTAGGTGACTTCAATATTAACATTTTAAAATTAAGTACAGTGACTAAACACTTTTTAGATTTATTATACAATTACAATATAACAAATCATATCAATGTTCCTACTCGAAAAATGTCGTGCTTAGACCTTATTTTAAGTAATGTAAACAATGCGACAGCTTCAGTCCTGCCCCTGCATCTTTCTGACCATAATACCGCACAAATGCTCAGTTTTCCCATTAAAAGTAAACTGCTGAAACCAGCATTTCATTACATATATGTGAGAGATTATAGTCAAGAAAATATAGATAAATTTCAAGAGTACCTAGCTAGCCTCTCTTGGTCAAATGTATATGTAGAGACAGACTTTAACATAGCTTTTAATAAGTTCCACGAGTTGTTTTGCTTACTCTATAAGTTATGTTTTCCAGTAGTTAAAAAAAAGGTTAACAATATAATTAAAAAGAAACAAAATTGGATGAGCAAAGGTCTGCAAGTAAGTTGCAAGAGAAAAAGATATTTACGGTATCAATATTACAAAATTAAATCAAATGCAAATAAACTGAAATACAATATATATTCTAAGATTTAACAAAAATGTATAGTTAACTCAAGAAAGAATGCTAATATAAAATTTTTAAATAATGGCAAAAATAAATGTAGGGCAACATGGACTTTAATTAAAAATGAAATTAACAATAGAAATAATGTAGATCATATTGATAGTTTAAAAATAGATAATATGATTCTAACGAAACCTGTAGATATTGCAAATGCTTTCAATGTACAATTTATAGATTCGCCTACGAATGAAATTAATAATACACATGTTACTCAAAATAGGCGGAGTAATTCCATATTTCTTAAACCTATGACATGTGATGAACTAAAAAAAATTGTGAGATCCTTACGAAATACAACATCCGTTGGCTATGACGAGATAAGTACAAAAATAATTAAACACAGTATTGGAGAAATCATCGAAGTTGTAACTTATTTGGTAAATTTTTCGTTCGAATCGGGAACTTTCCCAGAAACACTAAAATTGTCCCTCGTGAAGCCACTTTATAAAAAAGGTAGTAAAGAGTGCGTTGAAAACTATCGACCAATCACATTAATTTCAATTTGGTCAAAGGTATTTGAAAAATGTATACATGATAGACTGTTAAGCTTTGTAGATAAATTCAATATAATCAATAGTGATCAGTATGGCTTCCAAAAGTTGAAATCTACTTCGTTAGCAATATACTCACTAATTCAACATATTTTAAACAATATTAACGATGATAAGTTGACCACGGCTCTATTTCTTGATTTGTCAAAGGCCTTTGACCATGTATCACATAAACAATTACTCGACAAAATAGAGGAAATCGGAATCAGAGGACCTGCTTACAAGTGGATTGAGTCATATTTATCAAACCGCAAACAGAAAGTAGTTATTACTAAAATAAAAACCTTACCCTGTACTCATCTAATGAGAGACAAAACGGTAGGGGAGTGCCACAGGGAAGCGTGCTGGGCCCTACCCTATTCTTATTGTATATAAATAGTATCTCTGACATAACAAACCACAAATGTATTTTATTTGCTGACGATATTACAATTATTATAACCACTGACAAAAAAAATAACACAATTAAGGACCACGAAATTGACATAAACAATACTTTGCGTAATATTATCCAATGGCTTGACATCAATAATCTAACTATTAACCTGAATAAAACAAATTTTATACAATTTAATCAATCTAAACACTTGAAATATAATTTTAATTTAAATATTAATTTTGAGGACATAGTAATTAAGAATGTAGCTCAAACAAAATTTTTAGGAGTCTGGATTGACCAGGACTTAAATTGGAAAACACATATTAACGACATATGTAGCAGAGTAAATCGTTTTGTTTACGCCCTCAGAGAACTCAGAAAAGTGACAAAAATCTCAACAGCACTTATATCGTACCATGCTTATATTGAATCGGTTCTACGGTATGGCCTTGTGGCATGGGGAAATAGTACGGATTTTTATGGAGCTTTCATTGCGCAGAAGAAATGCATTAGAGCTATAGCCGGGATCCCATCTGACAAGTCATGTAGACCTTTATTCAGAGAGTATGACTTACTGCCACTTCCATCATTATACATATTAGAGGTAAGTGTTTTTGTAAAAAAACACATTAGTTTATTCAAAAGAGCCTGTGATATGAATTCTCGAACACACAGAGACCCTGATAGACTGGTCTTGGAAATTGTACCTAAATCTAAAAAATATAGCCAAAACTGCATATCGATGTGTATAAAAATATTTAATAGGATTCCAAAAAGCTTAAAAGTGTTAAATGCTTCTCATTTTTCAAGCAAACTGCGTAAATGGCTCAAAAGTAAAAATTATTATAGCGTCACTGAGTTTTTAAATGATCGACAAATTTAATTGAATAGGTATATTAACTGTGGCATTTAACTGTATAATTAATAAAATAGATTTAAGATTAAATATAGATTATTAATTAGTAATAACCAAAGCAATTAAATGTTATTCAGGAAATGAGCAATTAAATGCTATTTACCCAAATTAATATTTGCATGCTTTATGTAAGCAAAACATGTTTGGCCTTTTATGTAAAACATCTGTATATACCGTGTTTTGAGCAAATAAATATTATTATTATTATTATTTAAAATCCAATATTTACACATTTACTAAATATTTGTGAAGATTTAGAAAATGTATAATATTAAATTTTAAATAAACATTTTCTAAAATTATATTTCAATAGCACCGTTATTGTCATCGAATAAAGGACTTCGGCTTACAGAGATAAAATTCACTACAATACAGGTAAAAATTCACTTGGGCTGGGTAAGTTCAAGAATTGAACTACTGATACCGCACTCAATATGGTGCTAAAAGCCCAAAGTTGGTAAGCTTGCTCACAATGTGGAAAAAAGATCTGGCAAAGAACGCAAGATGCCGATGTAGATAGCTGGTTATTCTTAGTTGCCCGTGTTGCCACCCCCAACCTCGCCCCCGCTGGCGGCAACTTGGAAATAGCGCAGGACAAGACCAATTTGTAGATCTCTGAGTAAGATTATGCTCTGTCAAGTACCTATATAATTAATTAGAAACACTTGTTTGGTGCATAGAGCTATATCTACATCCTATGTGTTCTTGTTAAATATTCAGACAAAGTAGAGATATGACTTATTTCATTTGGATTAAGCCAGATTACTAGCTATGGCACAAACATTTTCTAGAGGCTGTCTACTCCTCGCCACTCACCAGCTGTGTTTGGGTGTGGTAAACACGTATTAAATTGCTTACGTACAAACTCATATGCCTTTGAACTTAAAAAGTGTAAGCACAGCGCGAATTTCCTTAAAGGTTCAGAATACTTTCTTTTGTCAACTCCTAAAAATATTTTCAGAAAATCTCTATTGGTTCCTCCTACAGTATCTAAAATGTCCAACTACTAATTTTGCATCATTAACTTACACTTCAAATCACTTTACACATTTTCAAGTGTGACTACTTTTTTTCCCAATCGTCTAAGTGATTGACGCACTGGCCGTAGTTTTTTATTTGATGACCTCGCTGATTGTTTCAAGCCCAGCATTTAAAGCCGCATTTTTCTCTTTCGGGGCGTATTCAAATTTGAACCGAAATCCAACACCGATGCGTCCTGAAACAATATGTATACAGGTTAAAAATAAAAGCAGGTTCTAATTTTACAACATTAAAAATATTAATTAATAAATTTTTAAACTGTACATATCTGTACTAATGGTCAGACTTGTTATATTAATAGAAAATGACCAAAATCAAACCATTAATAATATGTTTGGCCATATCAAAATAGTAGAAAAGGATTTGGTACCTACCCTACCCATGTTAATCCAAAACTGTAAAATAAATTTCGAAATCCCCCATAAAAATAGTTGGGTTTGTGAAAAATAAATTTAGGTTTTGGCTTGATAGGGTATGTACCTTGTAGATATAATATGTTTAAGTTACTGATCTGTAAAAAAAGTTTAGGAATAGCACCACTCCTAAGAAAAGTGCCTTTTTTGTTTTTCTGAATCCACTGTTGTTCAAAATGCTTAGAACACATTCGGGTATGCTTGGTTGGCTGCCAATTCAATTGTCCAGTAGCTTTAACCCAACTGTTTTCGAGTAGTTATCTCCGAAGGAAATCTGTTAAATACAGACAAACAAGCAAATGGAAAGTGTCACTTCAAAAGAATTAACTTTGTTATCTAAAATGCTCAAAATTTTATACTTAAATATGTAAATATTAATGTAACACAGAAACTAATATGTGAGTTCCCTTTCACGTAACAAATTACCTACGAATCAAGGAAAAATAGTCGTAGCGTAACTGGTATCATTATAACCCGGCAAAATGTTATACGCGTTGGCTGTATACGTGGCCATATTGTATGGCGACATTCCTAGCTTGTTAGGTTAACAGTAACCTTACTACTTAGTTTGAAATTTCATGTTTAATCCCATAATATGATTGAAAACCATAGTAGAATGATAAAATATTGCAATATAACTTGTATTTATAATTTAAAAAATAGTTTTGGAGCTTTTTATTGACACAATTTAGGTCTTACCTGTAAAAGGTTATATTTTCCTGTTTTCTAGCACTATCACTATTACAACCTAAAACGGAGCAGTGCACCATGATTTAAATGTTCAAATAGTTCACAATTACACTAATTAAAGTGTTAAATTATTACACAGTAAGCTATAATTCACACAACAAATTTCTTCCACGTATTTGTTTAGCACCAGACGCTGAGTTGCGTTCCGAGGGTCAGAGTAATGCAACCGAGAGTGTTTTTCACACTCGCTCCGAGGTTCAGAATGGGTCGGTTGCTATCTTTTTTTTTAGTTTGTATCTTGCCGATCAAGATCAAGCAAAGGGCAAAATATTACTAATCCTTACTATGAAATTAAGTCAGTAACCATTTTTCCGCTTAACAATAATTACAACACATAGAAATCACTATATTTCCCTTGTATTAGGCTTAAAAAAGTTCAAAGTAGTGTTATTTCATAAAATAATAAATAATTAGCGTATTTTTGACATCGACATTGACATAAAATCTGTCAGAGTGTTTTTCACCCTACGCTCGAGTTGGTTGTTTGGTTGCATCATTCGAAGCTTCTGAACGGGCACAGAGTGTACTAACCGCCTGTCAGAGCGTTTTTTACCCCGAGGCTCTGAACGGGTTGGTTGCTGTCAGAGTGCACTCGGAGTGCACTCGAGCGTAGGTTCTGAACGCAGCTCTGGTGATAAACAATCCCCACTACCAGTTTCACCTATATACGGAAACAAGGACAAAAAAAAATGATGCCATCTTCTTCTTTCCTTTGGCAATGTGTATAAGTTTATCTCTTTTCCTCATGTTTGACGGCTTTTATAGCCCATCTATTTCATTCTATATCTATGTGTCAAACAGTAGCTATTTTGAGAGCTATTCGGATTCGGATTCGAAAAGTAGGCATAATGAGAAAGTTGGCAAAGGTTTCGGAGATCAAGTCTATTGCTATTCGAAGTCGATTGCTATTCAGACCAGCGGCCCTACCGCTTATCTCAAAGCGATCACTCGCTATCGCTTTCGTGACATTCGAACAATAGTTTTAATGTGTCAGACCCCCTAGACAAGATGCCTTTCGATAATCGCTAACGCAATCGGTAAATGGAAAATGTATGAGATTTGACAATTACGCTCGAAAGTTATACGACAGCTTATGTCAAATCGCATACATTTTCCTTCTAGCGATTGCGTTAGCGATTATCGAAAAACGTCTTGTCTAGGGGGGCTGGTTACATTAGAACTATTTTTTTATTGTTGTAATTACTTAGAGCATTCTAAAGGAAGAAACAAACTATTGTGTCGTGGTGTGTTGTGACGTGTCAGAAGCGAATCGGTTGCATACTTTTAATATGGCTAGAAACACATTATTACAGTGTGTTGTGTCATGGCGCTAATGTGTTTCTAGCCATATAAAATGTATGAAACCGATACGCTTCTGACGCGTCACAACACAACACTACACAATAGTTTGTTTCAAGCGTAAGTTGTTGTAATGTCACGAAAGTGATAGCGAGTGATCGCTTTGAGTTAAGCGGTATGGCCGCCGCTGGTCTGAATAGATACAGCCGATAAACACACGACCGGCAATCAGTCATCGATTTTTTTTCACCGATTTTTTGTGCGGTAAGTGGTATATATTTTTTACCGATAAATCAAGTCGGCCTGGATACACCGATATTATTTGACCGACTTTTTGTAGTTTGCGTGCGTTGCAAGTAGTTGCAACGTAGAACTCCATGTTTTCCGCTATCAAAAAATCGGTCATCGATAGTCGGTCATGTGCGTTCTCGCTATAAATGACACCACCGTGGTACGAAATGCGCCAGCATTACTAACATTAGATCAGTGCAAACGAAGTGAACCGATTTGAATACGGTGATATTTGTACTGTTTGCGCACGATCGTGTGTACCTCTGTCAATGTCATTAAGTAATTAAATAGTCTTGTTTAGCTTAACATTAGTTAAACATGCAGAGCAAAAGCTTAAAAGCTTTTTTAGTCAATTAATAAAGTTTTTATCAACTCAAAATATTTACTTCCTTTTTTATTCCAAATTGTCTAAGCATCTTTGCGCACACAGTGACACAGTGCACTACTCTCTTTTTCGTAAGCAAGCACTGATAGGTCCGCTTCATGACGTCACATTGCTTTTCTTAGCACGCGTCGATTCTGCGGCCCTACCACTACTCATAGCAATTAACGATAGCAATAGCGAAGTGAGTGACTAGCTATCGCTTTAATTTCACGAGTTTGCTATGATAGGCGGTACGAAATCACAAGATTAGAGAGCTAAAACTATAACGAGTAAATAAGGCGGTAGAGCCGCCGCCTATCTATTATAGCAAACTCGTGAAATTAAAAACAATAGGGAATCACCCGCTATCGCCATCAATAATCGCTAGAAGTTAGCCGGCAGGTAGGGCCACTATAGTTGTTTGCACACTATCGGTACCAACCGTGCTGGAGCGCGTTTAGAGCCTCTGAGTGTAGTTGTTCGGTTGTTTTTTAACTGGCACAGAGGCGTTGAACGGATTGCAGCCACCAAATCTTTTATCTCCCTCTTTCACATTAATTTTTATTTTTCTCTCTTTCTGTAAGATGACATTTTAGATTATGGCCTCCAATATGTAGTCATGTGCTGATATACCTATGTACTTATTTCACACGATCTAGTTATTATTCAGCACTGTATTCGTAATATTATTTACGGATTACCATATAAATTGTAATATATTAAGACACTACGTTAGTATGTCACTGTGTTAGTTATGTAAGTGGGTTTGCCCGTGTAACTAACAATAAATAAATAAACTACGAATAAATGGGCAAAAGCTATGTCGGTAGAACCCGAATTTCAATACCGACATTAATAAATACAAAATTATGCCAGATGCTGTAATAATGATATCACTGATAATCGTTATTTACTGATATGCCATCCCGCGGATATCATATGATGCCTTTACTTTTTTCCTTATTGTGATACAAGTAAGGCTTAGTTTGGTTTGCTGGTTATTTTGGCTAATAGACTAATAAATGCACTATATAATAGTACCAAAAAATCGTTAACCTTTTTGAGGGAAAATATTATAAAACAAGTATAAAACAGTCACTCGAAACTGTGCTTAGTGTGTGTCAGTGTGCTCAGAGCGTCATTTGTTTTACGTGAAGTTTGTGTGTTATTTGTGCTGTTTTTTTTAAATAAAAGGTAAGTGAAGTGTTAATATATCTTTTAATTTATAGTATTTTCAGTAAGATTAAGCATCAACAATTGTATTTCATTGTATACTTAGTTTATAAATCAACTCCTAAAAGGATCTCTCGTCCGCGTCTCGCTTCGCGGTAGAACATGACGCCAAGATTTATTTTCAAAATTTAATTCAAGCAAAACAATACTATACAACTATCAATAACCATACATATTATTAAAGCCCTATTCTTCAAAATTATTTTGATATACAATAGTTATGGGAAATATTTTAAGGAAATAGTAAAAAAATATAAATTCCTTCAGTGACGTAATTAATTACGCAACCCGGGCACGTGCGCAACCTCAAAATTAAAAAAATCGCACAGAATAAATTATAGTGCCTACAATAAAACAAAAAATACGTATGGATAGCTAATTTAATAAGGAAGGAACTTATCATAGCTAATTAGATAAGGATTCATAATTAAATTAATAATGGCAATAAATATAACTATTCTACTCGAAATTTTAAAAATATCTACATTTTGAAAAATAAACAAATTATTTAGGCAATATAACACTATAAAACTATTAATAACCATACATATTATTATAGCCCCATTCTTCAAAATTATTTTGATATACAATAGTTTTGGGAAATATTATTAATTAAAAAAAATCCTTCAACGACGTAATTAATTACGCTACGCGGGCACGCGCGAACCTAAAAATTAAAAAAATTGCAAAAAATAAATTATAGTGTCTACATTAAAAAAACGTATGGATAGCTAATTTAATAAGGAATAAACTTATAATAGTTAATTAGATAAGGATTCATAATTAAATGAATAATGGCAATAAATATAACTATTCTGCTCGAAATACCACATTTTGAAAAAAAAAAATGAAATATAACACTATAAAACTATCAATAACCATACATATTTTTCTAATCCCATTCTTCAAAATTATTTTGAAATACAATAGTTTTGGGAAATATTATTAATAAAAAGGTAAAAAAAAATAATAAATTCCTTCAATGACGTAATTAATTACGCTACCCGGGTACGCGCGCAACATCAAAATTAAAAAAATTGCAAAAAATTGATTATTGTGTCCACAATAAAAGATACGTATGTATACGAGCTAATTTAATAAGGAATAAACTTATAATAGTTAATTAGATAAGGATACATAATTAAATGAATAATGGCAATAAATATAACTATTCTGCTCGAGATTTAAAATTTGCCCACATTTTGAAAAAAAAAAATTTTTTGTCAATATAACACTATAAAACTATTAAGAACCATACTTATTATTATAGCCGTATTCTTCAAGATCATTTTGATATACAATAGTTTTGGGAAATATTATTAACACGTTCATTGCGGCAGTCTATTTAGCTGACTTTTCGTTGGTGCTGTATTTTGGGCCTGTTACTCGACTTTCCATTGCAGCGTCATAAGGTCGAATGGATCTGTTCTAGATGTGTATGTTCACATGCAATTTACTAGCTGGAGGTCGTCATTTGGGCTACTTTTTTTATTGGAAACATAATAAGATACTACTTGAGCCGTTTCTGAACCGGATAATGGGAAGTACATTAATTAATGAAAATATTATGACAGATCCTTTCGACCTGATGTCATTACTGAGTGATAATCTTATCGACAAGTTATTAGGGTTGTGAAAATAAAATTTCGATAATTATTGTTTCTTCATATTTCTTAATATTTTTATTGTTGTACTCTGGTGGAATAGAAAAATCTTCTAATATTTGAATTTTATTACTGCTTAAATTGGCTAGCCCCCCTAGACAAGACGCATTTCGATAATCGCTATCGCAATCGCTAGAAGGAAAATGTATAGGGTTTGACATAAGCCCTCGCTTAGCTTTCGAGCGCATTGTCAAATCTCATAAATTGTCCATTTAGCGATTGCGATTACGAATTTACGATTATCGAAAGACATCTTGTCTAGGGGGGCTGAGTAGATACAGGTGATTCAGATGCATTTTGAAGCATTGTTAATGTGTGGCCGGTGGTAGGACTAGTAAAAATATAATTAATCACATTGCTACGAGTACGCAGGCGATACACTGTTGTCCTTGGCATAGGTCTCTCATCGTTTGATGTTCTTGTGTCAGCTTCTCTATTTTCTTTGGCTTCAACTTCACCAGTCGACATTAAAAGCATTCGTCTTGAACGTTTCATGACGCAGAAGTATCATTCACACAGTAATAGAACAGTACTTAAGTTTTGCACCTTATACACTATGCCTTATACCTTATACACCTTAGACACAACCAAAATATTTATATGATAATAATCAATAATAAAACCGCATGTTATCACATCGATTATTATTCTATATCAACTGCACTTGAACTCCGCACTAGATAAACTGACGTTATGTCTAGTGCGGCTATCAGGTCATCGGGTATCAGGTCGAATGCACCTGATATTCGCACTAGGTGAAAGAAAAATCTTCTCTATCGGTATCAGATTCAATAGACCTGTGTGCGGAGTGCGAGTTTTATCGAGCTTTACTCGATCGTACGCATCGAACGCGTTAACGCGAATTTATATGGAATTAGAGCAGTACTAGTAGCTGCTATGGAATGAGACAGCTTCATCTAGTGACTACTAGATGGCGCTGCTCTAATTACATACAAATTCGCGTTAACGCGTTCGATGCGTACGATCGAGTAGATCTCGATTAAACTCGCACTTGGAACACTGATAGGTTTTTATTGCACTAGCGAAAAATATTTAACAAGGCAATTCTCAAACTATAACTACCGTAAAATGGGGTGAATAGACACAATTCTGAACTTTAGATAAGATTTAAACTATGTTTTTATTTACTTACGGCTAGGGAATAATAATAACCATATGAGTCTAGGTTTATTTAGTCTGTCAAAAGCAAACTTAACTAAGTTTCCTTTCATATTTTAGCAAAAACTTCAAAAATATACGCATTTTCTATTCGCCTCGAACCCGGGGTGATTAAATACGGTATACGAGGTGAATAGAAAAATTGTGTAGGGTTGGCAAATTTTCTTTATAGATTCTTGGCATGTTGATGATGTACCTGGAACAAAACCACATTGTTTGAACAAACAGGTACATACATACATGAATGATTTATAACATAAACTTCAAATTAACAAGTTAAATAAAAGCTTGTTAAATATAGTGAAATGTTAGACAACATCACAAACATTGATCCGATTCCGTGGTACGTAGCTTAAGCACTTTTGTTAGAGTTTCGGTACCAACGAAGTTATTTTTAATATAGATAAACTAGCTGTACCCGCGATCCTCGTTTTGTTATAATAAAGTTTAACGCAATAATAAATATTAAAATCAATAATCGAGGTAAAAGGTAATCCTATCTTTTAAATTGGACAATTAGCCAAATACGAAAATCGATTAAGTTGTTTTGGAGCTTATCTCGGACAAACCCTGTGACGTGAGATTTTTTATATACACGGTTATTTTTTTATCACCCTGGAAAATTTAAGGGACGCTTCACGACATGGTATTAGAATGATTTAAATATAAATAAAAAAAATAACCCCCCTCCTTAATTTTATATTAATTTTTTAAAAAAATACAAAAAATGCTGCACTATTTGAGAGCAGCATTTTTAGAGATTTTTTTTTTTATATTTTTTTATTATTATTTTTTTTTTTTTTATATAATATTGGATGTGTCCTGAAGCGTCCCTAAAATTTTCCAGGGTGATAAAAAAATAACTGTGTATAGATAAATATAAACACCCAGACAGAACAAACAGAAATGTTCATTACATAAAGGATTGTCCTGGGCGAAGATCAAATCCACGACCCCTGGCGCACTAAGTAGGCACACTACACTCACTCGTCTGATATTACTCTAGGTAAAGAAAAAATTATTTACGTTGAATGAAGCATACTGAAACAATTTGCTCGACGCCTAAGCAATGTAAGTGCTTACTTTGCTTCGAATTAGATTCGGGATGTGAATGTATGGAAGTTAAATTTAAATATACTAGAACTAAACATGCGTGGCAACCCTAAATGGATTTTTTCCAGTGACCCCTTTCTCGTTTCTATTTACCCCTTCCCGTTTCTATTAGCCCCGTATGCCGTATCTATTGACCCCATACTACGTGTCTATTCGCCTTTTCCCCGTGTCTATTAACCTCAAATACAAACCAAAATTGGCACAATTCACTATTTACGTTTATAATAAAAAACTATTTAAAAAATGGTACTTACTTTTGCACAAAATTTATCCCAGAGGAACCACAGATCGATTAAAAGTGTTTTCAACGCCGTAGGAAACGTATTTTTCGTTAAAAACCCAAAGTTTGTAGACCTTAAATTCACACAGCTCAACTGGTGCTTTGAAAAACGTTACTAAAATCACTTTTGACATACTTCATTTCAAATCGGCGTTGCTACCATATAAAAAAAATGTTACCATATTAAAAATATAATAATTTAGTCGTTTTCCTACATAGATATAGAATGAAATAGATGGGCTATAAAAGCCGTCAAACATGAGGAAAAGAGATAAACTTATACACATTGCCAAAGGAAAGAAGAAGATGGCATCATTTTTTTTTGTCCTTGTTACCGTATATAGGTGAAACTGGTAGTGGGGATTGTTTATCACCAGCGTCTGGTGCTAAACAAATACGTGGAAGAAATTTGTTCTGTGAATTATAGCTTACTGTGTAATTATTTAACACTTTAATTAGTGTAATTGTGAACTATTTGAACATTTAAATCATGGTGAACTATTTGAACGTTTTAGTTTGTAATAGTGATAGTGCTAGAAAACAGGAAAATATAACCTTTTACAGGTAAGACCTAAATTGTGTCAATAAAAAGCGCCAAAACTATTTTTTAAATTATAAATACAAATTATATTGCAATATTTTATCCTTCTACTATGGTTCTCAATCATATTATGGGATTAAACATGAAATTTCAAACTAAATAATAAGGTTATTGTTAACCTAACAACTAGGAATGTCGCCATACAATATGGCCACGTATACAGCCAACGCGTATAACATTTTGCCGGGTTATAATGATACCAGTTACGCTACGACTACTTTTCCTTGATTCGTAGGTAATTTGTTACGTGAAAGGGAACTCACATATTAGTTTCTGTGTTACATTAATATTGACATATTTAAGTATAAAATTTTGAGCATTTTAGATAACAAAGGTAATTCTTTTGAAGTGAGACTTTCCATTTGCTTGTTTGTCTGTATTTAACAGATTTCCTTCGGGGAATCTCCTTTTATTTTTAACCTGTATACATATTGTTTCAGGATGCATCGGTGTTGGATTTCGGTTCAAATTTGAATACGCCCCGAAAGAGAAAAATGCGGCTTCAAATGCTGGGTTTGAAACAATCAGCGAGGTCATCAAATAAGAAACTACGGCCAGTGCGTCAATCGCTTAGACGATTGGGAAAAAAAGTAGTCACACTTGAAAATGTGTAAAGTGATTTGAAGTGTAAGTTAATGATGCAAAATTAGTAGTTGGACATTTTAGATACTGTAGGAGGAACCAATAGAGATTTTCTGAAAAGATTTTTAGGAGTTGACAAAAGAAAGTATTCTGAACCTTTAAGGAAATTCGAGCTGTGCTTACACTTTTTAAGTTCAAAGGCATATGAGTTTGTACGTAAGCAATTTAATACGTGTTTACCATACCCAAAAACAGCTGGTGAGTGGCGAGGAGTAGACAGCCTCTAGAAAATGTTTGTGATTTATTAGCAATTTTGTGCCATAGCTAGTAATCTGGCTTAATCCAAATGAAATAAGTCATATCTCTACTTTGTCTGAATATTTAACAAGAACACATAGGATGTAGATATTGCTCTATGCACCGAACAGGTGTTTCTAATTAATTATATAGGTACTTGACAGAACATAATCTTCCTCAGAGATCTACAAATTGGTCTTGTCCTGCGCTATTTCCAAGTTGCCGCCAGCGGGGGCGAGGTTGGGGGTGGCAACACGGGCAACTAAGAATAACCAGCTATCTACATCGGCATCTTGCGTTCTTTGCCAGATCTTTTTTCCACATTGTGAGCAAGCTTACCAACTTTGGGCTTTTAGCACCATATTGAGTGCGGTATCAGTAGTTCAATTCTTGAACTTACCCAGCCCAAGTGAATTTTTACCTGTATTGTAGTGAATTTTATCTCTGTAAGCCGAAGTCCTTTATTCGATGACAATAACGGTGCTATTGAAATCTAATTTTAGAAAATGTTTATTTAAAATTTAATATTATACATTTTCTAAATCTTCACAAATATTTAGTAAATGTGTAAATATTGGATTTTAAATAAACTGCAGAGATAAAGAAAAAACAATGATTATTGCCCGCTGTATTCTTAATCGAGCGACGATCTTCGCAAGGTACCTAGCTGGCAAAAGCTGGAAGCTAGTGGTCGCGGATCGTGCTCAGTGGTGAGCACTTGGAGAGGCCTATGTCTAGCAGTGGACGCGTGTGGATGATGATGATGATTCCTAATATTTTTTCTTATATTTGTAAAGATGTTTACATAATAGCTTAAATAAATAATAGTAAAATGTTTTAAAACGAAATATACTCGAGTAAATCCGAAAAGTGTAGTTTTATTTAAAAGTGTAAATAACTTTAGACTGCGGCGAAGGTTGAATGAAGAATTCAATAAAAAAAAATCGCAACTTCCTCCCACTTTTATTTTTTGAGACATATTATTGATATTTGAGTCATTAAAATGTCTCAAAAAAAATACGTAGATCATTCAACCCTACTTTATGTTTATAGTGGTAAAAGCCACTATAAACATAAAGTAGGGTAAAACTTAAAGCAACACTGGTATACCCATCTACTTTAGGCAGGTATGACGTCATCTATGTCTGTCCCTTACGGGTATACGGTCACGTCCTATCTATTCATTCTTTATCTAAGTTTTCCTATATCCGTCAACGAGTAATTGTTCTTGAAAAAACTTTCCTTGTTTTTTTCTATTCACCCCGCATTTTCTATTCACCCCATTTTACGGTATCTCTTTTAGACTCCCTGGTAAAGCGAAGATGTCTATCCCGTACCAACGGTAGGAACAGTACATTTAATGCCGCTTGGCGGGATAGTTCATCATCGGTTTTCTTAGACCTGATACCGCAATGAACGTGTTAATGAAAAGTAAAAAAAAATAAAATTCCTTCAGTGACGTAATGTTTTACGTAAACCGGGCGCGCGCGCAACCTCACAATTAAAAAATTGCAAAAAATAAATTATAGTGTCTACAATAAAATAAAAACTACTCGTGGATAGCTTATTTAATAAGGAATAAACATATAACAGTTAATTAGATAAGGATTCATAATTAAATGAATTACGGGCATTTTATCGACGAACGAACAAGTTTCTATTATTTCAACGTAACAATTGCCGCTTTGATCTCCGATAATAATTAACATAACCATCAGAATGCTTTCAAACAAAGATAAGTTTGTAGTTTGTTTCAATAGTTTCTCAGAAATGTAGCTGTGTAACTCTTAGTCGTAAACATCTTGTCTCACGAACAAAAACAAAAGACGAGCGCAGCAAAAAATGGCGGCGCGCTCGCGAATCGCGAAATGAATGGGCAGCAAAAGTACCTAGTGCCAATTTCGCGCCCCGGCTCCCCAAAGGTTAAAATATTTCACTCATATCCGGTGAAGCTGTGTCGGTAAGGGTAAATGTGTTACCGACGTTGCTTGAATGTATTTACCGACATAGCTACACGAACATCGACCCCGCTGGGCTCAGTATAAATATTGTCGCCATGCCTATGCGCAGGCATTCGCTGGTTGACCGTCATACAAAATAATATAATACATTCAATATATAAAGTAGTTTTTATTCTATCATCATACTTGTGGAAGATTCGATCCTAGTACGACCTTAAATATCATCCAATCACTTAAGAATATTTCAGTAATAAACGTCAGAGCGTTTTACAACCATCAAATTCGATGGTTGTTCAGTTGTAACTCGCTGTTGTTTCACCCGGGCGTCACGCTCGAAGGCATAGAACGTGGTTAGAGCGAAAAGTTGTATTTCGCGCGAAGTCTCTGAACGCGCTCCTGTATAGCTCAATTTGGACTGGGCACCCCGGGGGCATGGGTCACTGTCACTGTCACTGTCACAATGACATTATTAGTACTTGGATTATTTACATTTTGGGATTGGAATGACAAATGTGTAATTAAGTTAATTTGATTTTGATTTTAATAACCTTACAAACGAGCGTGTAATGAATGCAAGTATTTAAAATTATTTAACTAAAAAAAATAACATTTTTTATTTAAAAATCTATTGTATTTCAGCTAATAAAACTCTGTCTATTTGAAGGTGCACATAGAAAAGTACTGAGAATTCGAAGACTTTGTGCATTTCAAACAGGAGCTAGTGAAGAAGAGAAACAAAAAGAAATAGAAAAAATAACAAATAATGTAAGAATGACTCATTTCATGTATTGAAATTATAATTAATATAATGTTTATCAACCAAAATAATTTTATAACTTTGAACTGTAGTCCAAAGTTTATTTTTGTGTTACAATTGGGTATTTGAATTTTTTTTGATGTACCTATAGCAATTTATAGTAAACTTTATAGTAAATGCAGGCCAATATTGTAGAAGTAACAATTATACCTACTTCTACTTTTATCGTTTTCTAAGATACAGTGACGTGTTTGTAGTGTTGTCATGGATTGCTTGATAATATCGCCCCATGCTTAATGTGGCTGAGTTGACGCAACAGTAAAGTAGCTAGATTTCTCTCAGCTTTTTAATAAACTGCCATTATTTCTTGCAAACTTTTCATAATGAAAACTCAAACATGTTTTGAACGAACGAAACGAAAACTGAAACTTGTATTGTTTATCATACGTATCCATCACAAGGGTCCAATCCGGTGCCGAGTCTATGATCAAATAGGGCTTATATATTGGTTTTGTTATAGAGCCCTCTTTGGTGAATTGGATGAGACTTGTGGTTGTTGTCATCCCTTTCTGGGCTCTTGCAACCGCTTGACTGACTGCTTCCCGTATGATTCCTGCTGCGCTGGGGTCGCCAGGCCGGGCACACCAACAAGGTGTGCTCGGCAGTGTCGACGGGAGCGTCGCAGTGGTGACACCGCGGCGTTTCCTCCCGACGCGCGACTCGGTGCAGGTAATGACCGAAGCAGCCATGCCCGGTCAGTACCTGCACCATGCGGAACGTGAGGCTGCCCTGCCGGCGCCCAACCCACTCCTCCAACACCGAACGGACCGCGTCGATCGTCCGGTGGCTGGCAGCTGGGGAGGCGAGTGCCACACCCCACTGACACAGAGCCTCCCTCTGCGCCAGGCTTATTAATAACTCCTAGACCATGGCATATTTTACGTGCTATCACATGCGTAAGGACGAGAGAGACCCGCGGTTTCGACGACATTGACGTTTCAACATTAATTCAGTGTATACGTTTGAAGTCTGACTCACGAGCTAAACTTATTTGAGTCTACTTTGACGATGATTTCGACAATGCTGAATGACATTCTGGTGATGAACATGAGAGGACTGTGGTTTCAGCAAGACGACGCACTGCAGCTACACTACCATCACGATGTAAGGGAATTCCTCACCGAAGAGTTCGATGATCGAGTTGATCAGCTATGGCGGCGCTGAGGTGCGCTTCGGCCCGGTGCCGTAGCCCGCGCGCTCGCCAGATCATACGCCTTTAGGCTTTTTTCGTGATGTAAAATAAAGCATAGGGTGTATGTGAGTGAACTTGACACTATTGAAGTGCTATAGTACAGCGAAAAGTAGAAGATTTTAATGACGTGAAAGTGCAAAGAAACGTTCTAATTACTTAAAAGAAAATTTGTTAAAACGCACGTGTGGCATTGACAATGAAGAACACTTAAGTTATTAAAATAAGACAATGACTTTAATGTGAATAGATAGTGTACATAATAAAAATCTTAAATAATATGCTGATTCTAACTTTTTATTAACAAAATTACTCGTGAACTCTATGCAAATAAGTAGGTCATTGTTCACAAAAGGTCACGCCTTTCGTGAACAATGACCTACTTATTTGCATTTTGGTTAATAAAATTGAAAGAAAGAAAGAAAGATATCTTTATTTGCTAGAATATGGTGACACAAGTTCTTAAGGTTTAATGGCTCTACATACTCTGTTGAAGTCGTCAACGTGCAAAATGTTTTCGTCAGGCTTTACAAATGATTGTTTCTAAGTAATATAATATATGTTGTACAATAGTCAAGATATTAACAATATCAATGTCATAGAAATTAAAATTAGAATAACAAAATGTCATAGTTAATCATTATAACTTAAAATTCGCGATATATTATTCCAATTGTCAATAAACACCTAAATTATAATCATAATAACACATAGAATTTATAAAATTAACTTAAAACATTATTTCAACAATAGTCAGATGGCAATGTCAAAAGGAACGTCATAACATCAAAATATCATGATTCATCAAGCAGCAAACTCTTTACGATCAGACAGGTACTCTCCAACACTGTAATATGTTTTTTTCAGTAATATATTAAATAATGTACTTTTAAATCGTCTATATGTAAGTTTTGTAAGCCATTCTGGTAATTTATTGAATATTCTAATCGCCATATTATAAGAGTTCCTGGAAACAATATTTAGTCTTTGATATGGTGTATACTAGTCTATCACCTTTTCTACCTCTGTATGTGTAACCCTTATTCATTTTAAACATGTCATAATATTTTTTTAGAAATAAACATATTTCAAATAAATATAAACAAGGAAGAGGCAAAATATGAAGTGCTTTAAATAATGGTTTGCAACTATCGAGAAAATCTATGCCACATATTGCTCTAATACATTTTTTTTGGACTTTGAAGATAACATCTAGATTAACGGAATTTCCCCACAGTACGAGACCATAACGTAATAATGATGCTACGTATCCATGATAGGCAGATATTGCTGCTTCTTTACATACTGTCTGCCGTATTCTTTTTAGGGCATACACAAATTTGTCCAATTTAGTTGCTAGCAAGTCAATGTGGGGTTTCCAATTACAGAACTTGTCAATTGTAATTCCCAGAAATGATATATTTTCTACTTCCTCTAAGTTTTCATCCTGATGTTTAATGTGAATATCAACAGGATTACTATTCAATGTTTGGAAATATAAATATTTCGTCTTACTAATATTAATCTGAAGATTATTATGTCCTAACCACGTAATTATATTATTAAAATTAGATTGGGCAATATTTTCAATGTCATTATTATTCTTACTTTTAACCAGAAGTGTAGTATCGTCAGCAAATAGAATACATTTTTGATCAATGCAGTCGGGTAGATCATTTATATATTGATGTGCTATTACATTTTGGTATGTTAACGTAATGATGTAATTTTGCTAAAGTATGAATTAAATTTTTTATGGTAGTTATTTTCTGGTGGTGTATATGTATAAAAAGTACCCATCTAAATTAACACCTATAGCATGTTAAATAAATACAATACAAGGTGTAAAAAGACCCATATGGAAGCCTGTACCTACGCATTTAGACCATTAAAATTAACCAAAATCTAAAAAAATATTGATTGGAAACGAAATTAATTTTTAGGTTTCATAAAAACAACTGTAACGCCGGCTCCACACGTTGGCTATTAATTATACTAGTTCTATACCGTCAGGGCCAACGTGAAGATGTCCGATACAGAAATCGAAATTGCTCTATGCGCTTTTACAAATTATTCAATATATTACTGAAAAAAAAAGATATTAGCATTTAATTTAAATACTGAAAAAAAAGATATTAGCATTTAATTTAAAATATCATTTAACCAGTTGATATAACTCTAGTTCTAGTTACGATAAATCAACTTGTGAAAAATATTCAGATATTGTATTTGAATTATTATTGTGTCTGTAGAGTTTCCCAACAAGTGGGTCTTAAAATGAACATGTACAAGACTAAAATAATGTCGAATTCCCGTGTAGTACCCACTCCTGTGAATGTTGGAGGCTCTACGCTGGAAGTTGTCGACGAATATGTTTACCTGGGGCAAATAGTCCAGCTCGGTAAGTCCAACTTCCAGAAAGAGGTAAATCGGCGAATCCAACTCGGCTGGGCAGCGTTCGGGAAGCTACACAGCATATTCTCGGCCCATCTACCGCAGTGTCTCAAGACGAAAGTCTTCAATTCGTGCGTGTTGCCAGTGATGACATACGGAACTGAGACGTGGCCGCTTACAATGGGTCTCATCAGAAGGCTCAAAGTCACCCAAAGGGCAATGGAGCGGGCTATGCTCGGGGTTTCTCTACGTGATCACATCAGAAATAATGAGATCCGTAGAAGAACTAGAGTTACCGACATAGCCCAAAGAATTGCAAACCTTAAGTGGCAGTGGGCAGGACACATCGCTCGTAGGACTGACGGCCGTTGGGGCGGAAAGGTCCTCGAGTGGCGGCCGCGTACCGGGAGACGCAGTGTTGGTAGGCCCCCCACAAGGTGGACCGACGATCTGGTGAAAGTCGCGGGAAGCCGCTGGATGCGGGAGGCGCAGGACCGATCGGTATGGAGATCCTTGGGGGAGGCCTATGTCCAACAGTGGGCGTCTATTGGCTGATATGATATGATTGTATTTGAATAAAAATATTAAGTGATATTTTCAACCATTAAAATTATCTGATATTTTTATTCCACTATTAACTTTTAACTAATAATATTATCAACCATTAACGCCACTTCTAGTCTCAACCACTTTATTTTTCCTTTATTGATTTTATCCAGCTTTTCATAAAACAACATTAATAAAACAAATAAATTTGTAGATATTTGAGGAAGCATAATTTTAATGTCGCGGTATTTACAGATTCAATACATAATATAAGTATGTTAGATTTGAATTTGTGATTGTTTGTCTACTCTGCTTAAAATTTACTACTGCCACCTTAGATTCGCAATTCTTTGAGCGATGTTGATGACTTTAATTTTTCTTATGGTTTTCGTCTGAGCCGATTACCACTCTGCCCGTGGTATGGTTCAGTTGTCCAGTCAACCGGTCACAATGACTCATATTTTCAGACATTTAAAATATATGTGTTCATAATTATGTTGTCAATCAGAGTTCTACATTTGAAGGCCACTTCACTTATAATTCCAGGCTTCAATAAACGATCCACCAACTGCCTGCTGTCGTAGTGGCTGTTCTAACTGCGTTTTTATTGTCTGGGCTGAAGCTTTGGCCAAGCAAATGCAAGATGCAGGTCCTGAGATAACTGAGAGGGTTCTCAAAATGGTGGAAGATCCTTCCATGAGAGCTTACTTGGAAATGGAGCTGAGACTCCGACTTCAGAAGAAGAGCTAATAAAAGTTAATAGTGTTTATAGTGTAATGTGCATGTATTTATATTGTAATAATCACTGTCATTAATTATAATAATTTCAAACTTTCAATTGGTCTTCAAAATAATATAAATATTATAAGTGGACTTTAAACTCATTAGCCATTAGTATTAACTGTCATCTTTCTTAGAAGAGAGACTTGGTAGATACTTAGTAAATTCACAAATAAAATAAATGTTATGAAACGAATTATACTGGCTGAATGTTACTGTGGATAGAAATAAAATAAGTATAATGGTGTATAGTAATAAAATTGTGTAATAATAGCAGATGTAGCCAATAGTGAACGTTTATTTTCAGTATGTACTCGGGGGTAAATAATACATAATCCATTGACGTATAACATAATTATTAATGGCATAATCTAAATAAAGAAAACCTCCATGTAGTCGAAGATAAAGAAAGCCTCTGTGAAGCCCCAAGTCAGCTAATTCTTTTCCCAAGTAATATTATTTACCGCCGGGATCTGTACCTAGTCAATTTTTATGTAAGTACCTACCTGTATGTAGTTTTTTTACTGTAACTTTATAAAAATCATTGTTAGATGTTGAAATTAAAAATGTATCCTCAAGTGACTTATTTTGATCTTACAATATACCTTCAGGATTACTTTTTATCGCCGCGGATAATTTAAGGGACGCTTCAGAATGATTGAATCATTAATAAAAAAAATTACTCACCTATTTAATTTTATATTAATTTTCTAAAATTCTAAAATATCCTAAAAATACTGCACTAGTTAAGAGAACACTATTTTTCTTTTTTATTATTATTTTTAATTTTATTTCTCTTTATATTTTATAAAATAAGGGATGTGTCCTAAAGTGTCCCTTAAATTATCCGGGGTAATAAAAATCTATGTACTTATGTATTATGTACATGATGGCAAATAAATAAATAAAATTAAAGTACCTAATGGTGTTTATGTTCGTTAGTCTCACTAAAACTCAATAATAGTTTGACCGATTTAAATGTTCATTTTATCTTTTGTTCTCTCTAATACGGTGGTGGTTTAGAAAAAAAAATGTAAGATCCTGCAAATCCTGAAGAAAAGCTAAACAATTTTATGAAGTAAATATTGTTGATTTTGTACCTATGGAAAATGACGGTACACATCTCTTTCTTTCTTTCTTTTATGCTTATGGCAATTGGTCGTTTTGAGTGCTTACAACCATTACTGCCAATATCAAGTGCCAGGATAGACAGTCTTGTGATTCTTTGCGCGCGTATACTGGGTGTTAGGGTTGGGTCTTTTGATACTTAACCTACGTGATATACATTAAATTTCATCGACAAAAATCAACTTAGGGTGGGGCGCACCCCTCACCCCACGAGAGGGGGTGGTTTAAAAATTTAGTGTTTCTGTTTTGCCTTATGTTCGTAAAATCAGTTTTTTTTTCATATTTATTGTGTGTATCTTGTTAAATTACATCTCATTTTAAAGCTTATTAAATTTACTATCTTTTGATACCACATACACTTACAAGTCAGAAGAAAAAAAGAGTTAATTTTAATGACTTAGAAAAAAAAACTTACTTTTTTGTCGTATCTTTTTTAGTTTTTTGTCATTTAAAAAAAACCAAGTCGTTAACAATGATTTTTTTTCTTCTTAACTTTTGATAGAGTCTGGCACAAGGCTCTCCTTTCCAAGCTTCCGGCATACGGATTGCCCGCTCAGTTCTGTACGTGGATTGCCAGCTTCCTCCACGAGCGTAGAATTCGCGTTGTCGTTGACGGCTGCGCTTCGCGGTTCGTGGCAGTGAATGCTGGTGTTCCACAAGGCTCCGTTCTATCCCCAGCATTGTTTCTTCTGCATATCAATGACATGCTTTCCTTGGGAAGTATACATTGCTATGCAGACGACAGTACAGTGCATGGGGGATATCACGGAAGCTCAGGGGCTGCTCGTGGCAATATTGATAGGGAGAGGCAGAATCTTATCATTGAGCTCAACAGGACGCTGGACCTCATCTCCGAATGGGGTTCCAACAATCTTGTCGAGTTCAATGCTAAGAAAACACAGGTGTGCGCGTTCTCGGCGAAAAGGTCACCTTTCCTCCCCTCTCCTTCTCTTCAGGGCACAACCCTTCACACACAGAGTAACATCACCTTGCTGGGAATGAACATTCGCTGCGATCTGAACCCCAGAGACTACATCGAATCCGTTATAACTGCTGCCTCACGGAAACTCGGTGTCCTAAACAAGGTGCGTAGGTATTTTGCGCCGGACCAACTATGCCTGTTGTATAAAACTCAGGTTAGGTCTTGCGTGGAATATTGCTCGCACCTTTGGGACGGCTCCGCTCAGTACCTCCTCGATGCTCTGGACAGATTGCAGCGTCGCGCTATTCGAATAATTGGCGATGTAGAGGCAACTAACACCCTCGAGCCTCTACAACTTCGTCGTGACATCGCCTCTCTTAGCGCCTTTTACCGAATGTTCCATGGGGAATGCTCTGAGGAGCTCTTTAACCTTATCCCTCCCTCTCCATTCCTTAACAGAAACACGCGTAAGGGCCTTCGAGTCATCCGTACACTGTGTCCTCCTTTTCACACCGTACCAAGAAATTCCAAGATTCCTTCTTCTGTCGTTCATCCCATACTTGGAATTCTCTACCTGCGCACGTGTTTCCTCCATCCTACAACATGGGTTCCTTCAAAAGAGGTGTGAAAAAGCATCTTTTAGGCCGGCAAGGGGCGGGCAGGTAGGATAGTGGATGTCGTCCCTACTCTATCTGTCAACTCATTTGGGCCTCTTTCACCGCTTAACATCAGGCGGGAGGAGGTCATTTGCCGGGCCTTACATAAAAAAAAAAAAAAAAAAAGGAGAAAGAATGGTTCCACCAGATCGGATATGAATTTTTCTATCCATCAGCATGTTGCAAATGAAATGAGCCAACCTCACGGGAATACTCAGCTGGAGCATTTTTTGCCTGAGTAGCGGAAGTAGAACATTGTCATATGCAGCTGAGATGTCAAGAAATAGACGGTACACATCTCGATCGTGATTGTTTTTTTTAGTTCTGTCATCTCTTAAGGGGATACGAAGTTCACCGGGGGGTCTTTGTCTAAAAAATATCTATCACGATCGCCTCGAAATTACTAATCATTGCGGCGTCAATACCAGACGTCTGTGTCAGCTGTCTGATAGAAACTAGTAATGAATGCACTTTGACTGTCATATTTGAAAGCGATTGCGATAGGTTTTTGTTAGCCTTCGGCCCCACCTACGCCTATCGTCCCGAAGCTTCGTACGTTATGTACGCTAAAAAGTTAATTAGAAACCTTATTTTGGATACTATGTGATGAACTAAGCTTCTATTCCTATAAATTATTAAACCATTGCGTCGTCTAAACAAATCGAAAGCAACCGCCGAAATGAACAACGCGAGTGTGACCACGCAGCGCGAATAGTTAGCGCCTTTGATGCACGGCCACACGCCCGATAACGCACACGAAGCCCGTTATTATGTCGCTCGCAATAGTGGCAGTGTTCGCAGAGTAAATCTAAAGCTTGAATGGAAGCCTACTGTACACACTGCCACACGCTAGGCTTTACATGTTGACCTTGAGACCGCCCCTATGACGCTCGTATTAGCGGCGCCTTTCGTAATGCAAATGTAAAGCTTGACGTGTTGCTGACTACAACTCTAGTGTAAAACTGATGTAAACCTTCGTTTTAAAGTTATAAACGTAAGTAGTGAGTGTTGCAGAAAATTTATTAAAATTCAACAATATAAGTTTGTTGCTAGATATTTCGTTTTATTAACGCTTTTCATCACAGTAGTAATTATAAAAAAATGATGTCTTATTTACTGTTTCTTAGTAGTAGGTACTAAGAAAGGAAACCTGAGTAAATAACTCTTACTTTCTCTTTTGTAAGGAGTAAAAAATTAATTGTGAGAGAGGGGTGGAGGTTAGCGGGGCTGCAATTTTCATATTGGGCCCATAGGCGTAAAATAGGTACATAAATCCGGCCCTGACCATAAGTACTTAAGCTTTTTATGATCCATATTAATAATCTTTGGTATTGTCTGTCATAGAATACTTATAGGTAAAAAATGTTCATTCCACTGTGAAAACATGTTGATTGCCACAGGCTGAAAAATAAAGGTCAGATTTTTTATTAAAACGTTTATTTAATTCAACAAATAACAGCAATTCATTATTACACATTTAGTGATAAATATTAAACACATAGTTATTCAGCGGTCAATTCAAATTACTACAGACGGTTACGCCGAAAGTACATAAATAAATCACCGCATAAAATAAGTAGGACACATATAACTTGGAACAAACACAATATTGACACATATAACTACTACATCAAGTTAGACATACACAGATCTTTTTACTAACTAAACAATATGTCGTTATGCAAGTAAGTATAAAGTTACTACAAGCAATTATATTTTCCTATCTACCGTAAATGCGTTTAACAATGAACGTTGAGAAATGGACTTAATATAAGTTACAGCTTCACATTTGTGTTACATTAAAAGTAGTCCCCATCTTAAATTCAGGAGTAACTACCAACTGAAAAAAATAGTACGTAGACATTCTGACATTGTTTATATCTTCTGTGGTGACATTGTTTAAGGAAAGATGTTTCGTGTGTTTCGTTAATCACACATAGATACACAAAGCGCTTCCCTTATTTTCGTATTTTTACGTCACATTAGTAGATACTATTATTTTTTTCACAGTAAATGTAATTAGTAAGTAATGTAAATATAATTTTAATAATGCCCAAAAATTCAGTTAAAGCATTGATATATTTCAAGCATTATACTTCCCAAGCATTGCTTCGGGATTTTTTTTTGGTATATCCTCAAATTGTAAGTATACTTACTTATAAAGATTAAGAACTTTGCCCTTTGTCAGAATGGCTTATTAATTACGCTAATTTATCAAAAATTTTGAAAATAGAAATCCTATCACTAAATCTGCCTAACAGTCTCTGCCTTCAATCTTACCACATTTCTCCATCACTTTTCTTCAACATCTAATAAAATAAAATTAATTAGACTTACTCGTTGGCAATGTCATCACAAAATTTTAAAATAACATATCAATTTAATAGCAAGGTTAACTTAACCTTAGGTTATAATTGAATTCAATTGACACATTTATTCATTATTTTTATGTGCAGGAGGCAGGAGTGTGCATTTTCAAAGACAAATTTTTATTTACTTTTTTCAATTTAATAATTTATAATCGCTATTACTATCGATGATAGCATTAAAGTTTGACATCTAGATTTATGTCAACTGTTAAAATGGTTTTTTATAATCTTACTCAAAGTATGTTTTTTTCTTGACCAGTAATGTTGAAAAAACATTCTATAAAACTCTTACCAACTACCAAATCACTACATGGGTATATTTATATCAAATATAGTGTTTTTCGATTTCAAATCAATTTGTAAGTTAATTTACTTAAGCACAAAATTCCCATAGCAGACAAGTCGCATGGCTACTAGTCTGCTAGGAAATAGCTAGCAGTTCTCAGAGCAACATTTACACTGCCCTAAGTGATGTAACGACTTCCTTCCAGACGAACTGGAATCGAACTTGTGCCCCCTATAGCTGAGCTTACAATGCAGTCAAGAACATCACAACATACCCTGAATCGACCAACTGTGATTTCTTATTCTCCTGTCATTTTTTCACATTCCATATTTATCCAATAAATATAAAAAAGATATATGTATAAAGATGTATAATGCTACTTAAGTTTCTATACATTTATACATGTTACGTACTAACTTACTTCAATACAATATGCAAACATTTTACAACTTTCCGATACACTTATTCTACAGTTTGAGTCTTCATAATGTACACATATTAAAATTAGGTAAACTGTGCTTTTATCAAGAAAAATCGCAATAAAATACTGATGTTCAAATTCTCCATTGTGATCTCCATGTAAACAAAATGGTGTATCTAACTTTAAAAGTAACGATATCACAACGAAAAATCTTAAAAAATCAATTGGAAGTAGGTGTAGGTACCTATCTGTGCGTTTGCACAAAATGAAAATTGACACATTTTATTAAAATCTGTTATTGCGTAAATTTTTTCACAAATTGTATTTGTTAATAAAACGCACCCTTTAGCTTTTTTATTATTCCTTTTTTAATTTATTAGTATATGCACATTATGAATACAGTCATATTGTACGGACGACAGCACATCAAGGTAAACACTGGCATCTTATGTTTCTAATAAGTACTATTTTGCAACAGAAACGTTTAGTCTGATGTGCAGGCGTGTGTACATGATATTATTGAAAGATGCAGAAAAATAGCAACAAAGATACATTGCGATCCAGAAATCCCGCTTCAAAACACATAATACACAATGAGTTAAGTACTCATGTTTTAAAATATTCATACTACTTACATGGCATAAAATTTACTCGCAACAACCAGGGCCGTCTTAGGATTAGAAAAAAGTTAAAATCCTACCATTACAACCGTTAGGTAACAAATAATAATTATGTACTATATAGAATAACTGCCTTAGGGAAATAGGGACCTATGTCCCACTAGGAAACCAAGGTGGCGCCTCTTGCGGGTGTTTTAGTACATTTCGGTAATCGCAAAAAAATTGCGAGTTAGCGTATCAGTGGTCATTTTCATTAATCGCCAGCCTTGCTGATATGTTAGTAGTTTACTCATTCGACAATTTCTTGATTCGCCAATTACCTTCCTTACTTGCCAGTTCCGCCAAGTTGTCTGTTCCTCAGTAAGTCAATTTCCTTGTTCGAAAGTTGCTTTATTCGTCATTTGTTTTAGGTTGTCACATTTTGCTACTCTGTCATCTTCTCAACAAGTTAGTTTCCTTATCCTTATCTGGTATTTTAGTTTGTCAATTTGATAATTTAAAGCACTCTTGACTTGTATGTAAATTAGTACACAAGGAAACTGACGAATTGACGAAGTTGCCAGCCTAGAAAAACTAGCCAATAAAAACTGACCAATCAGGAAAATGACAAACTAGGGAAAATTTCAACCTATGGAAACTGACGAATAAGTAAACTGGCTAATTGGGAAAATGACCAGTGATACGCTGACTTCTAATTGCACGAGTTTTTGCCTAAACATGCTTCGTGAAAATAACTTTGACTAAGTTGAGAAAAAGTAACCTAAAAACCGCTTTATTATTATTGTAAACTAGCTGTACCCGGCATGCGTTGCAATGCCACGTAAATCCCCTTTTTTTGCTAGGAACCCCCACGGGTGTCCCCATAAAACCCTAACAAAGTTTCATTACAATCTGATGAATGGTTTCCGAACGCATAGAGGACAAACAAACATAGTACCTAATAGGATTGATTTTTATTCATATAGATAACAGAATGAACTATTTATGTTAAGTAAATTTTATTTATTGCGACCAACGAAAGGTAATACAATTTTAACGATTTTAACCATAATTTGCGCGTAGGTAGGTATATATCTGTAATAAGCCTTTTATATTGTCTGCTAGATAGAGAGAGATGAAAAATTCATGCGAAAGGGAGATAAAAGATGCAATGCGTTTAATTGTGCGAGTTACAGTTTGGCAAAAAGAGTGGAATGGTAACATCTGGAACTAAAAAGCGATTTCCGCAGTAAAACTAGATTCACAGCTAAATAATGCATTAATGACACTGTTGTTAGTTAATTTTCCAATTATTTAAAATTGTTTATTTTTTGACATTGTGCCTCTATTTTCGTGTTTCTTGTGCAAAACTGTACCTACTTATAGTGGCACCGTAATTTTTTCCAAACACTTTTTCTGCCAAGCTGTAGGTAAATAGCAACCGAACAAGTGCACTCCACCGCAAGGTACTGAAGGCGCTCATGTATAAGTTACATTTAGTTACACTGGTCTCCCAGTGTGAGTCAAAGGCCTTAAATATTACTAAAATAGATTACGAATCCATTTGAGAGATCTCTTGGATAAATACAAAATTACAAATATACATATATATTATTAAAATATACTTACCACTGAACAATCAATATACAACTGGACAGTAAGTCTGCGGCTGCACTGACAGACAACAGAATGGACAACTCATATAGGTACAGTTCGCGTCAAACTTCTATTCCGCTCTGAACACAGCACGATTCGCGTCGCATTGTCGAAATACGTACAATTTAATTAAATTAGGTAGGTATGTATATTGTCTATCTACATAAGTATTAAGTGGTGAATGAATGTCACATCACTAAATAAGTTTTAGCACTATACAAATAAACTTTGCATATTTAATAAAATTAAAAATAATTTAATAAAAATTTAAAAAATAATTTAATAAAATTAGGTATATTGTCTTTAGCACGAAAAAAATAAACTCAGCACATTTTACGTGCACGACAAAGAGGCGCGAAGCAACTTCCCAGATAGCAATGGCAAGTCTAGCAAGTTTGAATCAAACTTTCTAGTTTCCCATTGGCAAACTTGCATGATTTTTGTTTTTTTGAGGCATTATACAATGTTGCAATGTACGTACAATATTGCCCCAACAAACTTCAAAAAGTTAGGGCAATATTGTATGTACATTGCGTTATTGAAAAAGCAAACATCATGCAAGCTTAAAACAAACATCATGCAAGCTTGTTGATGGGAAACTAGAAAGTTTGATTTAAACTTGCCTCAAGTGTGGCAAGTGTGCATGCTATCTGGGTTCAGAGCGGACCAGAAGTTTGCAACAAATCAAAGCCAATTCTCATAGTCGAAGCTGTACAGACGCTGCAGCGCGGCCAGCTTGCGGGCGCGCGACGCCGCGTCGTCGACGACGTCGACGTCGCTCGCGTCGCACGTGTAAATGAAGCGATACGAGTCCTTCACGTCGGCCAAATACACATAGTTCCGCTCGGAGCCAGACCCGTCCCAAGAGCGCGCGTCCGGAGCAGCGTCGACGTCCCTCATCCAGAAACATTGGAGCACGGACGGTTAGCGTCAGTCCTCGCAGAAGGAGACCACGGGGGCGGAGTGGTTCTCCCGCGGGGGGACGAAGCAGGCGCACGCGGGCGGCCCCGGGGACGAGAGGGCCGACCCCGGCCCCAGTGAGCCCCCGCACGAGAGGCGCGCCCTGTCCCGTATGTTGACGATCGAGCGCTGCGGACTCCACCAGGGCTCCTCGCTGCCCGCGCTGTCGATGCGGTCCATGCCCGGCTCTGGAAGGGGAACGCGTGAATCTCTGTTGACTATCATAAAAATTGGGCCTCATAAAAATTTGGGGAAATTAATGAAACCTCAGGCTCATTTGAGATCGATCTTCAGATGCTTGACGCGAGTAGGTACTGCATCTTGAAGATCGATCTCAACTTTTAAATGCATTTATTTATCGTGTCGATTTTTCTTATTAAAACAGTACCTATATGGTGTTAGGTGAAGCAAAATCAAATAGTAATAGAGCCGAGAGGGTATAACGAGTAAAACGCACTTGTGAGGAAACAGAATAAAAAAATTGTGATATTTTTGGTTAAACTGATTTTTTTGAATAAATTTCACAAATTATTGTCAACTTGTGAACAAAACTAAATAATAGTATGTAAATTAACGTTTATTTATTATAATTTAAGTAATAGAGTTTATTTATTTATCAAAGTATTTATCTATTGTTTTTATGACAACCTTTGCTGATCTAAAAAAAAACCGGTGAAAGTAGATCCATTGAGCGTGTTGAAATTAACGTAACAGAAATACTCACTTGGATTGTACACGCACTTCCGTCTTTCGTGATCTTCGCCAACTAACCACCAAGTTTTCATTTCTCCTTTGCCCTGAAAATTAAATATTTTTGTTTTAAATTAAATTTCAACTAAAACTAGAACTTTAACGACATTTATTGCTGTTTAGATTGTGAGTCTATAAGTTCTTATAAAACACATACATACTATACCCAATGTACACTCACGGTAACACGCTAGATTCAACATGTTGACCTTTATACCGCCTGTGACTGGGAATAGCTGCGGTTTTAGTAGTGCAAATGTAAGCTTGGTAGGTGTCACGATTGACGTGACACGTACCAAGAGCACGTGGAGTCCATGCGGTCAATAAATCAGCTTACCATCAAGGTAAGCTTGACGTGGTAGCTGCCGTGTTGCCACAACAGACGCTGACCCTGTACATGTCACGATTGACGTGATCAGGCAGCTTTACCTTAATGTTGATCACGCCGCGCTCTTTGTCACTGACCCGGTACCTGTCACGTGGAGTTCATGCGGCCGATAGAGCAGCCTCATCTTGATGATGGCTACGCCCTTTGAAGTGGTAGCCGACGTGCTGGTACAGTAGACGCTAGCCCGGTACGTGTTACAACCGACGTGGAGTCCAAGTGGATAGAGTAGCCTAATCTTGATGTCAACCACGCCACGCTCCTTGAAGTAGCTGCCGAACTGCCGCAGCAGACGCTGACGTAACTTGTCAAGACTGACGTGGAGTCCAAACGGCCAGTAGAGCAGTCTTGCTGTGATGTTGACCATGCTGACGTGAAGTCCAGGTGGATAGAGCAGCCTAGCCTTGATGTTGAACACGGCGCGCTCCTTGAAGTGGTAGCCGCCGTGTTGCCGCAATAGACGCTGGCTTGGTACGTGTTACGCCTGACGTGAAGTCCATACGGCTGGTAGAGCAGCATCACCTTGATGTTGATCGCGCCGCTTTCTTTGACGCTGACCCGTTACGTGTCATGGCTGATATAGACCCTGCGGCCGATGAAACAGCTCACCTTGATGTTGACCACGCCGCGCTCCTTTAAGTGGTAGCCGCGGTGCTTCCGCAGCAGCCGGTACGTGTCGCGGCTGACTTGGAGTCTCGGCAGGTGGAGCAGCCTCACCTTGATATTGACCACGCCGTGCCCTTTGACGCTGAACCGCTACGTGTCACGACTGACGTGGGGTTCAGGTAGATAAAGCAGCCTCGCCTTGACGCTGACCCGGTACGTGTCACGACTGGCGTGGAGTCCAATCGGCCGGTAGAGCAGCCTAACCTGGATGTTGATCACGCCGATCCCATTGACGCTTACCCGTTATATGTTACGACTGACGTGGAGTACATGCGGCCGATGGAACAGCTTACCTTGATATGAACCACGCCGCGCTCCTTGAAGTGGTAGCTGCCGCAGCAGATGCTGACCCGGTACGTGTCACGACTGACGTGGAGTCCACCAAGTGGCCGGTAGAGCAGCCTTACCTTGATATTTACCACGCCGCGCTCCTTGAAGTGGTAGCTGCCGCAGCAGATGCTGACCCGGTACGTGTCACGACTGACGTGGAGTCCACCAAGTGGCCGGTAGAGCAGCCTTACCTTGATATTGACCACGCCGCGCTCCTTGAAGTGGTAGCCGCCGTGCTGCCGCAGCAGGCGGTACGTGTCGTGGCTGACGTGCACGCGCTGCGGCTCGCCGCTGGACTCCATGCGCGCGGCCGTGTTGACCGTGTCACCGAACAGGCAGTACCGCGGCATCTTCACGCCGACCACGCCGGCCGCGCACTGGCCGCTGTGTATGCCTGATGGGAAACACGTGCCCCGAATTGACTATTGGGACTCGGTGTAAGATTGTGTATGTTGTGTGTGTGTGCGCGCGCGCGTGTGTTGGCTTACGCGTGTGCGTGCTTTTGTGTGTGTGCCAATTATGCACTGACTGTAAAAAGAGGTTCTATAGGTGGTATGGTTTCCTATAAATCCCACTTTTTAATATTATGTAAATGGTTACTGCGCACGCGCGGTCACATCGGTTGTGTGTTACGTACTACGAAATACATGAAAATTGTGGAAATATAATGTGCTGAGCTGTTCGTTTGCGGTAGCACCGAACATACTCCCGGCCTTAAGATACATCTTTTTACCAAAAAGTATTACAAAAATGGTGATAGTAAATCATCAAACAAAAACAAAGGAAGCCTTATAATAATAACTAAACATTAAGCTGTAACATAGTTCAAAATAATAATTGCTAATTTATAAAATTATGAATATTATGAAAAATATGTAATAAATTTATTTAAAAATTAATTTTAATTATTTTACGTCTAAGGAATAGAGTCATTTACGACATAAACATTTGGTTTTCGATGGATTGGTGATGTCTTAGCGTCTTTTTTCATTTTAAATGTTTTTACACTTGGACAGCGATTACTAAATCCTTGTGAACGCGATTGTTTGCCACTACATTCACCCACATCACTTGCACTCAGCTGACGGTCAGCTGTACTCTGCTTTCGCGAATCCACAACCCTATACACTGGCTCTGTGGTTATTCTTTTTAACGGAATCGGGTCTTCCACTGGTTCTCGATGAGAGCTAGTTGCCGATCGCCTGCTCTGGTTCAGAGGACTACTTCTTTGGCAACAGCGACTGTATTTCCAAATCCATAACAGGATGCCACATACTACAGTCATCATAAGAAACGATGTTACAGTATAGTGAGTTATATCATGTGATGATATGTCGTCAAGTTCTGCCCCCCTAGCACGTCCACCAAAACACGATATGATAAAGTGGTTTATCGCGGTTAACTGTCAAAATACAATAGGGTTTCGTCGTATTTTGACAGTTCACTGCGATACATCGCTTTATCGTATCGTGTTTTGGTGGACGTGCTACGGGGGCGGGATTTTGTAACTCATCGAATGATCGGCAATCGTTATCAGACTGCATGATTTAATAATTTTCTTCATTAGCTATAAGTATTGGTTGATTTATTCAACAAATATACCATGACTACTTAGACGACGACATTACTAAACGTTAAACATTTTAAAAATCAGTTTTAATCAAACAGAATTATCAAATCGATGCGATAGTCGATTGCCGATGAGTTACAAAATCACCCACCTGGTTTGCTCGCTTTCAATTCGACTATTTGTTTTTCTAATTCAGCTAAGGAATGACTGTAGTTCACATCCATTGGTTCTGTGGTGTTTTCAGTTGGAATTTTTATTTTTACAATATGGTTAATTTGATCAATTTCTGGTATGTAAATATTTGGTGAATAATTTATTTGATTTGTTTTCGGTATCGGAAAGTATAACGTGAAATCTTTACTTTTTATTATACAATTTTGTATACAAAATGATCATTGTTTGAGTAGTTTTTAGATACAAAAGTATCTTAAAACTCTACTCATCTCTTATTATTTTATTCGTGTTCTTTAATATAATATAATTTTATTATTTTATATAATATTTAATTGTATTACTATACTTTATATTTTTTTTATTATAAATTCGTTTTCTACTATACACGTAAACAATGTTTTAATATAACTTCTTCTCTCGTGTGATTGCTGGAAGAAATTGTATTTATGAAATAAGCATCACCTGTGTTGTTTGTGTATGTGTGTGACTTCACAAACGGTTAAACAAATATTAATTATTTATACCTACGCTGACGATAAATTGTGTGGTTACCTACTCGCGAAAAATGAGAGTTCCTAAAGATGTTAGCTAAATAATAAGTTGAAAGTCAAAAAGAACGAAATACAAAAAAAGACTTCAACAAAACAATATTCCAGTTTGACTTAAAAAAGGCAAAATTTTCTGATCAGTGTCTAGTTTCTACCTTATCTCAAATAATTGTTCCGATGGCAGGTATATTTAGGTAAGTATCTCACCTATCCTGATGTGCAGCCTGGTGGCCGGCATGTGCCTCGTCTTGATCTTGGGCACGGAGTCGAGCACGTGCAGCGCGAGGGACGCCACCTCGGCGGCGTGGCGCGAGCACCGCTCCGGCAGACCGCCCACCACCATGTAAGCGTCGCCTATGGTCTCCACCTGCGACAGATGGTTTTATTTATAGGGCGATAATTCGAAGAGCCCGCGATGTAGAGTCGCTGTTGTCATGTAAATTTGCAAGCATTATTACACTATCTACTACGGCACTGAAGGAACTTGCCCTCCATTTTATTTCCGTATTCCTCGTAAAAAGGAAAGAAATGATAGTGATATACGTGAGAGTATAACCATCACATCTTTCAAATTAAAAGTGAAAGATTATCTTCTTTCGAACTCTTCTTAAATTTACTATATTTATTAGTATATATAACGGTGTTTCATAATACCTAATAAATAATCAATTCTTTCTCGAAAACTAATTATGAAATTGTGTTTATCCATAATGTTATTCAACCCAAAATTTTCATGTCAATCATAGACATGATGATGATTACTTACATGAAAATTTTGGGTTGAATGACATTACGTGTAAACACATTTTAATAATTAGTTTTAGATAAGGAATTGATTATTTTTTGGTTATTATGAAACACCACATGTGTATATATGTATATTCTTCTTTATAGTTTATAGCAGTAAATATTGATTTATTATTAAATGCATAGTGTGTATACGTTTATTATTATTTATCAATATTTTTATAATCTGTACAGTTTTTCCCGCAATTTTAAAATCTTAATACACCTGCTAGGATTGGCTGGTAGAGATCTCTTTAAGATGTAAGGTCGCCCTTGTACGTAACTCACGCATGTAACTAAAAATGACAATTGTGTACAATAAAGAATATATAGAATATATAGAAATGTTTGTAGAAAATATTTGTTTGCAGTGAAACCTATTAGCACCTACTACGCTAAAAATAGTTTTATTAAAAGGGCCTGTACCGTTTACAATGAGAGACATAGTGATTTGGATATTATTTATACTAGTTTGGTCAATTTTAAAAATCTTATCTCATAATCTTTATTTTTTTTATGGTATTAAATGGTAATATGTATTACATTTTTTTAAATAGTGGAGTAAAAGCGCATTTAAATTACAACTTTATATGTTTTTGAATAATATAGGGGACTATAGGTTTTAAAATAAGTTATTTTTTAAGATGTTCTTTTGTATTTACGCAACTGTTTAACCATGTAATAAAAAATAAAAGAAATGAGGCATCGCCGTGGGTGGGACCACAGCTTGGCTACCTACAGGCTTTGCATTTCCGTAGTGGTTTCTGTTAGTAAGTTTTGATTATTTCAATAGTTGGGAGTGGCTCCTCATTACATCTTACTAAACCCATTTTTTTGCGCAGCCCAGACGATAGGGCGTTTACCCATACCCACTAAACCTTCTGGGGTTTGTTACGCCCCCGTTGGGTAGTCTAGGACCGAGACGAGTTCAATCCATCGGATTAACCTTCCATCCTGCTGATCGAAGAACGTTGCAAGCAATCAGTCAGCCGAAAATACGCCAAATCATTTTTTTTTCTCTAGCCTATACTCCCACTACTTCCCACTACTGGGCAAAGGCCCGATCTATTTAGCTGTTTTTAAATATATTTTACTCGTAATACAGTTTTTACCGCCTCCATGGTCTAGTGGTTGAGAGCACCCAGAATTTGATCTGGAAGTCCACGGTTCGATTCCCAATAGGGGCAGGAGATTTTCCAGGTTTCCAGAGACCAGCTGAAGATCGCATCCATCTTCCGTCTCATCGTCACTTACCACCAAGTGACATGAAGGCCACCATGATATGCTTGCAATAGAACTCGTGAGTTCCGACAGAAATATCTCTCATAGAAATACTTCTGAAATTCATTATGTACCTATAGATATTCACAGTTGAATGTAACTTACCTTATACACGTTGTAATAAGAAATAATTGAGTCGCAGCAAGTGTAGAGATCGTTGAGTATTTCCACCACCTGTAGAGAAAGAATTTGATTAAGTTAATATATCGAATGCAATAAAATCTTAAAAATACACACACACATTAAATTAAACGCCTAACTCCTCGTTTTCACCAAGGTATATTACATGTATTTAACAAGTTTTATGCAATGTTTTCGTTTATTGTTTACACTCGTATACATGTATAAAACTTGTTGAATACAAAACATGTATGAAACTTGTTGTATGAAATTGTTTTGTGAACTACTAGTTGTCTACATACCCCTCGTTTACACCAAGGTATATTACATGTATTTAACAAGTTTTATGCAATGTTTTCGTTTATTGTTTACACTCGTATACATGTATAAAACTTGTTGAATACAAAACATGTATGAAACTCGTTGTATGAAATTGTTTTGTGAACTACTAGTTGTCTACATGTTTATGGTGTCATGTTTTATACTTGTTGTAGATAAACTTGTAGAAAATGACACGCCAGTCCGGTAGTTTCATTAATATTTTCTACTCAATTGACTACTCACAATGGAAAGTAAAGATGCTGTGGAACTTTACTTCATGAGTGCAGTATACTTGTTTACACGATACACGGTTATATTTTATCACTGAAAAATTTTAGGGACGCTTCAGGACACATCAATTATTATAAATAAAATAAAAACAATGAATTAAAAAAAATATTTTTTTATAAAAAAAATCTAAAAATGCTGCTCTCTAAAAATCTAAAATTTTATAGAAAAATCAAATTTTTTTTTGTATTTTTTTGATTTTTTTTCTTCTCATCCCCCGTAAAATAATACGGTCCGTCCGGTAAAAGTTTAAAACTTTATCCAACAAGCATGGATAGAGTTTAAAACATGTTTTAAATTAGTATGATACATAAATTTTTGTGAAATAAACAAAACTTGTTAAAAACATGATTGCTTTTTGTAAGTGTAAACGCTGTCAATGTATCAGACTAGTTTGAATATGTCATAGATCTAAGTGTAAACGCAGATGTGGTTTATACTTGTTTAGAGACTTGTTGGCAACACAGTATGAACGAAAGAATGTTTGAGACATTTGCAATACATGTATAAAACAAATAATTATGTTTTGACGAGTATGTATTCTACAAGTATTGTATAAAACTAGTATTTTACTTGTTTCTTGGTGTAATTTATGGTGTCATTACTACTTGTTGTAGATAAACTTGTAGAAAATGACACGCCAGTCCGGTAGTTTCATTAATATTTTCTACTCAATTGACTACTCACAATGGAAAGTAAAGATGCTGTGGAACTTTACTTCATGAGTGCAGTATACTTGTTTACACGGTTATTTTTTTATCACTTTGGAAAATGTTAGGGATGCTTCAGGACACATCAATTATTATAAATAAAATAAAACCAATGAATTAAAAAAAATATTTTTTTAAATAAAAAAATCTAAAAATGCTGCTCTCAACTAGTGCCGTAAAATAATACGGTCCGATCGGTAAAAGTTTAAAACTTTATCCAACAAGCATGGATAGAGTTTAAAACATGTTTTAAATTAGTATGATACATAAATTTCAGTGAAATAAACAAAACTTGTTAAAAACACGATTGCTTTTTGTAAGTGTAAACGCTGTCAATGTATCAGACTAGTTTGAATATGTCATAGATCTAAGTGTAAACGCAGATATGGTTCATACTTGTTTAGAGACTTGTTGGCAACACAGTATGAACGAAAGAATGTTTGAGACAGTTGCAATACATGTATAAAACAAATAATTATGTTTTGACGAGTATGTATTCTACAAGTATTGTATAAAACAAGTATTTTACTTGTTTCTTGGTGAAAACGAGGGGGTTACACTAATGGCGTGTTTAATATCTTCTACGTAGTTTTACCGATTCTTTACTCATTTAAACAAAAACACTAATCAGGCAAAACAAAACTATGCAGCTGCACTCTTGAACCATTCCCAATCGATCGACATTGAGATTGTGATTTTTTGTACGCTTGATTTTCCACATTGGCACAAAATTGGAGCCGTATTGTGGTGATTTTGAGTGAACCAAACTCGGGTGCTGTCTAATTTTCTCAAAATACGGATCCACTTTGTCGCTGGTGTTGCTAAATAAGCGTACGAAAAATCACAATCTCAATGCCGATCGATTGGATTTGGTTCAAGAGCAACCCTACAGATCATAAAGATCTCCCAGAAAATGTTGGTAGATGATACTGTATTGTGCACGAAATAGCTATTCGTGGGATAAAAGAACCTTCAAATAGCTGTTGTAGGAATAAGGATTACAATGTACGTACGTTGTAAGTTAAGAAGACACAATAGCGAATTATGTGTATCTGAATTTCAGATTCATAATCTTTATTCAACAATTAACATTCAGATTCCGAATGTTAATTATGGAATCATTACTTGAAAATTCGGTAGAAACCTGTAGAAAGCGGTAGACTATCTACATTTAAATTCTAATATGTCTCTACATTACAAGATAAATAGTAGATTGTTACACTATAAATTCACTTTATACATAAAACAATGGCACTCGACAAAAGTGAAGACCGAGTTGCCGCTTTACCGCCTTTTTTATGATTTATTTTTGGAATTTTTGGAAGTGGCAATTTTCCTTTTTAACCAACTTCAAAAAGGAGGAGGTTCTCAATTCGATGCGTATTTTTTGAAGTGAAACTTCTTTAGGCACGCTTGACTTGGGGAGTAAGCTGGCGAACGCGTTACGAAAAGTGTGATCGGGCAAGGCGAACGGAAGTTAAGTGGGGGATATAAGCAAGAGACAGCAGTGCGCGCGCACATTTTCTTTCTCTCTTCCTCTCATAGAAGTTTCACTTCAGTCGTGTGGTCATAAGCACACTCGTTTTTTTTTTTTATGTATTACACCGATCACGCCGAGATCTCTGATCCGATTTACGTGATTTTTTTTTCGATGCGGAATAGTTGCCATTTGGTTTCATAAAAATTTAATGCAGTTTGACCCCATAGATTTTACTTTACTGAAATAAAAATTGTTTTACAAAAAATAAAACCAACTTCAAAAACACTAAAAAGTCATAGATAATAAAAGAATACATGTAACATCACAGTTTTATTTTGAAATCGGTGCTAAGCAATGATCACCTGGAAAGTCTTAAAAAATATAAGAACAATTATTGTAGTTCAATAAAATTTGGCGCCAACTTCAATATAAAATTGTGATGTTATACTATGTAGTTATATTTTTCTTATATTATTTATGAGTTGTTAGTGTTTTTGAAGACAATTTTATTTTTTGTAAAACAAATTTTATCATTGAATATGGAAAATATTTAGCTCAACTCTATGTAAATTAATTAATAATTTTGTAAAAATCATGTTATAAAATTGTTGATAAGTACCTAATATTTTATTACAAACATTTTCATTAAAATATCAATTAAAGATGTGGCTGTATAGAAAATTTCACATGGCCGAATAGAAATGCCAAAATAGATTTTTTTTTAATAATTTGACAGCAGAGAATACCTTTCCGGGAGGAAAATGCTATTTTTGTCCGTCTGTTCAGTCAAGCGTACTTTCGGAGCATAAGAAATGAAAAGTTGATTTCCACTCCATTACCTACCTAATTAACTTCAACTGCACTCCTGTTAGTTGAGAACACCGGTTTATCTAAAAAGCTGAGTGCCTTTGGTAATAAATAAAATAGGTACCAATCTTCAAAAGATATGATTCTGAGAACAGGAGCGTGAAACACCAATGCTCTCCTGTCCTTTTGTCAATCTCTCATTCACAAAAGAAACCAACAACTGGGGAGACACATTCTCGTCCCAGACGATATAAAAACAATCCAAGCTTTATATCTTATCATTCTTGGACAATGCTCAGCTAAAGGAGCACATGTAAGCCCTAATAAGTCTTACTTGGTAGCCAGTCACAATAGATCCTTATAGGTCGCACTGACGTAAATAGCCCCGAAATAACGAACAATAATCTTCAAAGGATAAGAATCGCTGGTAAGTGATCTACGCGGAAACCTTTGATTTTGGGCGGCGAAACTGAGTAGGTAGTTTCATGCTCAGAGGCGACTTTCGTGTGATAGCAATCCGATATTTGCGAACAAGTTTAAATAGGTACCTAATTAATGAATCGAGTTCTTACAAAGATTTATTCACTAAAAAGTTAAAAAAATTTAACAAAGAATAAAACTGACTTCAAAAACACTGAAAAGTTAAAAATAATATAAGAATGGGTACAGACAACATCACACTTCAATATAGAAGTGTGATGTTGTCTGTACCTATTCTTTCTAAGTTTTCAGTGTTTTTGAAGTCGGTTTTATTTTTTGTAATTTTTTTTTATAATATGCTTTATGTATTCTTGCCATTTTTCAGCTGTGGTGTTATTTATGCCCTCTAATATTTTTTTTTTATTGCAGAAAGTTGGCAAACAAGCAAACTGCCCACCTGATGGTAAGTGGTAACAGTCACCTATAATACATGTGGCTCCTGTGAGATTCGCAGCAAAAATGCAACCCCCACGAGAGCCACAGTGTACGTTGCCAACTTGTGACATCAGAGGTAAAGTCACAGTACCCAGTAATTTCACTGCCATATCTTATCCTTCAAACCGGAACACAGCAATGCAAGCACTGCTGCTTTGCGGCAGAAATAGGTAAGACGGAGGTACCTAAGCAGACGACCCTGGTACAGAGTCTCCCTCCAGTAAAATAATTAGTAATTGTTTTATTTCCACCATCTTAAAAGTTTTATTATCCTTTACTTGAGCCCAAATCAACTCTATGGGGTTGAGCTCACAGTGATATGGGGTAGTCGAAGCACAGTAATACCTTATGCGGCAGCTATTTCATCTACAGCACATTGTTAATAATTATGTTTTTAAATTTTTACTATTTAATTAATGACATTGACAGGAGTGCATACGATCGTGCTATCAATGACATTGACAGGAGTGCATACGATCGTGCTATCAATGACATTGACAGGAGTGCATACGATCGCGCTATCAATGACATTGACAGGAGTGTATACGATCGCGCTATTAATGACATTGACAGGAGTGTATACGATCGCGCTATTAATGACATTGACAGGAGTGCATACGATCGCGCTATTAATGACATTGACAGGAGTGCATACGATCGCGCTATTAAAGTGGCCCGAAATGATTGCAGGCAAACAGTAATATTTACCGTATTCAATTCGGTTCACGTCGTTTACTTTTACCGTAATGTTAGTAATGTTTGTGCAACTTGGTTCGCGGAGCATTAAGCGGCGTAAATAATTTTTTAATTTTAAGTTTGGCATCTTGTTATATTGGCCCTTACAAGAAGCGAAGATTTCATAAACAAAGAGGTTTTCCTAAGGAAAGGTTGGCAACCTATGGATTTATCGGTCAGGGATTCCTGTAGAAGAAAAATAATTTCCTTAATAATTATTGTAACTTCAATAATATAATAATAAAAAATCCAATTACCTTTTCATTTTAGTAATATGCTTTTCCTTGTTAGTGAGAATTTTTAATAATGTTTTTTTTATCGATCGCGTGCGATAAAATGTAGCGTACGACAGGAGCAACCGTAGCAACATGCAAAACGTAGCTGCAGCGCTCACGCGATTACTTACTGCGCCGGCATGCGAGCCCTATTCTTCTGAGTGCGAGCCGCTGCCCGCACCACAGATTACATAATAGTTACTACGTAACCCGTACGATAGGTTATATCATAAAATGCTCTAAGCGCTATATAGCATCTCATCGTTTCGTTACCTAGGTATCAACTTGCCCTGAGCGATCTTAGAACGCGCTATGCTCATTCATGGCGTTATAGCGCTATTATATAGCTTTTACCTACATATTTACATAGTGTACGATGTGCGCTACATTAACCACCTCTACTTACGCGTGAGTTACATTGATATTAGCGTACGTTCTAAGTATCCCTAACGTAAAACATATCCTACGCCCAATTTGCGTACAATTTAGACAAAGTAAATATTTGAAGGATTAATATGAATATTCATTAAGACAAATCCTCGGGGATTTTCCTTTCACGGTAAGCAGTTTTATTGCGCCGCGCGTACGTAAGGACCCGTTAACTAATAGGTGTACAATTAAATCTGCTTTAAACATAATTCGCCACTCGAATAAGGTTCTTTTCTTAAGCTTATAATTAAATAGGAGAGAAGTAAGATGTGTTTATGCCAGAGGCGGGCAACCATCTGATCGCGGCTATTCGACATTCAAAAATCTTTTCTCTACACTACTAATGTCACAGATGACATTAGAACCATAGTTCTTCTTCTTATTTAATTAGTGGCAATTGGTCGTAGAGGATAACAACAATTACTGCCAGTGTCAACTCGAGTGTAATTAATATTATTAATGTCTTGAATATTAAGATAACATTAAATTAACATTAAAATTAGCGTAAGAATTTAATGCATTAAGTCCGCCTATTGGTGTACACCAATGTACTAAAGAATAAATAAATAAATAACATTATTTTATTGTCATCAAGTCAGTCAGTCACGTCCGTCAAGTCAAGTCGCCATTTTGTCTCTCCAACCATAGTTCTAATGTCACTTGGTGACATTAAGCAGCGTACTCACTTAGAGGTGTAACACGTAACGTATCTGATAAAGTATCTAGTGAGTACGAAGCCGCGAGCTTGCTACGGGGTTGCCGGTTTTTGCGCGTACAAAGGCGCTCGCAGCGTGCTCGTGGACGGCGATACAAGACGCGTAGTGAGTACGTCGTCGGCCCGAGCTTCGAACGAACATCATGGAGTGGAGAGAAGAAAAAGTTTTAAATTTAATTGAACTTTATCGAAATTGTTCGGTGTTGTGGGACCCTAAAGATAAAAATTATAAAAAAAAATAAGGAAGATGCTTGGGAAAATATCGGTTATCGGCGTGAAATCGTCGCGAGCACTGCGGGTTCGGGGGCTCGTAGCTCGATATGCGGTAACCGTGGACGAAGCGTACACACTTGTAGATTGCTACAGTATCAGCAGTTACATTACGTGCTACACTTCTAAATGAGTACGAGGGGCTAGTGCTTTAGTTATTCTTCTGAGGGTAGGGCCGCCGGCCGCGCCATGATGCCATGCTGTCGCGTCGCTCAGTAGTAATACATAGTATGTTAGATCAATGTTATACTAAACTTTCTAATGTTTCTTTTTATTACTTGTGTTTCTGTTGTGAGAATTGATTTTTATCGAATGTATCATGCTTTTATACATGAACTAAATTATTGTAATTATAGTGGCTAGCTAAAGCTAAGATATTAATTTCTTTATTCTTTGAGCGAGTCTCTAACTCGAAAATTATAAATGGCGCAGATTGCTCTCTACTGTAACACAAAAAATACTTTCAAAATGAGCCGCCCAACCCCATAACAATAATCTATATGACACAACACTGTGAAAATAACTGAAATAAATCAATCATTGCGCTTCAACATCATTCAAAAGCCTTATTTTCTTTACTGCGTATGCTGTAGAAAAAAGTTTGTTAGCAAAGCTTTTAATATGCGGGTCCCATTGTAATCGTGAATTCAATGTAGGACCTAAAGAATTCTGTGTTATTTAAAATATCAGTCATACGCGCAACAATTTAATGCATTTAGTTTTCTTAGAATTCAATAACAAATTATTAGTTGTAAGCCGAAACAGAACTTTAGAAAGAGCACTATTTATATCGTCAGAACACTGATTTTCTTTTGTCAACTTTAAAAAAAAACCTATATCGCCTACAAATAATACAGTGTCACATAAGTTTTTACTGTAAAAAGTCGGTCACTAATATATATTAAAAAGAATAAAGGGCCCAGTATTGAACCTTGGGGCTACCCCATAGAAATAGGTGCGCTAGCAGACCTCGATTTATTAACGATAACTATCTGTAATATGTCAGATAAGTATCATTAATTACAATTAACTGCTTCATTCGAAAAACAAAAAATATTTAAGTCTATGTAGCAGCGTTTCATGACTTACAGGGTCAAACGCTTTGCAGAGGTCGCAAAAAGTTCCAATTTCACCTGCTTGCCCTCCCAAGCGTCAACAATGTGTTTGAGAAGTGAAGTGCCAACGCCAGTAGTGGTTCTACCTTTTGGTGAAGCCAAATTGTTTGTCACGAAGTAATTCGATTATTGTTATATGAGTTAATATCTATTTATAATTTTGTTTTGAAAAATCAACATGAAAGTTGATAATATTTAAATACTTAGGTCTAAAGAAAGATGGATCTTTTTTATCTCCCGAATTAAACAAACATGGTATTTATTTACTGTATTTCATTAGGTCTGGGAAGATCACTGGAGAGCTGCTTCATATAATATGATAGGCCGAAATTCCTATTAGTCCAGTCGATCGTAGCAAGTCCAAAAAGATATGTTTAATATATCTAATAATAGTATTTATAAGTGCGCAAAAATTTAATTTCAAGAAGTATTTTATTGGTAGATCGCACAAGGTTTCATTATAATCTTGTGTCTTATGAAACTGGCCAGTGGCCACCCCTGTAATTACTACGACGCGGCTACGTCGCTACGTTGAGTGCTACGCTGCTACGTAATGTATTCATCGGTTATACTCGTAGCTCGTAGCGCAAAGTAAACTGTTATTTTAGTCATTGACGCGAGCGCGAGGTTGATGAAAGCGCTTTCCTGAATGAAAACAACGAACGCAAATAAAGTTCAGTTCAGCGGCCTTTTTGTTCACGGATCACCTTTATTGAAGTTTGAATAGGTTATTTAACGAGTGGCAGATTCGAATTTTTGTTTATTTATTTCAATAAATAAATTTTGACGTTTTAAAGTATTTTCATTTCATTTCAACTACCTACATACTTTGTCATACATGCGGATGTTTGTAATTAGCCTTTAGAATGTTAATATATACACGGTGTTTCATAATAACCAATAATAATCAATGCGTTATCTAAAACTAATTTTTAAAATATGTTTACACGTAATGTCATTCAACCCAAAATTTTGATGTATATCATAGTATCATCATCATGTCTATGATTTACATGAAAATTTTGGGTTGAATGACATTACGGGTAAACACAATTTAATAATTAGTTTTCGATAAAGAATTGATTATTTGTTGGTTATTATGAAACACCGTGTACTTATAAATAAATAAAAATAGATCTTCGGAATGTATGTACGCCCATTACTTTCGAAAGACTGCACCAAATTGGATGATTCTTGGTTTTATGTATTCGTTATTGTTAGGACAAGGTTTATGTAATATAAAAATTACATTCAGTAATTTAGATAAAAACATGGCGATACAAAGTACGCCGGTTCCGCTAGTTCTTTATAAAGATTTATATTCTTTATAAAACTATGTCTTTAGTTAGTTATGCACAGTTAAATTAAGTCAAACAAAATAATAGATATTAACAGTTACGCGTAGTACAACTATGCGTTTTAAAGTATCTATACAAATAAATTGATTTATTTAACAGTTACCTCACAAATTGTTCGCAAATTGTTGTAATAGATAAATTTGAGAGTGAGGAGGAATCACTTAGCTTTGGCGTCCCGCAGGGTAGCGTTCTTGGCCCCACTTTATTCTTAATATACATAAATGAACTCTGCAACATGTCACTTCCCAACACCAAAATTATCACCTATGTTGACGACACAGCACTTCTTGTTCATGGTCGAAACTGGGACGAAGTTTGTGTTTACACAGAAAATGCCCTCCGATCTATTATGAGCTGGCTTAGTGCAAATCTTCTCACTCTCAATTTATCTAAGACCATAGTTATAGGTTTCGCTCCCACAGCAGCCTCACAAAATCCACCATCGTTCTCCGTTCGAGCTCATGTTTGTCCTTATATGAATGGTTCGGTACCCTGAAACTGTACATCATTGAAAGTTGTCTCATGTTCTAAATATCTGGGAGTCATGATTGATAGCGTTATGAATTGGAAGCAACACATCGAATACACAGTGTCGAGAGTGCGTAAATTAATTTATACCTTTAAGAGTCTCCGATCGGTTGTTGACTTCAAATATTTAAAAACCATTTATTTTGCTCTCGCCCAATCAGTGCTATCGTACTGCATTACATCTTGGGGAGGATCAGCAAAGATTCATATGTTGCGCTTGGAAAGAGCTCAGAGAGCAACTCTTAAAGTACTGTCGAAGAAACCTATTCGCTTCCGGACTTCTGACTTATACTCTCTTTGCCGGGTCCTTACATCTAGACAACATTTTATTCTTTACACAGTATTAAAGAAACACACTGAAATTGATTTTGACCCTCAAACTGTATACTCGAAACGTCGATTCGATATAGTTTGTTTCATTGAACGTCACGCAAACGCTCTGGCAGCTCGACATTATTGCTATTTGAGCCCAAAACTATATAATAAAATTAACAAACAGTTACCACTCTCTTCATTTAAATGCAAAACAAAATGTATCCAATGGCTGCTATCACTGTCATATGATGAGACTGAAGACCTGCTAAAAATTATATCATAAACGCATACTCACACACCCACGCACACACACACACACTCATGCATACACACACACACACACACATACACACACATACCTACATATTCATATATTCTGATAGTACTAATCACTTTTTGCTTTTGTTATTTAAATATTATTGTAATTATTTTAAAATTTTCTTGTTTGCTACTGTTTCGGAGGAGGGCGTTGATGCACGCGACACAGTGTTGTACACTATTGCGGGTATCATCGTTTTTCTTATTGTAATGTAAATGTCGTTAGTGTTAATAATATTACTTAAATTAAAAAAAAAAATTGAAGAATCTGTTTGTAATGTCAAAATAACAAGTTTTTACTAAATGGGTATGAATGCATATCGAGTACAAATAACAAAAACACAATTTAAAAACAATTTTGTCTGTGTGTTTGCTCCCGCTAATGTCCGATTTTGACAGGACTTTCACTAATAGATAGCTTATTATATAAGGTATAACATAGGCTACTTGTTATCATGATCTTTAAAAAAATTGCCTACAAAAATCAAAATGCTGCCAAAAGTTACTATTCCACGCGGACGAAGTCGCGGGCACAGCTAGTGCTTAATAAAATTATTCCTCATACATTTAAAAATTATGATTTTTAATATTAGGTCGACATTCTGCATTATAATGTTTATGCCTATTGATATGTTATGCCCAATATTATTATGCTTTTTGATTTTTATGCCATAATTATGATATATGCCAATCGAAATTATGACAATCAACAGTATGCGTTTCAAAGTGTCACCGTATTCAAACATCCAATACACAAATTTGACGAGCTTACACGAGAAAAGCAAAACATAGAAGCACAGCCAAAGCCTTTGTTTAATGTTTAATGCAAAAAGTAATTAAATCGGCCTCGGTTCTACAGAAGAAAACAGGGGATTACGTTGCGTCTTTTTTGTGTACTTTTCATAGGTCCTATCTTCGGTCCAAACTGCAGTTGCGCTCAGTTCGGTTGTTCGGGCGCACAGCGCGACAGCAATACATTTTACATAGCTATTTTCGAATTCTATCGTTTTTAGTGTTTCCTCCTAAGTTACGAGTATCATAATTATGCATAAAATTTAGACAAGCAAATGAATGACCCTCAGAATCATTTTCAACTCCTATACGTGCCACTGCATAATAGAGAGGGCCATTTACCCTATGCGCCTCACCTAATGTTATGCTTAAATACTACGTCTCCCTAGGGGCCGAAATGGGGAATCAAAACAAGAAAATTAAACAAACGATGAAAATATTGGCGTGTTTAGTTTTATTCGAAAGTAGGTAATCAACTAAAAAAAGTAAAACATACAATTATTGAGAGCACTTTATTAACTAATTGGTGAATTCTTGGCTTCATAGTAGTCAGTCCACAGCGAAGATCATATTCCTCAATATACAGTTATACAGTTTAATTCTGGGTTCACTCTACGCCCCCCAAGTGGGGCGCGTATCACTGGTTGGGACACCCTGATCTATGTGATCGAATCAGAAAAAGTGATCCGTAAAAATCCCTAACTTTATAAACATCTATCTCAAATTTAGCGTTTCCATTTTTATGAAGAACTAGCTGTTGCCTGCGGCGTCGTTTGCTTGGAATTCGGTTATATCATGAGTTAGGTAATATCGCGCATTCCCTAAAGAGTTCCTTAAGATTCAGGTTAAAGCAGCCTATACCCTTCTTCAGGGTTTGAGCGATCCCTATATCGAATTTGCAGTGTGTGATTGAAAGCGTATCAGACACGCTACCAGACAGACAGACACACAGACAGAGTCACTTTTGCACTTATCATACAAGTGGTATGCACTTTTCAGAATTTACAAAACAGTTAAATTTTTGGAACAGCGCAATTATTATTAAGCAATACCAGAACAACGCATCGGATATCGAGACACTGCGCGTATGGTTTTTAGAGAATATTCTAGTCTAGAGAATCCATCGAGATTTTTAAATGAAAGCCTTATTGATCCTAAAAAAGGAAAAAGATGTATTATTTGAATATAATAAATCAATAATTAAATATTTTACGAATAGCATATTAACGCCGTTCCTATCGGGTGTCCCACGACACCGACGACGCGACGGACATCAAATGCTCGGCCCCAAAATCACTGGGTCATCATTTAGCGTTTTGAAGTGAACAAACATCCTCAAGAAACAGAACTCTTAACTTCGACCAGAGGTCTAATTCTACTTATCTTAACATCGTTGTCGCGTCGTGATAGCGTTTCAATAAAACTGCTTTTGTCGCTTTTATGCGCATTTTCTGCTACAATTTATTTGTACTACAATTTCTTGATAAGTCAATAGTGACAAATGTTTTACTTAGTATTCGGTAACCCAACAATAATTGTCTCAAAAAGCGATGCTATTGAAGCGATATTGACACGGCATAAATGCGCTAACGCTAGCAGAATTAGGCTCCAGTACATTCCCTACGAACCCGAAAGTTCACCAGCGAACGGACCGAAAACAACAGACTCGCTCAGAAACGAGTGCCACGAACCGAAAACATTGTTTCTGGATAAGCAGCCTCTTATTTATTAACATTCTAAACAAAAGTTCTCGAACGAGTCTTTCCTGTTGACATGGAATATTGATACTCCCGTAAGGGCTTGATCATCACAACAAGACAAGACTATCAGACTAGGGCCCGATTTCACCAAAGTCAGATAAGTTTTATTCCGTCGAATACTACAAATCAGACAGATGGCGTCTAATTACCAGCCGACTGGCATGCTATCTAAAGTGAAAAGTATCGAAACTTAAATCCTACTTGTTTAAATAACAGTAATAGGCTATGTGTTTAACGGAGAGTGTGGACTATTTAATATTGCAGCATTAGCATTCATTCATTTATTTATTAGGTTCAATTTAAAATTGTCACTGATAATTAAACTTTATTTGGAAAATAGTTAAACCAATAGTAAATTTATGGCTGGTCAATGTGGTCAAACGTAAAATGGGCTATCCGAGAATATTATGTAGAGTATGAATTTATACATGGTATAGTTATTCCAGTTTTGCGTCACTGTTCGGGGAATCGGGCCTTAGGCTCTAAGTAAACCAATGGTTAGACATCGGTTATTAAAACTATGAACAAAAATTATGTAATCTGCGATCGACATCCGTTTAAATATTTTATCTTTAAATCCACCTAATATCTTTCTAATTACGCATTGCTAAATATAATAAAAACTAACTTTCAAGCAGTAACGAGCAACTACTAACTTATAATAGCGTAATACAACTAAATAGTAATTATTAAAACAACAAGTTGGAGTTTACAATAGGTATACTTGAAAATGATTTGAAGGTTAAGTGGAAAGGATAGTTAAGTTGATTAAATTTTTAATTAGAAGCAGAATTAGCCTATATTTTGTAGATTTGGCCTTTCAAATTACTGATTCTGCCGATCAATCATATTTTAAGCCGACTTCCAAAAAAGGAGGAGGTTCTCAATTCGTTGCGTATGTATTTTTTTTGTGTGTATGTTATGCGATTACACCGCCAATTGTGGACCGATTTTCAGAATTTTTTTTGTATTCGATAGAGTATACTCCAAGGGTGGTCTCAAGGTTACCAAAATTAGAATCTGATGATGGGATCACATAAAAATCGAGGAAAACCCTTAAATTTTTAGGTATGTCCAACGTGTTCTGTGTGTATGTAACGCGATTACTCCGCCAATTCTGGACCGATTTTCAAAATTCTTTTTGTATTCGATAGAGTATACTCCTGGGGTGGTCCCAAGTTCACCAAAGTCAGGATCTGATGATGGGATCTCATGAAAATCGTGCGAAACCTTAATTTAATACCAGCTCCTTAATAAAGTCGGTGCCAAACGATGATCTCCTAGAAAGTCTTAAAATTTGGCACCGACTTCAATATAGAAGTGTGATGTTGTCTGTACCTATTCTTATATTATTTTTAACTTTTCAGTCTTTTTGAAGTCGGTTTTTATTTTTTGTAAAATAATTTTTATGTGATTAGTAATTGTGTTCTAGTCCTCTTATCCTAAATCTGAGTTTGTGAAAGGCTTTAAGGACTGACTGAGGTATCAACGTAGAGCTTAAACTATTGAAGCTAGTAGCATGAAATTTGGTACAGGGTTCGTTGGCTTATACATATAGACGCCCATTTCGGAAGGATTTTCCTAAACTCTTACAGGAAATCCAAATCCAAAATATAAGAAAAGCAGGGGAAGCCAATTATGTAAAACAACATGGTGAGCGTTAAACTCTCTAGTCAAAGGCCCGATTTCACCAGTCACACAACTTTTATACCAAGGACAAAGTCACGAGCTACTCTCGAATAAATCAATTTTAATTTCATCAAATACTTAGAATCATCTTAGAATAAAGCAATTATTCTAAAATAGATAGATAGATAGATAAATCATTTATTCATTTACACAGTACAGATACAAGGCTTTTGACATACACATCGTAAAAACTAGGAATACAGAAAAAAACGTATTAGTGACTGCTTGTAGTGCACTGTGCAAGCGAAACGGATCTGACTCAGCATATTGCCGCAGCAAGCTGTGGCGCTGATTATTCTGCCAGAACCGGGAATAAGTCGATGAAAGGATCTACTCTGAGTCATAAGAATAACTAATAATACATACGAGTATGTCTGAGTGTTTTTTAAAGAAAGTTTTTTTGTTTAGTATAAATGCATGGGATTTCTTTTGAATTAGTATGTTATAATTATAAGTAGTTTAAGGTTATAATGTAGGTATACATATACTTACTGGATTGATAGGTCAATTTAATAGTACTTAGGAAGAATTTTTAAATTAAATTAAAGTAAGGGTTAAATTAAATTAAATTAAGGTTAATGGAGAAGTGATTGTAGTGTATAAGAGTAATACATTTTTTGAAAAGGTAGTGATAGTGACGTGTATAATGCGTGGTAATAATAGTAAATAAGATAGGTAGTTAATAACGCTTAATTTAATATGACATATTTAGTAAATAAACTTTCAATTGAGTTTTAAAACTGTTGCGGGATTAGTAGGTGCAATAGGTGCAATACTATTTAATTTGACGGTATAACAGGCTTAATATTACTAGAATTAGAAAGATGGCGTCTAATTAACAGCTGACTAGCGTGCTATCAAAAGTGACAGATGTCGTGACTGATGTATAATCATCAATCATACTTGTTTATAAAACAGCTTATAGGCTTATGTGTTTTACGGAGAGAATAGACTTTTTAACTTTGCAGCATTATCATTCATTCGAGTTCATTCGTTAATTTTGTTCAATTTGCCACAAATAAAACTTTATTCGCAAGAATAGTTAAACCAAATACGGAAAAAAAAAAAAAAAAAAAAAAAAAAAAAATGCCGAATAAATGTAGAGTAGAAATTTATACTTACACGATAAAGTTATTCCAGTTATGCATGACACTAAGGCGGATTTCACCAGCTTTACCAGTTGGTGAAATCGATCTTAGTGTCATATCAATGGAAATTTCGCGTGAAATTTCATTTTTTTATATCTTTTTTTTTTCTCCCTGTTAGGGGAAGGCAAAGGAAACTTAGTCCATACAGCCTAGTCTTTAGTATTTGGATTATATTAATTATATCTCGTTTTGAAATTAATTATTATTACATTTGTTACTTTTCCTTTTTTTTTAATATTCATACATTATTTTTATTAATTTTTTTTAAATTTTATATTTGTTTTTCTTTTTTTACCCCTTTTGATGAGGAACTTAAAATTACTAGTAGTAAAAAAACTGAAAACAACTCATAAAAAGTTACTTTCATTTTATTTGCTTTGAATTTGAAACTATAACCATAAGAATAACTAATAATACTCGTATTATTAGTTATTCTTATGCTATAACACCCATAAATAAAAATTGTCGATAAAACATCCGTCAATTGTTTTTGACGTATCAATCAAATCAAACCAATCCAAAAAACATGGAAACATAACCTTCAACCATTGACGTATATTAACGTCAATGCCTTCAACGAACTTGCCAAAAGAAAATTTTATAAACTTTCAGTTACATAACTTTTACAAAACTTAATAAGATTTTATCAAAAATAAATTTACACAAGATGAAGAAAAAATGGACGCTAAAAGTCGCGAAAACCAAATCTATAAACAACGCCTAAATTTCTCGAACAGTGTTCATAATGAATTTATACAAGGGAAGATAAGTTTCAGTATTCATGAGAAGGGATTGCACACTCCGCGGAACTGACTCACTTGAACCATACAAACGACTGAGCTCATCCAATAGCACAAGGCGCTGAATGCTATAAGATGAACAGGAGAATATGATGTGAGCTATCGTCTGTTCTTCATGGGAAGAACAAAAATTACACGTACTACTATTAATAATATTTAACCTTGAAAGATGGAAATTGAGGCGGCAATGACCAAAGCGAAGGCGATTTATACACGAATAAAACTTTCTACATATGTACATGGAGCTACGACAAAACCACGGGTTATAGTTAATTGGTACGTTAAGTGAAGCGTACCATAATCCTTTATTTTCGACTTCATTTACATTAATTCTGTGATTATTATATTTTTCTACTAATCTTTGCGTTAAAAGAGGAGTACAATCTGTAAAAGGTAATGACACACTTGGAATGGAAATTGAATCAGGAAGAGTACAAATATGTTTAGCCAAAAAGTCAGCCTTTTCATTTCCATAGATCCCCACATGAGATGGAACCCACACAAAAACTATGTTTATTTTGTATTTATTAACAATTTCAAAATAAAGTTCTTTAATAGTATGAATTATGTAATTTGTTGAAGCTTTTAGTTTACTATTTTGTAGATTTTTTAAAACGCTCATACTATCACTTACAATAACCCAGTGCACACATTCTTGTTTGTGATTATTTATGTGTCTCAAAGCTCCCAATATAGCAACAGCTTCAGCTGTAAAAATGGAGGCATGACAGTTGATTTTTTTGCTTAACCCAGTTTTTGCACCTGCATCGAATAGAGCAAAGGACACATTCGTGTCAGTCTTTGAGCCATCTGTATACAAGAACTTATAATGTGAATACTCTGCAAACATGCAATATGCATCCTCTTTTGTCTTAATATTGTCTTTTATTATTATTTTTATTGCAGGAAATTTGCTGGAATATGAACCTTCATAACAAGGAAGAATAGATGATCTATGTACATTCAAGGAATCTAAATAAGTAATAAATGAAGTGAAATTCTGAAGAAGATAAAAAGATCCAGTCTGGGAAGAAGAAAGAGATGAAGAACAAGACATCAAGTTGGACAAAAGATGATGATTTTTTAAACTGTACATTTTAGATATAAATCTTTCTTTTAAGTACATAAATCTTATTTTTATTGGAGGTAAATTACATTCTACTTGCATAGATATGATAGGTGTACTTTTAAAAGCTCCAGTGATCAATCTCATAGATTTATTCTGAATTTTCTCTAAAATATCAGTAAGTTTAAGATCAGCAGCAAAGCATAAAAAGCCATACTCAAAGTGACTACGAACAATTGATTTAAATAGAAGCAACAATATTTTTGGATCTGCTCCCCAATTCGTTGACGTAAGGGATTTTAAAATGTTGTATGCTTTATTAGCTTTAGTTGAAACTTCTTGAATGTACTTTTTCCAAGAAAGATTGCTAGTAAATATGATGCCTAGAAATTTTGCTTCCAGTGACGTGGGTATAGCAATACCATTATAATAGATAGGTGTCATGTTGAATGTTCTCTTACCAAATACAACTAATTTTGATTTAGAGGGATTGATTTGAAGATTTAAATTATTGAAATAAGATTTTAACTTTTTTAAAGAGTTGTTAATTGCATTTGATGCTATAGCTAAATTATCGCCAGATATATACACAACCAGGTCATCAGCAAACTGTAGATTTTTGACATCACTTCCCAAAATCAAATTTAAACGCCTTATATACAGTGTAAATAACAAAGGTGATAAGATTCCACCTTGACAAACTCCAGTATATGACAATCTAGGACCAATCAAACTATTATCATGCTTAACATAAATTTTCCTTCCTTACAAAAAATTGTTAAGCCAATTTATTATTTTATGGGGGATACCAATCAATAGTAGTTCTTTACAGAGCACATTAATATTAACACTGTTAAATGCACCTGCTACATCAAAAAATACAGCCAAAAGGAATTTTTTATTCTTTATAGAATTATGAATATCTAAATGAAGTTGACTAATGCTCTCCCGAGCTGATATTCCTTTTCTAAAACCAAACTGATTTGATGGAAACAATTTGTTCTGTTCAATATAAAACTCTAACCTTTGTTTTAAAAGTTGCTCAAATATTTTTCCTATGCAAGATGTTAATGCAATAGGACGGTAAGAGTCAGGGATACCTTTTGGTTTATTAGGTTTCAAAATTGGAACCAAACAATCAGTTTTCCAGCTGTCAGGTATTATGTTGTGGGCCCAAAGATAATTTAAAATATTGAGAAATATATTAAAGCAGTGAGAGTTCAACTTTTTAATCAAGGCGTAAGAGATTCCATCAAGACCAGTAGCTGTATCTTTACGTGACATAACTGCAGATTTTAACTCTTCTAGTGAGAATGGTTGCAAAAAGTAATTCGAACTTGAATTTGTCTGATTACTGCTGTAGACATTATCATAATTATTAACAAAATCTGGAGAATATTTTTGAAGAAAATCCAAAACCCAATTGTTATCACTAGTACTGTTGCATGAAATATATGACTTGTTGAATTTACGCATATATTTCCAAATTAAAGATATAGGTGTGGTGCGGTTAAAGGAGTTGCATAAAGTGGCCCAACTATTAGCTCTTTCTGTTTTTAAAGTTCGTTTTTTTACAGCCTGCAATCTCTTGAATTCTATAAAGTTGCTGTCAGATGGGTTGTGCTTAAAATTGATGTAAGCCATTTTACTCTGATAAACTGCATCAGAACACTTTTGATTCCACCATGGTAATGGTGATCTCCTATGATTCAGAGTGCGACGAGGAGAGGATATTTGAGATGCATTATTTCGTTTATTATAGGGTGAAGGAATACAGCTTTCAGTGGCAGATATAATATATTTACAAAATGCACTGTATGCTTCTAGTGGTGAGTAATCATCATATTTAAAATTAGATAATAAGGACTGTACAGTATTTACATATTTATTCCAATCTATTAACTTATATTTAGGAGAATGTGGCAAGGGCTTGCTATTCGATTGAAATCTATGTTCATGTATATCATTACTCACTAGAACCTTTATGATAACAGGTAGATGATAGCTACCAAGAGGATCATCGGGTACTGACCAATCACATGAAAGGGCTAATGATGAAGAAACAATTGATAAGTCAAGAGCATTAGCACGCCATGACATGGATCCAACAGTGGTGACTTGTTCATCGTTTAACAAAACTAATTCGTTATTATCCACGACTTCTAAAATATCTCTACCACGAGGAGAATCAGAATTACAACCCCATGAAGTATGATGGGCGTTGAAGTCACCCCCAATCACCATTGGAGGGGGGATGGAGTTAACTAAGTTATCAAATTTACTTTTATCAAACCTAGAACCGGAGTATGTTGGGCAATAACAACTAATAATGCTAATATCTTTATTATTGTAAGTTATACGTACACAAATGTTTTGTATTGAGTCATCAAAATAAGTTGTAATTTTTTTGTAATCAATAGAGTTGTGAATCAAAATTGCAACACCATTGTGGTTGTTACCACAGTCGTTCCTTTCTATTTTGTATTGTTTTATATTAAGAGTTTGAGTAGGCTTCAACCAAGTTTCAGACAAAAGAGCTACATGTATTTTGTGTTCAAATAAGAAGTGTTCTAACATTAATCTATTGCAGAGTATACTTTGGGCGTTACAATGAATAATATTAAGTGTAATATCCATTATGAAGAAGGACTAAATATGTTTTCTAAAGTATTATTTAATGAGACACGAATAGTATTTGAGTTTATAGGCGTTTTTTGATCTTTGTTATTTATAATAATTTGTGTTATAGCATTTGCCAGTAAATTAATAAAGCGGTCAGATTTCGTCAAATTTTTCATCTGGGTTTCAAAATGTTTTGCGTTTAATTGTGGGAAAGCTTTTTCGTTTAACAAGTCCGAATATTTTGCTGTACGTGATTTAATTCTATTTTCTTCAGTTTTTTGTTTTTTAATTGGGCATTGATTCGAAATTGCTATGTGATCGCCACCACAGTTGGCGCATTTAGCATTATCAGGCGCTATTTTGCAAGATTTGAAATTGTGGTTTTCAGTGCAAATCGAACATATTTCTGAATTTCGACAAAATTTGGCAATGTGACTAAACTTCATACACCGTAAACACTGTTTGACTGGAGGAACGTATACGCTTACCTCGTGCCTCCAAGAGTCCAGGTATACATACTGTGGCAATTCTGTCGATGCGAACGTGACTGCAACTGTCGGAGTTGGCTGGAACGAGACTGCACCATCCTCATTATGTACACGACGCATGAAGCGCCTCACCTGAATTATATTTCTAGAACTTCCAATAAGAGTCGATATATTCTTGTTCGATAAGTCAATTGGTACTGACGTTATAACACCAGTGACCTCGGTGTCACTAGCTGGAATCGTTGCTTTCAAGGAAAGCTCTTCCAGCAATTTCTTATTTTGTAAGAAAAAATATTAATACCTATCTTAAACTTATTGATAGATTTTAGGTGGAGTATGCCAGTAACGCAATGCTTGCGTATGGCATGTGACAGAGCTAGCCTATCTTTGTCATTAAATTGGCGCTCATCTTTGTGTGATGCGAAAACAATAAATTCTGACTTTGCAGTATTCTCGGGGTATTTCCTAGTATATCCTGGGACTTTATAAATGTCATATTTTCTGCTGTTATTGTTTTCAGCAGCCTCCGAGTCTGAAGAAGATTCTCCAGGAGACGAGCACTTGTCTGGTGGGGGTTCTTTTTTTCGCTTTTTAGTAGCTCCCATATTTAACTAAAACTGTACACTATACTATTTATATTTACAATTAAGATGATATATATACAGTTACAACTATTATAATAAAATGAAATACGAAATGAAAATGTTTTTCAGAAAGTATAAAATTTGGGCGCCTTTCACGTTCAAAGTTCCCGCCGAAACTTTTTTATATCTTTACCGTGGCGGGGCAAAAGAATCAAGTCAATACTTTGTTCAACCGATTTGTTTACTCATGTAATTTTTTTTTGCTTATATGTTGAAAGTTTTTTGCACAATATAAAAAAAAACACCTTGTTTTAATTCCTAATCTTTAATAAAGTTGAAATTTCGTTCGGGTTGCATAAGTCTCAGTGGATTTTTATTAGCTTTATTTGATGAAAATCTGCTCCAGTTGTTCAAAAGTTATTGACCAAAAGTTTTTCTCAGCAAGCAGGGCGCACTGAGTCCAAGAAAAAATACCATGGATTAATTTACAATACGGTTCCCTGACGCATGGATAAAATAAAGTTTGCCGCATTAAGCGCGATGTTCTCCTCCGAGAAAAACATGGCAGTCTGGCCGCGACCTTGTGTACCTACAGAATTAAATGTGCGCACTTTTCCTTCCATTTATCAAGCAACGAAAGGACAACGCCCGCGTTTAGTAGGTAGGTACTCGAAATGAAATCAAGTGTCGATCAACCATTGGCACGGCGCGTGAGAAAATACACATTCAACGCCTACGACTTTTATGTGTTCACATAAGTGTTAAGATTTAATATAAGTTCTTTACTGTCGTTTCATGTTCATATCACCACTTCGGTTGCCGCAAACCGAATGTGGTAGTCTCTAACTCCTGTCAGATGCCACCTGAACTAGACACTTCTAACCATATTTTTTATTACTTATCTTGCCCAGCACCAGCCCACTGCTGGACAACCTTTCCCAGCACCATTCTAATGCTGGACAATCTTTCCTAGCACCAGCGCACTGTTGGTCAATCTCGCCCAGCACTACCTCTCTGCTGGGAACTCTTGCCCAGTACCAGCCCACTGCTTGACAATGCTCCCCAGCACCATCCCACTGCTGGACACATTCACCCATAATCAGCCCCACTCCACTGACTCACACATCGTCGCCAGCCCACAACTGTTGGGCACTCACCCAGCACCATATTTTGGAGTAAATGTAATTAAACAAAAACATAAACAAAATAGTAAAATTAAATGATCTTAATTGTATTAAATACAAAAAATGAGGTAGGTATCTCGGGTGTCACCTCTTTCATTTGACGAAATTCCGTCAATTATATAATTTTTATGGGGAATCATTCGATCATTGGCTGTGTACGCCGATTTACTTGACGAACATGCAGAAATCGCTCGGACGACGTATTCGATTATGGTTTATTCGATTGTTACGTTTTCAAATACTTTCGACTCTTAAATTGTTCACCGCTTCATGATCCAGCTTCGATTGTTACGTTGTTGATATTTAATAGTTAAGTTTATATAATTATGATAACTAAGACGTAAACTACTTGGAGTTGTGTTATATTCATTATTAAGTAACTCTATGTGGAAACTTGTTATTGTATCCCGACTATTATTGGTGTTGTTTATATATTTTGTGCGTCTGTAAATTTCCGAAAAATAAATAAATTGGTTGCAACCGAACAGAACTGTCAAATTTAAGCAATGGCCGATAAGTTACAAAACCGGGTGGTTCCAGCCACTCACTAGGCCACTGAGGCAATGATTACTGTTGTTTGTTTGGTTTTATTTATTTATAAAAATGTAATGTTAAATTAACTTTATAAAAAGACAAGTCAATTCCACAAAATATTGTTCTCGAAAGTTCCGTCGAATTCCCGATTATGTTCTGTCTCTGTCAGTATGTTCTATCGTTGTCAGCCAGCACGCCTAGATGTTTCTAGATGCATTTCGATCTATCTTTTGTATCTGGAAGGTGCTGACTATTGTTGTCCCTTTCTTATCATGCTATCTCACTCACTCCTATTGAAAATTTAGTCATATATCGAAGTGTGCTTCAAAGGCTCCTGAAAACGCCGGTAAACGGGTTTTTAGGTTATGATGTGATTCGATAGAGGGCAGCAAGAAACGGACTGAAAACACGTTTCAGGCGCCTGAAAACAACGGCAACTTGGGAAAAATTTCGATATTCTAGTATGTGATAGAGCATCTCTGCGCGAAACGCTCTGAGATGCATCTTTTAGGCTGCTGAAAACGCATCTAGGGCCAAGAAAACCCCCTGGAAGTTTTTTTATACCATCGGCGTAACAATATCAGTATTCCAATTCAATAGGCCCGGTACCTACATAATCCTACTTTTTTATATAAAAGTACCTTGGCAACTTAAATTATAAATAGGTAAGAGACAAGAGTTTGCAAAAGTAATTTGAAAATCTTAAAGGTAATTTAGTGTACAAGCAAATTTAATTCCTCGAAACACGTTTTTTTAGCCAAATTTAAAACGTTTAGAAATCACCAGTTGCTTGGGTTATTACAAAAATTTGTTACGGCAAAAAATGATATTCATCTGCTATTGCCCACGCTTTGAAATATTTGTGTTAGTTGGAAAATAATAAACAAAAAGTACCTGAATTTAAATGCCGCCTGTCGACAGGACAGTGCATAGGTACATATTAAATTTTAATACTTGAAATAACGGAATGCTGGTGTTCTAGTCTTTAGTTCCGCCGTCCTAGTGGGGGTCGGCGGGCGACATGGTTGGGTACTGTGTCGCCTGCACTCGACCCCTACGACTATGGAAGCAGCTAGGGGACACTAGCTGGTCCCATGCCTTTGGTGGAGAAGGGAGGCCCGTATTTATTACGGGCCAGGCCCAGCGACTTACGCGTGCCAGCGAACTGCGCATGCACGTAGTCGCTTATCTTATGGCCGGAGAGGTGATCCCGAGGGGTTTAGTGGGTAGTCGCGGCCTCGTGCCGTGTAGTCCCACACACCCTTGCCCTTTCCCAAGGGACACGGAAGGTGCGCAAATGCATTCCCCTCGTTAAAAAAAATGGTGTTCTAGTCTTAGATCAACATTCGTTGATTTTTTATTTGAAAAACCGATAACTAAGAGGGAACACTAAAGTCGAGAGAATTCAGAAATATTAGATAAACTCAGTTTCATAAATTAGTTTTTTTATAGATAAAAGTTGTAAGGGAGTTTATTTATTGGCTAAAAATAATTCGTTTTTGAAGTATGGTCTCATTTTTTGTAAAATATCTTTGACACTCAAAGTACATCCAATTTTTTGATTAAAAATTGGATGTACTTTGAGTGTCAAAGATATTTTACAAAAAATGAGAATGAAAATGAGAATTTTTGAAGTATGGTCTTAATAAAAAAAATGGTGTTCTAGTCTTAGATCAACATCTAGGGATTCGTTGATTTTTTATTTGAAAAACCGATAACTAAGAGGGAACACTAAAGTCGAGAGAATTCAGAAATATTACATAAACTCAGTTTCATAAATTAGTTTTTTTATAGATAAAAGTTGTAAGGGAGTTTATTTATTGGCTAAAAATAATTCGTTTTTGAAGTATGGTCTACTTTGAGTGTCAAAGATATTTTACAAAAAATGAGACCATACTTCAAAAACACAAAAAAAAAACAATAATTTAAGAATACACACAACATCACATTTTTTCATTCAAGTCCGTGTCGGAATAATCGCGCAACAAACATAAAAAAACAGGGGAACTGTGAAGTTGGTTAAAATTGAAAGCAACCCGAATGTATTGTATTGTTAATAAATACATAAATAAATTTAATAAAACTAGAATAACTAAACTTCGAGTCGTAAATGCTTTTATTTCCCTTCATTGTTCTCCCAAACTCCGTGACTCAACGGAGAATAAAAGGAATGTTCGTCCTTCGCAGCGAAACAAAATTAGCTCAGGGCGATAGGTGTTTTCAGACAAAAAGTAAAACTGTGCTGAAGAAATAAACTCTCATTAAAATAAATTGCTGAATTGAACTTTCCGGCCTTTGAAACTTGTTGCCGTTAAATTTACAGTCAGTAACCGAGAAGATGGTGGTCTCTAAGGCTCGTAATAATAGTCGCATCTCAGTAGGGTTACTCTTGAACCAAATCCAATCGATCGGCATTGAGATTGTGATTTTTCGTACGCTTATTTAGCGACACTAGCGACACAGTGGATCCGTATTTTGAGAAAATTAGACAGCACCCGAGTTTGGTTCACTCAAAATCACAACAGTACGGTTCCAATATTGTGCCAATGTAAAGCGTAAACAATCACAATCTCAATGTCGATCGATTGGGAATGGTTTAAGAGTAGGCGTACAGGTCAGAGCTCGATCTTGAGTAGGTAGCAGTTTTGACATTTAATGTATAGCACATCTGTCCAAAAAAAACAACAGCTCAAGATAGACCTCGTAATTGAGATACGACTATTTATACGAGCCTAAGTAACTTTTGTCGTACTTAACCTAGTATGTAAATTGATAGGCATGTAAACTAGCCTATATTGCCGAACGAAAACATGCCCTAAACAAACTTGATAGTTTCTCGACAAAGGGTTATCTAATCTGGTTGTATTGAACTACATCGAGGCTAGGTATATCACACTAGGATACCAGTAATAAATAATGCTAATGCCCCGTCCGTGTTCTGTTTAATAATGCATTCTTAATGTTGTTGGGACTGCCCTGCTATTGTGATATCTCAGGAATGTTTGCAGAAGTCGGGGTGGGTTTATTTTTATACAATAATGCGCAAGCGTTGTTTGTCTCCTCCGGTACTAATTAATAGCATTCTAGATGCGATAGCGGGTAGGTTGTTGCCGCGTATCACATCACTATCATCATTTTAGCCAAGATACGCTCCCCTTAGGACATAGGCCGACTACCGAGGACCTCCAAACCTATCAGTCCTGCGCTTTTTGTATCCAGCAACTTCCTGCGCCTTCACCGGATTTCCGGTCAACCTTGTGAGGGTCTACTAACGCTGCGTCTATATGAGCCCTATATGCGCCCCTATATGAGCTGTGATGATGATTACCAAATATGTCGGCGTCCGGGACCTCAGCAAGCAGTTCATAACTACGCAGCAGAACAAGTGTCTGTGTTTGTTAAGTACTGAAGAATTATATTATCTGTGACTTTAGTGGTTTTGTCATAGATGTACATATAAATACGTACCTGCATCGGAGTATTGGTAGCAGCCAGCTTGGTGAAGCCGACGATGTCGCTGAAGTATATGGTGACGCATTCGTACGACTCGGCTTGAACTCTCTCCCCGCGCTTCAACGCCTCCGCCACTGTCCTGGTGGGGATTAGATATTCATAGAAATGTAACATTTTATACTCATTAGTGAATCACTGATATAAAATAAAAATTCACTTGTAATATAAAGTTACATTCACATAAAGTTACATTCATTTTTAGAGCAAAATAAGTGAATATGCATTTTATTTTATAAAATCATTTTTTGTTTTTTATATACTTATGGCCTTATTCATAGAAATATTTAAGCAATGTTTAAGTTAAGTAACGCTGCTGTCTCTTTTGATGTCCTTTATTTTGTAATGAGATGGAATGTGACAGCAACATTATTTAACTTAAACATTGCTTAAATATTTTTATGAATAAGGCCATCAGTGTAATAAAATACAGTTAAAAATATGCATTCCACGCAACATCTAAGTAATGTACAGTAGACACTAGGGCTCGTATTAATAATGGCGTCTCAAAGTTGATATCGATCTTAAGCTGCAGTTTTGTCGTTAATGTATGAAACATCTGTCAAAAACAGTATCTTAAGTTCGATCTCATACTTGAGATGCAATTATTAATACGAGCCTTAGACACTAAGCTTTACATTTGCACTACAAAAACCGTACCCATTACGAGTAGGGCTGCCACCTTTCAAAAAAGTTGACCCGGAGATTTAGAAATATCGTTTTCTTAATAAAATATATTTTTGTTGACTTTGAAAGGTGCGCGAAAGCGAGATGCGATAAATAGTTGCTTGCGGAGTAAAGAGAGAAAACATAAAATGGCATTTTTTGGACAGAACGGTTGCTTTTCTTTACAACAAAATGCATCCGATGCGAAGGAAACTCAAAGGGGCAACAATATGAAACACCTTTTTAGTTTTAAGAATTAAGCTTGCATTGATTACCTTCGTTCAAGCCCACCATCTTATTAGTTTGTCAGTAAGCGCCGACTCAAAATTAGAAAATAATCACAATTTTCAAGACTAATAAAGAGTGTTTAATTTTTCAATTTTGGTTTGATTTTATTATCAAAACTCCCAACCAAATCTTCCCTCTAAACATCCCACCAAAAATGTTGTTTTGGTGTCAACACTCTGCCTGACCCGGAGATGTGTTCAACCCGTAGTAGCTCGGATATGGACGCTGCTAGCCGTAGACTCCGGGTCAAACCCGGGCGATATTACGAGCGATATAAGAGTTGTCCAAAGGTCAAAAATTATACGAGTAGCTTGACGCGGAGCTTACTGTACCTTAAATTTTTTTTACAAAAAATAAAACCAACTTCAAAAACACAAAAAACAATCATAAATAATATAAAAATACAGACAACATCACAGTTTTATATGGAAGCCGGTGCAAAATTTTATGTAACTACATTATTGTTGGTTCTTATATTTTTTTAAACTTTCTAGGTGATCCTAGCTTGACACCAACTTCAATATAAAACTGTGGTGTTGTATGTATTCTTATATCATTTATGACATTTTGGTGTGTTTTAAGTCGGTTTTATTTTATTGTAAAAAAATTTTTTAAATCTTTTTAGTTAATACATATTAGAAACGAAGAAAACGCCAGAATAACTTAAAATAAAACGAAACTCTTAATAGTTTCGAAAGAATTATTCCCGAACTCCTAATCTTCCTAACCTTCCATCATCAGCTCAGTAACATGACATGATGACTACCAGATGCAAATACCTGAATATCTTAAGAAGAAACATGAATCACGTTGGACGTGCCTATGAAACTTAAGGGTTTCCCGTGATTTCCATGGGATCCCATCATAAGATCATGACATGGTGTCAATGGGAGCACCTCGGGAGTATACTCTTTCGATTACAAAAATATTTTTTTTTGAATTCGGTCCACAAATGGAGGAGTAATCGGTGAACATACATAAAAAAATAGATACAGCCGAACATAGAACCTCCTCCTTTTCGAAGTCGGTTAATAAAAGCGGTTACGATGCTTTTAAGTATTTACTTTCACCTGTCCGGTGTCTGTAATGAAATCTTGCAAGTTTTAGACCCACTTCCCTTCCCTAAACTGAAAATTTGCATGCATATGTATATCGCGTGACAATGTGATATGATGGTGACATAGAAGCTTGTATTTAAAAAAGATTTTTAATAATTAACTTGTTTCAAGCTTTTATTTACTTTCACCTGTCCTGTATCTGTAATGAAATCTTGCAAGTTAAATTTGATCCACTTCCCAATTGCTGAATGGACTGAAATTTTGCATGCATATGTATATCGCGTGACAATGCAATATCATGATGATACTGTTCGGTCCGCGCGATCGGGTTCCGGTCACGATCGCCTGTTTTCGCGCGGGAGCTCGGAAGGGGGACCTATCACTTGTCCGAAATTGTCTTGTCCGAATTACATTTGACCAAAAACGTTTGACCGACGTCTTTTTAACTATATGTATTGTTATATAAGGACACAGTGGGTCGTTGGGAAATGATGCTGCGGACCAGCTGGCTAAAAGGGGTTCAGAAAGCATAGTGGCTGGTCCTGTGCCACAGCTGCCGATCCCTTTTAGTCAGCTGAAAACCTGGACACGGCAATGCACCCAAAACAAACATAATGCCCGTTGGGCAAATACCTCAAAATGTAAACAGTCTAAGGAAGCGATATCTGCACTAACACCGCGACTGACCTACAGACTGCTCTACCTAAACCGACCGGAACTAAGAACAGTGGTAGGCTCTCTAACAGGACACAACACACTGAACAAACATCTACACTTATTAGGCGCAACCGACAGTCCCCTGAGCAGAGGATGTCTGGACGCTCAAGAATCAGCTGCCCATATAATTCTGGAATGCATGGGAGTAGCCACACAACGGGCGGAAATCCTTGGTAACCCAAGGTCACTCCTTGAAGCCTGTGAAAGTCCCAGGAAACTTCTGTGCTTTTGGAAGGAGTTGGGCTAGTTAGAATAACCGGCCATCCCACACGCATAATGGACCAAATATGAATTTAAATGCGGAAAAGGGAGCCCACTACAATACAATACAATACAATTGCCATATTTTTAGGCCATTTGACATAAGTATCATTTTACCGAACTACGTTTCACCAATTTTCAATATATTTTTTTTACTATTGGCCGAAGTTTCTTATGAACTTTTTTCAATTGCCAGATGATTTATTTGTCATATTTTCGTTTCACCAAAATACATTTTACCGAAAATTATTAGGTTACTACTTGGCTGGTATGGTTACGGAGGTTATAAGTAAGGGGGTACATTGTAATCACACATCAAACTACATGTTTCGTGCATGCTTCCCCGCAAGGAAAAAAACTTATGGGATATCACTTTATGTTAGGTTAAGTTAGATATCACGTCCGCCGTCTAGCCAACGGCGGGTACGGTGCGGTTACGCATTTCCCCCCGAAAAAAAAAAAAAAAAAAGGTTAAGTTAGATATTGTGATCAAACTGCATGCTGCATGATTGCTTGCATGCTAGCAATCTTACATGTATGCTTGATTGCTTGCTTGCTTGCATGAGCGTGGGTGTAAGGGGTGCAGCCGCTTTGCAGGGGGGTCGGTCGGTTGGGGGGTCTAAGTAAAAAAAAACGAAACGAGAATAGTCGAAAGGTTTTCTGTTAAATGAAATTCGGTCAAAAAAATTTCGATCTTATGATAGGTAAAGCATGCCAGTGGTAAGTAAAATTCGTGATAGGATGATGCAAGTAAAAGGTTTTATTACAAGTACATTTTTATATGTTTTATAAGTTTCTGTATAACCACTCAGTATTTTAATTTCAGTATAACGTTGTAATTATAATAGCATCATAAAGAAATAGTATCACTAGGAAAAATGAAAGGTAATTTATGAATTAATAGTAGGCAAGTAAAGATAAAAATTACAAAGCATAGTTTTCAGTAGAACGTAATTAAGGCTGGTAGGAAAGAATTATAGTAATAAATAATCATGTTTATTTTTTGAAGATATAGTATCTCATTCGGTCGTTTCGTCATTTTTATTCAGACAAATTTTTTTTACATAAAATAGAACCGACTTCAACAACACTGAAAACATAAAAATAATCTTCTTCTATATTGAAGTCGGCGCCAAACGATGATCTCCTAGAAAGTGTTAAAATTTGTCAGCTGGTATTAAATTAGTATTTTCCTCGATTTTCTATGGGATCCCATCATCCGATCCTGACTTTGGTGACCATGGGACCACCCTTGCAGTATACTCTATCAAATACAAAAAGAATTTTGGAAATCGGTTTAAAAATGACGGAGTTATGAGGTAACAAACATAAAAAAAAATACAACCGAATTCATAACCTCCTCCTTTTTTGAAGTCTGTTAAAAAGTAGTCGGAATGTTAGTATTTTAATATTTTGAGTAAGGACAATTCTTATTTATTTGTCGGAGCTTTTATTACTACCCTTTTTTAACCGTACACAGGTCCATATTTTTTACAAGCTTTTATTTAACTTGCAATGTAAGTATGTAAGTATGTATGTTCTGGTGAAATCTTGCAACTCATTTTTGAAGCAGATATCTTTAACCGATTGAGCTGAAATTTTGTAAACACGTTCAGTTTGGATGACAATACATGGTTGACTGTGTGACGTCATTCTAAATCCAAGAGGGCTACATACCCAAGACGGCGGACCATTTATTTTTAATGCACTCCTACAATATGGATATCAAATAAAAGGTCTTGCTAAGAGTAACTCGAAAAATAATGTGACGTCACTATTAATCCAATATAGCGGACTTCTAAAGCTTGAAAATCAATTTTGAAGTAGATATCTTTAACCGATTGAGCTGAAATTTTGTATACACACACAGTTTGGATGAAAATGCACGGTTAACTGCATTTTCATCCAAACTGTCATTCTAACTAAATCCAAGATGGCAGACCAATTATTTTTAATGCACTCCTACAATATGGGTATCAAATAAAAGGTCTTGCTAAGAATAACTTGAAAAATAAAGTGATGTCACTATTTATCCAATATGGCGTACTACTAAATTTAAAAAGTCAAATTTGAAGTAGATATTTTTAACCGATTCAGCTGAAATTATGTATAGACGTTCCGGCAAACGACCTTGCAACAATCATGCGTTGAATGAGATGAACAGACTGAGAAACGTGTCCAGTGATAACTAAAAAGTAAAAAATAAATTAAATGTAATAAACCTTTTTAAAAACAAGCTTTTATTTTAATGCACTAAAAAGAAAAAATAAACATTTACACTAAAACTTTTACTTATAATGTCATTTCACATTTGACACAATTTATAAGTATGACATAAAAGCTTGTCGCGAGATTTACTTTTGTAGATAAAAAAGTAAATTAAATAATTTGATGTGAATAATTTTATACATTACAATTTTCAAACTAAGTAAATACGAGTAGGTACTTAAAAGTACTCTTTTAAGTACTTTTAAGTTACTTACTACACACAAGTAAATATCGCAACAAGCTTTTATGTCGTATAAATTGTGTCAAATGTGAAATGACGTTATAAGTAAAAGTTTTAGTGTAAAAGTTTATTTTTTCTTTTTAGCGCATTAAAATAAAAGCTTGTTTTTAAAAAGGTTTTTTTACATTTAATTTATCGTAACCATAGAAACTATTTTTTTCTTCGGCAGAAAGGGGATTCTTATCGACTTAAGTATAATATTTTTTTTATTAAATACTTTGTGCCTAGAACTGCCGTCATTTAATCAACTACCTACCTATTTACATAGAAATTAATGCGTTAGGTACAATCACAATCAAAAGTGTTTACAGTCCGGATTACCGAACTACTGAAACAAAAAAGTCTCATCAGTTCTGCCAATTAGACTAATAACCGAATTATTGATACCTACAAGGTGATAAAAAACTAAAAAAAAATCAACGCGCCCACTAAAATGGAATATGAGAATAAAATTTAAATCGTATTAAGAAATCGTTCGATGAATTTTCTTATAATAAACGTCAGATGCGCCAAGATTTCCAGCCCGCTGAGCCGATAACATCACGCAGTGGACTGGAGGGAGACTCTGTACCAGGGTCGTCTGCTTAGGTACCTCCGTCTTACCTATTTCTGCCGCAAAGCAGTAGTGCTTGCATTGCTGTGTTCCGGTTTGAAGGGTAAGATATGGCAGTGAAATTACTGGGTACTTTACATCTTGTGTCACAAGTTGGCAACGTACACTGTGGATCTTGTGGGGGTTGCAGTTTTGCTGTGATCTCACAAGAGCCACATGTATTATAGGTGACTGTTACCACTTACCATCAGGTGGGCAGTTTGCTTGTTTGCCAACTTTCAGAAAAAAAAAAGTTTATGTCGGACAATAAATTAACTCTTATTATTCTATTTTTTCTACTTTATTCTATTACCAACTCGTCTCAGATTTGATCATGGAGAAATACTTGATGAGATCAACTGTGATTCGCAAATACAATATGATTGTATGAATTACTCTAGGTGTTTGTAAGATAAAATGCAAAATTTTATTTTATTTCGCACACGACGCACGCGTGCTATTGTGTAACTAAACGACAGACCGAACAGCTCGAAGGATTAATTTGTATGGGGATGCTACTAAGTAGCTGTCCCATACACACTAATCCTTCGAGCTGTTTCTGCAGCGCTGGTGTTACGGTGGAACTCATATTCGTAAATAATGCGATATTTTAAGTTTTCCATTTTATGAGCAGAACGATGTCAAAGAAAAATTTAATAAGCAGTGCGAAAACAAGTGGATCACTGAATTCGAAACAGGGGGGTTATTGCCTAAGAGAAAATCTATCACGATCGCCTTAAAATTACTAATCAGTGCGGCGTCAATACAAGGCTCTGTGTCGATTGTCTGATAAAAAAGTAATGGATGCAAAACTAAAAGCGATATCGATAGATTTACACAATTATCGAGCTGATATATGTATAGGTTTGAAAGAAATTTCAGTTAGGAGTTCAGCACCAAACGTCAGATATTTGAGTCCGAAGTGGTCAGTTCGACAAAGTCACAGTTTTCTTTATAGTGTGACAAATCGTTAATGTCATAATGTAAGGACGTAAGACCTTCTGTCTGCGGCTATACCCTCGTAAAATACTCCTTGTTTTCTATTTCGAACGTTCTCGTTAGTATATTGCATTTTTTTTTCTAAAACATATTAGCAAATCAAAGAGTGGATGGGGTTATGATAATGTATGATAACTTTGGATCTTGAAATGACTTGGTATTTCCTCAAAAAAATTTCATCTCCTGTTTTAACCCAATAAAGGTCATCCTCCGAGACGAAGCGTGTTTGCCAGCGTTCTAGGTACTAATATTAAAGGTACTTACTTCTAATAAAATATGTGTGTAATCAATAAATGTTATTTCTCGTACCGAAATCAAATCACGTCAAGTAATTGATTTCGGTAATAAGTCTATAAAATTTTCCACTTACCGTCATCTCGAAATAGCATCTAGATTTAATACCTAGCTACTAACAGATTCTAGGCAACTAAAAATTATTGATACATCACTTGAAGGATGGCGAAATCAATTAAGTTCAAGTCATTACCAGGCCTCCGTCACCTCACTACGCATTTAGGTACAAGATACAAGACCTACAGATCGCGCCAAACTTAGTCTAGTCTGCTCTCAAGTTGCTTCACGCCTCCTTCTCATGCACATAAAATATACTAAGTTTATTTTTATCGTGCTGAAACTTATTAAGTGTTGTGACATTCATCCACCCCTTATAAAGTTATAAGGGGTGGATGACAGACAATATAATTTTATTAAATCATACATATATTTCGACAATGCGTAGAATCGTTGCATTGTCGAAATATAGGTACGTAATTTAAGATAGAAGTTTAGCGCGATCTGTAAAACCGCTATACCTACCGTTCCGCGACCGCGTATAAAAAAGCAGCAGCAGGCCTATTCTGTAACTTCGGTTGCTAACTAGAACTGTCATTTTTGAAAGGAACTTAACATCCATTACTGCTATCATGAACGCTGCCGTAACACATACGATCAATAAACCAGTAATGGATATAAAGTGTCTTTCAAAAATTACAGTTCTAGTTACCAACCGTAGTTAGCGAATAGGTCTGCTCGGCTGCCGCGCTCCGCTCGTTTCGGAGGAGTATTATTGTTCTGTGTGCCGCGGCCTTGGCACATGACAGGTGTTAACAACGTTTCGCGCAGCGTTGCCAGAAGTCTCGAATTTGGCGGGACGTCCCGGGTTTTAAATCAAAATTCAATGTCCCGCGTGGGACAGGCTCAGTCCCGCTTTTCGGGGATAACTCTGCCGTGCGTGCAGCGTGCTGAGAAAGCACGGCCGGGTGGCACAGAAAAGTGTATTTTTATTAAAATATATTTTCTATGGCTATTTTTTGCTATATATTACTACACTAGCTGTGCCAGCGAACTACGTTTCGCCGTATATTTTTTACTCGTTTTTGCAACATTTGTCATTGATGCTCAGCTCCTATTAGTCGTAGCGTGATGTTATATAGCCTAAAGCCTTCCTCGATAAATGGACTATCCAACAAAAAGAATTTTTCAATTTGAATCAGTAGTTCCTGAGATTAGTGCGTTCAAGCAAACAAACAAACAAACTCTTCAGCTTTATAATATTAGTATAGATAAACGTAATTTAAAACTCAAATAAAAAGATAAATAAATAAAAACATCTGATTATATACGTTTTTTACTACGTCCCGCTTTCGACGAAAGAATCCCGCTTTTTTTCTTTTTTTGAGGTATTCAAAAAGTTTCAATATTACGACTTGCCAAAAATAATAATCTGGCAACGCTGTTCGCGCTGTCTTGAGCGCGCTTGATTTTACCATCAGCAACAATCCTGTCGCTCGAGCTCGTGGCGACGCGACCTGAGGCTTGAATTACAAAAAAACATATCCTAACCCGTGGCGTTAAGGTGTGATTCAGCTTGGATGCTCAAAGTTTTGTTATTTAGCTATAATGTCGGCTTTTTTCAAGATCAAAGGAGTACAACTTCTGCACGTACAACTATTATCTAATCTGTGGTATTACTGATATTGGGTTGCCATAAAAAAATTGCTTTGGATATGCCTACCTACTGTACGCAATAAGTTCGCAGGTACAAGCGTATTACATGACAATAATGTCGTCAGGCGTCTACAGGTAAGTTCTGCAAGAACAAAAGACAACAAAAATAAAATGGTTGCTAAGACACAATCTCCCCCCCCCCTCCCAGTATGTATAGCTAAACGATCGTTGGCATAGATACAGAGCTAAAGGATAACATTGTACCTTGTAAAATGGTCTGTATTATGTCCTGTTAGGAAAGATCCCACAGAATTGACCCAGAATCTAAGTTTTTTCTTTTATTCGCTGTGCGTGGCAGCCATTGATTTACTACCAAACGTAGATAACGCATGAACGTTCGAGAAGTGGGCCGGTGAAGAACTGCCCAATCGCGACTCGTGCAGTTCTTTTCCATGCATTGGATAAGCAATTATGAGCATTATGTTTGAGAGTATAAAGTTGATATTTTCTTGTAGCAATTACTAAAACGTCAAATTTAATGTGGCTAGGTATGAAATGATGTAACTGCACACGGTTGTACTTCAAATAGTTGCCGTAATAATTAAGAATAAGGTTGAATTCGATAAATACGGTACTTTCTTTATGGTAATTTTAATTCGGGTGTGCATATTCAACTACCTATTTAACAGCGTACAAATGTATAGTCGATTAGGTGACAGGTTTCAAGCGCGTTTTTGTATGAAGTGCTCTATCTACGTTTGGTAGTAAATCAATGGTGGCAGCTATCAATAAGTCCTACGGGGATCGGGTCAACATTGTAAACAGCACTGCAGAAGTACTGCATTATTAAATTGATGTGTTGTAGACCTTGTTTTATTGTAGACTAGCTTTCCGCTCGCGACTTCGTCCGCGTTATTTTTGTTTTCCCGTGGGATTTTTTTCCCGTAGGAAAATTACTCTATGTCCTTCCTCTGGTCTCGAACTATCCCTATACCAACTTTCATCAAAATCTGTTCAGTAGTTTCGAAGCCTATTCAATACAAACAAACAAACAATCAAATCTTTCCTCTTTATAATATTAGTATAGATGTGTCATATAGCAAGTCAACGTGTAACAAAATCTAGCCTCACCCTTAGATCACACAGTTAAGTATATTGCAGTATGTTTTACCTATGTGGCAATGTTATAGAGAAAGTTAAGTTAATGTTAAGTTAAGTATGACATGTTACCTAATTTGGATTCACCTCTAAATACGTCAATATAATGTGACGAATGTTATTGTTCCTACCTTGGCAGCATCCGGTTCAGCAGGTCGTCTGTCCTGCGCTTCTCCTGCAGCAGCTGCTCGGTCCTGGCGGCGACCAGAGCTTCCAGGTTGGAGGCGTACTTCTCCATCATCGACAGCATGTTGTCGAATATGTTCGTTTTCCTATCGGAGAAGCGCACGTTACTTATAGATTCAGTGCAACTAACGCGATTCAACAACTAGAGGTACCCATTGCCGTAGGTAAAGCTTTTCGATGGGGGTGTCCAGGGGGGTTATTGTCTAAGAAAAAATCTATTGCGATCGCTTTCAATTTGACAGTCGCAGACTCGCAGTCCATCCATTACTCCTTTAAAAAAGGAAGTCGGCACGGAGTCTTGTGTTCACGGCGCAATGGATGTCAAATTATAAGCGATCGTGATAGATTTTTTCTTAGACAATAACCCACCTGATTCAAGACTTCAATTTGCCTAGTGTATGCTGACTAATACAGAAGCGCTTCCTGATTTTTTGCTTTGATTTTCTGTTGGGCGGGTACCTACTGACATCTTTTTTTATCTTTCACATATTTTTACTTGGAGGAAAACTTCATTCCATCTAGTATAAGTAGGTATTTTTCAATGGGCTTGTCCGGACCCCAAGCCCTCTCTCTAATGGAGGGACCTATTTGAAACAGTAATTTCAGTCATATTAAAAGAATAATTTATAGGGGAAAAATATTTTACAAAAAATAAAAACCGACTTCAAAAACACTGAAAAGTTAAAAATAATACAAGAATGGGTACAGACATCACACTTCTATATTGAAGTCGGTGCCAAACGATGATCTCCTAGAAAGTCTTAAAATTTGGCACCGACTTCAATATAGAAGTGTGATGTCTGTATCTATTCTTATATTATTTTTAACTTTTCAGTGTTTTTGAAGTCAGTTTTTATTTTTTGTAAAATATTTTTTATTTTTGACTTTTTAGTGAATGAAATCTTTTTAGTGAAAGAAACCCTAATTTAATACCAGCTCACCTTCGGTGAGCTTGTATTAAATTAGCGTTTTCCTCGATTTTCATGGGATCCCATCATCAGATCCTGACTTCGGTGACCTTGGGACTACCCTAGGAGTATACTCTATCGAACACAAAAAGAATTTTGAAAATCGGTCTACAACTGGCGGCGTAATCGCGTAACATACACACAAAAAAAAACATACGCATCGAATTGAGAACCTCCTCCTTTTTTGAAGTCGGTTAAAATAGTTTTTTTTTCAATTTGTAATCTCAAAATAATAATAATAATGCGTCGGTGGCGCTGTGGACGCGATACTGGCCTTCTAATCGGGAGGTCCGGGGTTCGATTACAATCGAACCGAGTCGAGTCGTTTTACAAGTATACGTGAAACTAGGATGCTCAATATAGTAATTGTTGAAATACGTCAGTTGACTGATGTTGATACAGCAAGACTTGTATATTTTTCTTACTTTCATAGTTTGATGTCATATGGCATTTTGTTGTGGGGAAATTCTGCCGACATTCAGATCGTTTTTGTGCTGCAGAAAAGGGCTATTCGAGCTATCTATAACCTTAAAATGAGAGATTCTTTGCGAGAAAAGTTTAAAGAAATTGGTATTATGACAGTAGCGTCGCAATATATTTATGAGAATCTAATATATGTTCGTAAAAATATTCATTTGTTTTGTAAAAATAGTGATATTCATTCAGTTAATACTAGACAAAGGAACATGTTAGCTTTACCAAATACCAGGCTCCAAAAAATCAATAATTCTTTTAGAGGCCTGTGTATACGTTTCTACAATAAAATACCAAGTTGTATACAAGAACTTAGCTTAAACAAATTTAAAGTTGCAATCAAAGATGTACTTATTAAAAAAGCATATTATAAAGTTTCTGATTACATGACGGACAAAAAAGCTTGGGTTTGAACTCTCATTTCTAATATTTAACAATGTGCTGCGTTTTGTTTCAAAGAAACATTCAGTGAGAGCAATTTATAAGCTAAGTTCACGCACTTCTCTCAGAGATAGCTTATATAATGTGAATTAACACATCTCTTCTTGTAATGGAAGTTGAGCTCAAACTTTTGCTTTGAGGTCAGCTTCCAATTGACGACTCTGTAATAAAACCAAAATTGTAAATGGCGATTTAAAAGAGGAGATAAAAAATTTTGACCTTTCGAGTTTCTTGCCTGTTCTTCTCGAGAAGGCTCTCCCAATTTCCGAACAGGTGTAGAGTCAACTTTTTTTTTTCATTCCTACTTGTATTTGTAGACATCTTGAATATATTCAGGATGTATGCACATACAAGATTAATATGATTTCTTTAAATTAGATTGTTTTGCTTTGTTTTGACGTCAATAAGTGCCTGTAAAGGCCTATGTTGAATAAAGATTTTTGAATTTGAATTTGAATTTGTTGAAGTCCAGTTTGATACTGAAAAAGGATTGACGCAAACTGGTGTGCGAGTGCGCCGCGTCGCAGACAAAAACAGTTTCATTTTAACTTTAAGGCAGAGTTGTCTGTGTCACGAAAGTCTGTCTTGAAACTATCGTGACTCCAATCTGCGCTCAGCCGTGATGTGATGATGACGCAAGTTGCAACTCACATGCCGGCGTGCATGTCCTTCAGCCGCAGCCTGACGAGCCGCAGGTCGGGCCGCCGGTCGGGCCGCTCGCTCCAGCACGCGTTCAGCACCGCCAGCACCGACGGCCTGGCCGCCAGCCCGGAGAGCGGCGGCCGGAACAGGATCCCGCCGATCGGCTGGCGAACTCTGCCGATGATTTCTACAGGACAATATGACATAATATATGTCAATTTTTAGGGTTCTGTACCTCGAAAGAAAAATACGGAACCCTTATAGGATCACTTTGTTGTCCGTCCGTCCGTCTGTCTGTCGGTCTGTCTATCAAGACCCTTTTTCTCAGGAACGCGTGGAGGTATCGAGGAGCACGGAATAAATGAAAAAAGAAGGTAAGCAATTTTATGTCACTGTTTTTTTGTTAAAAAAAATAATAATTATAATGATTAATGTACAAATTATTTACTTATTATGAAAATTTCCTAAAAGGTAGGTAGTGGTTATATTAAATTGTAGTGAGACCCAATTCTATTTATTAATACTAAATATATGACTAATAAAACTGCTCATGTTGATTCTTATATTCGATGATTTATTTTTAAAAGTTACCCATCACTACTGCTTAATACTGGCTTTACTAACGTAGTGCGGCATGGCAAAATGATTCTCATGAAATCAGAGTGGTACAATATTTCTTATATCTATGTAAATACAAAAGAAAACTAAGAACGATTCATGCTGTAGAAACTTAAATATACTAACAAGATTATAAAAGTTAAATCATGAAAATTTCTTAAAATTTCACAGAGTTATTGACCTTTAAATTCAGCTACTAATGTGGACAAATATTGGTCTTGACGCACCATAGTGAAATTGAATGTGAGAATCATAGAGCTCATGTCGCTTCCCTGGTAAGTTTGGGATATGTGGTCCCGCATTGAACGTGTTAATAAATCAAAAATAATATAAGAATAACACAACATCATATTTTTAAATTGAAGTGGGTGACAGGCGATGATCTCTCGGAAAGCCTTTCTTAAATAATCTAAAAACTTAATAATAATAAAAAACAATTTAATGCACACAAAATAAACATATAATTTTTTTTTTCAAAAATAATGCAGATGTACAACACAGGCTTACTAATGCCAAACTCAAACTCAAAAATCTTTATTCAATATAGACCTTTACAGGCACTTATTGACGTCAAAAAAAACATAAAAATCTTCAACCAAGAATCTAATTAACTAAATTATTTAATCCTTGTATGTACAGTACACACACCCCCACGAGCCTTCTCGAGAAGAACAGGCAAGAAACTCGGATCGGAACAGGCAAGAAAATGTATCAAGATATATATATCTTTTTGGCATCGACTTTAAAATAAAAATATGCTTCAATATGCTTTTAATATAAAAATATTAGAATTAAGGGCAATACGTTACTATTAAATTTAAAGTCCCTTAATATCAGTGATCATTTCATCGTCAGTTCAGCATGGTGAAGAATTCATGAGATGATGACTACCAAACGCAAATACCGGAAAAGCTTCAGAAGAAACACGAAGCACGTTGCGCGCCTATGACATTTTGGGGTTTTCCTTCGATTTTCTTGGGAGTCCGTCTTCGGATTTTGGTAACTTGGTTACTTTAAATAACTTGGTGACAATAAGATCAATGGAAAAGTATACTCTCTCAAACAAAAATAATTTTCCAAATCGAGTAATAAGTAACGGAGTTTTGAGGTAAAAACCTTAAAGAAATATACAGTCGAATTTATAAGCTCCTCCTTTGGTGAAGTCAGTTATGAAAGCGGCAATATGCAAATATAAAACAGTCGAAATTGAATTATCCATGTGGGCGAATCCGGAGGCGGAAAGCTAGTTCTATATAAAACACTTCAGGACAACATAAATAAGAAATTTTTCAATAATTCCACGTAGGTGTCTTTGAATCAGAAATAAACATGATGCCATGAAAGTAGCTTTTAATATTCAGTATGGGCTTTGTAAAAATATACCTATAATGCAGAGAAAAGAAGAGACTATGTGTATGTAGAGTTTAGCTGAAAAGTTGAAACTAGCAAAAGGCGGCAAATTAAAAAAAAAAAGGGAAAAGCAGTACGTGGCAAATGGCAATACTGACTATAATCAGAAAAACGACTTTCGCTCATCTGTGGCCGCTGGCCGGGTGAATTTTGCTTGTCATCCAAAAAACAATCAGAAAAACGAAACTAAAAGGACTTGTATCCAGTGGCCAATAAAATTATTCAGAAAAACGAAGTTGATACCTACTTTTTGTTTCAATAAATTCAATTAACCCAGGATACCTAATGACTAACTTTTATAAAGAATCATGGTATAGATCTAATGAAAATGAAAATCATTTAATTTCTGTCTTATTTTGAAACAAAAAAATTTCTTAAGTTGCAAACTATGACTTAATAGGTAGGTACAAAAACGGATTAAGCAATTATTATAAATACATATACACGGTTATTTTTTTATCACCCTGGATTTATGGGACGTTTCACGACATGGTTTTAGAATGATTTAAATATGAATAAAAAAATAAATCACTGACTCAATTTTATATTAATTTTCTAAAAAATTCAAAAAATGCTACATTACTTGAGAGCAGCATTTTTAGATATTTTTTTAAATTTTTTATTTATTTTTTTTATTTTTATACAATAATGGATGTGTCCTGAAGCGTCCCTAAAATTTTCCAGGGTGATAAAAAAAATAACCGTGTATAAACGTCATTAACAACTTCATCAATTAATATAAATAAATGATGGAGACCCGCCATCCTGATGCACACCTAAAAACGACTCGAAGCAGTGTTGCCCTTAGAAAAATCTAGTTTGTGGCTACATATTATAAAAGAAAAGGGGCCAGTTTTGTATAAAAAAACGCATTTAAAATGTTGCTATACTTCATTCCAAATAACATTATAAAGAAGTAAAAAAAGGTTCTTTTAAAGGTGCACATTTTCAACTCATTGTGTTAATAAATGTTTAATTGCGCATTTGTCAATTTATGCGTAAAACAAAATCAAAGTTAAACTATTACCTACATAAAAAACAAACTTTTTACTATTTATATTATAAAAATACTAGTGCGAAATATAAAATATTACTACAAACCACAAAATGGCTCTGTTAAAAAACCCCAAAGAAGCAGAGGTTTGCAACCTGCATAGATTGGAACTGTTTACGAATAATGCGACCAAACTAAAAGTAACGGTGTTCGATGACACAGTTGGCGAAATTATGACGTTTTGATTTTACTGGATAGATCATCGTGTCGCTTGTCATCAAAAAACGCGCCTTGCTTGACAATCTTCACATTCTCTTTGTTTTTTTGGTGATGCACGTATATTATTTAGTGTTGCCCAAATGCAAGAACAAGACGAGACTTAGCCAGTCTTGGTCTTGGTCTTGCGCCAATACACCTGGTCTTGGTCTTGGTCTTGGTCTTGCGCTCCCAGTCTTGGTCTTGGTCTTGGTCTTGCAGCAAGAGTCTTGCAAGTCTTGCAATTACCTATTAGTCTATTACTATTTATTAAAGTTTACTTTAAATCTTAGAAAAACGTATTAGAATTGGAACATTGTGAGCTTGAATTAACATAGCCATAGTAAAGATCAAGCAGATTAATAAATAACTGAAGATTTGATAAGAAATTCGAAAAATCAACTGACCTATATGTCGTTTTCCATGGAAGTAACTGTTTCTTAATAAACATTTATGATTTATAAGCTTACATTTGCTAAAACATGTAAAAAAACAAATTAATTACAATAACTTGACTGTATTTTAAAGAACAATACTTATCTGTCTACAAAGAGATTGAACCCTCAACTTATAAGAAATTTAATAAAAGAGTTTTACGATTTATCATTTATTTGAATAAAAAATAAAATACAACACAAATCAACAGCTTTATCATTAGGTTATGATACTTTATATCAATTCTTTTGACCAAGAATTAATACAAAGTAACCATCTGGCTGACTCATCACTTAACCTATTTCTATGTTTTCTAATTACTAATGATGCTTTTGAAAATAACCTCTCAGCAGGTACTGAAGTTGCAGGTATTGAGAGAAAATCACGGGCCATTTTCGATAAAATTGGATACTCTGTCTCATGCGTCCTCCACCAATCTAAAATGTCTTCCGAGCTGGCAGTTCTTGGTTTTCTCAGGTACTCCTCCAACTCGTCTATCACTAAGCCTTGAAGACAAGATCCAGATGACGTCGAGGGACATTCATAGAGTTTATCAAAGTCTATTACGTCTTCATCTTCATCACATACTTTATTTTCTTTTTCTGGTAATTCCAGAGATTTGTTCAGTGAGTGTAGACTTTTATATTCTTCATAAAGTTCATTGAACTTGCGCAGACTTTCTGTTTTAAGTTGCTTCCCCCACATTGTCAGGTCAAAAGTCTGAGCCTTATGCCTTGGGTCTAAAATTAAAGAAGTACAATAAATCCAGTTGCTCTTCTTGTAATGTTTAAGCATTTTGTCTCGAGCTGCTTGGAAAGCTAGAATGAGCCTTTCATCCACTTCAGATCGATTAGGTTTCTCATCTAACTGTTTTACCATGGATTCAATTTTATCTAGCAAGAGATTGAATGATACAATGACTAGCGGTAATGTAACATATTTGTCTCCACCAAGTTTTGTACTTAAAAGTTTAAAGTTTATTAGAAATTTATGTAATTTTTCGAGTACCTGCCATTCATTAGCTGTGATTTGAAAATCATTTAATTCGGTGACAGAACTGCACAATATGTCAATGCCCGCTCTCACTTTTAAACCAAATCCAATCATATCATGTGTGGAATTCCATCTCGTTGGACAGTCAAGAATGGCATTTAGATTTGATGGCACGCCAGCTGCTTCACAAGCAGACTGAAACTTCTTCTTCACTATCTCACTTCTTTTTATTTTACTGGAAATACTGCGTAACTTTGTTACAGATGTACGCGAGTCAGCAATATTTGGTGCAGATTCTTCATCTTCCTCATCCTCAGTTTCGTCTGCATAGTCTTCGTACTGCTGATCTTGCGCATTAGTATCAGACTCACAGTGTAATGCTAAGGTCTTTAATAAATCTTGTACACCAAGGTTTAAAATGTGAGCAAAGCACCGGAAATGTTGATTGTCTAAATCAAAGTGTGGCGGCAGCTGTTTGCCCAGTTCATACATAAATTTGGTATTTGCAGTTGCGTTGTCGACCGTGATACCTTGTAATTTATCAATTATGCCATATTCCAATAAACATTCATGGAAAATCGTTGCAATATCTTCCCCAGTATGTCGACCGCGTGATGGTATAAAATCAAGAACTACAGATTGATACTTCCATGCGTTGTCTATATAATGAATAGTAACCCCGTAGTAACTCCTACCAGCAATTGACGTCCACCCATCAATGGTAAAAGACATTTTAGATGATAATTGTTGAAGTCGTTCCTTGAGATTCAATTGGAGCTCTTCAAATCGCTCTTTGACTTTCCTTCTAAGTGTAGACCTTTTAGGAAACACCATATTAGGGCAAATACGTCGAAAATATACTTGTGTAGCTTCGTCATCGAAAAATGAGAAAGGAAGATATTTTTTCACCACCCAATCAACTGTAGCTGTCGTGATGTTGTCACTGCTGTTTTCCGACTGAAGCAAAACAATAAATCTTGTGTTATTATTTAAAACATACTAGGTTTGAGCGTATAAGAGGAGGAGGTTTGTTGTTGTTAAATCGAGAAAATCGTTAAATTGATATTTGTTATATTAAGGTTGCACTGTACTGTAATTTACCAAAATAAAGTACTTAGTTGTTACTGGCCGATTAAATGAAAATATGGGTGTTTATAAAAAATATTTAAGACGATAATTACATACTTAATATGTCGCACCCCTAGATGAAAACACCACTAACTCAAAAATACTTACGTAAGTTAATGGCGTTTTTGAAAGTATCGCATGAATAGCTACGCGGAGTTAAAATTCTTTTAACTGTTAAAAAAATATTCTTACCTGTCCACTTCTTCCAGCGGTTACTAAAAAGCTTGTGATATCTCCACTTAATTTTGGTTTAACAGGAAGAAATATTTCTGATTCCTTTTTGTGGAAAGATATTAGATGTTTCCTTAAGCCTGAAGTGTTTCTGTTCTTCATTTTTATTTCAATCTTTTTATGTTGGCACAATTTACAGAAGGCAGTTTGGGATGCATGAATTATTTCGAAAAACTCCTCAAATTTGCTTTTGGGTCTTTTAGATCTGTGACTCAAACTCTCGTTACTCGGACTAGAATAATTTGAATCTTCGTCACTCATATTAAATTGTACACGTGATACGTTTTTAGAAAACAACGAGAATTAGTAAAAACAATTATTAAGTTAGACTCGAAGCACAGCTCAATTGGAAATGACTGGAATTAAAATAATTCCTTTATTTATAGTACGCAAATAGTGTCAAATGTTATGATTTCGGCGTGGCGGCAACGATTGTTTTAGATTTCAAAAGAAGCCGCCGGCGCGTGTATCATAACCATGTACTTCCGAAAAGCGGCAAATTTCTTTGAGAAGTAAGTACAAAACCTTTGATGCCGCATTATCAAAGTGCCGATGGTTAAAACATAACTATGCATGCACTCAGTTTGATTTTAATAGATATTTTTTTATTCGCTATGTTTATGGTATTAGTCGTAATGCGCATAGGTCCAGTTTTTCATATTCTTTGATACAGTTTTTTGCGTCTCATAGAATTCCTAAGCGTACCTACCTATACACCGAACTGTTACACCTAACTACTCAGTGAAATAGCGCTAAGTCCTAGCTGCAAGACGCAAGAGTCTTGCAGGCTATGTCTTGTTCTTGCTCAAGTCTTGCACGGTCAGTCTTGGTCTTGGTCTTGCTAAAAATACGCGGTCTTGTTCTTGGTCTTGGTCTTGCAAAAACGCAAGAACAAGACCAAGACTGCAAGACCAAGACTGAATTTGGGCAACACTAATATTATTTGATTTTAAATTGTCTTTCGTTTTGTTGTAGTTGTTTATAAAATGAGTGATCCGGGTGCGGGCCGTAGTGGCTCTCAAGCCATTCAATAGAACGTCATGGTTAACGTCAAAAAATATACCATTTGTATTTTGACACTGAAGTAAGAGCTCAACTGCTGTTAAAAGCAAAAGAAAATAAAAATCAGTATGAGAGTCATGTTGTGGATGAAATGGCAAAAGGAAAGGGAGTTACATATACGGCTTTCACAATATCATTGTGAGCTCTATCCTATTGAGCTCATACTGCTCACATGGGCAGAAGTTAAGGGCTATGTCGCCAGGAAAATTAAAATGTTCAAGCTCAATGAAATTAATTTGCTACCAGAAGCATTATCTACGATAACCCCAGCATTATCTACGATAGGTGGCAGGCCTGCATTTCACATACATTAAAAAAAGATAGATTTTGTCAGTTGGATAATGTCATCGATAATATGGTGGAGCAATATGGGGCAATCATCATCACCTTCGTCGTCCTCATCTGATGAAGTAGAAGTGGATAACTATTATTTAAGTTTCCTCTTAATAATGTTTCCATCACGTGTAAGCTTCACTATTCCATCTCTTACATATTACACGAACTTTCCTTGACCCCAAGTTGTCTGGTAGAGATTGCTACTTTAGCAATAAGGCTGCACAATTGTTTCTGTGTTTCTATATGTGTTATACAGTGTGTAAAAAAAACTCTGTCCGATCCATTAGGGTAGTTTTAGGTATCAAGATTTGGTTCTATTTATGTAGAAATTAAAGGAAAGAAAAAAATTTCCCTGTTGAAAAAAGTTAAAAAATTGAAATAGATTGAAAACTAGATTATAAAAGCTTACATCCGTGCATAAAAAGAACCGCTTGCTTACCACTGTGTAATGCAGTGAAAAATTTCTCCCATTTTATGGGTAAATAGTATTCAATAGGTGACAAAAATGCAAACTTTAAAAATCGATAGCAAAGTTATTTTCTTGAATTAAGAAAATTGGATAATTATTTTGGCGATTTTAATTAAAAAATTTTAATGCCCCTGTCAGATCTGACAGGTTTTTTTTTACACACTGTATATAGATATTATGTTTCACGTGCTATTTCAAGTGTTCCATCAATCATGCAACAGATAAATATTCACATTTATTAAATTTTAATTTTGGTAACTTCACCTACCTGTATTGGTCAAATTAGTGTCGCCCCAGGGTCCGTTTCTTCCTAGGATCTCGTACAGAATTATTCCAAAGGAGTAGACGTCGCCCTTCTGCGATCCCCTCGGTGGTGGGTTGGGGTCCCTCAGGAACTCCGGGGCCCTCCACAGCATGCGCCTCTCCATCCTTAAAGCATCCTCTGCGTCCGCGCACTCACCTATGAAATAATAGTAGATTGTTAACTGAGGGTCGAAAGGGTCGAAAAAAATATTCCTACTCGGTCTAAATACCTCGGGAATTGATTCTTTTACCCGTGTTAAACACTCTACTTTTCATATCCAATATGAGGAAAATAAAACTAGTTGTTTATCTAAACTATTTATTGATAATATTGATAATATACAACATATCTTCTTTTGAGATTTCTGGGAAAAGATTTTCAATAACATAATTTGCCTCGTCTTTAATCGAATCTGGTGTCAACATTTCAGAATCGCTTGAACTCATTTTTAATATTCAAATCTTAGCATAAAAGATTATTACCTATTTTTTGAATTCAGTCGCAGATACATAACAGATTATTATACCGCCAATTTATGTCGACTTTTCAAATTTGAAATATGGAACTCACCGCGTAATTGTTGCGGCTAATTCCGCTCAAAGTTTGTGCTAAGTTCACACTTGCTGTTTAGAAACTCAAATGGCCGCAGCATTTCTTTTAATTAGTTTTTTTTTACATAAATCTCTTCACAGCTGACAGCAGTTCTATGTATTTTTAAAGTTCATTCCGGCCCTTAGGTGGGAAGTAATTTGTATGAGTTTTTCCCTCCCTATGGAAGGAAGCAGCATTTTCCACCTAATAATCAGATCAAAACAATACTACTTTCCGAATATGAGAAATGAAAATTTGTTTCCTATACTCGAAGTGTAATATGACCAAAGACAGAAATTATGTGGAAAATTAATTGCAATAGCTTTAAGTCTGAGATTTGGACACATTCCACTTATCGCGTTTAGCTGTTGGCTACAAGAGTGCGATGTCAAAATTATTTTTCATTCCTCATGCTCGGAAAGGAGCGTTTCCTTGATCTGAGTATTGGGAGGAAAACGCTAGTTCCCACCAGCGGGCGGGAAATTCTCATACTATTTACTTCCCTCCTTAGGGCGGAAAGTAAAATTTTAAAAATAGAACTGAATTAGGTTACGTACATACAATCTTTGGTACAATGATAATAAAGGTATTTGGCTGAATGGCCAGTAACAGGTAACGCGATGTGTTCCAAATTTAAAAATACCTGTGAAAAAGATAATTTTGGCGGGAGGGGAATCTGTTACGCTGTATCGAAATCTTGATTGTGTGATTTAGGTATTTAAGAAAAACAATGAATTCAAGCGATTCTGAAATTTCGGCTCCAGATTCAGTCACGAACGAAGCAAATACAATACTCGAAATTTTTTTGCCAAAAATTTCAAAGGAAAGATATTTAAATACATATTCCGACTATGAAGTGGCGAGATGCAAGGAATATAAAATCATTTTCTGAAAATGTATTTCTCTAATGAACTATCTCATGCGTCTACGCTATGGAGCAGATATTCAATGCTTAAAAGTACCTACACTAAGTGTAAAACACGATGTCGATATGTCATGTTAGGAGTATTTTTATTAATAAATTTTATTAGAAAAGCTATTTTTTATTTTCCTTGCATTCGAAATGAAAAGTAGAGTGCTACACACGGGTAAAAGGAATCAAACCCTACTCGGACTATAGCCGCCCTCGCTGCGCTCGGGCGTCTAATAACCTCGTAGGGATTGATTCCTTTCCACCCTTATAAAGCAATCTACTATTTCATTACTCATACTCTGAAAGTAGGTCTAAAGTTGCCTGAGGAGCGGGTTGAAAGTAATACTTTTCAGCCCTAGGGAGAATTACTTTCAACTGACAGCTGCAGTCAAATTTTAAAAAGAAACTAGTTCTATTTTCCCATACAGCCACTCAATTACAGCGCGGTGTAAAATTGAAATAACATAATGTTAAGTATTTAAAGAATATAATTTCTAAATGACTTTATTATAATTTACTTTCAACTATTTCTTTCATATCACATAGATTTTTACAAAATATATACTATTTTTTTAATGATGAAATTGAAAAATAATTGCTGAATACCTGGCCAGCCACAGAAAAAAAAACAAAATAAGCGGGAAAGCGGCAATGTGATCTTCATTTGTTTTTTCCATTTGTAGAGTTTTGTTAATACTTCCGTATAGCAGAGATTTGTATTAACTGTTAATTATATTTGTATAACATTGTGTTAATAATTAACACAATGAGTTCATCTAATTCAGGTATGGAGTTAACACATGATTTTATAAGAGAAAGGCCTAAAGCAGAAGTTGTTGATTTGTGTAAAATAAAATTTACACGTTTTTTCTTTAGCTAATTAATTTTTTATGTTTACTTTCCTTGTATTCGTAATGAAAAGCACAGTGTTAACCTCGGGTTAAAGACTTATTTAGTCCCTCGAACTATTGGTGCCCTCGCTATGCTCGGGCGCCAAACAACGTCTCGGGACTAAATAAGTTACTTTCACCCCTGTGGTAACAATGTACTATTATTTACCTACGCGTCACGACGCAGGCCATGGCCATTACAATGCGTACCTCGTCCAATTCCTGAGGTCTAATTCTGGTTAAAAAGTTAAAGAAACTAAATCGTTGGGCCAATCGGAGCGCATATATTGTTGGATAACGTGATAATGTGGCGCTCTGATTGGTCAATCGCAACGACTTGGCTTCGGTTCAGCGGTAGCTTATCAGCAGAATAAGCCCACTGAATGTCTTTGACCCCGCCGAATATCAAATTAAAATGTCAAATGCCAACATTGTTGTAAGGTATTTTGCTTACAACAGTATTTTGGGATGTGGTAATGTTTTCCAAGATAATAACTATTGAGTAGGTGGTGTGTAGCAGTCATTAGTGTAATAATTGGGCGAAATGAGCAAACTATTTGTAGTTTGCCAGCCTCAGATTAAGTTTCCTATATATAAATGTTAGTTAAGCCAGAATTTTTCGCTGCACGCAATAGTACTTTTGACTTCACAAGTCACACACATTAGAATAAAAATAGTTAATTACATAAAAATAAACCGGTCGACTGCGGTTTCTCGTGTACCGAGAGGGTTCCGTCCAAACTAATCTAAGCTATGTTTAAATATCCTAACTATATTTACGGTTTTCAGATGATGATGTTCCTTAATATGTTGCGAAATTTAATGATTCTAGGCCGACTGCAAGTACTCCAGGTTTTGATAGATTTTTAAAATTGCGTTGTCATTTTTTGATTTTGTTAACTTGCGAATTCGACTAACGTTACAAAGTTAACACAAACTTAACCTATTGTGCGGAGCTCCAAACAGCAACTTACGGGACCCGACGAAAAATTATTTCCACGCTGTTCAAAGTCTTTCCTTAGGATTTCTTTTGAATTGTCCAAATTTTTACCTATACGTATTTAGGGCGTCTTTTAGCTGATAAGAAGAATAAGCGCAAAAAACTTACAGCCTTAACAGAAGCATCGACATTAACGATAAGTCAGCTTTCCACAATAACCTTGTGGGGGGGGACTACCGACGCTGCGTCTCGTGGTACGCGGCCGACACTCCAGGAGAGCTATTTTTGAATTACGTATGCGACTTCGAAATCACCGATGTGACTAATAATCACCGATTTTCAATAATTCTTATTTTTGAATATCACTTTGTGACTACCTTAGTCACGGATGTGATTTCATTACGAGTGCCCTCACCCATTCGTAAACAAGTCATACATAACTGTGGAAACGTTATCTGTGTTTTGTTTAGAGAACATATTGACAAGTTTGAAGTTGATGTGTGATGATTTTGAGTTGGACTTAAATTTTTTAAAATTTGTCAAATAAGTAAATATAGACGGTTATTTTTTATCACCCTGGAAAATTTAAGGGACGCTTCACGACATGGTATTAGAATGATTTAAATATAAAAAAAATTACTCACTTCATTTTTTTTTTAAATACAAAAAATGCTGCACTAGTTGAGAGCAGCATTTTTAGAGATTTTTTAGTTTTTATATACCTATATATTTTTTATTTAATTTTTTTGTATTTTTTATATAATATTGGATGTATTGTGTCCTGAAGCGTCCCTTACATTTTCCAGGGTGATAAAAAAATATTCGTGTGTAAGTTTAAAATCTTTTAAATTTGTATCACAAACAAACTTAGACCAGTATTTTCTTATATTTTGGCCTAGTTGCAATAAATTTTTAGCCGTATAATAACCGGTATATACCGAAAACGGCTACATTCTGCGTGAAACCGAACCCTTACCTTTATCTATGTTGGCAGCTCTGCGTTCGACTTTCAAAAATAGGATGTTTAGGAATTCGTGACTTCAAAGTCTAAATCGCATACGTAATTCAAAAATAGGTCTCCAGGACCTTTCCGCCACAAAGCCGTCAGTCCTACGAGCGATGTGTCCTGCCCACCGCCACTTAAGGTTTGCAATTCTTTGGGCTATGTCAGTGACTCTAGTCCTTCAACGGATCTCATCACTTCTAATGCTATCGCGTAGAGAACCCCGAGCATAACTCTCTCCTTTGCCATTTCAGTATCTTTTTACATTCGCTTTGATATTATAAACTTATGTAAAGACAAGTTAGCGTCAAATACTGACGAAAATCTGGCTCTATACCGCCCACCCACTCGCCCTGAGCCAGTATTGCGGGTGCCTAAAGCTCCCTTTTTAAAATCAGTGAATTTTAACTAAGAAGAAAAATATGATGTCGGATTGCCCCAATTCAATATAGCTTTTGATAGATCGGCGACTAGATCAGCTGGTGCCACAGAAATAGAGCCTGCTTGCACGTAGTGCAATTATTTACGTCCAAGAAAGCAATATCGGCCCTTCTTACTATTATCGTTAGGGCAAGGACGCGTTCCTCTATATCTGTGACGGATAAACACATTGTGTTTTGCACTAAGCCCCCACATGTCCTAAGATTACTTTTTCGAAGAAACACTGTTTCAGTCGATGTTCTAATATTAGTTGTTTGTTTCACCAATGTCATCGGTATTATCTTCTATTATCTATACATCTTCTATATAAATAATAAAAACCGGCCAAGCGCGACTCGGACTCGCCCATGAAGGGTTCCGTAGGATTTATAACGTATTAAAAAACTACTTACTAGATCTCGTTCAAACCAATTTTCGGAGGAAGTTTGCATGGTAATGTACATCATATATTTTTTTTAGTTTTATCATTCTCTTATTTTAGAAGTTACAGGGGACACACATTTTACCACTTTGGACGTGTCTCTCGCGCAAACTGTTCAGTTTAGAAAAAAACCGACCAAGCGCGAGTCGGACTCGCCCATGAAGGGCTCTGTAGGATTTATGACGTATTAAAAAAACTACTTACTAGATCTCGTTCAAACCAATTTTCGGTGGAAGTTTGCATGGTAATATACATCATATATTTTTTGTTAAGTTTTATCATTCTCTTATTTTAGAAGTTACAGGGGGGACACACATTTTACCACTTTGGACGTGTCTCTCGCGCAAACTATTCAGTTAAGAAAAAAATGATATTAGAAACCTCAATATGATTTTTGAAGTCCTATCCATAGATACCCCACACAAAAAAAATAGAGTTTTAGTTCTATGTATGGGAACTCCCAAAATTTATTCCTTTTTAGGGTTCCGTAGCCAAATGGCAAAAAACGGAACCCTCATAGATTCGTCACGACTGTCTGTCTGTCTGTCCGTCCGTATGTCACAGCCACTTTTCTCCGAAACTATAAGAACTACACTGTTGAAACTTGGTAAGTAGATGTATTCTGTGAACCGCATTAAGATGTTCACACTAAAATAGAAAAAAGCGATAAATTTTGGGGGTTCCCCATACATAGAACTGAAACTCAAATTTTTTTTTCATCAAACCCATACGTGTGGGGTATCTATGGATAGGTAGGTATGGATAAGTTTTGTTTTATTTGTTGTATTGTCAAAATGTTTTTTATTATACCTCTACCTCTGAAAGGCCGGGGCGGACGGCTTGTTTTTTAAATATAAAAGAGAAACAATACGATTTTCTAACAGAATATGCGCCATTGTGTGTTAGATTAGTATGCGTAAATATATATTAAAATATAATTAAAAATTTTATTTTTAGTATCTTTTTATTTTTAACCGACTTTGTTCGATTAATTCGACTGTATATTTTATTTTATGTTTGCTACCTTATACTTAACTGTCATTTATTAAGAGATCCTGGAAGAAATAAGGATCCTTGTCTTTTAGGAATTAGATGTTAGTTTATTAAATACAATAGGAGCGTATTGACCCTCCGTTGTATTCTTTCAAGCTTCTTCGGTGAGCTGGCATTAAATAAAAATAAATATTTACCAAAAAAAAACAACTTCAAAAACACAACTGTTTAAACGTGTTGATGCCTAGACCTCTCGGCCATCGACTTCTTACAAACCCCGACGAAATCTCTAGCTCTTTTGAACTTTGTTAAGCCATAGTAGTCTTTATTCATCTATCTATACAAATAAATTAAATTGAAGTGTCTGTTTGTAATGTCAAAATAGCAAGTTTTTACTAAATGGGTATGAATGTATATCGGGTACCAATAACAAAAACAATTTAAATTTTGTTTGTCACTTTGTCTGTCTGTTTGTTCCCGCTAATCTCCGGAACGGCTGGACCGATTTTGACGGGACTTTCACTAGTAGATAGCAAATTATATAAGGTATAACATAGGCTTTTTATCAAGATCTTTAAAAAAATTGCCTACAAAAATCATAATACTGCCAAAAGTTACTATTCCACGCGGACGAAGTCGCGGGCACAGCTAGTTGTTAATAACTACGTATCAATATCCATTTTAGAAATCTTTACAGATTTCTTGGCAATTGGTTAAGAATAAAGCAAATCTAGGGCGTCAACACCAGTCAACACGGTATGTTGGAGACGCGGGCGCGGCGGGTTCAAATCCCGCCAGAGACGAAATTTTTTCATTATTGATTTTATTCAGTTGCAAAGTGTATTTTCTTTTTTTTTTTGTCGTTATTTATTCCGTCTTAGGTGTTCCTATCATTTTATTATTTAGTTTTCTTCAAAAAGATAATTTTATTATCCTTGTGACTGCCAATTTCCATCTATATCTATACAAATAAATAAAATTAAAGTGTCTGTTTGTAATGTAAAAATAACAAGTTTTTACTAAATGGGTATGAATGTATCGAGTACCAATAACAAAAACACAATTTATTTTTTTTGTCTGTTTGTCTGTCTGTTTGTTCCCGCTAATCTCCGGAACGGCTGGACCGATTTGGACGGGACTTTCACTAATAGATAGCTAATTATATGTATAAGGTACAACAAAGGCTACTTTTTATCAAGATCTTAAAAAAAATGCCAACAAAAATCAAAATGCTGCCAAAAGTTACTATTCCACGCGGACGAAGTCGCGGGCACAGTTAGTTGCAAATAATACTAAAATGTTTTATTGGTGGTATTTATTTTTTAAATAGGCACACTACTTGGAATAATCTAAAATTTCATGACGCATGGTAGCAATATAATTGACTTCTCTAACAGGCTGCCTAACTGAATATTACCTAATAACCTCTACTTATTCAGTCTTTTCCTAAGGTTGTCGAAAAATGATGAATCGTTATTAATTTGCACATCCGTAAGACCTTAGCTTTAAAATTGGAGACAGTGAAAGCTAACGAAGGCTGAACAAAATTAGGTTTATTTTCATCGCGCGAACGTGCCATGCATAAAAAGGTTCAGCGGTTTAGTAGGAGCCAAGGAGATGAAAACCAAATGTTTATTATCACTCAATATTCATATTATAGAGAGATATCTAGGTAGCGTCGCTTTTGATAAATTGACGCGGTGAAAGTAATTTAGACAGACATACCAACTTATTTTGATTATAAAAATTATAATAGTAATACCACCCCTATCACCTTGGGGTATAAAAAATTGTTTTCGACCTATTCTCAGACCTACCGAAAAAACATTAAAAAAAAAACAAAAATCGGTCAAGCCGTTTCGGAGGAGTATAAATTTCGGAGAATTTTATATATTAGATTTTAATTTGTTTAATATAAATACCAATCTAGTTAGAAGTTGCAAGAAACTTAACAATCACTCAGATGAGCTTAGTCAAATCGTATGTTGCCTAGCAATCATAAAGGTGGCTAGTGTATTTGTCAGTAGGTATACTGCAGTGCCCGCGAACTATACTACGTCTCGCCTTAAAAGACCAACTCGTTCTTAGTTATATCTTCCATATTTTTCACGTTCTGGCAACATTTGATTTTGATTTCATTCAATTCGGACCAGTAGTTTCAGAGATTGAGATTAGCGCGTTCAACCAAACAATCAAACAAACCCTTCAGCTTTATAATATTAGTAAGTATAGAATAGGTACTAAGCAATCAAAATGTTATATTTACGCCAATGTTTATCGCAATCTCTAAACGCTATGTCTATATCAATTTCGCTATTGACTCCGCATACCAGCCTACCTTGCCCCGTAGATGAGTACCATTGATGATGAAACTCGGACTCAAACTCAAAAATCTTTATTCATCATAGATCTTTACATGCACTTATTAACGTCAAACAAAAAATAAAAATCTTTAACCAAGAATCTAATTAACTAATTATATTTAATCCTTGTATGTACACACACCCCAACCATTATTAAGATGTATGCAAATACAAGTAAAATGAAAAAAAAAATTTGATTCTACACCTGTTCGGAAATTAAGAGAGTCTTCTCGAGAAGAACAGGCTAGAAACTCGGAGTTCCCGTACGATTAATAACCAGCTCGCTCCGCCGTTGAAACCGATCACAAACGTAGGGGAGACCTAGGAGATTTGTGACAGAGGTGAGTTGTGACAGGAACGATTTCTCCCTACCTATAATAGTTAGCGAGCTGGCATCATCGCACATTTGTCGATTTAGAGACGCGCTACTTGACTCAATACCCGCCGGCAGCGCACGAGGAGCGGTTCGGTAATTACGACGTCAGCGTGCAAAAAAATTCGAAAAGTAAGTTTTTCTTCAAAATTTTGATTCAGTTTATACCTTGTTTTATTACATGTGCGCTGTTGTGTTATTTTTTCTTAAGTTGTGTGGTTATTTAAGTCTCTAGGCGTTACATTAATCTTTCATGTTTGCATTGTGTTTTGAAATTACGAATTATTATTCCGGCCAAGTCGTATTTTTGAGCATCTAGGAGAGTTGTGACAGGCTGTCACAACTCTCCTAGGTGCTCAAAAATGCTCTGAGGAACTGTTTGCAATAGTGCCTTCGTCACCTTTTTATCATCGCACCACCCGCTACCGCAATAGAGTTCATCCCTACCACCTGGAACCGATCTTGTCTAGCACAGTTCGGTTCCAGCGTTCATTTCTTCCACTTACGTGCAAACTCTGGAACGAACTCCCAGCTGCGGTGTTTCCTGAGCGCTACGATATGTCCAACTTCAAACGAGGTTTTAAAAGAGCACTTCGCTCCAGGTAGGCAGCAACTGAGCTTTGCCTCTGGCATTGCAGATGTCCATGAGCGGTGGTTACCACTTACCATCAGGTGGGTCACTTGCTCGTCTGCAATAAAAACAGCAGATCGAATGAGCAGTGGGTGCAATGCCTAGAATGCAAAGGCTGTTCACACGCAGATTGTACTGAAGGCGTGCTGCAATACATTTTCCATAATTGCCTATGAGATTAGTTAAAAATTTTCGAGTGATTGTAATGTGATCAATCTCAAAGCGATGCCATAATTACTTATAAGATATAATTACTTGTTTGTTATGAGAATGTTATACATCGTTTTTGTTGGTACTTAATGTATAAAAAGATGATTAAACTACTTTTCGCATTAAAAACACATTTTATTTATGTACCTACTTATTATATGTGTAATGGTATTTTTTAATACTCAAATAGTCTAAATACAAAGTTGTCACAACTTACCTCTGTACCTGTCACAACTTACCTCGGTGATAGGGGAGTTGTGACAGAGGGAAGAGTCTTCCTTTTTGTTGATTTTCTCGGAAACCACAATACTGTTATTAATTTTGATGATTGTTTTGGAAGGAGAAGGTATGGTGCTACATTAATACACATAGTTTATAACTGCCGAATGTTTCTTGAGCGAGATATATCGCATAAATTGAAAATTGTCACAACTCTCCTAGGTCTCCCCTAAACAATAACAAACAGGCGCGTTGGTCACGGCGTCCTCTTTTTTGTAATAGTAATTTAGTGGTAAAGCCTGAATTGTTAAGCCCTAGCTGTTAATAAGAGTGTTTGGTATGAGGACATGCAGAAATGCGGAAGCTTTGTCACCGCCAACAACGGCACGCGCACGCTCGCTATAACACGGGTCATCATAATTATTATCACAGCTCATATACGTTCCCACCGAGGTGCTCGAGCCTAAGTTAGGGTGTTTAGGTCCAAGTCATCCTCGCTGGTCCAGTGCGGATTGGTCGACTTCACATACACCTTTGAATTTCTTCGCAGATATATATTATGCAGGTTGCCTCATGTTATTTTCCTTTACCGTAGGAGCGTTGGACAAATATACTCGTATGTCCTACATGTATTCGAAAAACGAAAAACACATTGGTTTATGGCAGAATTGAACCCCGAACCTGCCGATTAGGAGGCCAGTGCCTAGTCCACAGCGCCACCGACGCTCATATAATACGAGTAACTAATTACAAAATCTAATATATAAAATTCTCGTGTCACGGTGTTTGTTACCGAACTCCTCCGAAACGGCTTGATCGATCTTTATGAAGTTTTTTGTGTGTTCGGTAGGTCTGAGAATAGGTCGTAAACTATTTTTTATTATGGCGAAACGTAGTTCGCCGGCACAGCTAGTTTATACTCTATATAATGTGAAATCCATTAGAGGAAGCACAAAATAGTAATATCATAGTGTCCAACGTCTGCTAGAACCAGCAAAGTCCTAGGGGCTCCAAAGAGTTGAGGCGGAGACCTCTCGCTGCCGAGCATGGTCGTGGCCATGTTCCGCGGCGAGGCGGAATGGGGGGCTGTTGCCTCCTTCTGCGAGGACGCCATCTCGCAGAAGGAGGCCGCGGAGAGGGAGCGGGAGAATGATCCTCAAGCCGCTCCCATCCGCCGTAGACGGAAAGGCAGGCGAAGGCGGGCATTCGCGCAAGCAATGCCCGTCTAATGACCCTGCCGTGGAGGCCTGCGTGCATGGTTGGCCCCGTATACGCTGCCGTAAGGCCCCCCGTCTGGGGATTGCCCTGGTGTTCTCGAGCAATCCCCCCTTGGCGATAGCCCGACCAGCCAGGTCGGGCTAGCCCGGGCGCGTTGGTAGTGGTAGTCGCAGTGTGGTCCCTACCACGCGCGTCCATAAGGGCAGGAAGAACACCGGGGGGTTTAGTGGGTAGGCCTGGCACTCTGCCGGGAGAGCCCCACACACGCTCGTCGACTAGCCAACGACGAGTATGGTGCGGTCACGCATTCCCCTCGAAAAAAAACGAGTGTGCTTATGACCACACGACTGAAGTGAAACTTCTATGAGAGGAAGAGAGAAAGAAAATGTGCGCGCGCACTGCTGTCTCTTGCTTATATCCCCCACTTAACTTCCGTTCGCCTTGCCCGATCACACTTTTCGTAACGCTTACGTCACGCGTTCGCCAGCTTACTCCCCAAGTCAAGCGCGCCTAAAGAAGTTTCACTTCAAAAAAGGGGCTCCAAAGAAGATTATTCATTCGTCGGTACGGTGAGTGCTTACGCGATCACATTTTCTCTCAAGCTCTTTACCTTTCTTAACACTTTGTGGTAATATGGTATGGTGAGAAGATAAGATTATCGTGTGTGAAGTGCGTTATATCCTTGGTTAGTTTTACATATATGTATATTCTTAAACTGTGATAAGGTATACATAGGTACCCTCACAACGCTAGGCATCGACTGCATCGCCATAATTTTTTTGGGGACTTAATGGCTCCGAGTATCCGTTTGATCGGATCGAACGGGTGTAACTGTAAGCCCTCTGTCGTGTCCGCCAAAATAAATGAATCGATATTGCCAAGGCTACGGATTACCGAATAAAAGTATCCGATTTAAATAAAATAAATACCATCCAGTGCGAATTTCATTAAGGCGCCGCACTCAACTTAATTAGAAATGCGTGGTTAGGAAATATTCAAATTTTGTAGTGATTAGGATTGGTTACCAGGTTTTCCTACTAGTGAATTTAATTTGATTATTATTATACTACGAGCGCCGGTGGCGCTGTGGCCTCAGCGAGCACTGGACTGTGCGTGCTCCGAGTAAAATCGGAAGGCCCGCGATCGATCCTGCCATGTACCAATGTGTTTTTCATTTCACGAATTTCCTATGTACATTTGTGTGACGCTCCTACGGCGAAGGAAAACATCGTGAGGAAACCTGCATACACCTGCGAAGTAATTCAAAGGTGTATGTGAAGTCAACCAATCCTCACTGGGTCAGCGTGGTTTGACTAAGGCCTAATCGCCCTACCATAACTGGTTAGGGTAGGTTCGTGCCCCTCGGCGGGGACGTATATGAGCTGTGATGATGATTATTATACTTGTGACAGTAAAATAACGAGTGTTTTTTGTTGTTTAGATTAACGGTCAGACTGGTATACCACCATTAAACAATGTTACAACACAGTAATCCGTCTCTGGATGGCGCAAGGATATAGCAGAGTCCGATATAACCTCGCATTATCTCAAACGCGAGGTATGGATAAAAAACACGCAGCGTCAATTTACCCGGCAAAGTGTCCACTCCGTTCCTCCCCCTCACCATCAGGTGGGATGTAGTCATTCGCTAAGCCATCTATGGAGAAACGACAACTTACTTTTCAGATTGTGAAGCCCATAATCGCAGATCTGCAGCACCCAGCGGCTGTCGACCAGGCAGTTGCTGGACGTCAGGTTGCCGTGCGAGACGAGCGCGGAGTCGTGCAGGTAGGTGAGCCCGCGCAGCAGGTCCGCGACCAGGCTCGCCACGAACATGTCGTCGAGGTGCAGGTCGCGGTCGGCGAGCACGCGGGCGAGCGACCCGCGCGAGCAGTACGCCGACACGATGCACGCCGAACCGTTCTCGACGCAGACGCCGACGAACGCCGTCAGGTTTTCGTGACGGAGTTCGCGTATCTGGTAAAAAAACGCTTCGAATTAATGAGTGCTTAAAATCGTTCTTTTTTTAAACGGACCGCTGCACACCAGACCAGATTGCTAACGGGTACGTAAACAACAGTTTTCTGCCATAACAATGGTACCCCGATCGGCCCACTTTGGTTCCCGAATCGATTTCAAGGGCAAATGCTCTAGTATAATCTAGGGCAGCGCTGCATCGTCCCCTCTTCTGAGGCGGCGGTCGCTATTCTATGAACTCTTAATGACGGCAAGGTCAAAGGCGAAAGGCGGAGTTTAGTCGGTAAGAGTCCGACATAGTCTGTACGGCCGGCCATACGTATCCACGAGGATTCATCATGAGAATATTTCACCTAAATGCACTTCTGCACCGCGGCGCAGACATACAAAATCAAAACAATTGCAGATTCCATTTTGTGTAAGGAAATACGCAAGAAACGACACCACTTTTTTCGGGGGGAAATGCGTAACTGCTTCATACCCGCTGTTAGTTAGACAGCGAGCGTGTGTGGGGCTCTCCCGGCAGTGAGGCCTACCCACTAAAACCCCCAGGTGTTCCCCTGCCCTTATGGGCGCGCTAGGTAAGGTCCACACTGCGACTCCACTACCCACGCGCCCGGGCAAGTCCGACCAACTAATAGGGCTATCGCCAAGGGGGGATTACCCGAGAACACCAGGGCAATCCCCAGACGGAGGGCCTTACGGCGGCTGCACGGGGCCAACCGTGCACGCAGGCCTCCACGGCGGGGTCATTAGACGGGCATCGCTTGTGCGAATGCCCGCCTTCGCCTGCCTATCCGTCTGCGATGGATGGGAGCGGCTTGAGGATCTGCCTCCCGCTCCCTCTCCGCGGCCTCCTTCTGCGAGATGACGTCCTCGCAGAAGGAGGCGACAAGAAACGACACCTAGAGCCAAAAACCCCGCTATGTTTCCTTACACGCTTATTTAACTTCATCCAATTGTTTCCTCTGTACTGATCCGTAAATTGATCCCTCTGTACTGCTCCGTAAATTTGTATTACGATGATTTTACGCCACAAAGGGGCTAAGTTGTCGAAACCAGAAGATTCGTGAAGATTCGCCGCACGACCCCCTTGAATGCGCAATCTGCAACCTCCCCCCTACAAATCAGTGTTAATTGCTTAGAATAATAACGTAATTGATTTTATCACAATGAATACGAAAAACCAAGTTGCCTGTATTTGTGATATTAATCAATTGAGGCTTATTAATATTAAAAATGTTCCAGGAAGTCTGATTTCAATATTCACTGTTAATTACGAATGTCGTTTTGATCTTTTCATATCAAATAGGCGAATGATGAAAAGGCCTGGAACGGATAAACCTTTATAACACGAAATGAATTTAATTTCCTATCTGCTTTGATGCGAGTAGAATTGAAAAGATTTCCTTTATAATGTTAGATGAACAAAATATTGCCGTACTACTCGTAGCTGTGCCCACGAACTTTGTTTTCGTATCCATTTCAAATGTTTGTGATGGATGAGTTTTTAATTCGGTTATTTTTTTGGAATGTAACGGATCGTCGTCGGCGGATGCCCGGGTTGATGGCTGAAAATTAGCGCTATGTCCTGTTACATTGACGTCCTTTTGTTTGCTGCAGCATGCAAATAAAATTAGGTTATGTGTATATAGAGCCTGTATCTCTGTTTGTATGTTTTCTCAATGTTTTTGAGTTGATTGTAAGCAATGCACGTCTACTATTACGTTTACTACAATTTCGACGTTTGGAGCTCCTAATGCATAAAGTTCCGCATCGCGTTGGCATGTTAAAAATCAGTCTGTCTTTGCTGTTTTGGGAGGAAAAGGAAAAATACAAAAAAGTCCTGTACTGTGCGTAAATTTCAAGACAACTCTTCAAAGCCATTGTTCCGGGAAATTTCCATATACTCAAAGGCCTTATATCACTGAATATGGAAGCCAATTTAGGAATATAATAATATCATGTTCACAGATAACGTTCATATTATGACGACACGATTAGCGCAGAGGTCGAGTGATCGCCTACTGTGCAACGGGTCGCGGGTTCGATTCCCGCACGGGACAGATATTTTGTATGGCCTACAGAAAGTTCCGGTCTAGGCGTATGTGCATGTGATATTCTATATTTGTAACTGCACCCACGACACAGGAGAAAATCCTAGTGTGGGGCGACGCTTTAATAAAAAAAGAAAAGAAAAGAAAAGAAAGATATTGGCCCTGAGGTGAATGCGCGAGCATTGTTCTGTATGAACATGAAAGGGGAAATCATAGCCTGTTTGCTGTCGGAACGGAACAACATTAGGTTCGCTCGATTCGTTGATTCGTATTTTTGACACAACTAAGTCCACAAAGAAGCAGGCTGCCCACGTGATGGTAAGTGGCTACAGTCGCCTAGGCTATAGTACACTTGGTTCCTGAAAAGACTTGCAAATCTAAAATGATCACACCCTTTGTGAATTATACATAGAGTGAAAAACCTCTTCGTCGATTCTGCTATCCTGGTACCTGGTACCGACAAATTCATTTAGGTATGTTTGAAATTAATTTAATTAATAAACAAAAGGTAATTATTGTGATTGAACTAATTGTAATTTTCAGTCCAAGCAGTTCAACTTGTTTAATTACCTAGTTGAAATAATAGGCTAGATGACTAAAAAAATTTTTTTGCTTTAATAGAAGCTCATTCATTTAATAAACAGAAAGAAAAAATCGGTTTTCGAATAACTATAAAAACAACCAAGATATAAGGCATTAAAGATTTTTCTCCATCTCTTTCTAGCAAAACGGCAATTTACAAGGAGTTTATATGGGCGTACTCAACAATGACGTCACGGTTGATGTCGGATCTCTCTGTCTAATCGCCTTCAAATTAACAACTTAAAATGCTTGTATCTAATGTATTTCCAAGCCGATTTTAATTCTAATTTCACAGGACTGCATCTTTTTCCACGGTATTTTATTATTTAATGACGATACATCAAAATTAGAATTCAGTCATCATCCCAATTGGAAATGTGTCCAAAATGTTCAACTGGTAGAACAGATAGGGGCACATATTGGGGGAGAGTTACAAGGACGCCGATGTACGTTGCCAACTAGCGACATAAGACGTAAGTCACAGTGTCCAGTAATTTTTAACTAATTTCAAACAAGCAGGCTGCCCACGTGATGGTAAGTGGCTACAGTCGCCTAGGCTATAGTACACTTGGTTCCTGAAAAGACTTGCAAATCTAAAATGATCACACTCTTTGTGAATTATACATAGAGTGAAAAACCTCTTCGTCGATTCTGCTATCCTGGTACCTGGTACCGACAAATTCATTTAGGTATGTTTGAAATTAATTTAAATAATAAACAAAAGGTAATTATTGTGATTGAACGAATTGTAATTTTCAGTCCAAGCAGTTCAACTTGTTTAATTAGTTGAAATAATTGGAAATGTGTCCAAAATGTTCAACTGGTAGAACACATAGGTGAACATATTGCGGGAGAGTTACAAGGACGCCGATGTACGTTGCCAACTAGCGACATAATATGTAAGTCACAGTATCCAGTAATTTTTAACCAACTTCAAACAATGACGTACACAGCTTGGCAAAAAAGAGTTTTGAAAAAATGAGGGCGCCACTAGTGTAGTTTTTAGTTTCGCATAAGAAACACGAAAATAAAGACACAATTACATAAAAACCGGCCAAGCGCGAGTCGGACTCGCCCATGAAGGGTTCCGTAGGATTTATGACGTATTAAAAAAACTACTTACTAGATCTCGTTCAAACCAATTTTCGATGGAAGTTTGCATGGTAATGTACATCATATATTTTTTTTTGCTTTATTCTCTTATTTTAGTAGCTACAGGGGGGACACACACATTTTACCACTTTGGACGTGTCTCTCGCGTAAACTATTCAGTTTAGAAAAAAATGATATTAAAAACCTCAATATGATTTTTGAAGACCTATCCATAGATACCCCACACGTATGGGTTTGATGAAAAAAAATGTTGAGTTTCAGTTCTATGTATGGGGAATTTTTTGTGTGAAAATCTTAATGCGGTTCACAGAATACATCTACTTACCAAGTTTCAACAGTGTAGTTCTTATAGCTTCGGAGAAAAGTGGCTGTGACATACGGACGGACAGACAGACAGACGACAGACATGACGAATCTATAAGGGTTCCGTTTTTGTCATTTGGCTACGGAACGCTTAAAATTGAATTAAAAATTTTAAAAACCCCCAACAAAAAACCTCCAAAAATTAAAAAATAAAATGTGTTGGTTGACCCTTTAGTCGTGACGTCGTGGGACCGCATTTAATATAAGTATCTATTTATTTAATTACTTACTCACCGAAGGCCGAATACGTAGAGCGTTACTAGATATTATATATTTTTTACTTTTTGGGGGTTTTTGTCGGGGGTTTTTAAAATGTTTAATTTAATTTTTATTTCATACTTTTTAAACGGCCTAACATATTATTTTATAATGTGCACGTGATGCGCTTTCATTTGAGACCCCACTCGAGTATATTTGCAGTCATTCGGTTATTCTTCCCCACTTTCACCCCCACAACTTATAAACGGCTCAACAGATTTTCATCAAACATGTCTAAGAACACTCGCACATAAGTCACCTTTAATACAAAAAAAAAACTAAATTGAAATCGCTTTATCCGTTCGGGAGCTATAATGCCACAGACAGAAAGACAGACACACAGACAGACACTTCAAACTCATAACACCCCTCTTTTTGCGTCGGGGGTTAAAGAGACAGCCGTGCCGCGCTCATAAGCGCGAGCGCCCTGATACTGTGCGATTGTCTGATGAATACTTATCATTTCTGTACAAAAAGTAATGATATCCCATCAAAAACATTAATTTTTAATGTAAAATGAAAGTCAAGTTAATTATATAGAATAGGTGCGTTGTTGTTAACTTCGCCAACAAAAGACTTGATATCAATTTGGGTGCCAGGTTCAGACTAATAATTTACAGACAATTATTTACACAATGCATTTCACCTAGGATGTAATTCAAGTTCAAGTTTGAATTGGCTAGTTTACTACAATTTCTGAGAATTAGATGCTATAATGACCCACCCACATCGACTAGTTTGTCCCAATCAACGGTGAGCTAATAGTTTTTTTTTATGTTTTGGGTCCACGTATTTGGCTACTAAAAGCTACGAAATATAACCTGTATGCTAACATACACCTTCGCTTTTAATAAACCTGAATATCATACCTACAATAAAATTATGTTACTAAACACCACACATAATAAGTCTAGTCCCATAATGTGTGATCAGATCACTCACATTGTTTCTTTTATTCATTGTTTACGTAATACGCTCTTACCTATATATCACTTATAAATACCAAATAGGTACGAGAGAGATCAGTCATCCATCATTAGATATATATCCAGCTTTATATAATATAGATACCTCGTTATAATAATAAAACGATCACATTTCGCTTTCTTACCCTACACATTACCCTACACATGGCTGTCAACATGCATTGTTTTTCAGGTACATACTTATACCTAACCAGCCAATCACTAAAATGCGTTGAATATGTAATACAGTTATAATTATAATACAATTATAATTTTCATAATTGTTGGTAATGTTGTAGATATTTTTTTATTTTTTTTTATTTGTTTCCAAAAAAATTACAATTCATTGACAAACGTTTAACTCTGCCAAACTGCATAGCAGTTTGTCGGCAGTGGTTCTCGTCGTGAAATACTTATAATAATACTTACTTCAATATACTTAACTTAATACTTATCTTATAACACAATGCTACAATATGCTATTGTAATTATAGCACAATATAATATAATTACCATGTAGTACCGTTATGGTTTACAACCAATAAATGCACATATTTCGCACGGCAAAAATAAATAAAATAAAACACTATTACCTATGCTGCAACGCAAACAGCAAGGTCATAGGTCCATAACCTATCATGCGCGTATAACACACGAGTGTTTTATGAGCTGCTTTATGTATCTAAAACCGGTGAAACTATATCCTTTTTACGAGCAAGTGTGCTGAATCAGTACACTACGATATAGGTGCGCTATAATGGCTATAATGAAGATCTAGGTTTGTACGTTTTGATTTTGAAGTAATTATGCTCAGAATATAAATTATTAGCATCTAATTATCCATATTTTAGACTTAAAAACTACCTCGTGCATTTTTATCTTTTTTGACTAAATTATACTGAATTACAAAAAGCAAAACGTACAAACATAAAAAGGTATACTGAATCTAATGATACCCAAAGTGTCTAATTTCGTAAAGGTTTAGGGGGGTAAAACCGATATCGCCCGAAACAGTATTTCAATAAGAAATGTAGGCGCTTGCCTCGGACTTTCAACTCTCTAAAGAGGGTATTAAACTATCCTAAATTCAGGATCCGATATTCAGTGTCCGATTTAGGACACTAAATTCAGTCGCTGCAGCTCCTGATTACACGTTCACTGATTCAGGGCTCTGAATCAGACTTAATGGAAGAGCGACAAGTGACGGACGTGTCGAGTGAAAAGTAGACAGAACGCTCGATCCAGATCAAAGTTAATAATGAAATACTTCCACCTAGAACTTTATGGAAAGGTCTCCCCCAAGGGTCTGTTCTAAGCCCGATACTCTATAGCTTATATACATATGACTTAGAACAATGCGTCAACTCATTTTGCAACATACTCCAATATGCAGACGATATTGCATTATATATTTCCTCTCCCAGCTTGGAAACTTCTACAACACGCCTTAATACTGCATTATACCATCTTCAAGAATGGCTAACTGAACATGGCCTATCTTTATCCGTAGCCAAAAGCCAAGTAGCTCACTTCACTCGCTCCAGAATGGTCCCTAACATTACTATCAAATATGAAGGCATGATTATCCCTCAGTCTGATAAAATAAAATTTTTTGGTTTTTTTCTTGATGCTAAAATGTCTGGATCACACCAAATTTCCCATATTGTTAAAAAATGTGAAAAAAATATTAATATTCTACGATCTTTATCTGGTGTTTGGTGGGGTGCTCATCCATCCACCCAAAAGCTATTATACAATGCCTTAATTCGCAGCCATCTAGACTACGGCTCTTTTCTCTTACAACCTTGCCTAAAATCTTCTTTAAACTTACTTGATAAGATTCAGTCTAAATGTTTGCGAATTATTATAGGTGCCATGAGATCTTCACCTATTAATGCCCTTCAATTAGAATGCGCTGACCCTCCCTTACCCCTTCGAAGGCAATTTCTCTCAGATAGATTCTTTTTTAAAATAATACAGAACTCATCACACCCCCTTATCCATAAATTACATGAACTCTCAGATTTCATATCATTTGACAAATACTGGTCTCATAGATTGCCCCCTCCCCTATTTGATAGTTTTGTTAAGTTTCTTCGCCTTCCCTGCCCAGTTCACCAGTGCACTGTGTTCCCTTTATATACCAATGATTTCCAATCCTTAATATTCCATCCTGACATTATTCTCGATTTGAATATCTCTAAGAACTCCCCCGATGCAGAAGGCCGACTTCAACAATATATCAAAAATAACTATCCTGACTATTTGACTGTATTTACAGATGCTTCCAAATTAAGTGACCAATCCTGTGTAGGTTCAGCTGTTTGGATCCCGAAGTTTGACGTGATTCTAAACTTCCAAAGCCCTCCATTAACCTCTGTTTTCACTGGAGAAGCACTTGCCATTTTAGAGGCTCTCTTGTTTATCGAATCCCACAATATTAAAAAAGCTATCGTCTTTTCAGACTCCAAAAGCTGCCTTCAGGCAATTCTTTCAAACCCTTTTCGGTTGAAAACAAAATTCCCATATATTTTAAAAATCAGGAGTGCTCTTTTCAGATGTCTTAAAAAAGGTACTTTAGTCTCCTTGGCTTGGATCCCCAGCCATTGTGGCATTGCAGGGAATGAAACTGTTGACCTTTATGCAAAAGAAGCTATACATAATGGGTCCCAAAGTCATTTTGAATGCTTCTCTCATGACCTAATCTCTATCTCAAATCGTGACATGCTTTCAAGTTGGGATGACCATTGGAGGAGATCAAGTGGTGTTGTGGGAAAACATTACGTACATATTCAACAAGTAATTCCTCGTAAACCATGGTTTTCAAATTTTAAAAAAGCTTCCAAATCATGCACATCCACAATCTGCAGACTGAGGTTGGGTCATGTATGTACGCCGGTGTTTTTAGCTAAAATTAGGATTAAGGACTCTTCATTATGTGAATGTGGTCTGGATGAAGGTACTACTGAACATATTTTTTTCAACTGCCCTAAGTATTCAATTTCCCTTTACGACATTCTCCCCCCATCCATTCCTAGACCCACTAATTTTAAACTTCTCTTATCATTTGTTAATTCCCCATTTATAGAAATTCTCAGTGACTATATAACCTCTAATAAGATTAAATTGTAATTGTTTACCTAAATATTTCTCTCATAAAATGTCACATAAATGTCACCAAATGTTATATGTTATGCAATTGTGTTGTGTTTTTGTCTTTGCAGATAATTCAACCTCCTCGCATTTAGTTCAACTTTATATTACTTATATAATAAATAAGTTACACATTGTGAATTCACGACGCCTGAAGCAAAGGCAGAGTTTAATATCGCGGCAACAAAAATCTAAGCAGAATACTTGAAGCTGGCGGAATCCTTAAGGACAGCGCCACTGAGCAAAGAATAGAAAATAGAATAACAAAATGCCAAGTCTAACGAAAAACGAGAAAATTGGTATTGCCATAGCCCTAGCGGTTGGCTCCATACATAGATTGATTGATTTACTACCAAACGCTTGGTAGTAAATCAATGGCTCCATACTATAAAAAAAAGAAAAAAAGAACGAGATTTTTTTTTTATAAAAACGTCGCCCCACACTAGAATTTTCTCCTGTGTCGTGGGTGCAGTTACAAACTTAGAATATCACATGCACATACGCCCAGACCGGAACAAATTTCTGTAGGCCATACAAAATATCTGTCCCGTGCGGGAATCGAACCCGCGACCCGTTACACAGTAGGCGATCACTCGACCTCTGCGCTAACCGTGTCGTTGGATGGGTGAAGGAATATTTGTTACTAGCTTTCCGCTCGCGACTTCGCCCGCGTTATTTTTGTTTTCCCGTGGGAATTTTATATTTTCCCGTAGGAAAGATACGCTATGTCCTTCCCCTGGTCTCGAAACAATCAAATCTCTCCTCTTTATAATATTAGTATAGATTGGGTCAAAAGCTAGCAAGTATGAACATTATGGGTGTGTTAGAACCTAGTAACACACTGTACCCGTCGTTTCTGATATTTTTATTCATATAGTTTGGATTACTTTTGTTCCAAAGATAAGCCATGTCCTTATATAGTTCCAAGATATTTTGTATCGCCTCCTTTTCTGAAGTCATTTTGTTTTGCGTGCGTACGCAATAATAAGATGAAGCAAGAAACAACAAACGGTGCGCTCACGACGGTAGGCGAGCGGCGACTGCAGGGGGCGTCAGCTTTTGAAGTAGCCAATGCCAACAAATGGATTGATTTGCTAAACGAGGATAGCGCAATACGAAAAAGAGAGATACACGATTTCGTAATCTTGCCAAGAAAAATTTTCGTTTGACTTGACGTTTGACGACATATTGGTTTTCAAAAAGTTTTGCGGTTTTTTGCTTTTATTATTTTTAATGTTTATTGTTAAATTTTTTGTAAAATCATACATTTTCGAGACAAAGACTCAAGTGCGATATTGACGTTTTCGGTATAGTGTTGTGACATCAATAATTTGAGATAGACTCCTGTGTGCGATATTGACGCTTCTGTTTTTAATTTTTATTTTATAATTGTTATTTGTGCGATATTAACTGACGCTTTCGTGTAGTTTTGTTTACCATTATGGCTGGAAAAAGTATTGTGACATGTGCTAAATGCGGAATAACTTCTGGCGAGGATTCTTCTTTGACCTTCCATAGATTTCCTCTCCCATCTAAGCATGGCTCATTAAAGTAAGTATCCGTCTACCCACTTTAGTAATATTGCATTAGAGGCTCAATTACTAGACAAATTGTTATACAAATAACCTAAAATATTTGAATATTTGACCTTTTAGGAAAAATGTAAATTGCAATGTCTGTCTTGTACTAGAACTAGGACAGTTAGGTAGTTGCTGCCAATTCTAGCAGCAAATTTTCTTTTTATAGTGATGTATTTTCATGAAATGATATTTCTTACAAAGCCAGGGTTTGGGCAACTTACTGTTTTCCTGATGAAGATTGGTCTTCTGATGAAACCTTGCTGAAGCTAAACAAAGGACATAAAGCGTTGTGCAGTAATCATTTTGATGACACATCCTATACAAGCAGTGACAGAAAAAGACTTAATAAGTTTGCTATTCCCACTGAAGCTAAAAGTATTCTAATCCAATTAAGACATGAACAGAATAATCCACCTTCGGAATCTGAAACTATTCAAGTGAGTTTCAATTTGATATATTTATAGCTGTTTTTACTTCTTAATGTTGAGACATTATTCTAAACAAAATAGTTTGAGAAAATCCGGATTCCCCTAATACTCTTGTTTCATTTACAGGGTTCATCAATTCAAATGGAAATAGATGTAAGAGCCAGTACATCTCATAGTGAAGTTCAAGATGTAATTACAGAAACAAAGAAGGTAATTATATTACTAGCTGAGCCTGTTAAGTTGTGAACTACGTTTTACCAGTAGAAATACTAATATTGCTATTAAGAATGAGGTTGGTGTGGTGCTATTAACAAGGGTGAAAAGTGAAAATTTTGAGTTTTTTATTAAAGTATTTTTTGATCCTTATCACCTAGGGGTATAAAAATTGCATAGGACCTATTCTCAAACCTACCCAATATATACAAAAATTTTCAAACACTGTGACATGAGGTTTTTTTTTTATATATTAGATTAGTCTTAGAGTTAGAATTTAAAAAAGCTTACTATGGACCAAAATGCAGCAACATGTTGCATACAAGATTTATCAAAATTAATTACAGCAACTGGGCTCGGGGCGTACTGGGGTGGACGAGACGTAGTAGCATACGTGCTTCTACGACGAAGCGATCCGAGTAGCCAGGCACTTCTTCTCATGCAACCGAGCGGGTGGGCAGGTTGCGGATAGCCTGCCGGTTGCGGGGCCGACTGGTTCTTTTTTCTGACGGTCGACCCCGCACCCGGAATGTCCCTAGCGGACCCCGGACAAGAGAAGCTCTCTGAAGTCAGATCCCAGACCAAGGGTGACCCATACCTCCATTTCCATGATCCTCTTTCCAAATTAAACTCCCTCCTTCCACTTTTTTCTCCCTTCATTCCTTTCGGTCCAAGAGGAGGGGCAACCTCTTACTCCAAAAGCCCACAAACCGTCAATGATGAAGCAGGAAGAAAATTTATATCCCCAGGTGGGTCCCGGCCAAGCCGGGGAGTCCCGCACCGCAACGGTCAACTCCCATCGTAATCTGGGGGGGAGTACCTTACTGCCTACGACATCCGCGCCTAATGCGCGACCGGCAGCTAGCATGCTAGCGCCCGCGACACCGGCTGCGACAAACGCGCCTATGGACACACAACCGGCTGCGACGCACGCGTCCACTGGCACACAACCGGCTGCGATACACGCGCCAAGTGACAATAACACGACTACGACACACGCCCCCTCCACGAGTGTCTGGCAACAGAACCTCGTACGGAAGAGCATTACTCAAGACCCTGACAGAACTACGGGTAAGGAGGCCGGCCCAAGCAGTTCCAACTCTGCACCTGGCGGCAGAGTACGCAGGCGCGGAAAAGCCACTAGGGGTAGAGGAGTAAACGACCCGATGCGCAACACCCGCGAAGGCGCAAGCCAGCGCGATGCACAAAGGGTCGTTGAACAGACAGTACGCGACCAGTCGCAAGTACGCGAAGGGACCACCCAGCGCGAAAAACGACCGGACGCGGAAACGCTCCTGCAGGGAGAAGTACGCGAAGGGGAAACCCAGCGCGAAAAATCCTCGCAGGAGCCGGAACTAGCCAGGGGTGGCAGTCGACCCCGCGCACGGAAAAGGGGGAAGCGGGCTGGAGCCTTGCACAAGGCGTCTCTGGCCATAACACCCAAGCCAGACACCTCTGAACCGCAACCGGGCCCTAGTGGCACGGGAGCGATAAAGAGAGTGCGTCCGGATGAGACGGCTTCGCCGAGAACTCTCCAGGGCGACGTCAAGCGAGTGAGGATCCAACCTCCTCAAGGGGGGCAAAGAACCTACGCGCTTGCCACAAGGGATATCCCTGCGCGGCTTGCAGTAGCAATTTGCCTCTCCCCCCCTACCCGAGACATGACCACTGACGAGGCTGAATCCATAAAGAGAGGGCTCGAAGACCTGGTTATGGACGCTGACCCCAGCACACCTCTCCCGGCATTCCGCGGCTACCCACGGGTGGCGGATGGCACGGTGCAGATTTGGTGCGAGGATGACGGCGCCCTAACCTGGTTGACGGAGAACATCCCAAGGATTCAGCTTCCCAATACTGACGCACGACTGACGGTAATGCGACAGGCCGACATACCGACCCGTGTTAGAGCCGCGCTCTTCGTACCGAAGTACCAGGGCGACATAGCGCGGCTCCAGAGTGTTCTGACCCGTCAGAACACTTGGTATGACATTGGTCGGTGGTCGCTATACAGAGCGACATCCGTTGGTGGCGAAAACCCGGGGACATACTTGACCCTGGGGATCCCACCAGAGGATGTAGAGAGGATCTTGGCGCGGGAGCGGCGTGTATCGTACCTTCTTGGTTCCATATACGTCCGCTTCTACCCCAAGAACCTTCCCTCTGTAGCCCAGAGCATGACACCGACACCGACACTGACACCGACACTGACACCGACACTGACTGAGACTGAGCTCAGACCAGACCAGACCGACACTGACGACATGGCGCGACTAGAGGAGGAAATGGCGAGGGCGGCGATGAAAGATGCGGATGCTGACATCCCACCACCAACATCACCAAGGTGGACAGATCGGCTTCTTTCGTCCTCGCCGATCGATGGTAGGCATAGGATCGAGGAGGAGGACGATTCCAATGAATCGGACTAACTCCTCTCCCGTGCCACCATCGCTCACGCCTAACCCCCTCGAAATCGTACAAGCCAATCTCCAGTATAGCCAAACTGCCACGGCCAACTTGCGCAGGGCGCTGGAGACAAACCCCCGAACAATCGCACTGATCCAAGAGCCGTGGATCAGGAACAATAGAATATGCGGCCTTAATAACATCGGAGGTAAGCTAATCCAAGAACCTGTGCATATATACCAAACGACATCCCGATCACGACACTCACGCAATTCTGTTCCAGAGATCTGACGGCTGTCAGACTACAGAACACTGAAGAAGTCCCTGGCATAGTACTAGCTTCAGTGTACATGCCAGGCGACGATGAAAACTGCCCACCGAAAGAGATGGCTGACCTTGTGGAATACTGCGAGGGCGCCAAACTGGATCTCATTATCTGCACCGATTCAAACGCTCATCACCAGCTCTGGGGATGCGACACTTCAAACACCAGAGGAGAGGTATTATCCACTTACCTATTCTCAACTAACCTTAATATAGTAAACCGGGGCTCGGAACCCACTTGGGTTACAGCCCGGGGACAAACTATCATTGATCTAACGCTTGGCACAGATAACGCAGTAAAACTCATATCTAACTGGCGAGTATCCAACGAACTCACTTGCTCAGATCACATGAGAATTCGTTTCACAATAACAGTAAACACAAAAAAACCCACCCCGAAACGAAATCCGCGTCGGACAGACACACCTGGCTACAAGCGTCTTCTCGATTCTCTGATAGCTAGAAATCTACCACGCACAACCATAACAGATCCCAAACAAATAGAACACATAGTGACAAAATTGACACTATACATCACAGAAGCTTATCACAAATGCTGTAAACAAAGAGTTCCGCACACCAAATGTAAAAACAACCGATGGTGGAATGCCGAACTTGAGAAACTCAGAACAAAACTACGTAAACAATTCAACCAAGCCAAGAACTCGAGACAACCAGAGGATTGGGAACTATACAAAGAAACCCAATACATTTACAAAAAACAAATCAGACATGCCAGGAGATTAGCCTGGAGAAAGTTCTGCGAATCTATCGAATCAAATAATGAAGCTGCCCGAGTGAGGAAAATCCTATCTAGCGACCAAGATCGCAGCCTTGGTGCACTGAAAAAGCCCGATAACACTTTCACACAATCAGACCACGAAATCAGCAAGGTCCTTCTTGAGACGCACTTCCCAGACTGCAGCCTCTTAAAGGATAAGGTCTGGGCAGACGACATAAGAATGGAACCAACCAAAAACGACTGGACTATAGCCCACGAAATAGTGACAAGAGACCGAATAATGTGGGCTATCAAGTCTTTCCAACCATACAAATCCGCAGGCCTGGATGGCATTCTGCCAGCGCTTCTGCAGTGGGGCATCGACCCCTTAACCCCATGGCTGGAGAAAGTCTACCGAGCCTGTATCGCACATAGATATATTCCACTCGCGTGGCGGGAAGTGAAAGTTATCTTCATTCCAAAGCCCGGAAAAACCGATTACACACAGCCCAAGGCCTATAGACCTATAAGCCTAACATCATTCCTACTAAAGACCCTCGAAAGACTATGCGATAGACACATCAGAGATGGACCTCTACGCATGGTACCGCTACACAAACAACAGCACGCGTACTCCATAGGAAAATCAACAGAATCCGCTTTACACAGCGTGACTTCCAAAATTGAATGCGCCATAGAACACAAAGGCTCTGCACTAGCTGCCTTCATCGATATTGAGGGCGCTTTCGATAAAACAATGTTTCACAGCATCGACATAGCCCTTAAAAGACATGGTGTGGCCCCAACCTTGTGCGGTTGGATCACCAATATGCTCAGGCAGAGGGCCATACAAGTCACGGTGAATGACACCACGAGAGCCATCGTGGCGAAAGGATGCCCACAAGGAGGCGTCCTCTCGCCTCTACTGTGGAACCTCGTTGTGAACAGTCTTCTAGACCGTCTAAACGACAAAGGCTTCTTCACCGTAGGCTACGCCGACGACATAACCATTATAATAAATGGCACTCACGAAAACACACTGTGCAACCTCATGCGCCAAGCCTTGAAAATAGTAGAGGACTGGTGCAAGGAGCACAAACTAACAGTCAACCCCACAAAAACAGAGCTAGTCCTCTTCACCAAAAAGAGGAAACTAGCAAATCTACAATTACCAAAATTCTACGGATCCACCCTAAGCCTAACATCGGAGACCAAATACCTGGGCATCTATTTGGACAAACAACTGAACTGGGCTAAACACACTGACTACATCACCACAAAAGCTAGTATATCACTGTGGCAATGCAAGCGACTGCTTGGAAAAAACTGGGGCATTAGTCCCAAAGCCACTTACTGGCTATACACTACGGTTATTCGACCAATTATAACATATGGCTCCCTAGTAGAGATGAGAGTAACGACTGTTTCCAAATAATGAATAACAGTGCTGTGTTATTTCCATATAGCTGTTATTGTAAACTGCTGTTCGTTATCCTGTTATACTGCTGTTTTGCACAATGAACAACAGCGTATTCACACTGTTACCAACATCGAAATAGTTCCAAATAGGAGCGATCGGGGCTCTTATTCTCGGCATGTTTAATATTTAAAAATACTTACCTAACACTAACTATAAAACAATTATTATTTACACTTACGCTAACTTTTAATTACGCACTTACACACTGAAATAATTAAATCGTAACAAAAAATAATCACAATTTCTCTAATTGGATCTGTTGCTGAACTGAACAGAACAGAATTGAACGAACAATAAAATTTTAAACAGCAATCTCATTCAAAACAGCAGTATAACGAATAATTATTATTCACCTGTTATTTCAAATCGTCGCGATCATCAAACATTTTAAAGTGAACTTTACGTCAATGCGAGAAAGCACAAAAATTAGTGGTTTGCGATTATCGTGTCGTGACGTGACTCGTGCAGTTTATATTGCTATCTCCCGTACACACCTATTGCGCTCTCGCTGCGCGGTGGGTGGAACGCCAGTCATTGCGCTACAACGCTACGACATCAACAGCAGTTTATAATGATAGCAGGATAATCCGTTGCTCAATAATGTGTTATTCGTTACGTTCATATAATGCATTATATTATCTGCTATCGTAATAACGACCATCTCTACTCCCTAGTCTGGTGGCCCAGGACAGACCAGGCAAACGGCCAAAGAGCACTAGAAAAACTACAGCGAAATGCCTGCGTGGCTATCACTAGTAGTATGAGAACCGCACCCACAGCCGCATTGCAAGCTATGTTGGGGCTGCCACCTTTGCACCTAGTTGTTAAAGAGGAGGCAGCACTAGCAGCGTTCAGACTCCACAATGCTGGCACACTGGGAAAGGACCCCAGAATCAAACACATACGCATAAAAGAACAAGCTACCAAACATCACCCGATGATGACATCACCCAATGATAGGATTCTGAAGAGTTTCAATTTCCAGAAGCACTATAATATACAGCTCGAAGAGGAATCACACGATTACTCAGGCCCAAAAGAGCTCAGAATATACACTGATGGCTCCAAGACCAACTCAGGGCTCAAGGCGTATACTCAAATGAGCTTAACATCAAGATATCCAAACCGCTAGGTAGATTCAACACCGTATTCCAAGCGGAATGCGTAGGTATTATCCTGGCGGCCCTCGCCATAGAATCTAAAGGAATTATGGATTCTCACATCCGCATAGTCTCTGATAGTGCTTCGGTACTCAAATCCCTAAACAAAACCCATGTCACTTCGGAACTTGTATTGGAATGTCACAACGTGTTAGAACGAATTGTGATTTCCAACCGGAACACAGTGACACTACAATGGATAAAAGGACACAGCGGATCACTGGGCAATGACGCGGCCGACGAGCTGGCTAGGAGGGGATCCGACATAACGGCTTTCGGACCCGAGCCCATCGTACCAATTCCCTTCAGCCAGATTCGCGGATGGCTGCAAGAGCTCACTCACACACAAGCACAAGACCACTGGTTCTCGACTCCAGGGTGCAGACAGTCAAAGGAAGCCATGCCAATCCTAAATAACAAACTGACCAGACGCATATTGCGTCTGGACAGGAACAGTCTGCGGCTGGTGACGGGAACCATCACTGGACACTGCTCACTAAACAAACACTTCCACACCATAGGCATAACAGATAGCCCCCTATGCAGAGCATGCTTAGGGGCCGAGGAAACGGTGTCACATGTGCTCCTTGAGTGCACAGGTGTCACCGAAATACGGAAAAACACCCTTGGATCTCCCAATTCTGTTACAGAATCTCTGGACAGACTCGGAGATCTCATACGCTTCTGGAGGGAGGTGGGCTGGCTGGAGTGACGGCCGCCCTCACGTACAATGGTCCACCTTAAGGATTAAGTGCGGAAACCGACCCCGATAACATAGAACATAGAACTATACAGCAACTGGGACAAAACATACACAAACAGCAAAATAGGTATCCAAAAAATCCAATGTAGGCGATTTTTGCCAGGCAACTTTTAGGTAGGACAAATAGAATCTTAGTAGGACATATAGAAAACACCATAAAAACAAAAAACCACCGAGGGGCTCGAGTCTACCCTAAGTTAGGGTGTTTAGGCCTTAGTCAACCACGCTGGCCCAGTGCGAATTGGTCGACTTTACATACATCTTTGAATTTCTTTGCAGATGTATACAGGTTGCGTCACAATGTTTTCCTTCACCGTAGGAGCATCAGACAAATGTAGTTATGAAAATCAAACATGAAAAACACAATGGTACATTGCCATCTCGGACCCCAGACCTCCCAATTGCAAGCCAAGTCCACAGCACCATCCACATTCTTCTATATATGACTCATTATTTACATTATTTTTCAGGTATCACAGCCGCAAAAGGGAATCCTGAGCGACTGTAATGTAAAAAAACTTACAGATATGTCACCAAGGAAACAAAAGCTGTATAAAAGATGTAGAAAAAATCTCTCAGAAATATTGAGGCTGAGAAAGAAGATTCAGCTTGTCAAAAAGAATAAAAGAGATGTCTTGAAATCACTATCATCATATGATTCATTAACATCATTACTGGAGAAGAATTTAAGTAGTTCCTTTTATTTATTACTACAAAGCCAGTTAAAAAATGTTCCTAGAAAATTAACAGGTCGAAGATGGAGTTTGGAAGATAAAATAATAGCTTTGAGTATATATAAAAAGTCAAGTGCATGTTACAAGTTATTAAGAAAGTTGTTTTGTTTACCCAGCATAAGTTCCTTGAAGGCCTTGTTAAATAAAATACCTTTAGTTTGCGGAATCAACAAACAAATTATACAAACCTTACAAGAAATGACTTTGCAAAGAAGTTTAAAGGAAAATTTGTGCCTTTTGGCATTTGATGAAATGTCAATCAGAAAAAATTTTACATATAATACCAAGTTGGACCAAATTGATGGTTTCCAAGACCATGGAAATCAAGGACGGACAAAAGCTGTTGCAAGTCATGCTCTGACTTTTATGGCTATTGGAATATACAAAAAATGGAAGCAACCAATAGCTTTTTATTTTTCTGGGGCTTCTGTTACTGCTGACAGATTATCTGCGCTAATCAAGGAGGTAGGTCTATGTTGTATAAAAAATATTTCTCATAATTTCATTAATGAAATCAATTTAAAAATTGCATGTCATTACAGTTAATACAAAAATTATTTGTCATGACATAGTTTAATTAAATTATACATTTTTAATCTTGCAGGTTCTCAGTGCATGTTTTCTATCTGGATTAGAGGTTGTCGGTACTGTATGTGATCTTGATGGTGTTAATATACGTGCCATTAATTCTTTGGGTTCTACAAGAGATCAGCCATTGTTTAATCATGACGGGCATGAGATCATAACAATTTTAGATTCACCACATTTGCTAAAATGTTTTAGAAATAATTTTTTAAAACATGACATCAAATTTACCCAAGATTGCAGTTTACAAGGAACTGAAACTCAAGGTAATTTATATTCAGTATCAAAATGTATGTTCCGATATGATAAGTAATATTTCCCCAATAAAAGCTAATTCTTCGAACCATCTTAAGTACCTCTTGAACAATGCCTACCTTATTTAAAACCTTTTTATTGTTCGACTTGCAGCCATTGCACATTGGAAACACATTGAAGACTTTTACAAAAAGGATAAAGAGAACTCCAATTTTGTATTTGCTCCAGCCTTAACGCAGCATCATTTGCAACCAAATGGAAAGCAGAAAATGAAAGTTCGTTTAGCTGCACAGGTTTTAAGTCATTCAGTTGCAGCAGGAATATATGCAAAAGTAGCACAAAGTAAGTATCTAGTATGATTAATTGATTATATCTAGATCATCTATTACATTGTGCAATTTTATCAATTATTGTTAAATGTTATTGTTGGTTAAAGGCCGCTTTATTCAATCTTTGATGTGTCAACTGAATTTATATCTATTAATAATACATATTAATTTAATGTTGTATTTAAATTTCAGATGTACTGACACCAGATGCACTTCCTACTGCAGTCATTGTTTCCAACATCGACAAACTTTTTGACTGCATGAATGGAGACACACCTGATAGGAAGAGAGGAAAACCATATCTAACCAATATGTCCTTAACCAGCCCTCATATACAATTTTTCAAAAAAATGAAAGAGTTTTTTACAAATATGGAATTTGTTGGTGCATGATCCAAACCCCCATCACAAGAGGATTGGATAAGGACAATGAATGCAGTTGAAAAACTTTATAATAATATGCGACAATTTGATATATCTTCTATATCTGTTAGGAGGCTAAATCAAGATCCTTTGGAAAATTGTTTTGGATGTATAAGGAGCAATTGTGGTTGCAACCAAAACCCTACATCAGTACAATTTATTGCGGCGCTGAAGACAAGTATTATCACAAATTTAATGAATAATAATAAAAATAGGAACTGTGTGGATGACGATAATGTCTTACTTAATAATTTAAAATCTTTTCTCAGTCAAGAATTACCAGATGAATCCTCATCCACACAGCCTACCACAATAGACATAAGGAGAGAAATAGATGAAATAGATATGCCTCTGTGTTCAAGTGGAATGCAAGCATGTGCTTATGTTTGTGGGTTTATATTAAAAAATATTTACAACGGATGTGGCTCATGCAAAAGCCTTCTGCTTGCAGATCCAAACACAGAGGTACATCATTTATTCACATCTTTTAAAGAATATTGTGACGATGTACAAAGTTTAAATTATGCAAGTAAAAATATGGTGGAACTTGTTGAACGTGCCGCAACTGTAATTAATAACTTTTTGAAAGAAAACTGTGAACAGAAAAACATAAAATTAAATATTATCACAACATGCAATCAATTAAATATGGATTGGCTGAAGGGTTTTGGTGAACATTTTGATGAAAATTCAAAAAAAATTATAGAAAGCACAATTGCTATATGCCTAAAACGGTTTTGTAAACAAAAAAATCAAGAATTTATTGATGAAGCCTCAAAAAAATCATTTCATAGGAAAGTAAATATATTAAGAAATATTTGATAAGGAAAAGATATTCACATTTGAATTTAAAGTATACTTATACAATGCAAATAAGTTTAAAAATTTAATGTATCACAATTACTGTTGTTTGAAATATTGGGTTCAACATAATGTTAACATCTTAACTACAAAGCAATAAACGGAATATGTTATTTGTTTCTTGTAATATTTTTATGTATAAAACTAATAACTATTGAGATATTGGTTCAATATTATAAGTTTAATTTTAATTGTGAGCTATTTTATATTTTTTTTTTACATTTTGTTCTAATATGTTAACTATCATTTTAATTACCAGCTAAGAAGTGTATTTTCTGTTCATTAATGACCTTTGTAAAAAAAATCTATAAAAGCTAGAATTAAGTAATAAGAGGTTAGTGGTTCTGTATATTAACTTCATAGAGTAAACCAATAGTATGAAAATTAGTATGTAAGAAACCTATGCCGAAATGAATAAGTTTCTTACGAAGGAGTCTATTTTGTATTATTATCAGTATCATCTACAAGGACTGCAAGCACAAGGCTTTTGCATGAGCCACATTATAAACATTTTTCTAAACCAATATTATAAAGACAAAAGTTTTGTATTTTTATATTTTTGTTTCTAATCAACTAACTCGCAAACTAGAATGTTACATTATCACTGAGTAACGTAGTCCGAGATTATATAATAGTATGTCGAGAAAAATTTTTCGAATTTCAATGGAAAAAAACAAAAATAAAGCGGGCGAAGCTGCGGTCGGAAGGATAGTATAAAATAAGCCCAGACATAAGCACGTGCTTGCATTCCACTAGAACACATCTTTCACTTTCCATTTCTGTCGTTGTATGTGGGCTGTGTGGATGAGAATTTATCTTATAATTGGCTAAGAATAGTTTAAAAACTTTTTGAGTAAAACATTATCGGCATTCACATAGTTCCAATTGTTATGAGGCATTGTAGGAACAGTAACTTTGGAATTATTTGTAATTGATAAGGCATACTATACTTTTGACGAATATTGCAATTAAAAATTGTAGCACTATTATTGATCTTTTCAAACTTTAGCAATATTTGCGGCATCTGAAGATTTTGTAAACTATAATCAAAAGGTGCTAGACTCCTAGGTACCTCACAGTCTGATTTTTCAATTTAATTCACCCCTAGGTTGCCTGACAAAAACTGCTAGCCTATCAATAAGGTCCCTTTTTGTATTTTTGATCAGTTATGCGTTGGTCTGTAAGTTATATGAGCAATAAAGTGTTAAATCAATCAATTAGTCTATTTTAATTTTTATATTATAGTAAATCATTTGTCTGCCAGTAAAAATTTCCCGACGAATGTATGGAATTACAAATTAATATGTATTTAATTTTTTTTTGTCAACAAACAAATTTTCACTGGCAAATTATTTAGATTTCAACCCACAGACAAATTTTCCATCAAATTGCCGGAAATTCTTTCTGGATTCAGAATCTGGATACCTGGTACATTGCTTCGCACATTTTATCTATTTTTATGACGTGTGGAGCAAATGTCCAGGAATCCAGACTGAATTCAGAAAGAAATTCTGTTTTTTTTGAGGCCAGCCCTAAAACAACATTTTAAATTCTCGCGCGCTAAATAGTTTCCGATGGATTAAACTGGAGCGCTAGTGAGCTTCGTGTTTGCATTTTTAAAGTATGAAGTTGAACTTCTTCCCTTGGGTATATGTGTTCTGTGGCGACTGACTGAGCTGAGCGTCCTAAATCGGAACTGTGATTACACCTATTCGATTTAGTATCCGATTTAGTATTTACAACGTCGGAAACCATCCTTCTCCTAAATCGGCATCCTAAATCGGATGCTACCTTCCTAAATGCGATTAGACTTCTCTGAATTCAGGAGCGACTAAATATCGGATCCTGAATTTAGGATAGTCTAATACCCTCTTAAGCGTGTGCAACAAACTGCATTTTTGAAAGTGCATAGGTACTCGAGCCATGAATTGGCACTTCACAGTTCTCTAGTAAAAACCGGATAAGTGCGAGAAGGACTTGCGCAGTGAGGGTTTCGTAAAAACTTATCTTCTTCCCAACTATCGGTTTTCAGATTTGTTCCTCAACATGTGCTAAAGACCTTGCCCCTTGCCAAATTTCATGATTCTAGGTCAACGGGAAGTACTGTATTGATAACCTTGTGAAATCGTAAAATATGCGAAAATATTATGTGACATAAACGGTCATATTTTTTGATAGCCTTGACTTACAAGCTTGAATTTTTACAGCTAAAATGGAAAGAAAAGGCTCGAATCTATATATACTCGTATGTATATAAAAGGAGAAGTTCCCACTGATATATAGACGCACGCACGGCCGTAACCGTTAATGGTAGAAACGTGAATTTTGGACAGTTGTATTAATTCAAAATGTGGACGCACACTAAGAAGGGATTTAAAAAAATGTAACCCTAAAGGGACGAAAAAGGGGTTGCAAGTTTGTATGGAAAATCTTTAAATTAGCAACGATTTTGATAAAACTTGAGATTCATGCTCTTAATAATATTTCATTGAACACGTGTTTCATGGTTTATTTAAATTCACTCCCTTAGGCTGCAAAATACGGGTTGAAAGTTTCTATGGAAAATATTTAAAATCTGCTCCAATTTCTATGAAATTTATTATCTGAGCTCCTAAATAGCAGTCGTCTATATAATAGGCTACAAAATTATTTTTCCTACGGGAAAATAATAACGCGGGCAAGCCGCGAGCGGAAAGCTAGAATTTATAAAAGTTCAGCTTTATACCTCTATACGCGTTCCCGAGAGGGTCTTGGTTGGGAGCCACTCACTTCTCTCATTCGACGATTAATTTTTAACGACTGATTACAAAATTCCATCAAATATCATCTTGTATGGGGAATCTTTAATTAGCGGCTCGACGACTCGACGAATGTGCCGAGACCGCTCGGACGACGGCGACGTTACAAAACACCAAATATATTCGCTTATCGGTTTCGATTGAACAAAACTCTCAAAATGCGATTGCCGATGAGTTACAAAATCGCACCTTCGAAGTAAAACTGCACCATTATATACATCTATACAAATAAATAAAATTGAAGTGTCTGTTTGTAATGTCAAAATAACAAGTTTTCACTAAATGGGTATGAATGTATATCGGGTACCAATAACAAAAATACAATTTAAAAATCTTTTGTCTGTCTGTCTGTTTGTTCCCGCTAATCTCCGGAACGGCTGGAATGACTTTGACGGGACTTTCACTAATAGATAGCTAATTATATAAGGTATAACATAGGCTACTTTTTATCAACTTCAACAAAAGTTACTATTCCACGCGGACGAAGTCGCGGGCATAGCTAGTATAAATAAAAGTACTCTGTGATAACCGCCGGCGCCGCGCCGCCCGCTATTACAAGCGACTTAAGGGCGGTCTAAACATATAATGTTAAAAATATATGACATAGCTTTTGTTCATGTATCATACAAGAGCAAAAGCTGTCATATTTTGCTGTAAAATTAATTAGTCAAATTGTTATTATAAAATTTATTTATTTATTCTTAATGTTAAGTGTACAAAAGCGGACTTAATGCCATGGGCATTCTCTGCCAGTCGACTTAAAGGTGATTATGAGAATCTGAAGTACCTACTTAGATGTTAAAAAAAGCACAAATCACAATTAGCGGGAAAAAAGTAACTAAAGTGATAAACAAATATAGGTATATTAATTTACAAATTATCTTAAAGTAATACTTACAATAATGCCATTGCTTGAAATTTAATAGTGCTCCTTTCAGATTAGAAAAAACACTGAAATCACAGCGGACTAACTCACAGTCATCCTGTTCCCAAACTCAGCTGTCAATTAGGTACACACTTGTCTTGTGGGTAGCACAAGTGGGTAGGTAGTTTGGTACACTCAATAGGTAATCGAATGCAGGGCCTACTGTTTAACATGCCCCTTGATAAGGCGGCCAACCGTCCCGCATTCTGCGAGACCGTCCCGTAATGACAGTTGTAATACCGCATTGCAATATTTAAATAAAATAGTCCCGCAAATCGTCTAATGCGCCCCGCATGTCCCGCATTCCTATCTTTATTTGTAGATGTACATTTCCATCGTCTCGCTCGCTTAGTGTTCCACATTAAAAAAACAAACGACAAGACGAGACATACCGTACTTAGGTCCGAAACCCAGAACTACTAAAAAAATGCCACCCTGGAATAATATGACTTTAATTATACATGTTGATTCAGTAGTAGTGTTGTTTGTTTCAAATTAAAGTGCACCGCCAACACATCATTAGTCTTCTTGTGGATAGGCGTGGGTGTCCCGCATTGACTGACTTATTATAAAGTTGGCCGCCTTACCCTTTGAGGCATGAAGAAACTCGAGATGTTTTAAAGAAGATTGCCTAAAGTCGTCCTTATATTATAAAAAAAATACAAGAAATCAGACCGACTTCAAAAACACGAAAAAATCATAAATAAGCAGTACTTAAGAATACATACAACGCTAGGGTTAATGCTCTAAGATACAACTTCACATTTTTATTCTCATGTCACAGTGTTTGTAACCAAACTCCTCTGAAACGGCTTAACCGATTTTTATGAATTTTTTGTGTATATTCGGTAGGTCTGAGAATAGGTCGTAAACTATTTTTTATTATGGTTCAACGTAGTTCGCGGACACAGCTAGTCTAATATATAAAATTCTCGTGTCACAGTGTTTGTAACCGAACACCTCCGATGCGGCTTGACCGACTTTTATGAATTTTTTTGTGTAATATAATAAAGGGTTAAGGTAATAAGGGATTTTTTGGACAGTTACGAGTATTACCTATGTCAAAACGTAGTTCGCGGGCACAGCTAGTTTCAATGTGAGAATGTATATTACATTCTAGGTGATCATTAAATGCTCTAAGAGGTGATCATTGCTTGCCACCGAATTCAATATAAAAATGAGAAGTTGTATGTATTCTTATATTACTTACAACTCTTTGGTGTTTTTGAAGTCGGTTTTATTTTTGTAAGAAAAATTAATTCAATCTTTTTAGTAAATATACCTACATGCGTATTAGAATTTGATCCAACGCAAACACGAGAATAAATCAAAATAAAATGTCTTTCTCTCTTAACAGTACCTATTGAAAGAATTCCTGAGCTCCTAACAACCTAATTGTTTAGAAATATACTTTCCACTATCAGCTCACCTGAATCAATTATAAGAATAATGTGTCAATAAGTTCCCATTATATTGAAAGAATTATCCCCTAACTCCTAACCTACCAGAATCAAACCAACATAGGTATCTATATTTATTCAGATTGTCAAGCAGCTCTAAAAGCCATTAGCTCGAGCCAGATAAACTCGAAGCTGGTAGAGGACTGCCTCACCCGCCTGAATGCCATAGGCCAAAAAAACAAAATTGTTTTTAGATGGGTAATGGGTGTTTACAATAAACTGGTAGCGAGGGAGCGCAAGCCTTGCCGACGGCGCACGAACTCGGCTGTGTGTAAAGGAACGGTGGGCTTGACAGTTTGCTGTGACGCTTGGGTCAATGATATTAGCATAGAATTGTGGATTTGTGAATTTTGTTGTTTGTTCGTTTGATAATTACGCGTGGAGTGTTGTTGTTCAAAAGGGAAAATTGTGTTTTGATTTCGCGTGGAGAATTCAATAGATTAAGTGTTTGGACCGTTTGTAATTGTTGACTTCAGTGTTAAAGAAAAAGTGTCACATGTGAAATGGCGGATCGGCTATGAACTAAAACCGAATATTGGATCGTAGACGAGGAACGGGAGATTCTTCAAATTCATGTCGCAAGAAGGAAATTGTGAATAAACACGTCAAGTTGTGACCCGTGGCGGGTGATCTTCAGGGCGGACTCCATAACGAACTGTAAGTTACTTATATATCTTATAACTCGTTAAACAAACGTTGTTTTTAATAAATAGGGTCTCGAAGCCCAAATTAACTTCGAGTGGTAGCAGAGAATAGTTTGGGATCAGCACCAAATCAAACAATGGGCATTCCGGTGTTATTGGCAACACAAAGGCCGATGAACTCGCTAAAACTGGGACTATAAAAAATAGAAGCGATTTCAAAAACACTGAAAACTTAAAAATAATCTTCTTCTACCTATATTGAAGTCGGCGCCAAACGATGATCTCCTAGAAAGTGTTAAAATTTGTCACCGACTTCAATATAGAAGAAGATTATTTTTAAGTTTTCAGGGTTTTTGAAGTCGGTTCTATTTTTTGTAAAAAAAAAAATTATTTTAACTTTTTAGTGAATGAAATCTTTTTAGTGAAACAAACCCTAAATTAGTGTTTTCCCCGATTTTCTATGGGATCCCATCATCCGATCCTGACTTTGGTGACCATGGGACCACCCTTGCAGAATACTCTATCAAATACAAAAAGAATTTTGGAAATCGGTTTAAAAATGACGGAGTTATGAGGTAACAAACATAAAAAAAATACAACCGAATTGATAACCTCCTCCTTTTTTGAAGTCGGTTAAAAACCACAAATAGGGCCGGAACCTTTTTGTGGGATTTCAAAGAACCAGGCACACAATTTCCTAAACGAACAACTGCTTAGGAACTCATTCGAACTCTGGAAATCTACTCCAGGGCAAGAACACGCGAAGGCATTAATACAAGGCTACTGGCGTAAGCTAACTGACGAGCTCTTGCAGCTTAATAGGAAAAATATCAGTGTAGTCGTGAGAACCCTAACTGGACATTGCGGCCTGATAAGGCACATGTTCAACCTCAAGGTTAAGGACAACGACATCTGCAGATTCTGGAACCAGGAGCGTGAAACACCTTCTGTGTGACTGCAGCCCACTGATTCATCGGCGTAGCCTTCATCTAGGAAGACATATCATGAGACCAGATGAAATACAAAATCTCCCAACCCAAAAAATCCTCAGCTTCAGGGCTTGGGCTTGAAGGAGATACTCTAACGGTGCTATAATTCACAATAGATCTTCTAGGTTGAGATGAACGAGGCCTACAAGGCGAAAGCCCGTACAATAATAATAATAATAACCTACCAGAAATCTACCAGAAAATACCTGAATATCGTCCTAATCAAAACACGTTGGAAGTGCCTATGAAAATAAGAGTTTCCCTGGATTCTCCTACGATCCCATCATCAGATCATGACATGGTGACAATGGGACCACTTCGGGAGTGGGTACCTATACTCTTTCGATTACAAAAAGAAATTTGAAAATCGACCTACAAATGGCGAAGTAATCGGTGAACATACATAAAAATATATAGGGACAGTTGGGGTAGTTACAATGAAAAAAAAAAGCATTTTTATTTTGTTAAGAAACTGTGCTTTATATTTTGATTAGAATGTTTGCTTAGAACGATCAACAACGGTTCATCATCTACCTATTAAGAACAAAAATAAGTTAAAAAAAATTTTGTTAACCTATTAAAAAAGCGTTTTTGCTCAACACCTCCTCTGTTTCAATGAGCCCCAGGTCTGGGGTACAATGAAATGGTGTCTGTGGTACATTGGAACAAGGCTAATAAAGATAAAATGGAAAATTCTATATTCACTCCTGCGTCTCTATCTCCTGCTGCTTTTGTTTTTTTTTAACACATCGATGCAATTTTACTGGACTTGGCATTTTTAGGTCAGCAGCAGTTCGCAAACTCATACTACATGCTACAAGTTCAACAGATGCTCGCACATCGTTTTACTATGCAAGTTCATAACTGTCTTTCTTTTACGACTTCTCACCATTATTACTTCAAAATCTGTAACAAAAATCCAATAATCAATCAATAATAACGGGGCACAATGAGCACTGTTTTCAAATTCAAATGTTTTATTGCATACCATAATTTTTACATGGGTTCTTAAGTAGTTATAGTATAGGCACAATTATGGACCCTGATGGGCACATCAATATAAATGATGAGCTGAGGAGATTCCATAGTACCTCGTTCCATTGCGCCCCACAAAGTATCTGAATCTTTTAAAATATGTTAAAAATGTTGGGTTATGTTTTCCACTCCACATGTAACTGCATTTAATGCGTAAATTGATTAAAAATTCATGCAAGAAAATATTACATACCTGTTATTGATACTTTTCTTGTGAAATCGAAAATTATTCGTAACGAAATTACAACTTTGGAGCCCTCAAAACAATTTTTTTCACATTGAAACTTTGTTGTCGAAGACTGGTCATAGGTAGCACTGTGCTATCTGCGCGCGATTTTTTTTTTAAATACAATAATTATCATCTTTGTTTTATTGTGGGTACCCCGTGTTCCAATGCGCCCCACTTGTCCCTAATGTAGATACTGTGGATTATAGAACTTCCTCTTTTTTTAAGTCGGTTAACAAAAGCGTTTATAATGAGAAACATCAAAATAATAAAAGGTCTAGAGTTTTTATCTCCTTTTTTTTCAAAAGATTTGGCTGTATAGATGTTCTCTTATTGCTCTGCCAATAAAGACAAAAATGACATTGACACTTACGTGAGTGGGCCCTGTTCCGTTTCGAGATAACACTACTCACAGTACTCAGACTGCTCACGCCCGGACCGAATCAATAGAGACGCGATAATGATGCCAATAGCATGCTATCGTTTCGAAACGATCGTAAACGCGCTTATGTCAATAATATCAAAACAAACATAACCTCAAAAACAATTGAACTCGTAATTTCAATTGTATTCTATGATATCCAAGCTTTAGCAGTTTTCCTTTGCCTTGTACCTACCTTTTATAATTTACTGTTCTTTTAGCGTCATCAGGAGACAGTTTGAGGTAAAACTTTGTTTTCTTCTTCAACAAAATCTGGTAATTCTAATGTCGTAATTTTTCCATAAATTTAATTCATTTTGTAGGATATTTGGCTTATTTTTGCCTTCTCTTCAAATACAGAGTAGTTTTCAACCATCGAACTAGCGAACCAAAATAAAATGTCAACTTGACAATGACATTTGACTCACGGTGCTGACGAATTCGGCCTGAGCACTGGAGAGCCTTCGCGCGAAGTACAACTTTTCGCTCTAACCCCGTTCAATGCCTTCGAGCGTGACGCTCGGGTGAAACAATCGGCCCGTTCAAGACCTTAGAGTGCTGAGCGAGTTACAACCGAACAACCATCGAATTTGATGGTTGTAAAACGCTCTGACGTTTAATACCTACTGAAATACTCTTACGTGATTGAATGATATTGGCGGCCATAATCTTTAATGTCATCTGGCTAGAGAGAGAGAGAAATAAAACATAATGTGTAAGAGGGAGATAAAAGATGTGGTTGCTGCAATGCGTTCAACGCCTCCTGGACGAGTTAAAAACAACCGGATAACTACACCCAGAGGCTCTGAACGTGCTCCTGTAAACGTTGTTTGTGACGCAATCATTGACGTCATCACATCCAACGTGAACGCTGTTGTCGCGAAACGGGTTCACTATAATCGCAGAACGGAACGCGGCCGCAGTGGGTGTCAGTTGTCATCGTCAGTGTCAGTTTGTTTCATTGTTTTGTTTGGGAAATTGGGAAAGGTTCTACAATTCATTAAATACCTAACCGTGTTTTATCTAGACATGGGCTGGATTAGCTAATTTCCGTACCTAATCCACCTGTTCCTAATATTTTCAAATACCTAATCCAAATACCTGTTCCTAATATTTATTCAGTTCCACCAAAAATATTCGGAATAGGGAATGTATTAGTTTAGTACTCGTAATAGGTCCTAATATTTATTAGGTACCGGCATAAATATTTGGAATAGGGAATGTATTAGTATCGTAATAGGTCTTAATATTTATTCAGTATTGGCATAAATATTCGGATTAGGGAATGTATTGGAATAGTAATAGGTCCTAATATTTAATTTCATTCTTGATTCAAGTTTAATATTTTTACCGTTTTTTTTTGTGAGTATATTACGTGATTACTCCGCCCATTGTGGACCGATTTTCAAAATTCTTTTTGTGTTCGATAGAGTATAGTCCTGGGGTGGTTACATTGTCACCAAAGTCAGGATCTGATGATGGGATCCCAGGAAAATAGAGGGAAACCCTTAAATTTCATAGGTACGTCCAACGTGTTTCATGTTTTTTTCGAAGCTATTCAGCTATTTGCGTCTGGTAGTCATGAAATGAGCTGATGATGGAAGGATCCTTGACTTTTAGGAGTCAGAGGTTAGTTTTTTAAATACAATAGGCACGTTTTGATGATAAATGGCATTCTTTCAAGTTACTTCGGTGAGCTGGTATTAAATTTCCAAAAAACATAAAAAAAAAATTGTTACAAAAAAATAAAACCGACTTCAAAAAGATTTCAATTTGGCAGCGACTTTGAAGTCGAATTTTATTTTTTTTTGTATTTTGTAAAAAGATTTTATGATTTTGTTAAACTGAACAAGAGATTCGCTGTATTTTCTAAGCAAAAAATAGTTATGGTATTTTATCCTAGATGACGTTTGAAACTTAATAATTAGACGTAAAGTGTAGTTTTGTTTACAGGACATATAGTTTGACAGATTGATACTTCACGATTAACAAACATTGGTATACGAATACCTAATCCTAGGTGGCATGGATTAGGTACGTACTGGTAACGAAAAATACCTAATCCACGTACCTAATCACATATTTATGCCTCAAGTCTAGTTTTATCCAAAACTTGAGTTTGGCAGTAGGTAATGGTTGTGCTTTACAACCGGTTGCCATTTAATAAAGAGTGAAAGGTTAGTTAGTAGTTTACATAAGTTATATTAGTTGCATCGCAATCGCATCTTCCAGTCACAAATTATAACTTTTATGTGACTTTAACTTGTGTTTTGTTGTAGTTAGTTGGTAGGTAGCGAGGTGGTAGTGTACATATTTGAATCGTACGTCGTGCTGCTGTTATCAGTGAATGTGTATTTACTTTCGCGCACAATGTCTTTTCGATATTCAAATGTCGAATACACCGAAATGGTGAGAACTTTGGCACGGTGTAATGATAATGTGCAATTAGCGTGCACAACATTTAATAGCCGTTACGGCACCAAAGTATCCCGTAGAACAATGTTTGAGGCCACTCAACGGCTCCGGGATCACGGATGCTTTCAACCGAATACTGCAGTCGATAGGGGCAGGAATGTTAGCAAACATACTCGAGCACAGGAGCGAATACTTGAGTATTTTGATGAGAATTGCCATAGCAGCACCCGGGAAGCAGCGCAACATTTTAATGTTAGCCATATGCATGTGTGGAGAACACTTCGTGGAGAACGGCAGCATTCACTTAACTTGAAACACTGCCGGGAGCTAACTCCAAATGATTACTTGCCACGGAAACAGTTTTGCAGGTGGCTATTACAAAATTGGCACCGAAATATACTTTGGACGGACGAGAGTACTTTTACCCGTGCTGGCATGTCCAATCAACACAATGCTCAATTGTGGATGCACGAGAACACTCAAGGGTGTAAAGTGGACTCATTCCAACATAATTTTTCGGTTAATGTTTGGGCGGGCATCATCGGGCAAAACCTACTTGGACCGGTTTTCTTGCAGAGTTTGACAGGAGAAGAGTATTTAAGGTTTTTGAAGGAAACTTTGCCTACTGTTTTAGAAGATGTACCACTGAATAATTTACACAATGTCTTCTATCAGCATAGCGGTGCTGCTGCGCATTTCACAAGGAATGTTCGACATCATCTCGATAGTGTGTATGGAGAGTGTTGGATTGGTCGCGGGGGCCCAATTGAGTGGCCTCCTAGATCTGCTGATTTGACGCCCCTTGGTTTTTTATTATGGGAACGTATAAAATCATTAGTTTACATTAATAAGGCAAATAGTGTTGAGGACCTTAAAAATAGGATAGTCAAAGCTTTTGAAACAGTGAACAGTGACACAGAAGTTTTAAATCAACTGAAAGATCAGATATTTAAACGTGCAACAAAGTGCATTGATGAAGGTGGTGGATACTTTGATACTATATTAAAAGGTCGCCGTAATAGTGTAAATTAAGTGTATCAGTGGGTTGACCTGTAAGTTTTAATTTATTTTCTGTAAGTTTTAATTACATTTTAAAATGACACCAGTATCAATAAGCGCTCTTGCCACATTTCTAGTCCTATAATGATTAGAATGATACAATAGAATTGATACAATATCATATTTCATTTGAACAAACACTGAGTTGACAGTTTAAAGTCACATAAGTGTGATGGAAAGATTAGAATCATACATAATTAAATTCACAAAGAAAAGGATCCGAAAAATAAATTGTAGAAAACTAACTTTTATTTTTAATTAGTAATTATGTAGTTTGTTATCAAATCATTTATTGGTTTTTTCCTATATAAAATTGGTAAATTTCTAACAAAAAACATAGATCAAGTTCACATAGTAACCAAGCTATAGCAACCAAGCTATTTCTAAAGATATTTTATCACTTTCAAGATTATAAAATAAAATGAGGGAAAAATATTAAACTCTCTTGTTATGTTATTTCTTTTGGGATAATGTGATGGGTTGGATCCTTTTATAGTTTATTATACAATGTGTAATAGAAGTAACAACCCTAAAAGTAGTTTCTTACAAATGTAAATGAATCAATTATAGTAATTGTTTAAAACAGTTTTAAAACATTTAATAAACTCATCATCTGTTCGAGCCTATCCCAAGTAATGTTATGCCTTAGTTAACCATGCTAGCCCAGTGCGGATTGGTCCACTTCACATGTAGATACACCATTTGAATTTCTTCACAGATGTATGCAGGTTGCTTCACAATGTCTTCCTTCACCATAGGAGCGTCGGATAAATGTACGTAGGTACATGGCAGGATCGAACCCCGAACCTCCCGATTAGTAGACCAGTGCCGAGTCCACAGCGCCACCGACGCTCTCATAAAGTAATTCAACCTTAACACATAGCATCATAAACGCATAGCATGAGCAGTCTGCGTACCGCGCAGGGCCGCCGAGTAGAGTGCGACGTGTGAATGACCTAAAACGCCCGATAGCAATAACGCACGGCACGCCGCGAGACATTGCATAAAATTGCATTGAAAAGTAACTCTTATAGCCCTGTATTATGCAGGATCTCTATTTCGAGGCATAAAAATTATTGTCATAAAGTCATATTCCATAATTTCAATTGAAATAAATGTTGAGAGGCATAATAATCAGAAAGCAGAATTTTAATAAGCATAATATTGTGTGTGTGAACTGGACCTTGCTTAACATTAACACAATTTATTTTCATTAGTTGGCAAAGTTTAGTTGCGCGCGTTATCGCTGTAAGCTGTTCAAAGGTCATTCACATCATTCAAACATTTACGTCACACTTGACTCGGCCGGGCCGGCTCGCGCGGTGTTTAGACTTTTCTAACCTTTGTAATAATGAAATACTTTTTTAAAATACCTCTGTTAAAACTAGTTCAAAGACACCTTTGTAACAAATTACTGTCAGGCTGTGCGTCATATCTGTTACACGCTGAGGCGCGTTCAGCGCCTCTGGGTGTAGTTGTCCGGTTGTTTTTTAACTCGCTCAAAGGCGTTGAACGGATTGCAGCAACCAAATCTTTTATCTCTCTCTTTCACATGATTTTTTATTTCTCTCTCTTTCTAGTAGATGACTTTATAGAATATGGCCGCCAATATCATCCAATCACGTAAGAGTATTTCAGTCATAAACGTCAGAGCGTTTTACAACCATCAAATTCGATGGTTGTTCGGTTGTAACTCGCGCCGACACTCAAAGATCTTGAACGGGCCGGTTGTTTCACCCGGTTGTCACGCTCGAAGGCATTGAACGGGGTTAGAGCGAAAAGTTGTACTTCGCGCGAAGGCTCTGAACGCGCCTCTGTATATAATGTATGATTAGGTATATACATGTGCAATAGATAATTTATCTATCGGCTGTGCGTCATTTCTGTTACACGCTGTATATAATGTATGATTAGGTATATATACGTGTGCAATAGAAAATTTTTCTATCTTAAGACATTTGCTTGGTTCGTTGTAAGAAGCATGAAAAGTAACTCTCAAAAGTATAGATGGATTGATGCTGGTAGTAGCAAAAAAAGAAAATATGTTAAACTTAATATATATAATAAGAAAACACAGAAACTAGTGAAGTGACATTAAAGTTATTTATTCAAAAATACTAGCTTACATAAGGAAATATTAAAATTAATTGACAAATTAGATATTTAGTATTCAGCACAATCAAAAGGCGAAGTTCAAAGTTGAAAAATTTAAAAAATCATTACACTTATCTAAATAATATAAATTGTCACAAAAATATTAAAGAGCTAATGCTGGCCGTTGATGATCTGCAGGACTGTGTAACTTTAATAGTGAAAAATCAGTTTGTTACAAAAAAATCACTTATTCAAATTGTAGACAGACTGCCAGGTTCAATTGTCACCAGTGACTCCAAACATTGACTGATTATATATCTGATGGTTCCCACTCAGCAACTAACTAAATCACTAGATAACTTTGAACACGACCGAACAAACAAAGTTGTAATATTTATATTATGTTACAAACAATATTATTATAGGTTTAGTGATGAGATGACATTGGCAAAGGATCAACCCCTTACAAAATGGGTCATTCAATAACCAATTGTATGCTTGGTGCTTCTTATAGGGACATTTTAAATAGCCCATTAGACTTAGAATGGCAATACAACTAGCATACTACACTGTTATCTGTTATTAAGGTTCTGTTTCTCAAAGAAAAAAAAAACGGAATCATTATACCATCGACGGATTTAGGGGAGGGCAACCGGGGCTACAGCTCTGGGACCACCACAGAAGAGGGGTCCCCACAATAGAGATTTCGAAAAAGAAATTTCAAATTCAGACTAGTAAACACTAGTAAACAACTCGACTGAAAACGATTGTTCATTTTATTTGGAAAATAATTTGGGGCCAAGGGGCCTCCACTCCTTTGTTGCCCCGAGGCCTCCAGACCTTTGAATCCGGCCCTGCATTATACGGTCTGCCACAGATAATTTGCTGCCAAATAACAAACTATTAATTTATCAGTCAAGATATTTGGCTAGGTATATAAATTGACCCAATTGAACAAAACTGTAGTGATAAGATGACTGTTAGTAATATGCTAATAGTACAGAATAGGCTTTACAAGATGATTTTATTAGTCTCGATAATTATTGCACGGAGAATCACCTTTATCTTAATACCTCCAAATGCAGCGTAGTGTCCTATAGCGTGAGGAGTAAATACATCACGTTGGGGTCGCCAGACCAGACTCCACGAGGGTATGCTCAACGGTAGGTACTACTTAGTAGCATTTTTAATCGATGTCCATCTAATGCAGGGTCAACCCATCTTGTACATAGGGCGATCCAGCATTTGAACAACCTTAATCTTCGGACCACCCCGGGACAGCCCGGCCAGCTACGGGCTGGGTTTTATCACAAGGTTCTTAGTAGACTAACAAAATTTGGTTGTCCGACGCATCCGCCTCCTGGGCCTGGACGTGGCCCTCGATAAAACGAGGGCCATGAGTTTCCACGCCCCCCGTCGCAGGATCCCACCGGGGCTCCGAGTCCGAGTAGAGGGGGTCCGTATACCGGTCGAGTCGCACTTAAAGTACCTCGGCCTGGTTCTGGACCCCCGATGGAGTTTCGAGGAGCACTTCAAGCTCCTCACTCCACGGCTGTGTGCTGCCGCAGCCGCACTCGGACGGGTCCTCCCTAACGTGGGAGGGCCAGGATCGGCGTGCCGTCGACTGTATCACGGGGTGATACGGTCGATGGCACTCTACGGAGCCCCGGTATGGGCGGAGTGCCTCTCCCCCCGAACGGTGGCCCTCTTGCGACGTCCGCAGAGGGTCATAGCAACCCGGGCCGTGCGAGCTTATCGCACGGTCAGCCACGGCGCGGCCTGCGTGCTTGCGGCTCAAACGCCGTGGGATGTCGATGCACGCGTCCATGCGGAGGTGTATCGACATCGGGTTGCCGTTAGAGTGCGGGGGGGACGATCCGCTCCTGAGGAAGTGGAGCGGGTTCGTACCCAGGCGCAGAGGGAGGCTCTGCGTCGATGGGGCGAGGCACTCGCCTTCCCAGCTGCCGGCCACCGGACGATAGAAGCGATACGTCCGGTGTTGGAGGAGTGGGTAGGGCGCCGGCAGGGCAGTCTCTCATTCCGCATGGTGCAGGTACTGACCGGACATGGTTGTTTTGGTCACTACTTGCACCGGGTCGCGCGTCGGGAGGAAACGCCGCAGTGTCATCACTGCGACGCTCCCGACGACACTGCCGAGCACACCCTTTTGGTGTGCCCAGCCTGGCGACGCCAGCGCAGCGAACTCAATGCTGCGCTGGGAGACGGAGACCTCTCGCTGCCGAGCATGGTCGTGGCCATGCTCCGTGGCGAGGCGGAATGGGGGGCTGTCGCCTCCTTTTGCGAAAACGTCATCTCGCAGAAGGAGGCCGCGGAGAGGGAGCGGGAGAATGATCCTCAAGCCGCTCCCATCCGCCGTAGACGGACAGGCAGGCGAAGGCGGGCATTCGCACAAGCGATGCCCGTCTAATGACCCTGCCATGGAGGCCTGCGTGCACGGTTGGCCCTGTGCACGCCGCCGTAAGGCCCTCCGTCTGGGGATTGCCCTGGTGTTCTCGGGCAATCCCCCCTTGGCGATAGCCTGACCAGTTGGTCAGGCTTGCCCGGGCGCGTGGGTAGTGGAGTCGCAGTGTGGACCTTACCTAGCGCGCCCATAAGGGCAGGAAGAACACCGGGGGGTTTTAGTGGGTAGGCTTGGCACTCTGCCGAGAGAGCCCCACACACGCTCGCCGTCTAGCCAACGGCGGGTACGGTGCGGTTACGCATTTCCCCCCGAAAAAAAAAAAAAAAAAAAAAAAAAGTAGACTAACAAATAAATCTGTGATTTAAAGTAGGTACCCGTAATATAATATTTTTATAGAGTTTATTGTGATACCAAATGTATAATTAGTTGATAGGACTTACGTGTTCGTTACGTGACAGTGTTATAATATTTGTTGAGTTTATATAGTTCGGGCTCTCCAGGAGTCCTATAGAATCTTTGTATTGTATGTTATAACATATCATTCAAAAATTATCTACAAAATATGTATAATTGTACCCCTGTTTTTATGTGAATTAAATGATCAAAAGACTGATTCAAGACTTGGTTTTATTTCGTAATCATGCCTCATTTTTATTATTATTTACCTAATAGTAGAAATAAGTTATGACTACCTACAAAATAAATCTTTCTGGTAATTTTTAAGGTGTATTTATAGTAGGCATCAGTTGATTATAAGGTGACGATTAAAATATTTTTTTTACAAAGGAAGGAAGTAAAGTTCAAATGTAAATGTGCGAAGATTGTGTGCAGGGGAGAGAGCATTTGGTGAATTGAAATTCTGCAGTGGATTACTGAGCAAAAACCAGCAGTGATCAAAAACAGCATGATTGTTGCTTAATTTAACATTTTCTGACTTATAATATTCACTTTAAATATTATACAATGCACCTTTAACTCTTGCCTAATTCCCAAAAAAATAGGTACCCTATAAGGTCCTTAAAAAACCAAAAATTTACATAAATGCCTCTCCTTTGTTAAAGTTTCAATAATTGGGGATTTTACCTTACCAACATATTAAAATTACCTATAATATTATAAATTCGAAAGTAAGTAACTCTTATCTGCTTATTACGCTTTTACGCCTAAACTGCCGAACCTATTTTAATGAAATTTGGTAAAGAGATGCTATTAAACGATATAGGCTACTTTTTACTCCGAATTTTAATGAGTTCTCTAGAGAACGCGTACCTAATACCTATAGCCGAATTTGCCATAATAATATAACCAAATTTCATGCAAACTAAGTTTCCGGCAACAGTTAAGTAGTGCAATATAAAGTTATCAAGTTATCAATATTTCCTCAGTAAATATTACCCTTGTTTTAGGAGCGTCGGTGGCGCTGTGGCCTCGGCACTGTACTGTTCTCCGAGTAGAATCGGAAGGCCCGCGATCGATCCTGCCATGTAGCAAGGTGTATTTTGTTTCACGAATTTCATATGTACATTTATATGACGCTCACGGTGAAGGAAAACATTGGGGGAAACCTGCATACACCTGCGAAGTAGGTAATTCAAAGGTGTGTGTGTGAAGTCAACCAATCCACACTGGGCCAGCATGGTTTGACTAAGGCCTAACCACCCTAACATAACTAGTTAGGGTAGGCTCGTGCCCCTCGCTGGAGAAGCATATGAGCTGTGATGATGATGATGATGAAATATTACCCTTTTTTATGATAAAATAATCGTCCCCACCGAGGTGACCGAGGGACTCGAACTCGAACCTACCTAAATAAGGGTGTTTAGACCTTAGTCAATCAACCACGTTGGCCCATTGCGGATTGGTCGACTTCTTACACACCTTTGAACTTCTTCGCAGATGTATGCAGGTTGCTTCACGATGTTTTCCTTCACTGTAGGAGCGTCGGACAAATGGTACATATTATGAAATTCATATAGGTATCTCCTCCGAAGGTAGGATATATATTGATATATTTCAATACCAAATCACAGACTGACCAGTGACTAGATGCCTGTAATACTCTGCTAAACCAGGGGGGTTTCACTCCGCAGTTTAGGTACGTTTGGCCGGGCGGGCGGTCCGAACGGACGGTATGTGGCAAAAGGTTGCCGCTCGGCTCGCACGCCGACCGCGTCGCACGTAATGATTGAAGTCATTTTTGTAACGATAACTGCATATCGGTGAGTGGGAACCCTGCGCTCTTATCGCAAAATCGGTATCGGGTCAGCGACGCGTAACGCAATAGGAACACTCGTGTCATGAAATAAATTTCAATTTCCCGTGCAGTCAGATGAAGGTCGTAAGAGTAGGTAAATTTTCATACCTAAACATGGCTTTTCTTCGAGAGTGATCCTTCTGTACTTTAGTACTATTTTTTATTCTGTAGCTAAACCTCATAGCGGAACCCCTCCGCCGCCTGTTCGGGCTCAGAAAGGTCAGTTCACTATGTCAATCTCACCTGCTAGAGATGCTTTTAATGAAAGGGCATGGCTCTAGATCCGACTGGGAAACATGGTAAGAGCCAGGCTCACGGAGCAAATACCTGCTTAGTTTGAGAGGAGAATATGGACAGTTCTGTGTCCAGCAGTGGGCTTACAGTGTGCGATGATGGGCTGACCTGTTTCAGTTCCTTCTTGATCGCCCGCGTGATGTCGATGCTCTTCTTCCTCAGCCGCTTGACGGCGACTATGTTGCCCCTGTACAGCGCGATGGTGGTGTGGGCTCGCTTCGTGTCCATCTCCTGGGACATCGCCGGCTGGGGGCAAATGATAAAGGAATTTAAATGTGAATTTAAGGGCTATTTCTTACATTTGAGTGACTAACCGTTCGAGGAACGATAAGTCAATACCAGGTTGAATTTTACTCCGGGCAGGATTTGAATCTGCGTCTTCAACGTGCCACTGAGGAGGAATTTCAACCGTATTGATCTCATCTTACGTTGTTAAGGCAGTTTTCATCACTGCTAGGAGCTATAAAAATTAAAATGTTATGTGTAGGTAGGTAGGTATATATCGACATTAATTTGTTTTTGAGAAGGAAATAACGGAAGCAATATAGGATTCCTTTGTTGTCTGTCTGTTTATTGATCTGTCCGTCTGTCCGTCAATACCCTTTCTCTCGGGAACGCGTAAGAGATAGGCATCAAACTGAAAACGACATCAAATACTCGGGTCTATTTATGTTCTCAGCTGTGAAAAAGCCAGGCTTGTTAGTCAATACGATCAAAAGACATGACCATTTGTGTGACATTTTTGCGCAAATTTTGCAAAAGGGAATCAACACATGCCGTTGACCTATAATCGTGAAATTTGGCAAGCAGGTCGTATAGCATATGTTAAGGGTAGATTCTGAAAACTTTGAAGCTCCATAGAGCGTTATTACTCTAAACAATAAGGTATATTTTGTTTATTTGAACTGCCAGTACTGCCATCATACCAGGGCCGTAGCTTGCCCTTGATGGGCCCTGTAGCAAAATTTGTTGGGGGCCCTCTTCCTAGCTGCGGCGAAGCCCTAATGGAAGGTAAACTTTTTCACAATGAAACAAAAGCACTTGTTTTTAATATAATATAATCATTTATTAAATATTACACGGTAAGCGCACGGTAAGGACAGATATTTTGTATGGCCTACATAATATTTTTCTGGTATGAGCGTATGTGCATGTGATATTCTATGTTTGTAACTGCACTCACGATACAGGAAAAAATCCTAGAATGGGCGACGTTTTTTTTAAATAAAAAAACATAATAGTTGCTCCTAGGAGCTACTTAGTTCGCAAAACAATTGAAATCAAATGAACACTTTTCTTGCCTTTATTTCGGCGAATTTTTTAATTAAACCATCCATATCAGCAGACGATTTCAGTTTTTTATAGCTGTTTTTGTCCAATAAAGGTTCTTAGATAAAGATTAGCATTTTTACGATACCTCTGCAAGCCTTTAGCAAGCAGACTAGACTTGTAGCCTTTAGCCTTTTTAGTCTTTAGAAACAAACGCGACTTTAGCGCCTCGACCGTCAACGACTTAAGCTAGCCATTAATTTATTTTTCAAATGTGTAAAATGTTTTTTTTTCTAGAAATTTAGCGTACGGCCTTAGAGCTTAAGTGATATTTTGGACAAGATTTTACGACTTTTTGCTTACAGGGGTTCGGGGCCCCTGTTGCTAGGGGGCCCAGTATCATTGATGTATTCGATTTTCGAACATCCTTCATCCCAATTCCCAACTGTCAAAACTTCCCTGCTCAGCTTTCCTTCAATTGTACATTTGAAGGTCGAGTAAAAGACGATAATTTCAAAGTACTTAGGTAGGTACTTCACGAATTTAATAGTAAGGTAATTTTAAGCTTCGGAGTTTGGTATTGGTGGAGAACGATTACTAAAGAAATGGTACCTTTGCCGTGGTCCTTGCCGTGGTCAGAATCGGGATGGGTGGTTAAAAATTTTAAATAAGTAGCTCAAACTCCCGCTGTTTGCAATTTTCCCCCTGTTAGGCTGCCAACTTAGTTGTATGAAAAAACACGTTATTTGAAAGAATCTTGACGTAGAAGAAATAAGGTTATTTTAAGCAGCCCAATCTCATTTCTAAAAGCTTTTTCCGCAGAAAATTTCGTTTCGACGCAACACACTAAATGAGCGGTTAGGGAATTGTGTTATTTGGTTAGTACAACACGCATTTAGGAAGGAGAGTACGTACTTATAAGCGAATAATAATCTCAATCGACAATGTAGAATATATGTATAGGTACTAAAATTGGTAAAAGCACAAAACATTTTTTTTCTAAGATGTATAGGTAAATAAGATTTAAAATAAATGCGTGTTGTTACTAAATAATACAGAATCCCTTTTAAAAAATTAAAAAAATCATTGTTTTTAATTACGCGAGTATCAATTAACTATGATAAGTGTATAGTAAATATTGCCATTAAGGTTTAAAAAACGAACAACTAACTACGAGTATCAAATTCTGACATTTGACAAAAAGTTAACATCAAATACCCATGCTAGCTAATATATGGGTCCACCTGAGGGTCCACCGATACCATTTTTTGACAGCTTTCAAATTTGACATTTGAATACTTTTTTATGAATCAAAAAGATTTTTAGTGGATTTAATTATTAAATTGAATGATATTTATAGTTTTAGCCGATTTTGATTTATATTATTCAAAATATTAAGTTACTGGACTAATTAGGTGAGACGTCAAAATTCAGCACGAAAAATCAGTTCATACCGTTTCATTTGTAACAATTAGTGCGGCTCAAAATGTCAACATTTCTTAAAAGGAACGCATAATGAGGCTGACATCAGATGTCAACACCAGCAAAGTGGTGATTGTTATATAAATGGAACACAGCTTGCGTTACTTCACCGGCATCCAACCAATTTATGTCGACAAAATAACAGAATGAGAACACAAGTGACTTCTTTTAAAGCTCCACCTGACTTGTGCAATGTTCCCGCCTTCAGCGAAATCTCTACGCCTCGAATGTCAGCATTAAAAATCTGCACAGATTGTTGCTGATGCTGACATAAGAAAGAATACTGATAATCCGCGGATGCTGACGCTCGCAGTAACTCTAGTACATACACCCCAACTATAACTAAATTGTATGTAGAATTGTCAATATAACACGGTTAGCGCAGAGGTAGAGTGATCACCTACTGCGCAACGGGTCGCGGGTTCGATTCGCGTACGGGACAAATGTTTTGTACGGACTACAGAAATTTGTTCCGGTCTGGGGGTATGTCATATTCTATGTTTGTAACTGCACCCACAACACAGGAGAAAATCCTAGTGTGGTTTTTATTTTTATTAAAAAAAAGTAAATGAGTTAATGAAAGAGTGGAATAAAAAAAATTTTGACGGTAAGTACAACTGTTCGGAAATTGAGGGAGCCCTCTCAAGCGACGGCAAAAAACTCGCAGGACCAACCGCCTCCGTGATTAAGACAACCGAGTGTTGATCGGGAGGTCCGGGGTTCGATTCCCTACGGGGGCAGAAATTTTTCTGCTCGGTTCAGTTGGTGGTAGAGCTTCTGAGCCCGCCTGGTTAGCTACCACCGTTTTACCTAAGCTTGTCGCCATAATAATAATGTTGTGTTCCGACAATTAAAGTGACATGAAAGTTCGGTGAGGTAGCCAGCTCCTTAGTCGTTGAGATTAATACGATCAAGTTGTTGTTCAGGGTCGTGTGCATGGGTAGGTACCTTCATCTTAGCTATTTCTGCCGCAAAGCAGCAGTGCTTGCACTGCTGTGTTCCGGTTTGAAGGATAAGATAATGGCATTGAAATTACTGGGTACCGTGACTTTACATCTTAAGTCACAAGTTGGCAACGTACACTGTGGTTCTTGTGGGGTTTGCAGTTTTGCCGCGAATCTCACAGGAACCACATGTATTATAGGGGACTGTTACCACTTACCATCAGGTGGGCAGTGTGCTTGTTTGCCAACTTAATTGCAATAAAAACAAATACGAGTAAGAAAGAAAAGAGAAAGTTGACTCTACACTACACCCTCCCTCACCTTATCAGTGTTGCACGTGGAAATGAACGTGAGGTCCTTCGCCTCGATCCTCCACAGCACCGACGCGAGCTTCTGCTCGTAGCGGTAGTGGCGCACGAGCAGCGCCATCGCCAGCAGCGCCGCGGCCGCCACCGCCGCCACCGCGGACAGCACGCCGGGGTCGTGCGGCAGGGAGCATCTGTACCCGTTGAACCCGCACGGCGGCTCGGCCGCGGGCGGCTTGCCGCCGAGCCACGCGATCTTGTTGCCGCCCACTAGCTCCTGGGTGGGAGAGGACGATTTTTAGCGGTTTTTTTGTCATTGCTTTGGAAGGCAGACGAGCAGACCGCCCACCTGATGGTAAGTGGAAACCGCCGCCCATAGACTGCCAACATCAGGGACATAGCCAAGCAACTGCATACTTGGAGTGTAATAAGTAGGGACAGGTGGGGTATAATGAAAAGAAAAAAGCATTCAGATTATTTTTTAGAAAAACTGTGCTTTAAATTTTGATTATATTTGTTTAGAACGATCGACAACAGTTCATAATTTACCTATTAAGAACAAAAATAAGTTAAAAAATTAATCTTAACCTATAAAAAATGCGTTCTTGCTCAACGCCTCTTCTGTTTCAATGAGCCCCAGGTCTGGGGTACAATGAAACGGTGTCTGGGGTAAAATGGAATAAAGCTAATAAAGAAAAAAATGGAAAATTCTATATTCACTTCTGCGTCTCTATCTCCTGCTGCTTTGGTTTTTTTTAATATATCGATGCAATTTTACTAGACTTGGCATTTTTAGGTCAGCAGCAGTTCGTTAACTCGTACCGTACCACATCCTACAAGTTCAACAGCGCTGCTCGCACATCGTTTTACTATGAAAGCTCTTATCTGTCTTTTTCTTACGACTTGTCACTATTATTACTTCAAAATCTGCAACAAAATTCCAATTATCTATCCCCCGGGCATATAATAACGGGTCACAATGAACACTGTCTCATAGTACCCCGTTCCATTGCGCCCTATACAGTATCTGAATCTTTTAAAAATATATTTAAAATGTTGGGTTATGTTTTCCACTCCGCATGTTATTGCATTTAATGTGTAAATTGATTAAAAATCGTACAAGAAAATACTACATACCTACCTCTTATTGATACTTTTCTTGTGAAATCGAAAATTCTTCGTAACGAAATTACAACTTTGGACCCCTCAAAACATTTTTTTTCACATTGAAACTTTGTCGTCGAAGACTGGTCATATTGCACTGCGCTATCATGTGCCGCATGAGACGCTATTATTGATCGAAACAAAAGTGCGTGAATTTGTTTTAAATTACAATAATTATGGTCTTTGTTTTATTGTACCCCGTGTTCCAATGTGCCCAACTTGTCCCTTCTCTCATTAAACCTCATCTGAAGTTGGACATAATAATAGCGCTCGGGAAACACAGGAAGCGACCCAAACTTTATTTAGTGAAGCTTTATGTATACCTAATGTGACATACACACACACACCTTCCCACACAAAACAAATGAACACGAACACACACTACACCAACTAAAATTACTTCAGTACTACTATTTATTCTCTGCTAAAATATTCGGACATCGACACACGAATTTAGATAGGCGCGTAAAAGAATGCAACGCTTTGATATTTGGACTGTAAGTTGTAGTAGGTACGTCGTTCAACTTGTCTTTTGATACTGAATATTCAAAATGCTAATGTTTAACACTAATTTTAGCAACTAGTGCCTCACCCTAGGTTCATGCTACTTAGGTCATTGAAGGCGATTACATTATATTAATATCAGGTGCCCTTAAGCACTTGACCACGGAGGTAGTTGAAGTCAGTCGTCGAGGAGTCCAGGGAAGCTCGCTTCCACTTTCAGACCTATTATCACTTATCATCAGGTGAGATGACGGCCAAGCAAGAGCTCCCCTGTAGTGCGTAATAGTACATACATTGCGATATAAGAATATAGTTACGCACGTATATCGTACGACGTTATTCAACACCCTTTGCAAGGAAAAATACTTAATAAACTGAACTTTTATATTAATTAGGGGAAAAAATGTTAAATTGTTGAAAAAAACTAATTAATGATATGAAAATCAATATAGGTACTTAGTTCGTTAATATCTTTCATATTACCTTTAGCTTTTAAAAAAATAACACTATATAGCAAATAATGCGGTTAAAAGTAGATCTATAGCCGCACTTTTTGCGCTATACACACGTGTGTATTATGAGTTGCTGTATATATCTAAAACCGGTGAAATTATATCCACTTTACGAGCAAGTGTGTTCAAAATAGTGTTACTGTAGAGATATGTATGTATACATCTGAGTGTTACAAGATATTATTAATATGTTACCGGCAAAGGGTCCGAGGAGTTGATATAGCGGAAGGTGGCGACCGGCTCAGCCCGCCAGCCCCCAGGCACGGTGTCGTCCACCACCAGGCCGATCACAGTAAAGTTACCTTCCGCGTCGCCAGCGCTGTCCATGCTCACCTGGTGGAGAAACGAGGAATCATCAATCCAACCTACACATTGAACGCCCTTACGGGCAGATATTCGTTATAACATTTTCTGGGGTTTTGCAATAATTTAAATAAGAATAACCAATGGACGGGCACACACTTTCAATCATTGTATAATATAGTTGAATAGATAGTTATATACAATAACATCACCAGAGGCTGGGGGACTCTGTATCAGAGTCGTCTGCTTGGGTAGCTCCATCATCTTACCTATTTCTGCTGCAAAACAGCAGTGCTTGCAATGCTATGTTCGGTTTGAAACTACTGGGTACCGTGACTTAACGTTTTATGTCACAAGCTGTACATTGTGGTTTTACTTAATAGTAGATTTTTTTTTTATAATGACAGATTAAAAGCGTTAATAAAACGAAGTATAATTAGCAGTTTAAATTACAAACGTATCTGATTGATATTTAGATATAATAATAATGTAAGTAGTTATTCAATTGTTGTAAAAAAACGATTCATTTACATTCACTACGTTAACAACTTTAAAACGAAAGTACAGAACCTACAGTTTTACATTGAAGAGTCTTACTACAAACAAGAACAGTGGAAAAGTGGTAAAGGCAAAACGCAAACAACAATAACACTAAAGAACACAATAAAATGAAAGAACATAAAACAAAACAATAGTTAATGTTGATAATCAAATTGTAGATATTGATAGACAGATTACAAATATCACATTTTCAAAATGGCGGCTACCTAATTACTGAAATAATAAGTAGGTGGTACTGAAGAAAAACTGGTCAAGTGCGAGTCTACAAAATTATCTAAGTACCTAATATGTAAGTTCCTAACTATTCATATTTACGGTTTTCAGGTTTTTTTTCTAGGTGAACGGGAAGTACCCTATAGGTTTTGCTTGCTTTATATGAAGTCGCAAAATTTACGAAAATATACGATATAAAGTTTCATAATATCTTTTGATCGCGTTGAGTTACAAGTTTTTTTTACAGTTGAAAGAGAACGTCCACCCAAATACATATTTGGTATAAACAGCTTGATGTCTTGACGCGTTCCCAAGAAAAAGGGTCTTTACACACAGGCGGACATACGGACATACGGAGAGAAGGGCAATGAAGTGATCCTATATAGGGGTACCGTTCTTCGTGTTGAGGTAGGTACCAACATATCTCTAGAAATGAAGAAATAAAGAAGTAATTTAGAAATTTTAAACAGACTGCAAAATTGTAATTTATTCAATTAATTACCTAAAAGGGAGAAACAAAAGTTTTATCTTTTAAAAATTTCAAATAATAGTATAATTTTTTTAGGTCGGTATCCTTTTTAGTATAAATCACAGCTGTGAAGTCGGTTCAGTTTTTTCAAGCTATTTTTTTTTCATTAATTACATTTTAATCTATAAGTTTTATCTATACTAATACTAATAATATTATAAAGCTGAAGTTTGTTTGACTGTTTTTTTGTTTGTTTGGTTGAACTCAGAAACTACTGATACAAATTGCAAAATTATTTTTGTGTTGGATAATCCATTTATCGAGGAAGGCTATCGGCTATATAAACCAAGCTACGACTAATAGGAGCTGAGCATCAATGAAAAATTTTGCGAAAACGGGAAAAAAATTATTTGGCGAACCATGGTTCGCGGGCACAGCTAGTTTAAGTTACTATTATATAGTTAAAAAAGAACTAAGTATTCCAAATGTTGCTATTAGGATTCGATTTGATCTTGAAACTTATCAGACCCGATCACTAAATATAGGTTTGTGATAAAGACAGATTCATTAAATTCTGTTTAGTTATTAGGGAGTTTGCCGATTGTTAACAGTGAACAAACAAAGTTTACGTTTGTATAATCCTTACTTATTAACACGAGTGTAACTTATTATGTCTGAAGGTGTGAAGTCTAATTGATAGTGTGATGTCTGAAGGTCTAGTGACTAGACCTTCAGACATCATACTATCAATCAGACTTCACTATCAATAGACTAGACTCTAGTCTATTTCTAGGAAAAATGAAATTTCGAACAAAACGTATGTTTCTTCCTAACTACCACGGTTCTCTTCGATTCTAATATTCGTTCGTCCGAAAATAGTTTGGCAGATATTATACATTGTTACTTTTTAAAAAATAGTACTAAAACATACTGAACTAAAAAAGTGCAGTACCTATTTATTGGATATTTTAGAAAATGAATATGAAATTAAATAAGACTTGAGTTAATTTTTTATCATTCCACTACCGTTTCCTGAAACGTCCCCTTAAATTATCCGGTGATAAAAAGTAACCGTGTATATTCTCTGAACCTACTCTAGTTCCGAACGAACAAACGAATTTCACAGTTTATTTTTCGGAATTTTAACCACATATTAACGAACATAAAAGTGTTTCCTTTTGATATTCGTAATTGTGAGATTTTAAGTAAGTTAATGTGAAATAACTTTTAATTGAAGCTACACTACGTGAAGAGTGTATATAAAAGAGTTTATAGAAGGACCCGACGCGACGTTGCCTCCGAATAATTTAAATTTAGCGTCGATTCCCGGGTTGGGAGTTTGGAAAAAATTACACTCAGTCCAATATGCAATATTGTTTACATTTCGCCAAAAATTTTCAAATTTTTAACTGCCGTATGTTTGTTGCTTAATGATTGTTAAAGAGCGTTTTCTCAAATAGCCGAATAGTAGCGACCTCATTCCATTCGTTCACGAAAGTTGTCTATAAAGACCTTGCGAAATTTCGCTTGATTTTCGTTCGTGATGGCCGGTACACACTTTGTTTAGTGTTTAGTGCGAGTGGCTTGTTTAGTGTTTAGTGCTTAGTAAAAAACACGTTCGGACAGCTTCTGTTTAGTGTTAAGTGCTTAGTGTTTAGTGAATAGAAACGCGTTCTATTTTTTCTGCGAGTCGCCCCTCCCGCGCTCCCGCCTTCACCCCTCACTTGCAGCTAAACACTAACTAAACACATCTGGACAGATCTGTTTAGTGTTTAGTCCATATAATGAACAAATTAACTAAACACCGTTTACTAAACAGTGTAGGGACAGCACCTACTAATCACTTAACACTAAACAGTGTACTAAACACTAAGCACTTGACTAAACAAAGTGTATACCGGCCATTAATGACAGTTCGTTTCGGAGAAACAGAGTAGATCTCCTGTTACGTTTCCACGCCTAAACTTTTCTGCTGATTCTGATGAATATATACAAGGTTACTTTCTGATGAATACACACACAGGATCCAAACCAAATCCTGTGTGTGTATTTCAATTTAGATTGTATTAAGCTATTTCCGATTTATCTAAATATAGACTAATACAAATATTCATGAGCAATAGTGAGAAACAACGTCAAAGCGTCGAACGTTGGCTGTTTTTTTAAGATAACGCTTTTGCGGCTCAATGACTGATTCATAAAAAGCTCAGCCCATTTTTATTGAACGCCTGGAGACTTTTTCGACACAAGCTGTATCTTGCTGGCATTGTTGGTTCTTATTATTGTACTAGCTTTCCGCTCGCGGCTTCGCCCGCATAATTATTGTTTTCCCCTGGGAAGTTTATGTTTTCCCGTAGGAAAAATAATTTTGTAGCCAGTTTAAGCCCGGATAATGAATTTCGTAGAAATTGGAGCAGATTTTAAATATTTTCCATAGAAACTTTCAACCCCTATTTTGCACCCTAAGGGGGTAAATTCCAATAAACCATGAAACACGTGTTCAATGAAATATTTTTAAGAGCATGAATCTCAAGTTTTATTAAAATCGTTGCTAATTTAAAGATTTTTCCATTCATACTTGCAAGTCTTGCAACCCCTATTTCATCCCTTTAGGGTATTTTTTTTAAAGTCCCTTCTTAGAATGCGTCCGCATTTTAAATTAAGACAACTGTCCAAATTTCACGTCTCTACCATTAGCGGTTACGGCTGTGCCGTGCGTCTATAGATGGGAACATCTCCTTTTCTATAGGTATATAGATTACTAGCTGTTGCCGGCGATTTTGTCTATATGTGGAGTTCATATCTCGCGCACTACGCGGTCACGGCTACGACCAGTGGCCAAATGCGACCGAGGCCTCAGGGATCTCGCGCACTAGGCGGCCACGACCACGACCAGTGGCCGCGTGCGACCGAGGCCTTAGGGATCTCGCGCACTAGGCGGCCATGACCAAGAATAGTGTCTTATAAGAATCTACAAGCCGGTCGGTTCTGCGCTACAATTAGTTACAGTTAATGGTAGCGCAGAACCGATCGGCTCCCGCGACCTTCACCAGATCATTGGTCTTTCTTGTAATGAATGTAAAAAACGTGATTTTCCGGCTAAAAAGTTAATCATATCAGTCGAGAGACGCACACTTCTGGACATGCTCCTGCGCTGCCATTAACTAAGCGGCTGCCCACGATCTTCACCAGATCATCGGTTGTTCCGGCTAAAATTGTAATCATATCAGCAAAGAGACGCTTCTACCGCTTGTCTTCTTGCGTGGAATATTGCTCGCACCTTTGGGGCGGCTCCACTCAGTACCTCCTCGATGCTTGCTCGATTGCAGCGTCGTAACACCCTCGAGCCTCTACAACTTCGTCGTGACATTGCCTCTCTTAGCGCCTTTTACCGTATGTTCCATGGGGAATGCTCTGAGGAGCTCTTTAACCTAATCCCTCCCTCTCCATTCCTTGACAGAAACACGCGTAAGAGCCTTCGGAGTCATCCATACACTGTATCCTCTTTTTCACACCGTACCTAGAAATTCCAAGATTCCTTCTTCTGTCGTTCATCCTACACTTGGAATTCTCTACCTGCGCACGTTTTTGCTCTATCCTACATGGGTTCCTTCAAAAAAGGCGTGAAAAAGCATCTTTTGGGCCGGTAAGGGGCGGGTAGGTAGGATAGTGGATGTCGTCCCTCCTCTATCTGTCAACTCATTTGGGCCTCTTTCACCGTTTAACATCAGGCGGGAGGAGGTCATTTGCCGGGCCCACCACCTACAAGTCGGTTGGTTCTGCTCTGCAAGTTCATGAAATTTTCTCACCACCTTCACCAGTCATTGGTATATCTCGGGTGGATGATAAAATATGACTTTCAGATAAATAGTTTATTATTCGAAACGCCAAGTAAAAGCCCCAGCACACGAACAGTTTTACGAGCCGCGTCAAACGGCTGACCTTGTTTCATGGTTACATGCCTCCGAAATAAATGTCTCCACAAACGAGCAGCTTTATATCTACGGAACAAAAGTCAAATAGCCTGCAGCGGTTACATTACGCTTCGTACTAATATTACGACTCTGTAATAATGTTTACCGTGTTCAAGCAGAATATGGAATTCGTGGGACATCGGAGAATACTCGTATGTGTCGATAGCTTGAAATTAATCTTCAATGCAATTCGTATCGTTTTTAATAGCTGACAAAAATGAAGTTCTACGTGTTGTATGTCTTCGTTCCTATATTTTGAATAATGTCTGTATGTTCAATGAATAATGAAAATTCAAGCATTTGAATATTTTTCAAAAATGTAATCCGTAGTTTTCCGCCTTGAATACAAATAAGTTAATATATGACTAAAAACCCGTAACTCATTTCTGTACCGTTCCACCAACATTTATAATAGGGAATTTACCGAAATCGATTTCTTCCACATTTATCTTAATGGGATAAAACAATTGTTGAAGAGAATTTTATATAAATGAAATTATAGTTACTTCATTTATGGATGATATACTTGCTGTAACCATAGTAACAATTTAATCTTATGTATTTTTTTTATTTTATATTTATTTAATATTATTAACACTAACGACATTTACATTGCAATAAGAAAAACGATGATACCCGCAATAGTGTACATTGATAATAATGTATAATTTGGTGAGTGGTGGAATAATGTATAATCTCGTGACAAGCTTTTATGTAATATAAATTCTGTCAAATGTGAAATGACGTTATAAGTAAAAGTTTTAGTGTAAAAGTTTATTTTTTCTTTTTAGCGCATTTAAATAAAAGCTTGTTTTAAAAAGGTTTTTTACATTTAATTTATTTTTTACTTTTTAGTTGTCACTGGACACGTTTCTCAGTCTGTTCTCATTCAACTCATTCAACGCATCATTGTTGCAAGGTCGTTTGCCGGTTAACTTGGAACAGTCTAGCTCTTTAATAAGAAGACTTTCTAATGATTACTCTAAGAAGACTCTACTTAAGGCCACGTATGCTTGACCAGCAGCGAAGAGCTTTGAGCCTATTTCAAGTTATTCTTAGCAAGACCTTTTATTTGATACCCATATTGTAGGAGTGCATTTAAAAATAATTGGTCCGCCATCTTGGGTATGCCACCATCTCGGATTTAGAATGACGTCACATAGTTAACCATGCATTTTCATCCAAACTGAATGTATGTACAAAATTTCAGCTCAATCGGTTAAAGATATCTGCTTCAAAATTGAGTTGCAAGATTTCACCCGAAGATACATACTTACATTGCAAGTTAAATAAAAGCTTGTAAAAAATAACTTACAGGCTCCAAAAAACTAGAGGCTCATTTATGGGGAAATGTATAACTTTTTACAACAAAGTCCCACAAAGCGTAACTGACTTGCCTTTTGATAAGTGTAAAGAGCATGGAAAAAAGACTCTGATGAGTAGAGGATATTATAAAGTCAACGATTATTTTACATGATGCCAATGCCTGGTGTTAATTTGATAAAATTATTAGTTATAGTTGTTGGCAACCCAACAAACCGTTTTTATTTTTAATCATTTTTATATAATTGCAACACTGTCGGATGTACACGTACTATGTCTGTTCGTCACGTTCGTTCATTACATTCGCACCTCTGTTCCTATTGTTCAAACTTATAAAATTAAATTTGCTGTTATATCGGGCCATCCTCGTTTTATTTACCAAGCCAGCTACAGAAGTGGTCCTTCGAGAGGAAAAACGAGAGATCGAGGATAGTCAGAAGAAAGAATACGCCAAGCAATCGGGACAGCGAAAATTTCATCGTGCCGCAAGATTAAATTCTAGTTGCGCAAATTCTCACTTCGCAATTAGAAACGGCTCCGTGAATAAAATAAGGGTGCGCAAACAAGAAGAATTCAAGATTCAGCAGAACCGTGAGTCATACATCACGCAAAACATAATAATTGCTGCAATATTTGATCGCCATTATTTTCTTCCTACCGCACAAAAAATCAGTCTCAAGTTCGAATTCGCTCAGTCTTCCGGTTTCGAGAAAGGATCGACAGGCGGCGCTGCGCGACAAGGCCGGCGACCCAATCTAGCGGATTTCGTGCTGCCAACATCAAAAACTTACACACGCAGGAGAGAGTGAGTGAAGTAGCACCTTTATTCTCAAGCATTCGGGAGTGAAGTTTGGTGCGGCGACTCGCATTTCGTCTCACTCCAATACGCTGCAATAGAGGGGGACAGCTAAACAGCCATCGCGGGTCATCGCTCATCGGCTCATCTCTCATCGTTCGTTCGTTTCCGGCGGACATTTTACCTTAGCATTTTGCGGTGTGCATGTTTTGTGGTTATAATTATTTTTTCTATTTGTTGTACTTTACTACTAAAGCTCAGTGTATAATTATTTGTGTAATTACAATTAGTTTAGTGCTGGTTTGTAACAAACTAGGGATATAAATTGTCTGACGAAATGGATTTAAAAAAGCTAGTGGCTGCACGTGGTTACGAAAAAGCGAGTTTAACTCGCATTTACAATGCAGTTACTACTGATTCTTTTAAAAATAATGCTACAGAAACCATTTTGACCATGCGGGATCGCACTATAAAGGCATTTGAACAATATGAGTTATACAATAAGCAAATTAGTTACACAAATGAGGATTCCGAGGATGTACTTTCGGTTGAAAGCAAGTATTATTCAATCTTAAACTTGATTGATCAGGAGTTAGCATCTTCCGATAGAAAATCTACTCCTCAAGTAAAGTCAACCAAATTGCCCACAATTAACATCGACATTTTCACTGGTAAGTTGCAAGAATATTTCAATTTCATCGAATTATTCAAATCATTGATTGATAACGATGCAAGTCTCGATAACCTCCAAAAATTGCACTACTTGAGGTCATTTTTAAAGGGGGAGCCCTTCGATTTAATAAAAAATTTACCATTTTCAAGTGATAGTTATAGGGATGCCTTAAAATTGCTGAATGATAGATATTTTAACAAGTACAAAATAATAAATGAACATATAAGTACACTTTTAGATTTAAATACCATTCTTAAACCTACTCCTTTCCACATTAGAGACTTTATATCTTCTATTAAGCAAAATATAGCTGCTCTTAAAAATTTAGATGCAAAGGTAGATAGCTGGGATGCCATTTTAATATGTATTCTCAATCGCAAATTAGATATAATGACCGCTCGAGCTTATCAGCTTGAGCGCGACATGGAAAAGGAGCCGAGTATTAAACAATTCATTGAATTCCTGGAGAAACGTGCTCTGGCATTGGAGAATGCAGAAGTAGCTTCAACAAGGCCAAGCAGATTGGTAGCTGTTAACGCTGCTGCAAAGGAGACTGTACGGAAACCAGGATGCCAATACTGTAAGTGTACAGATCATAAAATATTTGCTTGTAAAAATTTTAAATTAATGGCACCGTCAGAAAGACTAAAGTTTGTAAACAATAAAAGTTTATGTCACATTTGCTTGAACACTCATTCAGGCAAATGCAAGTTTCACTTCAGATGTACTCAGTGCAAAAACAGTCATAACACATTGATACATCAGCAAGAAACTCCTGAGCCAGTTGTCATGCTATCAGGAAAGAACAACAATAATATTTTGCTTCCTACAGCACGAATTAAGCTATATGCCCGTGACAACAGGGAGGTGCATATAAAGGCCATTTTGGACTCCGCATCGCAAGCATCTTTAGTCACCAGCAAGGTGATTGACGTGCTGGGGTTGACACCTATACCAGATTCTGCTCACATATTAGGTGTTAGAAATAATATAAATAATGTACAATATTCAATTCCATTAGAAATTCACTCATTAAAGTTGCCATTTAGTACAAGCATTAGTTGTCATGTAGTTGACAACATAACATGCAGATTACCTCAATCTCCAGTAGATCCTTCGAGTATCATCATTCCACCCAACATAAAATTAGCCGATGAGGAATATTATCTCCCATCTGATATTAATATGCTAATTGGGGCTGACATATTTTTCCAGGTGCTCCTGCCGAATACAGATGTGCAGCCATACAGTCAGCAGTATGCTCGGAGCAATGCGCAGCTGCCTGAGGGGGCAGGGCCGCGTATCATCAACACCAAGTTTGGCCATATAATTGCTGGAGGTTTGCCTTCTCCAAATGAGGTAACCAAACTTGCATCGCTTTTATGTACTAAGTGTGATTTCAATACCAACAATATTCTTACAAAGTTTTGGGAAACAGAATCTGTTCCAGAGGTATTTAAAGAGCAAAATGTAGAAAAGGATATTGTAGAAAATATTTTCAAATCTACTACAAAATTAGAACAAAAAAGATTTCAAGTAGATTTACCATTAAAATTGCCTCTTGAAAAGGTAAATGAAACACTGGGTGATTCCTTTGACTTAGCTTATTATAGATTTCTTAATCTCGAGAAAAAATTGCAGAAAAATAAAAATATGCTAACAGAATACAGCAATTTTATTAATGAATATGTAGAATTAAAACATGCTCATTTTATCAACTTTGAGTCATATAATTTGAATAAAGACCCTGTATATTTTCTGCCCCACCATGCAGTGGTAAATGAAGGCAGCAAAACAACACGTACTCGTGTTGTATTTGATGGCTCCATGAAAACAAAGAACAAAATTTCATTAAATGACATTTTATTGAATGGGCCTCCAGTTCAAAGAGACATATTCGATATTTTATTGCTTTATAGGTTAGGGGACTATACGCTTAATGCTGATATTAAAAAGATGTTTAGAAATATATTAGTTAACCCTGAACAGACCTCTTTGCAAAATATTTTATGGCGTGAAAATCCTTCGCTTCCTATTAAGTGTTTGCGCTTAGATACCGTTACCTATGGTTTGAAAAGCTCCAGCTACTTAGCAACTCGGTGTCTGCTTGAACTTGCAATTACGAATGAGAATACATTGCCTTTGGCATCGCATATCATTAAAAATTATACATATGTCGATGATATCTTGCACTCACATTCTGACATCAATCTATTGCACCAAGCTAAAAATCAGCTAAGAACCTTGCTTAATTTGGGGGGTTTTGAATTGCACAAATGGTCATCTAACTGTGATGAGATATTGGCTGATGTTCCAGTGGATTTTCTCCAGTTGGGCCATTTAGACATTGACAGACAAAATCATACCATAAAAACATTAGGTTTGACTATTGATACTAAAGGTGATTACTTTATTATAAAGTCACCCGAAATATCCTGTAAAGTAATAACCAAGAGAGAAATATTAAGCCAAATAGCTAAATTTTACGATCCATTGGGTTTTATTAGTCCAATTATAGTAAAGGCAAAGGTCATCATGCAAAAATTATGGCATGAAAAGGTAAGTTGGGATGCTACTCCATCTCAAGCAGTAAAAGATGAATGGTCACAGTTTGCCAACAGCTTGACTGCTATGCAACCTATACACCTCAACAGGAATATTCCTGTAACTGGAGAGGCAGGAGCAGTGCAGCTTATTGGATTTGCAGATGCATCAAGCTCCATTGGCTACGGCTGTTGCATATACCTAAGGATAATAAACAAAACAGGTAATGTCAGATTATTTTTGCTTTGTTCAAAATCTCGTATTAATCCATGCACAAAACCATTAACTATTCCAAAATTAGAGCTCAATGCTAGTCTATTACTTGCCAAACTAGTAAACAAGGTTTATGAGACATTACTTATTAAATTAACCATAGATGGAGTTTATTTATTTTCGGACTCTAAGATAATATTGGCTTGGATTAATACAGATCCTCACAGGTTGCAAGCATATGTATCCAACAGAGTAAGGGTAATTCAGCAATTAACTAGCGGATGGCGCTGGTTGCATGTAAAAGGTCAACAAAATCCTGCAGACTATATTAGCAGAGGATTGGACCCGCAAGAATTAGCTTCCAACACAATGTGGTGGAACGGACCTGACTTTCTGCACAACAGGGAGTATAATTTTGATTTTACAATCGAGTTGCCCGATAACCTGCCTGAATTAAAAAATATTTTGCCACAGTCAATCGAAACTATTCTTATTACCATTAAGCAAAATGACTTATTTAAAATTTTACAAAAATATTCTAATATAAGCCAAATGGTTCGTATTTTAGCATATGTTCGTAGGTTTGCTAATAATGTTAATAAGAAAAACATTAAATGTTCAACAAAATTTTTATCTAGTTCAGAGTTGCAAGAGTCTTTATTATTGATTATTAAACATGAACAAAATATACATTTTAAGGAAGAGATTCAAGCACTATCCAAGGGAGCAAATGTCAAAGGCTCACTAAAACCATTACATCCATTTCTAGACCAGAAACAGTTATTGAGAGTAACTGGGCGTCTACAGAATTCTGAGCTACCTTACTCTCAGAAGCATCCAATAATTTTACCTAAAAATTCTGATATCACTGCACTTATTATAAAAAATGAGCATCTGAGAATGCTTCATGCAGGCCCTAAATTATTACTATCACAATTAAATCAAAAATATTGGCTTATTAATGGCATTCGTCTTATAAAGAATAATTTACAAATGCTTAATATGTTTTAAAATTAAAGCTAATACAGCTAAGCAGTTGATGGGCTCTCTTCCAAGTCAGCGTGTGACAGCATCTCGAGCTTTTCAAGTTGTCGGGGTTGATTTCGCTGGACCAGTGCAGGTCAAAAATTGTGGTATAAGACGTAGCTTAATTGGTAAAGGCTATATCTGTGTATTTGTCTGCTTCACTACCAAGGCTATTCATTTAGAACTGGCCTCAGATTTATCCACAGAAACCTTTTTAGCGTGCTTCAAAAGATTTATATCACGTAGATCACTGCCCACTGAGATCTTCTGTGACAATGGGGGTGCGTTTCGCGGGGCACAAGGCCACTTAGCTGATTTATATAAGCTTAATAAGTCTAAAGAGCATCAAAATAGTGTTTTTAATTTTGCAAGCGAGCAAGGTATAAAGTTTCATTTTATCCCAAGTTATTCTCCTGTGTTTGCCGGTCTCGCAGAGGCTGCTGTTAAGAGCACCAAATTTCATTTAAAAAGAACTATAAATAAAAGTGTACTTACATATGAACAATTAATTACAGTATTATATCAAATCGAAGGAATTCTCAATTCCAGACCCTTAATGGCAATCAATGCATCTGACATTAAAGACTTTTCTTATTTGACTCCTGGACATTTCCTTGTTGGTGGTCCAATAACTTCATATCCAGAACCTGATATCACGGATATACCTACCAATAGACTTAAATTTTGGAAGTTGGTAGAAAGTATGAAACAGTCATTTTGGAAAGTATGGCACAAGCAGTACCTCAATGCCTTACAGTGCCGACCTAAGTGGCAAAATGAGCTGCCAAATGTTACTGTAGGTTCATTAGTCATAATGCGAATTCCAAACTCTCCTACCATGCACTGGCCAATGGCAAGGGTAGAAAAGGTTTTCCCCGGTCTCGATGGTAAGGTGAGAGCCTTAGAGGTAGTAACTGCAAGTGGTAAAAAGTACGCACGTTCTTTGTCAGGCATATGTCTATTGCCTATTCAATAAAAAATATAATTAATGTAAGGTTATATATTATATAGATATAGTATTATAATTATGATACTTTGGCTACTCCTGCCTTATGTAGTATAAATAAGTTTTAGGTAAGCAAATAGATAAGATTTATAATAATAATAAAAAAAAATGTTAACATATTTGTGAAAATAAAAAAGGCTTATTTTCTTTTGTATCTTTATCCAGCCTTACATATTATAGATATAGATAGATATAAATTAAACAAATTGAAGTGTTTTTTAAAAAAGGTAATATTTATGCTACTTACCTAACTATAATGTCAAATAAAGACAATATTATATAGCATAGCATAGTAATAGCAGTATAGTTATAAGGTCAGTTTAGTTAAACAAACATGTTCTTTGTATAAAAAAGTTTATTTGAATAGTTATTTACATTGAATACCTATGTATAAAAAAAAAACCTTTAGGTTACTTAAATAATATTGTTTGAAATTTAAGAGTTGATTATAAAATTTGTAAGTCCAAGGCATGCGGGCTATCAGAACTACCTATACCTTGAGTGTAATTTTGTTGCTTAAAGTTTGATTTTGTGAGGCCGCAGCATGTTGGCAACCCAACAAACCGTTTTTATTTTTAATCATTTTTATATAATTGCAACACTGTCGGATGTACACGTACTATGTCTGTTCGTCACGTTCGTTCATTACATTCGCACCTCTGTTCCTATTGTTCAAACTTATAAAATTAAATTTGCTGTTATATCGGGCCATCCTCGTTTTATTTACCAAGCCAGCTACAATAGTAATGTAAATAATCGTGTTGTTGTGTATAACTATTCATTAAGTAAGTAGTATTGGCAACGACGACGTAGTAAGAAGAGAACTGACAAATCTATCCATCCACATATCCAAAGATATGAAGTTTCTAGCCATCCACAACAAATGAGAGATATTCTTTTCGAGTGGCTGTCAATCCAAGTGAGTACTTAGCAACTAACCAAGTTACATTTAACAAGGTAGGTGTTTATTATTAAAGCTTTGTAGTTACCTATTAAGTGCATCAAAGTGACTACCCCAGTGTCATCTTGGAAACAGATTAACCTTTATCAATGTTGAGCTGATAACCTTATTGTCATTTTTACACCATACAAAAACACACCTACTTATACCTACACACACATGTTCTCAAGTTCGTTCAAAAGTTGCACAACCTTCAGTACAAAACATGCTCACACTCACATAAACACACACACATGCGCTTGCGCGTGTATTCCATTCGATCAGATACACATCTTCACACAATAATGAACGAATAAAGTATAAGTGTAATCTTCGGTTAAATATAGTGTTATTTTTTTTATATTCTTGTTAGTTTTGTATTCTTTTTCCAATTTTATGTACTTACTGATAAATCTATTAAAAATTACTATGTAAAATTCTCTCAATGGATACGTTATACTGTAACATTATTTAGACATACAATCATTTGTAATCTTTCCGCTTGAGGGAGGGCCTGGTGACCTGTAACACAGGCTGTTTCAGTCTATCATAGGCACCAGTCTCTCACACAGCAGGATACCTGGTTTGTCCTTAAATCTAAAGTGTTAGTTATCATATCCTGTTGATGAGATAAATAAATAAATTATTATTATTATTATTATTATTATTAAAGCTTTGTAGTTACCTATTAAGTTTTCAATAAAGTTAGTTGTGCATGCAACACGCGCCTAGTGTTGTAGGTTTTGAGGTTATCTCAGTAATTACATAATAACTTTTAAACCTGCTGCTTTATGTGTAAAATGGAATATACATTTTGTAATTACATATTTTTAGCTTTCATTTGACACATAAATGATCGCTGTAACGTGCTGGGGCACAGCCCCATACTAAAACGGGCCATGTCCTTTGTTATGGAAGTTGAGCTCAAATTTTTGCTTTGAGATCAGCTTCCAATCGACGACTCTGTAACAATACAGGGATAAAAAATAGCCCTTGCTGGTTTTCTTGCTGGTTCTTTCCAGTACAAGGTCTCCCGCCGTAGACTTGTGAACCATTGGCGTAGCTTCCTTGACTTTCAAAAGAGATTGTAAAATCCAAGTTGAATAAAATATTTTGATTTTGATTTTGTAAATTACTGTTTAATGTCAAAATAAATAAAAAAAAACAGCCAAGTGCGAGTTGGAGTTGGTTGGTTGATGTAGTTGTGGGGTGCGATGTCAGACAACCTCCTCGTGGTGCACCCTGGGCAACCCGGCAGATTCTCTGCCGCGGGCTAATAGTCTGGCGAGAGGACCCCCATGGTGGGGAGGCGTGGGATGGCCGGGTTCAACCTGGCGGGCCACTTCGTGTGGCCACCCGCTTTATGCGGCGAAGGGCGAAGTCCCCTCTTCTTGTCTTAAGAAGAGGTGTGACTTTCGCTGGAAGCCGATTTCGGCGTCTACCTTTGCTGGTGACAGAGGTGAGGCGATTCTTATCGCCATGGTGCTTTGCACCTTCTGGGGATTTTCCCTGAGCTTCGGCTCACCCGCGCGGCGGTGGATCCAGTGGGGTCTGCCGTCGGGCAACCCGTTACCCGCACTGAGCGGGCCGGGGGCCCGGCGCACTGAGCGTCGGGCCGCGTGGAAGACAACCACAATAAAAAACCAACCGGTGTGTAGAGCGGCGCAATCCTGTGCCGCTCCACAAAGTAGCTGAGCCAGGTGGAGAGTCCGGTAACGGACATGTCACAGGCAGGGGGTCAGCGGGAATAAGGCCTGGCTTTTGTCCCCTTCCCCCTGTCTTGTGACGGACGAAGGAGTTGCTGGGGGGTTTTTAGGGTAGGCCTGGGCCGTGTACGGTCTGGGGAGTCCCACATATCCTCCTGGTTTGGCTCGACCACGAGGAATGCGTAAATGCATTTTCCCCACTCCCAAAAAAAAAATGTAGTTGTACAAAATGTCGCGGGCCTTCACCAGGCTTCGTTTGTCGTGTCGGGGAGAAAGATATAAGGATGGAGGGGAAGAACGGTGATCTGTGAATTGTCGGACCCCTTTCTTCTACCCACTAAGTCAGCGGTTCTTAACAGGTGGCCCGCGGACGACTGGTGATCCCCGTTAGCACCTGAAGTAGTTCGCGAAGCCCCTCAAAAAAAAAGAATTGATAGAACAATCCGTTATTTATATATACTGTTTGTATATTGATCCAAACTGTTGAGGGTCCATGGCTAGACATATATTTTGTAAAATGGTCCCTCATCACTAAAAGGTTAAGTATCACTGGCACTAAATGGTCGTGGATAAGAGGCGCGTCCTCTGAATACTGCTCCTGACCCTATGGACAGAATGTGGGGCGGGCACTGTCGCTTTTATCTTTTAGTGAATTTAATATCAGCTCACCGAAGCAACTTGAAAGAATACCACTCAGGGCGATACGTGACTATTGCATTTCTAAAACTAAACTCTAAGTCCTAAAAGTAAAGGATTCTTCCATCATCAGCTCAGTTCTTGACTACCTAAGCAAATACCTAAAGAGCTTCGGAAAAAACTTACCTATAAAATTTAAGGGTTTCGCTCAATTTTCCTGGGATTCTTTTATCAGATCCTGACTTTCGAGTACAGAAAGAATTTTGAAAATCAGTTTACAATTGATGGAGTACTTAATTGCGTAACATATACACAAAAAACATACGCGTCGAATTGAGATCCCCCTCCTTCTTGAAGTCGGTTAAAAACAAACATTAGCCGCACAAATCAACACAGGAAGTGAAAACTAACCCGAAATAAGTACAATCAAAGCCCATTAGCTTAACAGCAGGCGTGAAAAGACAACAGAAAGACAAAAAGTTACTCTCATAATTTTTATGTTATTACTAGCTGTGCCCGCGAACTACGTTTCGCCAGCAAAAATAATAATATCGCCATTAAAAATGTTGCAATAAAAAAATGGGAGTATGTGGTAAAAGGGTAAAAATTTAGGGTTATAAGTATTTTTTGATGCCAAAACATACAAAAAAATATTGTCCAGAAAAATTCTAGCTAGAGAAGGCCACCCATATAACCTAAGGGTATAAACAAAGCCTACGACCCATGCTCAGATCTGTAGGGTTCCTCTTGAACCAAATCTGATCGATCGGCATTGAGATTGTGATTTTTCGTACGCTTATTTTTGCGCATTTGCTCCAAATCAACCCCGCATTGTGCGGATTTTGGGTGAACCAAACTCAGTATTATTATTTTTTCTCAAAATAAGGATCCAATTTGGCGCTAGTGTTGTTACTCAAGCGTTTGAAAAATCACAATCCAATGACGATCCATCGGAAATGGTCCAAGAGTAACCCTACTGGACTCTCTGTAGTGATCTACCAAATATATACGAAAACTTTCATAAAAATCGGTCAAGCCGCTTCGGAGGAGTTCGATAACAAACACAGTGACACGAGATTTTTATCTATATCTATACAAATAAATAAAATTGAAGTGTAAACAAAAACACAATTTAAATTTTTTTTGTCTGTCTGTCTGTTTGTTCCCGCTAATCTCCGGAACGGCTGGACCGATTTTGACGGGACTTTCATTAATAGATAGCTAATGATATAAGGTATAACATAGGCTACTTTTTATCAAGTGTTTTTTTTTTTAAAACGCGGACGAAGTCGCATGCACAGCTAGTATATATAAATAAAAATGGATCTTCGAAATGTACGTACGCCCATAACTTTCGAACGACTACACCAAATTGGATGATTCTTAGTTTTATGTATTCGTTATTGTTAGAACAAGCTTTGTATAAAATAAAATATCTGAAAAATTATTACAGGAAAAAAAAGGATTTAAAATATGTTCACGTAAAAGTGACGAACTCGACAGATTCACTAATCAGGCTACTCCAAATTTATGGTTTCTTACACTGTTGTATTGTCAAAAGGGTTTTTTAGTAGGTATATCCATGCGGTACCGGGGCGGGCAGCTAGAATAGTATATTAGACTAGCTGTGCCCGCGTTTCGCCGTAAAAGACTTCTATTTTTTTTTCGTTTTAGCAACATTTTTCATCGATTCTTCTCTCTTATTAGTTCTAGCGTGATATTACATAGCCTATAGCCTTCCTCGGTAAATAGACTATCCCATACAAAAGTATTTTTTTCAATTCGGACCATTATACCGAGATTAGCGAGTTCAACCAAACAAACAAACAATCAAAAAAACAGTAAGTATTAGTGTAGATTAGAAGATTTAGCTTGAAATACAAATATTCCACGCAGTCCAATGGTAAAAAAGTTGTACAGGGACGAATGAAATAATTACATTGTAAACTCAACGTCCATTATACAAACACGGACAAAGAGGTTTTGTAGCGATCAAGGCTTAGCTGACCATGCTCACTTCATAAATTGGATGGGCCTTGGAGGTCGTTCAAGCTTAATTTTCCGCGAAGAATAGAGTCCCGTTCATATCGTTCAACTAGCCATTTCAGTGCAGTATTTTAGTACAACACTAAACTGTATTACTGTAATACCAATCTGCGAAGAAATTCAAAGGTGTATGTGAAGTCGACCAATCCGACTGGCCAGACTGCTGAACGACTACGGAAAAATATGCTTATGTCTAAAGGTGTTAGTAGGTAGAGTAGACTAAACACACCGAATTATAGTGTTCTAATCCAGTAACACGACTGGAACAGAGCAATTTTATTCCAGCAGCGCTTTATATCGCGCCAGTAGGTGCTCCAGTAACATTTCAACTACTGGACTGAATACTGGAATAACGTAAACGTATTTTGTGCTCTCTCCTATTCATTTCGACCTTTAAACGCGACTCAATAGACTGAAAATAATTCGTAAACATTATCGTCCCTATTGTATGAATTTCCAAAAGAATTGTTGAATACTCAATCAAGAATTACGTAATAGCTATGAAAATGTTGATTCCGACAGTAACTTGGTATACGTTCTTTACGGTATTTGCTTTCTGTTCAGCTGGACACACCCCGATTCTAGCATGTTCAACTGCCTATCTGTTCTACTAGTTGGATATATTGGACACTTGTCTTCCAACTTTTTCATTTAAATACACAAGTTGAACTGTTTGGACTGAAACTTACATTTAGTTCAATCACCAACCATGACATGGTTAATGAGTTAGCAGAAGATGGAATTCTGCTCTTCTTTGGGCGCTTATGCATAAGGGTGGACGTGTTGTGAGTTGTGACTGATATTATTATCACTATCATAACAGCTCACATACGTCCCGATCCAGGGGCTCGAGTCTACCTTAAGTTAGGGCGTTTAGGCCTTAGTCAACCACGCTGGCCCAGTGTGGATTGGTCGACTTCACATACACCTTTGAATTTCTTCGCACATGTATGCAGGTTGCCTCACGATGTTTCCCTTCACGTTAGCAGCGTCAGACAAATGTACATATGAAATTCGGAAAGCGAAAAACACATTGGTTCATGGCGGTCTCGAACCCCGGACCTCCCGATTGGAAAGCGAGTGCTGAGGCCACACCACAGCGCCACCGAGCGACGCTCTGACGACTGATATGATGGGGAAGATATTTTGTCCTTAAACCTAATTCACGTCCATTTCACGAAGGGACGGGAACGGAACTTGCTGAAGGGAATAGCTAGACAGTCTATGTGAAAGAAACAAGCAATTCCTTTCTATTTTGTTTTTTTTATCCACGCATAATAAAACGACTCGAAAATTCCCTGACACGAATTTATTTCAACCATTTAGCACTGGAGGCGACAGTTTAATTAAAAATAAAATAATGACGTAATTTATACACTCTAGCTAGACCTAGAGTAATAATCTTGAAACGGATAGTGAATAAAGACGCACTTATAATGAAAGTAAAACAATAAAACCACATAATTTTTTGGTGTAGGTATTCAACTTCCAATATATTACACAACTTTTACACTGTTACACTGTTTAGGTCAGTAATTATTTCAATTTAATGTGACAATCAAAACACAGAATGATCAAGTAATAAAAGTAACAACTTGGGCAGCGAGGTATCGTGATAATCACTTCCAGCGAAAGAACATCAGAACATCAATAATTAAAAGATTTATTCATATCAACCATAAGCTGAGGGCGTCAAAACGGAGGTACCTAGGTGGGAGTTATTTTATGCTTTTAAGTAATTGAGGCATAGGAGTAGGCAGGCATAAACATGCTATTTAGGCATTTTTCAGCTATGGGGGTGTTCAAGTATTAGGTAATCCCACCAAAAACATTCTGTAAAAAACTAGCCAAGTCTCGATGGAGCTGCTTGTTTATCTCTAAAAAGTAATGAAATCTAGACAAAGTCGTGCCAAGTCTAAGGTTCCTTACTGCGATTTCTTTATTATTATAGTTAATGTTGTGACTTGGCCGTTGGCTTGTACCCACTAACGTATAAAGAATGTTTTGTAGAAACGTGAGCTTATTGATTTATTTTATTTGATTTTCTTATTTCACACAGTTTTTTTCTTTTTAGGGGTAGTTTTTTTATTATTGCAAATCTATCTTTTCTTTTTTTCTTTTCTTTATTGGAAGCGGCCCACCAAGTTGAATATTTTTTGTAAAGGCGGTATGTCGATATCTCTAATAGTTTTGTTGGGCTCTTGTGTTTTCTAATCAGGGTCACCAGGTACTCCAGATATTCGATTATCCTAGTTTTTATAGTTTTCCCTTTATGTGGCCATTAAAACCTAACTCTGTACCAAATTTCAGTTCTCTGAGTTTATGGGAAGTACTATTTCTATTTTGATGATCATGAGTGACTGAGTCTCTGTCATAAATGCGAAACTTTGCTTTCGCTTAACTTCGGAACTAAATGACCTACAGACTTGAAATTTTGGATTTTAAGTATGTGATTATAGCTTACTGGATGACGAAAATTTCTGCGTTCTGGTCTTATCGAGAGGTTCTCAAATAGGGGCCTGAAAATGCGGCGAAATGGTTCCAGTAAAGGATGGTACGGCACTGTTTGCTTCGCGCTTGACTTGGCGGGGGCATTGCCGTGCCCCTAGATGTGAACGCTCTAGGGGTATAAAAATAGGAGCGTCGGTGGCGCTGTGGACTCGGCACTTGCCTTCCAATCGGGAGGTCCGGGCTCCGAGACCGTCATGTACCAATGTGTTTTTCGTTTCGAATTTCATATGTACATTTTTCTGACGCTCCTACGGTGAAGGAAAACATAGTGAGGCAATCTGCATACATCTGCGAAGATATTCATGGTGGTGATTTTGTAACTCATCGATTGATCGGCAATCTTTATCAGACTGCATGATTTAATAAAGAAGAGCGAAATTATGTTCATTAGCTATAAGTATTGGTTGATTTATTCAACAAATATACCATGACTACTTAGACGACGACATTACAAAACGTTAAACATTTTAAAAATCAGTTTTAATAAAACAGAATTATCAAATCGATGCGATAGTTGATTGCCGATGAGTTACAAAATCACCCACCTGAGGGGTATGTGAAGTCGACCAATTCGCACTGGGCCAGCGTGGCCCATAAACACCCTATGTTAGAGTAGACTCGAGCCTCTCGGTAGGGACGTGTATGAGCTGTTATGATGAAAAAAACAACTTATTCTCGGACTTACCAAATATACACAAAGAAAATCATAAAAATCTGTCAAGCCGTTTCGGAGGAGCTCGGTAACAAACATTGTGATATGAAATTGTGACAAGAAGGTGTTAAAATGAGTAGGTTTTGGCTTGATAGGGTATGTACTACCTAGCATACACTTGGGTATGGATAATTGGCTCAAATTTACACTGAGCTCAAGCAGATCCCAGATTCGCCTATACTGTTGGGTGCTCTAACCGGACACTTCGGCACTAGGATTATGCTAACCAGGATGGGACACGCTAGTTCCAAAATCTGTAGGGACTGCAAGGAGGGAGAGGAGAGCATGGAGCACCTGCTGTGCCACTGCGATGCCCTAGCCTGCAGGAGATTAAGGCTGACGGGAATTGGATACCCAAAACCGGAGGATTACAGGGCCATACCACCGAAGGACATTATCGAGCTCATAGGCACGATAGACTGGACCGTAGGTGGCGATGACTTTACGGTCTAAAGCTTGGGGAAGCACAAAAGATCCATGGTGGGTCGAAGTGCGAAGGCTCAATTTGATTGGGCCGCCCCCACCCGAAGATAAGATAGCATACACTTTGTAAACATATTTATCCAGGTTACGCAGGTTACGCTGCACCCCACGATTTTATTTTTGCATCAGTAGGGCTAACACGAACATTTGCGTCAAAGTATTTGTATCATAAATGACACATATGTCGCACTGATGTCCGGATAACAGGTATCGGAATACTGCAAAATTGGTAAAACTAAATATTGTGTTAAAGAGATTTTCGTGTTGTCGGAAGTAGATTTATCAGACGCTTCAAGGAACTTCACACAACAAAAACTTTGTGCCGACTTCTTCTGACACTTGTATGCTCCAAAGAAAATAGTCATCAAAATAGATAAGTATAAAAGCCAAGTTCCTAACTTCTTTACTAAAGCTTTACTAAAGTTGTTACAAATCCATTGAATTTTATAACTGGTATGGAATTGTAGCAGGCCTCCGTCACTACGCGCTTAGGTACAAGATAAGTAGGTACCTACCGTTCCGCGCACTCCGAGAGTGCAAAAGCAACGGGGCTGCCGCGCTGTTAAGATTAATGCATACTCACAGTATAAAGCAACGTTTTGCTCGCTTTCTTGCGCTCGCTTGATTATTTACCATGAGCAACAACACCAACCCTATCTCTCGAGCTCATAACGACGTGAGGCTTCAGAATTACAAAAAATAATAACATACGCTAACGCGTGGAGTTAAGGTGTGATTCGGCTTGGATGCTTAAAGTTTAAAATGTCGGTACAATGTACAAGATTAAAGGAGTGAAACTTCTGTACGTTACGTAGTAAGTACTGTTCTCCATTCTGTGATTGTAGTTTATTCGGGAGATATGCCACGGGCTGCCAATTATTAGATTAATTAGTAGACCGTACCGTGGACCGTGGTGGGTGGTAACGCTCACGAGTGCAGTATAATAATATTTCAACGGGTTCGAGGAGCTGGATTCAACATTAGCTGTATGCTTTTCGCAAATATCTCAATTTGTGCAAGATTACGAGCTATGTAACTGCTTTTAAATGAACAAAATAAACAAAATGAAAAATTTAATTATATTTTCATGAATTTTAATTACGATATATTGGATACAACGTCTAATAGAAACGAAACGACGACGGTAGATGATTGTGATGATGTTCAACAAGTAGGCCGTACCTATTCGGTTACCGAAAACAGTCTGCAGCCGAACATGGCTAATCAAAAAGCTGGTATCTAAGACTTGTCGGTGACCTAAGACTGTGGTTGAATACGGCTAATCGAAGACCAGCAGGCCTATTATGGATCTATCATTGTATGACATGGTATAAATTTGAGATAAAGAAGTCATGAAATGCTTCATTCGGTATTACCTACCGATCTCCAATGATATCATCACAATGGCATAATTTCAACGATGTCGTCATAATATAGGTAATTAAGGAATGATCAAAAATCTGTCCGAAAATCTTATTTTTCGTTTTTCACTATGATTTCATAAAGATATCATTTGAAAACCATGCGATCGGTAATAGGCCAGATTTTCAGAGGAATGTGCCCCATGTCGCAATTGCAGTAGCCATGTTGCAAGCGTTTAGTTTGTAAGTTGTCATGTCAGTTTGTATATAAATATTGTGTAGTTATGTGTATATTGTGTGGTGAATTATTTTTGTTTTATGTCTTTACTTATGTTGAATGCTTATGTTTACCATTCCAGCGCTTTTCTATTGATGTTACATCGGTAAAAGGTTTACACAGAATATCAGTGTCGTGGCACTCTTTGTTACGAGTGTCACGGCGTACGCTGAGTGTAGACCTTTTTGGTACATTACCTACTTATAATTTGAATTTAGTGTATAAGACCTGTTGTATCCTAATGTATCAAATAAAAGTTCTATCTATCTATCTATCTGCTGTAGAATACGGCGTGCAACTGAATCGATCAAAACGCCGAAATGTAAATGAGCTAATGTATGTTTTTAAATGAGCACAACCCAAGGAGTCGATGTACAGCCTCCCCCACCCCCCATATAAGGGAAGAAGCTGTGAAAGGCCAGTAATCATAATTCATTTTCATCCAAGTCTGGTCAATTCTGATGAAGTACTCACATCGAACCCCTGCACGGATCTGTAGACGGTGGGCCTCAGGAGCCGCATCAGGGTGTTGCCGTCGGTCGGCTGGAGCCCGTACCGCATGGCCGCGGTGGCGGCTCGCGCCCACAGCGTCACCGCGTCGTACAGGTGAGCCGCTTCTATCGGCACCTGGAATAACAACTTCTTGAGTCTAACGTTGAGTTCATTGAAATTATATTTTCAGGACTGAATACAGTTCTCGCCAAATTGTCGCTTCGTATTGTGGATGAGTAATTTGATTTTCATTACAAATCGCAGAACACAATAACAAGATTACTTTTAAATAATATGTGTAAAGTGTTGAATTCTTAGTTTAATTTCAGTACCTTTAAGACATTATGATTGTAGTTATTTAGTTTCTTAAGCATGCTGTGTTTGCCTGCAAGTAATTGTGCACTAGGCAAATAATATTTTAATAATAATTTAAATTTGCGTAATATAATTGTTGGCAGGCCTAATAAAGAGAAAAAAAGATATCGTGGGTTTCTTTGATTATGCGTACTTTGCTTAAATTCTGCGCGCATAAAAAATAAAATCGTCTTCTAAAACACAAAAAGACACAAACAATATAAGAATGCATGCAAACATCACATTTTTATTTTGAAATCGGTGCCAAATTTTAACTGACTATGAGTATATTAATTGTTCATTTTTTAAGACTCTAGGTAATCATTGCTTGGCACTGACTTCAATATAAAATTGTAATATAACTTTAAATAAAATGTCTTTCGCTCTAAACAGTATTTAAAAAAATGTTTTTTTTTTTCAAAAGGTTAGGAGTAACCTACCGGAAGCCTTCCATCATCAGCTCTGTAACATGATATGGTGACTACCAGATGCAAATACTTGAATTATTCAGAAAAAACATGAAACACGTTGGACGTGCCTATGAAATTTATGGGTTTCCTTCGTTTGTTTTTCCTGGGATCCCATCGTCAGATCATGATTTAGTGACAATGGGACCACCTCGGGAGTATATGCTACCGATTACAAAAAAAAAATTGAAAATCGGCCCACAAATGGCGGAGTAATCGGTGAACATACATAAAAAAATAGATACAGTCGAACATAGAATCTCCTCCACTTTTGAAGTCGGTTAAAAAAACAAAATTCTAAGCAACACAAGTTGTTGTCAAGAATCATTAAAATATTAGTCAAGCTCAGAATTTCCTTGAAAGTTCAGCCGCTGTAGAGAAAACAAACATTGTTCAAGCAAGTTTTCATGTCTCATATCATTTTCTGTATAACACTCGTACCTAGACAGAAAATGATGTAGTTGAAAGTTTGAAAGACGCAAACGTGAAACTCAGAATACTTACTTTGAGTTACATTGTATTGTTTGTCTAAATTGCTCGTGGCGTCTCCTGCTTCTCTGTATGGTAATTAAATGTGAAAATTCTCAATGTTTGTGCTGTGCTGAAATCTTTTCAGTTTTTTTTTGTTTTTCAATAGATTATTAGCAGCGAAGGCTCTAACAAATGCAATCAAAGAACAATAGTAAAAAAATAAAAACTCATATCTGAAATAGTTACTTTGAAAATAACGCATCGAAATCGCTGCGTATAGCGCGGCGTGTACCGACTAGTCTACGAGTATAGTTAAAAAACAGAAAAATTCTGACGCTTACCGGAAGGCACTCGGTGCATACATTTTTTATCAAGTCCCGCACACTGTTAGAAAAATTCTGACCGATCATCCATTTCTGATGCACACCGGATGGCACCTCAGCCGGACGTAAGAATTTTTCTATTCGAAATGGCGAAAGGCGTGTTTGCCATAGATTTTGTACCAGTCCCCGCACACCATGGACTTAAACCCTATCAGATATTCGCCACACACTATCAGATATTCGCGTCAGTTCAGGCACGCCAGCGCAAGCCGTACACGTGTTTTTTTTCCGTTGTTGTTTCCTTCTTAATGAAAATAAGCGAAATTCAAGATTTAATTACAGAGGTGGAAAAATATTACACGTGTTTTTTTTCGTTGTTGTTTCCTTCTTGATGAAAATGAGCGAAATTCAAGATTTAATTACAGAGGTGGAAAAATATCCATGTGTTTGGAATCCTGAGCATGAAAATTATCAGAATAAATCTGTAGAAAGCAAAAAATTTACTCGGGTAGACTCTCAATCTGGCATGTTTTAAGTATAATTGACTGTCTTGTAATATTGTCGTATTAAGGCCCGATTTCACCAAAGTCAGATAAGTTTAATACCAAGGAAAAAGTCATGAGTTATGAGTCTCTCGGATAGGTCAATTTTAATTTCACCAAATACTTGTACTTAGAATAAAGCCGTTATCCGAGAATAGGTTTTATACCGTCGAATCTGACGGTATAACAGATTTAATACTAGGATAAATAAGAAAGATGGCGTCTAATGAACAGATGATTAGCAAGCTCTCTAAAGTGACAGTAGTCGTAACTGACGTATAATCCTACTAGTTTTAAAAAACAGCTAATTGGCTATGTGATTTACGGAGAGAATGTACTATTTAATTTCGCAGCATTATCATTTTTTCGTTCACATAAATAAAATATAAACTCTATTTGGAAGAATAGATAAACCAAATGTGGTGAAACGTAAAATGGGTTATCTTATCCGAGAATAATGTAGAGTATAAATTTACCCACGGTATAGTTACTTATTCTAGTTTTGCGTTCCTGTTGGTGAAATCGGGTTTAAGAAGAAGAACCGAATATCAATATTATATTTTTATGTTTTTAATTGAACAAAACAATAGTGCTAAGAACAATAGCGTATCTTCATCCATGTTGATCGATGTGCGTTTACATAAGTATACAGATGAAACACGACTGGGCTCAAAAGTTGCCGGGTGAAAATGTCTGATAGTATGCGTGGTGCGTCCGGCAAGCGTCAGAATTTTTCTGTTAGAAATTTCTTATAAGTTTTACTAAAATAAAACTCATTTTTTTAGAAATGTATGTTTTTATTTTTACTTTCCTTGTATTCGTCATAAAAAGCTTGATTATCTCGGGTTAAAGAGTATATTTATTACTCCCTTATATCCCTAATATCCCCGAGTATAAATTAATTCTTCCATCGAATTATAGTCCAATAGTTCGACGTTACTTTTACCGCTATGGTAACAATGTACCTACTATAAAGGCATGAGATAAAAACTTGCTGCAAATAGGCTCTTTCATTGCTGGGAGTGGAAATATTAAAGCACTAGCAAAGGTTTTTCCTTGGCATTTTTGTTTTAAGCATTCACCAAAGATTTGCTTAGTGTATATAGTATCTACGACTTGAGGCTATGTTGGTTGGGTGCTAGGCTAGGTGTTTAGAATATGCATAAAACCTAAATTAGATTTTGGATATAAGATCCATTAATGGATCTTTACGATGAATTTCTGAATCACGGCTCAAAGTGAAAAAAGGTTCCATCAATAGATCTTTTCAATGGATCTTAGTGGACATCCCCGGATTTATTTGAGATATGGGTAAATTTCAACAGGTCCATGAAAATGTTCATTTCCGTGGATTTTTTATCTTAAAGTTAAAAAAATGGCGTTTTTTAAAATTTAAGATAATGTATGTATACTTGATTAATATCTAGCAAATAACTTAAAAAACAAACGAGATATACAAGATTGAAAATTTCGTGGCACGGCGATGAAACATGCGTGCATGGCAATGAAACAAGCGTCCGCGGCATTATTAAAATAACACTGTAGATGCGATTTTGTAACTCCTCGGCAATCGGCCATCGTGCAGCTTTAAAATATTTCTTTTTTGATTGAAACTAATTTTTTAATATGTTGAACATTTTGAAACGTCGTCGCCGGGTAGTCTTAGGTATAGGTTATACGAGAGTTTGTTAAATAAGTAAATCAACCAACACTGATAGTTAATGAACATAATCCCGCTTTTATTCAGTTTGATAACAATTGCCGATCAATCAAGTGTTACAAAATGGCCACCCTGATATTCTTGGGTGCGCATTTTCATATACATAACTTTTCTATTCCTATCATTGGAGGTCCGAAAATATTTCTCATACCATTTAAAACCATAATGATCATTCGTCATAAAAAAATTAAAAACTACATATATATAAACATAACCATTGAAATTCATAATATCATTAATCATACACTTAGTTTTTACTAATATTTTTTGTCATATATTTTTCTATACTAATGACCGAAACTCATAATCATTTGAATAAATAACCATAATATTCATATAACAATACAGAATATTTTGGCGATGTAGAAACTGTAGGCGGGTCAAAAATAGGTAGCGAGGAGCGAAGCGACGAGCGTAGGTTTGAACATGAACCTAGCGCGCGAGCCGAGCGAGCGAAGCGAGCGTGCCGCGGCAGCGGCCGGCGAAGCGCCAGAAACGACTTTATGTGTATTCTCGACTTTAGGCATACTTATTGCTCGTGGAAACGTTCTTAGTAACAACATTATTAATTAAAGCAATATGATCATTGAATGTTATGAAGCAAAAAGATCTGAAAAAAAAATATATGTATTTAAAATGGTTCTTGGTAGTAACAGTATTAATAAAAAAATTATGATCACTAACTGTTATGAGCTCCGTTGGTAGTAATAAAAATGTATGAATAAAAAAATATGAAAAATAAAATTATGAAGAGTGATTATTATGAACACAAATCGATAGTAAGACAAAGAATAGGATTAAGAATATTATGTGAGCCAATATGGACCCGATATTCTTACTCTTCCAATGTGCGAAAAAGACTCGAGGCCGAGACGAACAAAAAAACCGTTCAAAACAATGTGTATGTGACATTGATTTACTACCAAACGTAACGTTTGGTAGTAAATCAATGGTATGTGATAATGAATTTCCATCATATTTATTTTTGTGAAATATTCCCGTGTTTGTTTAATAAATGTTTCAACAAATAGCAGAATAAATGTTTCAACATTTATTCTGCTATTTGTCTCCGACAAATCCAACAAATTAATGATTAGTCCAGCCCAGCCATTCTTGAGTTATAAATAGTATAAATAACTAGACTGATTTTGTTTTATATATATCTAGATTATCTGCTTTCGATAACATTTTGGAGCATAGATACCACAAATTTTCAGGCATTCTATAAATCTCAATGAAAATTATCATTGAGATGCTCATAAAAGCAATTAGGTATACATAATGAAACGGCACGGTGAAATTGTAAACTTAAATTCAATCCTGTTTTAGAGTTTCTGTGTACAAAGTCTGTAGGTATGTTATTGTGCATTGGTGCTCATTAATGAACGTCTTTATACCGGTGGTATTTCGTAGTGATGTTTGCATTTCCGTAAAATTCTCAATACACAGACATTTATATAGGATAATTATTTGGAAAGAATTATAAACGTGTCAAATGATTAAAAGTTTAGTAACAGTTTGCAATAAAATAAAATAAATGTGAAACGGTTTACTTAAGTACATCATGGGCAAACACATGTTTGTCTAAATAGAGATCGTCATATTATGGCTCCAATCAACAAAAAAAAAATCGTTAAGTTTGCTTTGGTAGCTGTTAGCATGGACTTAAGTCCATGGCTCTTAGTATGTTATTGCAAAGGAATGTCAACTGAATTTCAACCTAAGGGTGGTAAACCACATTTTGGCCGACTGTACACTATATTTTACGGAACAATATATTTTAAAATAAACTGGTAAGTTTTAAAAATAAACTGCGGAAATATTTACAACAGAACTGTATGTCATAACGTCGCTTATTTGTTGGCTGTATTATTGTTGTAACTTGTTAATGTAGGGGAATAATTATATGTATTAGTTTATTTTTGTTACATTTATGTATATAGGTTTGAAATATTTTTAAATGATTTCGTTGTAAATTGTTAATTTTGTTTCTGGTACATCTACCACAGTTGCTCTCCGCACCAACCAAAGGTCGACTGGTAGAAAATGCCTCAGGCATTAGGTCCGCCGTTATACACAATGTACATAAAGCATTAATAAATAAATATTTTTACAGTCTGCTTGTTTTTTAAATGCAACAGAGAAGCTCTTGGCCTTCACCTGATGGTACGTGAGGATAAGGCGGAAGATGCTAACGAGCTTCACCTGGGCTCAAGGGTCCTTAACAACAGTAACTGAGGAACTGACTATCTTACCTCTAATAATTGTCGGAACACAAAAATGCTATTAGCCTTGTAATTGTGACGATAAACTTAGTAAAACGATGGTAGCTAAGCTAGCCAGGCGGATTTAAAAGCCCTACCACCCACCCGAACCGAGCAGAAAATCTCCTGCCGCCATGAAGAATTAAATCGTGGACCTCCCGATAAACACCCGGTGGTCCCAACCATTAGACTACGGAGGAGGTAAAAAATTGCTAAAGTCAAGCAACGCAGGCCGTGGTCATGTTTATGATGGGTGACCAAAAATTCGAAACACCTTCAGCTGCTCCGTGCTTCGTGAGGCAAGTTAAACAGTGGGTCCTGCGCTTGATATTCGAAAAACCACATGAACTTTTGCGAGGAGTTTTATATTCATGTATGTATTAGGTCACATCTCTATGGTGGTATGGTTAAGTCCCAACCTACCCCCAGGGGTAGTGTCAGGGGTATGGTGGGTCCGGAGGGGCGTCGGCTAACCGACCCATCGAACCAAGGGAAAGGAAACAGTGTGCTCATGTTTGTCGCGTAGATGGTTAGACTGTTGAGATTGGCCGCCGTGATGAAATATCCATAATATAACTATATACTTTGTTATGCACACGAACTCTGTGGTTATGCATGAAACCACAGACTAAGGAGATACTACTACATTACGAGGTTGGTACTGGTAGCACTAATATGTTGTGTTTGTTTTTGGTTTGACTTTGACCCAATATAATTTGTGCTTTGACCGTGTTGTTTTAGACAAAATGTAATTTAATATATGCAGTATCAATATATCTCTATGTAGTCCGTGAATATATGTTTTAGGTAACCGTAGTTGAGGCTTTTGTAAAACGATTTTGGAACTATAATGTATATTCTTTATCATAAATTTATGTCCTAATCCCTAATATGTATGTACCTACCTACCCACCTAATTTTACATGCCGAAAGGCAGATTATGGCGATCTATTTTTTGTTTTATATTCCATCAACTGTTACCCATGTACCCATAAGCGCAAATAAACAATTATTATTATTATAAAGCTAAGTATGCTGCAATAAGGCAAGCGGAATCTAATAACACAGGGCCAAAATATGTTATATAGACGCGGGCGTGTAGGACGCATAGGAAGCACAATTTCAGTCAGGCTGTCGTCGAAAACATGAATACGGAGCTTACATTAATGTTTGAAGCAGATATGTTACGCGAAATAGCTGTTTTCGGACAGCTGCTGGCGCAAACCTTACAGTCCTTTTTGTGAAGTTTGCATTTTGTTCAAAAAAGCTGAAAGAAATCCAACGAAATTAAACTTTACCAGAATGGTACATGTTTTATTACTGCAACCTCTGTCTGCGGAGCTCATTTCAAAATCCACGACAGTTCAAAAAAATGTGGTAGGAAATTGAGTCGTTTGCAAAAAATGTAGGTAAGTTCTTTGTGTGAGTACGTTTCGTTTTTGCAAAAAAGTTCATGCTCATTTTATGATTTTCATTTCCGTCTTTATTTTATTTATTACTAGCTTTTGCCCGCGGCTTCGCTGGCGTTAAATTCGGGGTAACACCGAAGATTAAAAAAAAAATAAGGCAGGCATTTTTCGTTGGTAACAAAGAGTCTGTGTACCGATTTTTAGCTTCCTACCTTGAAAACTGCAAATAGTCCCATATAAAATTTCACCCCCTCTTTTAAGGGGTTGAGGGCAGATTTCCAAAAAAAATGATGCACGATTTTTTTGTTAGTCACAAATAGTTCGCATACCAATTTTTAGCTTTCTACCTTGAAAATTGCGGAATGCTCCATACAAACTTCCACCCCCCATTTTAGGGAAGTTGGGGGTTAAAAAGAGATAAAAAGTAGCCTATGTCACTCTCCATCCGTTCAACTATCTCCACTTAAAAAATCACTTTAATCCGTCGCTACGTTTTGCCGTGAAAGACGGACAAACAAACACACACACACACTTTCCCATTTATAATATTAGTGTGGATTTATTGTACTTATCAATTCAAACGCTTTAAGACTCGAAATTCTTATTAAGAAAAAGAAAACGAAATAAAAAGGAAATTTTAATTTCTCTTATAAATAAATTTAATTTGTCCTTAAGAAATTATTACAAGAAAAATACTACTATAATATCAATGAATATATTAACGACATTTTTTAATACAATTTTTTTATTTTGTTTAATTTTGTGAATGAATTATATTTAAATTCTACTTTTGACATTATGAAATTATTGATATTTTTAATAATTTTAATTGACATTGTATTGAATTGACTTGAAATTATATTAATTAATTATTTTGTTTCTATTTTGACATTAACGATTTATTATTAGTGATTTGACATCTTATTAATTTTGAGTTGATTTTAATAATTTGATGGGACATTTTATTAATTAATTCATTCATTTATATTTTGACATTAACAATTTCATAATAATTGATTTGAGATTTGTATTTGAGCTGACAATTCATTAATCCTATTTTGGTATTGATTTTAATTTCATCTCTATTTTGACATTTACAGTATCAAAATGAGTGTTTTAAATAAATTGTAACATAGTTTAAGCCATACGTATTGTGTAAACATAAATTTTGCATGCCGAAGTCGGTAAATCGTGTGTAGCCTTCATAACAACGTACGTGACATCTAATTATCTGTACTAATATGATAATTGTATCCACGATTTGAGCAAATAAATGATTAAATATTATGATTATGATGATTATGATCATTTTTTACATACGACAGGGAAGCTCTTGGCCCTCATCTCACTTGATGGCCTTGGGGTGTTGTGTTCTGTGCTTGATGGTAACTGACGATAAGGCCGAAGGTGTAAGCGAGCTTCTAACGTCACATGTGACATTAGGAATGGTTCTAATGTCACCTGTGTCATTAAATTGATAGCGAGTGCATCGATATTCGCTATGCTATGAGTTAGGCGGTAAGGCCTTTGGACTCCTCAACAACTGAGGAACAGCGGCCCTTTGGACTCCTCAACAACTGAGGGACAGCGGCCCTACCGCCTATCTCATAGCGATCACTCGCTGTCGTTATTATTATTTTATTATTTATTTATTTATTATAAGGTACATGTAAATAACGTCGGATTTAAATCAATGTCCCGCAAAACTGTGTATATACAGTTTGTCTGAGGGATCTCGCAACATCTTATTATGACTACTTATGAGCTATGTCTAATAAGTTATACATAATTATACATATTAAGGTAAGCTAGCTAGGAGGTATTTCTTAAGTCTAGTCTTAAATTTTTTTATATCTACTTCTCCTCTTAGTTCAGCAGGTAAACTGTTAATCAAATCGTTATCGTGACATTGTTCAACTATTGTTCTAATGTCACAATAACGATTAACAAACTCTAATTACATTAAGCACTAGCTGTGCCCGCGAACTACGTTTCGCCATATATTTTTTTCCCGTTTTGGCAACACTTTTCATTGATGCTTAGCTCCTATTAGCCGTAGCGTGATGTTATATAACCTATAGCCTTCCTCGACAAATGGACTATCCAACACAAAAAGATTATTTCAATTTGAATCAGTAGTTTCTGAGATTAGCGCGTTCAACCAAATAAACAAACAAACTCTTCAGATTTATAATATAATTTATAACAGGGTCTGTCGAAAACGCCTTCTCTCGGCGGTTGAACTATAATTTTAATATGAAGGCGGAGGGCTTGGAGTAAAGCGCCTCTGAAATGTCTCGCAAAGCACTCCTTTGTGTTATCTCATGTTGGCAGCTGTATCAATGTAATTCCAGCTTATGAATATCTCGTGTCGATTAATATCCGAGGACCCCATTTTGAAAACTTTCGTCCGACGTCGAACGCTCGATTACTGTCGATTTTCATTCGATATCAAAATGCAACAAGCTGTTTCACACTCATCGCTTAGCGAGTGTTGGTGTCGAGTAGGTACAAATCTATACTTCTATTATAAAACTGAAGAGTTTGTTTGTTTGTTTGGTTGAACGCGCTAATCTCTGGACCTACTGGTCTGAATTGAAAAAATATATTTGTGTTTGATAGTCCATTTATTGAGGAAGGCTTTAGGCTATGTAATTTCACGCTACCACTAATAGGAAAGGAGAATCAATGAAAAATGTTGCTAAAACGGAAAAAATATAGAAGACTAGCTGTGCCCGCGAACTACGTTTCGCCATACTATTTTTTCCCATTTTTGAAACATTTTTCATTGATGCTCAACTCCTATTTAACGTAGCGTGATCTTATATAGCCTAAGCCTTCCTCGATAAATGGACTATCCAACACGAAAATAATTTTTCAATTTGAATCAGTAGTTCCTGAGATTAGCGCGTTCAAGCAAACAAACAAACAAACAAACTCTTCAGCTTTATAATATTAAGTATAGATACGAAACTAAGAACGCGTTGAAGTCTTTGTTAAGGCGAAACGTAGTTCGCGGGCACAGCTAGTTCCTAATAATTTGATGTGAAATGAGTCGCCTTAATTAGCACATCTAGGCATCTACAAAACAAAAATGGATCGCCAAATGTGTTGCTAAGCGTAAAACTCGGGAACGGGCGGACCGATTCGGTTAATTCTTTTATATTAAGTGTTTGTTGGATTATGGTGGAGGTTTTTTTAATTAGAGAAATTGGAAGAAATGCCGGGAAATATATAAGAAATATATTATTTCCAAATTGTATCAGCAGCTTTTGGGCAGAAAAACGTCTGTCTGGACAGCTATTTTCAAATATATTTACATGTTTATGTATTCTATGATACGCGTAAAATAAAGAGAGTGAGCCTCGGCACTGGTCTTCTAATCGGGAGGTCCGGGGTTCGATCCTACCTGTTACAATGTGTTTTTCGTTTGGGAATTTAGTATGCATTTGTGTATTTATCCGACTCTTCTACGGTAAGGAAAACATCGTGAGGCAACCAGCATACATCTGCGATGAAATTCAAAGGTGTATGTGAAGTCGATCTCTCCGCACTAGTTCCAAATAACCAGAAAAAATAGGGTTGTTATATTGTTCAACGTATTATACAGAATTAATTTACATATAGTGTACCTCGGTACATCGATTGGGCAGATTTTGGCGACCTCCTTTAACTTCCAAGATTTCATTACAGACACCGGAACTGGTAAAAGTAAAAATAAAAGCTTGTAAAAATAAAATATTCTCTTCTGAAATTGTTATGTGCCAACTACCTATTCAATATTTAGGTAGTACTTTTAGTTCTTGAACCTATTGTCATTACTTTGTTTACCTCAGCTGAAAAGGCTTGAAATAACATTATTTACCGGTGATATTGGTTAGATAATTATGTTTCTATGGGATTGATTTTTACATTAAGGCGATATATCGAAAATGAATCAAACAATGTGAGGCGTGGTCTATACGTAAACGCGGGGCGCCCCCCGTGCTCAAGCAGCTAGTCTTTATATCTATGTCAACAAAGTCGTGAATGCGTTGCGCCCGCATGCAATCAGATCGTTTAGAAATTATCGACGTAAGCGACGAAATACAAATTATTTTATTAAAAAATAACTATATTGATTAGAAAAAAATGCTTCTGTACGATTCTGGATACTGATGATGGCTACTTATTTAAGGAACTTTTTAATTAATACCTAACACCGTTTACTAGTAATCCTGAATATTCTTATTTTTAAGAGGTAATTTCAAAAATAAAAAGTATCGAGACAAAATCTTTAAATCGCGTTTCCGGTTTTGCTCGTGACTAGCTAAAGATATGAAGAAACACATATTTGACTTTCAGATCTGTAAGATCTCTCAGTTACCTATGATATTACATTAAAAATAACCAATATTTTCGATATAGCGCAGTCCAGTCGATAAAATACCTTGTGGGACTGCCCACAGCCTGCGAAACCTTAAGACATGGAACATAAGACACGAGAGTAAATATGAGGTGATGATATTATAATAACAGAAAAAATTGACACCCCACTCTTTAGTACTGTATTTCAGTCACTCAGTGACCATGATCTCTGTAGTGTACGAAAAGTCCCATTTTACCTATTGTACTATTGTGACTTATTGTGAGGCCGGCTTGCATAGGACGCATCAAGTATTACGTAATTCAATATGAGGGGGAGGGGTGTGCGTTGTAAAACGTTGCGTTACAGGGGCGGGAGGGGGTTCGAACTATGCGTTGCGTAACATTGTTTTTTTATTTAAATAAAAAATGTAGAAATTAATATCTCCCAACTTGACAACCTTCTTCGTTTATGGGTTACGGAGGATCCCTCGATTGTATTTTATGTCGTTTTTAATTTGTTTCTCTAAGCTGGCAACAGTTTTTGTAACATAATCGTGACTCTTACGTAAAACTGGTCCTATTTAAAAAAGAATCACGTAAGCATACACGTGTTGCTTGTCAATTCGCGTAGCAACGAAAACGTAGGCACTTAATTATAAAAAATAACATGTCAATACAACCTGCAACCCTTATTTATTTTCCCAGAAAACCGATTATCTGAATATCGACTATGACATCAAACGCATTTTCAAAGGGAACGATTTATAATAAAAATAGCAATATTTCGAGAATTCGCTTCTACGATAAGTGAGTGTGCTTCCGAATCCAATATCACGTGGAAAGCTTAATATATGTATGAAAGGACGATCTATTTTACTCGATCCGCGATTTATCAATTGCGGGCACTGAGCGCAAGGCCAAGGTTCAGGCTCAAATCGAATCAGTGCAACCTTCGCCTCCACGGAAATTGGTACACGCAAAGCCGCAGCATCTGTAAACATTGTGATTTGAACTTAACATGTCATCTATAAACGATTTGGCTAAAACGTTCGTAGATAGTGCGATTTCTTGCCCTACCGACATCTTTCTTTATACTTAGTATAAGCACAGAATAGATAATAGTACTACGTACAGAACGGCCACTCACCTCCCCGCACTCATTTCAAATACCTCGTCCCACCCGGCACTTCGTTGTAGACATCACTGACACATAAACAAGGGCGCGCTCGATCGCTCGAACGAGTAGACGCGAGCGCCGGCCGATAATAGAGACAGCGCTATGCGGGTAAAAGAGAAGGCAGTCGCTGCACTCCTCGCGTCATTTCGATTAATAACCGCGCACTCAGCCCTATTAGATTCCACGCACACATTTGCGCGTGTAGAAACGTCATTTGCTTATGTAGTAGTAATAGGTAATTGATTTGCGAACGTTATATGGAGTGTCCGGGGTGTGGTATAAGTATAAAAAACTATTATTAAAAATATTATTGTGTGAGAACTTCGACGTTTCTGATTTGGTTTAAACGTTGTAAAAAGTGCGATTGCCCCTCTGACGATTATTCAGAGCAAACTTTTTTAAGGAATAGATAGCCCTACTGACGTATATGGTCGATAAGGTTGGAAAGGAGCATGCCCGATTTTGCCCCACTATCAAGGTCGATGACCAATAAAGCGGTATTTCTAAATAAATATATTTTATAAAAACATGATTTTTCAGTCTAATAGATAGAACAGATAGAAGCTTTTCTTGATTTGTTTGCATTTCCTGTTACAAAATGGCAACTGCATATTAATGCATTTTTTCGTTGTAGCTACAATAACACCTTTTTGATGGTTGTGCATTACTTCTTTAACATTTTTTAAAATTTAATTTCAAATAAATTATAAAATATATATCATTTCATCATTTCAAATAAAAAGCATTTTTTTTGCAATGACAAAAGTTTTTCAGTTAAACAGCGCACCATTTTCAACGCTAACATCGAATGTTAAGGCGCATAGTGGTCCCAATGACCTTGCGTCGATCGTCCCGCACTGATTACATAGGAGTGAGTGAGTGAGGGTGAGGGGAATATTTAAGCAAAACTTTACGCGTAAGATGAATTATTTCAATAAAAAATTAATTAAGGCGAATAAGAAAAATCTAAAAAGACCATCCCCTAGAATATTGTTCACTTTATTTATTGAAATCAAAAGTATACGATTTAACCTAATATTTACGACGCGATTAGGTTTAAAGTTTTAAAATCGAGGCATGTTTGGGTCACATTTTAACCAAGTTTTAATTAATTTATCAAAAAATTAGAAAGACCATCCTCTAAAGAATGCGTTGAATAATAACATATCTTTTTTAAAGATTTTTTATTCAATATTTATGAAGAGAATCGGTTTTTTCTGCAGTGATTTTTTATGTTTGACCTTACTATGCGCCTTAATTATATTTTAGTTTCTTTTATGCAATGTCAATGTCACAGACGTATAAAGCGAAGCAGACTAAGGCTCGTATTAATGAACGCGTCTCAAAGTTGAGAGCGATCTTAAGCGGCAGTTTTGACGTTTAATGTATGGAACATCTTTCAAAAACAGTATCTCAAGATCGATCTCATACTTGAGATGCAATTATTAATACGAGCCTAAATGTGTCGTTCATAAAGCGTGACATCTCACTCTACCTCACGTAAACATTACTCACACACAAACAATATATAATTAAATTTTATCGTAATTTCTGGAGTTTTATTATTTATGATGCGTTAGAACACTTCCGGGCACAGCACTTTACCATTGTTCTTATCCGATTAGCAGTTATTTGTACGTATAATCACAAAACAAAACATTATAACACAATGTCACGACGCCATTTCTCTCTTATTTTGGCAAAGCTAATCATGGCGTCCACGTGGCGTCTGCCACAGCTTAGCATTAGTATCGCCATAGACGAAAAACAGAAATAGCGATATATCATGTCACTTTGGAGTGAAAGTAAAAGCGATATACATTACTTATGACAAATGTGTGAGTAATAGTACATTATGATACGAGCGCACTATGTCTAGCTATAAAGCAGAGTACGTAATGACCAATGCGCGCGTGTATCATACGACGTTTTTCAACACACTTGTGAAGAAAATAAAAGATCTTGTGGTATTAATATTTTTCTGAAAATGACTGCGCTTTTTATCAATCTTCCACTGCATGAAAGTATCGTATGCCGCCAAGTATTTATCCTCTGACTTTGGCGGCAACAAACTATTACTCGCGCTTTGCGCCTCCATAATTATTTCCGGCGGAGTTAATAATATGGATTCTTCTTCACTTGGACTCGACATATTTGTAGATAATCAATTATCAATTACAACAAAAAGACAAAAAATTTCAATAGCGGGAAAATGGCGCGCGCCTTTTTTTTTGCGCGCGCTGCCCGGGCATGGCTAAACTCTTCATACAGCCAACAAAAAAGGGCCAAACAGCCAAAATTCAAAACTAAATCAACCGAATATTTTAGTTTTTAAAAAACAACTTTGTGTGAATTTTTAATAATTTATTTTAGTTATAGTTATTAATTATTGTTTTTAATGTTTGTGTTTAAATGTCGTTGTTAATTTAATATTTAAGTAACCAGTAGTAGGCTGTTCATTTGTTTCCAATAAGGCAGCCGCATAACGTCGTGTTAAAAAAAATTATTAAGCGACTAATTTAAGAATGCGTACTGGACATACATTTACTTTGCAATCTTGAACAAATTAGAATTTGTCGTGTTAAGATTACCGCACTTGTGCGATTATGTAAAGTGAAAAGCACTCGTGTTTAATATATTGAATAACGGGTCTAAATGCAAGGTAATAAGACCCACTTTACGAGCAAGTGTGTTGAAAAATTATGTTAAGTCTGCTTCCCTTTATACTCGTACGTCTGTGGTTAATGTTAACATTTTTAACCACGCTTTTTTGCAAAGGGAATCTTTCCCAAAATATCAATATTTTAAAATGTAGCGCATTACGCAAACACAGGATGCTTGATGATGATGATCAAATACAAGAGAAGTTTAAACAAGAAGTGACGAGAGCCATGCAAACAATGATACAAAGTGAATTTAAGAAAATTAACCCAGTCCTTCAGGACATCAAAAAGACAAATGAAAATATAGAAAATTCAATATCATTCTTGGCGGCACAAAACGAAGATTACAAAAAAAGAATCGAAAAATTGGAGACCGACAATAGAAAAGACAAGGAGTACATATCGTTACTAGAAGAAAAATTAGAGGATATTAAAAGAGAAACCCAAAAAGGAAACTTTCAGATTAAAAATATGCCACAGATTGAGTCCAGAGAAAATAAAGATGAATTAATAAAAATGGTCTTATGTTTATCCAAAACAATAGACTGCCCCATAGCTAAAGAGGACATAAGTGACATATATAGAATACGGGCAAAGAAGGAAAATACCAAGAATACCCCAATTGTTGTAGAAACAAACTCGACCATTCTAAAATCTACAGTCTTGCTAAAATGTAAGGAGTACAACATCAAAAACCAAGAAAAGCTCCGAGCCAAATACCTTGGTCTCAGAACGAGGGAAGAGACTCCAATATATGTCTCGGAACAACTAACGCCTAAAGGGGCTAGACTTTTTTACTTAGCCCGCGACCTCGCTAAAACGAATTCATATAAATTTTGTTGGACTTCGTTTGGGCGTGTCTATGTAAGGAAGACAACTGACTCCCCTATTATTTACATAAGCAACGAAGCCCAAGTACTTAACCTAACACAAAATACCTGACTGTGCTGTGATTTTAGTTTGCAGGCCCAATTGTTATTTTTACATACCTTATCCCTTGTGTTCACGGCGGAATATATCTCAGTGGGCTATGATGACGAACATTTGTCTTTCTGTATACTACACACTTTGGTATGTTCCTCAAAGGTAAAGTCTTACAAAAACTATCCCCTAAAGTTTGAAGTTATTTTAGTCCTAATGATGAGTTTTCCCTTTTTTATTTATGTTTATAAACTTACTCATTTGCTTACATATAAACAGTACATCCTGAAGTCTACTCAAATTACACATATAACTTATCATACACCTTTCACTTGCATCATTGATAATCAACCTGGAAATTCTACCCTGCCAAAACTGTTACAATTGACAAAAAACCCTCTTTTTTCATATAGTAATTGTGTGCAACCTCAATACTTGTCTCTTGGTTTCTAACATGGAAAGCTCATTGAACACTATGAAAGAGATTGACAGGACAGAAATTGCATCCTCTTCTCTGTGTGATGTTAAAAATCTCTCACTCGTAGTAGGTGAAATACTTAACACTGATCTCACTCATATCACAAAATGTAAGAAGTATCTACAGCAATTTTGATGACCTTTGCATCACACTTTCACAGCTCAACTTCTTAGTAGATGTGATCGTCTTAACTGAATGTCGAATTGATCCAAAAAAAACTATACCACAACTAAATAATTATGTATCTTTTGTAACAACAAATCATTTAAATAGAAGTGATGGTGTTGTAGTTTACATAAAAATGGAACACCAAGTTAAAGTTGTAGAGATTATACTTTCGAATGCCTCATGCCTACAGATTACCATGAATGACATATGTATCCTAGGGATTTATTGCTCACCATCAAACTCTAATGGAGAAAACTTCATTCATTCTCTTGATAATCACCTGAATAATTTAAAAACATTTAAAACAATCATTGTTACAGGAGATATTAATATAAATATTGTAAATAAAGACTTCATATCGACAAATGAACAGAAAAACAAAATGAGCTATTTAAACATGTTGGCAACACATGGGATGTTACCTGGGCATACCCTACCCACTATAAACAAAAATTGTTTGGATCACTTCCTCTTAAAATTAAACAAAATTCAAAGTTCTGCGTCTATATATATACTGAATACAACTGTTACTGACCACAACATGATTTTTCTGAAAGTAACTAAATTAAAATATCAAAATAACTCTCCCAAATTTAAGAAATCTATTGATCTAATAAAAGCTCTGGAATTATTTAAAAGCCTGGATCTTCCGAACATGTTGTCACATACTGATCCTACTACTCTTACTGACCTGTTAATTGATAATCTGAGGAATTGTATAATTACAAATACAATAACCAAAATGATTCCTTGTAAAAATCGGATGATAAAACCATGGATGACCATAGGCATTCTCCGTTGTATTAGAAATAGAAATAACATGCAGAGAAAACTGAAACGTGACCCAAAAAACGAAATTTTGATTATAACATATAGACGCTACCGCAACCACTGTAATTCTCTCATTAAAACTTTAAAACAAAATTATAATAGAGACCAACTAAATAAAAATAAGAAGAATCCCAAGTTACTTTGGAGAGCTATCGATAACATCACACACCGTAAAGTAAATAAATCAAATAATATAGAACTATTAAACACTAAATCACCCCCTAAAGCATCTGTAGATCATGTAAACTTATACTTTGCAAATATTGGTAAATCCTTAGCTGATAATATTTCATCGCGCCAATCAAATCGGGACACTTTCTCTGATAACTCCCCCGTTCCGCAGCTGGCCTCCTCCTTTGTCTTATTAGAGACCGACCCAGACGAAGTCTATAAAATAATAATGGGACTAAAATCAAATAGTGCTGCGGGCTGGGATGGAATACAGATCGAATTTCTGAAGCATGTTGGCAAAGAAATAGCCCCAGTTATTGCTCACTTAGCTAACCTATGCATAAGAGAGGGTATTTTTCCTACCCCACTCAAACATGCCATTGTTACTCCTGTCCATAAGAGTGGAGACAAAGGTGAAGCCAGCAACTACAGACCAATCTCAGTTCTTCCAGCACTTTCAAAAATATTGGAAAAAATCATAAACAGTAGATTAACCAGTTTTCTAAGCAAATATCAACTAATATCCAAATGCCAATTTGGTTTTAGGCGTGGGATTTCTACGGAAGATGCTATAATTGCTTTAACATCTCATATATCTGGATGTGTTGACAAAAACAAAAAGTGTATTACAGTCTTTCTAGATCTTCAAAAGGCTTTCGACAGCGTCTCTGTTCCCATCCTTATGAGCAGACTAGAATCGGTGGGTATCAGGGGTACTCCTCTGGCTCTGTTCTGTGACTATTTGCAAAATCGTAAACAGAGTGTTAGAGTTTGTGACTGTGTCAGTGTACTTGCAGATATAACGTACGGTGTACCCCAAGGAAGTGTACTGGGACCAATACTCTTCCTAATTTATATTAATAGCCTCTGTAACTTGGATATTCCAAATGGTAAAATCTTTTCATATGCAGATGACACTGCAGTAGTCTTCTCTGGCTCGACATGGGATGAAGCTCATAGCCTTACTCAAAAAGGTCTAGCCCTTATTGCTAGCTGGTTAGATAACAGTCTATTGACTTTAAATGCCTCTAAAACAAACTATATATGCTTCACAAATTATAACAGTTCCCAACCAAATTTAGATTACAAAATAAAAATTCACTCATGCAATAACTTTACCAGTCATAATTGTTCATGTTACACCATAAATAAAATATCTAAAATTAAATATCTTGGTGTAATGGTTGACCAGCGTCTTACTTGGCACGCCCACATTGACTTATTAATTGGCAGAACTCGTAAACTTTCATGGATTTTTAAGACCCTAAGATATGTTGCCAATGCAGAGTTATTAAAACAAATATACCTATCATTAGCACAATCTATCCTTAACTACTGCATCATAATTTGGGGTGGAGCCACCAAAATCAAATTTCTAGAATTGGAACGAGCACACAGATCCTTGCTTAAAGTAATTTATTTTAAACCATATAGGTACTCAACGGCCAGTCTATACTCTCAAAGTGGCCTTTTATCTGTAAGGAAACTTTACATACTACAGCTGATTTTAAAACTGCATAAAAAACTCCCTTACTATCCTATTTTACAGAATAAAAGAAGAAAACTAAATGTTGCCCCTGTAACCCACGTTAAAACTGCCTATGCCAGGAGACAATTTCAAAGTCAATCAGGTCATATCTATAATAAAATAAATAAAATTCTTAACATTCACCCCACAACAACACGCAAATGTAAGAGTACAGTCCACAACTGGCTTCGAGGTAAAAATTACAATGAAGTGGAAAACCTCATCGCACAGTAACTAATTAAAAGGTAAACAACACAATTAACTAAGGAAAAATTAATTGTAACACAAGGGATGGGTATTCAGTAGAATTTTTTATTGTTGTTATTTTTTGCAACTGAATTGGGTATTAATACTTTCATTAATCTCTGGCTACAAGTGCTAAATTACAATACCTACTTAATTTAGTTTTAAATTGTAACTAATAATAGGGTAAACTTATAAATCTTGACAAGTGAAAGTGTTAAATTTTAACCTATTAATGTCCTTGTTTGATAATCTCTTATTCCTAGTTTAGTACTACAAACGTATGACAGTAAAATAGTAAAACACAGTGTTAAATTTCAATACTAATATTTATAAAAATTTGCCTTAAATATTCGTAATTAAAGGGTAAATTCACAAATCTTGATGTAATTGGTCAAATATTTATATCTCTATTTACATTGTAAAAGTGCAAAACTATAATGCTATATGTTACTCAATCTGCTGTAAACATTCTTAATTGTAGGGTAAACTCATTATTCTATATCCTACATACATGAAAGTGTAAAATCTTAAATCTGCTAATATCATTGATTCACAATATCTAATTATATCTGTATGTCAGTAAAATAACAAAAACATTGTATTCTAACTGCCTTATACTGTTTATTAAGGGATACATTCATAAATCTTGGTGTGGGTGTTTTTTTGTTTTCAATGTCTTGTTACTAATGCTCATGTGCAGTGAGCTCCCACCCAAGCTTTACATTTACATTGTGAAAGCCGCCACTACTCTTTGTGATTGATTGTCCATAGAGTTTGTATCTAGTTTTCATATGGAATTGTTGCCAAATGTATATGCCTATGAGTCTGTATTTGTGACCTTTAATTTAATTTAATAAGTTTTAACCGTATAATTGCAGAACTGTATCTTGGAACTTTGGAAAGCGGGGTATCCTAACACAGGCATTACGCTTAAAAGGAGATCCCTGCCACTCAAAATGACTATAAATAAGATACTGAATAAAGATTTTTTCATTTTTTTTTTTCATTTTTTTAAATACTTAAATCGCGATGATATGAAGATGTTGCAATTCTGAACTTAGGTGGAACGCGCAAAAACACACCGGACACCGCTCCGGTGTGCGGCGCTGCGGTTTTTATTTTGACTGAAGAATCTTAATTTGTATACAAAAACCTCAGGGTATAACACACTCACACCGCATGGGGTTGCGCGGCGCGCGCGACGGCACCGCACTCCCGGACGGTGATGCGGTGCGGTCCGCGGGGTATGCCACACTGTGCCGCAATATCGTACGGATTTTTGCGTAGAAAGGACGTGCATACGCGTAATAGATCTCGACATAGATAATGCGGCGAAGCGGGGCGTCGTGCACCGCAGCTCCGGACGGTGATACGGAGCAAACCGTACGGTGGCACGGTTCCGTGCCGCCGCAGCCGCATGCGGTTTTCGTCCCTTCGTACACCGCAGCGGTGTCCGGTGCAATGTGTTATGCGCCTAAAATACTCGTAAGTCGCAGTTCTCTTCATTGCTTGTCACGTTGCGTTCTTTGCGATTTCTGTTACTCATTTGATATTATTGATAATACTGGATATCGATAGACATATCAATAAGCATATTGATATTATTTTTATAACTGATTTTTAATGATCGATAATTCAGCATAACTAGTTTGACGTCTTGCAACTAGGTATACAGCGGTCGCTTAGGTTAGGTTAGGAGGAATTTTTATTAATATCAACGAAACTGCAGTTTTAATTTAAAAAAAAACAATACTTGTTTTCTATTCAAGGACGAAAAACGTTTAAAATGAGCCTAGAGTTGTTTCTGTTTATGGAAATTTGTAAGTGGGGCAAGTCTCCATACAAAAGTGGGCATCGTCCTTTGAATTTTTTACTATACAGAATGCTACAGCATTTTACAGTTTGTATGATATATTTTTTGCCTAGCGTTAGAAATGAGTAGAAATTGAAACATAGCTGAATGTTTTCTTATAAAAAGTTATATGACACTTGACATAAGCCAGATTTGTTCATGTACAGAATGTTATTTTAGTTGATAGTTGGTTATAAATAAAATTGACATTTTTAAATTAATTGGGAAACACTGTTGACATACGGCCAATTTCAATAACCATGTCTTAGCTTAGGACAATCCTAAGTAGAATGCTCTTCTCTTTAAAAAAAATGTGACAGCATTCCACTCAAGATTATCCTAAACAAACAAGGTTCGTGAAATTGGTCAACAGTATTTGTTATACTTACATTTAAAAAACAAATTTCTCCGAATTTTAATTCCCGTTGTAATTTATGAGTTACAGGATGGCCAGGATAGGACATGTCATTTACGACTAACAACAGATTTTAGTAACCCTTTAAATATAGAATTCCCACTGTAAAAATAATAAAAAAATTCGGTGAAGCTAGGGGCGGAAAATTTGTTTAGGTATAGGTAAAGCAGTGTGCGATGTGTACTTTAGCTTAATAAAGCAAAAAAAGTGGTCATTGAACTCGCGAAACAAGGGTTCCGTACAAACTTATCTAAGTATCACCATCATCACAGCTCATACACGTCCTCACCGAGGGGCTCGAGCCTACCCTAAGTTAGGGTGTTTAGGCCTTAGTCAACCACGCTGGCCCAGCAGTGCGGATTGGTCGACTTCATGAATTTCTTCGCAGATGTATGCAGGTTGCCTCATGATTATTTTCTTCACCGTAGGTGCGTCAGACAAATGTGCATATGAAATTCGAAACACAAAAAACACATTGGTACATGGCGGTCTCGAGCCCCGGACCTCCCGATTGGAAGGCATTCGGATTCTAGGTCAACGGGAAGAGCCCTATAGAAATTTTATACTTTATGTAAAAATAAAATATAATTCAACAAAACGCAATCCGATAAGAATGTTAAGGCATATTACTTTATTTTTACGCCCTAACCCTGCTTATACATTCCCACTCAACGTAATTATTTTCCTATTCCTTTTCTGTGCATGTTGTCCGATTATGAAATGATCTGCCTGTCAATATCATGAGATGTCGATATCCTTCAAGTCAATAAGTACTACGTTTCTCTTTTATTTCATGATATTTTATTTTACTTTCTTTTCCACTATATCCAGTATCAGCTTTACTTTCGCATTCTACCTTTCAATATCAATTTGCTACTTATGTAGGCCGCCAATTGCTACTTGTTTATTATCAGCTGTGTGCATCGAATGAGACATTTTGCGAACGTGACAACCTACGAATGTGACATTTTGCGAACGTGACATTCTACGAACGTGACATTGTGCGCCGAAAGGATTAAATCTCTGTGCAAAAAATACTTAGGTATTTAAGTTTAAAAGTGACAGCGTTGACACACTCAAATATTATTTACTAGATAATGAGAAAATAAACTGTTCATCATCATTATCATTTCGTACAAGAGACTCCCATTGATAGACATGGTGGTTCATGCATCCAGCGGCTTCCACCAGATCGTTGGTCCACCTTGTGCCCCCACAACCCACCTACCAACGCTGCATCTCTCGGTACGCGGCTGCCACTCGTTCGATCGTTCCACCCCAATGACCGACAATCATGCGAGCGAAGTTGCCACTGTCACTTAAAAGTTATTTCCATACCTTAGAACTGATGTAAAGGTTCAGTGAGAAGGTGGGTCCGTCACGATTATTGGGTTATGTTGGTGACTAGTTTTTCCACGGGTCTCATCATTTCTGATTCGATGACGTGGAGAAACGCTGAGCATAGCCCCTCTCAATTGCCTATGATTGAGTTACCTTGAGTCTTCCTATGAGGACTATTTTAAGTAGCCAGATCGCAGTTCCATATGTCACTGGCAACACGCATGAATTGAAGACTTTCGTCTTGAGACAATTGGTGGTTGTGCCGTGATGTGATGTGAGTTGAATTCAGCAAATGACCTCTATCAGGAAGTTGGATTTACTGAGCTGGTCTTATTGCACCAGGTAAACATACTCGTCTACGAAGGACATAGAAGACCTGGGCAAAATGCTCGATGTCCTCTGTATAGTTTTCCTACAAGTGGAAACCCCACTGAAAACACACAGCTGACGCACCCAAAATGAACAGGTCAAAACTAAAATTATATCGAATTCCCAAAATGAACATGAGTAAAACTAAAATTATTTCGAATACCTATGTATTACCCACTCCTGTAAAGGTTGGAGGCTCTAAACTGGAAGTTCTTGACGAGTATTCATTAAAAATTTATCTCATTTTACAGATTTTCTTACATATTATAAATATGTATGAAAATCTGTAAAATGAGATAAATTTTTAATGAATACTCAATCAATTTACTGAGTCACTGCGCTGCGTCGGCTTCAGGCAGATGGTAAATAACATTTAGATTTTTACAATGAAAAAATAATTGTGTTTGAATTTTGCTGAAATCCGTCGATGCGAATACACGTACACAACTTTCATATTACATTTTTCGGTTAAACCATGAAAGCCAAATGTGATTGGTGCCATGTTCGACAATGGAACATGAATATTACAAAAATTCCAACCAAATCTGTAACAAATATTTATAGTTGAAGTACTCGTATCTATGTGGCAAAGTTGTATACTTTTACATGACCGAATATCGCTTATTGGAAGCTATTGATGGAATTTATAATCAGGGAGGTTATTGTCTAAGAAAAATCTATCGCAGTCCCCTTGAAATCACTGATCATTGCGGCGTCAATACAAGACTCTGTGTCGTTTATCTGATAAAAATAGCAATGGATGCACTTTGACTGTCAAAATTGAAAGCGATCGCTATAAATTTCTGTTACACAATCAAGGGGCCGGTTCACATATTTAGTTGGTCCCTTCCCTTCGTCTTACAAAACATGGTCTAAGTTTAGTCTTGGTTTGAATCTGACGCTCGTCTCTACGTATCTACTTTTTAACCGACTTCAAAATAGGAGGAGGTTATAATTCGGTGTATAGGTATGTTATTTTTTTTGTGTGTATATGTTACGCGATTACGCCGCCAATTGTGGACCGATTTTCAAAATTCTTTTTGTATTCGATAGGTATACTGCTGCGGTGGTCCCAAGATCATCAAAGTCAGGATCTGATGATGCTCATGAAAGTCGAGGGAAACCCTTAAATTTTATAGGTACGTCCAACGTGTTGTATGTTTTTTCAATATAAATATAAAAGATGTATAGTAATAATTTATATTCTTGAATATAAATATAAAAAATGTATAGTAACCACCGAAACCGACAACCGAAAAAATCTTAAATCTTAAATTTAACCTAAGGATACACCCTAACATAGGGTAGGCTCGAGCCCCTCAGTGGGGACGTATATGAGCTGTGATGATGAACCTAGTATAACAATGCTTATAGTAAAATATCTGTTAAATATTTTCATTTAGTGTTTAATACTCTGCCCGCTTATTAGTTACTGTAACTGTATATTAAGATTTATGTATATATATAGCTATATTAATGAGAATGTGAACGAACTTGTCATTTGACTCATAAATCTTATGTTTTCGTCGATATGACAATTTTTCTGTATATCTAATGAAATGTTTTGTACAATAAATGAGCACTCTTTTTTGGATATTTCTGGTGCAAAATTATGTCACCTTAGACAACATGTTTTAAAATTTATTTCAAGTCATGATTAGATTCATCTTGTTTATTACACTTAATTACTTACTGTTTTCAAAACTACTAACATTAACATTCATTGTTTCGCTGCGCTCGCTTGTGACTAGACGTGCGCTCGTGACTTTATTTAAACACGTGTAGCGCGGCGTAAGCCGTTGCTAGAGTATAGCTGACACTATGGGCGAGTCCGGCCTGGTGGCAAACGAGCTCCTCGCGTTTCTGCAACAAAAGCTGGACGTGATGGACGAGGTCAGCGCGATGCAGATTTGTAAGTCCAGCTTTACCGAGGACGACATTAAAGCTGCAAAGTTGCTGTTGTACCGGTCCTTAAACAAGCTGGACCAGATGGTGTCTCGACGGCGTGATGGAACGCAGAAGAGCCTGCAGGAAATCATAACCCTGCTCAAAGAAACCGATCCAGACGACGTGCCTACGTTCGTGGCGAGAGATCTCAGCAAGTTACCTCCCGTCACTTTCGACCACGTCGACGTAACTGTACTGCTTAAGGACATCGTCGCCCTGAAGGCGAGTATGGCGGACGTGATGCTGAAATTCGAGGCATCACAGAATACGGTGAGTGAATTGCGCAAAGAAGTTGACAGCTTGCGCGCGTCACTCCGCATCTAGGCCATCCAGCGATGACTCGAACGTGAACACGAGGCGCGATGCGTGCGTGACGCCGTCGCCGGCATCGAGCTGCAAGTCAGCAGTTCGTTCGCCACGACCGGCGCCCCGCAACCCGCCTGCCGCCTCCGCCGCCGCCGCCTGCACGGCCCGCCGCAATACATGCGTCAGCGGTACGAGCGTCGACAGTGCCAATCACAGGAAGCAAGGTCACGGTATCGTCTCCTCGTGACTACGCGACTGTTTCGGCTCAAGCAGTGCCGAGGGGAGACGTCTTGAGACGAAGGGGAACACAGAACCGCTGCGGCACCGCACCGACAGGGCCCAACTTCCTGCCGAGGACCGCGGCACCGACTACGGCCTTGTACCTGTCCCGCCTGCACTACACCACCACAGAGCAGGATGTGGGACAGTACATCCAGAAGAAGGCCAACTTCGTTCTGAGGGTACAGCCACTGGAGTCGCGCCACAATGCCAGTTTTAAAGCATTTGTGGTTCGGGTCCCAAACTTTGCGCTGGACACTTTCATGAAGGAGGACTTCTGGCCAATGGGTGTGGTGTTTAGGCGATTTCGGGGACGAATACCTAATACCATCGGCATGCCGCAGAACACGCAGAACACGGCAAATATTTAATTTTCTTTACTAACATAGCTTATAAGTTCTATTACACTAACCAAATTGTTATATATATTATGTATGTTAGTTTGTAAGGTATATATCTATGGGCCTAAGTTGCCTGATAATAAATAAATAAATAAAAAATTAATTATAAGCTAAATGTAAATAAATAAATGTAAATGATTAACCCTCTTAACATTTCATTATATCCAACTCAAACTGTGCAGTCTAGAGACCTTCGTTTTGTCCAAAGTATATACCTATTTTGCGACTATAATTTGTTTTGTAACCCTTAAATAAATAATTATACATTCGTTGCTTCGTCCTTTGAGATTAGGTAATAATTGTAGTAACACGTGTCATGTCGCCTTTCATCCACTAAGTTAAAAGAAGGTATTCACACTTTTTTTTTTGATGGTGGTAGGTACACAAACCTTCCTAGAGACACCAACCATATAGTCGCTCATTCGCGTTTTAGTGCTTCGCCGATCACCACGTATCCTACTTAATTTCTTAGAAAACGTTACTATGCCGAAACGAAGCCATAAGGAGGAAGATAGTGATTACTTACGCAAGAAAATAAGAAAGATAGAAATGATGTTAAAAAAGCGCGAAAAGCGTACGCGCAATCGAATAATTTCAAACAATAGTAGCTCGTCGTGCCCAGCCTCACCGGCGGTGGCACTTCTGACGCTATCAGGAAACGAAGGTACGCAGTTTTTAAATAATATTATACTTATTTATTAAAAGTGGTTAACATTTGTATCACTTAATGTGATGTAATGTGTTCCTATATTTATATGGGATTATTTCATAACGAAAGACCACCACTGGTTTTTAATATCGTGTAGTGTACATCTATACGGGGATGTTACCGGCACAAAATATTATACCTAATAATATTAAAGTACCTGCCTGTTATCTATAACAGATAATCTTTAGTGATGTGTATATCTATATGGGATATTACCTATCGTCACAAATAATTACCACTGGTATCTTGTATGTAGTGTACATCTATGCGGGATGCTACCGTCACAATATTTTTTATGTACTGTGTACATTTTATATGTTATGTTACCTTCATGACTAATAAAGTATGTGCACATTTTAATGGAATGTTGTTTTCTAAAGTTTCATACGGCACTAAAGGGTTTATTCTCACAAACATTGGTCGTTGATATACAACCGCATTTAAAAAATTAAGCAGCTGTTATGGATATCTGACAGAGGTGTATTCTTCTGTGTCATATGTATTTTTGGTGACACAGTTACCTGTATGCGACACAAACGTATTGCAGGTGAAGGTGAAATGCAATCAGAGGTCGACATAGTCTCGATTGTAGAAGAGATCAATTCAGATCCATCCACTTCTATGGCTGCAACTGCAACAACAGCTTTACAGCCTTTAGATTCTACCGAACTACCTGCACATGTGAGCAGTGAACCAGTTCGTGTTGTATTGGATGAAGAGATTTTAAGTCTTTTGGGTGAACCACCCTCCAAAAAAAAATATATATATATATTTTCTTTTATATATATATATATACCAGTGAGTCTAAAAACTGTTAATCGAGGCCAGCCGTTTAATGTGCGATGCACAACATACCGAGTCAAAAAACAAGACGCTTTTTTACTTGCTCAGCAGTAAAAAATGACATAAAGGAGCAACTGTACAATGCTGAAATTGACAGTTTTCTATTTGGGGGAAAATTAGCCGACACTCTCAAAGCCGCAAAGGCGATATCGAAGTCTGGTGCTGAGATAAAGACTACTTCATCAACCAAGAAAACGCTTGCGGCGAGAAAACCAAAGCAACCTTTAAATCGTCCTTTAAAGCAGAAGCCCCCGTTTCCGAGGTCCAGGCAGATGGGAGCACCGCGGAGGACGGAGCTGACCCCGCCGCAGGCACCGCGCCCGCCGCGACAACAGCAGCTGCCGCGACCGCCGCCGCGCTCGCAGCAGCACCTAGGCCCACGTCGCTAGATTCGGTATGTACAGCAGGTCGTTTAAATAATTTTTACGATAATTGGCAACTCTTAACTGATGACCCGGTTATATTATGATGGATAAGATCCCTTTTTCCAGACCTATTCATAAATTATGGGAACCTAAACTGCCGACCTTGTCAGCTTCTGAATCTTTACAATATAGAGTGGCCATTATTGAATTGATTGATTCAGGAGCTATTTCACCTTGTCAACCAAGTCAAATAAACAGTTCTTGTCCAGCTGTTTTATTATTAAACAACCAATATGTAAAAACAGATTTTTTTAAAGCTTAGAACCTATAAATAAATTCATAACAACACGGCATTTTAAAATTGAAGATTACAGAACTACAATGAAATTAGTTTCAAAAGACAGTTTCATGGCCACCATAGATTTAAAAGATGCCTATTTTTTAACTCCAATCCACCCAGCTCATAAAAAAATATTTTGGGTTTATATCTGAAGATAAACTATACGAATTTAACGTTCTTCCCTTTGGCCTTAACACCGCACCATTTGTATTAACAAAGTTTCTTAATACGGTGATGTACTTACTTCGATCCTTAGGCCATATATATGTGTACCATTTTCTTAGACTATATTTGTGTCATTGCTAGGGATTACCAAAAAATGTATAGCAAATATTGCTGAAACTAAAAATATTTTAGAGTCCTTTGGATTTATTATCAACATTGAACGACACGGTTAGCGCAGAGGTCGAGTGATCGCCTACTGCGCAACGGGTCGCGGGTTCGATTCCCGTATGGGACAAATATTTTGTATGGCCTACAGAAATTTGTTCCGGACTGGGCGTATGTGCATGTGATATTCTATGTTTGTAACTGCACCCACGACACAGGAGAAAATCCTAGTGTGGGGCGACGTTTAAAAAAAAAAAAAGCTGTATGATTCCTAACACTAGTTGTAGTCGAAAAATTTCATATATGTTTATAGTACATAGGATAAAAGAAATATTATTAAAAAGGAATTGCTTTATTTTCAACATAAGACAAATTGTAAAATTCGACGTTTGGCTCGACTGCTGGGACTCCTCACCTCATCCTGCCCAGCGGTACAGTATGGTTGGTTGTATACCAAACAAATGGAGAGATGCAAATACCTTGCTTTATGCAATAACAATAGCTACAACAGCTACAACAATTGCAAACAGATATTTCCTGGTGGGAAATTCCATTGATAAAACATTTAATCCTATTAGACAAGACTATTACAATATCGAATTTTTTCGGATGCGAGCAAAAAAGGGCGGGGTGTAGCATGCGGTGAGGAGACCGCTAGTGGACAATGGAGTATAGAGAAATCATCCAAACACAAATTATTTAGAACTTTTGGCCGCTTGTCTAGGCTTTCAAATATTCGCAAAAGGAGAAATTGTCTAATATTATTGCGCATTGACAACACAACTGCTATTTCGTATATCAACATGGGTGGAGTTCGATTTCCACACCTTACTGATATAACCAGGAAACTGTGGCAGTGGTGCGAACCTAGAGGTATATTTGTGTTTGCTTGTTACATAAGCTCTAAAGATAATATAATTAAATAGCAGATGCGGAGCCAAGAAAATCTCACCCTGATACTGAATGGGAGCTAAAAAATCATGCATTTAATCGAATTCTAAAGGCGTTTTGCAAGGCTGACATTGATCTTTCTGCCTCTAGAGTCAATAAAAATGCAACTTGTATGTTTCTTGGAATAAATAAGGATCCAGATTACCGTGTTCAGGGGCTATGGCGGTAAACGCTTTTACCTTGATTTGGAAACATCTTTCATTTTATGCATTTCCGCCTTTTGCTGTAATACTAAAAGTTTTACGAAAAATAATAACCGATCAAGCTGAGGGAATAGTATCGTTATTCCCTTCTGGCCTACACAACCCTGGTTTCCTTTATTCCAAGAGCTTCTTTGTTCAAAGACTGTACAATTACAGCCCTTCAGATAACGTTTTGTTGTCTGTTTCTAACAGCCTGCCCAAGCTCACATTGATAGCAGGGAAGTTATCCGAAAGGCACTTCTGAAGAGGAGCGTACCACCGTCATCCTTAGACATCATGATGGCTTCCCTGTCAAAAAATTCAATCAAAGAATATTATTCGCAATACATCGCTGGGTAAATGTTTGTACAAAAAAAAAAAAAATGTTGACGTGTATGAAGCATACACTTTCTCCGCAGGTTATTTATTTTCTTACACAAATATTTTATTCGGGTTTACAATATGGATGATTAAAGTAATAGTCATCGCTCTGCTCTATCTTTGATTTTGGGATCGAGAGTAAGGTCGAATGACCGCATTACAAGACTGTTTAAGGGTTTTTTCAGACTTCGTCCTCCAGCCCCTAAATATGATACATTACCTGGAATCCTTCTCTAGTTTTAGATTACCTGTCAAAAGCTTATCTAAACACCACGTTGAGTTTAGAGCAATTGTCAAAGAAGATTGCAACACTTCTTGTACTCGTAACAGCACACAGAGTACAGACGATTACAAAAATAAAATTAGATAACATAATTATTAGAGATCAAGTAATTATTATTAAAATTAAAGATTTGATTAAAACATCACGTCCAGGATCAAATCAACCAAATTTGTGTAGGTATTCCATTTTACAAAGACCGCCCACAGATTTATTTATTTATTTAATCTTTATTGCACTTAAAAACAGTACAAAGGGCGGACTTAATGCAACCAGTCAACCGAGCGGAAAGTAAAAAAAAAAAAAAGATATTTTGATAAGTTTCAAAAAACCTCATATGGTAGTATCTACATAAGAATAACTAATAATACAAGTATAGAAGCGAAACTTCCGGCCGTCGAGCGCTCAAGGCCACGTTATTCACCTACCGTTTGATTTCCGTTGAACGGAATCGCCAGTCAAGGCGCGCACCGCATCCCGCACGCCCGTGACTCCTTCCCGCGCGCCGCTATCTACCTAGTCGCCGCGATGCCGACTTATTGTTGCGTTTATGTGTGCAAAAATAATGCCATAATAACCCCAAATTTAAAGTTTTACAATTTGCCCGAAGATAAAGAAAGGTAAGTACAAAGGTATATCTACTTGTTTTATTCAATTACGTTAGAAATGTACGATAATAGGTACCTACCTACCTAGATAAGGTGTGATTCGACTTTGAAACACACAAATAGAACAAAACATCAGAGATTTAAAAAATCTCTGCAAAACATAACATAAATGGGTAGGAAGGAATCTAGGATAGTGACTAAAATAGGTAAGTAGGTACCTACTCTTTTCTTTTATTTTACTGAAATAGGTAACGGCTAGTGCCATCTAGTGTCGAGAGTTTCTAAGCCACCCAAATAGCCTCTGGCATGGGTACCTACTTATTTATCGATATGAATTAATCTGAGCTAGGTAGGTACTTACCGGCCGACCTACTGACGTGAAGAGACCTAGGTAGGTAAGTACCTTTCGGTCTTAAACGTAGATTAGATAAAGAGGTCCTTACCTACCTATATTATGATAGGTATTGTCTCATTTAATCATAATTAAGTAATTCACCTTTTTTCAATATAGGTATTAAATGTTTGTAGTAAATGGACATAAAGAGCGTCGGTGGCGCAGTGGACTCGGCACTTGCCTTCCAATCGGGGGGTCGGGGTTCGAGACCCGCCATGTACCAATGTGTTTTTCGTTTCGAATTTCATATGTACATTTGTCTGACGCTCCTACGGTGAAGGAAAACATCGTGAGGCAACCTGCATACATCTGCGAAGAAATTCAATGATGTATGTGAAGTCGACCAATCCGCACTGGGCCAGCGTGGTTGACTAAGGTCTAATCACCCTAATATAGGGTAGACTCGAGCCCCTCGGTGGGGACGTATATGGGCTGTGATGATGAGTAAATGGACATAGTCTAAGAGCTGGTGCATTTTTCTTTCAATTAAAAAACTGTGGCATTCAGGTAAATAAATACCGTTTTTAAGGAGCCTACTAAATGTTTTTTTATGATGTTCAGACCGATTTTTAATTGACCTGTTTATATTATGCCTACTTATATGAAACAAAGTTACGTTTCCATTCTGCACTGATCAATAATAGATAGGTAGATTAACATTTAACACTGGTGTTTTGTATTACAGGAAAAAAATGGGTTGATTTGATAGATCGTTGCGAATTATTAGAAAAAAGAAGCTTTTTATAAGAATGCGTATTTACTACGCGCTGAAGTTTAATAACCGAAACTTCAAATCATCTACAAAAACGCTTTTATAAATATCAGACATTTGTAAATATTTCTGTTGAATTGAAACCTTTTAAATAAAAATGATTGAATATTTTAAAATTATTTTATACCTACCCTAGATACAGATACAGTTTTATTCGTAATATTCATTACATGTCAAAGCTAATACAATATAATGTATCGAGTTTCTAAAGCTGTCATTGTAGTGCAATTTTGAAACTCTGTAAGTATGGGATTTTTTTTTGTTAAGTCGGGAATAATTTGAATTATGAGAAACTTTGGTACTGCTATATAGGTATATTTTTATCGACCTTTGTTACTGTTCCATATAAAATTTAAATACAATCAATACTTGATTAAAATTATGAAACAACAGATTTTTTTTCAAGTGAAAATGTTGGTCTGATAGTAAAAAGTGAGCTTAGGTTTTATCCATTAGTACATTCATAACTTCAGCTCTTGGACTATAAACGTAGGTACGATACCTAAATTACAAACCATTTTTGTACATCGAAATTCGAAACATTTTAATGATTTTGTTCTCTAAGTTGTAGGGATTAAGCTCAATTAATCAAAAATAGACAGGTTCTTATAACTACGGAATCAAAAAAACTAAAAATGTGGGTACTATTGCTAAAGATAGTCGCTCGCTCGCTACACTTGAAGTACAAAATCAATAAGACTCGGTGTATGCTCAGTTTCTCATTTAATGTAAAATATGGAGGTACCTATATAAAAAATATTGTAGTGGTCACCATACGTCCATGTGGTGACCCTAGCGGCGCCCGCAGACTACTGCGGGGCGTTACAGGAGGAAGGGCGCTGTAGGTATGCAAATAGCGGCATTTGGTGCACCCACAAAGGAGATTCGCTTCTATACTTGTTTATTCTTATGGTATCTACCAATATAATCAGCAAGTGGATTAAGGACACCTTATTAACTAGCGGAGTTGATATTTCAATATTTTCTGCCCACTCCGTCAGACATGCAGCTATACCTCAACGGCGCATAGGCAGGTGTCAGTATTGACCCAATACGCAGAACTGCAGGGGGGAGTGGCAGCCAATATGTTTGCTAATTATTACTATAGAAATATTCAACCAGATGAATCAAATAGTTTTGCATTGTCTATCCTTAATAGCTAACATTATGCCAATAAATAATTGATATTATTTGTTGTTGCCTTGATTCCTTTATAGATTTGATTTTTTGGTTACAGAATGAATATCATAATATATTTTAATTATTATTTGGTTTTAATATTTCACTTGCTTTCAAAATCTACAATTATTACCTAATCTCAAAGGACGAAGCAACGAATGTATAATTAGTGATTAAACGAACTTACCTTAAGTGAAGTTCTATCATAATTATACGAGTTGCTTCGTCCGAAGAGATTAGGTCCCTCCCTCCCAATATGCCCCCTTTAAAGTGAAATATATAGGTTTTGCGGGACTTTCAACTAAATGAGCGACTATATGGTTGGTGTCTCTAGGAAGGTTTGTGTACCACCATCAAAAAAAAAAAGTGTGAATACCTTCTTTTAACTTAGTGGATGAAAGGCGACATGATACGTGTTACTACAATTATTACCTAATCTCTTCGGACGAAGCAACTCGTATAATTATGATAGAACTTCACTTAAGGTAAGTTCGTTTAATCACTAAATAGAAACCATTTTTTTCACCTCCATGTCGACTCGACTTTGTAACGACTTGTAAACTTCAACTACATTTAGACTAAATTCTTATGTCATATGTGTATATTTGGTGAACGAGGCTACAGGTTTCACAATCATAATAAATGATAGTACACAAGGTGTCGGCAAGAACCCAAATCTAGTTCAGTCATTACGTTTCATACCCTTGGGTCTTATCTAATTACTCGACACATCTGCCTAAATTACCGTTTGGCCCAATTAGCCTGGATTTGTGTCAATTTGACCCTCGGATGCTGACGTTCACAAACGAATTTTTGGCGTTAGAAGAATAAACGAGACAATTTGATTTGGTAGACGTATCTTGATTCATTCTTTATCGTTTTCATCATTCATTTAATCGACTTCAAAAAAGGAGAAGGTTCTCAATTCGTGGCGTATGTTTCTTTGTGTGTATATTTAACGCGATTACTTCGCCAATTGTGGACCGAGTTTCAAAATTCTTTTTGTATTGTGACCACCAAAGTGAGGATCTGATGAAGAGGAGTAAAATCGAGGAAAACTCTTAAATTTTATAGACAACGTGTGTCACGTTTTTTCCCGAAGCTATTTAGGTATTTGCATCTGATAGTTTTGATGATGGACGGATCCTTAAGTTTTAGGCTTAAGAGGTTAGTTTTAAAAATACAAAAGGCTCGTACAAACCCTTAGTTGTAGTCTTTCAAGTTATATTCACTAAAAAGATTAAAATATTTTTTCTAATTATTAGACGTAAACTTGTGAACCATTGGCGTAGCTTCATTGACGTGCAAGTGATAGTAAAATCCAACTTGAATAAAATAATGTGAATTTGAATTTAACAAAAAATAAAAACCGACTCTAATATGAGAATACACACAACATCACATTCTTATATTGAAGTCGGTGCCAAGCGATGATCTCCTAGAAAGTCTTAAAATTTAACACCGTATAAAATAAAAATATGATGTGTGTCTTCTCATATTATTTTTTACATTTAAGTGTTTTTAACAAGCAGGTCTTTCTTTTATACAACAAAGTTAGCAAAAAAGCAGGCTGACCACCTGCTGGTGAGTAACTACAGTCGTCTGTAGAGTACGTGTAGCTCCTGTAAGATTTGCAAATGTGTTCGTACGACTCCTACAAAGACTCAAATACGTTGCCAACTCGTGACATAAGATATAAAGTCATAGTACTCAGACAAATATTTTAGTATTTTTATATAAGGTAATACAAGGCGAAGCCGTCAACACGTCAATAAATAAAAAAAAACATTTGGCCGTTTTTTTTGTGCGCGAGTTAAACTTGCGCAACGAGGGTTCTGTACACACTTTTATAACTTCCTAACATATAGCACATATACACATATTTTCGCTTTTCAGATTTTTTCCTAATATTATGTGCTAGAGCTTGCTTCTTGCCAAATTTCATGAGTCTAGGTCAACGGGAAGTAGGTACCCTATTAATTTTGATTCCCTTGAGAGTGTCGAATACGTTTTTTTCACAACTTCAAGACACTGTAGACCTAAGTATAATTATGGTTTTGATTTCAACAATCTCACAAGAGCCACGTGTACTATTTATAGGTGACTGTTACCACTTACCATCAGGTGGGCAGTATGCTTGTTCGCCAACATAGCTGTATAAAAAAAATTGGCATTTTTGAGAAGCACAGTAAGAGGCCTATAAACAGCGTATATTTATAATCGCTAGGAATAAACAGACGTTTCATGTTCAGCTCTCATAAAAAATTGCCCCGCAGACCACGCGCAGCAATCAATTTACATGTGACGGTATAGTCGGTTCGCTGTAACGAGTTCGGAGTGGCTCCGTGATAGGACACCGTGTCGTCAGGTGTAAGGGCACTTACATATGAATTATGACTATAAATGTATAAAGGAGAAAGAGGAAGGTAGGTAAAAATCTAAAGCTATTCTTAGCTAGGTCAAGCTCCTCTCCGCAGATGGTTGGGTGGGCCATTTGCAGCCCACCTTAAATTGACCGCCCTGGGTGTGACTAGTGCGTTATGGTGGCCACTGTTACGCGCGATTATAGGCCCCCCATCTGGGGATTACCTCCACGTCCAGGGTAATCCCCCACAGGCGTTAGCACCCGGCCCATATTTATTATAGCAGAAACTTTTAAAAATGTCCCATTAATCACGTCAAGTTGTTATTGTTAAAACAACCCCTATTTAACCCGTTTATGGGTGGAATTTTCAAAAATCTAAAACACGTGTTTATTCAGTTTAAGTTTTTAGCCTAAATACAAAGGTTCATTATTTTAGCTTTAAAAAGAAAGAACTTTCAGTGAATTCTCCTTTTTCAGTGGATGTTAGCGATATAAAAGGAATATATGCTGGCAAAATTTTATATGTCAAGCTTTAATAGTTTAGGCTCGGCATTGATGAATCAGTTAGTCAGTCAGGACAGGATATTTTAAAAACTCAAGCGATTTCAGTATTTAGAATTTTACTCCTTGAATTATTCTCGGAATTATGTTTTGTGTCTTATTTTTAATTTATGCCTAAACTACGGCTACGATATAGTATATGCAAAATAACTGTTCAAACAATTTGGTACTAATTTTATGAGTTAACTATTTTTCTATGTATACACATATACAAATAGTAAACTCAGAAAAATAGTACAAAATGCGGCAAAATTTTCACTTGTAACATAATATAGCATAAACACTGTAACACTGGTTTTAGGGATCAAGTTATTTGACTACATAAATGTCATGTCTGTAAAAAGGCGAATAAGTTCTACAATGATCCAACTTAATATTTATGTCTTGTTATCTCCAATCCTCATGTATAGTTTCTAGAAGCCAATGAAAGACGGCACTTTGGTCGATTAAACATTCAGCTGATTAAAATTAATGTAAACATGTGTGAGGTGAAAGATATAAGCATATTTCTTGCACATTTCAACATTCTGCTCTACATTAAAACTTTGATATATTTTTTAATCAAACCACTATTCGACAGACATATAAGTAAAAAAAATATAGCAGAAACATTTCCGCACCTCCCACATGTCGTTCACTACTATTTGACCCCTTGACCACTGACACACCCCGGACACTCCATACAATGTTCGCAAATCAATTACCTATTACTACTACATAAGCAAATGACGTTTCTACACGCGCAAATTTGTGCGTGGAATCTAGTAGGGCTGAGTGCGCGGTTATCAATCGAAATGACGCGAGGAGTGCAGCGACTGCCTTCTCTTTCACCCGCATAGCGCTGTCTCTGTTATCGGCCGGCGCTCGCGTCTACTCGTTCGAGCGATCGCGCGCGCCCTTGTTTACGTGTCAGTGATGTCTACAACGAAGTGCGGCGTGGGATAAGGTATTTGAAATGAGTGCGGGGAGGTGAGTGGCCGTTCTGTACGTAGTACTATTGTCTATTCTGTGCCACTGAGGTTAGTTGACAAAATGCAGTCACAAATTTTAAAAGCAGACTACATAATTTATGTTGACAAATTAAGGGATGATCAAGTGACATATTTTTTTTTGAATGACTGTCTCTGATTTTTTAAAACTCCACGTGACTTGCGGTAAGATAGATCCCGCCTTAGGTTCGATTGCTGCATATACTGATATAGCGAACTGCTTTAAATGAAATGAGTCAATGCCGCCGTGAATCCACAAAACGCAACCACGCGCGTGAGTGCGTAAAAAACCATCACGATGATGCAGATCTGCACTCCCACATGTACGCGCATAGGTGCGTCGACACGCAACATGCAATGTGGTGCGTATCAGTGTGTTAATCGGCTTATGTAAATAATGACAAAGGGGGGGGGGGGGGGGGTCCGTAATAAAATTATGTTATATCTCTTCCTAGCAAATAAGTTTTGGGGGGCGCAAAATTCAAATCTTGCCAGAGGCGCTCATGACCGTAGCTACGACTCTGTAACATTGCAGACAATACTGATAATTCACGGATGCTGATGCTGATATCCGCAACAACCCTGCACCGCATATCATGTATAGCTTTGTCATGTCTTATAAAATATTTCACTTACCGATATATCTTCGAACAGCTTGTGGTAGTTGGGCACGCAGAACGGAGGCGCCGCGGACAGTTCTCGTATCATTTGGCACAGCACCCTGGCGAGCGTAATCACACAGTGACATTATGTCCAGACCATAGACTTTGATAAGCTAGATAGGACAAGTTTTTATTTATATCGTAGGTATATTGAAGAAGCAAACACGACTTTAATAATGAATTATACAATAAGTACTATATTTTGCAAGCACCTATTATGTTATAATATCTAGAAGAGATCTCTACCAGCCAAATCTGGAAGCAAGAACTCATCAAATGTAAAGTTTGATAGCTAACCAGATGGACTGAGAAGCCTTACCACCAAACAAACAGGAAAAGTTGTTCACTCATGCTCCGGCTCTTTAAAATCTGAATCTAAATCTTATTTAGTTCACGTTCAGTAATACTAGTTCATAGTTGTGTTTCGCGTATTTTGATTGATTTAAAAAAGTAATATTGTGTATCAAACTAAACAACGAAGACTATAATAGCGAGAAATCGAACTAATTTTATTGTCGACTAATAGAGATTTTTTGTGTTGTGCACAGATATTATTATATACTATAATATTGTAATAAATAGCTGTGCCCGTGAACTACGTTTCGCCATATATATTTATCCAGTCTTTGTACCATTTTTCATTGACGCTCAGCTCCTATTAGTCGTAGCGAGATGTTATATAGCCTATAGCCTTCCTCGATAAATGGACTGTCCAACATAAAAAGAATTTTTCAATTTGAATCAGTAGTTCCTGAGATTGGCGCGTTTAACTAAACAAACAAACAATCAAACAAACTTTTCAGCTTTATTAAATTAAAATCATTTTATTTCAGGTTCAAGTCCCATCATTTAAAAGTTATAATATTTTAAAAAAAATAAAATAGTAAAAAACCAATAAAATTAAAAATAAATAATCGGTTATCAATATCATTACTTAATAAATTAAATTTAAATTAAATATAATATTGCGTATGTACCTACAGAGTACTATCATTCTATATAAAATTTAAATTTATTACAATATTATTATTATCATTCATTATTATTTATCATTATAATACATTATCAATTATCATCACTAAAATACAATGGTTGAATATCACAAATAAATCATTTTTTTTATCATGTCAACGTCAGGTCAACACCACTTCTTATATGGATTGTAAAAATTAGTTCAATACATAGGTATCTAAAATGGAATAAATTTACTCAAAACAGCTGCAATAATTGGGTGACTACAGTTAGACAGACGCGCATAGAATGAGACTAAATCTTTTAAGGCGCACAGTGGTCCTAATGACCTTGCTCGACCGTCCCGCACTGATTACATAGGAGTGAGTCCAAAAAAACACTGTCCATCCATCCTCTAAAGAAAACCATCCTCTAAAGAATGCGTTGAATAATAAAATATCTTTTTAAAAGATTTTTTTATTTAATATTTATGGAGAGAACCGGTTTTTCTGCAGTAATTTTTTTATGATGACCCTACTATACGCCTTAAGTACAGCAAGAAAATCTTCTACTTGGTGTTCGGCGAACATGCCAGTCGCGCTACACCGCCAAGTATAGCACGGAGGGCATTGTTCTATTGAACTCGAATCATATGAAAAGTACTTTGCTTATCTTATACTTACACCAGAGATGTGCGGTAGAAAGCGACAATACGCCTTGAAAAGCGTTATTTTCACTTGATTAGATGTGAGAGCGAACCGCCTCGCCAACATGTTGCTACTCATCGCAAGAGATCTCCTCTATCTCTCAACATCATCATCGTCATTTAATGTTTCAGTTATCCAGTGAGACAAACATATAGGTGGTATGCTACCGATGTTGCATCTGTTATGTCGAAAAATTATCATTCCTACTTACTTCAGATTTTTTTTACGTTATTCGTTAAGCAGTGTCTGGTAGCATAACACTCACGTATATATAATATTAGAATAGATTATAAAGCTTATAGGTAAAGTTTGTTTGTTGAGTTGAGCGCGCTAATCTCAGGATCTACTCGTTCAAATTGAAAAATTATTTTCGATAGCCCATTTATCGAGGTAGGTCTATAATTATTATTACACGACGCTGAGGCTGAATTTCACGCAAGCAAAGCTGCGGGCACAGCTAGTTCATTTACATACGGCATCTAGCTTAGTTCTAACTCTGCGGCGCATACGAATAAACAAAAAGGAGAGGCTATTGCTCGGGAGAAGGTCGTGAGACACGATCCCGCTTATTTTCTGTAACCTTATCTCATGGCATCACTATGCAATCTACATATTGGAATCTGCTATTCATTCAATCAGGATAATGTAATCAACAAATAAAACATATAAAGTTTAGTTAAGTTCTCGGCATATATAAGCAATATGCCTAGAACGAGATGCTAAAGGAAAAAACTCAAACAATAAATATTTTTTTCTTATCACGTTTTTATTATACCTAATGTCACAATACAATTCAAATAAACTATTTTCATATATTTTCTCTGGAATCAATGTTTCCTTTTTAAAATAAATTATCTATTTTCTAGACTTCACTAAATATCTATACGACTAATTTAGGCTTAGTATCAATCCAATTTTTTTTTCGAAAAGTAAACTCTAAACAACATTGCTTATATGAAAATTACCCAATCGTTTAGCGGTTTGGTTATTTTGAATACTACATTTCTTTTTCCGAATATAGTACTTATTTGCTAAATTAAGTGATATAAAAAAAAACAAATGAAATAAAAATAGGCAGCACAGGATTAATAGCAGTGCATGTCTTTGTCGTACAATTTTAAAACAGTATTTGTAGTAAAGTTCATAATTGACATTTATTATAACCGCCTCCGTGGTTTAGTAGTTGAAACTACCCGATATTGAGCTGGAGATTCAGGATTCGGTTCCCCATGGAGGACAGAAGGTTTTCTGCCTAGTTTAGTGGGTAGTAGTTGGTAGGGCTTCTGCGATCGCCTGGCTAGCTACCGTAGTCTTACCTAAGCTTGTTGTCATAATCACAATGTTAATAACGTTTACCATCACCTGAGATGAAAGCTAACAGTTTCCCTTATATGTGTAATTTATTTTGCAGGAGCAGTGACCTCTGATATCATACCGCTAATCTTTACATTTTCGAGTGAGCGTGTTTTGAAAATATTAAACCTATTAGGGCCTAGCGTCATCGTTATAATTTCCTTTGAAAACCAAACTTTTTACATTCGTTAGTTAGTGTTAGACGAAGTATATTAAGCTGTGAGTATATTGACTGACGAAGTTTCATTTATTTTATTATTTAATTATGTTCAATTAAGTCAGCGACGACGTCACAAACGGAACGTGGCATGTAATTAAGTTTCCTCTTTATTAAAATAAGCCTTAGAATTACAATTATGGAAAACTAGCTTCTGCCCGCGACTTCGTCTGCGTGGCTTCAGAATTGGGTCTAAAGCTTCGCTCGTTAACAATTTTTAATCTTCCCACGGGAACTATTTGAGAGATCATTAAGGACATGTCCTTTTCCATAGCATAGGTGACATGCATACCAAATTTCAAAGCTGTCTACCCGCGGCTTAGCTTGTAAACAATTTTCAATTTTCCCTCGGGAACTACTCAAGGAATCGGGATAAAAGGTAGCCTATGTTCTTTTCCATGTCAAAGGCTACATGCATGCCAAATTTTATGCAAATCCGTTCAGCCGTTTTTACGTGATTGAGTAACAAACATCCAAACATCTAAACATCTAAACATCCAAACATCCACACTTTCACATTTATAATATTAGTAGGATTAGTAGGATTACAAATAACGAGTTGAGCTCTTTCACGTCTAATTTTCACATAAATAATAAAAATAGAACACTTATTAAAAAAAATATTTTTAATCATATTGACTTACGCATAATGAGGATTGGTCGGAAATGACGGGGTGAGCCTCAACACGGCTCTGAACGCCAGGACGTCTAGGGAATGGTTCTGTCCGAGGTGCTCTGTGGACAAAAATGAATAGATCTACTTTATCTATGGATCTTGTGTATCTCTAGGTTCGTCATGCTGACCACACACGTGACGATAAACTTTGGCCAAAATCAGTGCCAAACTAAGCCCTACGCTGCTGGGCGCCAAAATAGCCCTCCTGCCACAGAATAGATAAATAATACTACGTACAGTAGTTTTGAATAACTAAACTTTGCATCCAAGCTGAATCACACTTTAACGCCATGCGTTACCATAATTATGTTACTGGTAATTTTGAAACCACACATTGCTACGAGCTCGAGCGATTGGTATGTTGCTGATGATAAAGAGCAACGCGAAACGTTGCTATACACTGAGCGTGACAGCCCCGCTGCTTCTGCACTCTCAGTGTGCGCGGAACAGTGTAGGTGTATATATCTTGTACCTAAACGCGTAGTGACGGAAGCCTGCTCCTCCTACGATAGAGTATACTTGGCGTTCATAGTATGTGGTTTGCGCAAATCTACTCAATATACTAGTCTCTTTACTAGATCTGGTACTGGAGGCGAGGGAGACTGTACCAGGGTCGTCTGCTTAGGTACCTCCGTCTAACCTATTTCTGCCGCAAAGCAGCAGTGCTTGCATTGCTGTGTTCCGGTTTGAAGGGTAAGATATGGCAGTGAAATTACTGGGTACTGTGACTTTACATCTTCTGTCACAAGTTGGCAACGTACATTGTGGTTCTTGTGGGGGTTGCAGTTTTGCTGCGAATCTCACAGGAGCCACATATATTATAGGTGACTGTTACCACTTACCATCAGGTGGGCAGTTTGCTTGTTTGCCAACTTTCTGCAATAATAAAAAAAAATTACGTACGTCTTCGGGGTCACTATACCGTCACATGTATAGGTCGACCAATTTTCCGACTAGTAATTAGATGTACACCGTGGCCCAAAATAACGTTGACAAATTTAAAAAGGATTTTTTTTAAATGGAACACGGCACGATATTCTTATGATTTTTCTTATATTTTCTTACATGTTAGTAACGTTTTGCAGTGGATCGTTTATATAAAAATATTTATATTATTGTTATTTGCCATGGCTGCGCAACGCAAGTCAATAATTTTCTTACACGAAGACTGAAAACGACAGTGTGAGATTGTTCGATTCCTTAGTGTTAGCCGTCAACTAGTGTTAAAGACTATTAAGTGATTTAATGAGCCCGGGCATGATGCAGAACGCTCAGGAAGAGGAAGAAAGAGGACTGTTAGGGATCCCAGGCTCCGCAACATTATCAAGAAACGGCTTAGTCGCAATCCACGGATCAAAGTGCGAAAACTGGCTCGGGAACTGGGTGTGAGTCGTTCGACGGTGCAACGTATTGTCGTAGATGACCACAAATTAAAAGCATACAAACAAAAAGTTCGCATTCAAAGATTTCGTTTGATTAGGAAGCGCGCCGCTACTGAAAAATGGGAAAACATCCTTTTTTCAGATGATTTTTTTTTGTATAGAACAGGCTCATAATCATCAAAATGACAGAATATATTCTTCTAGACGTCCTGGAGAGGCCGCAGTCACTCCTCACCGCCAAAAACCGGTTTCAGTGATGGTTTGGGGTTGTATTTGCTCTACTGGTAAAACTCCCCTTATATTTATAGAAAAAAGTGTCAAAATGAATCAGGAAATCTATAAAAGAGACATTCTTGAAGCCATAGTTCTTCCCTGGAGTCAGCAACATTTTTGTAACCAACATTGGATATTCCAGCAGGACTCTGCTCCATCTCACAGGGCCCTTAGTGTACAGTAGTGGTGTAAAGACAATTATTCTGGATTAATAAGCTCCAAAAAGTGGCCACCCTATTTGTCTGATTTAAATCCAATGGATAATAGTTTGTGGTCAATTTTAGACACTAGGGCCTGTGCCACTAAACATACAAATGTTGACGCTCTGAAAGTAACCCTTGCGAAAGAGTGGTCAAAATTAACGTTGGAGGAGGTGCGGAATATTGTGGATAATTTTAGCAAACGTTTGCGTCTGTACATACATCAAAACCAAAGGAGTTGTATTTTGAAGATTGTTAGTGTTTTTTATAGTTTAATGTCTGACGTTCTTATTTTAAATTTCATTTTGTAATAAACTTAAAAGTATTCCGAAAAATCTTTGTCAACGTATTTCTGGGCCACCCTGTACAGTGTATAAAGAAAAAATTCGTCTCGGCCGCGACTTGAACCCGGGTCTCCAACATACCGTGTTGACGCCTACACCTCTCGGCCAGCGAGCTGTTACCCCGACAAGTTTTCAATTTATTGATCTATTTTTGAATTTTTTTAGGTCGAAGTAGTCTTTCTTCACGGTTAATAACTACGTATCAATATTCAATTTAGAAATATTTCAACAAGGTTTAATTATGCTTAGAAATTATATCGTGTCAACTGCAGACAAGAAGCATCTGATAATATTTTTGTCGATATAAGGCATGAAAAATGGCTTAACATTTTTCTTGCTTAGCAGCATGGCAGCGTAACCTGGTAAATACAGATGGGTAGGAGTGAAGCGAATTTTTCCTGGCGTGCACAAAAGCCTTAACTCAAAACCCTTAATCAACATCTAACGCGGTCAATGTATAGTCAACAGCACATCAGGCTACCACAAAATGACATTTCTTTTCAATCAACATTGAACTTAACTTTAAACAGTTTTAGGTTCAAGATCAATCAAAGATATTTGTCAGTTTTGTAAAGTTTCACGTGCTATTGGCTGTACATTCATTTAATAAGCAACAGTAATTTAGGTACCAGAGGAAAGTTCAGTTCTAGAGTCGTCTGCATGGGTTTCTCTAACATACCTCTTTCTGCCGCCATGCAGCGGTGCTTGCATTGCTGTGTTCCAGTTTAAAGGGTAAGACAGGCAGTAAAATTACTGTGACTTTGCACTTATGTCACATGTTTGTAATGTAAATTGGGGTTCTTTTTTTTTTTTTTTTTTTTTCATTTATTATCCAACGTCACAATGTGTATTATAATTTTCCACTATTTAGCAGTTACTTAAGCTAAGCTATGTGCTTATGTGTAACAGCGAGTTGTACTACAAAAGAACGCTTATATGTGTATAGTTTTTCCTATGTGCTATAATAGGTATAGACCGTTTGCTATTATATTATTAATTAATATATACAACACATGTGCTTTGTTTTTACAAATACCAAACAAAATTAACATTTATTTAAAATCCCACTATAAATACAAAGAAGCGATAACCCAATTCCTACATTCTCAAACTCACGAAGAAACAGATAAATAACTGAAAACTCATCCATAAATTATTGAATAAAATGAAAAAATATAAATTTTAGTTTAAATCTGAAACATAAAATTCTTATAATGACATTCTCATTATAACTTATTATAATTTATATATTTTTGTTTCCCTATGCGTTTTAACGCCGTATTTCCCGCCGCTTTATCTCTTTTTTCTCTCTTCCCTGTATAAATTATGAAAAGGGGAAGGGCGAGGGAATAGAGGGGATAAATATTAAATTTATATCCCCATTTCCAACGTTGGCACAAGTCACAAAACACGTACATGAACACATTCACACACAGATACACACACGTACAAGTAATCTCTTTTCGTTAAAACACTCATAGTGCACACATACACACACACACGCACCCACACACACACCCACACATACATACATATTTAATTCTTAGATGAAAAATTGTAAATTAAAATAGTAACACAGTAGGGAACCTATAACTTGCTCGAAATTCACTTGTCCGATTTACATTTGACCGAAAACGTTTAACCGACGACTTTTTTACTCGATTATGTATTGTTAGCCATACTTTTAGATCATTGAAATATCATTTCTTTGATATAAGTATAATTTTACCGAACTACGTTTAACCGATTTTCAAAATTTTTTTTTCACTATTGACCTAAGTCTATTTTGAACTTTTTTCAATTGCCAGATGATTTATTGGACATACTTTCACTTTACCACAACAATTTTCGGCTAAATTCGGTAATTTTTTTTTTAGAAATTCTGATAGGTAACCAGACTTGCCTAGCACAGGTTCTGCTCTATTACATCGTAGTAGTAATTACATCAGACAATAGATATAAATGGTAATGTAAAACTTTAGCCACGGTGAAAGTAAAATAAAGATGTTTATTATTATAAGAAATGTGTAACAACAGCGAGTGAGGTAGTAATTTTGTCTGACCGCTCCATCCAATGATAAATATTTTACGACTGTCGTAAAGTACTGTAGGTATCTATATTTTGTTCGTCCAAAACTTTATTGCCGCCTTTATCAAATAAGAATCTTTTGTGCTCCTATACAGAAAGGGCGTTAGGGAGAAAACTGAGAGCTCAGCAGGAAGATGCTGCCAGTGCGATTATTGCGTGATGTTTTAGGTCGACAACCGTAACATGTTGTACTTATACCTGTAAAGACTGAAGACTCTAGACTGGAAGTTGTTGACGATTGGAGCAATTATTCAGCTCGGAAACTTCAACATCCAAGAAGAGGTAAATCGACGAATCCCACTCGGCTGGGCGTCGTTCTGAAAGCTACGCAGCATATTCTCGGCCTATCTACCGCAGTGTCTCAAGTCGAAAGTCTTCAATTCATGCGTGTAGCCAGTGATGACGTACAGAACTGAGACGTCACTCAAATGGAAATGGAGAGGGCTAATGCTCGGGGTTTCTTTATGCGATCGAATCAGAAATTATGAGATCCTTACAAGAACGAATATCACCGATAAGCCCAAATAATTGCAAACCTTAAGTGACAGTGGGCAGGCCACATCGCTCGAAGAACTGACGGCTGTTGGGGCGGAAAGGTCCTCCAGTGGCGGCCGCGTATCGAAAGACGCTGCGTTGCTAGGCCCCCTACAAGGTGGACCGACGATCTAGTGGAACTCGTAGGAAACTGCTGTATGTGGGTGGCGCAATACCGAACGGTTTGGGGGATGCCTGGGGGCCTATAATATCCAACAGTAGGCGTCTATTGGCTGAAATGATGATGATGGTGAACTGTAACATCGAGGGAGTCTTATGCGTTTATAGTGTTTAAAATGAAATGTATATTCAACTAGTTGTTTCATTTGTGAGGAATTCAGTTACATTACAAGTTCCTCCTACTTTACATTTATCTTCAGAATCATCTGTGAATAGTTTATAATGTTGGGAATAGTTACAATTAATCATTTCTATACATAATTGCTTTAAAGAGGGCTTTGTAACTTTAAGGTTTAACTTCTCTATCAATGTCTAGTTTAACGATTGCTAAAAGATTTTCATCATTCTAATTAAGTATAAGGTTTTCTAGACATTCCCAACATTGTGTTTGTGCGCGCACAGTGTGGATAGCGCGTCACCGGAGGATAAGATTGAACGAGTTACGAGACAAATGGGACGTCGTTAAAACGCATAGGGAAATAAACAAACGCGGCGTGACTTTGATAAATGTGTTTGTAGCCAGATAAGGAATAAAAGAAAATTTTCATAAAAGAAATAAATCTTTATTTCAGTCATTTATGAGCTGGTAACATTTTATAACATTACAGTCAAAACAAGATTATACATATAGGGAAAAATACAACTGTGAATCTGGACTAGGACTAACCTGTATTTCGGGCAAACAAATGAAGAATTAAAGTACGAAGAATCAGATGAAAAATTAACAATATTATACGACATTAGGATTATATGACACAGAACATACACCCTGAAATCAAACAATGCAAATTACTTATAAATCAACCACCGTCAAACAATACAATGATTTGTTTGTTTGTTTGATTTTAGTGTTTTATAGCGATTAATAATATAATTTTCTGTATCTTGAAGAAATTTCTTAGCTTTATAATATGCACAATTGTATATTCTACTCAGTTTTACGTTTAATCTATTGTATAGAAATGGGCCCAAACCCAAAATACGTAAAATCTATTCATTAAGCACATTTAGTTCCTGTTTTTTGTAAGCAAACAATATGTTTACGTCTGTTGTTAGTAAATTAGGAGTGTAAACTTTGAAAAGGTAAACGTATAATTGTATTTGTAAATGTAAACTTTGTTAGTAAAAGTGAGGAGTCAACGCCAGTGTCCCCCGAACCCCCTGTGCCGTCCACGCCAGCCGCGGCGCCCGACCTATCAAGCCGGCCCTGCGAGCATAGACTTGTCGACAAAAGCATCTGTCCTTTTCACTCCTTAGGAATATCTGTCAAATCTATCGATTTTTGTCGAGTATGTCGATCTTAGCTGTCAAATTTTGTTTATCGAGAGTTCCATGCTCGCAGGGCGGGCTCGGCGTGCGCTGGCGCGCAATGCGAGGCGGACCGCGGGTCGCGGCCGCGACACCACCGCCTCACTCTCCCTGAAGAAGGGTCCCTGATGGACCCGAAACTAGTCGGACAGTAACCGACATACTTCGTGAGTATAATAATCGTCTAGATATTATCTTTAAGTGAGGAGTGCTGATTAAGAATTGTGCTGAATACAAATAGGTATCTTAGGCGTATGCTACACGTTCAATAAATATCATGTCAATCCATCAAAAAATATCCCATCAACAACATAAATGTGAAAGTAAAGCCAAGTTCAAAATATAGCATATGCGTTGTTGTTGACTTCGCCGACAAAAGAATAGATATCTATATGGGTGCCACGTTAGCACTAATACAGACAATTATTTACACAATGCATTTATTTCACTTAAGATGTAATTCAAGTTCAGGATTTGAATTGGCTAGTTTTTATCAATAAACCAAATTTCAGAAATTTTATTTTCTAGGTAATTTGAAAGTGGGTGAGGTTTTTGATCTATCAGTAAGTGAGTCAGTCATAAAAATGCCGGTTTCTAAACGTTAATATATCAATAACTGTTTAAGCTACATTTATGAAAATTCAGATTCTAGATAAGCTAAGGGGCTTTAATAAAGGTACCAAATTTTATGTATGTGGGTTAAATAGGTTTCGATTTGTAAAGGGTTAAAAGTGGCGCGAAATGGTTCGCGTAATATTACACGTGGCTGCTACATCGCCAGTTCCTTTTTCATCACGACCCGTAATCGTTTCTATGATGTTGACGGTTCGCGATCCATCAATATCATATACTATACACGATCAACAATCACGATCCTGGATCGTAATCCAAATATCGTGATAAATATTGAACGTGTAGCATTCGCCTTACAGTCAATACTTTTCTTATATAAAATGTGCTTACGGTAAATGGAGATGCGAAGTGTAGAAACCTTTAGTACTACTCTTTGTACTTTCTCAACGGTTATTAACAACGTTTTAGCGTCGTCACTCCATGGCGTAATGCGATAAGTAATACGTAATAGACTGACATAATGTAAGGTAAACTTGTTTTAGCTTAAAATCTGCGATATAGTAAAGTAAATATCAATATGCGTATTCCATTACAATAAAGCTCAAAAATAATATTATATTTAAATGAAAGGTTTCATCTTTTCTATATCGTGAGTATTTTAATTTATCAATGATATTGATGTTTGGACATTAAGATGTGTTATTATGATCCTAACAATAGCGAGGATCAAGATTCTGATTAAATCTACGAAAAGAAATAGTAGATTGTTTACACCGAGAAGAAAGTGACCGATAACTAGTTTGCTGTCCCAAAAGCACAGCCAAGGGCCACAAAACTCCTGAGTAGGAATCTGACTTTCTCCCAAGTGCTACATAGTGCTTTATACTACACCTGTAGGGAATATTTAAAAACTTGTTTGATTGAAATTGTTTATAGAATTATATTAGTATAAAATTTTATTACATTTGTATGGGTGTCATGTCGATATCAATTTCACTCCAAGAATTCGACATTTTAACTTAAATTACGTAATAAAAACGCGTCGTAACAAAAAATTACCATTAATAAATCCACAGATTTGATGAAAAATTCGCGCTTCTTTTCCTTTTTTTATGATCCATCTGAGGATGGTGAGTGATTGACTCGATGCAGCCTTGGTTGGCAGGTTTACTGAGCTACATGTATTAAATGATCGGCGAGTCTGCCCATTAGGGGTTCTAGGTCACTATATTTGTTAATCTTGTCCATACTAACATAGTCTATAAGTCAAATTGTTACTAACACTATGGATCTAATGGTCTGAAAATGAATTATTTTATATTATTTTATTTTATTTAAATACATCTAAGATAATACAGTCACCTCGCATCGCGGTAAAATGCTGCGCGTAGTGAATGGAAGGGCGCGTTCCCCCGCCCCCGCCTCGCGGGGGCTCAAACAGGTTAGCTATGAAATTTAATACAATTTTTCCTCCCGCTTAAACACGTTAGAAATGGATTTTCATATAACATTTCTTCCCGCTTATTTTGGTAGTAGAAAAGACTAACTTTTTTCTGTTTCCTTTTCAAGGGAACAATGACTGCTGTTCCGATCAGGTGTAGTATAAAATTAATATATTTTGTTTATTCAGCATTTAAACTTAGCAATATAAAAAACTGTTTTAATAATATAAAACATTTATGAAGTTCGTATCGTAATGTATGAGTAGAAAATCAAAAATACTTTATTGAATTCAACAATGGAAATAATGTATTAAGAACATCTGTTTTGCTTGAGTTGGTAATGTATATAACACAATCAAAAGTCTTGATTCAATACTTCATGATAAAAAGCTAATTTTTGTCGTCCAAATTATTTATCTTCCACCGATTCAAACTATGCACTAGTGCGAGTTTCACCGAATTTCACTAGATCACAAGCATCGAACGCCTATACGTAAATTTGTATGGGATTGAGGCAGCATCATATAGTAGCCACTAGATGGCGCCTTTACTTATCCATATGACAGACGTACAGAGGTTGCAATTCATTGATCATGAAAAAGCCAACATTATTAATAACTAAACTCTGAGCATCCAAGCTGTATCACACCTTAAGAGGGGGTATAAAGCTAAATTGCTAATCGTAGATTTGATATCTACACTTGAAATTGAATAATGAACTACACATTTTTTTTAAAATAGATATTTAACTATATTTGTAAGTGAACGCACTGAGTGAAAACATAAAATTAAATTATTTTATCGATAGAAAAAAATCGCGAAGATACGTCTAATTTTCAAGCAAAATCGATTGCTTTTCAATGTGATGCATATAACTGCGTCAATTTTTTAATATATAATATAAAACTATATTACCTAGGGACCGTACTAGCGATTTGCAAAAATAATGTATATTTTACGAGTAATTAAAATAAAAGTAATTCGGCGCTTACAACGTTCTTATTCCGCGCAGAACGCTATCGTCTGTCGCACCTGACCCGAGGTAACAGGCATGTTTTATTTCATCAATCAGTCTTGATCGCTCCGTTGAGACGAGTAAACTGTGCTTCTGTGCTCCAGCCCGAGAAAATACATCGACCAAATTATGGCGAATGAAAAAACCAAAAAAAATTGTCTAAAAGAACTTAAGAAGTCAAAAATTCAACTTATGGCGTATTGTAGAAGGTATGTACTTTTATTATGTTTACGTAATATTTTTTCGTTAATAAGTAGTTTCACCTTACAATATAGACCCATGCGCGTTGACTTTTAATAACACAATACAATGCACAAGCGCTGGTGCAACGTAGGCGCGGGTAGTGTATGTAAAACAAATTGATGCGTTTGACTACTCGCGTACTGGACGTAGGTGACAGTAAACTTTTTATAGTGCTAACATAAATTAAATCAATTTGACGCGAAACTTTGATTATATAAAGACGCGAAATTATCACATCACACTTCGTTAAGTAATTAAAAGTGTCATTACTGTAACAAATTTAAATTAAGTGACGACCGTCTGGCGCTGTGGTTAGAACGTGGACCACTGGCGCCTTAGGCGCCAATGGTCCCGGATTCGATTGCGGTCGGAACAGATTTTTTGTGATAAATATGAATATACTGTGCTCGAACCATGGACGTGTATGTTTATTTATATTTACTTGTGCTTTATTCATTTTTATTTATTTATATATGTTTATCCGTTATTTCTATGAAATCTACAAATTCTTAATGATACTTATTGGGTTATATAATTGTGGTGAATGGGAAAAAAATATTTATTTATTTATTATTGTTAATTGTTTATAGTAATTTTGTATTTCAGAGCTGCTGCAATACGAAATATCACACAAGCTGACGAATACGATCCAGTCAAATCCGTAAGCGGAAAGCTCTGATCAAATTTGTAAGTTTATTGCAATTGTTGAACTTAGGACATTAATAAATGTTGTGTAGATTTTTCTGGGGACTGAAATCTACTTAATTTACTGTCAAAATATATTTTGATGTGAAAATCTATTTCTAACCAAAATTGCTTCAAAACTTCGGTTAAAATTTGAGGCATTTCATTTCTTTAGACGTTCAAATTATTGTTTTTTTTGGTTATGAAATTATAGATAGATTAATAGAGAGAGAGATAGAGATTAATATTATAGACGTAAATAGCACCATGATATAATAATGAATGAATTTACGTGAATTAAGTGAATAGGACGAAAAATTTATATTGTTTTTTTTTTCAGATCATCTTCAACTTTAGACAATATTCCGACGACTAAAGTCTAAAAAAAATTTTGTACAAAATAAGTTAGTACCTCCTAAAAATTTTGTTATTCCATACTGAGTTCAACGATGATTTTAAATACAGTTTAATATTATCGAGGCAATCCAAAGACTGCGTAAACCTGCAAATTAAACAAGTATACTGCTAACTTGTGCAAAGCAAAATGTTGCTTACTTACACCCAATTTCCGAAAGGCTGATCAAATCATTTTTCAACTAACATGCTGCAACATTTGACAGTAGTGTTAAATCAGTTCGAGTTTCTGAAACGTAGGTTAGTGAAAATTTACTAATCTTTGATCGATTTGATTTGACATGAGAATAATTTTTAGAGATGGAACTATGAACGACACAAAATGAATGATTTCAGTAATATAACTGAAATCATTCATTTTGTGTTGTTCATAGTTAATTTTCAACTACGAGTACCTACGCATAAACTCTAATTGTGTCGTCGCTACTTTTCTTCTCTTCCACAGGAAGAAAAGTAGCCACGACGACTAATGGAGTTTAGTGCCATAAGATACATTTATATTTCATTCTATAGTTATTTTTTATTTCATTCTATAGTTCATTTCATAGTTCATTCTAAGCTATAAACAAACTCTAGAATACACGAGTCGTCACTACCTTTCTTCCCGTGTATGTCGTAAGAGACGACTAAGGGAGTTTAGTACAATTAAGTACATTTATAGTTCATAGTTCATTCTAAACTATGAACAAACTATAGAATACTCGTAAATGTGTCGCCAATACCTTTCTTCCCGTGTATGTTGTAAGAGACGAATAAGGTAATTTAGTGCGATTAGGTATGCACAAGTACATATTATGTATAGTTCATTCTTGACTATGAACAAACTTTAGAATATATGAGACGCCACTACCTTTCTTTCTGTTTATGTCGGAAGAGACGACTATCTGTGTCATCCACACCCAGACTACGTAGTCTTGGTGTGGCTGACCCCAGCTAGGCCACAAAAAAATCTGGAAAATAGGTTGTTTGAGTATGCCGCTATAATGTCCAGAGATAGGTATAGTATGTCTGAGTTTGTCGGCATCAGAGTTTGTCGCTTGCGCGTTTCAGAGATACGTGTGGCTCAGGTGGGGCAATGTTACCTGACCCTGAGTCACACGAATATCGAAAACGGGAAAACATAGCATAGCAAAAATCTGTTTGCTGATATAGATAGGCGGCAGTTTGTCGGAGTTTGTCAGACAAGTAAGGAATTTCAACCCTGCATAACTTCAAGAAAAATATTTATAAAAATGCTTATCTCGAAAACGGTGCAGCGAAGTTAAAAAATAATGAAATTTTTGACCCCCGTGCACTCCCACAGCCAATGAGGACACACATAATAGAGTTACAAAAATGGTCAAGTGTGGGTTTGACTTTTTTTCATTTAGGATGAACTGTACCCGCTAACGTATAAAGAATGTTCAACGACCAAGTCACACAACATTAACTATAATAATAAAAAAATCGCAGTAAGGAACCTTAGACTTGGCACGACTTTGTCTAGATTTCATTACTTTTTAGAGATAAACAAGCAGCTCCATCGAGACTTGGCTAGTTTTTTACAGAATGTTTTTGGTGGGATTTCACTTCTTTTTGGAGAAACGTGAGCTTATTGATTTATTTTATTAGATTTTCTTATTTGACACTGTTTTTTTCTTTTTAGGGGTAGTTTTTTTAATATTACAAATCTTTCTTTTCTTTTTTCTTTTCTTTATTGGAAGCGGCCCACCAAGTTGAATATTTTTTGTAAAGGCGGTATGTCGATATCTCTAATAGTTTGGTTGGGCTCTTGTGTTTTCTAATCAGGGTCACCTGCAGGTACTCCAGATCTTCGATTATCCTAGTTTTTATAGTTTTCCCTATGTGGCCATTAAACCCTAACTCTGTACCATATTTCAGCTCTCTGAGTTTATGGGAAGTACAAGTTCTATTTTGATGATCATGAGTGAGTGAGTGAGTGTCTGTCATAAATGCGAAACTTTGCTTTCGCTTAACTTCCGAACTAAATGACCTACAGACATGA